>QXEO01002112.1:13972723-16372723 GCA_007115705.1 Dactylis glomerata | reverse complement strand
CGAAAACATGTCTAGTACTCTAGATACATGCTTATCTAGATAAAGTTAAAATAACTAATTTCCGACGAAGGAAGTATATTTACTGATTAGTGCACTGCTTTAGATCGTGAAAGTATCTAAGGACATGCCATTTACAAAAATACCCAACAATATAACCTACAAAAAAGGTTAGATAAAGAGATCTCTCGGTTGAAATACGATCTATCCCTAAGGAGCTTCAAGCTCCCGAGATTTGACGAGCTGTGGTTGCTCGCAGCTAATAGTCGGTTCATCCTAGGTCGGTTCGATCAATTTGTTCCACCGCAGCGTGTACCGGTGGACCCTTTCACCGCTTATCGATCTCCCGTATAAATCGCCAGCCTCTCGAGGAAAAAAAAAGAGCGGCGCATTTCTCCTCTCTATGGATCACCGCGGCCAGCCGTCGCATCTTGCCACCATCTACTCCTGCAATCCGTCCCACCGCCGCCCCCACCACGAGGACATGCCAGCGCCGTGCTAGAAGAAGGCGGACGGATTGGCGCCAGATCGGCCCAAGTCGTCGGTAAGCTGTGCCGGTGCCGGAGGCCTCAGATCGATGCAGAGGCGCGGGCATAGGTGCGACACCACGCTGGTGACGGCCATCCATTTTGAGCAGAGAAGAAGCCTCATCGGTGCCGGCGTCTCTGGCCGTTTTGAGAGTGGAGACGCGGCTATGCATCCTTTGCATATGTTGTCTACTTCCCGGAGAAGTTGAAGGAGCCGCGAGGTGCGTAGGCGATTCTCTGGCCACAACCCCTCGCAGGAATCTATGTTCCGGCTTTTTTGTTGACTGCAAAGCGGGAGGTTTGGTGTTTCTGATTCAGAGTTGATTCAATTGTACTGCCCGATTCAGATACCTGCTGTAGGTTTCAGATGAACTTGCAGAGGCTGGGGCCTCCCCATTTCGAAGAAAAAAAAAAAGGTTTCAGATGAACGAGACAGATGCCCACTGGTTTCAGATGCATTGATCGTTCTTTTTGATCTACTGCTTAAATCATGACAGATTAGTTTAAGTTGCTAGGGATTCTAGATGATGATAGGTAATCTCGTGAACCTAAGCCAAGCTCAGGGGCGAATGGTTCGTACAATGTAATGAAATTGTGGCGTAACAGCCTGTGTGAACCAACTCATTGTACATTGTGGTATGTAAGAAATAAATTGGTGGTGGCCGGTGGTGGTACCAGATGATGCAGATCCATGGCTTGCTGCGCCGTTCTCTTCTCAGCGGTGCTGCTCTTCTCCATATCAGCCATCACGGTAAAAAAAATCTCAAGCCATTGTTTTTTGTTTTAAAAAGGACCCAATCATGAGCACACGGATATATTTTGTAAATTGGAATGCAAATAGAATTTTATTTTTGTTTTTCTGTTCTCTTTATGTAGCTGATATGCCCCGTGTTGTTTGCTCATGCAGAGAAGCTTACGATTCGTTGGAGCTAAACTGCAACATCATGTTAAATTGATAGCATATTAATCACTTGGTGTGCAGCCTGCATAGTTTTGCCTATGGAGTTTTTTGCTTTTTGTCACCCATAACCTACAGAGTGTTCATAACTTGCCATTTTATTGCTTCATCCCTGAGGATATAGATTTTTTATTATCTCAATTCAATATTAGAGCCGCCAGAAGTCTGAATTTGTCTCCAATTTTTCATGGACTGTTCATTCTGATATAGAGCCGCCAGAAGTTTGAATTTGTCTCCAATTTTTCATGACTGTTCATTCTGATATCGGAAGAAGATTTATTGGTTTTTTCATCAATGGAACAAGGTAAACACACAAAACAGAATTTTCTTGTGTATTTGTTAACCTTCTTCTACAATTAGATCCGCGCAGGATATTTGTAAAGGAAGTCTCAAAAACGTTAGGTCTACCTGACACTGAATGAAGCTGTCGTGAGAAGTAAATTCAGAGTTACTATGAATTTTGAATTCTTTGGGTTTGTAACGGACATGCTAGATAAATTTTTTGCTGATAATTTCCAACATATTAAAGGACTTGGTACCCAATCATACTCATACGTGGTTAGTCTAAATTAGACCACAAATCACAGACTCTGTCATCAATTTAGTCAGAATTGGTTTTGTCCTTAAATTAGTTCAACTAACGTGTAGTTGAGAAAATTTTGGGCTCTATGCGGGTGCTCACCCTGCACTTGCCAAGATACACATTTTTTATAAAAAAAAGATGCCAAGATATGGGCCTACTAATAAACAAAACCAGTATGGCTAAGATATCAATTGTAATTCAGAGTAAGTCTTGATATCTTAAGTATTGAGTATGCACCATTCTCATTTCTGAATCAACACTGGTCGGTAGGTCACACATATAGACTTCAACCAGAAGCACTAAGATGTTATTTAGGACATGGTATCCAGTCTTACTTTATCTATATAAATGTTAAATACCCAAAATAAAAATTTGTTACCTGTGGTGGAAAATAAGATAGATAGATTGTTGGAATGGTTCACTGCGTCTACTCATTGTAGAGAAAGACGTTTCTAGGAGTGGCCTTGACAGTCTTTTTCCCACATATTAATCTTTCCTATGATGCCATTTCCAGTTTACAGTTGCTCAGAAGATTGTTTTGTGTACAGGACTCTTCCATTTTATTATATTACCTATTTAATTATAGTAGAGTGGCAGACTTCATCACTAGACAAAGATTGGTGGCTGTTCGATTTTGTCATTTTTATCCCCTCTGCTAGCAAGCATGTCTTGCTAATACAATAGAATTCCTGGGGTTTGCCATTAGCCCAGAAGATAAATAGGGCGTAAATTGCCAGTGCATTTTGGCAGCATTTTCTTTTCCTAAAATGTGCTTCCATGTGACTGAAGATATACACATTTCATGAATGGATTATAATTCATTAACATTGTTGATATTTTTGTCTTTTATTTTTAAGAGCATGTTGATATATTGTGCATGAACTGAGTGTAATTCATATAACACTTTTGATGCTTTCATGTTCTTTTTCCGATATCTATAATGTTTCTATTACATGGCTGCCTTCAACTGGAGTTCTATTGCATAGGCTCATGTGCAGTGTTTTATGGGAATCAACTTTGCATCCATCTGAATAACCGGTTATCTAAATGACCTGTCATTTTCTTTAGGGAAACTGTCATTCACTCTTTAGGAAAAATAATAGTTTTCTTTCAAGGTTATTTTATATTCTTGCATGTTCATCAGTTGTGTGATTCTCCGTTATTTGGTGCAGATAATAATCATTAATCGTCTGTGAGCGCATTCTTGTGGCTTTCCGACTGCAACCTTTCCCCGTGCCTCACCCTACCCCTGGCCATAGCAACTCTTTGCTTGACGCCATCCCCTCCCAGACCATCATCTCCCTCCAGATCCTGGAAGGCTGGAACCACCCCGATCTTCCCTTTCCTCCTCTTATGCCTTGTTTATTAATTCAGGTTTCACGCTTTTGGGAGAGGAACCGTACCTGAAAGTTGCAGGTTAATGCATTATTGGTTTGTTTTCCATGTTCATGCTAGAGATGGAAAACATTTCTGGTTCAGCTCATGGATTTTTGTTCCATGATGTTTTCTTGTGTGTGGGTATCTGCTGGATTCATGGATTTAGGTTCATGCCTATTGGGGAGGCGTGGGCGCTCCATTTTGATAAAAAGTGTATGTAGGAGATGTATATTTTTATTCTGCATCGGTCACCAAGAGTGATTTGACATTTCTGTTAGCTCGGTTGATTTACTTGGGATGAGACAGGAATAATAAGATGAAACAATAAATCTCTATGCGGACGAGGAAAAAATCGGCTAATAATGGAAATCGGCGCGGCAAAACGCGCTAAGCCCTTCTAGTAGTGTTCTAACTTGTGATGAAAACTTTTTCAGTAGCAGATCGATGAGAAGATGAAAATCCAGAGATAAATAATGAATGTCCAGGGTACACAGCAAGCCACATCCCACTGACCTTGGTCTTTTGTTTTTTGGTATACTTACCAACAAGACAATATGGAGTACAATTAATCAAAATATTTCTACCGATTTGGAGATGACCAGTTTGGCAATATTTCATCCTCATTATGCGACCAAATAATGTGAAAAGAAAATTGATCTTTCAAATAACACATATCATTTAGTAGCTTAAATACATGGGCTAACCATACGTTCGACAAAACATAATTCTTCTCTGACTCATTGAAATAAGTTGAGCCTATTTTCTTTCATAAAGCATGAGGTGGGGGGAAAATAAAGGTCGATCGACCAGCACAACCGACATGGTATTTACTACTAGTAGCCATCCTCATCTCTCACCATCTTCCTCCCTATATAAACCAGCTGCCAAGTCACCTCTGTCCATGTATCGGCACCATATCATGTAGCGTCCATGGATGACCCACGTACTCTCGATCTATAAGCGAAAAAGGCCACACTATTCCACCACAGTTCAGTTTTAAGCCTATATGCATGGGAGGTATAGGGAATGGATGAGACATGAGTGAGATGGAACATGTTACGAACTCCTGTCGTTCTACTGTGTAATGCACCCTGAGTTTCCACATTGAACCCTGCCACGCTGCTCGTCTCAAGGTGATGCTCGCAAATTTTAATTTGGCGTCTACACTAGAACCTGCCTCCTCCCTCACAAAAGCGGCAAGGACAATGCCCCATGGTGTATATACTCCTCCCTTTCAAACCCCCGAACTCTCCAAAGCATGATGCAGAGGAGCTTCGAAGGAGGGGAGAAGGTGGTCTCCAGGTCCTCGTTCCTCCATCTACCGAGCCAGCCGTTATTGACATGGCTAGAAGAGACATGTCCACAACAGTGCCTCTTCATGTCACTCGCTTGCTGATGCAAGTTCTATCAGGGCGAGGTGTAGTCGGAGGAGGCCTGTCCAAGAGCATTTACCTCACACCAGTAGCTCTTGTTGAGCCACTGTAATCCTGTAATCCTTGCAGTTCCTTCAGGTAGCCAGTTTTTTCATTTAGCTAAATAAGAGGATGTGCCAGTGTTTTTTTTATAAAGAGTATATATTAATATTACGGAGATACCAATTACACCCAGCCTTTGCAACAATGCATTTCCCTAGCGGCACTACCGATGCGCACAACCAAAAAAAGACAGAAGAATTATAAAAAGATGTCCCGCTATAGTGATTTGTTCCTTCAAACAACAGTACTACCACCTTGCATACCGTTGCTCTAAGTCACAGATCGCCAAACCAATTCCTAGTCACCACCCATACTCAAATCACCTTTTGCTAGACCTCAGATCTCGGTGACCATGACATTCTTCGCCAGCATCATGGAACGAGAACATGCCCCATGATATTAACAACCAACAAAGCTTCGATGTGCTCCCTCTAAAACCAAACGGTCAGAGAAAAAACATGGGTGCGCACGATCGAATCCCACCCAATCCAGCAATCTCCAGGCATGAATCGCCTAATGGAGTTCGCCAGCGGAGCATTCCGAAACACGCCACTGCAACCAGATCAATAAAGATAGACATCAGACAGATCTTCATCTTGATATGAGAGAAATCCTAGGACCACCACCATTATTCAATCCAAGCCAGCAGCCCCCCACACCACTATTAACATGGCACCTGATGACGAGGGCCCAGAAGCTAACGCTGCAAGAGCCAAGCGGGACCGGAAGGAGAGTACACGCTACGCTAGCAAAGACTGGGTCAAGTGATGACGTGTCGCATGAAGATTGGCAAGCTATAAGAGAAGGACGTCGCGAGAGGATTCGCTGGCGATCGACTGGCGGCTTCGGCCCGTGAAGCTGTAGATTTCCTGTTCTGGTTCCTTGTCACAAACTAATCCTGTTGTAATCTCCTTGCTACTAGACTCCTTCTAGTAGAATTCAGCCATAAACCAGATCTGAGTGTAATCCACTGTTAACAATCTGGTATCTAGAGCCAAAAAAATTCCCCATCCACTACCACTTCCGATCTGGAGACTCACGGCCGGAAGGCAGCAGATCGGCAGAGAGTTCGAGTCATGGAGACTCTCTTAGCAGAGAATCGAGCCGTCTACGACACCCTCTCCGCCATTGCCGCCGCGTAGCATGAGGTGGCGAAGAAGGAGATCCTTGCCCTCATCGCTGAATCGGTTGATTTGGCGGTGGCGCGATCCATGGACTCGGTCTGATCCTACATCAACAAATCGGTCGAGGACATGCACGTCTACGCGGATGGCATGGAATCCACGTTGAATCGGAGCTTGGATGAGCTCCGTGTTCAAAATGGTCTCACCACCGAGGATGCGGAGCATCTTCCTCACCCACCGAAAGGCGACACGGAGACCGGCCCACATGGGCACCGCGGTTCCTCGATTCCACGGAGGTCGAACGTTGGGGCTGCTGGTCCTTACGTTCCACCTCCAGCAAGAGGTAACCGTCCTCATCGTCCCCCTATTCGTCCACCTCGATTGTTCGATGTGTCAGACAATCGCTCTCATTTTCCACCTCGGCATCGCACTCCTCGAGTCGATATGCCCAAGTTTGATGGAGAAAATCCAAAGTTATGGCAGATCCGTTGTGAGGATTATTACTTTGAATTCTATGACACTTCTCCACGTTTGTGGGTGAAATTGTCTGCGATGCAGTTCAAGGGACCAGCGGCTCGCTAGCTCTCGTCGGTGCAATTGATGCTACGGAAATTCACTTGGCATGAATTTTCTTGTGAGGTAGTGCATAGGTTTGGTAAAAATGAGCATCAATCTCTTATCCGTAAACTCTACAAGTTGATTCAAACGATCACGGTTGAAGATTATGTGACCCAGTTTGCTGAGCTAGTTGATCAGTTAGCAGCTTATGAGAGTACTACCGATCCCTTGCATTATGTCACTAGATTCATAGAAGGGCTTAAACCATCAGTTCGTTTACTAGTTGATGTACAATTACCTCAAGATCTCGATACTGCATATACGATTGCTCTTGTGCAGGAAGAAGTGGGCGATGACAGTACACCACTGAATTCTACTCAGTACCAGCGTCGTCAGCATTATGCTCCTGCCTTGTCTCACCCATCAAGTGAAGAGAAGCAAATTATCATGCCGCGTTCTGCCCTAGCTCAGTCTCAAGCTTCTTCCAGCGCATCTCCACATGAGATGACTCGTTCTGCTAAAGATAGAGTTGCTGCTCTAAAGAATTACAGACGTGCAAAAGGACTCTATTTCACTTGTGGTGAACGTTGGTTTAAGGAGCACAAGTGCAAGACAACTGTGCAGCTACATGTGGTTCAAGAAATGGTACAATTCCTGCAATCTCCTGATGATATTGATACTGATCTGCCCAGTTCACCTAATGACATGGAACTTATGCACTTATCTGAGGAGGGCACTGTGGATATTCCTCCTGCTCGTTCTATTATTTTGAAGTGTCGGGTGCAAGGCAAACCAGCTACCTTTCTGTTGGACTCGGGCAACACCAATTCGTTCATTAGTGACAAGTTAGCTGCTCAGTTGACAGGTATCGTCAACCTGAACCAGCCCAGGCGTGTCAAAGTAGCTGGTGGTGGCATATTGCACTACAGGGCTGGTATCGCCAATTGTTCATGGACCTGTGGTATCCTCTTCATTCAAGATCCTTCCCTTACATGGCTATCATGGTATAGTGGGAATGGATTGGTTAGCCAGTCACAGTCCTCATGTGGTGGATTGGGAACAGAAGTGGCTGGCATTTCCTGTTCATGGTACTTGGATATGCTTGGAAGGTGACCCTACAGAGGAATTTGCTTGCACAGTGGTGGAAATTCAACTCATTCAGCAGGCTTCGGACGTGGCAGTGTGTTGCGTTTGATGGCGCCCAGTTGACGCGGGAGGTTTTCTTCAATCTTTGGAAGTATTCTTCTTTAGTTCCCCGGCAACGGCGCCAGAAAAGAGGCTGATGCTTCAGGTGAATGTGGCAACAGACAGTCCTTGTGCGTGGTGAATGACCAGCCCGTTGGGAACCCCAAGAGGAAGGTATGATGAGTGCAGCAGCAAGTTTTCCCTCAGTTAAGAAACCAAGGTTTATCGAACAGGAGAAGGGAGACGGTGACGACTGAAGGTGATGCGGACTAGCTTAATAACTCTTCAACAAGGGCGCCGTTAACGATACTTGTTGACTCGTCTTCGGCCAGCAGCAATGCGGAACCTGCACACACACAAACAAATACTTTGCTCCCAACTTGCGATGAGGTTGTCAATCTCACCGGTTTGCTTGAAACAAAGGTTATGAGTGTATCGAGTGGAAAACAGTAGTAATATGCGAGTAAAGTAAACAGTGCGGGAAAAGTAAACAGGTGATTGCAATATGATTAAAATAGGACTGGGGTCCACAGTTCACTAGTGGTGTCTCTCCATAGATAAATAACATGCTGGGTAAACAAATTACAGTTGGGCAATTGATAGAATAAAGATAACGTGATATGTCAAGAAGATCACTATGAGATTCACTCTGGGCATTACAACAAAATACATAGACCGCCATCCAACTGCATCTATGACTAATAATCCACCCCCGGGGATATCATCCGAACACCCTAGAAGTATTAAGTTGCGAACAACAGATAATTGCATTAAGCAAAGTGTGTAATGTAAACAAAGCATATGCCCTTGAGCATATGAATGTTGTTTTCTCCCTAGTAGCAATAGCACATCTACCACCTTAGAGGTTTCTGTCACTCCCCCAGGTGAAATAGAGACATGAACCCACTATCGAGCATAAATACCCCCTCTTGGAGTCACTAGCAACTACTCGGCCAAGATAGCTACTAACAACGGAGAGCATGCAAGATCATAAACAACATAGAGATAACAAAAGATATAATTCAGTACAGCAACTTAATCATAAACACCAATATTCATCGGATCCCAACAAACCAACATCATAGTATTACATAACGGTGATCTCAATCATGTAGGGCAGCTCATGAGATCTAAACATGAAGCACATAGTGGAGAAGACAACCATCTAGCTACTGCTATGGACCCATAGTCCAAGGTAGACTACTCACTCATCGCTCCGGAGGCAAGCATGGCGATGAAGAAGACCTCCGGTGGCGATTCCCCTCTCCGGCAGGGTGCCGGGAAGAGCTTCTGGACCCTCCCGATCTTCGGGTCGACGGCGGCGGCGGATCGCGATGTATTCTGGAAAACTGATCGGGCCCTTAGGTTTTTCTCGTCAGGGGGTATATGTAGGCGAAAGGGGGCTATCAGAGGTGGAGCCACGCGGCCTCACAAGGGGGTGGCGCGGCCAGGGGCCAGGCCGCGCCGCCCCTGTGTGTGGGGGCCACGTGGCCCCCCTCCGTCAGGTCTTCGGATGTTTGGGAGCTCCCTGGTGAAATATGACTTTAGGAACTTGTTTCGTCCAATTCCGAGAATATTTCCTGTGTATCACTTCTGAAACACAAAAATAGCAGAAAACAGGAAACTGGCACTGTGGCACTTCGTTAATAGGTTAGTTCCGGAAAATGTATAAAAGTGCCACTAAGTGTAACGAAACAATAGGCAAATGGTGTAAAACAAAGCATGGAGCATCAAAAATTATAGATACGTTTGAGACGTATCAAGCATCCCCAAGCTTAACTCCTGCTCGTCCTCGAGTAGGTAAGTGATAACAAAGAATAATTTTTGAGGTGACATGCACCTACACAATCTTGATCATATATGTAAGCATTGATGAGCTGGGATCAATAGAACTTAAAACATGGGCATGAAAGATATAATCATGACAATAAGAACTTAGCAACCATGTTGTAAACATGCAAATGAACACAAACAAAAGATCATGATAATGAAACAATGAAAGTCAAACGTGTGTTCTAATCATAAGGAAAAACATACAAATGGTTTTCAGCTTGTCCTTCAAAGAGAGCAAAACATAAATGCATAGGACACCTCAAAGTTTAAGAGGGCGACTAGATACAAATAATTTAAGAACAAGTGAAACCAACAATATGAGTCAATCAATGAACCTTGGGACAATGCATATCACACTAAGAATGACAACTATGCTCTCTTAATGGTGCATAAAGGAAGAAGGTGGTGACTCAACATAAAAGTAAAAGAAAGGCCCTTCGCAGAGGGAAGCAGTGATTTAAACATGTGCTAGAGCTTTTCATTTGTAAAACAGATATAAAACTTGATTTTGAGAGGTGGTTGTCTTTGTCAACGACTGGCAATGGGGTTCTTACTATCTTCCATACAAAAATAAAGCAAGTTTTTGAGAGAGAGATTGGCACTTCGTGCTCTTTTTATAAAACTTGGCACTCCTCCCCACCTTTCCTTTCACATACCATGGCTAACCGATTCCATCGGGTGCCCACCAACATTCACATTCATTGGAGGAGTGCCTTTTTTTCTTTCTTTTTTTTCCCTTTTTTTTATTTTTGGAATAAACAATATGGAAGATAGCAAATCCGACCACTACGTCCCCATGAGCTGAAAACAGTGTCACAAAACGAGAAGTATTTTGAAGGTTTTTGAAAGGTAGCACACGAAAATTTTACTTTGGAATGGCTTACAAATACCATGCATAGGAATTTATAGTGGACACAATGGAAAACTTGGCTTTTAGGAGTTGGATGCACAAGTAGAGCTCATACTCAGTACAAGGTGAGGGCTAGCAAAAGACTGGGAGCGACCAACTAAGAGAGCAATAATGGCCATAATCATGCAAAGCGACAAAGCGACATTAAAAGAAGCATACGATGGCATCAAAAGTCAAAAACTAAATGATCATGAAGGCTAATGGCGACTTTGTAAGAGTCTAACATGTGTGAGCATGCGCCAAGTCAACCCAAATAAAGCATCAAGGAGAAAACCAAAATAATGCTTCCATACAATAAAAACAACGCATGATTTTTTCAAAGGCTCATTAAGCAATCTCAGTTATTTGAGACAAGTCATGCTACAGCAAAATCACTAAGCATACTATCAAAAAGACATCAAGCATGACATGAAAAAGCCTAAGCCGCAGTCTACACAAGCTCCTTCTTGTACCACTATTTTGCACAAAGCTTTTTCTCTTTTCCAACACCATTTGAAAATTTTATAAACACCTCTTTTGATGAAAACCAATAAAGTTCAGAGGCAAAAATACACCTTGATGAAAAGATATGACAAGATCTGAACGCATATCAAGGCGAAAACGAAAACCAAAAGCAGTAGCAGAAAAACTAGAATGCTCGATTAATAAGAGTGAAAACTAGAGCATTCTTTGCAAATGAAAACGAGTACATCTCCTCCAAAGGAAATTTGTTGGGGTCCAACCATTTATTGCAGCAAACAAACAAACTAAACAACCTAAGAAAACTAAAACAACTGACGCTCCAAGAAAAACACATAGTGCATGAAGCAATAAAAATATAGTGTTTTGAAAGGTGACCTGATTTTTGCCGATGAAGAAGGGGTGCCTCGGGGGCATCCCCAAGCTTTGATGCTTGTACTTCTTGGATATTTCTTGGGGTGATGCATGGGCATCCCCAAGCTTGAGCTTTTGTCCATTCTTCAACTCATCTCATCATTCTCCAATCCCTACACTTGAAAACTTCCTTCATACAAAACTAAACACAATTCTATTAGCAACATTAGTGTAAGCATAAAATATATTCAACCTCTTTTAGCTTCAGGTTTCAACCCAAAACTACCACATATAAAGTATATACTACTGTAGCAACTTCCACAAGAGTTCCATGATCAAAAAGAACTCAAAAGAAAGCGATAAAGTGGCAAAAACAAATATTGGCAGAAATCTGTCAAAACTGGACAGCTGATAATGGACGAATTTTTGAGGGATTTTCTGTTGCTCAAATCAAAAAGTGTTCAACTAAGAAAAGTTTGGATATAACCTGGGTCATATGCACAAGAAATTGCAGGTCCAAAAGATAAACAGAGAATTTTCACGAATTTTTACGGTGCAGCACCGAAAACAGTTTCAGGACAGCAATAACCCCAAATCTTTACCTCACTCAAATTAGAGGCTTCTCTTGGCACAAAAACGAAATAAACAAGATAAGGAGCGGTCATTACAGTAGTAATGACTTCCAAGACTCAAATAAAAGAAAAAGTACTGAAAAGTAAACAATGGGTTATCTCCCAAGAGTGCTTTTCTTTAACGCCTTTGAGCTAGGCGCAGAAAATTGCGAATCAAGTAATATCAGATGATGAAGCATCAAGCTCATAATTTGCTCTAAGAATAGAGTCAAAAAGTAATTTCTTTCTTTTCCTAGGGAAGTGTTCCATACCTTTCTTTAGTGGGAATTGATACTTGATAGTGCCTTCCCTCATATCAATGATAGCACCTACAGTTCGAAGAAAGGGTCTTCCCAAAATAATAGGACATGAAGCATGGCATTCAACGTCCATAACAAGAAAATCAACGGGAACAAGGTTATTGTTAACCACAATAAGAACATCATTAATTCTTCCCAAAGGTTTCTTCTTAGCAACATCAGCAATAGGAACATCAAAATAACACTTTTCAAGTGGTGGTAAATCAAGCATGTCATAAATCTTTCTAGGCATGATAGAAATACTAGCACCTAGATCACATAAAGCATGGAAATCATAACCATTAACATGCATATCAATGATGGGTTCCCAACCATCTTCTAACTTCTTGGGAACAGAGGCTTTTTGCTTCAACTTTTCGTCCCTAATCTTTATGAGAGCATTGGTAATATGCTTAGTATAAGCAATATTTAAAGAACTAGCATTGGGAGTCAAAGCAAGCTTTTGTAAGAACAAAATAACTTCAGATATATTGCAGCCATCAACATCAAAATCATTAAAGAAAATAGAGCTATCATCTCCCACACTCCGAAAAATTTCAGCACTCTTTTGAGAAAAAGTTTTGGCAGTTTTAGGCTTTTTAACACAAGGAGTGGGAGTTTTCTCTACACCAATCAAAGTAAGAGGATTGCTATCAGTAGGAGCAACATCATTAGAGGTAGTAATAGTACATACCTTCATCTCTCTAGCCATCTCATCTTCTCTTTCCCACCTGGCATGCAATTCCGCTAACAATCTAATATTTTCATCAATTCAAACTTGGGTAGCATTAACGGCAGCAACAATATTGCTCACATTCACATCATTAGGAAACACTTTTAATTTCAGAAGTTCAACATCATGAGCAAGGCTATCAACTTTAGAAGCAAGAATATCAATTTTGCCTAACTTTTCCTCAACAGACTTGTTAAAAGCAGTTTGTTTACCGATGAAGTCCTTGAGCATTACCTCAAGCTCGGAGGGCGCGGCCCTAGTGTTGTTGTAGGAATTACCATAAGAATTACCATAACCATTACCATTGGTAGAAGGATACGGCCTATAATTGTTACTAGCAAAATTGTTCCTATAAGCATTGTTGTTAAAATTATTATTTCTAATGAAATTCACATCAACTTGCTCTTCTTGAGCAACCAGAGAGGCCAAAGGAACATTATTAGGATCAACATGAGTCCTATCATTAGCAAGCATAGCCATAATTGTATCAATCTTATCATTCAAGGAAGAGGTTTCCTCAACAGAATTTACCTTCTTACCTTGTGGAGCTCTCTCGGTGTGCCATTCGGAATAATTTACCATCATGTTGTCGAGTAGCTTTGATGCGGCGCCCAAAGTAAGGGACATAAAAGTGCCTCCAGCAGCTGAATCAAGTAGGTTCCTTGAAGAAAAATTCAGTCCTGCATAAAAAGTTTGGATAATCATCCAAGTAGTCAGTCCATGAGTGGGGCAATTCTTTACCATAGATTTCATTCTTTCCCAAGCTTGAGCAACATGTTCATTATCAAACTGAGTAAACTTCATAATATTGCTACGCAATGATATAATCTTAGCAGGAGGATAATATCTACCAATAAAAGCATCCTTACACTTAGCCCATGAATCAATACTATTCTTAGTCAAAGACAGCAACCAATCTTTAGCCTTTCCTCTCAAAGAAAAAGGAAACAACTTGAGCTTAATAATATCACTATCAACATCCTTATATTTCTGCATCTCACATAGCTCAACAAAATTGTTGAGATGAGCTGCAGCATCTTCAGTACTAGCACCGGAAAATTGCTCTTTCATAACAAGGTTCAATAAAGCAGGCTTGATCTCATAAAAAGTGGTAGCAGGAACAGGTGGTGCAATAGGAGTGCAGATAAAATCACTATTGTTCGTGCTAGCAAAGTCGCACAACTTGGTGTTTTCAGGAGTACCCATTTCAGCAAAACGAAAGTAAACAAGTAAAAACAACTACCAAGGATTCTAATTTTTTTGGGTTTTTGATATAAAAACAATGCAGGTAAAATAAAATAAAGTAAAGCAAAACAAATAACAAAGTAAAGTATGTGTGTGCGAAGAACTCCCCTCGCAGAAGTCTTCTCTTCCTTCCCCGGCAACGGCGCCAGAAAAGAAGCTGTTGCGTTTGATGGCGCCCAGTTGACGCGGGAGGTTTTCTTCAATCTTTGGAAGTATTCTTCTTTAGTTCCCCGGCAACGGCGCCAGAAAAGAGGCTGATGCTTCAGGTGAATGTGGCAACAGACAGTCCTTGTGCGTGGTGAATGACCAGCCCGTTGGGAACCCCAAGAGGAAGGTATGATGAGTGCAGCAGCAAGTTTTCCCTCAGTTAAGAAACCAAGGTTTATCGAACAGGAGAAGGGAGACGGTGACGACTGAAGGTGATGCGGACTAGCTTAATAACTCTTCAACAAGGGCGCCGTTAACGATACTTGTTGACTCGTCTTCGGCCAGCAGCAACGCGGAACCTGCACACACACAAACAAATACTTTGCTCCCAACTTGCGATGAGGTTGTCAATCTCACCGGTTTGCTTGAAACAAAGGTTATGAGTGTATCGAGTGGAAAACAGTAGTAATATGCGAGTAAAGTAAACAGTGCGGGAAAAGTAAACAGGTGATTGCAATATGATTAAAATAGGACCGGGGTCCACAGTTCACTAGTGGTGTCTCTCCATAGATAAATAACATGCTGGGTAAACAAATTACAGTTGGGCAATTGATAGAATAAAGATAACGTGATATGTCAAGAAGATCACTATGAGATTCACTCTGGGCATTACAACAAAATACATAGACCGCCATCCAACTGCATCTATGACTAATAATCCACCCCCGGGGATATCATCCGAACACCCTAGAAGTATTAAGTTGCGAACAACAGATAATTGCATTAAGCAAAGTGTGTAATGTAAACAAAGCATATGCCCTTGAGCATATGAATGTTGTTTTCTCCCTAGTAGCAACAGCACATCTACCACCTTAGAGGTTTCTGTCACTCCCCCAGGTGAAATAGAGACATGAACCCACTATCGAGCATAAATACCCCCTCTTGGAGTCACTAGCAACTACTCGGCCAAGATAGCTACTAACAGCGGAGAGCATGCAAGATCATAAACAACATAGAGATAACAAAAGATATAATTCAGTACAGCAACTTAATCATAAACACCAATATTCATCGGATCCCAACAAACCAACATCATAGTATTACATAACGGTGATCTCAATCATGTAGGGCAGCTCATGAGATCTAAACATGAAGCACATAGTGGAGAAGACAACCATCTAGCTACTGCTATGGACCCATAGTCCAAGGTAGACTACTCACTCATCGCTCCGGAGGCAAGCATGGCGATGAAGAAGACCTCCGGTGGCGATTCCCCTCTCCGGCAGGGTGCCGGGAAGAGCTTCTGGACCCTCCCGATCTTCGGGTCGACGGCGGCGGCGGATCGTGATGTATTTTGGAAAACTGATCGGGCCCTTAGGTTTTTCTCGTCAGGGGGTATATGTAGGCGAAAGGGGGCTGTCAGAGGTGGAGCCACGCGGCCTCACAAGGGGGTGGCGCGGCCAGGGGCCAGGCCGCGCCGCCCCTGTGTGTGGGGGCCACGTGGCCCCCCTCCGTCAGGTCTTCGGATGTTTGGGAGCTCCCTAGTGAAATATGACTTCAGGAACTTGTTTCGTCCAATTCCGAGAATATTTCCTGTGTATCACTTCTGAAACACAAAAACAGCAGAAAACAGGAAACTGGCATTGTGGCACTTCGTTAATAGGTTAGTTCCGGAAAATGTATAAAAGTGCCACTAAGTGTAACGAAACAATAGGCAAATGGTGTAAAACAAAGCATGGAGCATCAAAAATTATAGATACGTTTGAGACGTATCACAGTGCAACCTGAAGTTCAAGCCCTAATTGAAAAGTTTTACTTAGTTTTTGCAGAGCCTACTGGTCTTCCTCCTCACAGAGAAGTTTCCCAATCAATTCCTCTCATTACTGGGGCCAGACCAGTACAAATTCGTCCTTATCGTTTCACTCCAGAGTTAAAGAATGAGGTGGAGAAATAAATTTCAGAGATGCTCCAGTCAGGCGTGATCAGGCCTAGTCAGAGTAACTTTGCTTCGCCACTGATTATGGTGAAAAAGAAAGACCAGAGCTGGCGGCCATGTGTTGATTACCGTCATCTCAATGCACTGACTGTGAAAAGCAAATATCCCCTCCCAGTTATTGATGAACTACTGGATGAACTTCATGGTGCTAGCTGCTTCTCTAAGCTAGTTTTGCGTGCAGGATACCATCAAATTCGTTTGACTGAAGGAGATGAACACAAAACTGCATTTCATACACACCATGGGCATTATGAATTTACGGTAATGGCCTTTAAACTGACAGGAGCTCCAGCTACCTTCCAAGCAGAAATGAATAGGACTTTGGCTCCTCTGTTGCGCAAGTGTGCCCTTGTATTCTTTGATGATATTATGGTATACAGTACCAGCTATGAGCAACATTTAGTCCATCTCCAGGCTGTGCTGCAGCTGCTAGCTGACAATGAATGGAAGGTGAAGATGTCCAAGTGCGAGTTTGCTCAACCAAGTGTTCATTATTTAGGTCATGTAATCTCTGCTGCTGGCGTGTCTACTAATGAATCTAAAATTAGTGATGTCCGTGATTAGCCAACTCCTATTGATTTAAAACAATTGCGCCGCTTCCTTGGACTGGCCGGCTACTATAGGAAGTTTGTGAAGAATTATGCTTCCATTAGCAGGCCTCTGACACAATTGGTCAAGAAACATACACCATTTATGTGGACATCTCAATCTGACCTTGCATTCTCCACACTGAAGGAAGCTCTCATTTCTGCTCCAGTTTTGGACCTTCCTGACTTTTCTGTTCAGTTTGTTTTGGAAACTGACACATGTGACCATGGTATAGGTGTTATTCTGCTTCAGAAAGATTATCCATTAGCTTTTGTCAGTAAAGCATTGGGGCCTCGCAACCGTGGGCTATCAACTTATGAGAAAGAATATATGGCTATTCTGTTGGCTGTGCAACAATGGCGTGCTTACCTGCAGCATGGCGAGTTCTTAATCAAAACTGATCATGCTAGCCTAGCTCACTTAACCGATCAACGTCTCCACACTCCTTGGCAGCACAAAGTGTTCACAAAGTTAATGGGTCTACAATATCGCATCTTATACAAGAAAGGTGTTGAAAACTGTGTTGCTAATGCTCTGTCACGACGGCCACACCCTGAAATGGAGAGTTTTGTTATCTCTTGTGCTCGCCCAGCCTGGATACTTGCCATTGTTGATGCTTATCAACAGGATGCCACTGCACTTTCCTTGCTACAGCGATTGGCTGTGCATCAGGACTCAACAGATGTCTTTACCTTGTGTGATGGCATCCTTCGCAAGAAGAATCGTATCTGGCTGCCACCTGGTTTTCAACTGCAACAACAAATTATCCAAGAGTTCCATGCTAGCCCAATGGGCGGTCACTCTGGTATACCTGTTACCCTTCGGCGTCTGAAGCAAGTGTTCACTTGGAAAGGTATGGCTCAGTCAGTGCATGACTTCGTCAGCAAATGCTTTACTTGTCAGCAAGCCAAGCCTGACCGTGCTAAGTATCCCGGCCTGTTACAGCCCTTGCCAGTGCCAGCAGCTGCATGGCAAGTTATATCTCTGGATTTTATTGAAGGCTTACCTCGCTCTGGAAGGTATAACTGCATCTTGGTGGTTGTAGACAAGTTCAGCCGTTATGCTCACTTCATCCCATTGTCTCACCCTTTCTCGGTTGCTGATGTTGCTCATGTGTTTGTTGATAATGTGTACAAGCTCCATGGGCCGCCAGAGCAGATGATTTCTGACCGCGATCGCATTTTCAATAGTTTGTTCTGGCGCCAACTATTCGCTGCTACTGGCACTAACTTGAAGATGAGTTCGTCTTATCATCCGCAAACAGACGGGCAGACGGAACATGTTAACCAATGTCTCGAAGGGTATTTGCGCTGTTTTGCTCACGCATGTCCTACCAAATGGATTCAGTGGCTTTCCCTTGCGGAGTATTGGTACAATACGAGTTTCCACTCCGCTCTTGGCACTTCTCCATTTGAGGTCTTGTATGTCAGGCCTCCTCGACAGTTTAGCCTCACAATTGACAGTACTTGTTTCGTTCCCGACCTGCAATCTTGGTTACAGGAACGCCAGCTTATGCAAGATCTCTTGCGCCAACATCTGGAGCGCGTGTGCCTTCGCATGAAGCATCAAGTAGACAAGGGTCGTACTGAACGCACATTTGCTGTTGGGGAACCAGTATTCCTTAAACTGCAGCCTTATATCCAGTCTTCGGTGGCTCCTCGAACACATCACAAGTTGATGTGCAAGTATTATGGTCCTTATCAAGTGCTGGAACGTGTGGGCGAAGTGGCGTATCGCTTGGCATTGCCAGAGAGTAGCCGCATTCACCCTGTGATCCATGTCTCCCAACTCAAGAAAGCTGTGGGCGCTGATGTGCAGGTACAACAGTGTTTACCATCTCCTCTTGATATCTTATAGGTCCCAGTGCATGTTCTGCAACATCATCTCCCTCAGCAAGGCAATGTGGCTGTTAGCCAAGTGTTAATCCAATGGTCGGATCAACCTGAAGCCCTTGCTACCTGGGAAGACCAAGATGATCTTCATCGTCGCTTTCCTCGTGAACCGGCTTGGGGGCAAGCCGGCCTTCAAGGGAGAGGGAGTGTTAACATGGCACCTGACGACGAGGGCCCAGAAGCTGACGCTGCAAGAGCCAAGCGGGACCGGAAGGAGAGTACACGCTACGCTGGCAAAGACTGGGTCAAGTGATGATGTGTCGCATGAAGATTGGCAAGCTATAAGAGAAGGACGTTGCGAGAGGATTCGCTGGCGATCGACTGGTGGCTTCGGCCCGTGAAGTTGTAGATTTCCTGTTCTGGTTCCTTGTCGCAAACTGCTCCTGTTGTAATCTCCTTGCTACTAGACTCCTTCCACTAGAATTCAGCCATAAACCAGATCTGAGTGTAATCTGCTGTTAACAACCACTAGCCAAAAGTAGAGGAGAAGATGGTCCTCATTGAAGCCAAAGCAGCCCGCTAGGATCAAGCACATGGCCACAAGCCTAGAACGAATCCAAGCCAAATCCCGTTACAGGCACCGCCTGCCAGGACAGCTGCACGTCATCGCCGCCGAGAAGATCCTCCGATCCACGCCTCAGTGTCATCGCCACCATGACACCTTCTCCTCCACATGCCGCCAGTCGCACACGCCCGATTAGCTGATGCCGTCGCGCCGCAGACGCCCTCTGACAGATGCCCCAGCCCCAGATCGGGCAGGAGGTCTGATGGCGCAGTGATGATGATGCTAGAAAACTTGATTGTGTGTAGTAAATGACTGGCCAGTTGGAAACCCCAAGAGAAGGTTTGATGAATATAGCAGCAAGTTTTCCCTCAGTTATGAAACCAAGGTTATCAATCTAGTAGGAGGACGACAATACGACTAAAGGTGATGCCCACTAGCTTCGCGACAGCTTCGGACAATTTATAGGGCGCCTTGTCCAAGCTTTGCTTTGTGAGCGGCAACGTGGAACCTGCACACAACACAACCAAATACTTTGTTCCTAACTTACGATGAGGTTGTCAATCTCACCGGTTTGCTCGAAACAAAGGGTATGAGCGTATCGAGTGGAAAGTGATAATAGTATGCGAGTAAAATAAACAGTGCGAGTAAAGTAAACAGGTGATAGCAATGTAAAGGAAATAGGACCGGGGTCCACAGTTCATATAAGGCAGCTCACGAGATCTAAACATGAAGCACATGGTGGAGAAGACAACCATCTAGCTACTGTTATGGACCCATAGTCCAAGGTAGACTACTCACTCATCGCTCCGGAGGCAAGCATGGCGATGAAGACGACCTCCGGTGGCGATTCCCCTCTCCGGCAGGGTGTCGGGAAGAGCTTCTGGACCCTCTCGATCTTCGGGTCGACGGCGGCGGCGTATCGCGATGTGTTCTGGAAAAGTGATCGGGTCTTTAGGTTTTTTCCCATCGGGGGGTCTTTATAGGCGAAGGGGCATCGTCAGAAGTGGGCCAGGGTGGCCACACCACCAGGGGGCGCGGGCCAGCCCTAGGCCGCGCCGCCCTGTGGTGTGGGCGCCCTGTGGCCCCTCTCCGTCTCCTCTTCGGTCTTCTGGAAGCTCCGTGAAATATCTGGACGTCTGGCTTTTGTTTCGTCCAATTCCGAGAATATTTCCTGTGTAACTTTTCTGAAACACAAAAACAACAGAAAACAGGAAACTGGCACTGTGGCATCTCGTTAATAGGTTAGTTCCGGAAAATGCATAAAAATGCCACGAAGTGTAACGAAACACTAAACAAATGGTGTAAAAATAAGCATGGAGCATCAAAAATTATGGATACATTGGAGACGTATCAGCATCCCCAAGCTTAACTCCTGCTCGTCCTCGAGTAGGTAAGTGATAACAAAAGAAATAATTTTTGAGGTGACATGCACCTACACAATCTTGATCAAATATGTAAGCGTTGTGCCCTGGGATCAAAAGAACTTAAAACATGGGCATGAAAGATATAATCTTGATAGAAGAAACTTAGCAACCATGTTATAACATGAAAATGAACACAAACAAAAGATCATGAAAATGAAACAATGAAAGTCAAACGTGTGTTCAAATCATAAGGAAAAACATACAAATGGTTTTCAGCTTGTCCTTCATGAGAGAGCAAAACATAAATGCATAGGACACCTTCAAGTTTAAGAGGGCGACTAGATACAAATAATTTAAGAACAAGTGAAACCAACAATATGAATCAATCAATGAAAACTTTGGGACAATGCACATTATACTCAGAATGACAACTATGCTCTCTTAGTGGTGCATAAAGATAGAAGGTGGAGACTCAACATAAAAGTCAAAGAAAGGCCCTTCGCGGAGGGAAGCAGTGATTAAACATGTGCTAGAGCTTTTCATTTGTAAAACAGAGATAAAAATTGGGTTTTGAGAGGTGGTTGTTTCATGTCAACGACTGGCAATGGGGTCTTACTATCTTCCATAATAAACAAGTGAGAGCGGTTCCGAGTTCTTTGAAAATTTGGCACATTGGTGCTCTTTTATAAAGCTTTGGCACTCCTCCCCACCTTTTTTCCTTTCTCAGACCATGGCTAACCGATTCCATCGGGTGCCCACCAATATTCACATACCATGGAGGAGTGCCTTTTTTTTCTTTTCTTTTAAAATTAGATTGCAATGGTCTGACCAGCTCTCATGCAAAATTAATGACGAGCAGATGAAGCTGCCTAGTCGAGGGGTACTTAATTTAATATGGAAAATAGCAATTCCGACCACTACGTCCCCATGAGCTAAAAACAGTGGCACAAAATGAGAAGTAGTTGAAAGTTTTGAAAGGTAGCACATGAAAATTTACTTGGAATGGCTTACAAATACCATGCATAGGAATTTATAGTGGACACAATAGCACAACTTAGTTTTTAGGAGTTGGATGCACGAGTAGAGCTCATACTCAATACAAAATGAGGGCTAGCAAAAGACTGGGAGCGACCAACTAAGAGAGCAATAACGGCCATAATCATGCAGAGCGACATTAAAAAAAGCATAATATGGCATCAAAAGTAAAAAACTAAATGATCATAGAGGCTTATGGCGACTTTGTATGATTCTAACATGTGTGAGCATGCGCCAAGTCAACCCAAATAAAGCATCAAAGAGAAAACCAAAATAATGCTTTCAAATAATTAAAACAACGCATGATTTTTTCAAAGGCTCATTAAGCAACCTCAGTCATTTGAGACAAGTCATGCTACAGCAAAACCACTAAGCATACTATCAAAAAGATATCAAGCACGACATGCAAAAGCCTAGGCCGAAGTCTACACAAGCTCCTTCTTGTACCACTCTTTTGCATAAAGCTTTTTCCCTTTTTCAACACCATTCGAACTTTTTATAAACAACTCTTTTGATGAAAACCAATAAGGACCAGAGGAAAAAATACACCTTGATAAAAAGATATAACAAGATCTGAACAAAAATCAAGGCGAAAAATGAAAGCTAAACGCAGTTCTAGAAAAAGGAGAACACTCGTTGAAACGATAAGAATGAAAAACAGAGTGTTCTTGGCAAATGAAAAGCAAGGCAACTTCTCCAAAAGAAATTTGTTGGGGTCCAACTATTTATTGCAGCAAACAAAACTAAACAAACTAAAAACTAAAAACAACTGATGCTCCAAGAAAAACGCATAATGCATGAAGCAATAAAAATATAGTGTGTTGAAGGGGGACCTGATTTTTGCCGATGAAGAAGGGGTGCCTCGGGGGCATCCCCAAGCTTTGACAGTTGTACTTCTTGGATATTTCTTGGGGTGACATGGGCATACCCAAGCTTGAGCTTTTGTCCATTCTTCAACTCATCTCATCATTCTCCAATCCTTACACTTGAAAACTTCCTTCATACAAAACTAAACACAAATCTATTAGCAACATTAGTGTAATCATAACATTGAATCAACCCTTTTTGCTTCAGGTTTCAACCTAAAACCACCACATATAAAGTATATACTACTGTAGCAACTTCCCCAAAAGTTCTATGATCAAAAGAACTCAAAAAGAGATGATAAAGCAGCAAACACAAATATTGGCAGAAATCTGTCAAAACAGAACAGCTGACAAAGGTCGAATTATTAGAGGGTTTTCTGTTGCTCAAATCAAAAAGTGTTCAACTAATGAAAGTTTTGATATAACCTGGGGCATATGCACAAGAAATCGCAGGTCCAAAAGATATACAGAGAATTTTCACGAATTTTTACGGTGCGGCACCGAAAACAGTTTCAGGACAGCAACATCCCCAAATCTTACCTCACTCAAATTAGAGGCTTCTCTTGGCACAAAAACGAAATAAAAATGATAAGGAGAGGTTATTACAGTAGTAATAACTTCCAAGACTCAAATAAAAGAAAAAGAACTGAATGTAAAAACATTGGGTTATCTCCCAAGAGTGCTTTTCTTTAACGCCTTTGAGCTAGGCGCAGAAAATGCGAATCAAGTAATATCAAGTAATGAAGCATCAAGCTCATAATTTGCTCTAAGAATAGAGTTAAAAAGTAATTTCTTCCTCTTTCTAGGGAAGTGTTCCATACCTTTCTTGAGTGGAAATTGATATTTGATGGTGCCTTCCCTCATATCAATGATGGCACCTACAGTTCGAAGAAAGGGTCTTACCAAAATAATAGGACATGAAGCATTGCATTCAACATCCATGACAAGAAAATTAACGGGAACAAGGTTATTGTTAACCATAATAAGAACATCATTAATTCTTCCCAAAGGTTTCTTCTTAGCAACATCAGCAATAGGAACATCATAATAACACTTTTCAAGCGGTGGTAAATCAAGCATGTCATAAATCTTTATAGGCATAATAGAAATACTAGCACCTAGATCACATAAAGCATGGCAATCAAAACCATTAACATGCATATCAATGATGGGTTTCCAACCATCTTCTAACTTCTTGGGAACAGAAGCTTTTTGCTTCAACTTTTCATCCCTAATTTTAATGAGAGCATTGGTAATATGTTTAGTAAAAGCAACATTTAAAGAACTAGCATTGGGAGTCAAAGCAAGCTTTTGCAAGAACAAAATAACTTCAGATATATTGCAGCCATCCACATCAAAATCATTAAAGAAAATAGAGCTATCATCTCCTACACTCCGAAAAATTTTAGCACTCTTTTGAGAAAAAGGTTTAGCTGTTTTGGGCTTTTTAACACAAGGAGTAGGAGTTTTCTCTACACCAATCAAAGTAAGAGGATTGATAGCATTAGGAGCAACATCATTAGAGGTAGTAATGGTACATACCTTCATATCTCTAGCCATCTCATCTTCTCTTTCCCACCTGGCATGCAATTCTGCTAGCATCCTAATATTTTCATCAATTCTAACTTGGATAGCATTAGCAGTAGCAAAAACATTGTTCTCTTTCACATCATTAGGGAACACTTTTAATTTCAAAAGTTCAATATCATGGGCAAGGCTATCAACTTTAGAAGCAAGAATATCAATTTTGCCTAACTTTTCCTCAACACACTTGTTAAAAGCATTTTGCTTACCGATGAAGTCCTTGAGCATTACCTCAAGCTCGGAGGGCGCGGCCCTAGTGTTGTTGGAGGAATTACCATAAGAGTTACCATAACCTTCACCATTGGTAGAAGGATACGGCCTATAATTATTACTAGCAAAATTGTTCCTATAAGCATTGTTGTTGAAATTATTATTTCTAATGAAGTTTACATCAACATGCTCTTCTTGAGCAACCAAAGAGGCCAAAGGAACATTATTAGGATATATATGAGTCCTATCATTTGAAAGCGTAAGCATAATAGCATCAATCTTATCACTCAAGGAAGAGGTTTCCTCAACGGAATTTACCTTCTTACCTTGTGGAGCTCTCTCGGTGTGCCATTCAGAGTAATTTACCATCATATTGTCGAGAAGCTTCGTTGCGGCGCCCAAGGTAAGGGACATAAAAGTGCCTCCAGCAGCTGAATCAAGTAGGTTCCTCGAAGAAAAATTCAGTCCTGCATAAAAAGTTTGAACAATCATCCAAGTAGTCAGTCCATGAGTGGGACAATTCTTTATCATAGATTTCATTCTTTCCCAAGCTTGAGCAATATGTTCATTATCAAACTGACTAAACTTCATAATATTGCTACGCAAAGCTATAATCTTAGCGGGAGGATAGTATCTACCAATAAAAACATCCTTACACTTAGCCCATGAATCAATACTATTTTTAGGCAAAGAAAGCAATCAATCCTTAGCTTTTCCTCTCAAAGAAAAAGGAAACAACTTAAGCTTAACAATATCACTATCAACATCCTTATATTTCTGCATCTCACATAGCTCAACAAAATTATTAAGATGAGCTGCAGCATCATCAGTACTAGCATCAGAAAAACTCTCTTTCATAATAAGGTTCAACAAAGCAGGCTTAATCTCATAAAAATTTGTAGCAGGAGCAGGTGGCGCAATAGGAGTGCAGATAAAATCACTATTATTTGTGCTAGTAAAGTCACACAACTTGGTGTTTTCAGGAGTAGCCATTCTAACAAAACTAAAAGCAGACAAGTAAAAACAACTATCAAGGATACTATTTTTTTGGGTTTTTGATAAAACGATGCAAGTAAAAATAAAGTAAAAGCAAAACTTAAAACAAAGTAAAGGATGTGCGTGCGAAACTCCCCTTGCAGAAGTCTTCTTACTTCCCGGCAACGGCGCCAGAAAACTTGTTGATGGCGCGGTGATGATGATGCCAGAAAACTTGATTGTGTGTAGTAAATGACCGGCCAGTTGGAAACCCCAAGAGAAGGTTTGATGAATATAGCAGCAAGTTTTCCCTCAGTTATGAAATCAAGGTTATCAATCCAGTAGGAGGACAACAATACGACTGAAGGTGATGCCCACTAGCTTCGCGACAGCTTCGGACAATTTATAGGGCGCCTCGTCCAAGCTTTGCTTTGCGAGCGGCAACGTGGAACCTGCACACAACACAACCAAATACTTTGTTCCCAACTTACGATGAGGTTGTCAATCTCACCGGTTTGCTTGAAACAAAGGGTATGAGCGTATCGAGTGGAAAGTGATAATAGTATGCGAGTAAAGTAAACAGTGCGAGTAAAGTAAACAGGTGATAGCAATGTAAAGGAAATAGGACCGGGGTCCACAGTTCACTAGTGGTGTCTCTCCATAAGATAAAATAATATATGCTGGGTAAACAAATTACAGTTGGGCAATTGATAGAATAAAGACAACGTGCATATGTCGAGAGGATCACTATGAGATTTACTCTGGGCATTACAACAAGATACATAGACCGCCATCCAACTGCATCTATGACTAATAATCCACTTGTGGCGAATCAATCCGAGAACTCCACAAGTATTAAGTTGCGAACAACGGATAATTGCATTAAGCAAAGTGTGTAATGTAAACAAAGCATATGCTCTCGAGCATATGAATGTTGTTTTCCCCTAGTAGCAACAGCACATCTACAACCTTAGAGGTTTCTGTCACTCCCCCAGATTAAATAGAGGCATGAACCCACTATCGAACATAAATACCCCCTCTTGGAGTCACTAGCAACTACTCGGCCAAGATAGCTACTAACAACGGAGAGCATGCAAGATCATAAACAACATAGAGATAACATAAGATAAAATTCAGTACATCAACTCAATCATAACACCAATATTCATCGGATTCCAACAAGCACAACATGTAGAATTACATAACGGTGATCTCGATCATATAAGGCAGCTCACGAGATCTAAACATGAAGCACATGGTGGAGAAGACAACCATCTAGCTACTGTTATGGACCCATAGTCTAAGGTAGACTACTCACTCATCGCTCCGGAGGCAAGCATGACGATGATGAAGACCTCCGGTGGCGATTCCCCTCTCCGGCAGGGTGTCGGGAAGAGCTTCTGGACCCTCTTGATCTTCGGGTCGACGGCGGCGGCGTATCGCGATGTGTTCTGGAAAAGTGATCGGGTCTTTAGGTTTTTCCCGTCGGGGGGTCTTTATAGGCGAATGGGCGTCGTCAGAAGTGGGCCAGGGTGGCCACACCACCAGGGGGCGCGGGCCAGCCCTAGGCCGCGCCGCCCTGTGGTGTGGGCGCCATGTGGCCCCTCTCCGTCTCTTCTTCGGTCTTCTGGAAGCTCCGTGAAATATCTGGACGTCTAGCTTTTGTTTCGTCCAATTCCGAGAATATTTCCTGTGTAACTTTTCTGAAACACAAAAACAACAAAAAACAGGGAACTGGCACTGTGGCATCTCGTTAATAGGTTAGTTCCGGAAAATGCATAAAAATGCCACCAAGTGTAACGAAACACTAAACAAATGGTGTAAAAAAAGCATGGAGCATCAAAAATTATGGATACATTGGAGACGTATCAAGGTCCGACGCACCCCTGCCGACCTTAGTCGCTAGAGCCTAGATCGGGCCCGCCAAGCCCATCCACAGCCCTGCTCCCGCCGCCAGAGATCACCCGCCCGCCAGGCCACCATAGGCCACCATCGTCGTCGTCCGGCCGCCACCCCGTCGACCGGGCCGCAAGCGCCGCCGCGCCACTCGTCGCCGTCTGGGCCTTCGCATCTTCTGGTTGAACCGCCGCCGGCCGGGAGGCTCCGCCTCTCCCTCTAAACGTGCGGGTATAGGCATGGCTGCCGCCGCGGCACTGCACGGGCTTTGCTTGGCGGCCGCGCCGATGGCGGCGGTGGGGAAGAGGGGGAGAGGGCTAGTGTGCCTGTACACTACACGGACTAGAAGAATAGTATAGAAGAGTAAAATCCTTAGAGGCTGTGTGCCTGTACACTACACGGACAACGTTTTGTTTTCTGTTCTAGCTGTAGATGTAGGCAGCTGTTGGTCAAGACGTGGGATGGCACGTTATGCTGGTCAATGGCTGCGTAGATGGGGTAGTGGTTGCGCGATGGAGCACCGGTAAACTCGATCCAACACCCGTAGTTAGCAGTTTGTTAGATCTATAACAAACTCAGAGGAAGCAGAAGCGGAAACTCGGTTTGGCTCCCGTGTCCAGATACACCCGATGTATGGACCAACCAGAGCGTGACGAGTATGATGACCGCGCACGTATATGGAGTAGTATATCGCGCGTATCTCGCTTTGCAAACAGTAGTACTAAACCGGAGGTATCATTTATGAGGACGGCCCATTTCACGATTTGTCGGTCCTGTTACTCCTGGACGAGCGTCAGGAGGGAGATACGCGCATCCTTTCCACCTGCTCGTCAGCTCGTGCCGCAGATTCACCTACTCGCGCCGCAAACATATTTGGTATTTGGCACTTTTTTTCATAACCCAGGTATAAATATAATGATAAATATATGCTCTCATGCTTCAGCAGCACTACAAAAACACTCGCAACTGTTTTGCTAATGCAATCATCAAGCCGTTCTCAACAAAATATCTCTGCTAGCACTCATTGATCTCCCGTACGTCGTTTTTTTGCTAAATGTGAGCTGACGACATATTCAGGGATAACAGACCACACAACTGCTACGCCACACCACATAAAATGGACATCACCTAAGCATCAATGGACCCTCCGATCCCAGTACCAAATCTCAGCGATTTTGGTTACTACTGCAAATAATTTCTCTGAATAACTCAAAACAAACACTGCTGTCTCATAACCGTTGCTTCCCTAAGATGAGTCATGACAGAAACAAACTAATCTCCAACTGCCGACCCATTCCAGCATGCTTCCCCTTTCCCCCAAGATGAACTGACCTACCAGCTAGTGATTCACAAATAAATTACGTATTCATCACACTAGCCATATCTATTACTACTCAACTCGCACCTTTTTTGTCCACCCGGGAGAATTTTGGATTTACTTTCCCTGTTGATTGCGAAATCTCCCATCGCATGCGCTCCACATTCGTCCGTGCCGCCCACAGCTTGCAGGATTCCCAACACCGGCTGCTCCAGCTGACATTGCTGCACTCGGTTTCGTCACCTGCAGAGTTCGCGGAAGGCTCCGCCGCTCCTTTGTAGATAGCCAAACTGGTAGAAATCAGAGCTTCAGACAGTAGTTGCTTTAAGAAATCACAAGATCTCAGCGAAAATAATGCAAAGTTTTTGTTACTCTACCATACCTGCTCACTGGATCTAGGAGAAACTCCATTTTCTCGGCCGTCACTGCTGTCGTCCCTGAAGCGGCGCTATCTCTCTCCCGAGTAAGCCTTCACCACTGCCACGGACTGCTTGATTCGCCGCAATCGTGCCTCCTCCACTCGCGAATTTCGTCGATATCTTAGATTTCTGCATCTCTCTGCTTGGGAGGGGAGGGGAGGGGTCTGGGGAGTGGGGAGTCGACTTGCCCTGGAAGCCACGCGTCGCTCGTCGCAGGCATCCCGTTCCATGGTACAGGTACGCAGCACCTATCCTGTTCTGCGTGTCTAAGAGCACACTGGTTAGATCTCCGTCTGTGGCCACAGCTCTTTTCCCGTTACTAGACGTTATCTGCCTGGGCCATTGCTACGCCCGTACATATGTATAACCCATTTTCCGTTGCTCGCTCAGCATTGAATTCTGACAAGATTCCCAATCCCTACGCATGAATCACTGGTCCAGATAACAGGTGTATTTGGTCCCGGGAGCCAAAACTCCAAGCAGCAGAATGCAATTCAGTTGAACACCGCACAAAAACTCTCTCTGTCTCTGTTTTGTTTTAGCCTTGAATCTGTGATTCTTCCTAGCATCGTTGGCAACAACAAGTGGTACCAGAGCGTTGCAATCAAGGGAGCACAGCGATGGCTGTAGAACAATCGAGGTCGACTGCCGCGTCACGCACACCACCACCGGCCGAACAGCGACGTCGGTCGTTCGCTGAGTCGTGGTAGGAGCAGGGTGCGACGGGGAGGCGGCGAGATCGTTGTGCAAGAAATCGTGAGGGAGCGCGGCGGCAGTGGCGGAACCGTGACCTAGCCCATCCTCACCAAAACCAACTATTCCGAGTGGGCGTGATCATGCGGGTGCAGCTTCAGGGCGCCGGCCTCTGGGAGGCCGACGACACGGGCGGCGGCGGTGAGCGGCAGGACCGTCAAGCGCTTCGTCCATCCGGTGATGATTCCGGTGCTGGCCGTGGCGTCGATCGTGTCCGGGAGACGCGCCGACAGAAACTGCGAAAGGAATTTGAGAACATCGCTTTCAAAAGCAGTGAAGGAGTCTCTCCACTCTCGTCAGCGAGCTCCAGGCGCTTGGCGACGACATGACGGAGTTGAAAGCCGTGCAGAAGTATCTGCGCGTCATCCCGTCGAGGTATGCACAGATGACTTGCTCTCCATTGAAACTCTGTTGGATCTCCAGGACATGTTCATTGAGGAGTTGAGCGGGCGTCTCTCCGCATCCGAGGGGCGTGGTGAGCCGGAGCAAGATGCAGCCGGGCGGCTGCTCTTCACTGAAGAGGAGTGGCGTGCTCGTGACGCAGGCCGCGCACCTGGCAAAGGATCGTCAGGGGGTGGCGGCAAGCAGCGCGACGAAGGCAACAAGAAGCCGCAGCCGCGCCCCTCCGGTGATGGCGGCGGAAACTCAGGAGGTGGGGGCGGCCGACCTCCTCGCTGTGAGGGCAAATGTAACTACTGCGGCATCGAAGGCGGTGACCGCGGCAAGCGTGAAGAGCAGGCAAATCTGGCGCAAGGTCAGGAGGATGCGCCGGCACTTCTGCTAGCTGCGGTGGACCACCGCCATCACCTCTGATCCACCCGTAGCATCAGCAGCCATGGCTCCCGAATGCACTTCGTCTGCTGCAAGTGCAGTTCTGGTGCCCACGCCGATGCCACCGACCACTGAAGAATGTGTTTTTCTGAACGAAGAGCGTGTTGTGCCGGTGCCAACCAACCACCGATGATCGCTGATACCTTGACACTGGTGCCAGCAATCATATGACAGGGGCTCGCTCGACGTTCACCACCCTTGACGAGCGCGTGACAGGTTCAGTGAAATTTGGTGACGGCTCTGTCGTTGACATACAGGGACGCGGATCAGTGTTGTTCCTGTGCAAGACCGGAGAACACACAGTGCTCACGACATCTCCAGCGGGCCGACGCATCGCGTCCGCGCGCCCTGGACGCGTCCGATCGGACCGGTGTGTCGGTTTCACACGCTCCAGCGATACGACGCAACTAGACCGATGAGTCCGGCCCGACCCATCCCTGATCCAAATTTGCGGCAGGTTTGCATCGGCCCGGACGCTGTCGGACGGCACGCGTGTCCTCCCGCTAACATCACGGGCCCGCATGGCAGCGAAACATTAGTAAGGCATAATATTAATGTTAGTTGATTACAAGTTGATATGCCCATCATAAAAAGGGCCCACAAAACAAAAAGAAAATGCCTATCCTACTGGCCAGTGGTCAGTCTTCAGCGTCGGCGCCGCCGTCTTGGTGCGGGAAGGCATGGCTACGTGGCTGGCACAGCCGCCGCTACGTAGCCACCGCCGCCGTCTCCCTACTGTAGGGCGCCTCCGTCGTCGTTGCCGCCGAAGCCGGCGGCCTCGATAGCCACCATCGCTGCACAGATAGCGGCTTTCTGACGGCGCACGGTCATACGCCGCTCAATGAGGTGGTCAAAGTCGGCGCGGCGGCCAGCCAGACGCTCAGTCTCGGTGCGGCGGGTGGCATCCCGCCGATCCGATCCACGTCCCTCCGGTAGACGAGGGCCTTGTCCATCTCGGGCGCCTAGTGCGCGGCCTGCTCCGCCGCCTCTGCCGCAGCGGCGTGCTCTGCCTCCGCCGCCGCCTCCTCCTCTGCCGCCGCCACCTTGATGCGCTCCGCCGCAGCACGCAGCTCAATGTCGTGCTGTTCCTCCGCCGCCTCCGCCTCCGCCTCCTCATCATCGTCGTCGTCCTCCCCCTCCACCTTCGTCTCGTCGTCATTGACGAGCAGCCAGGCTATCGTCCCGGCGGCCACCACGGCCGTCGTGGCGATGCTTGACTCCTCGTCCGCGGCGTCGTCGTCGTACATCTGCGCCTCGATCGAGGCCTGGCGCGTGACGACGCCATCACACAACTCGTGCACGGCGACCTTGGCGGCCTCCATGGCCACTGCCTCCAGCGAGACCATGGCCGGGTCGTTGCGCATCGCGCGCAGGGCCGCGACGGCAGCCTCCATCGCTACCGTCTCGATCGCCTTCCTGGCCGCGCAGGCATGCATCTTGCCCACGACGACATCGGCGGCCACCGCGGACGCGTCCTCCAGCACCCTGACCATGGCCGCCTGGGCCACCTCGCCTTCGCGCTGGAAGGCGGCCACCTCATCCTCAGCGTGCTGCCGTGCCAGCTCCATGGCTTGCATCTCCAACTCCTCCGTCGTTTGGGCGGCGAAGCGGCGGCGACACATGTTGCGGATCGTCGTCCAGTTGGCGATCTTGCAGCGAGGCATGGATAGGGGTGGATCTTGGGTGGTGCTTTCTTCTTGGCTTTGGTTTTGGTGGGTGCTCATCGCTGTTGGCAGCGCCTGCTTATGTAGGCGGTGCGCGGCGGGAAATGGCGCGGGGGGGGGGGTGGATAATTTCCAGTCAAGGGAGGGGCGGGATAATTTCCAGCAAGGGCACGGGCGGGATAATTTCTGGCCAAGGGCGGGGGCTGGAAACATTCTCCGGCCGCGCGCGCGGGAAACATGAGTTATCGTCAGCGGGAGTTTTTCCACCGCGCGGGAAGCCGCCGGGAGGCATTGCCGATGTCCCATCGCCATTAGCAGAGCACCACAGACCATCAATGTCTGACAGTACGCGGGCGCGGACGATATGCGTTGACCCGGTGGGCGCACTGCCTAGGCCTGCTGGACTGCGACCCATTTTCTGTCCGTGGGCCGACGCAAACGGACCAGAATGGACTGTTCGCGTCGGTGTGATGCGTCGGCCCGCTGGAGATGCCCTCACTGAGGTGTATTATATAGAGAAAAATGCTAATTTGGTACATAAACTTGTCCCAAATGTGCGTTTTGGTCACGAACTTACAATCGTAAATTCTGGGTCACAGAATTGCCCCGCGCGAGCTCTTTGGTCATTCCGTGACGATAGCGTCAATGTTTTTGACAATAACCCCCTAAACTTTTTTTCTTCTAATTATTAGGTCCTTGATCTGACTTGATCATATTTTTTCTAGACTCAAAAAATAATCCCTCTGCCCATCTCTCAAGTGGCGGCTATGCAGTAAGCGAAGCGAGCTACACCAGTCCTCTGGCGGGGAAGTCAAAACCTCCTAGGAATGAATAAATGAATGAACTAGTTGTTATTGTTTGGTATGCAAAACGCTCGGAATGAATGAATGAACACTCTTATTTTGGTTTTCGTATCACGGATGTTGGTTCGCGCTTCACCTATTCATTCTATCTAAGACCGGATTCATCGGTGCAGGAGTGGATTGTTTAGCAAGAACTCAACTGAGTTGCTGTCGTATAGTGGACTGCTTTTGCAAAATGCAGTTATGAAATCTGTAATCTAGATGATACTGGTTGAAGGGGACGTAGCGCAGTCCCCCACCTGCCAGAACTTCAGTGATGCACTGCCCCACCTTCCTAGGATTTGAAGCTGCTCAGCCCTGCCTCGTGGCCTCATTGGCGCCGCCCCTAGATCATAAATCGAGTGTCCATCGTCTCGAGTCTGGCAGTACGCCGCCATCGTTGGTGCATAGTTCCTCCTCTCTAGCTCTGAGGTCAAGGGCATCCACCACTTCGACATCTAAGAGATCAGCCGCCAGAGGCCGGCCAGGCTTGCATATGCTGCTCATGCCGCACACGGCGAGCACCTAGAGCGGCGTGCATGCTCGTGCGCCTTCATGGCTATCGTGGCCTTTATCTCACGAGGAGGAGAGTGGTGGAGCTTACGTGGCCGCACAGATGCAATATCCTATTTTGCCACACATGGTGGGGCTCGAGTGGCCGCACAGATGTGGGGAGGCGTTGGCCGGAGACGCCTGACGGCTCTTTCTTCGGCCCCTCCGGGTCTCCTCTATCGGTGTTGCTTGGCACATGTGAAATGTTTGAGATAAAGGGGATGAAAAATAGAAATGAAAAAAATATTTAAGGTGGTATTAAAAAACAGTATGCCACGTCAGCAAACTAACAGTGGCTTACGAGGGTTAACTCGACAAATGTCCTAGATTAAGGACTTAGGATCGGGGAGATAGGGCGTCGGATGAACTCGAAGGTAAAGTTAGGATCGGGGAGTTATCCTCTTGGCCTCCACTGCATCTTCTGGTAGTTTTTTATTTATCATGTATGCAAGATATGGCTGCATCCATGTTTCTTCTATCATCATGACCTCCTCCGGTTCCGTCGTAGCCCCCGAGCCTGCTGTAGTAGTCGAACTTTTTGCACTTTTTATTGATCTTTCCACTATTTCCTCCCAAAATACTCCGGATGGCACGGGTAAACACTGTGACCCGATATTTGCTAAATTGTCGGCTTCTTCATTACTGTTCCTGCTTATATACGAGACTTCGCATCCATCAAACGTTCCTTCTAGATAGTGGTACAAATTCTTGTAGGCCATCATGTTGTCATTGATTGTATCACATCTGTTCATAACTTGCTGGACAACAAGGTTGGAATCTCCAAATATTTTTAGGCGAGTTGCTCCACATGCTTTAGCCATCTTCATTCCGTGCAACAAAGTCTCGTACTCTGCTTCATTATTAGAAGCCTGTGGAAAGCTCATCCTCAAGACGTACTTCAATTTGTCGCCATGAGGCGATATTAAAACTACTCCTGCGCCTGCGCCTTGGACTCTCTTAGAACCGTCGAAGTATATTGTCCAAACACTGGATAAGTCTGGTGGTCCTGTGCTCTGCAGCTCCAGCCACTCTGCCGTAAAATCTGGCAAGATTTGCGACTTGATCGCCTTCCTTTTTTCGTACGTGATGTCCATGGGAGATAACTCGATTCCCCACAAAGAGACACGTTCTGTTGCTGAAGGATTGTTCAGTATGTTCGACAGTGGCGCCTCATTGACCACTATAATCGGGTGCACCACGAAGTACTGTCGCAGTTTACGTGCGGTTGTGAAAACACTGTATGCTAACTTCTGATAGTGCGGGTACCTCTGTTTTGTTGGAGATAACACTTCACTGATGAAATATACCGGCCTCTGGACACCATGGGATTTTCCTTCTTCGCTTCTTTCGACTACCAGTACTGTACTCACCACCTGATGAGTTGCTGCGATGTACAATAGTAGTGGTTCTTTTTCTTTTGGTGCGACCAGCACTGGTGGCGTGGAAAGCACTTTTTTTCAACTGTGCAAACACTGCGTCTGCTTCTTCTGTCCATTCAAATTTATCGTCTGTCTTCTTCATAAGTGCATAAAAAGGAAGCGCCTTCTCCCCTAGTCGAGCAACGAAGCGACTTAGAGCCGCGACGCGTCCTGCGAGTTTCTGTACATCGTGTAGTTTCGTGGGTTTCCCCATTATTAAGATTGCTTGAATCTTCTCTGGGTTTGCCTCTATTCCTCGTGCTGATACCAAGAACCCCAAAAGTTGTCCTGCTGAAACGCCGAAGGAACACTTTGTCGGGTTAAGCTTAAGCTTGTACCTGCTCAGGTTGTCGAAGGTTTCTGCCAAGTTGATGATTAAAGATTTCTCTTCTCTTGTGGTGATGACTACATCATCAATGTAGACTTGGATATTGCGTCCTATTTGGCTTTCGAGGCAATTTTGCATCATCCGTTGATAAGTTGCTCCTGCATTTTTTAGGCCGAACGGCATTACTTGGTAGCAAAATACTCCGTATGGTGTGATGAAGGCCGTTTTTTCTTCGTCTTCTTTCTTCAATTTGATCTGATTGTAACCAGAATATGCGTCCAAAAATGAAAGCCTTGCGCATCCCGCTGTGGAATCGATTATCTGATCGATGCGGGGTAGAGGGAAAGGATCCTTTGGACAATGCTTATTGAGAGATGTGTAGTCGACACATACTCTTTCTACATCTGTGTTCTTCTTGGGTACTATGACTGGGTTCGATACCCAACTCGAAGTTTTGATTTCTCTGATAAATCCGGCATTTTCTAGCCTGTGCAATTCTGACGCTATCGCCTTCCTTTTAGGTTCATCAAATCATCTCAATGGCTGCTTGACTGGTTTTGCCTTGGGATCTACATTTAGTGCGTGCTCGACGAGTTCCCTGGGAACCCCTGGCATGTCCGAGGGACACCAGGCGAAGATTTCCCAGCACTCACGGAGGAACTCGACGAGCGCGCCTTCCTATGCGGGATCCAAGTTCACCGCAATTGATGTCGTCTTGTTTGGATCTATAGGGTGGACCTGGATTTTCTTCGAGTCCTGCGTTGTGTCGAAAGCCTGATCTGGCAGGGATCGTCCAACGTCGAGTAGCACATTATGATCCATTTCTCCTTTTAGTCTCTCGTATTCTGCTGTCATGCCGAAGGTTTGCGCCATCCTGTTGAATTCTCTGTCGCATGTGTTGGCTACTTCAAAGCTCTCTTGTACTGTAATTGTTCCTTTAGGCCCTGGAATTTTTAATGTAAGATACGCGTAATGTGGTACTGCCATGAATTTTGCAAATGCTGGGCGCCCCAGGATTGCATGATATTGTGACGGCCAGTCCATAACTTCGAATTCCAGCTTCTCTCTTCGGTAGTTGCCGCTACTGCCAAAGCAGACATCGAGTTCTATTCTTCCCAAAGGGTAGTTTGCGGCTCCTGGTACTATTCCGTGGAAGGAGCAATCTGTTGGCTTCAGACTCGTCAGCGAGATGCACATTGCCTTTAGGGTTCTAGCATATATTAAGTTTATGCCACTCCCTGCATCCATGAACACTCTTCCGATGCCGTACCCTCCTATTTGCGCCTTTAAAACCATAGGCGAGTGGCCTGGCCTGGGAACTTTTCTCGGGTGGTCTGCTCTACTGAACTTAACTGGTTGTTCTGACCACCGTAGGTACTCTGTGGTAGCTGGTGGTGATGATATTGCTAGGTTTACTTGCCTGGATATGCTCTTTCGCTCTTTCTTTGACTTGGGCACCGGTTGAATCATGGCTGATATGTAAACTTTTGACTCTAAGTGCCTTGCTAGCCTTTGCATTTGATATCCCTGACTTCTGTGTTTTTCTCCTTGCCTCCCTCCTTGACTTGAGCCCATGGCACTTTGCAGCCTTAGAAATGTTCTACAATCCTTCATCTGATGATTTGAGACTCTTTTCCCGTCGAGATATGCGTAGTGGATTCGACAAGGTCCGTATAGCATATCCTCGGCCAAAGGACCGGAGTACCTCGATTTTTCTACTCCTCTTGTTTGAAACCTCCTACTTTCATATCCTTCCTCTTCTTCTACTGCGTGGCCCGCGGCTACCTGACTTTGCCTTTCTTGGTTACCCCTGCTGCGGTATCGTCTCCTCTGTCTGCTTATTCTGTCGACTTCTGGTGAACGTCCTCTTTTATTATTGTATGCGTCATCTCCATCAGCGAATCTGTTGACTTGTTCCATTAACTCGGCTACTGTCGTAGGTCTTGTTCTTCATATTTCTTCCACGAGATCTGAGCGACGAAGTCCGGCCGTAAAGGCGTCTATTGCTCGTTCGTCGGAGACGTCCTCTGCTGAGTTTTTGATTATACTCCAGCGTTGTATATACGAACGCAGGGTTTCGCCTTTCCTCTGCACGCACGCCTTGACTTCCTCCAGTGATGCTGGGCGCTTATATGTTGAACGAAAATTTCGTGCGAATTGACTTTCGAGTTCCCCCCAACTTCCGATGGATTCGTTGGGTAGAGTATTCAAGCAGGACCGCGCTGCGCCGGTGAGGTGTAGCTGCAAACTTTGCATTGCAGTCGCCTTTGTTCCCCCCAGTATCTGTACTGCTTGCAGATAGTCTGATAACCATAGGGTAGGTTCTTGTGACCCATCATACTTATGTTGGTCGTGTGGCAGTTTGAACCCTTTGGGTACCCGCGTTTTGCGAACCCTGCGGGTAAAGCATAACGCACCCATCTCTTTATCGTCGTCTTCATAATTTTCTTCCCTCCAAGCGTGACGTGATTTGTTTACTCGAGTTTGCGCTATTATATTTTTTGCGTCCTCTTTCCTCTTCTGTCGCCTTTCCTCTTCTGATGACTCGCTGTACTCGTTATCTGCGAAGTTGTATCTGAACTTCTCCTTTTCCTTGCAGCTTGTCGACTTTGCCTCTGGGCCTTTTTCTCTGATCTTGCCTTCCACTATTCCAAGACTTCGTATCGCGGCTTGGTGCATATCTTCTCGCGGGTCCCCAGGTTCTGGCCTTGTAGCTAGTAAATACGCTTGTGCTGCTACCAATGCTGCTTCTGGCGTTTCTTGTATGAAGTCGTCTTCCTCCTCTTCTAACTGTGGGGTAGGGCTCCTTGAGTACCTTTCTTCTTCGCTACGCGCCGTTGCCCCTCTATTGTGCGTTGGGTCTCCGTGCCTTTCTCTGCTGTACTCTGAATCTTCATTATAGTCTTCCCAGTACTCCTCCTTTGATATACTGTTATTGTCTTGAAAAACCATGTCTCTTTCCTCCCTTAGTTTCTTCCTGTGTTGGTATAATGCATACTGATAGCCCATTAGAACTTCTCTTCTCGATCCTTCGGGTACCTCTATACCATGATTGATAGCTGATTTGATCATTCTCCATTCGCCAGCCGAAAAGTGGACTTTCTCTTTTTCCTTTTTGTTGTGTTCTTTCATTTTGTCGACTTGCTTGTCGACCTTTTTACTTCCTTTGCTGTTGTTTTCTTCTTCTGCTTCAGTGATAATAACACATAACTGATGCACTTTGGAGACGCCGCTGCTTCCCCCGGTGAAGTCCTTTGCTTTGCTGTACGTCTGGCACGCTCTTTCTTCTGAGTCGAAATTTTCCCGAATTTTGTCGCCTTCTGCGATTGGTGCTTTGTCGAAGCTGACCGGCGAGTTTACCTCACTGGATGAGTCTTCTGATGATTCCAACGTTTCCTCTGTTTCGGGCTTATTTGCCGACGGATCTGATTTCGTCGAATCCGAGAGGCGGGATGAACCCGATGGCCCTATAATGATACTCAGACTTCCAATGGTTAACTCCATATCTTGATTTTCGCCGAGTTTTGAACTGTTGTTGGCTAAAAGCGAAAAAGCCGTCGAATTCATGATTCCAACGCCTAGGTCCCCACGGTCGGCGCCAATTGACGAAGGTTAACTCGACAAATGTCCTAGATTAAGGACTTAGGATCAGGGAGATATGGCGTCGGATGAACTCGAAGGTAAAGTTAGTCAAAATAGGTATATGTCGAAAGTAAACTTGGGTGTTTAGCCTGGCTTGCTTTCAATCTGGCCTACCCCGTCCCCTCCTGGCCCCTATATATAGATGGCCAGGTCTCGAGGATCGGGTAGGGTCCGATACAGATTACAATATCGACATACGGTAGGAACTCGTATTCGACTATCATTACAATTGGGCCTAGCTATACGGGCCTTAGGGGTACTCAACTAACGGGCTCTATTAACTATACCCTTGTCAGTGGCCGTCATGAAATGACCAAAGAGCTCGTGTGTAGCAACTTCCTGACCTAGAATTCACGATTTGCAAGTTTGTGATCAAAGTGCACTTTTGGATCAACTTTATGTACCAAATTGGCATTTTTCTCTATTATATACTACCTCGCAGCAACATCATCAGTATTGGGCAGCTGGATGAGATTGGCGTGAAGACCTTGGTCGAGGACGGAATCATGAGCCTGTTCGGTCGACAGAGGAGGGTGATCGCTCGTGTGAGAAGAATGCCAAATTTGTTGTACCCTATCTACCTCACGCTCATGACGCCAATAAGTTTGCTGGCACAAGCTTGAGATGTAGCCTGGCGTTGGCATTCAAGGTTTGGGCATCTCCACTTCCGTGGTGTGCGCGATCTCATGACGGAGGGGATGGCGAACGGGATCCTTACGATCAAACATCTAGAGCAGTTTTGTGAGGGGTGCGCCCTCGGGAAGCAGAGCTCCATTTCCATGTGCCACGACATACCGCGCAGAGGAACGATTAGAGCTCACACATGGGGATCTCTATGGTCCCATCACGCCAGCCACGCCAGTGGGCAAGAAGTATTTCCTCCTTGTTGTGGATGATGCAAGCCGTTACATGTGGATCGAGGTGCCGAAGACGAAGGACGAGGCTCTGAATTTTTCAAGAAAATCAAAGCACTTGCCGAGAACGAGATCAGCATCAAGATGAAGGCTTTTAGAACTGACCGTGTAATGCATGCATGTAAAATGCATCCATGATCTTTGTAGTTTATTAGGTCATATTCTTAGTTATTTGATAGTTTATGAGGACCTAGACTTGTTTGCCATTGATTATTCCCTTCCATTTGGTTTTAACATTGTGAAGCAGATTTCCCTGATTTTGAATGTTTTTGACTTTCAGGGACTTTCCGAACGTCAAACGGACCTAAACTTTTTGCCATGCCATTTTTTCGGTAAATAGTAGATTGTGAGAAGATGAAGTCAATGGGAGATGCCACGAGGCCCAGCACGCGGGCCACAACCCTGGCTGCATGGTGGGGCCCCCTTTTTGCCTCAAGCATTGTTTCGACGCAATCTTGGACTCCAAGGACTCGTCTTGACCTAAAACCGACTATATACACCCCCTAGGATATTTCTCGACAGGGCGGTAGAGAAACACAGAATACACGCAACTGATTTTAAGACTCTGAGGATCGAAGGGGAGACGCCGGTTGCCCCTTCGACTCCATCGGCACCATCTCCTTCAGCAACATGATGAAGAGGGAGTATTTCACCCCATGGACATGAGGATTGTGGAAGTAACTTGTATCAAACTTTCTCGTGCTTCATAGATTAGAGTTGCATGAGCTGCCTATCATGATTATGACCATATTTGTATTACCTCTGTGGTGGATCTTATGTTTGTGAGATGATTTATGAGATGCAAAGATGTTTATGTCCTTGATGTATGAGTAGATGTATATGTTACCCCGTTCTTGTGTGCTTGTTCTGATAAAACTATTATGCATAGGGCTTGTGAGGGGGATGTGTGCATAAGTTTGAGCAATCTTGTAGTGGTTTGGGAAGTGACAGAAATCTCTAAACAACTATGGTTTTCACCTTTCTATGGTTGCCTCACTAGGGAGAATGGTTTACTACGCATAAAAGTCCAGTGACAGAAAGGACCCCTTCCTTGCAAGGATGCATATGTGTTCAACATCATATTACAGTTCTTTATGCAATACTCTGTTAAGTCTTAAATTGACTTGAGATAGAATCCCTTGTCAAAGGAGTATTAGTGACTTGATTTAACATCAATTCTATGTTTGGACGTGGCCATGTTTATGCTTATCAATAACATCTTGTGTGTTTGCATGCTCTTAATTTATCGTTTATGCTTTATTACCACCATGTTTATGAGAGAGGGAGATCAAGTGAAAACATGATCCCTAGTCCATCTTTTAATCATAAGAAGTTCTCTAGTTACTTTTGCACTGTTTTACTTTTAGTACTTTAAACCTCGAAATCACCAAAAACCTTTTTCTTACTGTTTCCTTTGGTTTTATTAATCTTGCAAGCTGTTGGTGCTTGACAATCACCACATATAGTTGGGGACACTAAACTATTTGTTTGTTGTTGCAGGTTGTTTGAAGAGCGTGGAAAAGGAACAAACCTCAGGCTTCCCCGAGAGATCCATAATTACCCCAAGTCACCCTTGTGGAGAAAACTTATCTTGATGCATCACTCTGCGCTTGGAATCCCAACGAATGACATTTTGAAGAATAGAGTTGTTGCCATCAAGAACGTTTTCGGGCACCGTTGCTAGGGAAGCAGTAGGAGATTCTTCACCTTTGTGAGCTTTTCTTTCACTTTAGACTTTGCAATAATTTTTCTTTTCAGTTATTGCTTTGTTGCTATTAAAAAACAAAAAAAAAGTTTTAGAAGTTTGTGTTTGCTTGCAAGCATGAACAAAAATCTTATTGTCTCCACTCCTGTGCCTTTGTCAAGTCATCTTGAGCTAGATTACAATCAAATTAATATTATCTGCTTAGACTTGTTCAATGAGAAAAGGTTTGATGCTCCTTTATGGCATGTCTACATGTTTGCTAGAAGATGTGAGGGATTAAGTTTTTGTGATATTAGTAATGATATCATTAAAGACAATTTGTTTCCTCATACGTTGATAGGAGCTGTTAAAGACCGGGTGATTAAATGGCATAAGACTAGCTCGTGGTCTACTATTAGGGCTGCTTTTATTAAAAAATTGGAGATCCTAAGATCCTTGCTGGTTGGAAAGGAGTTATTTGAGGCTTTAAACAAAATAAGAATGAGACTTTAACTGATCCTTGGGAAAGATTTAGAGTCCTTATAAAATCTACACATGGTCTTTCTAATTGGATTATCTTACACTGTTCTATTGCGGTTTGGATGAAAAGACCAGGATCTTGTTGGATGGAAAAGGAGATAAATTATTTATGGAGCTAACAATTGGAACATCTCATGATATCCAGGATACTTTGTTGGTGGAAAGAATAATTCAAAATAGCCTTGTGAGAGTAGGAATTATAAACCCTATGTCTCTGGGACCTTCGGCTAAGAAGATAAAAGAAATAGAGTTAGAAAATAAGAAAGAAGAAGAGAGTAGGCAAGTACATGAGATTAAGATGTTAGATGATATACCAAATGATCCTTAGCCTCTCTTGAAAATTGCACTCTTGATGGAATTTTCTCTATATTGCAAAATCATGCTTGTGATCCTCTTGTTGATTCTAACCAAGCATGTTTTGGCACTCTTATAGATAATCATTTTATCAAAGAAAAGTTGAATAGGTATCATAAGGATTCCATGATCCCACCTAAGTTGGGTATGTATGGGAACCAAGGATTTATGTCACTATAGGAAAAATTACATGGCCAGCAGTACTTGATCTTGGGTCTAGTGTTTGTGCTATTCGTAAGTCTTTATGTGATCATGTTGATTTACCTCCTATTGAAAAGTGTGATATTTAATTGAAACTTGTTGGTTGCTCTATCACTAATGCTTATGGTAGAGTCAATAATGTTCTTGTTGAATTAAGCATGACTTTTGTTCCTGTTGACTTTATTATTATGGACATGGAAGGTAAGAACCATAGTCCTATAATTCTTGGTAGACCTTTTTTGAGAACCACAGGTGCTATGATTGATGCTAAAAAAGGGAATGTGAAGTTTCAGTTCCCACATAAGAAGTGCATGGAGCACTTCCAAAGAAGAAGGAGGGACTAAAGAATTGCCCTCATGGTATGTGCACATCCTCAAAATCTAAGGTATGAAGCCTAACTATATGGCTATAAAGAAAGGGCTTTACGGGAGGCAGCCCGGTTTGTTTAAGTTTTTATTTTTCGTTTGCAGTAGCTTTTTAGTTTGTGTCTTAGTTTAGTGTGGTTTTGAAAATAAAGTTCCAAAATTTTCCCACTTTGGTGGAAAACATGAAATTTTTTGCGAGTTGTTGTTTTATCCATCCTGCTATTTATGAAAAAAATTATACGGAGTAGAAAAATATCCGTAGCTCAGAATTGAGTGATTCTTGTTGGGCTGGATTACGATTTCCATCCTATGTTACACTGTGAAGGGAAATAATTTTTAATTTTTTAAGAGGGGCGTTAGATTTTCCAAAGTAGCAGCTATTTTTTAAGGTAGATTCTATATTTGTTTTGTTGAGTGCTTGCTTTGAGTCTCGATTTGATTCCCTATGGGTCTTTTGAGTTCTATAAGATGTTGTGAACTTTGAAATATCTCTGTACATGAGGAAAAAAAATTAGGTGATTTTATAATGGTAAGATTCATACCATTTTATGCACTGTTGATCAAACCCCACAGAAAAAGAGTGGGAGAAGTTTTTGTAGTCAAGATTTTCACATGGGAATGAAACCAAGTTAAACCAAGAAGAACCTGAGGATGGTCAATACCATAAGCTTGGGGATGCCCCCATCATTCCTCTACATCGACAAAAATTTCAGTTTTCAGATTTTTAAACATTTGTTTTTTGAGCACTATGAGAGCTTAGTTAAGCTTGGAGCGTCTAGTCTTTTGTTTTTGTTTTTGGAGTAGCATCTCTACCTTTTGTATACCACCTTCAGTTGTGAGTTTATTAGAATATCTTATATTTCCGAGTAAAAGAGAGAAGGATAATGAAGTAATAGTCAAGAAAAGTTTTTGGGAAAGAAGAAGGTAATAGCTACAAGTATGAATGTATGATTGCTATAACCCTAGAGTGTAATGATTTCGTTGATACTTATGAGGTGATTGCAATGCTTTTCATTCAGTTGTGGTTTTTATGTATTTATTTTTATAAGGGTCTTATAGTTTGTCTTGCATCATGAGCTATTTTGATATACAAGGTTGCATTCTCTAGTGGTCAACTTTCAAACTTGTAGTTTTTGGAAACTAATAAAAGGTGAGATAAGATAAGTTAAAGAAGAGGTTGTGGGAGGATGGCACAGCCCTAGTTTGGGTAAGATGATGAGTGTATAATCCTTTTGACTTGGTGTTGTGATGGTGTTGAACATATAAGCCATGCTTACATGGTGGACGTTCGTCAGCTTTATGATTGATCTTCATGTCATTTTGGTTTTGGATCTTAGCCGGTGTGGACTGACAATGCAACCGGTAAATGTTTTATTATGTATGGGATATTTCTGATACAAGCCTTGATCGCTAAACGGTAAGCCATATTCTATGGTGGACATTTTTCAGCTGCCCAAAACTATGCAAATTCTTGAAAGCAAAAAGCTGATGTTCATGTCATTAGAGAGTATGGATTGTCATCGGCGGAAACGTGTAGTGTGGCAACTTGTACAAAGGGGCATGTGAATGATATATGCCCTAGAGAAAAATAATAAAGGGTTTATTTGCATATATCAATAGTTCATAATAATTTTAATATTGTGCTATCATTGTGTCAATCGGAAATATTGATACACATGTGGTATTGAAAAACCAAAGTTCCTAGTAAACCTCTAATACTAGCTCATTGGTCAACCGATGATCGAGGTTTCAAGATCATTTGATATTTATGTCAATTGACAATGAGATCATGCCATTAGGTAAATGCCATAATAAACATATCCAATATTAGTATTGTAACACAATCATGTCACGATGTTCATGTTGCGATAATAAGAAGTGTTATAACCTATCCTTAGACCGTGAGATCATATCTAATCACTACTTCCGGCGGATGCTTTGATTGCATCAACCATCATCGATATAAACGGTGACTGAGAAGGTGTCTTCAGATATTCCAATGGAGTAGGTTGAGGCGTATGCATCAATAGCGGCATTTGTTCTTCCGCTTGACGGAAAGATACTCTGAGCCTACTTGGTGAGATTACATCCAAAGTTGCAACATATGACTAGGTCACATGGATGTAATATCACGAGAACGAGTAAATGACAATATCGGTAACAAGATTGAACTAGGTATGATAATACCGACGATCAGATCTCGAATATTGCAAGTATCATAGTAGAAAAAAAGAAAATAGGACATCAATATTTATGGTTCAACGATAAAAGATCTTCGTGAATGCACAACAAGCCATCGTTACATTGGATGAATAATCATTATTCTCCAGAAAACTAAGTCTAATTGGATCCTATAAAAAACATGGGTCGAGAGAAAATCAAGGTCACAACGGAGCACAGCCGACACGAAATTTACTACTTGCCCTCGTATCTTACCCACTACACCTACCGGCCTCCCCCTTCTCCTCCATGTTATAAAATACTTGCCAAATCACATCCACGTATATTTATAGGCAGCATCATATATTTCTTGTATTCTCAACCATGCACCACGAGCGAGCTCTCAATCTTCTGAGCGTGTCCATCTCTAATCCCACACATGGTCATGCCATTCCACCACTATTTTGAACCTATAGACATGGGAGGTACCGGGAACGGATGACACACGCAGCAGGTAGAACCAGTTATGAAGTCTTTTGACGCCACTTTGGATGGCATTCCTTAGGTTTCACTTAAAACAATGCCCTGCAACTCGTTTCAAGCGGAAGGTCACAGAGTCAAACTGGTACCTATGGTAGAACTAGCCTCCGTCGCAAAAGCGACAGGGACAACGCCGCTTACTGCATATACTCCTTTCTCCTCACTTCGAACGCCCTGAAGCACGACGGACAGGAGATGCGAAGGAGATGAAAAGGTGACTCCATCTTATCTTTTCTACCCAAGCTGACGATTATGGTGGCTACAAGAGCCATTTCCATGACCGCGCGTCACCTTAATATCTCGCGGTCGTGGAAATAGCTCTTGTAGCCACCATAACGCCAAGACAAATACGGGTCATGGCCCGTCCAATAAAAACATAATTTGTTTACTATCCATTAAATTACGCAATGAACTTTTTTACATAGGCATATGCATGTAGCGAGCAGTTGTTGCACCTGCACTATCTTGGCCGTGTATACTGTCTTTAGGCTCTCTAGCATCTAGCCCAAAGGGTGCAAACATGCAACACACTCTTCTTCTCCCTGTGCTTCTAATTTTATTTATTCATCTTTCCTAGCAACCCTATTGCAGTTCTAGTTAGGTACAGCCAGTTAATTCAATGGTTTTATGATGAGTAATTCTATAAGTGATTTGTGTTTTGGTACCGCTTCTTTTGTTTGGAATAGTTTTTAGATATATAATCCCAAACATGCGTGTCGTAAGCTGATGTGAGAAAAAATCAATCCAATTTTCTCATGCTAAAAATCTAATTTGTTGTATACAATAGTATGACTTGGCATTAAAAAAATCATGGCCCGCCTAGAAATTTGCTTCAAGCTCCGCCACTGGAGATTGTTATATTCTGATTCAAATTCAAGTATTGGTGTACTGAAGAAAGACTAACTTCGGACGGAGCGGAGCGAGGTCCCCCCGCGGTATAGATCGTTGCCGCCGCCTATATATGTTCCTTGTAAGCCGCCGGCTAGGGTTTATCGCATCATAAGTTAACCCACGACATTTGTAAACACACTCCCAATATAGCGAAGTTTTACTGGCTGGCGCCCGTTGTTGGAAAGGGTTTTTCACGTTAAAATCTTGTGTCTCCGTGCTATGATTTTCTTTTCGTTCTTCGTTATTGTCTATCACTTTTATAACACAGAAGTAGTCAAAGACCGCGTGTCTCACACATGACTGAAGCGAGCAAAGAGGTGCAGAGCGCAAGCTGACACCCGTATTGAATGAAGAGTGGCGATGGAGGGTAAACTTCACCACACACGGGTAGCTCCCCGCCCAATTACTCTGCCAGATAGTATCTATTGGTGTCTCGTTTATCTCTCCGCCAAGACACATGTAACTTAGGACCTTCACTTCACTAAGACAAGAAATACTAATCTGAGCCCAGCCCGTTGAGGCCAAGATCTAGATTTCTAGTACAATCCCCTCACTTAACAAAATGGAATATTATTTGTCGCCCCAAAGATCAAGGGGGGTTAGGAATCAAAGTTTTCAAAATTAAGAATTTGTGTCTTCTAAGAAATGGCTTGATAAGTTGATTAATCAAGATGGGGTATGGCATAAATTGTTACATAACAAATATCTTAACAATAAAACCCTTTCTCAAGTAACGGTGCAGCCTCATGACTCCCCATTCTAGCGGGGGCTAATCTCTACTACTTATAAAGGCACAAACTTGTTTTGATATAATCAATCTCAACCATACAATAGGGTCGATCAAACGGTCTAGATGGCTTCAATATTGAGCTCAACTCAACATAAAACCGTATAATCCATCTAATAGCCCGCTAATTGCTCCAACTAATTAATAGCCCTCTAATTGCTAGATAATAAATGTCCAGATAATTGCTTTCCCTTGATTATCCATCAATTATGCTACCCGCTGCATCTCATGTTTACCCGAGCGTCCACATCTAGCAGTAGCACCTGCGCCTCGCCCTCTCGCATGCGAGGCTTCCCCGGATGCCAACGTCGTCACGCAGGCGGCAGCCTCTCCATGCGCTCCCCCGCTTGCATGCGCCACCACGATGTCGTCGTGTCCTGCCGAGACAGTGCTACGTCTCACGGTATCTTTCCAAGAGGTCTAAGCTCCGTGGTTTTTAGGAGCCTGTCGTTGCTCCACGCTAAATAGTGCTGTTTTTGGGCCTACAAATCAGCGTGTCTTATTAAGCTGCTGACATTATCGTGCGCGTAGGTCGGTTCCTCAGTTCGATCCCGAAAAGAAACCTCCCGGTATGATGGCCCCACCAGGGCGTCCTTATCCTCCTCTCCTCCGCCGCCCACGCTGCCTCGCTTGCCCCGATCTCCGGCGCTGCTACAGCTTCATGGTCTCCCTACTCCTTCACCTCGCACTCGCTCGTTGTGTGCTATGGAATCAGTTCTTGCGCGTGCACACAGCGATCCTAACCACAAATGATTGTGGGGGGTGCCGGTGAAATGTTCCGAGTCATCACCCTGTTCAGTTAGCAAGACAAGGATCGCAAGATGAAGTTTGTTTTTTCAGTCTTTTATGCCCTGCTGTTTACAACCAGTTTTAATCGTTGACCAAGTCTGTAGACTGTATCTCACATTTTCTGATACATGTGCGGTTCTACACAAGCCAAGATTCATTTGCGTAACTGCAGCAAATTTTATGTGTAGGATAAAAGACAATCGTATTTTAGTCACATGAAGTCCACAAGGCATGGCTAATTGAGCAGTAGGTAATTTCATTTCTTTTGTACTGTTTACTAACTATCAGCTGTCGTGGTTATCATGTTGTGCAACGGACATCATCCAGTTTTATTTCTTGTTTAGTGCTTGGAAAGTGTTTGTGAAAATGTCTAAGAGAATTTTTTTTATGTGAATTTCAGTTATAGTTTTCATCTTTCTTCAAGTTCTAGATTTACTCTCAAGTTCAGAATTCTAGACATAATTAGCACAACCTTGGATGAATAATCAGCATGCTTAAACCACATTATTGAGTAAACATGGTGACACATTTCGTTCTCTACGTAGTAATCATAATTTATGTTTAGGTAAGCACATTGTTTCTTTAGTCAAGTTTGATTTCAGAGGGATATATTTAAATTCTATTTGTCATGCTTTTTTGTAGTTAAAAATCAGAGTGGAGATGCTAGAGTTTCCATAGCTTGCTGACCTATGATGACAGGTCAAGGGGACACCTTGTCAGGTTAGATGAAATGCCAAGAATGGTATTCATCACCAGTGGGATACTAAACTATGGGATACATGCTTGACATTCCTCTATTCAAATTTGGATTTTTCTGATGTACATATGTAAATAAGCTAAAAATGATCTCTATGAAATTATGTTTCTATTATAGTATGTTTGTTTGCAGGAACCCATATATTTTAACTTATTGTAAAAATCAGCTACATTACATATACCCGGCTACATCAAAGAAATCGATGGCTGGATATGTATATGTGCTGGATTGTTTGGTGCTTTGATAAATATATAATGATGATCCCCATTACATAGTTTTTTTTACATTTTTATATTTTGGGCTTTGTTTCCACGGTATGCAACAGTATACTATTGTTGAGTCTGCAGATTGAACTATTATTGCTTAAGTTTCCTTGCAGAGTGAGAAGGTGGGTGCTTTCATGGATGTATTAAGTGTTTGTACTAATTTCGAACTATTTTTGCTTAAGTTTTAACAATATGCAACATTGTAAATTTTATTGTTTGTACTAATTTTGAACAATATATGTATTAATTGATACGTGCGTTGCACGTGCACACTTACTAGTGAAGGTTAAAGAAGAATTTTTAAAACATGGTTCGTTTGTTGTTAACAACGGCATGAGCGCCTGGTTTTGGAAGGATACTTGGTTAGGCAACAGGCCTCTAGCAGACCAGTACCCGTCCCTGTATAATAATGTAAGAAATAAAAATGTTACAGTAGCTACCAATCTGATGACAACACCGCTGAACATAGGTTTTAGACGTAGTTTGACTCGGGGTAGATGGGATATTGGATTCATTTGGTTCAACAGTTAATGTCTATTCAGCTAAACTCGAATAATGATGTCTTCAAATGGAATCTTGTTGAGTCCGGTAGATTTTCAGTCAAGAGCATGTATTTAGATATGTTAAATGATAACACAGTCTTCCTAAGAAAATATGTAAGAAAAATGAAAGTTCCACTGAAGATTAAGATATTTATGTGGTTCGTTTACCGAAAAGAAATTCTAACAAAAGATAATTTGATAAAAAGGAATTGGCAAGGGCACACAACATGTTGTTTCTGTGATCATGAGGAGACTGTGCAACATCTTTTCACTGTGTGTCCTTTTGCTAAGATTATTTGAACAATTGTTCATATAGCTTTTAACATCACCCCCTACCAGTATTGATCATTTATTTGGTACTTGGCTGAATGTCATTATCAAATCTAAGAAAGCGAACATAAGAGTGGGAGTTTTTGGTACTTATATGGACAATATGGCATGCTCGAAATGAATTTATATTTAACAAATCAAATTTCCCATTATTTTTGCAGGTTATCCCTTTGGCTATTCACTGGATCCATATATGGTCTTTTCTCCGGCCGGCGGAGCAGCGCCGGGACATGGATATTGGGTGCAACCATTTGTCAACGGTTGCTCAGGATATTTACAGCTGATTCGGGTGGCGGTCTGATAGAAGATTGACATGTTGAATTTTTTCCTACACTTGTCACGTTGTATTTTTAGATGGTTGATTCATGTATCTACTCTATTTGATCTGTGAATTGTAATAATGTGGATTCCTGAATAATTTTAATAAAGAGTCGTATGCATCGATTGATGCAGAGTCTGGGGATACCCGTTTCGAAAAAAAGTACAATCCCCTCAAGGGATCCTTGCCAAAGATGAGTTTAGTTAGAATCTTATGGCTCATTTAGCACCATCATTTCATTTTAGTTTATTTCATTTGGTAGAAATGAAATGAAATGACATGATGATATCATTTTATTTGACAAATCCACATAAATGACAGGGTAGCAAACATGAATTAAGGTTAGACATGGATTGAAAATTATGGAATTTTAAATGAATTCCATAACCAATTTCATGGTAGCCAAACAAGGAATTCTTGGAATCACAAATAAATTCTTTGATTCTAGTCCCAAATTGATGGAAGCCAAACAAGCCCTAAGTTTTAAACTTCTAATTTCCTTGCTAATCTTTAAAAGTGGATTCGGTTGTACCTAGTTTACATAAACATTCACTGGCCTGAACTACGAGTGATTTAGTGACCGAGAATCCAAGATACTGGTAATAGTCTATCATGCCTGGTTGGATTTCAAAACCCATCTTGATCTATTTTAAGACTGTCCATTCCGCCTCAACTCCCTACACATGTTTCTCCCTTCTACGTGGAAGTGCACGGAAGAAATGTTTATCAGGCGTAAAGATGATTAAATGAATGCTCAAATTATCGTGCACCACTTCAAATCCAGCGACTAATAATCGAAAATTGTACTCTCAGTTTGGGACACCAAGATGTTCCCAAAAAGATGATCCAGAGGTCCGATACACATTGTAACAAGAAACCAAACTTCCCAACATAAACATTGCATGTGCTACTGGAAGATTGTAACTATTCTCATCAATCAACAGGGTGTGATTGTGCACACAAAAGCCGGATCGATCTTGTTGTTGTCAAAAATTAATGGTTCTCGCGTGTTAGTGACAACAAGTGTAGAACATGGCATGGGGATCATATATGATTCTCACTTCTCAGTAACAAGGACTATTAAGTGTCAGACTGCTAGTACAATCGATTTCACTACTTGTTTTGCTTGGCCGTTAATCATATTGTGTGTGATTGTGTGGGGGTAGTGGTCCTCGCCTCACCCACTCAACCTACCAGTTTAATCATCTTGCTCGCTGTATAAAAATCGTACCACATAACCTCTCTTTCCACGCATAGCTAGGATAATTTCTTGTCGATGACCCGCTCGTCGTAGTCTCTACCTCACCGCGCGTTCTCTAACATAAAACTCCCATGCAATCTTACAACTGTTTGGAGCTTGTAGGCATGGGAGGTATCGGGAAGGAAAGTGACACAAATTCAACGGCATCCTCTACAAACCTTGAACTCAGCATAGATGGCCCCCGGTTTGCATATCGAACAATGCCCCCCAGCTGGAAGCTTGACCAAACAAATGCAAGCATGAAGATAGCTGATATCTGTATTCCTTGTTCGTTGGCGGTGACAGAGGACCCGATGGCATTTTCAAATTTCTTCTTGGGGTCTGTTCTGTAAATAGTACTCCCTCCGATCGGAAATAACTGTTGTGAACTTAGTATAAACTTTGTACTAAGCTAGTACAAAATTGTCGACACTTATTTCCGATTGGAGGGAGTAGGAAGTTAGGAACCTTTTTGCTTCTATACGTCTCTGTAAGTCCCTTGCTGTAATTCTACCTGTACTGTAGTTTTAATGAAGGCGTCTAGACCCTCCGGAGCCTCTCCTGGTTTGAAAAAAACACCACTGTTGCCTCCATTTTAGGCTTTGTGTCGTATAATGTGCTTACTCTTGTCAGTCAGTGTTTGGTTGATTGACATTAATTCTTAGGTAGCTCATGCTAAACTTTCGACAAACCATGATACATTTCCAAGAGACCGTAATATAGTAATTAACAAACTATCAAGTCATACGTACTATATATAGCCTTACTAATGCACATATCCATTGTTTGGATATGTAGGTTCCTTGTTCATCTCCCATGGCCGCTCTGATGGCAGCCGAGTTATTAATATAGAACCACGACATTTCAGCTTAAATTGTGGAAAACCATAAGTTTATGTTAAATTGCAAAAAACCATGACTATTAGGGCGATTTCTTGCAATATGCACTAAAACGAAATTGACAAAGAACTGATGCCCAAACTGATACTGGGACCCACTCTCAGGCTGATGTGGACTGAGCCCACCTGCCAGCCCAATTAAAAAAAGAAAAATCCTCTATATCCCCATTCCCCTCCCATCTCGTTGACCCGCGGTGGTCACCACCGCCCCGGCGCCCCCTCCTCCGATGAGTTCGTCAGTGCCTCTCGCGACCTCTCCCTGGCCCTCCCTGCATGCCACCGGCTTGCTGCGCGCCCTCTGCCACCCGCATGACCGGCCGTGATCACAGGCCAGTGTCCTTCCTTGCCGCCACTCCTCCGTTGCCAGCCACCCCTCCCTCTGGTCTCCCCATCGACATGGATGCACGGGCCGGCCCTCTCGCTCGACCGCACGCTCATTGGCCCGCCTCGTGCTTGACACTGCGCTCGCCGGCCTACCTCCGCTCCTAGGCACCAACAGCCGGCCCGCGCTGCTTTGGGCCAGCCCAGGCCGCCTGCATGGCCGAGGCCTCCGGCGAACGGAGGTGGTGCGCAAGAGGGCAGTGGACAAGGCAGTGTCACTGGACGCGGAGATGCGGTAAGGTGCGGGAGTGGGTCCCACTAGCCTTCATCGTGACCACCTAGTCGCCGGCCAGCTGCACCTGTCCCCATCGACAGATGGAAGACCAGGGAGGGGCAATGGACGGAGGGCCACCGCAGCACCGGCGGCGGTCGCGGTCTTGGGAGAGACAACCTCCCGACTAGTGTTGACTTTTTATTTCTTGAAATATCTAGATTTTTAATGGATTGATGAGTGGGCCCCCCATCCAAGTCGGCTTGTATACTAGTTTCTTTGCAAACTCAGCGCTGACAGGTGGGTCCCGTTGTCAGTTTTACCGTCAATTCATTGTCAATGCCAGTTTAATACATGTTGCAACAAATCGCTTCAAGAGTCGTGGCTTTCGCGATTCAAACTTAAACATGTGGGTTTTCACAATTACAATCTGAAATGCCGTGATTTTATGCTAACAACTCGACGGCAGTCGGACCACACGATGCATTTGTGCTAGCTAATCCGGTTGCAGTGCAATAATGAAATCCGCTGATGGATGATGCTTGTATCTTGCATGATCAGTTGAACTTGGTGCAGAGCTTTCGGACGTACGTCCCCATTGCTGCCTGTGATGACGGTGATGCTGCCCATCTTCGCCATGGAGTCGGCCTGGAGATGGTGAGAAGGCCGGAGTAGGAGTCTACGGTGTCGACGGTGCATGCGTGGTTTTAGAACATGGTGCAGTCGAAGCCAGAGCTTGGCGTTGTTCGAATCATGGAGAGCGAGGTTACTGGAGGCGAGGCATAGCGCAGTGACCAGGGACGCGACTGCGGCATAGACGGTGGAGAACCTGATGAAGGTGAGGCGCACGGGTGTGGCCGTATCGGTGATGCATGGTCACGATGCGGTTGGTGGCCACACACCGGCTTTGGCACCGCGGGTAGCACAGCACAGCGAGGTAGTATTACCCGTCCTTCTGCCCCTGCCTGGCCTCCTTGACTCCTTGTACTGTTTTACGACTAGGAGGGCCAACAACCATGTTATCGCTACGAACTAGAACCCCAGTGGTCAATCCACACATAACTCTCTGTCCCTTTGTGATTAAGCAACTTAAATAACCTCGCACCTTCAGTCGCTGATAATCGTCTATATATGTGCCTAGACCCATATATGCAGCTCAAGTGCCAGGCTCCCGCCCCTCAGACTCTCCATTCAATCTCGATCTCCCTTATCATGTCACTCTTTCCTCTCTAATATCCATTAACCATTATGAGCTTCCATAGGCATGAGACACACCGGGATAGAGAGAGGCACGTGTGCATCTGTATCGCCTAGAAGCGCTGTGACCTTACGTACCAAATCGTCCTAGATTTCTTTCCTCGCATGTTGGAATTGTCTAATAGCTAGCTAGTTTTTGCGTACCTCAGGCTCCCCACGTAATTCAATGTATATATACTCTAGCTTCTTTTGTCTATTTATGTAAGGGAATAAAACACTCGTCTTCTCTGTTCCCAAAAGGAGGCATTGCCACCGACCTATATAAGCATCGGTTAAAGCACACACATATTTTGTTGCATAGAACGGTCGTTGTCTATCCAATATGAGTGTGGCGAACTCAAATAGGTGCTTGAACGTTGATTGTACCGGTTGCTTGAAGATGCCATTTGGGATATGGTTGAGTACATGACGGATTATGCAAAAAGTGCTAATATATTGGGAATATTGACTTTTTTTTGTCCCATGATATGTACAACTGGTTGGGGGGAGTGGATATACAAACTTAATACCTAGGTTCAAATTCTCACAGATGCAAATTTATGTGCCTATTTATACTCGGGATCAGGCTTTCCTGAAACTCATGCAAGTTATCCTCAGGACCAGGTTTTTTCTTATCGAAGATTAAAAATCCTGATACTTATGCTTAATGGATGTGTGCATCCCCTTGTTGGTGCTGAGGCCAGGGAAGTGATCACTCCCCCAATTTGAAATCCATAGGACTACCTCGGGGTGCACACCGCGTGCCACCAGGAGCCCTCCCTGCCGCCGGCTCCCCTTGTCGTCGGCCCTCGCTGCGGCGGCGGTAGGCCCAGCCGCTGAAGGTGGATTGGGGGTGGTTGCCAAAGATCGGTGTCAGTGCTGCTAGGACAGTGAAGGACGCCGTGTTGTTGAGAAGCAGCCGGGGTGGTGGCAGAGAACGACCATGGCGACACGTTGACCCACAGCAGGGGCTGCTAGGGTCAGGTAGGGTTGAAACCAAGATCTTTATCTAGGTGTTGGCCGCCTCCCTATTCCCTCCTCATTGCACAGTTTGGTTGGTGCCGGTGGAAGATCTCCCCTATTTTGCATTCTTCTTCCTCGATGTTGGCCTTCCACTGTTGGGGTTTGGAGCGGGAGATCCAACAGGGTGCCAGCGGTTGGCGTGGGGGCTACTGGCTAGGCTTGAATAAAGGAGGCGATCCTAGGGTTCCTTCTTGTGTCAAGATGAGGATCTGCTGGATGCCCATCTCCATGGATCTGGCAGGAGTGTCGTGTTTCGGAAGGCTCCGTCGGCGAACTCCATTGGACGCATCATGCCTAAAGATTGTTGGATTGGATGGGATTCGGTCAGACGCACCCGTGTTTTAAATGACCGTTTGGTTTCAGAGGGAGCGTTCCAAAGCTCTGCTGGTTGTTACCATCATGTGACTCAATTTCTCGTTCCATGGTGACGAGGGTTAACTCGACAAATGTCCTAGATGAAGGACTTAGGATCGGGGAGATAGGGCGTCAGATGAACTCGAAGGTAAAAATCAGTCAAACAAGGTGTCTATCGAAAGTAAACGTGTGTGTAAACCTGGCTTGCTTTCAATCTGTCCCTCACCGTCCTCTCCTGGCCCCTATATATAGGTGGCCAGGTCTCAAGGATCGGGAGGGATCCGATACAGATTACAATATCGACATACGACATGAACTCGTATTTCGACTAGCATTACAATTGGGCCTAGCTTAACGGGCCTCAGGGGTTCTCAACTGACTGGCTCTATTATCTATACCCTTGTCAGTAGCCCCCGAGATTCTACCAGAATTGCAGATTCAGGTTAAATCTCAGATCTTCAAATCTTTGACTTGACCAACACTTGACTTCTTCATATCTTCAAATCTTCGACTTATCTTTTTATTATAATGTCTTGCAAGGGGTTTTGATGAACAAGCCTGACAACTCTGATGGATCAAGAGGCCAGTTAACTGCCGGAACAGATACTTGTCACCTACTTCAAATTTAATCCCCTTGGACTTGAATTCGGGAAACCAGTCAAACTCATTCCTTTGCCGCATTTAGGACTTGCAAAGAATGAATCCCAGTGATTCTCAGGGTACCCAGTGCGTCCACCGGGATTTTCTTCACATTGTAGACATGGATAAGTACCAGCAGAGTGCATCCATGTGCGTATACCAGGCCACACGGGACGGATCATAGGGTCTTACCTTCGTGATATATTTCAACCACGGGATTCAAGTTTTGTCGCGATGACACAACTCGAGAATCATATTTCACAGCCTTGTTTGACTGATTCAATATACAAAATATTCGAGTTATCCTTTTTTAACTCTCAAAAATAGCTCCTGATGGGAGTAATCGATGTTTATTTTGTCGACAATGTAGTCGAAGTTTATTGCCAACGAAATGCAACCGATTGCGCCTAAACCACTTGTCCACCAGCTGGTTCTTTATCATTGGCTTCAACTTCTCTCCTTTCTTCTGTCGACTTCTTTCTATCGGGTGCGCGACAGCGCTCCCGATGGGAGTAGCCCCCGAGGCTATAGCCAATTTTTTTCGGGTATAGGCTCAAAAATATAGACATACCTGTTCCATATACTTTTTCTTGCGATATTTTTTGATATGATTCGCACTTTATGATTCTTCTCTTCTTTCCTTATGACGCAAGCCCCCGAGTCGAAGACGAGGTACACTGTGCTTCTTCATAGATACTTTCCCATCTTTTTTGTTTCCTCTCTCTTCTTCTTTTTTCGTACGTATCTTTTTTCTTGATACGTTGATCCTTCTTTATCATCCGCACTGGGAAAAATATAAGAGCCCATAGATATATTTTGGTCCTTGCCTCTTTAGAGGCCCATTAGTGTGTACTTATAAATAAAGCACGTTTGGTGAGGGCAAAAACCCTAATTCATTCATTAGCTTCCTCCTTCGCCGCATCATCTTCCTTTTCCTCATCGCATCTAGGGTTTTTCCTTCCCAACAACTATCTCCATGGCCAATGCAGGAGGACCGCGTCTGAATATCGATGCCCCGGTGGAGAAACGAGGCCGTGGCCGCCCCCGCGGTAGTAAGAACAAGCCTGCGATCCCTGCTGTGGCATCATCGTCTTCCGCTCTGACGAAACGGCGCCCCGGCCGCCCGGTGGGTGATGACCCACAAGTATAGGGGATCACAACAGTCTTCGAGGGAAGTAAAACCTAATTTATTGATTTGACACAAGGGGAGCCAAAGAATATATGTAAGCCTTAACAGATGAGTTGTCAATTCAGCTGCACCTGGAAACAGTCTTGCTCGTAGTGGTTTATCAGTAGCAACAGTTTTATAATGGTGATAGTAGTGAAACAGTAACAGCAATAGTAAAATAGCAGCGGTAATAGTAGTGATAGTAAGCAGTAGGAACAAATACTGTAGGCATAGGGATGGATGTACGGGCGTTGCATGGATAAGATAATTCATGAAATCAATGAGACATGGGCATTGCAGATAAATAATGATAAAGCATCCTAGTACAAACAATCATAGGCATGTGTTCCGTATATAGTCGTACGTGCTCACAAGGAGAAACTTGCACGACATCTTTTGTCCTACCAGCCTGTTGCAGCAGGGCCTCAAGGGAAACTACTGGTAATTAAGGTACTCCTTTTAATAAAGTACCGAAGCAAAGCATTAGCACTCGGTGAACACATGTGATCCTCACATCATAGCCATCCCCTCCGGTTATCCCAATTTCTGTCACTTTGGGGCCTCGGGTTCCGGACAACAATATGTGTATACAACTTGTAGATAAGACCATAAACAACAAGTATCATCATAGAAATAATAACATGTTCAGATCTGAAATCATGGCACTCGGGCCCAAAGTGACAAGCATTAAGCACAACAAGTTGCAACAATGTCATAGGCACTAAATAAAGATACTAGGCACTATGCCCTAACAATCTCATATCAAATTACATGAACAATCTCATCCAATCCCTACCATCTCCTCACCTACAGCGGGGGAATTACTCACACATGGATGGGGGAGTCATGGATGGTCGATAGAGGGACGTCGGTGATGATGGTGATGAAGATCTCCTCCAAATCCCCGTCCCGACAGGGTGCCAGAATGGAGTTTCTGGTTCCGAATCGCGGTTTCTGATGGCGGCGGTGCAGCGGAAGTCTATCTGGGAAAAACGCCTTCTCCCCGATATTTTTAGGTAAAGGGGTATATGTAGGCGAAAGGAGGGGTCGAGGAGACGGCCGCGCCCCCTGTGTGTGTGGAGGCCTCATGCCTCCCATCCGTCTCGTCTTCTGGCTCCGTGTGTCTTCTGGTGAAATATGATTTTTGATGATTTTTCCCGAATTTTTACTGAAAGTTGGATTTCTGCACAAAAACGAGACACCAGAGCAATTCTGCTGAAAACAGCGTTAGTTCATATTAGTTGTATTCAAAACACACAAATTAGAGGAGAAACAATAGCAAAAGTGTTTGGGAAAGTAGATACGTTTTGGACGTATCAACTCCCCCCAAGCTTAGTGATACGTCTCCAACGTATCTATAATTTTTGATGCTCCATGCTTGTTTTTATACCATTTGTCTACTGTTTCGTTACACTTCGTGGCACTTTTATGCATTTTTTGGAACTAACCTACTAACAAGTCGCCACAATGCCAGTTCCCTATTTTCTGCTGTTTTTGTGTTTCAGAAGTGCTACACAGGAAATATTCTCGGAATTGGACGAAACAAGTTTCTGAAGTCTTATTTTTCTCGGAAGCTTCCAGAGAGCCGAAGAGGAGTTGGAGAGGGGCCATAGGCCACCCTCACACTAGGGCGGCGCGGCCTAGGCCCTGGCCGCGCCCCCTATGTGTGAGGACGCCTCGGTCCACCTCTGACGATGCCCCTTCGCCTATAAAGACCCCCCGACGGAAAAAACCTAAGGACCCGATCACTTTTCCAGAACACATCGCGATCTGCCGCCGCCATCGACCCGAAGATCGGGAGGGTCTAGAAGCTCTTCCCGGCACCCTGCCGGAGAGGGGAATCGCCACCGGAGGTCTTCTTCATCGCCATGCTTGCCTCCGGAGCGATGAGTGAGTAGTCTACCTTGGACTACGGGTCCATAGCAGTAGCTAGATGGTTGTCTCCTCCACCATGTGCTTCATGTTTAGATCTCATGAGCTGCCCTACATGATTGAGATCACCGTTATGTAATTCTACATATTTGGTTTGTTGGGATCCGATGAATATTGGTGTTATGATTGAGTTGCTATACCGAAATATATCTTATGTTATCTCTATGTTCTTTATGATCTTGCATGCTCTCCGTTGTTAGTAGCTATCTTGGCCGAGTAGTTGCTAGTGACTCCAAGAGGGGGTATTTATGCTCGATAGTGGGTTCATGCCTCTATTTAACCTGGGGGAGTGACAAAAACCTCTAAGGTTGTAGATGTGCTGTTGCTACTAGGGAGAAAACAACATTCATATGCTCGAGGGCATATGCTTTGTTTATATTATACACTTTGCTTAATGCAATTATCTGTTGTTCGCAACTTAATACTCATGGGGTGTTCGGATGATATCCCCGGGAGTGGATTATTAGTCATAGATGCAGTTGGATGGCGGTCTATGTATTTTGTTGTAATGCCCAAAGTAAATCGCATAGTGATCTTCTTGACATATCACATTTATCTTTATTCTATCAATTGCCCAACTGTAATTTGTTTACCCAGCATGTGTTATTTATCTTATGGAGAGACACCACTAGTGAACTGTGGACCCCAGTCCTATTTCCATCATATTGCTATTCTTCTGTTTACTTTACTCGCACTGTTTACTTTACTCGCATACTTTCACTGCTTTCCACTCGATACGCTCATACCCTTTGTTTCAAGCAAACCGGTGAGATTGATAACCTCATCGCAAGTTGGGAACAAAGTATTTGGTTGTGTTGTGTGCAGGTTCCACGTTGCTGCTAGCAAAGCAAAGCTTGGATGAGGCGCCATATATAAATTCTCCGAAGCTGTCGCGAAGCTTGCAAGCATCACCTTCAGTCGTTTGTCTCTCCTCTCCTGAACGATAAACCTTGGTTTCTTAACTGAGGGAAAATCTTGCTGCTATATTCATCACACCTTCCTCTTGGGGTTCTCAACGGGCTGGCCATCAAACAGCATCAAGACATTTTCTGGCGCCATTGCCGAGGAGGAAGTAGAAGACTTCTGCGAGGAGAGTTTTTCGCACGCACATCCTTTACTTTGTTATTGTTTTGCTTTACTTTATTTATTTTACCTGCATCTTTTTTTAATCAAAAACCCAAAAAAATTAGAATCCTTGTTAGTTGCTTTTATTTGTTTGCTTTTAGTTTTGCTGAAATGGCTAATCCTGAAAACACCAAGCTGTGTGACTTTACTAGCATGAACAATAGTGATTTTATCTGCACTCCTATTGCGCCACCTGCTCCTGCTGCAAACTTTTATGAGATTAAGCCTGCTTTATTGAACCTTGTTATGAAAGAGCAATTCTCTGGTGCTAGTACTGAAGATGCTGCAGCTCATCTCAATAATTTTATTGAGTTATGTGAGATGCAGAAATATAAGGATGTAGAAAGTGATATTATTAAGCTCAAGCTATTTCCTTTTTCTTTGAGAGGAAAAGCTAAAGATTGGTTGCTGTCTTTGACTAAGAATAGTATTGATTCATGGACTAAGTGTAAGGATGCTTTTATTGGTAGATACTATCCTCCTGCTAAAATTATATCTTTGCGTAGCAATATTATAAAGTTTAGTCAGTTTGATAATTAACATGTTGCTCAAGCTTGGGAAAGAATGAAATCTATGATAAAGAATTACCCCACTCATGGACTGACTACTTGGATGATTGTCCAAACTTTTTATGCAGGACTGAATTTTTCTTCAAGAAACCTATTGGATTCAGCTGCTGGAGGCACTTTTATGTCCCTTACCTTGGGCGCCGCAACAAAGCTACTTGACAACATGATGGTGAATTACTCCGAATGGCACACCGAGAGAGCTCCACAAGGTAAGAAGGTAAATTCTGTTGAGGAAACCTCTTTCTTGAGTGATAAGATTGATACTATTATGGCTATGCTTGCTAATGATAGGACTCATATTGATCCTAATAATGTTCCTTTAGCCTCTTTGGTTGCTCAAGAAGAGCATGTTGATGTGAACTTCATTAGAAACAATAATTTTAATAATAATGCTTATTGGAACAATTTTGCTAGTAACAATTATAGGCCGTATCCTTCTAGTAATGGTTATGGTAACTCTTATGGTAACTGCTCCAACAACACTAGGGCCGCGCCCTCCGAGCTTGAGGTAATGCTCAAGGACTTCATCGGTAAGCAAACTGCTTTTAACAAGTCTGTTGAGGAAAAGTTAGGCAAAATTGATATTCTTGCTTCTAAAGTTGATAGCCTTGCTCATGATGTTGAACTTCTGAAATTAAAAGTGTTGCCTAATGATGTGAAAGAGAACAATGTTTTTGCTACTGCTAATGCTATTCAAGTTGGAATTGATGAAAATCTTAGATTGTTAGCAGAATTGCATGCTAGATGGAAACAGAGGATGAGATTGCTAGGAATATGAAAGTTTGTACTATTACTACCTCTGATGATGTTGTTCCTAATGCTAGCAATCCTCTTACTTTGATTGGTGTAGAGAAAACTCCCATTCCTTGTGTTAAAAAGACTAAAACTGCCAAAACTTTTTCTCAAAAGAGTGCTGAAATTTTTCGGAGTGTAGGAGATGATAGCTCTACTTCTTTTAATGATTTTGATGTTGATGGCTGCAATATATCTGAAGTTATTTTATTCTTGCAAAAGCTTGCTTTGACTCCCAATGCTAGTTCTTTAAATGTTGCTTTTACAAAGCATATTACCAATGCTCTCATGAAAATTAGGGATGAAAAGTTGCAGCAAAAAGCTTTTGTTCCCAAGAAGTTAGAAGATGGTTGGGAACCCATCATTGATATGCATGTTAATGGTTTTGATTGCCATGCTTTATGTGATCTAGGTGCTAGTATTTCTATTATGGCTTGAAAAATTTATGACATGCTTGATTTACCACCTCTTGAAAAATATTATTATGATGTTCCTATTGCTGATGTTGCTAAGAAGAAACCTTTGGGAAGGATTAATGATGTTCTTATTGTGGTTAACAATAACCTTGTTCCCGTTGATTTTCTCGTTATGGACGTTGAATGCCATGCTTCATGTCCTATTATTTTGGGAAGACCCTTTCTTCGAACTGTAGGTGCCATCATTGATATGAGAGAAGGCACCATCAAATATCAATTTCCACTCAATAAAGGTATGGAACACTTCCCTAGGAAAAGGAAGAAATTACTTTTTGACTCTATTCTTAGAGCAAATTATGAGCTTGATGCTTCATCACTTGATGTTACTTGATTCGCAATTTTCTGCGCCTAGCTCAAAGGCGTTAAAGAAAAGCACTCTTGGGAGATAACCCAATGTTTTCTTTTCAGTACTTTTTCTTTTATTTGAGTCTTGGAAGTCATTACTACTGTAATGACCGCTCCTTATCTTGTTTATTTCATTGTTGTGCCAAGAGAAGCCTCTAATTTGAGTGAGGTAAAGATTTGGGGATGTTGCTGTCCTGAAACTGTTTTCGGTGCTGCACCGTAAAAATTCGTATAAATTCTCTGTATATCTTTTGGACCTGATATTTCTTGTGCATATGCCCCAGGTTATATCCAAACTTTCATTAGTTGAACACTTTTTTATTTGAGCAACAGAAAACCCCTTAAAAATTCGACCTTTGTCAGCTGTTCTGTTTTGACAGATTTCTGCCAATATTTGTGTTTGCCGCTTTATCGCTTTCTTTTGAGTTCTTTTGATCACGGAACTTTCGGGGAAGTTGCTACAGTAGTATATGCTATATATGTGGTGGTTTTGGGTTAAAACCTGAAGCAAAAAGAGGTTGATTATATGTTATGCTACACTAATGTTGCTAATAGATTTGTGTTTAGTTTTGTATGAAGGAAGTTTTCAAGTGTAGGGATTGGAGAATGATGAGATGAGTTCAAGAATGGATAAAAGCTCAAGCTTGGGGATGCCCATGCATCACCCCAAGAAATATCCAAGAAGTACAAGCGTCAAAGCTTGGGGATGCCCCCGAGGCACCCCTTCTTCATCGGCAAAAATCAGGTCACCTTTCAAGACACTATATTTTTATTGCTTCATGCACTATGTGTTTTTCTTGGAGCGTCAGTTGTTTTAGTTTTCTTAGTTAGTTTAGTTTTGTTTGCTGCAATAAATGGTTGGACCCCAACAAATTTCTTTTGGAGAAGTTGCCTTGCTTTTCACTTGCCAAGAACGCTCTAGTTTTCACTCTTATCAAAAACCGAGTGTTCTTCTTTTTCTGCTACTGCTTTTGGTTTTTGTTTTTGCCTTGATTTGCATTCAGACCTTGTCATATCTTTTCATCAAGGTGTATTTTTGCCTCTGATCTTTATTGGTTTTCATCAAAAGAGGTGTTTATAAAATTTTCAAATGGTGTTGGAAAAGAGAAAAGGCTTTATGCAAAAAGTGGTACAAGAAGGAGCTTGTGTAGACTGCGGCTTAGGCTTTTTCATGTTATGCTTGATGTCTTTTTGATAGTATGCTTAGTGGTTTTGATGTAGCATGACTTGTCTCAAATAACTGAGATTGCTTAATGAGCCTTTGAAAAAAAAATCATGCGTTGTTTTTATTGTATGGAAGCATTATTTTGGTTTTCTCCTCGATTCTTTATTTAGGTTGACTTAGCGCATGCTCACACATGTTAGACTCATACAAAGTCGCCAATAGCCTCTATGATCATTTAGTTTTTGACTTTTGATGCCATCTTATGCTTCTTTTAATGTTGCTTTGTCGCTTTGCATGATTATGGCCATTATTGCTCTCTTAGTTGGTCGCTCCCAGTCTTTTGCTAGCCCTCGCCTTGTACTGAGTATGAGCTCTACTCGTGCATCCAACTCCTAAAAACCAAGTTTTCCAAAGTGTCCACCATACATACCTACTAGCAATTTGCTATTCCAAGTAAATTTGACTTGCTTTTATTTTCTCTTCAAATTAAACTCTTACCAGTGTTATGCGAAAATTGGTCAGTAAAGCTCTCACGAACCGGAAGGCACACTTTACTTTTTCATGTTCTTAAAAATTTGACATTGTGGTCTCTTATGTTGAGTTGTTATGCTTGCAAGTTGTAAGTTGGATACTAGCCCAACCATGTTGTCATGGGGCAAGCTTTCAACATTGCACTTCTTATTTGAGTTGATATCGTGATCTTTTGTTTATGGATGCCCGCGGTGTGAAATGAATTGGGAATTTTGTGGGGATCATGGAGTTTGTATATGTGTTAGGGAAATGCCTGGGCCGCCAATCTAAGCCATGCATAATTCATGGTGGAAATTTGCAGCAAGCCCATAGTGGACATTCGACGACGCATCTCAAAATAAAAAGCTATACAAATGGTAAATAAAAGAGATGTCGAGGTATTCATTGTCTGCTTGTCCTGTCATTTTGATGTGGGCTTGTTCCATGTCATCGGGCATGGAGGTACCCCGTTGGCGGTTCTCGATGATACAATATACTTACAATGACAAGAGCCTTGCTTGGGACTCTAAGTTGAGTAGCATGAGGTTTGGGTACTCGTATTCACGGGACACGAGGTTTTCAACTTATGATTTGTCAAGCATATGCATCATAATTTTTCTCGCATTAAATCTAACCATTCAAGATGCTTATGATGGGGGCAATGAGAGCTCAAAGCCGGTAAGTAACATAATTTTTCAAGGTTATAAAACTTGCAATCACTGCTTCCCTCCGCGAAGGGCCTTTCTTTTACTTTTATGTTGAGTCACCACCTTCTATCTTTATGCACCATTAAGAGAGCATAGTTGTCATTCTTAGTATAATATGCATTGTCCCAAAGTTTTCATTGATTGATTCATATTGTTGGTTTCACTTGTTCCTAAATTATTTGTATCTAGTCGCCCTCTTAAACTTGAAGGTGTCCTATGCATTGTTTTGCTCTCTCTATGAAGGACAAGCTGAAAACCATTTGTATGTTTTTCCTTATGATTTGAACACACATTTGACTTTCATTGTTTCATTTTCATGATCTTTTGTTTGTGTTCATTTGCATGTTTACAACATGGTTGCTAAGTTCTATTGTCAAGGTTATATCCTTCATGCCCATGTTTTAAGTTCTTATGATCCCAGCTCACAAATGCTTACATATATGATCAAGATTGTGTAGGTGCATGTCACCTCAAAAATTATTCTTTGTTATCACTTACCTACTCGAGGACGAGCAGGAGTTAAGCTTGGGGATGCTTGATACGTCTCCAACGTATCTATAATTTTTGATGCTCCATGCTTGTTTTTACACCATTTGCCTACTGTTTCGTTACACTTCGTGGCACTTTTATGCATTTTCCAGAACTAACCTACTAACAAGTCGCCACAGTGCCAGTTCCCTGTTTTCTGCTGTTTTTGTGTTTCAGAAGTGCTACACAGAAAATATTCTCGGAATTGGACGAAATAAGTTCCTGAAGTCTTATTTTTCCCGGAAGCTTCCAGAGATCCGAAGAGGAGTTGGAGAGGGGCCATAGGCCACCCTCACACTAGGACGGCGCGGCCCAGGCCCTGGCCGCGCCCCCTATGTGTGAGGATGCCTCGGTCCACCTCTGACGATGCCCCTTCGCCTATAAAGACCCCCCGATGGAAAAAACTTAAGGACCCGATCACTTTTCCAGAACACATCGCGATCCGCCGCCGCCGTCGACCCGAAGATCGGGAGGGTCCAGAAGCTCTTCCCGGTACCCTGCCGGAGAGGGGAATCACCACCGGAGGTCTTCTTCATCGCCATGCTTGCCTCCGGAGCGATGAGTGAGTAGTCTACCTTGGACTACGGGTCCATAGCAGTAGCTAGATGGTTGTCTCCTCCACCATGTGCTTCATGTTTAGATCTTATGAGCTGCCCTACATGATTGAGATCACCGTTATGTAATTCTACATGTTTGGTTTGTTGGGATCCGATGAATATTGGTGTTATGATTGAGTTGCTATACTAAAATATATCTTATGTTATCTCTATGTTGTTTATGATCTTGCATGCTCTCCGTTGTTAGTAGCTATCTTGGCCGAGTAGTTGCTAGTGACTCCAAGAGGGGGTATTTATGCTCGATAGTGGGTTCATGCCTCTATTTAACTTGTGGGAGTGACAGAAACCTCTAAGGTTGTAGATATGCTGTTGCTACTAGGGAGAAAACAACATTCATATGCTCGAGGGCATATGCTTTGTTTACATTACACACTTTGCTTAATGCAATTATCTGTTGTTCGCAACTTAATACTCATAGGGTGTTCGGATGATATCCCCGGGAGTGGATTATTAGTCATAGATGCAGTTGGATGGCGGTCTATGTATTTTGTTGTAATGCCCAGAGTAAATCGCATAGTGATCTTCTTGACATATCACGTTTATCTTTATTCTATCAATTGCTCAACTGTAATTTGTTTACCCAGCATGTGTTATTTATCTTATGGAGAGACACCACTAGTAAACTGTGGACCCCGGTCCTATTTCCATCATATTGCTATCACATGTTTACTTTACTCGCACTGTTTACTTTACTCGCATACTTTCACTGCTTTCCACTCGATACGCTCATACCCTTTGTTTCAAGCAAACCGGTGAGATTGACAACCTCATCGCAAGTTGGGAACAAAGTATTTGGTTGTGTTGTGTGCAGGTTCCACGTTGCTGCTAGCAAAGCAAAGCTTGGACGAGGCGCCATATATAAATTGTCCGAAGCTGTCGCGAAGCTTGCAAGCATCACCTTCAGTCGTTTGTCTCTCTTCTCCTGAACGATAAACCTTGGTTTCTTAACTGAGGAAAAATCTTGCTGCTATATTCATCACACCTTCCTCTTGGGGTTCCCAACGGGCTGGCCATCAAACAGCATCACTTAGCTATTTGCTTGTCCTCAAGCAATTCAGTTAAGAACTGAGAGCGATAAAAGAAACTTTCACGAACACATTTGCTTCATATGATGTATATATACTAACTATGTGATCAAGTACTCAGGCAATTCATAATAAGGAATATGCAACTAATGTCACCTCATAGTCAAGCAAGCTATGAAAGAGTGCCAATGCACTAATAACAAGTAACATGTTCATAAGAAGCTACAAGATTGTAATATGCATAAATGATATGAAAGAGTGGTATCCAGCTTGCCTTTATTTGTGGAGCAAAACATAAATGCTGAGGCACCTCTGAAGTCCAAAGGAAGACTAGAAGTAAAAATATCAAAGATACAAGCATCAAAGTTATACCACAATTAACTGTGTTCTGGGACAAGCATATTACACTAAGAATAATAGCTATGCTCTCAAGAGGTGCTTAAAGTTAGAAGATGATGACTAAACATAAAAGTTTGCTCCACTTGGGGCGGGCGGGCGGCGGCATTCTGGTGCTTGGAGGCGGCGGCGCTTTGGAACCTTGATCCTCGACGGTTCCCCTTTCTGCACTTCGGGGGGTTTACATACGCTGGTGTCTAGAGCTCTGAAAGACGATGTCATGGTGATCGCGGTGGAGGTGGTGGCTTGATCCGACAACACCATTTGTTATTCAACTGCCAGAGGACTGTCCTTCTAAGACTAGGACGCATATTTTCTTTTTTTTTATATTAATGCTTGTGTTGTCTTTCTTTTTGTTAGTTTGGTGTTGTTTTTCTCTCTTGCGCTTCATTTGTAAACTGGTATCTCAACATGTACGTACTCGTACTCGTAGCAGTGTGGAGCTTTATTAATTTGAAGCCGGGCTTTTTAAACTTCTAAAAAAGCATATTACAAAAGAACATTCTTCTCAGAAAGAAGAAGAAGAAGAGCATCTCATGCTCGCTCATGCTCAACAGATCAAGGGGAAAAGGCAAAACTTTGGACATGCACGCGACCGATTGGTGGATGAATGCCACCAAATCACGAGGAAAAAATACTACAAGCTCGCGTACTCCTACCAAAAGTTGAAGAATCGATCGCATCACATGTATCCCTCTCCACTCCATAGAAGCTCATCTAAAATGTAGAATAACCATAGTATGGTCCGGAGCATTCTGAATTATCTTATTATCACAGTTCGCATCAATTAATTAACTGGCCGCTTTACTGGTTGTAAAGTTTTTTTTATTCGATTAAAGGGTGAAAAGTTATCTGACCATGCACAAGCGAGCTCATGTCTTCACTACTGGAGCAAAAGCTCTGTATCCGAGGATGCACAGTGTCTTCATTTGCGACAAATGGATGAGCCTCGGCGAGTGAACTTCACTACTCTAGCATTTCCACCTTGTAGCTACCATGACCTGACCCTGCCAATGTGCCGCAAATTGTCGTCATTTCTACGCAACTTAACCTGAAACTTTCGTGGAAAGAAATGTACACGGCCGCATCATCCTTCTGGTGCCTGGTAGTGGTGGATTCGCCTATGGAGGCGCCGATTCCCCTAGACACGAAATTCCTTCCCCTTTTCCTGGTCCAAATTCCTCTCTTCCTCGCTAAGTAAGACTCATCTCCATCCATCTCAATCCTCAAACTACCAAGGAAGAAACAGGAAAAAACAAAAGATTCCATCTCGATCGATCGATCTCTAACTCAGCTCAACTCAACTCATGGCAGCAGCATTTAGCTAGGCCGGTGGCCACAAAGCGAGCGAAAGGAATTTAATCCGTGCGCCACCACCCACGAGCTCGCAACTTTCTTTGGCGCCAAAAGCAGAGGCTCCGAGGTCGAAAAGGCTTAAAGAGAGCGTCGCGGCATCGCCTCCTCTCCCTTTTTCTTTTCTTCTCTTCTCGCGATGGCCGTGGTGCAGGCGGCCTCGGTGCTGGGGAGCTTCCCGTTCAGGGCGGCCGTGGTCGCGCTCTGCGTGCTGCTGCTCCCGCTCATTCCGTCGCCACGGGCACCAGCGGCGGGGGAAGGGGACGGAGGCCGCGGGCAGGCGTTCTTGGACAAGGTGTGGGAGCTGCTGCACCTGCTCCTCGTCGGGATCGCCGTGTCGTACGGGCTCTTCAGCCGGAGGAACGACCCTGGAGGGCGGGTCGGTGGCGGCGAGAAGGATGCCGCCGCCGTGGCGGGGAAGACGGACGCGAGGTACGTCTCGCGGCGGATGCTCCAGGGCGAGCTCGTGTTCGACGATGATGGGGATGACAGGGTGCCGGACAGCCCCCACCACGGTGGCGGGGCCCGGTCCTGGAGCGCGCTGCACCACCCGGAGGAGCCTGTGGTCATGGTGGCCTCCGGCGGAGGCGGCCGGAGCCACGCCGCCCAGTCCCAGCAAGCGCCACTCTCGCTGCCCGTGCGGACCCTGAAGCAGCAGGACTCCGGCGCCACGGCATACGGCAACGCCGAGCCGCGCCCGCGCCCGCGCGCCCAGGAGACCGTGCTCCCTTCGCCGATCCCGTGGCGATCACGGTCCGGGAGGTTCGACGCGCCGACGAGCAGCCCCTCGCCGTCGCCAAAGAGGCTGTCGCCCGCGTCGTCTATGTCCAACGAGATATTGGCCAAGGCCAGCGAGGACCAGGCCGCCGTCCCGAAGCGGAGGAGCACGTACAAATCCTCCATTTCCTCCCCACCGCCGCCGCCACCACCACCACCTCCATTCCTCGTCCACGGCTACCACCCTGCAGCTGAGCGCCGGACCGCGGCGGCGAAGAGTTTCAAGGAGGAGCTGCAGGATCACAGTACAAGAGGCAGAGGAGATCGTGATCACTACTCGCAGAGCTTCAGCAATTCTTCTACTTACACCACCAACTCGTCTCCGGCGAATCCAAGAAGCTCTTTCGACGGATCCTCCTCGTCGAAGTCGCCATCAGTTGGTAAATCGGTGAGAACAATCAGGCCGAGAGAAGGAATCCAACCCCAAATCCAAGAACTGCCTGACGAAGAAGCCGGTGATGCACCGGATAGTTCGCATGGATCAGAAGAGCCATACGGATACAATGCTTACCAATCCATCCCCAGGTTCCAGTACGAGAGAGGGAGCAGCGACCCGATCCTGGGCAAAGTGACGGTCTCCTCCGACGAGACAGAGAGCAGCGACGACGACGAGGACCGCGTCGGTGCGTACTCGACGAGGACGAACTCGCCGAGGGAGTCGCCAACGCCAGAGCTGGACGAGAACGAAGTGGACAAGAAGGCGGAGGAGTTCATCGCCAAGTTCAGGGAGTCGATCAGGCTGCAGAGGATCGAGTCGATCAAGAAGTCGGCCGGCCCCCGCGGCGTCAAGCACGGCAAGTAGCTCAGCTCGGCTCGCCGCTGGTGACCGTCCATCTCTGGGAGTCGCTGGTTTTGCTGATTAAGCTTTTTGGTGAGCTAGTAGCTAGAGTAACATACTACGTCACTATAGTTTTCAAGAACCACCTGTAAACATTCATGTAGGTGATGAATGGGAGTGTACTTTCGTTCATGCCATGATCATGAGTTCATGACATGACATCCTGGTATTTTTTGGGAAAAATTATGAGATCGACTGATCCATCTCAAGGGTTGATAATTAGGCGTAATTTGTTTGCCTAAGTGAATGCTGCTACCACTGTATCATCCTCTGCAACTGACCAGCTGCCTATTTTCTATTTAGTCGGTGGTTCAGTTCAGCTTACCTTTAGAGCAACTTTCAGCTCAGCTTCAGATAGTGTGGAATCTGATCCTCCCAGTACTTCTCTTTTATTTCGCCGAATAAATTCTGATCCTTCATTTCGACGGGTGGCCCAAATTAATAACCATTTGTGCTGACTACAATGAAGTTGTGATTAATTTGGTTGTTGTTATGATCAAACTGCTTTTTTTAAACCTTGAAGATTAGCTTATATTCTTTTAGACTTTATTTTTTAATAGTTGAAGACAGCTCTACCATGTTCTATTTCTTATTATAAATATATATGATATTGATTAAAAAAACTATATTTTAAACGGAGCCAAAAGCTTTGCCTCAATCTGTAAATTACGGATGAGTTTGATAGGAAAGTTGAACAAAAAGTCATATTACATCTGGATTACACTGTCGGCATAAAATCACTTCAAAATTTCTCACCCGCGACTAGCCAAAGTTTCAACTCCTTAATTTTCTCTAAGATCATCAAAGTAGATGCTTGCTTGTTGCGGAATACACACCCATTTCTCTCATTCCAAACGTGAGCGAGACAATGGCCTTGTGGTTTTGGGAGGAGCCGGTTATGTCATACCACCACACCTTGAGGGATTTTATCGGCCAAAGAGCTAAGTCCAGGCCAATCTTTGGGTAAACCCCAAACCTGAATTGTCAAGCGTCACTAGACAAATAAATGATCAACCGACTCGATGATCCTTTTGCAAAGGGGGACAATGACCAAAATTTGGCCGTCATCTCTTCTCGAGTCGGTCCGCCGTCGATAGCAAATCTTTGAGTATACCCCAAACCACTCGTCTAATATTAGCGAAATCAATTGATTCAACAATTCGCCACAAAACCCGAGCATCGGATTCATCGAGACAGACTAAGTACATCATTCGTACAAGAAAAAAAAACCATTTTGAAACATATTTACTGGCAAAAGAAACCGATTAGGATAAATTTCAGACAAATTTAAATAAAGTCATTTTGATGTTTTATTTATAAGGGGTACAATTCAGGTTACAACAACCCACAGTATCGTGTATTCTTACTTCAAACAGTAGCCAAAACCTCGTTTGGTGCTATTAATAGTAGCTCTCTAGTGGGAAATTCAATTTGGCACTCAGTGCATATGAACTTATTGTTTGAAAACACATTTCAAAATTTGAAAAATAATTTTTGCATGTACATCCAGATATTCTATTAACTTTCTCGCATAATTTTTAGGGAAAAAGGAACATTTTCTCTCACTTATAAAGAAGATAAATTTCTATGCTTCAATAAGACTATTCATTGATATTTTTTTGTCTTTTTACTAAGGCCATATATAGTGTTTGTTTTTCCCAAAAACTTGTGTATGGATGTAAAATATCCGGATCTACACAAGAAATTTATTTTCATTTTTTATATCTTAAAACTTTTTTATAAATTTTTATAATAAATTCATACTGACATGAGAGCCAAAACACCACCTCGCTCTCTAGTAGCGTTCCTGGTAATTATGCTCTGAAATACTCCTTGGGTACTTGGATGATCCGTGCCTATTACTATTGCTGCTATGAGGAATTGAGTAGCTTGGATTTGGTTGTTGGGACTTGGAAGCACGCCAAGGTTAGTGCGCTGTTGACGCATCACTGTCTAAGTCTGCATCTGTTTTGGCCTGCAGGCTTTGTCATCCTGGCATCATGCCCAAACTGCTCCATGGATAAGGCTTTCGTCTGAATTCTTAAACAACAACCCTGCCCAGCTTTGTTTAGCAAGCATCAGATACTAGTGCTAAGTCATAATGGAGTACTATTACTTTATTTTTTGAAAAAAAGATAGGGCTAAACATCTAGTAACGGCTAGAGCCTAAGTATGTGGTAGATATGTTATTATACTCCTTAAGATTTAAAACGAGCTCATGTGCTGACTGGACTGTGAAGAATTTGTAGGCGGAAAGTATGGGGGAGTGTCAGCATCATGTGCTTGACATTTTCAAGTTCTATAGCGGCATGGTTTGACTTTTGAAAAAATTATTTTTTTGTTAGAAAGTTGTTTAAATAATTAATAAGTACGCAACTGTTACTAGAGTTCAAATGGAAATGGTAAGACGTGTTACATTTTGGAATAGAGAAAGAAGACAATAAGCTAAAACCAGATCTTTAGGCGAGAAAGAAATTACTACTCCCTCCATCTCAAAATATAAGGCGTCTAAGCTTAATTAAAAGTCAATATCTTCTAAGTTTGATCAACTTTATATAGAAAAATATGAATATTTACAATACTAAATTCATATCAATAGGTTTACCATAGAGTATATTTTCTCAATTGAGTTCATTTGATATTGTAAATGTTCATATTTTTTATATAAACTTGGTCAAAATTAAAAGATGTGTACTTTCGACTAATCTTAGGCGCCTTACATTTTATTAGGACGGAGGGAGTATTTGTTTACGGGAGTTTTTGGTGATGATTAGTATCGGTTTAGTAGCTCAAAACATCTCCACCAGTATCCCCAATAGGGCGTCCGGCAATAGTACACTGTCATCCTATTTTGGGACGGGTTGCTCCTAGTAGCGTCATCAATACGACGCTCCAATAGATTTTTCAGCTAATCGATCAAATTTAAAGTGTAGCACAAATAAGCTATCAAGTTTGGGCAACAACAAAAAGGAAAATGCCACAAAGTTCAGCTGCAAAAACTGCCATCAAAGTTGGACCATAATCATGCATAGAGATCAAAAGGAGAGCGACGTCTCCTGCTTTGGCTCTTTGGTCTTCTGGGTCGCCGCCGGTGTTGGCTGAGACGATGTTGGCACCGATGCATTAGCAAACCTTGTTTCATCCATGATCCATTTACGAGTCATGACATACTAAGTCTTTGCATCTGGATCCATGTTTGAACCTCGAGGGGAATGGATGAGAGGACAGGAGACGATTGAGAGATTGCAAAGGATGAGATATTACGATAAGTGAAGAACATAAATTGAGATTGAACTCGGTGCTTTGGCGGGCCGTGGTGGCGGCAGTGTTGGGGATTAAAAAACTAGTAGTATTCTAGTTATCTAGTATTTCAGTTTATTAGGGCATTTGATTTCATCATTTTTTCCAGTTTTGTTTATGCAAAAATAAAGTATCGATGAAAAGTTATTGTTTTATCCAAAACTATAATGTTAAAATTGATTAACTCGCACCGTAAAATTGAATTTTCCGCTAACCATACGGGATCTGTCCCAGGAATACATGCAATAAACCGTTTTACCGCATGAAAGGTTTTGCAATACCGGTAAATAGGGTATCTGGCAAAGATATCCTTACATTAGCGGCTCCTACTAGTCGATAGATTATACTTTCTTCATCGCCTCATATTTTCTATCACCGGCTCTCCCAAAGCGTGCTACCCCATCCGATCCATATTTCTTATCGCTGATTTAGTAGAAAGTTGTACTAAAACAATGACAAGTAATATGGATCAGAGGGGGAGGGAGCATTATTTTTGTGTGTGACTTGAACCAAATCTAGCGCGGGCTTCCCGCGTGTTGAAGTAATTAGCGAGCCATGCTGTTAGCATTACGGTACATCATGTGCATGCATGCCCTCGCCACAATCTGTAGCATTTGTGTACAACTCAAGGTAAACAGACGAGGAGGAGCAATGGACCGAGGCGAAGCAATCGATTGACATGTACACAAGCATGGAACCAACCACTTTACCGGATCATCGGCTAATCAACGATTTATCTTCCACCGTCCCTTTCTCCCCTACAAATCCGATCCCCTCTCCAAGCTCCACGTCCACGAGAACCGACCGATCCGTCCACGGGGCACGAGCCAACCGACATATCGCCACCCGCCACGTGATCCGCCTCGATACCCACGCCCCGTCACGTTCTCCAGCCCAGCCCGGCCCAGGCCCGCTCCGTTACCCCGCGAAAAGGATACGCCCACCCCGTCCACGTCCCCGCAACCTCTGCCCGGACCCGCACGTCAGCGCGCGAGGGGGAGACGCCTGGGCCCGCGTGTCGGTGAGTGTGCGGCACGCCACGGGGTCATAAGGGGGGCGTGCTGCCGCGGGCTGGGCAGTTCGGAGTCTCGGGGAGGTGGGGAGAGGAGGCGTGAGCACCAGGAAAAGCGGGGAGGGGATCGATAGGTTTGGGTTTCTCCAGCTTCCGGGATCGCGTGCCCAATTCGATTCTAGCGCCAGCGCTCGATCGATCCCTGCCGCCGCGCTGCCCTCGCTTTCCCCGTTGGTAGATTCCTGCCGGGGATTTTTTTGGCTGAGTCGATTTTTTCCGATCGGGATCGGAGCGGATCGAGTTCGGAGATGCGAATCGAGGAGGTTTCCGGCGGCGGGGGAGGCGGAGGGGAGCTGCAGCTGCGCCGGGAGGATGGCGGCGCCGACGGCTGGGAGTGCGAGCTGAAGCTGCGTGGTGGCGAGGATGCCGCGGGGGAGGGGGAGGAGGAGGAGGGCGCGGCTAGGGCGATCGTGCGGGCGGCTTTCGACGCCAAGCGCGCGGCGGTGGGCGTCGGCGCGCGGATGCTCTTCTACCCCACGCTCGTGTACAACGTCGTCAGGAACCAATGCGAGTCCCACTTCCACTGGTGGGATCAGGTCGACGAGGTGGGCGGTTTCTCTTCCTCCTATGATTTCCTTTATTCTGATCGGATTTTGCCCTTCGTATGTATGCTGATTGCTGTTCGTTCTGCGTTCATCTTGCCTCGCTAGGAGTTTTGCTCTGTAATGTAGCTTCTAGTGGCGGCTATCTTCTCAGAGTAGCGTGTGATCCGTTTGTTTAGCTGTTGTGATACGTGTGAGCTTATGTATTAATTGTGATCGAGAACCGAGTGTAGCTTAGGTGGTTACTGTGGTGGTTTTACTCTCAGCCCACTAGGATCATCACATCGATACTGAGGCACCAACGCGAAATTCGTCCATCTCGAAGCTCTGGCTCCAGCCTAGGTGTAGTGCAGAGTGCACGCATCTATGTTTTACCTGGTGGTTCTAAAATTGTTTTGGTTGTTTATTGTGATTTCGGTGGCATGTCTTATTGTAATCTTAGATAATTTGGCTTCAGAGTTGGTTCTAGTTAGCTTAGAATTACAGATTGTTCTGTTCTAAACTGTTTGCAATTTTCTTGTTGGATCAGCATGTGCTGCTGGGTGCGGTTCCATTCCCGAGCGATGTTTTGCGGCTGCAGAAGCTTGGAGTTTGCGGTGTCGTCACACTCAACGAATCATACGAGAGGCTCGTTCCCAAGCCATTGTATGAGGTAATTGCCAAATCATTTACTATTTGACTGGTCAAGTACTCAGGTGCATCGAATGTGTATTGTATCGTGCGTTAAGTACTCTGGGCATGGAATGTGTATTGTATCTTGCAGCCTTGTTCGCCAATTCCTTAGAGCATCTCCAGCAGTCGCGCTAACCGGCGCTGTATCCCAAAAAGTGACTAGTTTAGCGCGCGGGAGGCGCAAATTGATGCTCCAACAGATGCTGCAACTGGCGCTGTAAAATAGTGCGCGGGGCAAAAGCGCTATCTTGTGCACTATATTTACTACGCCGAATGGAGCGCGCGGCACAAATTGCGCGCAGGAACAACTACCCATTTTTACAGCCCAAACATTTAGAGCTTCTGGTGGAGGTGAATATGGCCTCACGCGCGAAACACGGATGGAGCGCGCTGTAAAGTACTTTTACAGTGCCAAAATTTAGTGCGACTGCTGGAGATGCTCTTATAGCATAGTATATGGCACCGAGAAATACAGAGGGGCTCCCGGGTGCAACACATCCTGATATTTAATTTTTTTAGAAATACTATTTAAGTATCTAAAAAAAATCTAAAATAATTCACGGGAACTCATGTCACCTTAACACTTACTCGTGTAAATTTCTAAGAAACAATACTATGGTATGTGGTCTACACAAAAAAGAGAACCTAAAACTTTGTTACACTGCGAACAGTGTACGTCCACTCCGCATACTAGGAACAGTACGATTTGTCATTTTTGTATAGGTCACAGATTTTTATATTCTAGGTTCAGATTTGACATGCTCATACCTGGACATACTATCTCCAACCATGATTTATACCGAAATTTATTTTTAAATTCTAGTATCTTTTTCCAGGAATCATGATTTATGGGGGTGTGGTGCACCTGAGAGCCAAAAGTCCGCGTTAATATGGCACCAGCATATTTTGTTGGTGGATGGTCTGATGATATTGTTTGGTTATAGTTTGTGAAGGATTAGTCCTATAAGACAGTAGTGTGATGGCTGCAGAACGAGTAATTTGTGTTGTTTGACATCTTGGTATTCATAGGCATAATTCTTGGTGTCCATACTAGACCCTGTCAGAGTCTTCCAAAAATGAAAAGGAAATACTAAGCTATGTAAAACATCAGGTCCGTTTAGTCCCTAGGCTCTCAGCAGTTGAACTGCTTCATTTTGCTCAGGTTTCTGCAGTTGCGCCCTTTACTGTATGTCGCACTCTCACACTATGCCATTGGTGTTGTTCTTGGTGTCTACCAATCAGATCCTGCCTAACTTGGTTCATTTTTGCTGATGGTTCAGGATTATTATTGTTTTATATGCTCGCTGTGGTGTATTGAACTACTAGTTCACTTGGTTCTTTTTTTGCTGATGGTTCAGGATTGTCTTAGTGTTGTCTTTGCTATACATGCTGAACGAAGCACTGATGTTATGGTAGCAAGAGTGTAAGTGCAACATAGTTGCGTATTCGGTATTGATTAGCGGATATTCTCCTGATGGATGGTTCATAAGTCATGAATATACTGTTTGTATTTAGTTTACACTTTACAGATATACTAACTTAAGAAGGATTTATCTTGCTTATCTCTGTTTCTTGCTGGATTGCAGTGTTAATCAAGTAGCAGTTACCCATTTCACAATCATTACATTTGCTATTGTATGAAGCTGCCAGTACCACATAAGCTAATGATCTTCTTGATTTCAGGCTCATGGGATTGAAAACCTGGTGCTACCAACTAGAGACTACCTTTATGCGCCATCATTTGACAGCCTATGCAAGGCTGTTGACTTCATCCACAGTAAGCACCTTATGCTTCAGTTCACTTCACTTTGCTATTTGAAATAAATTGGCTTGCACCATATTTATAATTTGTTATTTCTACTAAGACTGTAGCTGTTGTTGCATGGTTTTGTGCACCGCAGAAGTATGCTTGTCTTGTTTCTTCATATAAAGCATTGGCTAAATGTTACTCCCTCGGTTTGAAATTAACTGACTCAACTGTGTCTAGATTTGCATGTATCTAGACATGTATTAGTGCTGGATACATGTGAATCTAGATAAAGTTGAGTCAATTAATTTGGAATGAAGGGCTTACACTACTAGTAAGTAGACCTTTTCTAATACTGAGCCTGGAATTTCCCAGCCTTGAGTGTCCAGGCTTGCGCCAAGCTGGCTCAACAATGCCAAATATGTAACCAGGCCTGAAGTAGGTTTTGTTGCGGTTCCCAATGTCATGTCCATATCCTCTTGTAGTTTGTCTTGAATTTACCGTGTTCAGCAAATTTGTTTTGTTAAGAACTTAAAGCATTACGTCCTTCCTTACAATCTCTCCCATTTTTCTGCTTTTATTATCCTGTTAATGGCACGTGATTTGGCACATGGATTTATGTCTTGCTTTCATTTTTGAAGGAAATGCTTCATGTGGTAAACTGACTTATGTTCACTGCAAAGCTGGACGTGGACGTAGCACCACAGTTGTGCTTTGCTACTTGGTATGTCTTACTATTGATCACACTAAATGTTCTCACTTGAATAATCTGAAAGTTTAAAGTGATGACTATTGGCTCTGTTCTTGTAGGTGCAATACAAACAAATGACACCTGCTGGAGCTTTTGAACATGTACGGTCATGCAGACCAAGGGTTTTATTGGCTTCCGCACAATGGAAAGTAAGTTGTTGCAAAACTGTCATATAATCTAAAAGCATGCAATGCAAATATTTTCCACAGGCTTTCAAAGCCGTATAGCTGGACCAATGGAAATATCCCTTAGTTGAGATTTATGAACAATAGAACTAGGATTCTTTGGATAAATCTAGGGTGTGTTTGATTTTAGCCCAAGTCCGCCCTACCAAATATTTGGTTCGTCAAAAACTCAAAATTTTGGTTGAACTTTTGCTTGCCCATGAGTTAGCAACATTGGCAAGAGAAATAAACTGAAGTTCCTAATGAAACATCGACGTACAAAAAATAGGCGCATTTAACCAACGACCAAAATTTTAATTGTCAAAAAAGTTGTTGGGGGTTGGATTTAGCCACCATCAAAACATACCCCTACCCTAGTCTTTGGCATGCATCGTGACTCTTTATGGAAAATAAAAATGAGAGGGAAGACCCCAGCTGTCTATATATTATAAGGGCAAAAGCAGGTATATATATTACAAGGGCAAAAGCACAGGCCCTACAGGAAATATGAAATATGTAAATCTGACCAAATCTCTATTGGGGCCTTACTTTTATCTTTAGCTTGGTGGATAACCAGGGTAAAAATCTTCGGTGGAATTTCTTCACAATGGAAGTTGTAGTGATTCCATCATTATCTCCCTATTTTACACTAAAGAATCTTTACCTTGCATTGAATATTTATGCACTGATATAATTTACTAGTGTGTGAAATTAAAAAGATTGCACTGTGTGTTTTATGGGTAAGTTCTTACTATCAACAAAAACTAAAATTGTTGTACCATCTTGTAGGCTGTCCAGGAATTCTACCAGCTAAGAGTGAAGAAAACTGGGAACCCCAGTTGCCTGGACAAACCAATCGTTAAGTCCCCGTCTCCAGTGTTGCTTGCCACTCGCAACCTCATCACTTTTGATGAGAAGACATTTGTGATGGTCTCGGAATCAGACCTAGAAGGGTATAATGCGGATACCTTGGCAGTTAACATGGGCAGTGGCTTGTGGGAAATAAGCTTAGTATACCGCGTTCAGTTTGCCAGCCAAGCAGCATTTGCAGGGTTTTCATACCTGTGGTTGCAGTGCCGTGCCCAGAAGGACAAGGAGGCACTTGCCGAGAGTATGGGGAGTGAGAGCTGCTCTCTTGAGGCAGAGCAGCCTGCCAACGGTCACCCCTGTCTACTTCAAAGTGTCGTGGTTACTCCATGAACCGTCCTGAGTTACCCGGTGTCTTTTTGTCTTGCACCCGTACATATGAAAGAGAAGGACATGCAATGTGAAACCTCGACTCCAGTATGCAGCAACCAAGGAGTACAGTTGCTCGGGTCTGTATATATGTGTTGTAATAAGTTGACTGCTACGTGTACAAAGGGTAAATGGAAACAGCCTCAAATTGCTAACCTTGTCAAATCTGTATATATATCTAATACTTTCTTATGCTCCGTGTTAGCAACATGTCTAATCAGTAGTCTGGTTTATTGCCAGTCTGAAGTTCTGAGTTTCTGGTGATCTAAACTTGCATTTGATGTCATGTTTGTTGCAAAGAGTTAAGCTCACCAGAAAGGAGCCCTGAAGGACTCTTTCCTTTAGGGTTATGCATCACATGGTAGCTGTGATGAAGTTCATGCGATGCGGAAGGGCTTGAGTCGCTCCTCTTCTTGAACAGATGTTTTTCTCCATACGTTCAGAATTCAGATAAGATTAATTCTAGCTGAATTCAGATAAATGGTACTCCCTCTGGTCAGAAATAACTGTCGGTGATTTTGTACTAATTTAGTACAAAGTTTGTACTAAGTTTTTGGCAGTTATTTTTGATTGGAGGTAGTAGCTAGATTAGGCTTTTCGATAGTTATTTTCGATTGGAGGGAGTAACGGCTTGACTCACCCCCACTCCATGCCTGCACCGGCCGAGTGTGCTTTGCATTAAGTTGTGTTCTCTCGCCAACAAGATCAACAAAACAGCTAGCCGACATCTCTTAGAGCATCTCCAGCCATTCGCGTCCTTGACGGCTAAATCCGGCGCTAAATAGCACCGGATTGGATGAAACTTCGGCGTGGAGAGCATCGAACTTCTAGCCGGCACCCCAAGAAGAAGCCCGGAGATCGGCGTTTTAGGATTATTTTTAGGCGAATTTCATATAGTTTGTCAATATTTGACTTATTTTTACAAATAAACGTTACAGTTTAACAAAAACAAGCAAATAATTTGATAAGTTTTCAAACAAATCAAATGGAAACTAGTTGGTGTTGCCTCGAAACCTCCATATGTGCTCCACCAGATCATGCAGTAGTTGATGCATAGTGGAGTCTCGAATCTCCTGACGCATAGCGATGAACGCAGCCCACGATGCCGACACCTGGTGATTAGACTGTGCAAGATGACCCTCTCTCTCATATGGTGCAGCTTGTTCGCTCAGAGGAATCGGATACTTTCGGTCATTCTCAATAATCATGTTGTGTAAGCACACACAACAATTCATCACCTCCCACATCTGATCTTTGGACCAACTCAAAGAGGGGAACCGGACTACAGCAAATCTCTGCTGGAGGACACCAAATGCACGCTCGATGTCCTTTCGACAACCTTCTTGTGCCTTCACAAACTCCATCTCCTTTGGGAGGATGGGACTCGAGATAGTCTTCACAAATGTTGCCCACTTTGGATAGATACCGTCTGCAAGATAGTATCCCTTGTTGTAGTGCCGGCCATTGATCACAAAATCAACCGGGGGAGCATGACCCTCAACAAGCTTGGAGAAGATCGGCGAGCACTGCAAGACGTTGATGTCGTTGTTGGATCCCGGCATACCAAAGAAGGAGTGCCAAATCTAGAGATCATGGGTAGCCATTGCCTCAAGTATCATAGTGCAGCCTTTTTTGTGACCCTTGTACATTTCCTGCCAGGAAAACGGACAGTTCTTCCATTTCTAATGCATGCAGTCAATGCTTCCAAGCATCCCCGGAAATTCCCGAGCTTCATTGAAAGCGAGGATCTGAGCAGTGTCTTGGACAGTGGGTGATCTCAAGTAGGTGTCCCCAAACACTGCTATCACCGCCCTGCAGAACCGGTAGAAACAATCAAAGGCGATGGACTCCGCCATCCGAAGATAGTCATCGGTAGAATCACCAGGAGCTCCATATGCCAGCATCCGCATAGCCACCGTGCATTTTTGGAGGGCGGAAAACCCTGCCATGTCGGTGCAATCTAACTTGCATCTGAAATAGGAGTTGTAGTCTCGAAGGGCATAGACAATTTTCAGGAAAAGCTTCCGACTCATCCTGAAACGACGCCTAAAAACAACCTCACCGTGCAATGGATTGTCGGCGAAGTAGTCGGCGTAGAGTATGCAGTAGCCCTCCATTCGCTGCCTCGGCTTGCACTTCCGGCAACCTGGTGCCGACCCACCACGGCGACCAATGGCCGTCTCCGCGTACAAGCCCGACAGGCAAGCTAGGATCAACATATGCTCCTCGTTTTGGGCGGCGGCTGCCATCTCTTCTTCCAAAATCTCGGCGAACATCTGCTCCTCCTCGTCGTCCGAGTCCATGTCGGGCCAGGCATAAGGACGAACACCTGCCGGGCGTGTCGACGAGGCGCGACGGGAGGAGTTCCCCGACGGCGGAATATAGCCAGACAACACGCCGGACGGCGGAATATAGGCTGGTGGGGGCTGGTGGGAGGAGGGACGGCGGGGTTCAGGCAACCGGCCGGCCGATTGGCGAGGGGTGCTGCCGGCGGTGACAGAGCAACTAGGGGAGGGAGAGGGAGATTTGCGACCAGATTGTAGGGTTTGCGTGTTCTCTCGCCGACAGAGCAGGTCCGTTCCCGCTTTTCTCTCGTCCCGAGTCCCTGAGCGCGCCCCGAGGGACCGGGGATAGCCTGGGCTCACCGGATGGATTAAGGCCCAAATCCGGAGGAAAACGAGGAACCGGGGGCGCGACTGGACCATTTTTCGCCGTCCGAATAAAAAAAACAACTGCAGGGGGGCTCGCCGGGCTCGTGGCTGGAGATGCTCTTGTACAGTTATACTTCGACCGGCCGATGGCATACCCAGGGTTGATTGGATACCACAAGGTGCAAAAGGTCAGATCCTCCCAAAGCAACACTAGGCGAAAAAGGAACTCCACGTTATCTTCGGCTGAAAGGACTCCACATTATCATTTTTCTAAAGTTGTCAAAGATCATATCTCCCAATGACCCAATCCCGAGAAAGGCGGCTGCTATCTCATGATCCTTGCCGCCATTTGTTTACTCGTCATCCCCACCTTTGGCTGCGAGCTTGTCGACGACCTTCCACCGGCAATGGTGGTGGGGCGCCACGGCGCCAGGGTGAAAAAGGGGATTAAAGTTAAGCAACAGCAACAGAGCTCAGTTGGGCGCCACGAACGCTTGCATCTTCAAGAAAGGTGCACAATAATTTGGGCCACTCGTCGTCCTATCGAGATATCCACATATCCTATCCTTGATTCGATCACAACCATTTCCCCATCCTTGGTTGGTTCGTTTCCCTCCGACGCTGCTGTAGGCGTAGACTATGCTTTCAGGAGAGCATGTACACGATGTGATGTCTCACCTGCAGAATCCAGACCCACTGTTTCGCCGTTTTCGATCTCAATCTTCTCGATTCCCAACAGCTCCAGCAAAGTTCCTGCTAACAAGGATGATCTCGATTCCTATGAGAATTCACGCATCTGAACGTTTCGTGTAGCAGGAATGATCTGGCCACAAAATTGTGAATTATACGCAGTGGTTTCTGTTTACTTCCCTCTGATAGCATCACAAGTGATAGGAGACCAGAAGGATAGCATGTTCATAGCAGGCCCGATCGATGCTGTTTCGGATGATTTGTCGTACTATCATGGACCTCTCGGTGGTCCAATTATTGAAGCATCGGAAGCTCAGAGCCACAGGGGCAAGAAGCCGGTCCTGTCAGCGCTGCCTCCTCAGATGGCAACAAGAAACCAACCCCACCTCCACTTGTCCGATTCATCAACAACACGACGGGGACCCTCCCGATCCCGATTCCTCGATGATTTCTCCATGCAAGCACCGAATTCATTCATTCATTCATTTCTTGGAACAGTACATTACAAACAAATCTACTAGTACTACAACGACTCTTACTATCTGAACCCTGTCCACCCGACTTGTATTATACCGAAGCGAAGATGCAAGCAAATTCTTATGTATTTTTACTCCATAATAAATAAACTATTAGCTGAAGAGCTACCGCACGATCGATGGGCACAAGGTTAGCATGACAACGAAGAACACGGACAGCTGATGGAGAAGCTGGTACGGGTTCCTGTCGTTGGCCATGTCCGGCAGCTGGAGATCACAGCGCCTTGATGCCACCGATGGTGCCGCGATGAGGAGGCGCGATGCTCAGCTCCAGGATGCTGGCGGATGGTGCCATCGCCAGCTCCAGCCCGGAGGCGGCCATGGTGGCGAGCGACATCCCCGCAGAAAACTTTGACCTCTTCTTAGCATGGTCAGTCAGTTCATCAACCTGCCAGAAGAACCAATCAGTATAAAGCTCTGCTCACAGTATCAGAAGATGGTCTCGCATGTAAAGGTGTTCACTAGTTTTACCTGCATGTCGTTGCCCCTCGTGAATCCGGTATAACTTGGTAGTAGCTGAGACGAGGTTCAGAATTCAGATACAGGTTAGTTCTTCTAGCTGAACTTGTAGCAGGAAGCAGAAAAGGAGCACAAGGTAGAGAGATTTATGGAATTTACCGGCACGTCGCCACGGTCGGTGTGGAGTATCTCCTCAGCAGGAGCAAGCTTGGTTCCAACGCTGTGAGGACTTGGCAGCTGAAACCAAATTAAATTCAGCAGAGTGCATTAGCTGCAAGGTCCGATGGATGGTTGGAGTAGTTGGATTGAGCTGGATCAGAGTAGACATACACCTGATCATCGTAGTTGTGGCCTGCGACGATGCCGACGTCGAAGAGGCTGGCCCGGCGCTTCTTCTTGCCGGGGTTGGTCTGCCGGAGGAAGTACTTCTGAGCGTGGCTGGCCACCTGCGTAGCCGTCCTGGTGGTGACGAAGTTCTTGGAGATGCCTCTCCAGTCCCCTTTGCCCAGCTGCTTCAGACCGTCCAGGAACTTCCTGTGCTCCTCCTCGGTCCATGGAATCCCTGGAGAGCATAATCAATCGGATCTCAATCAACCACTTGCTGCAGGATTCATGGTATTAGGAACTAGGAAGTGAACCGGAACGAGTAATTAAATGTTATTCGGGTGTGGATCGTAAGATTCATCAACCACTCCACTTGGCTGGTTACTTTAAAAGTGATAGTAGATTTAGCTCGGTTTCGATTGCTGAATCCAGGTAAGAAATTTCCAATCACTAAATCGGAATCAATTAAGGAATCTATGCCCAACAACCTTAATAATTGGTTCAAGTTTCAGGAGCTAAATTAATCTTTAAATCACAGTGATTGGCACATGAACGAATGAATAGAACAGTAGAGTTGTACTACAAGACAGGAGAAGAGACCAGTGCGTTTGTGATCTAAACAGAGAGGTCAGGTTAGTACCTTTCTTCCGCTCCTGCGCCTTGCGGCGGCGGCGCTTGAGCTGCGGGGTGGACGCCAGCGCGTCGTCGTCGGAGGCGTAGCCCTTGTCGTTGCTGGCCTCGCCGCGCGTCAGCAGCGGGTCGATGGAAGCACCAGCGAGGTTGGGCATGCTGGTGCTCTTTTTCAGCTCGAACGGCTCTTCATCCTCGTCGGCTGCCTCGCCGTGGACCTCGACGCCGAACAGCCTGAAGAGCACCGCCTTCTTGCCGGACTCCTCCTCCATTTGCCCCATCCCGGTGGAGCTGCGCGTTGCGAGGTCGCTGTCGCTGATGGAGGATTTGGGATCACGGTGGAGGTGTCTTGTTGGAAGTGAATTGGACGTTGGATGTTTTGGAGGCTACTGCAGGAGCAGGGAGAGGGAGGAGCACGGTGGGTGGGTGGCTTTGTCGTTCCTGCCTACTTACCGGCAGTTGCTACCGTCTCCCTCCCTTCTCAATTTATAGCTAGCCCAGCCTTTATCCTTCCTTTTTATTTTATGTTATCTCTAATTTTGTTTCACTAGTGGGCTTTTAGGAAACACTTGTGTTTTTCAAATGGGGGCAGTCCACCCTCTGCATCTAAGAGATGTATATGGCCTTCTTTTATTTTATAAATGTTGAAAAAGTCTTACAACAACCATACAAACTGAAGTCACCAAACAGAGGTCTCAAAGCACCACCAACTAGTGCGATGCTAGAGGAAAGACCAGGCCTCGTGCCTCGGTCACCGCCAATGTCGACTCCCTGAAAGAATTCAAAGAAAACGCCTTGTGCACAAACTTCAGAGTTTTCCACCACCTCTCTCTCCGTGAACTCATCTCCAGGATGCTAGACCGAAGCGAAGCCTCTTACCAGACTTGATGACGACGCCACCACGACGCCAGAAGGTTCCTCCTCCCTACTCACGCAGCACAACACACACCCTGTTGAGGTTCCGTGGCACCACGTCGCCAAAACCCACCATCATCGATGCGAGAGGGGACACACCACTCCACCTCAGAATCACCACTAGCCAGTGACTGCTCCAAAACGATGTACCATAGGGGAAGAACGACGCCGCACGTCGCCATCGTCCGATCTGGGAGACCCAGATTTAGGGTTTCCCCGGGAGCATCACCATCTTGATCCGACATCTGCTCCAAAAATGATGCCCTCGAGAGGGGTAACGACGCCGGGCGCCGCCATCATTCGATCCAGGAGCCCAGGATCTAGGGTTTCCCACTGAGCAACCCGAGTCAAACGATGAGAACACCGTAGACAATGCCTTCATGAAGGTAACGCCATCCAGAGACGCCGCCATCGTTCGCCATGACCGACGGCGAGGCCCAGTTTTCACCAGATGCCATGTCGCCCAAACCCGTCATCGCATGGATCACTACCGTCGGCTGACCAATTTTGGTGGAGAAGGAGGCCACCAGCCCCAAGCCTGGGACCGCCACCCCAGACCACCTCCTGCTGCGGATCTAGCCCAGGAGCACCCGACTGCTCGAGGACGAAGAGGGGCAGACGTATAGGACGAGGCCCACCCTAGGCCCACCGGGGCCAAGATCGGAATCGCCCACACCACCATTGCCACCCCTTGCCCGCCACCGTGAGTCAACAGGTCACCGTTTCCCGCACCAGTGCCCCACGCAAAGGCCGAAGCGGGCAGCCGCCTCGATCCGGGTGTCGGCCGAGGAGAGCCGCCATTGCCACCACGCCGCAGGCTTTGCCCGACGATGCTCCGGCGGCGGTAGCAGCATTGGAGGCACTCGAATAGTGGCTCGGTGATGCGCGAGATGGAACTCTCTGGTGCAATATGGCGCAGCCGCACGGGGACGGGAGAGAGAAGGGGAAGGGGGAGGGAGGTGGCCGGCAGCGAGGAAGGAGGAAACACTTGTTTGCATGGGTGAGTTTCTTTTTTTTAGGGGATGAGTGAGTTTCTTAGAAACACTTGGTTTATAGTTGTGGTTGCGCAAAATCGCCTTTTAGCTTATTTTTAATATTAAGGTTGTGGGTTTAAAAATAAAGAAAATAAGAACAACAATTGGTTGTGTGAGAATAATTTTACCTCAGCCTATCAGGGTCAAACAGCGTTAGAATTGGTATGAGCCACATTTTTTTTAGATAAAGGGAGTTTTTAGTAACCCAGCAGTTCACTCTCTCGAAACAGGCTTTCGCCCCGCTATATATTATATAGCAACGAACCACACGATACAAGAAGCATGCTGGGGCCGCAACACAACCAAGCCCAAAGAAGAAAACAAGAGAAATAAATGCCAACAATGGCAGAGCGACTAAACGAAGTTGGCCCTCAACCGTTGCGCCCTCCGAAAAATTCCCACCACGCGTCTAGCACTCTGAATCGCCGCGTACCAAAGCAACACCTTCAAGAAGGGATGCGATGACGACGCCGCTGTTGCTCGGACAAGTCCTAGGGTTTCCCCCGGTATGCGGAGGGGGTGGGAAAGGGGATCAACCGAGGCCCTTCAAGAAGGAGGGGTGATACCCGCAGGCATCGCTGCCTTGGTGCCGGACAAGCCGACAGGGATTTCTCCCGACCTCCAAAAAAACCACCAACCCGCACAATCCGTCAAGCTCCACCCAGCTTGCCGCCCACGAGCATGCGCCACCACGATCTTGGGTCAACCTCGTCGTCTCACTGTGATCATCGGCACATGGCCTAGAGGCAGATCGATGGGGCAGCAGGACCGGGAGCAGCACCACTACAGCCGTGCGGGAGGGAACTGCCTCCACCGCGAGCCTCGCGGTAGCCGACCGGACGCGGCAACGAGGACACAGCTGGCCCAAACTGGCCCGCAAAGTCCTCGCCGCCACGCTGCAGCAAGCCGGCCGCGGTGCCGCCGCCACCCTGTAACCGCCGCAGCACCATGCCCGCCTCCAGGGAAGCGTCGCCGCTGCACGCTCGCCAGCCCGCCCGCCTCGACCCAGATGCGACCCAAATGGGCCCAGATTTGGGCCGAGCAGGCGCCGCCGAACGCCTGCATGCTGCAGCTCCGCCCCGCTGCCAACGGCAGCGCTACCGTGCTTGCGACCACCCGAGCTCGCCGTCCTAGCCTCCGAGCCGGACCACCGCTGCCGAAACGCACCGCCGCCGACCAGGGGAGCCCCGCGAATCCCCTCCTAGCGCACGGGGAAAGTCATGGCCGCCGCCGCCGGCACCGCGCGGGCTTGCCCGGCGGCTCGCGTCGTGTAATATCCCAGGATTAGCGGTCATAAAATAGAGACAACAGATGTGTGCATTGCATTTCATGCATAGAAAATCCGGGTAATTTTCGCGCATTTAAATAAAACATATCAAAGTGATTGGAGTTTCACTTGAGTTGATGGAATTGAAGTAGCTCATCAATTAGAGTGCGATAAACTTCAATATGATCTTTGTTAAAATCTTTGTTTTGGGTAGTGATAGTCACAACAACTAAAAGAGATAAGTGAGGTATAACTAAAATGCTTGACGCACCATTTTAGAACCAAATATTTACTCACACCTTGACCATCATGGTATTCATTGAACTAAAATCAATGAACCATGTGAACCATAAAGTAAATTCAACACAAGTCTTATTTTCAAATAATTATTTACCTTTTGTTCCCAAATATCCAATTATGTTCTTCTTCTAGTCAAGAAGAGAGAAACTATACCTATTTAGAGTTATCCTTACCCCATAAGATAGAAACCTAGGTTATAATTAAGAAACTTAGGAGTAGGAGAGCATAACCTATTACCTAATGGAGTAGAAGAGTAATACCAACTTTAGGAAAGATTTAAACCACAAGGATAATAGAATATCCTTAGGAAGTATACCCTATGCCTAAACTTAGAAGTTAACCATAGGATAATGTATTGGTTGGACCCACTAGATATCAACGAGGAGTATTGGTAGTAGTATTGACCTCAATACTTTGAGAAGGAGTTTATGAAGGAAGTTTAGATGCACAGACTATGGGAGTTGATGAAGGAAATAAAAGATGATCATGTCTCGTACATGATGATACTTGTTGGTGGAAGATAGTTAGGTTATCTATGTAACCTAATGTGATAAGCAGATATCATCCTAAGACCTAGGGTGGAGTAGGAGTCCAACTTAAACATACCTCATTTAGGAGATACCCATCTTATGGAAGCCATGTGGAAACCTTGAACCATGTACAAGCTTTCATTAAACAAAGTAGATAGAATTAGGTGGAGGAAACCACAAGCTTAAAACCTAGAATCCTATTTAGGCTAGAGCTTATGTTTCATTGATCCCATTCTAGGATTATGTACTGATTTCTAAATGTGGGCAACACCAGCTCATATAATCCATACCCTTTTGCATAGCTACCTAGAAATCTTTCCATGGTATCTACTTTAATATGTGCATCAGATTTTATGTTCTTAGATCATATATTGTGAAGACATTCTTAAGTATCATTCTAACTTATGCATCACCATGTGATCCTAAGATATATCTGTCTCCATGTCCTAACCTTAAATTTAAGAATTATGTTCCAACCACAACTTTGATAAGATAAATAACCAAGACTTTCACTTAGTGATCAATTCTTATATCAATAGATGTTTTGGTCTTATTATCAAACCAACCCTTCCTAGGGGAAGCACTAAGTATCAATACTAAACTCAAGTAAATATTCAGAAATCACTTGTGATTAGTAAAGAAACCATATGACATTCTCTTGTTATTAGTAGTTGGGATAAACTCAAAATGATGTCCTTAAGACAACTCTTTACTAGGAATGCAATTGTGTTAGAATCTTATATATACATATTCTCTTATAAAATTAGGTGCAAATTAATTTTATCACATAGAATTATTAGATAATTCAACCTAGATTAATATTTTGAAAGCAGCAGGGGTGATAAACAAATTTCGTCCAAAAATTGGTTTCCTACTCAAACTTTTTATTACTTAAAGTATTTTAGGTGCTATCCCATATCAATCTATCTTTATACATTGTTTTGTACTTTTGAATACCTAAATTTATCTAGGAGGACCTCAGTTCAAATACCTACAAACAAACAGAAATCGGATATTAGTTAGATGCTCAAAACAGAAAACAAGTAAATAAAAGAAAAGAAATCAGAAGAAAAAAAATAAGAGAAACACTTACCTGGCCGCAACCCACCTGACCGAAGCCCAAGCCGGCCCAACACCCTAGCCCCGTCGCCCAGCCCAACTTACCGTTTCATTTCGTCGTCGTCTACCGCAGGCCGACAAGCAGCTCGGTGGAGCTCTGCGTGACACCCGATCCCCCGCCGGTGATTCGACGCGCAGGATGAAGGCCACCGCCCTCCGAAGCTTATAAAAGTCCGTCTGCCGCCGAGAGGAAACCCTAGGACACCACTCTTTCTCTCTCTCTCTCAAGTTCTTGCAGGATACCGAAACCCTAGCTCCGGTCGGATTTCTCGCCATCGCTAGAGGCCGTCCGAAGCCCCTCTGTTCATCTCCAGTGATCGGGCTCGATGAGGGATGAATCCGGGCCAAAGGAATCGAGCCAATTCGTCCTCAATCGCCAGGAATCCGCCGTTCCCTTTCATCTCTGGCCGAGCTCGTCGCCAAGCTCGCCGGCGATTCCGACCTTCCCCGGCCTCCCCGAGCTCCTCTACGCGTTCCTGGTGAGCTTGCCAATCTCCCAAGCCCCTCTGTCATCTCCCTCGCGCTCTGGTTCCATAACCCGATGTAGACCATCGTCGTTCGCCGCAGTAGGGCTCGCCGGAGCAAGCTCCGGTGACCAAAAATGGTCATCGCCACCACCACATGAACCGCATTGATTCCCTGGTTCGATTCCACATCACCGGATGTCCTAATTTGCAGCGAATCAACGAATTTGAACATGATCTATGAGTTCATGGGAGGTGATGACGTCATCCTAGACCAAGTCAAATTGTTTGACTAGTCTGTGCCTATGTGGCATATGACGTGTCACTGGCCCCATCAGTCAGTCACCCTGGCTAGTAGTAGTCTAGGTACAAAACGTCCTGCAGGTTAAACAGAAATTCCAGAAAATCATAGGAACTTAGAAAATTCATATCTAACTCATCTGAATTCAGAAAAATATGAATGATATATCAAAATGATCCTAAAAAGAAGATCTATCTGTTTCCGTTATAACATTTCATACTTGTGTACAATAATTTTGAGTGAAATTTTGAAACATGATTAAGTACTATTATTAAACATGAATTTGAAACTAATTCAGGAATCAAATAAACTTTTCTAGATGAAAAATAAATGTTTATAAACTCAAATTAATTTACTGAAACAACATTTCATTATTCCAAGTATTAATTTAAAACCTTTCCATTAGCAACTTAAAATCCTAACTCTATTTTCTTAAATAATTTTTAAGTACTAAATTTAAAGAAAACTCTTGAATATATAAAAACTTGTGTATTAGAATTACTTCTTAATTCTAAGTTATTTTCATCCAATGTTTTATTAAGAGGTTAGCTAAAAATCTTTAATCACTTAAAATTTGAATTCCAACCCTGAAGATCTAGGAACTTAAATAACCAAGCTTTTCTAATTATTTTTGAACAAAACTTGAAACCTAAAATGAGGTTCTAATACTAAAACCTATTAAGGTTTATGTTCTTCAAAAGTTATTCTTTTGAAGTACATATAACTTAATCACCTACCATTACTCCTTAGTACTAAAACCATTAACTACCCTAGTGTGCTAGTGAGCCATACTTCCTAGTTCAACTTTGAGTGGTTAGTTTGATACTTCATTTCAACATAGAATACTTTAGCCAACTAACCATTTGCAACACCTTTGTTGCAACTTAAAAACTGTTACCCTCCTGACATCACCTAATAACCAATCCTTTAAGTAATAAAAATATCCATCTAGGATTGTGTTCTTCAAAAGTAATTCTTTTTAAGAACATATCAAGTAGCATTACCTCAATTCCTATGTCCTAAATTAAGCAATGTCCTATGCATGTTAAGATTATTAACAACCATGGAATCATCCATGAATGAATCACCTGAGCACTACTGGCTCATGACTAACTATTTAAGTGTTGATGTTCGTTATAAGAATGTCCCCAACTATAGAAAGAACCATATATAGTAATAGCAATGAAAGTTGCTTTGTATAATCATGCCCAACTAATACCACATAAGTAACAAATGAATCCTAAATAGATAACTTGTTATGTTCCAACTATTAACTACTTTGTGAGTAATAGATAAGTATTATCAATCCTAGAACACTAACTCCTATTTGTAGTACTTCTAGTCATTAAGAAACATGTTCTTTAAAAGTTATTCTTTTAGGTTATATAACAAGTAAACATTACAATGCCTCTTGTAAGCTTTAAAAGTAAGTAATTATTCTTGAGTGTGCCCATGTTAAGCAATTATGTGCTACCACATTGTTATGTTTCACCATCCTAGATGAATAACATTTCCATGCTTCACTAAAACCCTCTTAACAGTGAATGAAACCTAGCTTGTTACCTTGGGATGCTCAACTATTATCTACTCTCTGATTATGATAGGGCTATGCTAAACCCTAGAACACTAAACCTTAGGTGTAGTGCTTCTAATCAATAATAAACATGTTCTTCAAATGTTATTCTTTTAAAAGACATTGAAAGTAAGTAACAAACTATTCCATTAAGTTTGAACTTATATAACCCTATTGGGTATTAAGATTGTTGTCAACCCGTATACTAACGGGGTATTCTTATCAAATAAGAATTACTCCAGCTTTGCTTGTCCATAACCAACTACTTGATTGCTACTAATATGATACCACTTAAAAGTGTTACTTTCAAGTTTTCACTCATTGCTATAATAGTCTTTTGCAATAACTCTTGTATGAAGCTTTATTCCATTACTTTGAAAGTTGTCAGTTAATCAAAAACCCTAAACAACCTTGTTGTGGAGTGAATCTAAAAGTGCAACCCATTATAAAGAAATCATCACAACCTTATATACTAAACCATCGGGGTTAGGATACGCTTAGAACGATGCATAGCATATATGATGCATATCATGCTGCAGTTCTTTTAACATCATCTTTACCAGATGATGGAGCTATTTCAGTATTTGGATTTCCTATGTATCGAAGACCTTGACTTGCATAATCTTGCAGTCAAAAAGGCAAGTTTATCTTGCTCATATCTCTTGATTGCACTGGTTTTGAAACTTCTTGCAAATTGTTGACTTCAAACTCTAACATTTCAAAAAGGATGGAAAATCTATTTTCATAAGTAATATGACTAGTGGTTATCGACTAGTGGTGATAACCTAGGAAGGCTGGCAGGTGGAACCACGGTAAGATTGTGGTGGTGGAGGTTCCACTTGCACGGGAAAGTAAACCTAGGACTAACTACCAATGCCACAGTTATTCTTGTGCCGTAAAAACCATGTCGTCCAAGAGACTTGGAATGGGACGGGAAAGTCAGCTGTATCTTCTCTCGTTCGCATGTCAACGGGCAGCCAGTTGCCGGTCGCAGTAGGTCTTGCGGGACTACTTGCATATGGGTGGGACACCTAAGTTCTCACGGCACTGGTGTCTATGATGGTCCGCCAGAAGCGCCTAGGTACTTCATCGTTGGGGGTGAATATCAGGGGCATAACCTGCTCGCGTGAATTGGGTGGGCATGCGTTGTGCGGAGAAGGCAGTGATTGGCTTGGATCAATGACTGGGCCCCACACCAAGGAAGTGTGGACGGGAAAGATCGCCCGGTTGTGCAGCAAGGCTTTGATCTCTTTTGGAAGGACACACCTCTGCAGAGTGTAAAAAGATGTGACATGTTACCCCTTATTCCGGGAAGGAGCTGCGAACGCGGCAGGAAAGGTGCTCTCAAGGCACTAATACCCTGTGTTGGCTGTTGGGCATAGTTTTCTAAAGTAAAAGCAATCTTTCAAGAAACCTTGATAAAACCTTGCATAGGCCTACGACTCTTTTGGGTCTATGGCTGTAGTTAGTGCATATCACACAACTTCTTTCTATAGAAACTTGCTGGGTAACGCTCGTTACTCACCCCAATCTCTTAAACCCTTGCTAGACTATGAAGAATTAGATGGGAGGCAACTCAAGGAGGCAACCTCAAGACATTAAAGTTGAAGATGAAGCATTCTACCAACATCATGATTATCAGCGGAGCCTACAATTGCGTGAAGCTTGGAGAAAAACTAGAATAGGGTTAGAAAGGAACCAGTTTCCTAATCCTAGAACCTAGTAGTTAGAGTATTATGTAGTTGAGTAGTAAGCCAACTACATCAGTTGTAGTTTAGCTTGGTCTTCCTCGCTTCTTTCTCTTTTGTAGTCGCAAGGACTAAACCTCTACCTGTTGAGGAGGTTCTGAAGATCTTCTGTATGCTGAAAATTGTAATCCTTTAGACATACCGTGGACCTGCTATGTTTCTGTTGTACCACTCTGATGGATGTAATACTAGTGAGACGGTGTTTCATTAGTGTTATGTCAACGACTTGCATACTACACATGCAGTGGTATGCTGGGTCACCACAGCTGGTATCAGCGCAAACGCTTTGACCCTAGGATTAAAACCCTTTAATAGGAGACCTGTAGGTTTGGTAGTGACTATAGGAAGCTTTCTTATCTAACCAATTCTTCTTATGACTTGGGATGGATATTCAACAAAAGAATAATCCTGACACACTCGAGTCAAAGGTTCTTACCTGTTTTCTGAAGTGAAGTTAGACATCTTGTTCCATACCTAGTAGTATTACATCATTAAATCCTTACATAAATGATGGAAGTGGATTATATTTGGTATACAATACATGGTAGTCCAAAGAGAGGATACAACCGGAATGGGAACTATCCTATTGGAAGGAGTATACCAAGGGCAATTTGTTAAACTTAAGTCATCTGAAATTGTAATAGGATGATGTTAAGTGATGAAGTGAGACTATAGGAGGTTGTAGGCATCAGGTTTTAGTCTTGTATATGGATACTCAAGAATGTCATATACAAGTAAGATGTACTGGTAGTATAAAAACCTTAATCATGTTGGATTCACTTGAGAATCTTTACATGATGGAGTAGAACTCTATAGTAACCAGCAATTTCAAGCTGAGGAGGAAGATGCTCAAGTAGAATGGTGAATGAAGTGTTCCAATCCATGGCAACTAGGTCAAGTATGACAGGACCATAGTCTTTAGTCGGAGAAGTTTGATCAAAGCACAATGGAGAAGCCCTATAAAAATTCATGGAGTTGGGTGAACCATTCTTAGTGAAGCATGTACGATGTATAGGAATGCCAGAAGTTTTGAGTGATCAAGTGAGATTCGTCTTCAATAGGACGGAAGGTAAGCTAGAAGTTGTAATCTTAAAGGAATTTGTATCCGTTAGAATGGTTTCCAAACCCCTTTGCTCAAACTTATTCGATTGCAATTGAACAATTGGAGTAAATATTGAGACAAAGAATAGTAGTCCACCACTATGTGCAATATAGCACAATATAAGCCTATAATACTTGGTGCTATAAGGTACACATCTAAGCCTGAATTCTAGAGATGTTTTACTCACGGGCTTATGATGATGTATGTTGCCAGCACAAATTTGGATTTTCTTGTATTTTATTGTGTGACTAGATCTATGCATGAAGTTTGACTCTGATGTGCAAGTGCATGTTGCATCATCGAGTCCTTAATTGATGTTATAGTTCTAGATGGTTAAGGGATTCGTGTGAGGGAGAGACGAATTATTAAAGGCAAGCAAGTCAAAAAATGAAGAATCACCAGATAATCGCAGCTAAAAGAAGATAGCTAGCAAGTGATCTTCATGAAAGCATCATGAAGTGGTAGTAAGATGAAGTATTGGAATTTAGTAGTAGTACTCTAGTTCGTAAAACACTAGAGGTAACTCTAGGTTATTAAGTAGAACCACTAATTAGGTAACCACAATTGAGTTTAAGGTATTTGAGCTCGTTGTTATGCAGCCTTGGTTATGCTTAGTACATCACGGGTCGATTGAGGTGTTGTGATACCGATGATCCATTCCGGTATTGCATGCTGCTTTATTCAGCCTGGGAGTGGTAACCCCAGTAACCCTCGTTGATAGCGTGACTAAGACACATAACATTTCTGTATAACATTGATCCCTAGTCCCAAAATCTTGAATTGTTGATTGGTGGTTAAGACGTTAGCAAAGCCTTTCCTCATCGAAGAGATGTAGTCTTTGTCTACGGACTAAGACTTGTGAGGATTCGTGTCAACATTGATCCGTTGAGACCATTGGATCGTTTATAGCCTTGTTACTTCATATTTTGTTTAATTTATACAAATGCCTGTCATGGATGTCCTCCGGTACAAGAGAAACTCTGCCGGATTTCTCCCGTGGCTTTGTATCTAACCTACCGTCTGAATTAGGGTAGATACCATTGAAAAAAAAACCCAATTCTCATCAACTATTAGAACTTTTGGGTAAGTACATGCATCCAAAAGTGGAACAGAAGACCTATATAAATACACAATCGAAGAATTCGTACTGGATATCCACAATTGTGTGGATACACCACAGATTTCTTTGAGAAACCTTAGAAAGACATAGTAGTAAGACCGACCAAGATTTATAGTTTAACCATGGACTTCTAATGGTTAGAAGATAATAAGTTCAAAGGCCATTATAAAAGTCTAAGGGGGAAGTCCAGGAAATTTAAAAATGTTGAAAGTTGGATGAAGTATGTCAGAAGTAAATTCTTTCCAAGTTGTGTTGTAACCTTATGGAGTACGGCAAATGAGTGGGATGATTTTGACCATAATCACACCAAGTATGAGCCGCAGCTGGTTTATGAGCCACAGCTGGTATATCATGAACCGCAGCTGGTGAAGTTTGAGATTAGAGTTAACCATAATCTTGAACCTAGAAGACCAAATAAGACCTATAGAGATGGATCAGAAAACTTGAATGGACACACTACATGTGTTGGTAGGTGGTAAAACCAAGAGCCAATTAGGAAGATATATAGGAGCAATTAGTAGGACCCTATAAGCCATAGAAGGTGTTGAAAACAGGGATAATTCAAGAGAATGACCAAGAAGAGAAAAGGTCGAATGGAATTCAAGTGACTATTGTTCGGAGTTAGACAACAGAAGATTCGAGGAGCACTCTGGACAATGGGTGCCATCTATATCTCAAATAGATGGTGAAGGAACTTCAAGATATATGATACCAACATCAAGATCGTCCAACTACGTATGAGAGCGAAAACTTCGGGACGAAGTTTAGTTTAAGGGGGGGAGACTGTAATATCCCAGGATTAGCGGTCATAAAATAGAGACAACAGATGTGTGCATTGCATTTCATGCATAGAAAATCTGGGTAATTTTCGCGCATTTAAATAAAACATATCAAAGTGATTGGAGTTTCACTTGAGTTGATGGAATTGAAGTAGCTCATCAATTAGAGTGCGATAAACTTCAATATGATCTTTGTTAAAATCTTTGTTTTGGGTAGTGATAGTCACAACAACTAAAAGAGATAAGTGAGGTATAACTAAAATGCTTGACGCACCATTTTAGAACCAAATATTTACTCACACCTTGACCATCATGGTATTCATTGAACTAAAATCAATGAACCATGTGAACCATAAAGTAAATTCAACACAAGTCTTATTTTCAAATAATTATTTACCTTTTGTTCCCAAATATCCAATTATGTTCTTCTTCTAGTCAAGAAGAGAGAAACTATACCTATTTAGAGTTATCCTTACCCCATAAGATAGAAACCTAGGTTATAATTAAGAAACTCAGGAGTAGGAGAGCATAACCTATTACCTAATGGAGTAGAAGAGTAATACCAACTTTAGGAAAGATTTAAACCACAAGGATAATAGAATATCCTTAGGAAGTATACCCTATGCCTAATCTTAGAAGTTAACCATAGGATAATGTATTGGTTGGACCCACTAGATATCAACGAGGAGTATTGGTAGTAGTATTGACCTCAATACTTTGAGAAGGAGTTTATGAAGGAAGTTTAGATGCACAGACTATGGGAGTTGATGAAGGAAATAAAAGATGATCATGTCTAGTACATGATGATACTTGTTGGTGGAAGATAGTTAGGTTATCTATGTAACCTAATGTGATAAGCAGATATCATCCTAAGACCTAGGGTGGACTAGGAGTCCAACTTAAACATACCTCATTTAGGAGATACCCATCTTATGGAAGCCATGTGGAAACCTTGAACCATGTACAAGCTTTCATTAAACAAAGTAGATAGAATTAGGTGGAGGAAACCACAAGCTTAAAACCTAGAATCCTATTTAGGCTAGAGCTTATGTTTCATTGATCCCATTCTAGGATTATGTACTGATTTCTAAATGTGGGCAACACCAGCTCATATAATCCATACCCTTTTGCATAGCTACCTGGAAATCTTTCAATGGTATCTACTTTAATATGTGCATCAGATTTTATGTTCTTAGATCATATATTGTGAAGACATTCTTAAGTATCATTCTAACTTATGCATCACCATGTGATCATAAGATATATCTGTCTCCATGTCCTAACCTTAAATTTAAGAATTATGTTCCAACCACAACTTTGATAAGATAAATAACCAAGACTTTCACTTAGTGATCAATTCTTATATCAATAGATGTTTTGGTCTTATTATCAAACCAACCCTTCCTAGGGGAAGCACTAAGTATCAATACTAAACTCAAGCAAATATTCAGAAATCACTTGTGATTAGTAAAGAAACCATATGACATTCTCTTGTTATTAGCAGTTGGGATAAACTCAGAATGATGTCCTTAAGACAACTCTTTACTAGGAATGCAATTGTGTTAGAATCTTATATATACATATTCTCTTATAAAATTAGGTGCAAATTAATTTTATCACATAGAATTATTAGATAATTCAACCTAGATTAATATTTTGAAAGCAGCAGGGGTGATAAACAAATTTCGTCCAAAAATTGGTTTCCTACTCAAACTTTTTATTACTTAAAGTATTTTAGGTGATATCCCATATCAATCTATCTTTATACATTGTTTTGTACTTTTGAATACCTAAATTTATCTAGGAGGACCTCAGTTCAAATACCTACAAACAAACAGAAATCAGATATTAGTTAGATACTCAAAATAGAAAACAAGTAAATAAAAGAAAAGAAATCAGAAGAAAAAAAAGAGAAACACTTACCTGGCCGCAACCCACCTGACCGAAGCCCAAGCCGGCCCAACACCCCAGCCCCGTCGCCCAGCCCAACTTACCGTTTCGTTTCGTCGTCGTATACCTCAGGCCGACAAGCAGCTCGGTGGAGCTCTGCGTGACACCCGATCCCCCGCCGGTGATTCGACGCGCAGGATGAAGGCCACCGCCCTCCGAAGCTTATAAAAGTCCGTCTGCCGCCGAGAGGAAACCCTAGGACACCACTCTTTCTCTCTCTCTCTCAAGTTCTTGCAGGATACCGAAACCCTAGCTCCGGTCAGATTTCTCGCCGTCGCTAGAGGCCGTCCGAAGCCCCTCTGTTCATCTCCAGTGATCAGGCTCGGTGAGGGATGAATCCGGGCCAAAGGAATCGAGCCAATTCGTCCTCAATTGCCGGGAATCCGCCGTGCCCTTTCATCTCTGGCCGAGCTCGTCGCCAAGCTCGCCGGCGATTCCGACCTTCCCCGGCCTCCCCGAGCTCCTCTACGCGTTCCTGGTGAGCTTGCCAATCTCCCAAGCCCCTCTGTCATCTCCCTCGCGCTCTGGTTCCATAACCCGATGTAGACCATTGCCGTTCGCCGCACTAGGGCTCGCCGGAGCAAGCTCCGGTGACCAAAAATGGTCGTCGCCACCACCACATGAACCACCTTGATTCCCTGGTTCGATTCCACATCACCGCATGTCCTAATTTGCAGCAAATCAACGAATTTGAACATGATCTGTGAGTTCATGGGAGGTGATGATGTCATCCTAGACCAAGTCAAATTGTTTGACTAGTCTGTGCCTATGTGGCATATGACGTGTCACTGGCCCCATCAGTCAGTCACCCTGGCTAGTAATAGTCTAGGTACAAAACGTCCTGCAGGTTAAACAGAAATTCCAGAAAATCATAGGAACTTAGAAAATTCATATCTAACTCATCTGAATTCAGAAAAATATGAATGATATATCAAAATGATCCTAAAAATAAGATCTATATGTTTCCGTTATAACATTTCATACTTGTGTACAATAATTTTGAGTGAAATTTTGAAACATGATTAAGTACTATTATTAAACATGAATTTGAAACTAATTCAGGAATCAAATAATCTTTTCTAGATGAAAAATAAATGTTTATAAACTCAAATTAATTTACTGAAACAACATTTTGTTATTCCAAGTATTAATTTAAAACCTTTCCATTAGCAACTTAAAATCCTAACTCTATTTTCTTAAATAATTTTTAAGTACTAAATTTAAAGAAAACTCTTGAATATATAAAAACTTGTGTATTAGAATTACTTCTTAATTCTAAGTTATTTTCATCCAATGTTTTATTAAGAGGTTAGTTAAAAATCTTTAATCACTTAAAATTTGAATTCCAACCCTCAAGATCTAGGAACTTAAATAACCAAGCTTTTCTAATTATTTCTGAACAAAACTTGAAACCTAAAATGAGGTTCTAATACTAAAACCTATTAAGGTTTATGTTCTTCAAAAGTTATTCTTTTGAAGTACATATAACTTAATCACCTACCATTACTCCTTAGTACTAAAACCATTAACTACCCTAGTGTGCTAGTGAGCCATACTTCCTAGTTCAACTTTGAGTGGTTAGTTTGATACTTCATTTCAACATAGAATACTTTAGCCAACTAACCATTTGCAACACCTTTGTTGCAACTTAAAAACTGTTACCCTCCTGACATCACCTAATAACCAATCCTTTAAGTAATAAAAATATCCATCTAGGATTGTGTTCTTCAAAAGTAATTCTTTTTAAGAACATATCAAGTAGCATTACCTCAATTCCTATGTCCTAAATTAAGCAATGTCCTATGCATGTTAAGATTATTAACAACCATGGAATCATCCATGAATGAATCACCTGAGCACTACTGGCTCATGACTAACTATTTAAGTGCTGATGTTCGTTATAAGAATGTCCCCAACTATAGAAAGAACCATATATAGTAATAGCAATGAAAGTTGCTTTGTATAATCATGCCCAACTAATACCACATAAGTAACAAATGAATCCTAAATAGATAACTTGTTATGTTCCAACTATTAACTACTTTGTGAGTAATAGATAAGTATTATCAATCCTAGAACACTAACTCCTATTTGTAGTACTTGTAGTCATTAAGAAACATGTTCTTTAAAAGCTATTCTTTTAGGTTATATAACAAGTAAACTTTACAATGCCTCTTGTAAGCTTTAAAAGTAAGTAATTATTCTTGAGTGTGCCCATGTTAAGCAATTATGTGCTACCACATTGTTATGTTTCACCATCCTAGATGAATAACATTTCCATGCTTCACTAAAACCCTCTTAACAGTGAATGAAACCTATCTTGTTACCTTGGGATGCTCAACTATTATCTACTCTCTGATTATGATAGGGCTATGCTAAACCCTAGAACACTAAACCTTAGGTGTAGTGCTTCTAATCAATAATAAACATGTTCTTCAAATGTTATTCTTTTAAAAGACATTGAAAGTAAGTAACAAACTATTCCATTAAGTTTGAACTTATATAACCCTATTGGGTATTAAGATTGGTGTCAACCCGTATACTAACGGGGTATTCTTATCAAATAAGAATTACTCCAGCTTTGCTTGTCCATAACCAACTACTTGATTGCTACTAATATGATACCACTTAAAAGTGTTACTTTCAAGTTTTCACTCATTGCTATAATAGTCTTTTGCAATAACTCTTGTATGAAGCTTTATTCCATTACTTTGAAAGTTGTCAGTTAATCAAAAACCCTAAACAACCTTGTTGTGGAGTGAATCTAAAAGTGCAACCCATTATAAAGAAATCATCACAACCTTATATACTAAACCATCGGGGTTAGGATACGCTTAGAACGATGCATAGCATATATGATGCATATCATGCTGCAGTTCTTTTAACATCATCTTTACCAGATGATGGAGCTATTTCAGTATTTGGATTTCCTACGTATCGAAGACCTTGACTTGCATAATCTTGCAGTCAAAAAGGCAAGTTTATCTTGCTCATATCTCTTGATTGCACTGGTTTTGAAACTTCTTGCAAATTGTTGACTTCAAACTCTAACATTTCAAAAAGGATGGAAAATCTATTTTCATAAGTAATATGACTAGTGGTTATCGACCAGTGGTGATAACCTAGGAAGGCTGGCAGGTGGAACCATGGTAAGATTGTGGTGGTGGAGGTTCCACTTGCACGGGAAAGTAAACCTAGGACTAACTACCAAAGCCACACTTATTCTTGTGCCGTAAAAACTGTGTCGTCCAAGAGACTTGGAATGGGACGGGAAAGTCAGCTGTATCTTCTCTCGTTCGCATGTCAACGGGCAGCCAGTTGCCAGTCGCAGTAGGTCTTGCGGGACTACTTGCATATGGGTGGGACACCTAAGTTCTCACGGCACTGGTGTCTATGATGGTCCGCCAGAGGCGCCTAGGTACTTCATCGTTGGGGGTGAATATCAGGGGCATAACCTGCTCGCGTGAATTGGGTGGGCATGCGTTGTGCGGAGAAGGCAGTGATTGGCTTGGATCAATGACTGGGCCCCACACCAAGGAAGTGTGGACGGGAAAGATCGCCCGGTTGTGCAGCAAGGCTTTGATCTCTTTTGGAAGGACACACCTCTGCAGAGTGTAAAAAGATGTGACATGTTACCCCTTGTTCCGAGAAGGAGCTGCGAACGCGGCAGGAAAGGTGCTCTCAAGGCACTAATACCCTGTGTTGGCTGTTGGGCATAGTTTTCTAAAGTAAAAGCAATCTTTCAAGAAACCTTGATAAAACCTTGCATAGGCCTACGACTCTTTTGGGTCTGTGGCTGTAGTTAGTGCATATCACACAACTTCTTTCTATAGAAACTTGCTGGCTAACGCTCGTTACTCACCCCAATCTCTTAAACCCTTGCTAGACTATGAAGAATTAGATGGGAGGCAACTCAAGGAGGCAAACTCAAGACATTAAAGTTGAAGATGAAGCATTCTACCAACATCATGATTATCAGCAGAGCCTACAATTGCGTGAAGCTTGGAGAAAAACTAGAATAGGGTTAGAAAGGAACCAGTTTCCTAATCCTAGAACCTAGTAGTTAGAGTATTCTGTAGTTGAGTAGTAAGCCAACTGCATCAGTTGTAGTTTAGCTTGGTCTTCCTCGCTTCTTTCTCTTTTGTAGTCGCAAGGACTAAACCTCTACCTGTTGAGGAGGTTCTGAAGATCTTCTGTATGCTGAGAATTGTAATCCTTTAGACATACCGTGGACCTGCTATGTTTCTGTTGTACCACTCTAATGGATGTAATACTAGTGAGACGGTGTTTCATTAGTGTTATGTCAACGACTTGCATACTACACATGCAGTGGTATGCTGGGTCACCACACGCCGACGGCGGCGGAGGTGAGAGGAGGAGTGATCCCTTTGATGGCGCCCAGAAAATTGGCTGCTACCAAGTTGATGTGGGAGCAAACTGTCCTTGTGCGTGGTGGATAACCAGCCCGTTGGGAACCCCAACAGGAAGATATGATGAGTATAGCAGCTAGTTTTCCCTCAGTTAAGAAACCAAGGTTTAATGTCGATCAGGAGAGGAGAGACAATGACGACTGAAGGTGATGCGGAACCTGCACACACACAAACAAATACTTTGTTCCCAACTTGCGATGAGGTTGTCAATCTCACCGGTTTGCTTGAAACAAAGGTTATGAGTGTATCGAGTGGAAAACAATATAGTATGCGAGTAAAGTAAATAGTACGAGTAAAGTAAACAGTGCGAGTAAAGTAAACAGGTGATAGCAATATGACGTAAATAGGACCGGGATCCACAGTTCACTAGTGGTGTCTCTCCATAAGATAAATAACACATGCTGGGTAAACAAATTACAGTTGGGCAATTGATAGAATAAAGATAAACGTGATATGTCAAGAAGATCACTAAGAGATTTACTCTGGGCATTACAACAAAATACATAGACCGCCATCCAACTGCATCTATGACTAATAATCCACTCCCGGGGATATCAATCCGAACACCCTAGAAGTATTAAGTTGCGAACAACAGATAATTGCATTAAGCAAAGTGTGTAATGTAAACAAAGCATATGCCCTTGAGCATATGCATGTTGTTTTCTCCCTAGTAGCAATAGCACATCTACCACCTTAGAGGTTTCTGTCACTCCCCTAGGTGAAATAGAGGCATGAACCCACTATCGAGCATAAATACCCCCTCTTGGAGTCACTAGCAACTACTCGGCCAAGATAGCTACTAACAACAGAGAGCATGCAAGATCATAAACAACATAGAGATAACAAAAGATAATATTCAGTACAGCAACTTAATCATAAACACCAATATTCATCGGATCCCAACAAACCAAACATGTAGAATTACATAACGGTGATCTCAATCATGTAGGGCAGCTCATGAGATCTAAACATGAAGCACATGATGGAGAAGACAACCATCTAGCTACTGCTATGGACCCATAGTCCAAGGTAGACTACTCACTCATCGCTCCGGAGGCAAGCATGGCGATAAAGAAGACCTCCGGTGGCGATTCCCCTCTCTGGCAGGGTGCCGGGAAGAGCTTCTGGACCCTCCCGATCTTCGGGTCGACGGCGGCGGCGGATCGCGATGTGTTCTGGAAATCTGACCGGGTACTTAGGTTTTTTCCGTCGGGGGGTCTTTATAGGCGAAGGGGCGATGTCAGAGGGGGAGCCAGGCGCCCTCACGCGGGGCCCGCGCGGCCAGGGGCCTGGCCGCGCTGCCCCTGCGTGTGGGGCCCTGGTGGCCCCCCTCCGACTCTTCTTCGGATCTCTAGAAGCTTCCGGGAAAAATAAGACTTCAGGAACTTGTTTCGTCCAATTCCGAGAATATTTCCTGTGTATCACTCTGAAATACAAAAACAGCAGAAAACAGGGAACTGGCACTATGGCAACTCGTTAATAGGTTAGTTCCGGAAAATGCATAAAAGTGCCACTAAGTGTAACGAAACAATAGGCAAATGGTGTAAAAACAAGCATGGAGCATCAAAAATTATAGATACGTTGGAGACGTATCAAGCATCCCCAAGCTTAACTCCTGCTCGTCCTCGAGTAGGTAAGTGATAACAAAAGAATAATTTTTGAGGTGACATGCACCTACACAATCTTGATCATATATGTAAGCATTGGTGAGCTGGGATCATAAGAACTTAAAACATGGGCATGAAGATATAATCATGACAATAAGAACTTAGCAACCATGTTGTAAACATGCAAATGAACACAAACAAAAGATCATGAAAATGAAACAATGAAAGTCAAATGTGTGTTCAAATCATAAGGAAAAACATACAAATGGTTTTCAGCTTGTCCTTCAAAGAGAGCAAAACATAAATGCATAGGACACCTTCAAGTTTAAGAGGGTGACTAGATACAAATAATTTAAGAACAAGTGAAACCAACAATATGAATCAATCAATGAACTTTGGGACAATGCATATCACACTAAGAATGACAACTATGCTCTCTTAATGGTGCATAAAGAAAGAAGGTGGTGACTCAACATAAAAGTAAAAGAAAGGCCCTTCGCAGAGGGAAGCAGTGATTGCAAGTTTTATAACCTTCAAAAATTATGGTACTTACCGGCTTTGAGCTCTCATTGCCCCCATCATAAGCATCTTGAATGGTTAAAGTTAATGCGGGAACAATTATGATGCATATGCTTGACAAATCATAAGTTGAAAACCTCGTGCCCCGTGAATACGAGTACCCAAACCTCATGCTACTTTACTTAGAGTCCCAAGCAAGGCTCTTGTCATTGTAAGTATATGCATATCATTGAGAACCGCCAATGGGGTACCTCCGTGCCCGATGACATGGAACAAGCCCACACCAAAATGACAGGACAAGCAGACAATGAACACCTCGACATCTGACGAGGGTTAACTCGACAAATGTCCTAGATGAAGGACTTAGGATCGGGGAGATAGGGCGTCGGATGAAATCGAAGGTAAAGTTAGTCGAAATAGGTGTGTATCGAAAGTAAACTTGGGTGTTCAACCTTGCTTGCTTTCAATCTGCCCTACACCGTCCCCTCCTGGCCCCTATATATAGGTGGCTAGGTCTCGAGGATCGGGTAGGGTCCGATACAGATTACAAATATCGACATACGGTAATAACTCGTATTCGACTATCATTACAATTGGGCCTAGCACAACGGGCCTCAGGGGTACTCAACTAACGGGCTCTATTAGCTATACCCTTGTCAGTAGCCCCTGAGATTCTACCGAAATTGTAGATTCAGGTTGAATCTCTAATCTTCAAATCTTCGACTTGATCAATTTCTTCAAATCTTCAAATCTTCGACTTTGGTCTTTCGACTTATATTTCATGATAATAATTTGCTCGCAAGGGGTTTTGATGATCAAGCCTGACAACTCTGACGGATCAAGAGGTCAGTTAACTGCCAGAACAGATACTTGTCACCTACTTCAAATTCAATCCCCTTGGACTTGAATTCGGGATACCGGTCAAATCCATTCTTTTGCCGCATTTAGGACTTACAAAGAATGAATCCCAGTGGTTCTCAAGGTACCCAGTGCGTCCACCAGGATTTTCTTCGCGTCGAAGACACGGATACATACCAGCAGAGCGCATCCATGTGCGTATACCAGGCCACACAGGACGGATCCCGGGGTCTTACCTTCGTGACAAGTCACGGCATTCTAGTTTCATTGCGATAACGCAACTCGAGAATCTTATGTCGCAGTCAAATTTTGACTGAAAATATTCGGGTTTCTATAACCATAAAACTCGCTCCCGATGGGAGTAACACTTCTCCAATCTCCAATGCTTTACCAATGAATATCGTCGGGTGCGCGCTCAGCGCTCCCGATAGGAGTAGCCCCCGAGGCTATAGTCGAAAAAGGATTTTTTCGAGTATAGGCTCAAGACATAATGTAGCTCGTCATACTTCAACTTCGAAGTTCTTCAACTCGAGATACTTTCAAGAACACCTTGTCGTCGAGTATTAGTCCACTATTTTAATGAAGAGTTGTATTCGACTTTTTTTTGAAAGTAACAGCCCCCAAGGCTATAACCAAAAATCCTTCATAGATGATGACGAGGGTTAACTCGACAAATGTCCTAGATGAAGGACTTAGGATCGGGGAGATAGGGCGTCGGATGAACTCGAAGGTAAAGTTAGTCGAAATAGGTGTGTATCGAAAGTAAACTTGGGTGTTCAACCTGGCTTGCTTTCAATCTGACCTCTACCGTCCCCTCCTGGCCCCTATATATAGATGGCCAGGTCTCGAGGATCGGGTCGGGTTCGATACAGATTACAAATATCGACATACGGTAATAACTCGTATTCGACTATCATTACAATTGGGCCTAGCTTATCGGGCCTCAGGGGTACACAACTAACGGGCTCTATTATCTATACCCTTGTCAGTAGCCCCTGAGATTCTACCAGAATTGCAGATTCGGGTTGAATCTCTAATCTTCAAATCTTCGACTTGATCAATTCTTCGACTCGGTCTTTCGACTTATATTGATGATAATTTGCTCGCAAGGGGTCTCGATGAACAAGCCTGACAACTCTGACGGATCAAGAGGTCAGTTAACTGCCGGAACAGACACTTGTCACCTACTTCAAATTCAATCCCCTTGGACTTGAATTCGGCATACCGGTCAAACCCATTCTTTTGCCTCATTTAGGACTTACAAAAAATGAATCCCAGTGGTTCTCAGGGTACCCAGTGCGTCCACCAGGATTTTCTTCGCGTCGTAGACACGGATACATACCAGCAGAGCGCATCCATGTGCGTATACCAGGCCACACAGGACGGATCCCGGGGTCTTACCTTCGTGATAAATCACGGCATTCGAGTTTCGTTGCGATAACGCAACTCGAGAATCTCATGTCGCAGTCAAAGTTTGACTGAAAATATTCGGGTTTATACAACCATAAAACTCGCTCCCGATGGGAGTAATTTCTCTTTAATTTGTCGACTACGTAGTCGAAGTTTTTGTATGCTTATCCTTCTGCAATTTCAATATTGACTATTCTATCGGGTGCACGCTCAGCGCTCCCGATGGGAGTAGCCCCCGAGGCTATGTTTGGCAACTTGTAGTCAAGCATAGGCTCAAAGTTCAGCTCTTCTTTCTACTATGGACCTTTTACTTTCAGACGAGCCCCCGAGTCCAAGTCGAGGTTTCCATATCACGCGATCATAGCCTCCTGTCTTGTTTTCCTTCATTGATATTATCGTCTGCTCTACGCAGAATTTAACTCCTTGCTTGAGATTTATTTGTGGGCTGCGCCGTAGCACGGAGGCCCAATAATATGCGCTTATAAATAAAGCACCATCTGTTAAGGATAAAAACCCTAATCAGATCCTTTCCGCCGCATCGTCTTCTCTCCTCCATCTAGGGTTTTTCTGAGGTTTCTCTCTCGCGCCCATGGCAGATGCTGCAGGCTCCCGTCTGAACCTTGGTTCCTCGGCAGCACCACGAGGTCGAGGTCGTCCCCGCGGCAGCAAGAACAAGAACACCGCGCCAGCCGCCGCAGGGACTTTGTCAGATGCTCCGGCTAAGCGCCGTCCCGGCCGCCCACCTGGTAGTAAAAACAAACCCAAAGTGACTAACGTCACTCCAGATCCAATCGCTCCTTCGTCTGCTGCTCCAGCTGCTCCTTCTGCACCTCCCCGTATCTTTTTTTTCCTTTGCATTGCCATGGCGCAGTGCCGTGAAATCCAGCGCTTGCCGCTAGATTTCACGAAGTTTATGGATGGCCGCGAACTACGAGAAGCTGTTCTTCGTGAACAATCTGGCGGTGGCGTCCCTTATGAGGTGGAGGTGTGGTATGATGGCGACGGCGAGCAATACTTTAGAGGGGGCTGGTCGCAATTTGCTGAAGACCATGACATCCATCAAGGCTTCATCATGGCCTTCGACTTCCACGTCGGTACGTCGAAGTTTGACGTGAAGATCTACAATGGCACTCTTTGCCAGAAGAAATATGAAGCTTGAAGCCCTCTTTTATTAGTATCTGTTTATCCATGTAATTTTGTTCGACAATGTCCTTCCTGCAATGATATTTGCAATAAACTTTCGTACTTTGTCTCGATATCGTTTACTAGTACCATGAGAACAAGTCATGTTCTGAGATATGCTTTCCATATGTCGGGTTCTTTACGAACCAATAAATGTAAGGATGATATCGGGTTCTTTTTGATGAACCAAGTTTTCTCTGTATTTATCGGGTTGTGTAAACAACCTTATAGTGAAGGAAAACCCTTCCATCTTGTCATAACGATGTTTTCGTACGACCCAGGGGTTGAAGCCCCCGAGCGGAGAAGTAACACGAGAATTATACAATTTTGTCGAGTTCAACCCAAAGAACCCGACCTGTGGCCTCATGTCCTGGGTCCAGAAGGTTAACTCGAATATATTGATATCCCTATACTTAGTCTACGCGTAAAAACGTCGTAGCTGTTCTGCATTCCACGGGTTGCTTTCGTCCTTCCCAGTCTTCTTGTCTTGTAATCGATACGCTCCTCCTGGTATTACTTCGGTGACGATGTAAGGTCCCACCCAAGGGGACTCCAATTTGCCGTGGCTGTCTTGCCTAAGTCGCAAAACAAGGTCTCCCACCACGAAGGATCGTGGACGAACTCGACTACTGTGGTAGTTTCGTAGACTTTGTTGATATTGCGTCGCTCTTTCTAATGCTTTGTCTCTTGCTTCATCCAACGCATCGACATCATCTTGCAATGCTTCCGTTGACGCTGTCTCATCATATGCTGTCACTCTTGGAGCCTCGTGTGTAACTTCGACTGGAAGCACGGCTTCGGCGCCATGGACCAGGAAGAAAGGAGTTTCTTGAGTTGCCGTGTTAGGAGTAGTTCTTAGACTCCAAAGAACGGAGGGCAGTTCTTCCACCCAAGCGCTCTTGGCTTTCTCGAGAGGTGCTAACAGCCTCTTTTTGATTCCACTACTTATCAAGCCATTGGCTTTTTCGACTTGCCCATTTGTCTTCGGGTGCGCCACAGACGCAAATTTGAGCTTGATCCCCAATCCTTCGTAGTAACTTTTAAACTCTTTTGAAGTAAAATTTGTTCCATTGTCTGTGATGATGCTGTGTGGTACACCAAAACGGAAAACTATCGACTTGATGAAGCTGATCGCTGCTGCAGAATCTTGAGTTGTTACTGGAGCTGCTTCTACCCATTTGGTGAATTTATCGACTGCTACTAGCATGTAAACATGCCCTCCTGGCCAAGATTTGTGCAATTTTCCCACCATGTTGAGTCCCCATTGTGCAAAGGGCCATGATAATGGTATTGTTTGTAACTCTGCTGCTGGTGCATGTGGTCTGGATGCAAACCTTTGACATGCTTCACACTTTCGAACTATATCTTTTGCGTCTTCGATGGCTGTTAGCCAATAGAATCCCGCTCGAAAAGCTTTTGCCGCTATTGCTCTGCTGCTGGCGTGATGGCCACACACTCCTCCGTGTATGTCTTTCAGTATTGCTTGCCCTTCCTGGGGTGTGACACAACGCTGTAAAACGCCGGTAATACTTTTCTTATACAGTTTTCCTTCCAACACGACAAACGCTTTCGCTCTTCGATTTATCCTCTTAGCCTCCACTGCATCTTCTGGTAACTTTTTATTTATCATGTAGGCAAGATATGGCTGCATCCATGTTTCTTCTATCATCATGACCTCCTCTGGTTCTGTCGTAGCCCCCGAGCCTGCCGTGGTAGTCAAACTTCTAGCCCTTTTTATTGATCTTTCCGCTATTTCTTCCCAGAATACTCCAGATGGCACAGGTAAACATTGTGATCCAATATTTGCTAAAGTGTCGGCTTCTTCATTGCTGTTCCTGCTGATGTGCGAGACTTCGCATCCATCGAACGTTCCTTCTAGATAATGGTACAAATTCTTGTAAGCCATCATATTGTCGTTGACTGTGTCGCATCTGTTCATAACTTGTTGAACAACGAGGTTGGAATCTCCAAATATTTTTAAGCGAGTTGCTCCACATGCTTTAGCCATCTTCATTCCGTGCAACAAGGCCTCATACTCTGCTTCGTTGTTGGAGGCCTGCGAGAAACTCATCCTTAAGACGTACTTTAATTTGTCTCCATGAGGTGATATCAACACCACTCCTGCGCCTGTGCCTTGGATTCTTTTAGAACCGTCGAAGTACATTGTCCAAGTACTCGATAAATCCGGCGGTCCCGCGCTTTGCAACTCGAGCCACTCTGCTGTAAAGTCTGGCAAGACTTGCGACTTGATTGCCTTCCTTTTTTCGTACGTGATGTCCATGGGAGATAGCTCGATTCCCCATAAAGAGACACGTCCCGTCGCCAGAGGGTTGTTTAATATGTTTGATAGTGGCGCTTCATTGACCACTATGATTGGGTGTACCGCAAAATACTGTCGTAGTTTTCGTGCAGTTGTGAAGACACTGTATGCCAGCTTTCGATAGTGTGGGTACCTCTGTTTGGTTGGAGATAATACTTCACTGATGAAATATACCGGCCTCTGGACGCCATGAGCTTTTCCTTCTTCGCTTCTTTCGACTACCAGAACTGTGCTCACCACCTGATGAGTTGCGGCGATGTATAACAGCAGTGGCTCTTTTTCTTTTGGTGCGACCAGCACTGGTGGCGTGGAAAGCACTTTCTTCAATTGTGCAAACGCTGCATCTGCTTCTTCTGTCCACTCAAATTTATTGTCTGATTTTTTCATAAGTGCATAAAAAGGAAGCGCCTTCTCTCCTAGTCGAGCAACGAAGCGACTTAGTGCCGCGACACGTCCTGCCAGCTTCTGCACATCGTGGAGTTTCGTGGGTTTCCCCATTGTTAGAATTGCTTGAATTTTCTCTGGATTTGCCTCTATTCCTCGTGCTGATACCAAGAATCCCAAAAGTTGCCCTGCTGAAACTCCGAAGGAACACTTTGTCGGGTTTAACTTAAGCTTGAACTTGTTCAGGTTGTCGAAAGTTTCTGCCAAGTCGCTGATTAAAGATTTCTCCTCTCTTGTAGTGATGACTACATCATCAATGTAAACTTGTATGTTGCGCCCTATTTGGCTCCCGAGGCAACTTTGCATCATCCTTTGATAGGTTGCTCCTGCATTTTTTAGGCCGAATGGCATCACTTGGTAGCAAAACACCCCATACGGTGTGATGAAGGCCGTTTTTTCCTTGTTCTCTTTCCTCAGCTTGATCTGGTTATAGCCAGAATATGCATCCAAAAAGGAAAGCCTTGCGCAGCCCGCTGTTGAATCGATTATTTGATCGATGCGGGGTAAGGGGAAGGGATCCTTTGGACAGTGCTTATTGAGAGATGTGTAGTCGACACATACTCTTTGTACGTCTGTGTTCTTCTTGGGTACTATTACTGGGTTCGACACCCAACTCGAAGTTTTGATTTCTCTGATAAATCCAGCACTTTCTAATCTGTGCAATTCTGACGCTATTGCTTTCCTCTTGGGTTCATCGAATCGTCGCAGCGGTTGCTTGACTGGTTTCGCCTTGGGATCTACGTTTAGTGCGTGCTCGACGAGTTCCCTGGGAACCCCTGGCATGTCCGATGGACACCAGGCGAAGATTTCCCAGCGCTCACGGAGGAACTCGACGAGCGCGCCTTCCTATGCGGGGTCCAAGTTGACCGCAATTGATGTCGTCTTGTTTGGGTCCGTAGGGTGGACCTGTATTTTCTTTGAATCCTGCGTTGTGTCGAAAGCCTTATCTGGCAGGGATCGTCCAACGTCGGGTAGCACATTATGATCTGTTTCTCCTTTTAACCTCTCGTATTCTGCTGTCATGCCGAAGGTTTGCGCCATCTTGTTGAATTCTCTGTCGCATGTATTGGCTACTTCAAAGCTCCCTTGTACTGTGATTGTTCCTTTGGGCCCTGGAATTTTTAGCGTGAGATACGTGTAGTGCGGTACTGCCATGAATTTTGCAAATGCTGGGCGCCCCAGGATTGCATGATATTGTGACGGCCAATCCATAACTTCGAATTCCAGTTTTTCTCTTCTATAGTTTTCGCTGCTACCAAAGCAGACGTCGAGTTCTATTCTTCCCAAAGGGTAGTTTGCTGCTCCTGGTACTATCCCGTGGAAAGAGCAATCTGTAGGCTTCAGACTCGTCGGTGATATGCACATAGCCTTTAGTGTTCTAGCATATATTAAGTTTATGCCGCTCCCTGCATCCATGAACACTCTTCCGATGTCGTATCCTCCTATTTGCGCTTTTAAAACCATAGGCGAGTGGCCCGGCCTAGGAACTTTCCGTGGGTGGTCTGCTCTACTGAACTTGACTGGTTGCTCTGACCATCGTAGGTACTCTGTGGTGGCCGGTGGTGATGATATTGCCAGGTTCATTTGCCTGGTTATGCTCTTTCGCTCTTTCTTCGACTTGGGCACCGGTTGAATCATGGCTGATATGTATACTTTTGACTCTAGGTGCTTTGACAATCTTTGAGTTTGATATCCTTGACTTCTGCGTTTTTCTCCTTGCCTTCCTTCTTGGCTTGAGCCCATTGCACCCTGCAACCTTAGGAATGTTCTGCAATCCTTCATTTGGTGATTTGAGACTCTTTTCCCGTCGAGGTACGCGTAGTGGATTCGACAAGGTCCGTATAGCATATCCTCGGCTGAAGGACCAGAGTATCTTGATTTTTCTGTTCCTTTCGCTGGGAACCTCCTACTTTCGTATCCTTCTTCTTCTTCTAGTATATAGCCTGCGGCTACCTGATTTCGCCTTCCTTGGTTGCCCCCGCTGCGGTATCGTCTCTTTTGTCGACTTATTCTGTCGACTTCTGGCGAACGTCCTCTTTTATTGTTATACGCGTCCTCTCCATCAGCGAATTTGTTGGCTTGTTCCATTAGCTCCGTTACTGTCGTAGGTCTTGTTCTTCCTATTTCTTCCACAAGATCTGAGCGACGAAGTCCTTCTGAAAAGGCGTCTATTGCTCGCTCATCGGAGACGTCCTCTGCTGAGTTTTTGATTATACTCCAGCGTTGTATATAAGATCGTAGCGTTTCGCCTTTCTTTTGCACACATGCTTTAACTTCTTCCAGTGATGCTGGACGCTTGTAGGTGGAACAAAAATTTCTTGCGAATTGTCTTTCGAGTTCTCCCCAGCTTCCAATGGATTCGTCGGGTAGGGTGTTCAACCAAGACCGGGCAGCGCCGGTGAGGTGTAGTTGCAAACTTTGCATTGCGGTCGCCTTTGTTCCTCCTAATATATGTACTGCTTGCAGATAATCTGATAGCCACAATGTGGGTTCCTGCGACCCATCGTACTTGCTCTGATCATGAGGTAACTTAAATCCTTTGGGTACTCGCGTCTTGCGAACCCTACGGGTAAAGCATAACGCACCCATATCTTTATCATCATCTTCGTAATTTTCTTCCCTCCAAGCATGCCGCGATTTGTCTACTCGAGCTTGTGCTATTATATTTCTTGCATCCTCCTTCCTTTCATGTCGCTTTATCTCTTCTGATGATTCACTATAGTCATCGCTTGAATACTTGTACCTGAATTTCTCCTTGCCGCTTCCTTTGTAGCTTGTCGACTTCAACTCTGGGGCTTGCTCCCTGATTTTACCTTCTACTATTCCGAGGCTTCGCATCGCGGCTCGGTGCATGTCTTCTCGCGGGTCCCCATGCTCTGGTCTTGTGGCTAGTAAGTATGCTTGTGCTGCTGCTAATGCCGCCTCTGGCGTTTTTTGTATCAGGTCCTCGTCTTCCTCTTCTAGCTGTGGGGTGGGGCTCCTCGAGTACCTTTCTTCTCTGTTGCGTGATGTGCCTCTCTTTTGTGTTTTGGATCCCCACGCCTTTCTCTGCTATATTCTGAGTCTTCACTATAGTCTTCCCAGTATTCTTCCCTCGATATGCTTTTGTTGTCTTGCAACATCATGTCTCTTTCCTCCCTTAGTTTCTTCTTGTGTTGGTGTAGTGCATACTGATATCCCATTAGAACTTCTCTTCGTGATCCTTCGGGGACTTCTGTACCATGATTAATGGCTGACGTAATCATTCTCCATTCACCAGTCGAGACGTGTATTTTCTCTTTTTCCCTTTTGCTGTGATCTTTCAATTTGTCGACTTGCCTGTCGAACTTTTTGCTTCCTTCGTTGTTGTTTCCATCTTCTGCTTCAGTGATAATAACGCATAACTGATGTACTTTGGAGACGCCGCTGCTTCCTACGGCGAAGTCCCTTGCGTTGTTATGCGCCTGACGCGCTTTTTCTTCTAAATCGAATTTTTCCTGAATTTCGTCGCTTTCTGCGATTAATGCTTTTTCTAAGCTGACCGGCGAGTTTACCTCGCTGGAAGAGCCTTCTGATGATTCCAGTGCTTCCTTTGTTTCGGGCTTGCTTGCCAATGGATCTTGATCTTGTTTTGTCGGATCCGAAAGGCGAGAGGAACCCGACGGCCCAATGATGATGCTCAAACTTCCAATTGTTAGTTCTACCTCTTGACTTCCGTCGACTTCTGGACTGCTGTTGGCTAAAAGCGAAAAAGCCGTCGAGTTCATGATTCCAACGCCCAGAGTCCCCACGGTCGGCGCCAATTGACGAGGGTTAACTCGACAAATGTCCTAGATGAAGGACTTAGGATCGGGGAGATAGGGCATCGGATGAACTCGAAGGTAAAGTTAGTCGAAATAGGTGTGTATCGAAAGTAAACTTGGGTGTTCAACCTGGCTTGCTTTCAATCTGACCTCTACCGTCCCCTCCTGGCCCCTATATATAGATGGCCAGGTCTCGAGGATCGGGTCGGGTTCGATACAGATTACAAATATCGACATACGGTAATAACTCGTATTCGACTATCATTACAATTGGGCCTAGCTTATCGGGCCTCAGGGGTACACAACTAACGGGCTCTATTATCTATACCCTTGTCAGATGATCTTTTCATAAATTCAGCATTTATCGGCGCCATCCTTTTACCTTTATATATTTACTTTATCGCGTCAATGATGACGTAGCTCTTCATCAGTGCGAACCGTTTTATGGGTAACACTGTAACTTCCGTGATTTTTATGACCGTTTGACGGGCTGCACGATTTTTGACCGTTGGTGGGCTGCCATTTCCGATCTTTGCGCCACGTATCAGCCCACGATCCTTCCTCAGAAGATATATAAATGGCATAGTGGGGAATCGTACTGTTTACCAGCTCGTTGCCTCCGCCGCCTCCATTGCCGATCTCCTCTGCCTCTTCCTCTCTTGCGGAGCCCCCAAGCGCACTTTTGTGCTGAATGCGCGTGAAGCATTTGGCCACCAAGAGCGACATGGCCAAGTCCTCTGCCACCAACTGGGTTCGCTCCACCATCACCAAGAAGGAGGTGGAGAAGGCCACGGCGGATGGCCTCATCGCCGCCCAGGACTCCATTAAATTCCCCAGTACGGAACGGATCCCGAAGCCCCCGAGCGGTTACCGGGTAATGTTCCTCGCCTTCCTCCTCCGCGGTTTGTCCCTTCCTGCCCACGAGTTTCTTCGTGGGCTGCTATTTGTCTACGGTGTGCAGCTCCACCAGCTCACACCAAATTCCCTTCTTCATATTGCTTGTTTCGTGACTCTTTGCGAGTCATTTTTGGGCATTGAGCCCCCCTTCACTCTCTGGAGATCAATCTTTCGACTCCGTCCCAATGTTTCTCTGGCAAGGAAACCCGAACTGGGCGGAGCCGTTGTTTCTGTGCGCCCTGAGGCGCAATATCTTGAATTTTCTATGGCCGCATCTGTCCAAGGGTGGAGGACAAAGTGGTTCTATATCAAGGACCGCAAATCCTCTCCCGAAGATGAGTTCGGCCTTCCTCCCTTTGACGCTTCTCAAGAAGTGAAGAAATTGAAGTCATGGGACTCACTTCCCTCAGATGCGGAAGTTGCACAAATTCTTCCTCTTCTATCCCGCATTCAAACTCTGAAAACAGGCCTAGGAGGTGCTTTGTCGGGTGTCCAACTCATGGCGTTTTTCATACAACGTCGAGTTCAACCCCTACAGCACCGCCTCACCAAGCTTTGGACTTATTCTGGCTTAGAAGACCCTACTTGCATATCTGAAGATCTGATGCCGAAAGAAGATGTCGACAAGCGAGTCAGGAATCTCACCAAGCTCACCAAAGAGCACTCAGTTGCTGACTTGAAGGCAGATTTCTTCGACTCCGTGCACCCTATTCCTGAGGTATATATCGCTGCATCCACTTTTTGTCAAATTTCTCTGAACTTCGACTTGCATTACTCTTTGCCTCTGCACTCTGCTGATTTATTAATATGCAGGGTCACCAATTCATTGTTTCTCGTCCCCCTCTTCCAGAGGAAGGGCCCCTTCCTGCTGATCTAGCATCTCCTGCATCTGAAGCCCCCGAGGCTGACGAAAGTCAGGACGGAGATGATGTCGAAGAATCAGAAGATGAGACTAGCTCGTCGACATCTCCTCCTCCTGCTCTTACTGAAGATGTTGGTGTCGACAAAAAACGGAAACGTGTCGACGAAATTGCTTCATCAAGTTCTGCAGCGGCTGGAAAACCCCCCGCTCTTGCAGAAGATATGGAGTACTTTGACATGCTTGCATCGTAAGCGTTGTAGTCGAATTTTTCAATTGCTTTGCTCTTGCCTTGCTTCCTTAACTTTATACCTTCTATGTAGTGATGATGAAGAGCCACCAACAGATGCTAAGGCTGTTCCACCACCTTCTCCTGTGACGATTAATGAGCCTGTCGAACCAGATGTTGCGCCGAGGGCCACTAGGTCCGGCGTGAGGAAGGTTCCTCAAACTCGACAGTCGAAACGATCAAAGAAGGCCAAAGAAGCCGAAGTTTCTCTGGAAGCTCACGCATCTACTGTTTCTTCTGATGATGTAAGTAGTTCTTCTTTCCCTTCTTTCCTTTCATGCACTTCTACTCTTACACACTTCTTTTATCAGGCCTTGGTGAAGAGATTTATCGTCCTGGGCACGGAGTGCGCGGGGTACCTAAAGGTTGCAAAAACTTCCGAAGGTACAATTTTAACGTCCAATCACCACTTGTCTTCTGCACTTCATCCTCTGTTATCTTTCTGATTCGCTGTCGACTTCCTATGCAGCTGCTTTAGCAGTCGCCAATGCTCGAATTGCTTCGCTGGAGGCAGAACTCAAAGCTTCGCAAAAAGCTTACGACGTTGCGACCGCTGCTAAGGCCATTGCTGAGAAGTCGCAGAAATCTGTGCTTGCCAAGGCGAAGAAAGCGGAAAAGGCTTTAGCTGATGCCAACAAGGAAAATGCTCAGCGGGAGCAGGCCGTGGCAGAGCGTCTTCACGCCATGTCTACTGCTGCCGAAAGTAAGTTCTTCGACTTGTCTTCTGTTTTCGTCCCCTGTTGCACTGGTGTATTTGTTGACACTTGCCTCTTCCTTTCTTTTCCATTGCTTACAATTCTCAGGGGTATCTCCGTCGTCCCTGCAAACGGACGATGATCCTCTTATGGATGCGGTTAACCTACTCGAAGAAAACTGGATATCTATCCAGGAAACTTTTGAGTTGGTTGGCCACGTTCTGTCACGGCTATTTGCCGGGTTATGGCCGAAGAAAAAGATGGCAATCCCGAAGGGCAACTTGACTGAACTCGCCCAGACTTTTGATAGCGATGAAGACCCCACTCTCCATCTGAAGGGGCTGTCCATTAAGCGCGGCGCCGAAGGTGCCATTGCCCTTTCTCTTGCGCATGGCACAGACTTTGATTGGGGGAAAGTTAACTCCCCCCATGGCCATACCCGCGACGAGATGAAGGTGTTTTTCGAGAAGGTGAAGAAGTTGGCGCCTGCATTGCTGAACACAATTTCTCCTTCGGCAGCCTCTGCTGTGCCTGCTGCACCATCTCCAGCGCCGAAGGCTCCAGTGCCACCATCGACTTCTAGCGAGGAACTGGCCGCGCCCCCTTCTTCCACGGAGCACAATGCTGAGGTGGCGTAGATTCAGCTTCTTTGTAGTATTTAGTTTTCTCCTTTTGAATGTAAAGACTCCAATTAAGTGCAACCCGAGAGTCTTAGCCATAGGGTTGTGGTCTTATGTAAATATATCTTCTTTGTATGGAGTATTATGCTATCTTTCTGAAATTGTTTCTCCTTTCTTTCTTTTTGTAGTCGATGCGTGACAGTGATCCTTCTTCTCATGCTCCTGCTCCTTCCTCTGCTCGCGGATTCAATCCTCAGATTTCGTCGACTCCTAGTCGATGTAGTCACTGCGAAGGATACTCTTCCAGGATTTCCGACCTTGAGACTCGCCTATCCTTGGCTAAACGCCAAGCACAGATGGCTATTAAAAAGGCTAGCCAGTCCAGTGGCTATATGAAGAAAATCTCTTCACTTGAAGAAAAGGTCTCCAGCTTGACGGCGAAGGTTGTTCATAATGAAGAGTGTGAATCTTTCATTCTTGGAATTGTTGAGTCTGCTTGCGAGCTGTTGCGATGTGAGTTTTCTTTCGACTTCTTCTTTTGGCTGTTTGTGCACTTCTTTTGTGATATATTTGTCATTGTAGGTACTTGCTTGGATTCTGCTGCTGAAGAACGTCGAGTTGCTGAGCGAAATGCTGCTTTGGAGAAGATGTCGACTGGCTATGAGACTCTGTGGTCTGATCCTCGACGCCGTAACGCCATTGTATTGCTTCAAGATCGTGCCCAGCACATTGGCGAGTCAGTTGATGGTTGTCGGCGAGCTCTTACAACTATGCACTCCATCATGCTTCCCCGTAATCCTTTGCCTGCAACTTTCCCACTTCTTCTTGATACTTTCCGATCCAGCCATCGTATTCATAGGTTAATAGAAATGAACTTGGTGGTTGGTGCCAATTTTGCTCTCGGGTGGATACGGAAGTGGCACCCCAGATTGAATTATAGCACGATGTCCTTAAGTTTAGCTCCAGGTGGAGCTAGCCTTCGGGTTCATATGGAGAACACGCTTCAACCTGCTCGAAGACTTGTAGCTAGGCTTCTAGAGGCAGATGCTGCGTTTTTCCGCGAGTATCATTATTTAGACCCTTTAGGCGTGGATGATTCTGACAACCCGATGTTGTAAAGTATGTGTGGAACGCGAGAGATTATTTATTTCGCGACTATATGTCTGAAATTTATTCTCAAGGCGTATTTGTATGGTTCGTGCGTTTGCCGCATCTTCTCTTTGAAAGACTCGTAAACTCGAATATGAGGAACGCTTTGTCTTTATTTATACTTTTAATGTAAGATACATGGGGTGACCCAAGAGATCCGGCCTGTGACCCGTGTTCTGGATCTGGAGGGCATTGCCCCTGGAATAACTCGTGGCTTTCACGGCCTTGATTGTTCTACTCTATTGTCTTTATGATGCTTATGTCGTCGTAGCTTTCCCTTTTTCTTCTGCGCCTGTGTCTTCTCCTGATGTTCCTGTTCGTGGCTTCTTCGTTTCGGGCTCCGCGGTGCATCCTTCGAGTAGCTTGACGCCTTCTGTAGTCACGCTCTTTGCCTTTTCCGCATGGTTGGCTATTACGCCAAAATTTTGCGCCATCTTGTGGAATTCCCTGTCGCAGAGATCTGAAACTTCAAAGCTTCCTTTCACTGTGATTATTCCTTTTGGTCCTGGCATTTTAAGTACCAAATATGTGTAGTGAGGTACTGCCATGAATCGCGAAAACGCGGGTCGTCCGAGGATCGCGTGATACTGTGATGGCCAATCCATGACTTTGAAGTCTAGCTTTTCTCTTCTATAATTTTGTCGGTTGCCGAAGCAAACATTGAGTGCTACTCGACCCAGCGGGTAATTGGCACTTCCTGGTACGATTCCATGGAAGGAACAATCCGTTGGCTTCAGAAACTCTAGCGATATATGCATTGCTCGGAGTGTTTTCGCATATATCAAGTTAATTCCACTCCCTGCATCCATGAATATTCTGTCGACATCATACGCGCCGATTTGAGCTTTGAGTACCAAAGGCGCGTTTCCCGGCCGAGGTACTGTTATAGGGTGATCTTCTCTGTTGAACTCTATTGGTTGCTCTGACCAATGCAGATATTCTGTTGTAGCTGGAGGCGACAGGACTGCTAGATTAACTTGTCGAGTTATACTCTTTTCTTCTTTGTTCGACTTAGGCACAGGCTGTATCATTGCTGTGATGTGTCCTTTTGATGGGACGTACCCTTCGTCGTCGTCGTCGTGTCCCTTGTTTTGCTGGTCTTGCCCTTGAGGGGCTCCGTTGTTTCCTTGCTGGCTTGTTGGAGGATTGTTACTCCCTTCGAATCCTTGTCGCCTTGCTTCGGTTTGTTTGTTGATTGCTGCTTCTTGGAGCTTTAAGAATGTTGTGCAGTCTTTCATTGCGTGCTGTGATACTCGCTTCCCGTCGACGAACGCTGAGTGTATATGACAAGGCCCGTTGAGCATATCCTCTGGTGATGGGTTGTACTCTCTAGATTCTCTTGGTGGAAACTTATTGTACTCCTCTCTTCCGTAGCTGCGATATCCCGAGCTTCTGCGGTCGTTTCCCTGATAACTGTTGTCTTTATATCCTGCGGCGACTTGGTTATGAGAGCCGTAGATGTCGAAGTTTCGGGATCGTCTCCTTTGACTTCCGTATCTGTTTCTTCTGTCGTCCTCTGGGGATCGTGTCCGTTTGTTGTTGCACGCATCTTCTCCATCTGCAAATCTGTTTGCTGTGTCCATGAGATCTGACACTGTTTTTGGCTTGATTCTACCCATCTCTTCGACTAGGTCTCTTCGCCTTAATCCAATGATGAACGCGTCTATTGCTCTTTCGTCTGAAACTTCGACTGCTGAATTTTTGATGAGGCTCCATCTTTGGATGTACGCCCGCAGCGTTTCGTCGCGTTGCTGTACGCACGCTTTGACTTCTTCTATTGATGCTGGCCGTTTGTATGTCGACCTGAAGTTACTTGTAAATTGCTTTGTGAGATCTTCCCAGCTTCCAATGGATTCTTTCTCTAGTTTGCTCAACCATGACCTCGCTACGCCGGTGAGGTGTAGTTGCAAACTTTGCATTGCTGTTTCTTTGGTTCCTCCTAGTATTTGAACTGCTTGTAAATAATCTGCGAGCCATGATTGTGGTTCCTGTGATCCGTCGTATTTTTGCTGATCATGAGGTAGCTTGAATCCCTTAGGAACTGGAGTGGTGCGAACCCTACGGGTAAAGCACGATGCCCCCATCTCTTTTTCGTCGTCTTCATAGTCGTGCCTTTCATTTGGGGATCGCGATCTTCGAGTTCCACCGTGCTGTTTTGGTGATGGAGATCGAGATCGATGTTTACTGCTTCTATGCCGAGGACTATTGTGACGGCGAGGTGACCTTGCTTTATGTGCTTCCTTGTGATGGTGTGCTTCTTCTCCTTTTGCTGATAGCTTGTGGCCTACCATGTTGAGTCCGTTCAATGCTACTCTATGCATATGTTCTCTAGGATCTCCTGGACTTGGTCGAGTTGTAAGTAGATATGCTTGTGCTGCCACTAGTGCTGCTTCAGGAGTTTTTGGTAGGATGTTTCCCTGCTCATCGACCGATAGGAAGGACGAGTCGAGGTTTTTGGAAATACTTTGCCTGTCGGAGTACTCGAGGTTGTCATACCTTGAGCCATGTCGACGATTTTTCCTCGCGTTGCTGTATGATGCGTCGCTTCGTGCTCTACGAGCAGCTTCGCTGGCTGCAATTGCTGAATCTTTTCTTCTTTGTATCTCTACCTTTTCCTTTGCTAATTGCTTTGCTTGCTGCCTGAGGGCGTAATGATACCCAAAAAGCATGTCCTTGCTGGAGCTGGATGGTATTGGTGTGCCGTGTTCTACGGCTTCTCTTATTATTTTCCACTCGTCGACTGATAGTCGAATTTTCTCCCTGGCTGTGAGGGATTCCACTGTTTGTCCTTCTGCTAGGTGATTTGCTCCTCTGTCGATATTTGCTGGGTTTATCACTGGGTTGTTATTTTCATCGAATTCTTCTGAGTTGTCGCCCACAATGGCGAGTACCTGGCACTGCTTGCTGATGTTGCTATTAAAGCTTGAAAAGATCGAGTCGCTGTCTTCAGAAAGCTCTAACCCTGTCCTCCATGTATCTGTTGAGTTGTCTGAGATATTGTCGAGGCAGATCGCGAGATCGTCGAGTTGGATTTCTGTACTGAGGTTGCCCTTTTCTTTGTTGTCTTCTGAAATTTCCCTTTTTTGCACTTCTTCTGAGCTGACTGGCGAGTTTACCTCGCTGGATGAGCCGTCGAAATACTCCATTATTGCTGTTGTTTCAGGCTCGTTTGCCGATGGATCTTGTTTCGTCGGATCCGAAAGGCGGGACGAACCCGACGGCCCGATGAGGATGCTCAAACTTCCGATGGTTAGTTCCACCTCTTGACTTCCGTCGATTTCTTGACTGCTGTTGGCTAAAAGCGAAAAAGCCGTCGAATTCATGACTCCAACGCCCAAAGTCCCCACGGTCGGCGCCAATTGACGAGGGTTAACTCGACAAATGTCCTAGATGAAGGACTTAGGATCGGGGAGATAGGGCGTCGGATGAACTCGAAGGTAAAGTTAGTCGAAATAGGTGTGTATCGAAAGTAAACTTGGGTGTTCAACCTTGCTTGCTTTCAATCTGCCCTACACCGTCCCCTCCTGGCCCCTATATATAGGTGGCCAGGTCTCGAGGATCGGGTAGGGTCCGATACAGATTACAAATATTGACATACGGTAATAACTCGTATTCGACTATCATTACAATTGGGCCTAGCACAACGGGCCTCAGGGGTACTCAACTAACGGGCTCTATTAGCTATACCCTTGTCAACATCTCTTTTATTTGCCTTTTGTTTAGCTTTTTATTGTGAGATGCGTCGTCGAATGTTCACCATGGGTATGCTGCAAATTTCCACCATGAATTATGCATGGCTTAGATTGGCGGCCCGGCGTTTCCCTAACACATATACAAACTCCATGATCCCCACAAGATTCCCAATTCATTTCACACTGCGGGCATCCATAAACAAAAGATCACGATATCAACTCAAATAAGAAGTGCAATGTTGAAAGCTTGCCCCATGACAGCATGGATGGGCTAGAATCCAACTTACAACTTGCAAGCATAACAACTCAACATAAGAGACCACAATGTCAAATTTTTAAGAATAGGAAAAAGTAAAGTGTGCATTCCGGTTCGTGAGAGCTTTACTAACCGAATTTCGCATAACACTGGTAAGAGTTTAATTTGAAGAGAAAATAAAAGCAAGTCAAATTTACTTGGAATAGCAAATTGCTAGTAGGTATGTAAGGTGGACACTTTGGAAAACTTGGCTTTTAGGAGTTGGATGCACGAGTAGAGCTCATACTCAGTACAAGGCGAGGGCTAGCAAAAGACTGGGAACGACCAACTAAGAGAGCAATAATGGCCATAATCATGCAAAGCGACAAAGTGATATTAAAAGAAGCATAAGATGGCATCAAAAGTCAAAAACTAAATGATCATGAAGGCTATTGGCGACTTTGTAAGAGTCTAACATGTGTGAGCATGCGCCAAGTCAACCCAAATAAAGCATCAAGGAGAAAACCAAAATAATGCTTCCATACAATAAAAACAACGCATGATTTTTTCAAAGGCTCATTAAGCAATCTCAGTTATTTGAGACAAGTCATGCTACAGCAAAACCACTAAGCATACTATCAAAAAGACATCAAGCATGACATGAAAAAGCCTAAGCCGTAGTCTACACAAGCTCCTTCTTGTACCACTATTTCGCACAAAGCTTTTTCTCTTTTCCAACACCATTTGAAAATTTTAAGATACCTCTTTTGATGAAAACCAATAAAGATCAGAGGAAAAAATACACCTTGATGAAAAGATATGACAAGGTCTGAACACAAATCAAGGCAAAAACGAAAACCAAAAGCAGTAGCAGAAAAAGAAGAACGCTCGATTTTTAATAAGAGTGAAAACTAGAGCGTTCTTGGCAAATGAAAATGAGTACATCTCCTCCAAAAGAAAATTTGTTGGGGTCCAACCATTTATTGCAGCAAACAAACAAACTAAACCAACTAAGAAAACTAAAACAACTGACGCTCCAAGAAAAACACATAGTGCATGAAGCAATAAAAATATAGTGTTTTGAAAGGTGACCTGATTTTTGCCGATGAAGAAGGGGTGCCTCGGGGGCATCCCCAAGCTTTGACGCTTGTACTTCTTGGATATTTCTTGGGGTGATGCGTGGGCATCCCCAAGCTTGAGCTTTTATCCATTCTTTAACTCATCTCATCATTCTCCAATCCCTACACTTGAAAACTTCCTTCATACAAAACTAAACACAATTCTATTAGCAAGATTAGTGTAAGCATAACATATAATCAACCTCTTTTTGCTTTAGGTTTCAACTCAAAACCACCACATATATAGTAGATACTACTGTAGCAACCTCCCCAAAAGTTCCGTGATCAAAAGAACTCAAAAGAAAGCGATAAAGTGGCAAACACAAATATTGGCAGAAATCTGTCAAAACTGAACAGCTGACAAAGGTCGAATTTTTTAGGGGTTTTCTGTTGCTCAAATCAAAAAGTGTTCAACTAACAAAAGTTTGGATATAACCTGGGGCATATTCACAAGAAATCGCAGGTCCAAAAGATATTCTGAGAATTTTCACAAATTTTTACGGTGCAGCACCAAAAACAGTTTCAGGACAGCAACATCCCCAAATCTTACCTTACTCAAATTAGAGGCTTCTCTTGGCACGAAAACGAAATAAAAAGGATAAGGAGAGGTTATTACAGTAGTAATAACTTCCAAGACTCAAATAAAAGAAAAAGAATTGAAAGTAAAAACATTGGGTTATCTCCCAAGAGTGCTTTTCTTTAACGCCTTTGAGCTAGGCGCAGAAAATTTGCAAAGATGCTCATGTGAGAAATATGAATTGAAGCAAAAGAGAGCATCAAGGAGCAAACATAAAACACATTTAAGTCTAACCCACTTCCTATGCATAGGAATCTTGTAATAAAATAAATAAAAGAAGCACATAGTCACATGTATGGGTAGATAAAACAAGAGCAACTTTGGAACTTTCAATATAAAGAGAGGTGTTTTAGTAACATGAGAATTCCAACAACCATATTTTCCTCTCTCATAATAATTTTCAGTAGCATCATGAACAAACTTAACAATATAAATATCACACTCATCCTGCTTTGTTAAGCATGGAGGGATATCAAATAAGGTATTAGTTAAAGAGTTACTCTTATTGGGAGGTAGACATGGGTAACTCCATTCTTCCTCCTCTTGATCATCACTCTCCTCCTCTTTTTTATTCAATGAGCTTCCAGTTTCAGCAATTTCTTCTTCCATAGGCTCCTTCAAGGCATTAGTCACTTCCGTTGGAGAGCATCTATTAAGATATTTAAGAATATAGCCATTTTCTTCCTTGTAATTATCAAAGCAAAATGTAAGTATATCATAAACCTCATATTTATAAGGTGCATCATCAATATTTCTAAGCAAATAAGCAAGTTCGAATGCACCCTTCCAAGCAATAAATTCTTCAATTTGTTCCACATCATAAAAGTCATAATTTCCATTAATATAAGAAGATATGGTAACATCATCATTATACTCACATTGAAAAGGGAGATGTTTATACCTCCTACAGCAACAAGATCTATCAAAGCAATAAGTAACATTATAAGTAGAGCATACATTTCTAGCAGTGATATACAATCTATTGATTTGTTCCCATAAGTGTTTCCCTTTTTGTGACAAGCGGTGTTCCTCATAATAATTTTGTTGCTCTTTCGTGAACCCACCTTGCCAAAAAGATTTAGTTTCAAAGAAACCAACCATTGATAGAAAGCATGATAAAGCAAGACAAGTAAAAACAACTACCAAGGATTCTAATTTTTTTGGATTTTTCATATAAAACGATGCAGGTAAAATAAATAAAGTAAAGCAAAACAATAAAACAAAGTAAAGGATGTGCGTGCGAAAAACTCCCCTCGCAGAAGTCTTCTCTTCCTCCCCGGCAACGGCGCCCGAAAATTAGCTGGTGGCTGGTTGATGGCGCTAAGTTGACGCGGGAGGTTTTCTTCAATCTTTGGAAGTATTCTTCTTTAGTTCCCCGGCAACGGCGCCAGAAAATTAGCTGATCCCTTTGATGGCGCCCAGAAAATTGGCTGCTACCAAGTTGATGTGGGAGCAAACTGTCCTTGTGCGTGGTGGATAACCAGCCCGTTGGGAACCCCAAGAGGAAGGTATGATGAGTATAGCAGCTAGTTTTCCCTCAGTTAAGAAACCAAGGTTTAATGTCGATCAGGAGAGGAGAGACAATGACGACTGAAGGTGATGCGGAACCTGCACACACACAAACAAATACTTTGTTCCCAACTTGCGATGAGGTTGTCAATCTCACCGGTTTGCTTGAAACAAAGGTTATGAGTGTATCGAGTGGAAAACAATATAGTATCTGAGTAAAGTAAACAGTACGAGTAAAGTAAACAGTGCGAGTAAAGTAAACAGGTGATAGCAATATGACGTAAATAGGACCGGGATCCACAGTTCACTAGTGGTGTCTCTCCATAAAATAAATAACACATGCTGGGTAAACAAATTACAGTTGGGCAATTGATAGAATAAAGATAAACGTGATATGTCAAGAAGATCACTAAGAGATTTACTCTGGGCATTACAACAAAATACATAGACCGCCATCCAACTGCATCTATGACTAATAATCCACTCCCGGGGATATCAATCCGAACACCCTAGAAGTATTAAGTTGCGAACAACAGATAATTGCATTAAGCAAAGTGTGTAATGTAAACAAAGCATATGCCCTTGAGCATATGAATGTTGTTTTCTCCCTAGTAGCAACAACACATCTACCACCTTAGAGGTTTCTGTCACTCCCCCAGGTGAAATAGAGGCATGAACCCACTATCGAGCATAAATACCCCTTCTTGGAGTCACTAGCAACTACTCGGCCAAGATAGCTACTAACAACGGAGAGCATGCAAGATCATAAACAACATAGAGATAACAAAAGATAATATTCAGTACATCAACTTAATCATAAACACCAATATTCATCGGATCCCAACAAACCAAACATGTAGAATTACATAACGGTGATCTCAATCATGTAGGGCAGCTCATGAGATCTAAACATGAAGCACATGATGGAGAAGACAACCATCTAGCTACTGCTATGGACCCATAGTCCAAGGTAGACTACTCACTCATCGCTCCGGAGGCAAGCATGGCGATGAAGAAGACCTCCGATGGCGATTCCCCTCTCCGGCAGGGTGCCGGGAACAGCTTCTGGACCCTCCCGATCTTCGGGTCGACGGCGGCGGCGGATCGCGATGTGTTCTGGAAATCTGATCGGGTACTTAGGTTTTTTCCGTCGGGGGGTCTTTATAGGCGAAGGGGCGATGTCAGAGGGGGAGCCAGGCGCCCTCACGCGGGGCCCGCGCGGCCAGGGGCCTGGCTGCGCCGCCCCTGCGTGTGGGGCCCTGGTGGCCCCCCTCCGACTCTTCTTCGGATCTCTGGAAGCTTCCGGGAAAAATAAGACTTCAGGAACTTGTTTCGTCCAATTCCGAGAATATTTCCTGTGTATCACTCTGAAACACAAAAACAGCAGAAAACAGGGAACTGGCACTGTGGCAACTCGTTAATAGGTTAGTTCCGGAAAATGCATAAAAGTGCCACTAAGTGTAACGAAACAATAGGCAAATGGTGTAAAAACAAGCATGGAGCATCAAAAATTATAGATACGTTGGAGACGTATCAAGGAGCGAGGAGGGCTGGGGGCTAGGGTTTGGGGGGTCTCGCCACCAAGACAGAATAACCAAAAAGAGTTACACTCAAACCTCTGCATCGATATGGGTGACATGTGGTGAATTCATTATGAATGGAGCTGGGACTAGTTTTTAAAAAGCAGTGCTTGAAGCTAGTTTTCAGTAATATTGTATGCAACTCTTGTAGCTAAACTTAAATATGTATCATAGTTTGTGTCTTGTACCAGGTCGAAAATATGAAATGGAGGCAGAACTACATGGTCAATATTAAAAGAAGAGTAAACAAATTATGAAATCTAAAATGTCATGAAAAATTGTACATGCACATATAGATGTGTAGTATGTATGCGCAAATGCTCATGCATGTATCTTTTCATCTGTGGTGTATATAAGGAAGACAAATATGTTTGTTAAGCTAGAACTATAGTTTGTTCTTTTGATGCCATTTCTTCATCTTTATTTCTAACTTCTAGTTATATATATATATTAAAAAATGTTGAGCTACATGGACCGATTGTCCAAATTAACGTTCTCGTGTCAAGTAGCCTAGATTTTATCTTAACTTGTATGATAGCACCGCAACATGATAGTTTGCGTTGTGAAGTATAGGACGAACACCCAGGGGCGGAGGTAGGATTGAAGTTTAGAGGGGGCTAAACGTGATAATTTTGTGTTAGGGGGTGCCAACTAAGATAAATTCCTCTATAATTTCTGTCTAAATTAAGGATTACGTAAAATTTTCTTCAGGTCTCACAATGCCATGAGGGGGGGGGGGGGGGGTGGGGGGAGGCCCCCTGCTAGTCCCTCCCCTAGCTCCACCTGAACACTAGAAAACTCATATTTATCTTCCTCCTCTCTCAAAGCTCCACCATTATATTTTGTCACATACAATTGCCTCCCTCTCCCTCTCAATTGCAGTCATCCAATTTTGTTTTCCCTCCCATGCCCCCCTCCCCCACACACTGTCATAAGATTTAGCAATGGGTGTTGCCATAAGCCCTTCCCATGAGCATGTCAAGGTGAAAGGAACAATGCTACTTTCTTGTGACTATCCCATTCTCCTTACTCCTCCTTTTTGCTCCTTCCACCACTTATCTGAGATATCCGTTGAAATCTTGGCCCTAGAACATGGACTGAATTTGATTCATAGGATTCTAGAAACACATAACATGAGTAGATTATAATTTTCACTTAAATCCTACATGAGTAAGAAGGGTACAAGAAAACATCATGTGTAATAAGAGGGTTGAGTGGATTGATATTTCCCACAAAGCATACTGCAATGCAATCAATAGGAAAAGGTTCAAAGATTCTCAGTCCTATGAACAAAAGTTGTATTTTAGGACAAATTCATAAAGATAAAAATCCTCCCAAATGTTGAATTCCTTTGAGTGATCGAGCCCTTGGAAAATACATTTCCCTATGGTTACTTCAATTTTAAACTGAAGGCCGTAGCCATGCGTTAAATTAATAACGCCAAAATGGCAGACAGAATATCTTTACAGATAACTTACAAACAAAATACAACTCAAATAGACAAAAGCTACAACCAAAAAACACAACCCGAGACACCTAGACACAACTCGTCGTTAATATCAAAACCCGGAAAGCTGAGGTCTTAGGGGAGGCAGCCGACAACGTGTCATCGTCTGCTCCCGCTGAAAACACCTAGAGCCATACTCCGCATCTTAGCCACCAGAAAGGACCCCTTGTCCCTCGCCATAGATCGAAGGACGTCGTATTGTCGGGAGGCTAAGGAGTTCTCCCTAGAATATGGAGGAGCACAAAGAACCAGGCTACTGGGGAAGAAGCCAACAGAGACACCCAGGGAGCTTCACCGAGCGATCACCACCACCAAAGGCTCACCACATAAGACTGAAGTTGTTGGACAAAGACGCACCAACGAAGAAACAATGAAATAGGGTGACGACACCCCCGCGGATGAAAATGACCACCATAGCACCACTACTACCATAGAGGAGAATCCTCTCTCGCCCAGGCTCGACGGCGTTGACCCATCAATAAGCAGGGGCTTTTGTCCGGCAATGAGCGCCAAAACTAAGCACCCGCCAATCGCACGGGGTGTCATCATCACCGAACATGCCAAGTCGCCACAAGAACATCCAAAATGCCCATTGCTCGGCCACCCTGCAGTCCCTAACACTACACCCCCAAGAAGGGGAACGACATCGCAATGCCGCCGATGCTCGAAAGGAAATCTTGGTTACTTCAATTCACTTTTGAAATGTATATTGTCTATCAGATCCAGATCAAACGACTCCACCACCTTATGCTCCTGCCTATAAATTTGTTGTGTTGAAAATGCTAGAAATTGTCTTCTAGATGATGATGAGCCCACACGTGCAACAACCAGGGCGTAAGGGCATCTCCAGCGGGCTGACCCAAACAGACAGCGCATATCCAGATGTGTCTGCACGGACAAAAAAATAGGTAAAAGGCTTTGCAATGGCCCAATCCGAACAGACAAGCGGGAAAGGACCAAACCATTCCCGGTCCAAATGTAGGAGAGAACTGGGTCAGCGCGGACGAACAAGCGGCCTGCGCACGTGTCTGCGTGCGCCTTTTCGTGTCCTCCCATGGCCCACATGGCAGCGACCATGCCGAACTGTCTTCTCCACCGTTTGTACTGGCCAGTCTGCCGTCGTTGCTTCAGCCTTGTCCAGCGTGTCGTCAGCGGCATTGATGCACCGCGTGGCCATCTGTGCCGGCCATCAATACCCCGACGCCTCGATGACCATGCTGGGCAGCGAGCAGCCATTGGCCAGCGCCCTTGGCCTATATATTCTAGGCCATGGTGCGCCATTGCCCCGTAGACCTAGCAACTAGACCTAGCAACCATGACGGGATGATGGCCCTTCAGCAGGCAGACAAAGAACAACCAGGAAGCGTCGGGCTCCGGGTTGGCTTCACGTCAGCGCATGCCACCGCCACGGCTTCCACGCCCACCGCCGACACGGGCGACACCTCCGCCTCGGGCTTCTCATCACCGGAGCGCTTCGATGCCGCCACGGGACTGCATCTATGTGCATGTACGCCTCACCCGCAGGCTGTACGCGCGAGGCCAGCCGGTGCCCTGGCCAGACGTGAACTTGCCGGCGCGCTGGCACCTCAATAGCTGTTGCGTGCCGGTGCTGTCGGTCCCGCTGGAAGGGCCGGAGCGTGTCTAGGAGATCCACAAGCGCCGAGCCCTTCTTCCTCCCCACCTGCGCCATGACCCAGCGTATGCCATCGCACCCCCAAACTGGGACACGTTCTCTCGGTGGGAATGGAATGTCGAACGGCGCACTGGCTATCTCGGCGACATCGACTGGGACCGGCGGCGGGTGCCAGAGGCATCCTCAGATGACGACGATGACGAGGACAACAAGGAGGAGGGCGTCGAGGACGATGACGAGGAAGGCGTCGGCACTGGCGTTGGCTGCCAGGCCAAGCAGCCTCCTCCACCACCAAGGGTCACCGGCAAGGTCTCCGGCCATATTTACAGTGGCTAGGTGGTCCGCAACGACACCGACGACATGGTCGGGCACGTCGCCTACCTCTACCTCCGCGTGGCCCAGCTTGGCCAGCCCTTCGACGTCCCGTCCGAGCTCATCGAGGAGGAGGAGCTCGCTGTGGCTGTCCTCATTGGCACCAAGGAGGAGAAGAGAGCCTTCCCCGGGCTCGACGATGCCTTGGCCCTCTCCGTGGTTCCACCTCCTCCACCTAGGCCGCCACAGCCACCGCGGACCCCTTCGATGCCCTGCCGCGCCAGGGACGAGCCCTGGGACGCGTGGCCTGGAGCCACACCCACATGGCCGGGAATCTCGCCGCCGTTCATAGGCTGGGCTCCTCTTTCACCGGCAGGACCTCCACCGCCGCCCATTGCGGCATGGCCGTGGCCATAGGGGATGTTCATCGACCTCTCCAACAATGACGACGATGACAACAGCCAAGCTTAGGCCATGCCGGCGGCAGCGCAGCCCTAGTTTAGGCTAGGGTTTTATCTGTACATATATTTTATGGTTTTTTAATATATAAAATATATTATTAATGCAAGAAAGGCCACGCTTATCAGGGCTAAAAAAAATTATGCGTCGGCCCATTGGGATAACCCCTTACCCATTCGGAGGCCACAATTTGATGTCTACGACTCGACCCATACAGACTAAATCAGACAGATTCAGATGCTAAAATAGATCGGCCCGCTGAAGATGCGCTAAGGAAGGAACTCGGCCGAAACAAATTGGGTTGATAGGGACTACTTTTTCACTTTTCGGTGTTTCTCACATGTTCATTTCCGTATTCCCAGAATTCAATGCAATCTCATCGTTGACCTGACTTAGAGAAGCCCGCTGAGGACCCCGAGGGAAGATTCTATCCTTTGCCCTCTATTGAGTGCATCGACGTCTCCACGGTTAGAATAGGAGCAGCTTCCTTGGACGAATGGATCCAGCGATATCAACATGCATGTCAGGTGAGATTATTTTGGGGTGTTGTACTAGTATTTTAGAAATAACAATTCCGAACTCCAAAAAAATTACCAGTGGTTGAATTAAACTTAACCAAAGCTTGTTGAGCTCCATTTTTTTTTATTTTTGCCCGATCTAAAGTACAGGTTGTTTGGTTCTGGTCACACTTTGCCAAGTCTAATACTTCCTCCATACGCAATTTCTTTGTGTTCTATGTTTAGTTAAAATCAAACTTTGTAAACTCTGATTAATATTTTGAAAAAGCTATAATACTAGAATTGTAATAGATTATATTTTCATATCATATATATTAGATTTTTTTTAAATGGCTCACCCGGCCTCTGCATCAAAATGATGCATATGGTCATCTTATTATTCAACAGATCTTAAGTATCGTTATTACAACTCACGCGCCACCAAGAGTAGCGATGTGAAAAAGCCAGCGAAAAAAAGAATACAAAACAACACTATGCATCATGTATTCTAATAGAACGTTGCCAACCACCCAGGCTGAAGGCCGGAACGACCGCCATCAAGCGAGTGCATCCAGAATCAACATGTGCACACTGTTCCTCCGAAAGAACGAACGACCATAGACTGATCCAATGCGTAGCCTTGTGGATAGCCTGCAAGAATTGAGCACAATTTGCATTCTTAAAGACATCCTCATTTTCGCAAACCCCCATCCGAATCCGTGCTTTGGTTGCTTTATCAGTTCCATTCAACTAGTTGCCAAATAAATTTGTAATGTGTGTGATATTATTGATGTTGAATTTTTTCCGATTTTTTTACTCAAACTTAGCAAACTTTAATTTTAACTAAACCCAGGACGGCGAACTAGATAAAAACGAGGGAAGTAGCAAGTGTGGCATTAGATGTCACAAAGTGTGGTAAAACATGACAAAAAAGACCACTCTATAATAGATAGGGCGTGTTTAGTTCACATCCACAATTTGTGAAGCAAAAGTCCGGTGGTTTAGTATGTGTATGATTCTTGCCACACTTTATCATATAAACGGTCCACTTTGTAAGAGAGTGAACTTGCATCTCTATGTCAAACTTTGGCTTAGCAAAGTACTATCGGTGCGTGCATATGAACACGAGCATATACCCCGCGTGACCAGCCTAGCTAGTAGCACTAGCACGCGCTATGTAGCAAGACAAGACGCACCCTGCGTTGAACTACGTACGTAATTGCAAGTCGGGTAGCGATCAAAACGAGTCGCGTACGTCCAAGCAATTTCCCCTCGTTTTACATGCCTGCTGTCAACCGGGTCGCGCGCTCGCAGCAAGATCATCAATCCTAAGGTGCTCGCTGCGATCGACTACCAACGCGCCTTGACCTTGAACTGAAGACCGTACGCGTACGGCCAGCGTGTTTCTGTAGTACAATTACAGCACCTATTTATCTGCAATAGACTGAAGTAGTGCTTCGGTTATGCGTCGCCTGTGCAGAATTTTTTGTTGCGCCGACTGTTGGCTGAGCTTTGGCAAAGATCTGCAGTATCTCAAAGCTACTGAACTTCTTCAGCAAAATATCTGCCAACGCTGTCGCAGTTTCGTACGTATGGCGAGCGTAGGGCGTTACGTAAGGCCGCCATTGTAATGATCGATATCGATCATTCGTGTGTACTGCTAACTGCAGAAGGCTAACATATGTACATTGTAGCTTTCAGCCGCTTGGGTGATTTGCCGATGCAGAGGCAGAGCTGCCTGCGACTTGCATCACGTACCATTGTAATGACCGATCAATCATTCGTAGCTTTCAGCAACTTGGTTGATTTGCCGATGGAGAGACACAGAGCCGCCTGCAACTTGCAGCTCCATCAGGTAGACAGATAACGTACGAATCATCGAACGATCGATCAATCGATAGGCAGACAGCATTGCTTGGTACGAGGATGGTTTGACTATTGGCACTAGGTAGCCTCGGTTCCACCGTTGGCGTACGTCCCTCGCGTCGTCAGGCGGCAAGCGACGCAATCGGTCGATGGAGAAATCAAATTAGTGCAGCTGATGATGCTCACGAGCTAGCTAGCTCGATCAATCAGCCTGAAGCTCGTTGGTTGCTCCGTCATCGTTCCAGTGCGAAAACGGCATGCAGCCCTATGCTGTGCAGCTCAGTTTCTCCTCGTTCTTGTCGCATCTCTTCTTTTAGTATGCTTAGATAAACTAGCCGAAAGGATCGGGGTTAATCCAAGACTTTCAACCCACAGGAAGGTCCCTTTTACTGCATAGTTCTAGGCTAGCAGCTCCTCTTGTTTCTACGTTCACCACTGGATTGCTTATTTATTTACCGGCCGGGCTCTTGTTTCCACTTCTCTGCGGAATTGGACAAGGGTTGACACACACATCTCACTCACGCCGCCTGTGCAGTGTAATTTGTAACTTTTTTTTTGAACGGGAAAGGCCTGGATGCCGCATTAAATAAGGGTTGTTACAGACCAAATTACAACAAGGACCCTAAAACATAAAGAAATTACAAGATGGCCCTAAGAATAAGCATAGGGACCCTATAAAACTTAGAGAAAACTCGATGCGGTCCCTGGTCGCCACCGCTGAACATACTCCATCTCCGTCGATCTTCCTCGCCGCCGGAGAGCAAGCCCCTTTGGGAGAAGAAGATGTGTGATGTCGTTGTGGAGTCGATGAAGGGCCTCCCATCTCGAAGGTTGAAGAGCCTCTGCGCGAGGTCGAATAATGTCGCCTTCCAACCAAGAACAGCTGGATCAGGGCGGGTGTCGCTGGCATCCGCCTCCAGCTGGTGATAATATCCAGGTTGCAGCACTCGATGATTCCTCCTCCTCCAGAATTGTGCTACAGCTTGCAACACTTTTCCCCCTCGCCACCTTGGCTGCCTTGGAGCGAGAACAAACCTAATGACATGTGAAAAGGAAGAAGGAAAGATCTAAAAGATGTGATCTCCTTGCATGCTTCCTTCCCAGCAACCATGGGCGAGAAAGAAGAGGTACAAAGAGAGCACCAGAAGCCGGGATCTGCTTTATTGCAACAAGAAAGGGGAGGGGTTGTGGGAGCACGGCCAGCCAAAGCCAAGCCTTGCCATGGGTTCGGCTGTGAGGTGCCGGCATAAGCACCGACACTGCCGCGCTTGTTCCTCCATCCATCTCCAGGAGATGAGGGAGAGGAAGACCAAGAACAACCGAGGAAGCACCGGATCTGGCCGCCTCTTTATTCGCTGAAGGAGAGCTAGGGCAAAGAATTCCTACCACTACTAGCAAGCAAACCTCCCTCCCACTCAACACCGGCCACCATGGCTGTTGACAGTGGGGGAAGAGGCCAGCAAGGGGGGAATCGGAGGAGAGGCTCACTCAGAGCAAAGTCGCCACATGGGCACTCTCAAGAAGGGGTTGGGAAAGAAAGCCGGTGTAATTTTGAATTGTTTAACACGCTTGTTTGTTTTTTTTTCAGAGGAAGAAGGATAGGTACTGCAATGCAGCTTAGAAGACACACTTAGAGCATCGACCCCCATATGAACCAAAAATTGAAAACTTTGGCCATTTTTCGGTTTTGGGCTGCTTTTGTGCCCCAAGCAGATTCCTAAAAATGGCCCGGTCTGGATAAATTTATCTAGGGTTGGGGGATTTTAGTACCAATTTCTTATTTTCTTCATCGGCGCATCACCTCCTCCGATGCGCAATTTACCGCACAACTATGGCTTCCTTAAACTCCAGCGACCCGCTAACCCTAGATTCGGAATCCACCCTAGATCCGGAATCCCCATGGCCAGATCTGCAAGGTAGCAACATGAACGGCCCAACCGCCAGTCGTGGGCACGACTACATTCCCGTGGTGAGGAAATGCGCATTTGACGCGGGGTCGAGAGCGTATGGTTCTTCGCTCCCACTCCTCCGGTGGAGGCCAGGCCGCAGAGAATCGTTGTCCTGTGGTGTACGGGCCTCCGACGAGGAGGAGGAAGAGGCGGATAGCTGAAATCGTGCAAAGCTTTTTCATGAGCCGAAGCTTGTTCTACGGCCCCAATGTGCACCCTACACCTGCGACGCTCTACTGCCGTGGTGGCAAAAATATTTACGCATACTGGTTCCACGCACGGTTATCGGTGGTAGAGTATCTCGATCCAGTTGGAAAGTAAGGCACGGGTTAGTAACAAAAGATCGCTGGAGCAAAATAAATGGCAATGCCTAGCAACCGGAAGAAAAAATCTCCCTGGACCCAACGATTGGTATAGCATATGCATAGGCATAGCTAGCCACATAAGTAGTAAATCCGGTGTTGATTACACTTCCTTCAATGGAAAAAGAGTGTTGGTAATTTTTGTACTAACTCATTATAAAATTTATACTAAGTCACCGACACTCTTTTCCTATTGGAGGGAATGCTCTACAGATTATCATTTCTTTTTACGATGGGGTTAATTTATTATCATAGCACCTGGAAGCTGCGAATGTCTTTTTTTTTAAGTAAAGGAAGTTGTGTGTGTGTGTGTTGTGAAATCCTTGGCATGTTGTACTCGTGGTCCAGCCCTTATAACATTTAGGGCCTACGAAACCAATGTTCGACTCACTATTCTGTTGGGCCGCGGTCACCAAGGAGCGCACTAGATTCTCAGACGAAAAAAAAACAACAAACAAGCAAGGAGCACACCATTCTTTTTATGAGTTATGTTATCCTCTTGTGAAAATAACAGCCACTTTTATGTTGTTCTCTTTCATATTTCTGTAATTCATGTATGAAAATCATATTAATTAGGCTCACACCTTTTTTTTGTTCACTTGCTGTTAATTAAGCAAATCAGGGAGAGACTCCGAGGATCTAAGGAACTCCTTTCCGCTTTTGGACAAACATAATGACAATTTGGCCGTGTCACAAAATTTACCACTGGTCATTATTAGTTCTTCTTGCTACACAATCTTATTACTTGCTACAACACATCTAGGACAGTTGTAATTAAGACGTTTTTCTTTAACACTCTTTCTTGCAAAAACAGGCCTCCATAATTTTCTTTTTCTGATGATAACATTACACTTCTCCTAGGTAAAGCCCTCTTTGTAGCAGGCGTTGGCACATTTATCATCACCACAGCGTGGAGTGGTATATGCCCCACTGAACTCTCTGCAAATCCTGGCTTCTGAACCTATAATATAAAACAACAGTCAAAATGTGGTGCATGAAGAAAAACATATCCTACCATATTCTCAAGTGACGCAAGAAAGGAATGAAAGGCATGGAGAACAAATTTCACATATGACTAGCAAACTATAGACCATATATTGAGGAATTGCAATGTTCTTCAGGTGAATTTTTAGGAAATATTTACCAGGAACCAAATGGAGTGGCATGAGCACTAGCAAGCATAGCAGAATTGTCACATTGAGGGCTCCCATGTCTCAAATAATATACAGTCAAGAAGTCAAGCAAGAGAGCACACAATAGATGCACATCCAAGTGGTCTTTTCCATCTCTTATAACCATGGATGATTAGACCTGAAGAAAATAAATGCCAAAGATATGGCATATCTCATGTTAATATTCCATCTCAAAGACGTGGCTCTATCTGCATGATGCATTTATGAGTTATATCTGTTTTGGTGTTATACATTTAAAGCCATTTTTTAAGATATGCTTTTATTTATGAAAGATAGTAAGGAAAATAGTGGGCTACCCACGGGCATAGCTGCACATTTTAATCTTACCGTCGGATTATATATACAGGCACTGGAGGAAAAAAGGCCTTCAATCCCGGTTTGTGAAGCCCATTAGTCCCGGTTGTAGCAACCGGGACTAACAAAGTGGGACTAAAGGCTGGAGCCTTTAGTCCCGGTTGCTTATGAACTGGGACCAATGGGCCTCCACGTGGCCCGGGCCATGTGCTGCGGCTGGAGGAACTTTGGTCCCGGTTCGTAACACGGACCAGGACTAAATGTCCATTCAGAATAAAATTGTATTTTCTGTTTCGGAATTTCTGTATTTTCTTTATTTCTTTATTTCTCTATTATCTAATCATCTCTATTCTCATATCAAATTAGATACTTATGGCTCTCACTCCATATCTCATATCAAATTACAAGTACTTGTGGTCCTCACTTCCCGGTCGGTCACCCATCCTCACACTGCTCCACCCTTAGCACGCTTAACTTCTCAATTCCTTCCCTACTAGCTTCTAAGACTGCGCTCGCGACTTTTTAATAATAGTATGCTACCAATTCTATTAACCTATACACTTTGGTAATATATAATATTACTTTTTTAAATTCCAAATAAATTCACAAAATAAGAAACAATGATTAAGTATAATAAGCACCAATGAATTTCAAATAATCTTTATGTATATTTTAATTATTAATTTTTAATAACTAAAATATTCAAAAAAGCCAAAATACTTAAAAAATCACAAATTCAAAAATTAATAGACTTTGTTAACCCAAACAAAGGGAGTACATTTTTCCAAACATACTCATCCAACATGGCTCAAAGGGAGTACATTTTTCCAAGCAAGCTCATCCAACATTTTTCCAAACATAATCATCCACCTAATTATTAAGGTTAAGACGATCAACATGGCTATTGTAGCCTTTTAGCTTCCAGAATCTCCTAGCAATCTCAAAGCCTAGGCGAGCGTCTAAAGCGGCATATAATATTTGGTTGAAGCTCAATGGAACTTTTTCCCAACCAAATATTAGTTCATCTTCATCATCACCTTCTTCTTCTTCATCTTCTTCTTCTCCCTTCTTCTTGTACTTCTTCTTGTCCTTCTTCTTCTTGTCCTTCTTATTCTTGTCCCTCTTCTTGTTCTCAAGATGTGTCCCAATAGTAGCATTGGCCAAATCATAGAGACTCGGTGTTAGCTTGCTAGTGGGGTTTGGGACAACCTTTTGAAGATCATACGCAGACGGAATAACAATTCCGTATGACCTCAGCATGCGCAGATCATTGTTGATAGCCGCACCACAAAATTTGATGGTGGTGTCCTTCAAGAAGTCCTTGAGTAGTTGCGGCACACCATTGGCCTTACAAATTTGGATGATCAATATCTCGGACGCCACCGAGAGTTGAAGGACGGCGGCACGCTGCGGGACCTCGTGAGTGGTGAACTCACAATCCAAGCCCACGCACTTGATCGGTGCGTCGTCGAGGAACCGTCGCTTGACGGCGCGGATCCACTTCTCCACCCTCGAAGCACGGAGAGTCTCCGTGATGGTGAAGTTCATCTCTTCGATGACGACGTAGTAGAGCCGAGATCTTGGAAAAAAATTGCTCCTCCATTGAGTCGAGGGAGAGAGAGCTCTCGAGGGCGCCGGCGGTATGGTGATATGTGGGAGAGAAATTTGGGGAAGAAGAAGATGCAATGGTGTGCTTAAGATGATCAAATATGAGTGCTATATATAGTGTAGAGAGAGGGAGATGAGCACGCCGGCGATGTGAATGCAGTAGAGTTCCAATGCGGTCGCCGGCGGTTCCCGATCAGCGCGACGATATACGAAGCGTCGTCGTTAATGTCGATCGATCCGAAGCGTCGTCGATCGTAACTGGCGCGAAGAGGGCGGTTCGTTTGAATGGGCCATTGGTCCCGGCTCGTGGCACGAACCGGGACTAAAGGGTGACCTTTAGTCCCGGTTTGAGCCACGAGCCGGAACTAAAGACCCAAAGGCATTAGTCCCGGTTGGTGGCTGAAACCGGGACTGAAGGGCTCATTTAAACCGGGACTAATGCCCTCTGGCCCACATTTTTAAATGAACCGGGACTGATGAACCCTTTAGCCGCGAATCGAATTGGTTGGGGACTAATAGGGACAAATGAAAGCCCTTTTTTCCACTAGTGAGGAGCACAGGGTGGCAAACATCGATGCTTGATTACTTAACGGCAAAGGCTATCGACGTGATAACAAGAGCGTAGGGGTTTATGTAAGACAATAGTGCTTCTACTATTGTAATGACCGATCATTCCTAGCTAGCTTTCAGCAACTTGGTTGATACGCCGATGCAGCTAGCAGAGCTGCCTGCGACATGCAGCTCTCGATCAAAAAGACAGAGAACGTCCGAATCATCTACCGATCAATCGATCGTCCTCCTTCATGAAAAAGAAGAAAACCCGCACCGCCAATTGATCATCGATGATCGATCGGTCGGTAGACAGCATTGGTTGCTACGAGGATGGTTTGACTATTAGCAGATACCCTCGGTTCCATCGTTCGTAGCCTCGCGTCGTCAGGCGGCATGCAATCGGTGGAGAAATCAAATTAGTGCAGCTTGATCATGGTGATGCACACTATCTAGCTAGCTCAATCTAGTTGATTCCTCCGCCATCCAGTGCGAAAACGGCAGTCCTACCTATGCTATCTTCTTTTATGTGGGTGCAGATAAATTATTACTTACTCCGACCTATAATACTCTTCGCCAATATAAATGTATTTAGACACATTTTAATGATAGATACATCTATATTAGCGAAGAGTAATATGGATTGGAGAGAGTAGTATGCTTATTATGTGCCTGCAGATAAACTTTCTAAGTGGATTGGGAGTGATTCAGGACTTTAACCCACGGGCAGGTCCCTTTTACTGCATAGATCTAGCAGCTACTCTTGGGGGCTGCAGTTTTGGCTCCCGGGTGCAAATACCCCCGCTTTGCTGGACCAATCAGGTTGTCTACATATGCGTGCTTGGCAGAGTTACCTACAGATTGAAGACGTGCAGAAAATGCACATAAAGAGAGAGGCATGTATTTGTACGCAGAGGTATGGTTAGGCACTTCAGGTAGATGGACCTGCTAATAAATGCGAACCTGGACGAGCACGAGTGGGGAAGGTACCTATAAAAATATGTACCGACAGTACATGATATAAGGACGGATGTACCGTCGGTACTGGATTTTTATTCCTCTCCATCTCTGTCTCAATTAACCAACGAGGGGGAGATGTGAACCAGCTTGGCAAGAGTTGCAGCCTTCTGTTGCTAGAGTGACCGAGGATTACTGAAATCGTCTAGGCCGAGGGAAATATCTCGCCGAAGATGGAGATTCTGGAGGGTCCAAATCGCATGTGATTGATTTCATTAAAACTGCTAGCTACGCAAAGTTTGAAGATATGATATTCTGGCTGGTATTTTCGGGCTCCCTTTTGGTGAAGCAGTTGCGGGTGCAATGTACACTACGTCACGTCCCAGCAATAGTGGCACTACGCCTAAGCGCGTTGGAGGTGGATGCATGCACTGCATGATGAAGAACGAGAGCTGGATAGCCAAGTTGGATGGAAAAATGAGGAAGAGAGTCGGATGGAAATACGCCGGCGGAGAGCGTGGGGTGGACATGGATCCGCCTTCCATTGCGTGCCTTCATGCAGCTTTGAATAAATCGCCCAACAAAGAACAGTCGAGGACGACGGTGGACTCGAAAGAGACTAACTCTCAAGTACTCGAGGCGTCCCTCGTTGGAGCATATTTGGCACACGGCGCAGCGCGGCACGAGCTTGGCGACGACCATGTTCCAGGCGCGCGCCGCAGTAGGGGCAGCACACGCGCGGCTCCGGCGCGGCATGGCGGCCCAGCAGGCAGGCCCGTGTCCGGGACCGCATGAAACCACCGCAAGATGCTGTGGTAGGCGCCAAGGTCATCATCGGCGCCGGGAACCGCATGCTCGCACAGGTCGGACACGTACAGTAGGTTACCTCTGCACCGGCGCGACAGGAAGCTCCGACCGGACGTCATGGTGAAGCGCGACACCTTGGTGAGATGCTTCGACATGGGAATGGCCGTCCCTGGTGCCACCGCGCCGCAGCAGGAGGAGAGCTTCTTCGCCAGTGGTGACCACCAGCCGCCAATGTGCCCCGGAGGTGGCCCTAGGCGCGACGCGGACGCCGTGAGCAACGCCACCGCCCACGGCGCGTGGGAGATGCAGAGCTCAAGCCAAAGCACGCGCTCCACGTCGACGCTGAGGTGGCGGCTAACGCTCGGCGCGGTGCACAGCGTCTGCGGGCCTCAGTTCATGGAGTGGAACACGAGCACCAACACCTGCTCGTCTAGAACCTCCGTGTTCATGCCGCTGTAACGCGGTGACCCAGTGTCGCCGCCATGCCGGTAGCTTGAGCTGCCAATGCCGGCAGCCCCGCCGCCGCCGCTCGACTCGCCACAGAACTGGCGCGTGTTCCGTGCCCACCCCTTGCTCATCGATCGCGCCGTAGCTAAGAAAATACACCGCGGTCCATGATGCCAAGGAAACCACCAGGACGGTAGGTCGCAGCGAGTTGTCCTATTAAATGCGCCCAACCACATTCGTGGCACTGTTCCAAATTTGAGATACGCTAGATATACGACAAGCCATACCAACATGGACGAGCGACGCGCCGTGCAACGATTGGTCCAAGTGCCGAGATCATCTGGACCCGGGTTCCAAATTGAGTTTCCGCTACTCTTGTTTCCACGTTCAGTTGATTGCTTATTTATTTACCGGCCTCTTGTTTCTACTTCTCTGCAAGACTGGACAGAGAACTCCAGCACACACGTCTCACTCACGCCGCATGTGAAGTGTAACTTTAAATTCTTTGAGATTGCTTTTGTACGTTTGTTTTTTCAATGGAGAAGGCAGGGTACTGCCAAAGCATTCTAGAAAAAAGAGTTGCAGATTACTGAAAAACCGGCAGCACGGTTATAGGAGGAGACGACAACTAATCACTGTGCACACATGGTACCTGGACTCCTGGAGCTCTACGGCGAAATTAAAGGATCTTCTCATGGGAAAGAGAGACACGGATGCCTGAGAGCATCTCTACTCGCCCCTCCTAAAAGCCCCCTAAACAGCATTTGGGGGCGCCAGCGTAGAAAATCTCGCCCAGAGGTCGCGTCCCCCAAGCATTTTTTTCATCCGGCACGACGCAAGTTTTCATCTGGCGCACCTGATCCAAACCCTGTCCACCGCGGGGGGGAGGGGGTGTGTGCTAGCGGGGGCGCCAGCTGGGCGCGTGACTCGCCGCGTGGCCCACTGTTAGCGGCACGACCGACGCTTCATTGTCTCCACTCGCCCGTTGCCTCACCTCTCGCGCCGAATAACTGCACCGACGGCAGCTTTGCGCAGCGAGCTGTCGCTTCGAAACACGGGAAGACGTAAATGCGCGCCATGCGTGCACGCCCGCCGCTCGCCGGGCCTATAAATTTCTCTCCTAGCGCCATTGCTGGGCACCCTCTGTCTTTGTAAAATTCGCCGTTTCGGGACTACAACGTCTTCTACCGCCGTCTAGGGATGAATTAGTTAGGTTTTTTTTTGTTTTTTAGTTAAATTTCCTCTGTCTTTGTAAAACTCGCCTAGTATCAATGAAATTCGCCTAGTTTCGATGAAATTTGTCGATTTGGAAATTTGGGAGGGGGGCGCGGCTGAGAAACCGCCGCCCCCCATACCGAATTCAGTGTCGGCGCCTCTCCAAACGGCCTAAAAAACATTTCCGCCGGTCGCCGTTTGGGAGGGGCCGAGTGGAGATGCTCTAAAGAGGCGCACCGTGAAGAGAGTGATTCGATTCACGTTTTGCTGCATATGTGAAAAATGCAAGTTTGGTGCTAGTTCGTTTTGTCTGTTGGCCATATTTCCAGAAAAATGTAATAAGTAGTTGCGTGTTTAGGATGACACCTGGAATGTTTGCAGTAGTATATATGTTGTAATTTAACTTTTATTTTGCTGCTGAACCTCGTATTATGAAGATGATGTTTGGTTTCGCTCCAATGAAATGGAGCCGGCGAGAAAAAAACATGGTCTGTTTGTTTTCACGTGCGCATACACTGGTGGCGCGATGAGTGTTAGCATAAAATTACGACTTCTGAGCTAAAATTTTGAACAAACACGACTTTATGTTTAAATTGCAAAATACCGTGACATTTTTTAAAGTTGTTCGCAATTTGCACTAATTGTGAATTGATACGAAATCTGACGGGTGAGACTCACATGTACGAGTTGAGTTGGCAAAGATATTTGTATACGTGCTGCCATGGCCAGGGACCCACTTGTTAGCAAATTAAACAATATAAATATCTAATAAAAATTAAAAGTCAATATCCCACCTCATCCCTACCACCACTAGCCACCGCCCGAGTCCTCCCGAGCTCACCAGGAAGGTGATCCTCACAAAAGATAACCCGGTTAAGAAAAATTAGACCAGAGATACAAAGTGCGCTTTTTGCGATTCAGAGTAATCGATGGATCACTTATTTATTCAATGTCCTTTTCTAATTAAACTGGTTTGGCAAGTAATATGTTTTAATTTCAACATCCCTCCACCTACTAACATAAATAATTTATTTGGATGTTGGCTTAATGGAATTGAGAAGAAAAATAAAGAACAGACTCGTGTAGGAGTATATGCTTTAATATGGGCAATATGGAATTGTCGCAATAATGTTACTTTTTAACAATGTTGGACGTGATCAATTTTTTGCAGGTTATAAACAAGGCTACATACTGGATTCACATTTGGTCTTATCTTCTACCCGAGGACCAGCGGGTACAGATAGATACTGGATACACTCTGTTGATGGAGGTCATTTGGGCTATCTTCAACTAGAGTGGTTGGCAACGTACTAATAAAATACAAGATGCTTAGAGTGTTTATGTATTCTTTCTTTCGTTGGTTGACTCATGTTGCCACCTTGAGTGAACCTTGAGCTTGTAATGCTATCCGAATTATGATACTTCTTAATAAATGGCCATGTTCATCGCAGAGGCCGGGGCACCTGTTTAAAAAAAATGTAGGTCAACTTAAAAACTTCTTGATATCAGAAGTGGACTGTCATTTAAAAAACAAGTGGATCGTCTGAGCCTAGAGCACAAGCGCTAGATTGCTCGCCTAAGCATAGTTGTAGCCCACGAGGCGCTCCTATTAGATGCTTTACGCGTCCATTGCGAATTAACGCGTGCCCCGATGACTTCTGGGCTTGGCCCACTAAGCTGATTCGTCTGCGCGTAGTGTTCAAAACTAGTTTGTGTCCTTATGTCATTAAAACAAATTCAGTACCACAGTGGTTTCCTCGCCTTGTTCCAGTTCTATCTAGTGTGGGTTCAAATCCTATAGGGTGCGCGAAAACCCTAATTCTTTTTAAAAAAATTAGGCGAGAAAAATCATCTGATTTTAATAAAATGTTCAAGTCTTGAAAAACTATTCATACATGAAAAATGTTTAAATTAAAAATTGTTCAGGTTTGAAAAATGTTTACATATAAAAGTTGTAAAATTTAAAAATTGTATAATATATAAAATTGTTCAAATACAAAATTGTTCTATTTAAATTGTTCACAATTTAAAATCGTTCAAATTATAAAATTGTTCAAATACTAAAAAAATTAAATTTAGAAATACTCACATTATAAGAAAAGAAAAAACAAATATGGAGAAAAGAAAAATAGAAAGAAAAACAGAAGAAAAAATGAAAATAAAAAGAAAAATCGAGAAGACCCAACAGAATTAAAGGAAACCAAAAAAGCCGGACCAAAAGGTGCTAGAACCTTCCCAAAACCAGTAAAACCAAAACAACACCACTACACCAGCACATCTGGACCGGCCCACTAAGCGATTACTAAAGGATGAAAGGGTATGCATTATCTGGTAACAGACGCTTAAAGCGTCAAATAAGAATTGTCTAGCTCATGGAATGTTGTTACGTGCCATCAAGCTCTATATCGGCCTCCATAGTCCAATTTAATTAGCCAAAGGCCAAGTCTGCTAATCTGTATCTTGGTGCTAACGTGACATAGTAGTGTACTAGATAAACCTAGTGCGTCTTGCCGTGCCGTTTTCTGCTAATGTCGTTAAATTTTTGTTCCGCGAATGACGGGCAACGCTCAGCTAGTCGGCACTCACGAGGTCAGGGATATCCTTCCTGTTGGTCCCGAGAGGGCACTTGGCCACTTGCCATTGAGTATGTTCCTGTACCAGACCATTGAATTTAATGAAATAATAGAGATTTACCATGTCCGTGCATAAATAATAAATGGTTGAAATGACAGTGAACTGTCTTTTCACATAAAATAAAAATATTTCCCCAACTGAATCTTCATTTGTGCGTAACTGAACCTCTTTGTGGCATCAGACCTATAGGAAGAGAACATACTGCTCAACACGGTCAATAGGATAAGGCCTAGAGATGATGAAGATCGTATACGATATACACCATCGCCAAGCACAAGGAGTCAATTATTGCCACTGTCAATGTTGCCAGCACCGTGCACTTCTACCGGAACCAGGTTACCATGTAGCGTTTAATTGATACCACAGTATCAGTTTTTAGACATCAATGTAATCTGTTTTGCATGTTCCATCAACTATAGGATAAATGGATAATATCTTCCTTTAACTTGCAATGAGTCCGTTAAAATTCATCAGCTTGATCCCTAAATCACATTTTACTACTGACCAAGCTAGGTTTGTCAAAACCAACTAAATTTACTCATGCTCCCAAAGTGATACCAATACCAATCAACAAGACTAGTCATAAAAGAGAGATTGCAAACTAACATAAAGTGCGTGGAAAGTAAACGATAAAACTTCTCATTAATATTTTATTACCGCAACTCACACCAAGGGATACATAGATAACCAACTAAGGAGGATACTTCCAAACTGCAAACTATTCTATAAGATAACTTCTCTATTCATGATATGACTCTACTTGAAAAGTAAATGAGCAAAAGGTAATGATGTGATATCGCGGCACTCCCCCAAGCTTGAAACAAGCCAAAGGGATGCCTATACCGATGACGAATCACTCCTTGGGCGGTGGTGGTGGATAATCTTTGATAAGCTTCTCAATCAAATCTTTCAGATCATCAATCTTGTACTCGAGGTTACGAATCATCTCAGAATTGTGCTCAACACGGTTCATGAACCTATCAGCAAGAGAATCCCAGCTCTTGGAATTATTTCCCCATCCTTCTTCACTCTTGGCGCTTTCTATCCCTGCATTGTTAGAACGATCTATATCCCAGCCAGAGGGTAATCGTGATTTGGGCACCTTTTGAAACTGATGTTCATGAATTAGAGTATGGAAAGGATTTTGGCTTGGTGGAGATGTCCGTGGAGCTAAGGTGTGACGCGGCACACCCCCTCCGGTCCTTATGCGAGCACTCTTCTTGAACTTGTCATGATCTGTCACCACCCCTATGCTGGCAACCATGGTGTTTGGCCTTGAACTTTGATCTTCCTCCTCGTCTTCACTTTCAACCTCCTCTTTCAGCCGGAAGTCCTTGGTGTCATCTTCCGAAGGTGTCTTCTCCTTGTCATCGCTTGAAGAGGCCATGGCTCCCCCAAGCTTAAGATCAACTCCTGGCAGAAATAGCTCGAAACAAAACATGACAAGAAAACGATATACAAACCTCGGGGACTCCGGGGGGTTAAATAGGCGAAAATTATACATTGAAACGAAATCACAGGAGGAAACCAGGACGGAAATGAGTTCCGGGGTGCTCTCACACCTAGGTGGCGCGGCCAGGGGTGGGCCCGCGCCACCTGTGTGTGAGAGGCACACGGACTCTTTTTCCTGCCCGTTTTCGTCTCGTGATTTTTAATATTTAGTAAAAACAGCAAAAATATTAAAGGAAGAGCTTTTCGCGAAACTTCTCTGACTAGAACTGTTACCTATTCGAAAACGAACTCTGCAGGTACCTGCAATTTGTCTTGGATGAATTCTTCCGGAGAAATTGTTTCAATAACATCAACATCTTCATTATAAGAATCTCCAGAAATATAATGTTTGAGTCTTTGCCCATTCACCACTTGTGTAGAGTCATCTTTCAATGAAGCGATCTTAATAGCACCTGAGCGGTACACTTCCACAATAACATATAGTCCTTCCCATTTAGAGAGTAATTTACCTGCAAAAAATCTGAGACGAGACCTATACAAAAGAACTTTCTCACCAACATGAAACTCTCTCTTAAGAATTCTCTTATCATGCCATTGCTTGACTTTCTCTTTAAAAAGCCTAGCATTCTCATACGATTCGTTTCTCCACTCATCTAGAGAACTCAAATCTAATAACCTTTTCTTACCAGCTAGTTTAAAATCTCTATTAAGCTCTCTCACTGCCCAAAAAGCTTTGTGTTCTAATTCTAAGGGCAAGTGACACGCTTTTCCGTAAACCATCTTATAAGGAGACATACCCATGGGGTTCTTATAAGCAGTTATATAAGCCCATAAAGCATCGTTTAACTTACTAGCCCAGTTTTTCCTAGATCTATTGACAGTCTTCTGCAAGATAGACTTGATCTCCCTATTTGAAAGCTCTACCTGCCCACTAGTTTGGGGATGATAAGCAGAAGCAATTCTATGATTGACATCATATTTAGCAAGAGTTTTTCTAAAACCACCGTGAATAAAATGAGAACCTCCATCAGTCATAAGATATCTAGGCACACCAAACCTAGGAAAAATAACATCCTTAAGCATTTTTAACGAGGTCTCACCATCGGCACTCTTTGTAGGTATGGCTTCTACCCATTTAGTAACATAATCTACAGCAACAAGTATATGGGTATAGCCTTTTGAAGGAGGAAAAGGACCCATAAAGTCAAATCCCCAACAATCAAACGGTTCAATAACAAGAGTGTAACTCATAGGCATTTCATTGCGTCTAGAAATATTACCAACTCTTTGACATTCATCACAAAATAAAACATACCTTCTGGCATCTTTAAAGAGAGTTGGCCAATAAAAACCTGATTGTAGAACCTTCTGCACGGTTCTATCTCCAGCATGATGCCCTCCATAGGCGCTGCTATGGCATTTTATTAATATCTCTTGTTGCTCATATTCCGGTACGCATCTTCTCATAATGCCATCAACTCCTTCTTTATATAAATGTGGGTCATCTCAAAAGTAATGCCTCAAATCATAAAAGAATTTTCTTCTTTGCTGAGTTGTAAAGGTCGGAGGCAAATACTTGGAAACAATAAAGTTAGCATAATCGGCATACCAAGGAAGGTCTCGCGAAGTTACATTTGTTGCAGCCAACTGTTCATTTGGAAAACTATCGTTAACAGGAATAGGATCAAAGGAAATGTTTTCCAATCTAGACAAGTTGTCAGCCACAGGATTTTCAGCACCTTTCCTATCTACGATATGCAAATCAAACTCTTGTAAAACCAACACCCATCTAATAAGCCTAGGCTTAGCATCCTTCTTAGTCATAAGATATCTAATAGCTGCGTGATCAATATGAATAGTAACTTTAGAATCAACAATGTAAGATCTAAACTTATCACATGCAAAAACAACAGCAAGAAACTCTTTCTCAGTAGTAGCATAATTCTTCTGAGCAGCATCAAGAGTCTTACTAGCATAATGTATAACATTCAACTTATCATCAACGCGCTATCCAAGAACAGCACCAACAGCAAAATCACTAGCATCACACATAATTTCAAAAGGTAAATTCCAATCAGGTGGTTGAACAATAGGAGCAGTAGTTAAAGCCTTCTTAAGAGTTTCAAAAGCTTCCTTACAATCATCATCAAAGACAAATGGTACATCTATTTGAAGAAGATTAGTAAGGGGCTTTGAAATCTTAGAGAAATCTTTAATAAACCTCCTATAGAAACCAGCATGACCAAGAATACTATGAATACCTTTAACATCTCTGGGATAGGGCATTTTCTCAATTGCCTCCACTTTCGCTCTGTCAACTTCAATACCTCTTTCAGAAATTTTATGTCCAAGGACAATTCCTTCATTTACCATAAAGTGGCATTTCTCCCAATTAAGAACAAGGTTAGTTTCTTCACACCTCTGCAAAACTTTATCAAGGTGGTGCAAACAATTATCAAAAGAAGTTCCATAGACGGAGAAATCGTCCATGAAGACCTCCACAATTTCTTCACAAAAGCCATGAAAAATAGCAGACATGCATCTTTGAAAAGTAGCAGGAGCATTGCATAAACCAAACGGCATACGTCTATAAGCATAAGTTCCATAAGGACAAGTAAAAGTGGTTTTCTCTTGATCATCCTTCTTAACAGCAATTTGAGAAAAACCAGAATAACCATCAAGGAAATAAAAATGAGTCTTCTTAGACAACCTTTCTAACATCTGATCTATAAACGGTAAAGGATAATGATCTTTCTTAGTAACTTTGTTCACCTTCCTATAATCAATGCACATTCTATAACCAACTACTACCCTTTGAGGAATAAGCTCGTTATTCTCATTAGGCACAACAGTCATACCTCCTTTCTTAGGAACACAATGAACAGGACTAACCCATCTACTATCAGCAATAGGATAAATAATACCAGCATCAAGGAGCTTTAATACCTCATTTCTTACCACATCCTTCATCTTGGGAATTAGGCGGCGTTGATGCTCCACGACTGGCTTCGCGTCTTTCTCCATATTAATGGCATGCTGACATAAAGTGGGAGAAATCCCTTTTAAATCATCAAGAGTATATCCCATAGCTCCTCGGTGTTTCCTCAATATCTCCAATAATCTTTCTTCTTCCTTTCCTGAAAGTTTAGAACTAATAATAACAGGATATATTTTCTTATCATCTATGTAAGCATATTTAAGATTATCAGGCAAAGGTTTTAATTCAAACACAGGATCTTCCTTAGGTGGCAAAGTGGTACCAAGATCTTCCACAGGTAGATTATGCTTGATTAATGGTGGTTGACGAAGAAGAATATCGTCAATCTCTTCTCTTTCCTTGCTGAAAACATCACTTTCGTGATCCTCCATGAATTGCTGCAAGGCATTATTAGGAGCAAGAGCAATAGAAGCAAGCTGTTCAACTCGAAAATTTTCATTAGGCGTATCATTTTCATAAGAAGTCTTAGCAAACTTAGAAAAATTAAACTCATAAGACTCTCCATTGAACTTAGTAAAAAATTTCTCCTTCTTACAATCTATCACGGCGCCATAGGTGTTCAAAAATGGTCTACTAAAAATAATAGGACAAGTTTTACTAGCCTCCTTACCAAGTACTAGAAAATCAGTAGGGTATTTAGTCTTACCGCAAAGAACTTCCACATCTCGAACAATACCGAGAGGCCAAACAGTCTCTCTGTTAGCAAGCTAAACAACCACATCAATATCTTCAAGTTCACAAGCGCCAATCTCGTGCATGATTTCTTTGTAAAGCTCTAAGGGAATAGCACTTGCACTAGCACCAATATCACATAAACCATAATAGCAATGATCTCCAATCCTGACAGAAATAACAGGAACACTTGTTTTCCTATGCATTTTAGGATGTGAGAGAATGTTAGAAGCATCTTCACAAAAAAGAATATATTCATCCCCTACATCTTTAGTAACAAGATCCTTCAATATAGCTACAGGAGACTTAATAGCAATTTGCTCATCAGGTTCTACAGCTTTCTTAGTACTTTTATTAGACACACTTACCAAAGTAGAATACTTTTTTACCTTAGCAGGGAAAGGTGTCTTCTCAAAATAAGGTTCAGGCACAATGCTATCAACAGTACAAACTTCAGTAGCTGCAGCAGGTATATGACTAATAGAATCTTTATAAGGCGCATGATATTTGTTCCAATCTTTCTTTGGAACATCAAGATAAGAGGCAAAGGCCTTAAGACAATTAGCAAGTATTTGAGAATCAAGACCATAAGCAGTGCTAACACTATGAAAGTCATCGGTTCCCATAAAAGATTTAATGCATTCATAATCATAGTTTATACCTGACTTCCTACCTTTGTCGTTTTCCCATCCTTCAGCATTCTCTTGTATACGGTCAAGAAGTTTCCACTTAGCATCTTCTTTCATATGAGTAAATGATCCAAAGCAAGAAGCATCCAAATAATCCTTATCAGGAAGAGTAAGCCGCGCATAAAAATTATCAATAACAATATTATTGGGGAGCTCATGAATGGGGCATTTGAGCATTAGTAACTTCAATCTCCCCCACGCTTGGGCAATACTCTCTCCATCATGAGGCCAAAAATTATATATCCGGTTACGATCTTTATGAATTTCACTTGGAGGATAAAACTTGGAATAAAAGAGAGGTACAATATCCTCCCATGCCATAGATGGACCATCTTGGAGTAGTCGATGCCACTCTTCAGCTCTGCCTTTCAATGATAATGAGAATAGTTTCTTCTTGACCTGGCTTGGTGAAATACCTGCACATCTGAACAACTCACATAATTCATGTATAAATAATAAGTGATCACCCGGATGGACAGTTCCATCACCTGAATAGCAGTTATCCATAATACGCCCAACAATTTTCATAGGCATCTTAAAAGGATCAATTTCAGCAGGCGGTGGTGGTGGTGGTTCATCCACATGTGCAGCAGTAGTAGTAGATGTGTTTCCAAATAGGAAACCAAATGGAGAGTTCTCCATAGCAGAGTAAAATAAAAATAAAAATAAAAGACAAAATAAAAACGATACTCACAGCGACGGTTACCTTTACCAATTCCACTCTTCAATAGCGCTACACTCCCCGGCAACGGCGCCAGAAAATAGTCTTGATGACCCACAAGTATAGGGGGTGTATCGTAGGACTTTCGATAAATAAGAGTGTCGAACCCAACGAGGAGCAGAAGGTGTTGATGAGCGGTTTTGATCAAGGAATCACTGTAAATACTAGCAAACAGGTTTTCAGGGGTATTTGGTAAAATGAGTAAATAAAGTGCGAGTAAATAAAAGACAGTAGTAACAATTGCAGCAAGTGGCCCAGTCCTTTCTTCAGCAAAGGACAAGCCGGTTGTGTACTTATAATAACCAAACGTTCTCGAGGACACATGGGAGTTTCTGTCAAGAGCTTTCGCTTCATAAAGCCAATAGTCTTTATTGTTTTGATAGGTGTTATGGGGGTGAACCTGTGCTAGCGCACTACCCTTACTAGGATAAATACACACTTGTGATTATACCCCTTGCAAGCATCCGCAAATACAAGAAAGTAATTAAGATAAATCTAACCACAGCCTTAAACTCTAAGATCCTAAGCTCCCTGGTGCAATGGTTTTCCAACGGAGGTTTAGGTTTCTGTCACTCCAGCAACCCCACAATCGGTAGCCAAATACACAATGCATCTCACTAGGCCCATAAATGGTGAAGTATCATGTAGTCGACGTTCACATGACACCACTAGTGAAATAGCACCACAACAATATCAAACCATTAAATATTTCTCAACAATAATTCACTACTAACATCTTGACTTCTCCCATGTCCTCAAGAACTAAACAAACTACTCACAAGACATCATATGGATCATGATCAGAGGTGAAATAATGGTAAATAACGATCTGAACATAAACCTTAATTCAATGGTTCCACTCAATAGCATCCACTACAAGAGTAATCAACACCGGGAAAGTTTCCCCTATGAATATAATAAGATCCAACTCAAGATGTTACAGCGGGATGGCATGGTGATGGTGAAGATGAAGGTGCTGGTGATGGGGATGATGATGATGATGATCCCGATGAAGTCCAGTGCGATGATGATGACGATGGCGACGATCTCCCCTCTCCGGGAAGGAATTTCCCCGGCAGATTTCTGCCTACCGGAGAGCTTTTCTCTCTCTGGTGTTTTCCGCCCCGTAGAGGCGGCGGTGTCTAACTCTGAACCCCCCCTTGACTTAGGTTTTCGGGGACGATGAAGTACGCGCAGGGGCGAGACCAGAAGTGGGCCAGGGCGGCCTCACACAGGGCTGGCGCGGCCAGGGGTCAGGCCGCGCCACCCTGGCATGTGGTCCCCTCCTAGCTCCTCTCGACTCCTCCTTCTGGCTTCCTGAGTCTTCTGGCAAAATATAATTTCCTGGTATTTTTCTGGAATTTTCCTGATCTTCAAAATATGGTCCCTTGATGGTCCTTTTTCCAGCAGAATCCTGACTCCGGCAGCAACTCCTCCAAAGATCATCAAACATGTGAAAACAAAGGAAATAACATAAGTATCAACTCTAAATATGAAATATATCAATGAATAACAGTAAATTATGATACAAAATAGTGATGCAAAATGGACGTATCAGGCGGCAAGCCGGGGGGGGGCTAGTGTGCTCCTTTGACTTTGGTTAGGACATAGAAACATGGGAAGCAAAAGTTTGCCCATGCTTACCACAAGATTTCCCCCCGTTGGAATCGACGCGGGAGTTTCCACCTCTAAGTCAGGGACCGAACCATAGGTATATGTGGAAGGTCACACCGGGACCTAGCTATTACATCTCCCTAGTCCCTACCCACCAACACACATACACACACATGTTAGGTCCATATGCATGCTTTGGGTGGGTTCCCCTCTCCCGAAGCCCGATCTACGGTGAAACCCTAGCCCGTGGCCCACACGCGTTCTACTCTCCTAGATTTCGCCGGACGGCGGCAAGCCGAGGGGGCTAGTGTGCTCCTTTGAGTTTGGTTAGGACATAGGAACATAGAAAAGCAAAGATTTTCCTATGCTTACCACAAGATTCCCCCCAGTAGAACCGACACGGGATTTTCCACCTCTAAGTCGGAACCGAACCATAGGTATAGGTGGAAGGTCACACCGGGGAGCTAGATATTGCATCTCCCAACCCACCATCAAACATACATACATATGTTAGGTCCACATGCATGCTTCCGCTGGGTTCCGGCTCCGGACGGCGGCAAGCTGGGGGGCTCGTGTGCTCCTTTAACTTTGTTATGACATAGGAACATGTGAAGGAAAGGTTTGCCCATGCTTACCACAAGATTCCCCCTGGTGGAACCGACTCGGGAGTTTCCACCTCTAAGTCAGGGACCGAACCATAGGTATATGTGGAAGGTCACACCGAGGACCTAGCTATTGCATATCCCTACCGACCAACACACATGCACACACATCTTAGGTTCATATGCATGCTTTGGGTGGGTTCCGGACCCCTGAAGCCAGGTCTACAGCAAAACCCTAGCCTGTGGGCCACGCGCGGTCTACCCCCTAGATTTCTCCGGACGGCGGCAAGCCGTGGGCTTGTGTGCTTCTTTGACTTTGGTTAGGATATAGGAACATGGTAAGCAAAGGTTTTCCCATGCTTACCACAAGATTCTCCCTGTGGAACCGATGCGGGAGTTTCCACCGTGGAACCGAACCGGACCGAAGTATCATTCCATGTGGGTCCCATATTTAGGCTTGCAACATCAATGTATGTTACATGCATGTTGTTCACAAAGCAAAAAAAATTAAATTGCTATTCGGGGATTTTTTTGGGAACATTGTAAACAAAATAGAGTGGAAATAGCAAAATATATAATTTTACCATGTTTAAACACACGACAAAATAGTGCCTACTCAGTAGACTTATGGCGCAAAACCTTGGCGGGAACTGAAAAAGAAGGGATTCTAGGGTTGTCCGATCTCTGTCGTGTCCTCAGTCTCTGTCGTGTCCGATTGTTTGTTGTGTGCTTTGTGGGCCCTCGGCCGTGCTCAGAAGTCTGCCATGTGTCTGCTTTTCCCTCCACCGTGGCCGCGATCTCTGCCGTGTGTCCACATTGCACGGAACACGACAGAGGCTATCTCTGCAATGTTCAGTGCCATGTGGACACACGGCAGAGGTCGTGGCCACGGTGAAAGCCAGCTTCCCGGTAGTGAACAAAAGATCCAATTTTGGGTTACTTCATCGCGATGACATTAAGATGGTGGTTGATCCGAAAAAAGACAGTGGTAGGATTTGAGGCACTCTGTGTCAACAGCAACATATTTCGGTTTCCATAGATAGATTGCAATCCATGTAGGCACTCTCGGCTAATTAAATCACCGCTTGTGTCATGAATCATATAGAAGAGCCATCTATTTTTAACCTATGTCGAGCCCCGAGGTGAGCTAGATTTCGACTACCATGAACAGTGGCGTTGGACCGATGTGCGGGGGTGATGGGCTCTCGTAATCGAAGGACTTGGATTGTTTCGCCACCTAGAATTGACAATGTTGTTTTTGTCACCATTGTTCTCAACCACTGATCAGGTCATGTCTATTTTGGTTGAAATGTTTTCCTCTAGCATCCAGGGAAAGAGAGAGACTGCAACCTAGGGTTCCACCCTAGCCGCCGCCAACTATTTCGTTTTCACCATCTCCGACTGGGGATCAACGGTTCCCCGCCTCCTCTGCTTGCTGCTGCGGCTCAACATTGTACTAAGGTTCCTAATGTTAGAAACTGGTCAGCCGCAACGACGCTATGGTGGCTACGGCGGAGCTCTGTGGGACAAAAATAAGTTATACTTGCCTCCTCTTCCACCTTGTTGGTGATGATTTCGCCGTTGGCGTTGATGACGGTGAGAAATAATCTGGTCGCTGCTCCAATGGAGTTGTGAATCTCGTTTAGTCTACATGTGTTACAGGTTTAGTGTCAGAATATTCGGGTCCATTCAAGGGTTCAGTGCCGACTACTTTGGCTCTAGGTAGCTAGTCCTTCGGGACACATGTACGAAGACTCCCCGACCGCCACAGACAATGTCAAACCGGTTCCAATAGTGGAGCGGTGACAATGACATGTCGACAGCTTGCTCTGGCGACAGTAATGGTTGTTAGGTGGTCTAAGGACCTCGATGTAAATGTTTTGGGTGATTTGTACTTCTTGTGAACCTCTATAATAGATACTAATTTTTTCTCACAAAAATGTAATCTCAACCGTTGATCTGCGTTGGCAGTGGTGAAAGAGCCATAATCAAGTTATCCTGATTATTACCCCAAGTAAATCTCCTACTAGAGTTTTTAATTTCCACCAAAGCAAACTTGTTAATCCAGTCATTAAACAAGTCAGCCCAGTGCTGATTTATATTGCCAATATTCTTTTCACAACTTTCCCTAATAAGGTTAAAATCACCACCTACTAAAGTAGGGCCATTCCAGCTGCATAAATGTTATGGAGTTCATTAATAAAAGCCAGTTTATGTTCATCATAAGCAAAACCATACACAGAAATAAATCTCCAAACCAAGCCAGATTTTCTATCTTTTAGAACAACTGAGATAGTAAATTCTAAAATATCCCATCTAATCACTTCAAACATATCAGCACTAATCCCAACTAGGATACCACCAGCAGTACCTTTAGCAGACAGCCAGTTCCACTGAAATTTATCATCAGGATCCAGTTGCTTTAACTGAAACACAGAAAAATCTTCTTTCTTAGATTCAGAAAAGCTAATTATATCTGGGCATGTCTCTTTAATAAGATCATGCACTCTAGTCACTTTGTCAGGCCTGTTCAGACCTCTTGGGTTCCAAATTAAGGCTACAACCATTATCTAAATTTTATTTTCTTTCTACTAGATTTCTTCCTGCACACCTCAGTCCAGGCATGCCCATCATCATACTCATCACTAATGTGTGAGTCATGACAGTCCTCCAGGTCCACACTACTGTGTGAATCACATTCACCATGCATGACATGTTTATCCTTATTAGGACCAAGCATTTCATCCACAGACAGACTAATGTCACTAGGTAGAAACATGTCCGGATTGCTTACATGAAACTTATCTAACCTCTCCAATTCAATATCCTTGATCTTATTTACATGCATCTCAGCTTTCTCTTTAGTACCACCCAGGCTAATGCCTGCATCAGCCACTTTGGCTAACAGAGAATCATTTGCTAAAGCAGCAAAGGAATTATTAAAACTAGATGTTTTCTTACCTTTCGGTGCCTCTAGATTCTTGGTCTTCTTTAGCTCATGTGCCTTCTCAATAGCAGATTTACCATCCCTGGCAATCCTACTGCTCATTCTTGTTCATCCTCCTCAGGTCTTCTTCCCTTTGTCAGCAACATTTTGCACAACCACAGGAACCTCAGAAACCACAGTCTGAGTATTGACAGGTTGCTCATCCCCCTTAGATTCTTCATCAGTCCTTTGAAGCAAGTGTGTCCCCACATTTTCCTCAAGACTTTTTTGCTCAAGCACAACAGACATTGGTTTATGCACCAGTTCTCCAATTAGCCTGCTCATAACATGAGCCTCCCTTTCTTTTGAGTATCCAGCCACCTCTAGACTGTGATGTGTTTTCTGGCCCATGTTCTGTTCCAACTTTTGCTCTTTGTGAGCAACTGGTTCTTTGCCAAGACTTGCACCACTGGCTTTCTTAGCATTACCATTTGACCCACTTTTTTGCCTTAGGTGTGATCATTTTAGTATCCATACCAGTTACACCTCCAGCACCCCCATCATCTCCAAGTTCTTCCTCTTCCTCATGTTCCTCAGCAGCATCTTCATTACCTTCTTGTTGATCATCATCCCCATTGTTATCATCATCCTCATCAATGGTTATACCATCCACAGCAGGCTTCTCAACCTCAAAGGTAACTAGGAAAAAGCACTGTTCCATCTCAAATAGTTTGTTTGGTGGAATTTTCTCAACATCTCTAACAGCAATCAGCAACCTGATTTTCCTGTAGAAGCTCTTGAAGATCACAGGCCAATCAACATTAACCATGACCCCCAGAGCAGAAGCCACCCTAGCCATCACTTTCCAAGTGAGCCACTAGCATGGAATCCCTTCAATATTCACCCAGACCTCCTTGAAAACCTCATAAGGTTCAGCTTCTCCCTCCCAGTTCAGGAAAGAAACATTAATACCTTTCTTCTTCAGGTTAATAGCTGGGTATTCCACTAGCTCTTTGATTCTTTTGCTTGGAGGAAATCTGACTAAGAACCTACCAGCAGATAGTTGCCTTATTTGCCAGAACCAGTTTACTTTCCACATTTCATTGAAGTTTTGCTCAAGTTCCTTTTCAGAAATCTCTCCTTCATTGACCACCACAATGCCAACATTATCCGTATTTAGCCATTATACAGCTGCAGGCCCTTCAACATCAACATGGAAGAAACCCAGCCCTTGATTTGCACTCCCCCAGTATTCTGCAGTGGGCATAGGAGCATACCAAGCTGCACAGTTATCCATATGTCCTTGAATTTCTGATCTAACATAGGACCAGAAGAAGGAACCATGGCTTTATCATTCTTCTTGGAACCATCAGAATTAACAGATTGAACTTTCTTCTTACTCTTAGCAGCTGGTACTGGCTGAGCTTGAGTGGGAGCAGGTAAACCCACACCACTGCTTTGACTCACAGAGGCACCTTGAGCTCCATGATTGTACTGGCCTTGAGGGAAATTCCCCATAGGATTCATCTGGGACATGAATTGCTGCCACTTCCCCATCGGCAAGTTCCACAACGCAGGATTCATCATGGGAAACATACCTTGGGGGCCACCACCCATCTGATGCATCATATTTGACACAAAAGGCTCAATTGAAGGAACCACTGCTTGTTGACCCTGCTGGGGGATCTTGTCCCCACTCATCACCGCAGAAGGCGCTGAGTTGGACCGATTATTGCCTCTTCCAGCTCCAGTTCTTCCCGCACCTCTACCACCACCTTGCATCTTCACAACTTGCGCAAAAGTGGCTGCTCCCGACTTAGCACTCCAGAGATCCCTAGCGAAACTGATTTGGGTTGGGATTGGTAGCTTCTCACGACCAACTGGGAAACAATCACTCGCGGTGAAGGATTTCTCGCGGACCAGCTCTCTCCTTACCCAGAACAGGCGCAGCTGCCTGGGCGGAACCCTAACTGGTGTGCGCCGCCCTTCCGGAGACCTCGAGGGCTTTATCCTCTATCCCAGCAAAGACGGATTTCTGAAAATCATCACACCAAATCGCCGCACAATACCGCCAGGTGTCGCCAATCCACTGTCCTCTCTACACGGAGACTTAGGGCCAATGACATGTGGGACCCTTCATTCCTCCTCCATCGTCCACTCCACCGCCGAGGAGAAGCTCACCGGCGACGACTCCCCCAGAGATTCGAGATCACAGAACCTCCCAGGAGTAGGCCTCACCGATGAAATGACAGCATCAGCACTACATGCCAGAGCAATCTCTGATGCAAGCGCAAGCGCACGACGGCGCTTCCAGATCCTTGACCACCAACTGCATCCACTCCTCCATCGGCACCGCCCGAACCCTGAATCCCACCGCCTCGCTCACATCCAGAGTAAGCTGCAGGACCTGGACCCGAGACATGGGAGGTATGGCCAACGCCTTCACCCTCACGACCAATCTCCTCACCGCAGAATCTGCGATCTCCAAGCACCCCACAATTCTGAAGTTTTCGTTGCGCTTCACCACCAGTACCCTATCTCTCCGGTGAGCATCCACTGTCATCTGACGCAGATCTGCAATCGAGTGAGGCATTCTCACCTGGGAGATGACATTTCCATCCGCGCCGCCATGATCGCCACCCGTGTCCGCCATACCCGAAAAGGGGCCGCGCCAGCCCCTCCGCCAAGCGGAGCAGCGCCACCGCAGCCTCTGCTTCCTCTCTCCTCGCCGGCAGCGGTAGCTGGTAGAACCAGCTGTTCATCTTTGAGATAGCGCTCCGCCAGATCTCGCTCCCCGCGGCGAATATGGCGAGGGAAGACCCGGTCACTGCCCCATCCCGCGGAGCGGCAGCTGAACGGAGAGGGAGTCGAAGCGACAAGGGTGCGGTGCTGGGGGAGCGTGGGGATGGGATTGGCGACGGCCATGGTACAGTGGGAGGTGGAGGAGGAGGGGGCAAGAGGAAAAGAGATATGTAATCTGCGAACTCCGACGATTCGTCGTTGGGGTAGTAGTTGATGTGCCAGCGATGGCCGCCGACGGTGAACTGGCGCGACTGGAGGGACTTCCCGGTGGGGAGATTCTTGGTGCAAGAGTAGCCGTCGATGGTGAGAAGGTGGCGCCCTCTCGCCCTGGCGACGAGGATGGTGGAGGCGGACACCAGCGGCTTGGTGTGGCTACCACTGTGGGCTATGGGAAACCCTAGATAATTTTAGGGTTCGAGCGCACGATGGGGGAAAAAGGAGACGAGCCGAGGTAGGAGAGGTGAAGAGAATAGTGAGAAAAACCCACAATCTCAGTAACAACAAGGAAGTAATCCTTCTAGCCCAACGGAACACGCGGCGCGTTGGGTCGCCTCGCGCGTCTGCAACCGTAATCGTCGTGGCAAAAGGAAACGGAAGCAAAGCTTGTCCCACCACGTTCGGTCGTTCTAGTACCGGCTCCTCCGCCTCGGCACCACCACTCTACAGCCTACAACCCATGACGGAGGAAGCACTTGCATTTTCGATCGAGATGCACCGCCTGCAAACTGTAGAGTAAGACACGAGCTGATCGAGTTAGTATAAAAAAACTGTTTTTTCTCTAAGGGACAGTATATTAAAATTTTAAAACTAGTCTATGAGATGTCAATCCCACCAATACATGTTCGGCGAGCTGCAAAAATTACTGCTCCTTTAGTGCTCGTTTAGCATCCATTATTTTATTTCAGTTAATAAAAATGAAATAAAATGAAATAATAATATTATCGTATTTGGCAAATGAACAAAAATGACAGGATAACAAAAAGAAATTAATGTTAGGCATGGGATGAAATTATGGAATTCCAAATAAATTCTGTGTCCAATTTCGTAGTAGCTAAACAAGTAAATCTTAGAATTATAAATAAATTCTTTGATTCTAGCCCTAAATAATGGGAGCCAAACGAACTCCTGGCGAGGAAACAAACGACGCATTTGAGTACGACTCCTACCCAACGTGAGACAACCCAACTCTGTCTCCTCTATCAGCCGTCGCCTTTTGACCTAGGCGTCGCCTCTCCTCTGCCGCCTCTATAACTCGATTACCCCTTCTTTGGACGGTCTTGCAGGTATCGAAAGGGGTGGGGAACCCAATCTTTGAGTGCAGTTTTCAATAAAATAGTGTTTTTCACAAGATTAGATTATGGTTTTGATAGCTATCTTCTTTTGGCTTCTACCATAATGGAGATGACATCGTCTATAATAAGTGATCTTCAGTCTTTTGACAACAAAATCTTCTTCTCGACGTCAATGGTGGTGGTGCTAGATTACATTTCTATAGGTATGATCTGTCATATCTTACTTCGTCAAGTCGATTTTGGAGTTTTTCTCATAGTTGCCACAAGAAGGATTATCCTCACAATATTTGTCCTCGCTACTAAATACTCGACAATGGTGATTCGTACACTCGGCTCTCCAGCCACATCGACAAGGATGTTCGGTCTCATTTCCCTAAAATAGTGGTGTTGATTCTTTTGTTGATGTTGGTTGAATTTTAATGGCTGCATGCATATAGCCTTAGCATTGCCGCTCAAATTGAAAATCCGTGAGCACCTCTATTAATATTTGCGGGTATATGATACGATATATATGCTATTATTTTTAGTTGTCTTCAGAAAAATACAAGATCATATCATGGAGGAAGAAGAGTTTAGAGACTTCGAAGATTAGCTTGTTTTCTTTTAAACTTTATTTTATAATAGTTGAAAACAGCTCTACCATATAGTACTATTTATTAGTATAAATATATGTGGTATTGATTAAGTTAAAGAACTCCTATTTCTTGTTAGTCTTACAAAACAAAATCAGGCGCCCGCTAATCAAGTCGGCACGCTTGGTCTTGTGCTGACGATAGCGGGTTCGCTGCTCGATCTGCTCCACTAAACACGGTCGAGTGAGCAAAAAATCGCTTTGGAGCTCGTCCTTCTTGGGGCCTGTTTTTAAATTTTCTCAAAATCGACATTTAAAAGTTTTAAAAAAATCTAAAAAATATCTGGATGTAGTCAGCTACGTACACTACGAGTGTGCAAAATTTGAATGCAAAATACCTTGTAGTTTAGACTCAGCAAAAAAGGTAAATTAGACAAAAATCTGAAAGATTTAAAAGTGATACTGTTCATGCTCTTAGATCTGCAATTTTATAATTTTACTAAGGATAGAATACATGGTATTTCAAGATAAAAATTTATACACATGTATACTAATTTGTTGACTACACTCTGGCATTTTTTATGAAATTTTTTGAAACCTCAAATTTGAAAATTTTTAGATTTCAAAAAAACAAGCTCTATGAAACTCGTCCTCCAAAATAACGCACTCGTCGAGTGAGCCGCTACTGGCTTAGGCTAGTGTACGACCACATCTCCGACAAAGGCAAGAGTCAACCCACTACACTGACAGCATCACGCACTCGATGATGTCGGCTCTTGTTCCGGCACTGCATTATCGATCCAAACGTGGAGAAATGCCGAGGTTTCCATTACACATCATGCCCTTTTGTGGCATACTGGCATGTCCTTGCTGCCGTTTAGTTAGTTTCATCCGACTCAGCAAACAAGAATGAAGTAAAAAAGGACCACTTTATAGGAGTTCCGAGTGACGTACATATTTGGCAGATGCAGATCAGTGGCACGTACCATGATTTGACTTTGGGTGACCTTTTTTCCTTGTCTCAGTCCGTGAGTGTTGCACGACGAGGGGTTGTCGTCAGTGGCGGAGCCAGGAATTGAATTGAGCCGGGTCGAACAAATAAGCTATAAAAATTTTTGGGGCAAAAAATCACATGTAATCAACAAAAAATGGTCCAAACAGATTCATTTGTCACATTTCATCGAGTACAAGTACAAACTGACTAAAAACAAAAATAGATACAATAGTGCTATATTTTGAGAAGATATCATACCATTAAGTTGATTCCATGCTGGGAAGTCGAAATCCACGAGGAAGATGACCTCTACGGTTACAGTAGGCATGATTATGTTTCACAAACATTGCATCTAGATATGTTTTCAAAGAAGCCGATGTAGTAACAAGAACATGCTCAACACCAAGCAATCTTTCCATGATCTCTCCTTTTTGGTTCACAAACCTACAAGTAATAACATATAAGAATTGTGAGAGTGTGATAATTGAGTTATGGGAGTATGAGAAAGAATTGTGAGAGTATGACTAACCTCACCATCACAGCCATTTGCTCTTTAACCGATACATCACGGGACTCGTCAACAAGTAGAGAGAAACAAGCATTTCCGAGCTCACTCATAATGACTTGTGTAATCTCTTCTGCACATGCTTGCACTATATCTTTTTGGATATCAGGAGATGTTAATTGCCAATTTCCAGGAGCATTCTCATTGATCACATCAGCTACATCCTTGCATCTTGCACCATACCAATCCAACATCTCACGGAAATTGCCCTTGTTTAAGGAAGTGCTAGACTCATCATGCCCACGAAAAGCTAGACCTTGGTCAAGTAGAAATCTGACAACACCCACAACAGCCCTCAAACGAATCTCATATTCAATATGTGATTTTTCTTCATGATGAACAAGAGCATATGCAACACTTTGCTTTTTATTTCTGAAATCTTCACAACTATTTCTTGCATTGTTGTGAAAGCTCGTTGGTCCACCTACATGACCCCTGAAATTTTCTGATGCTTTCTTCCAATTTGTAAACCCCAACTTTGTGAAAATATCCGATCCAAAGTGGTTAGCATTGCTTGAAGACTTGAACAGAAAACAATGGAAACAAAATGCAGCATCCTTTTCCACACTATACTATAACCAATCATACTTGCTATACCATGCATCTAGAAATGACCGCCTATCCGGATTTTTGGGATAACTATGACCAACTAAACGATTACGACCTCTCGACAAATATGCCCATCGCATTTTGTCTCTAATTTCCGGGGTACCATATGACTCAATTGGTCTCCGATTTCCGGGATCGGCAACCACATTTGCTAGATCAAAGATTTCTGGAACATTTGCCTACAACAAAGAAAATGAAACAAACTATGAGGAAAGATTTCACACAAATATGTATCAAAACTCAAGACAAATGAGGGAAATTCAACCTCAATGTGTGCCCTCTTGCGTGCTTCTTCTTCCGCTGCCTCAGCGGCCTCCTCTTCTTCAATCCAGGCAGCCTCGTCGGCGGAATCCATCGAAGGCAGCAGCCGGGCCGAGCTGAACTGAGGGCGACGCGCCACGCGCGGTGCTGCAGCCGTGCAGCGCTGTGGTGCGCGGCGGCGGTCGGGGAGACCGGAGACGGGGACCGGCGGCCGAGGGCGGCGATCGGGGAGACGGGCGGCGAGGCCTGGCGGGCTTGGCGGCGGTCGGGGAGACGGGGACGGGCGGCTGGCGGCGAGGCCTGGCGGAGTGGCGGCGGTCGGGGAGACGGGGACGGGCGGCTGGCGGCGAGGCCTGGCGGTGGTCGGGGAGACGGGGACGGGCGGCGAGGCCTGGCGGCGGTCGGGGAGACGGAGACGGGCGGCGAGGCCTGGCGGCGCGTGCAGGGAGCGACCGAGCGAGCGAGCTGGGGATTAGGTCGTTTCGTTGTTCGTTCGTGGAGAAGAAAAAGTCTAACCGGTATCTGCTTTTTTTCCCCCAAAAGCTGAGCCGGGTCGGCTGCCCAGGCTCGACCCGGTGTTGGCTCCGCCAATGGTTGTCGTGGCTTTTCTATTTCTCGAAGCTAGAAATGCCGGTTTGTATGTCACTCTTAAGGCCTCGCTTGGTTCGATGTTTATTAGCGAAAATGGAGGAAGAAAAATATGGATCTAAGGAGGCCACCCGAAAAATCCTTAGCGGGCCAAAAAAAAAAAATCGGTGCATGAAAAATTAAACGACATATCAAGCAGGGCGTAAGGATCATCCGAATTTAACATGAGATTTGTGCAAATACACAAGAAATGGGAAGACCTTCATTTGATTGGCAATGCTTAAAATTGCTCATGTATTGGCAGAAAAATACACCGCGCTATGCATACTGGGTTGGGCGTCCCGTTCTTTGTTTTGGGCAAGACCAGCTTTTGCTCAAAACCAATTATACCCTTGCAACCCGCTAGTGTCGGAGCTATAAACATTTTGAAATATGGGGAAAACAGAAGCAAAAGTGCTTAATAATGATGTCATTTTTACGTGTAGAACCTTAACATATCATACAGGGTAAAGCGTCGCGGGACTGATAAACCCGGCGAAGATGCTAGGTCCACCTGTGGAGGCCACTCAACTTTGTTCCCCGAGAAAATGCAGACCGAGATATAGTGACTTGCAGAGATGTCACTGCGTAACTTTACCCATGTGTCTACCCTCCGATCAAGATCCAACGGATAGGTTTGATCTAAATTTTGAACTTATTATTCAAACTCTTCAGGAAATCTGCAAATATTCTAATATATTACATATGTTCCAATATTGGGAATGTTTCACTTCATTTAGGTAAATGGTTTATCCTTAAAGGGCCTTTTAATGTTTTAAGTTTAAAAAGCTATGCAACGAAACTTTCTCAGGATACACAAGGAACGTATACGACTTGCTGGAAGTTTTTCAATTTTTTCTAAGGAGTTTAAAATTTTAGATCAATCTTGTTCGTTAGATCTTGATCAGAGCATAAACACATGGATAAAGTTACACCGTGACTTCTCTTTGTGAAGTCAATGCATCTCGGTCCAGAAATTCTAGGTCGCCTGTGGAGCCCACTCAAATTTGTTCACGTCTTGTGTAGCCCCATATCAAATCTTGTGTATAATAATGTAATGTTGGTGCAATAACCTCTTATAAATCGACTGAGCTACACTCACTCCCTGTATTTTTTTTGCTACCAAGATATAGAGAAAGAACACCTCAAGTGAAATCAATACTAGTAGTCTAGTACCGCTTCAATTTCAAATCAATTGAAGTTATACGATTTGTTCTCAAATCAGACTTCATAAATTTGATAAAAAATATACCAATACCTACTACATCAAATTGATTTCAATTACACTATAAATATTTGATGTTGTAGGCATTAACATGTTTTTTATCAACTAGGTCAAATTAATTTTCTTAGGTTAGAATAAACGGTTTTGCTAGTTCTGTAACTAACTTGATTTTCATTAAAGTCATAAAGTATCAAATTTGTATTATGATTCATGCAATTGAGTTACAAATTGGGTTGCAACTAAGATTTTTTTAGTTGCAAGTTGAGTTACAATAGAGTTTTATTTAGCTGCAAGTTAGTAACTGAGATTTTTCAGTTACAAGTTAGATTTAATAATCATTCTACATAGAACGAACCTTGGTTCTCGGTAAACTCAGCCCTAGAGACTCCCTAGAATAAAACTAGAAATTCAATTAATCTTTGTTTTTGGTGCCCTTCATCCATACATGTATATCACGGCCAAACAAAATTATATTTGTCATGCACGATTGTGAAATGGCCGACACAAATCTGAACGAGACAGTAACAGTACGCTCATAAAACTCACTCCATCTTACGATACATGACTATTCGATCTTAAACAAGCCAGCACGAGGACGGTAAAAAAGGGTTCGTCCATCTCGATCGTGCATGGTGCGATCAGCTGAGCTAGCGTCATGTGGGGCTAGCCAGGTAGCCGTACTGACCGTCGCCGGCGCCGGCGCCGTTGGCCGTGGCCGGCTCGAACCCGAGCACCCTCGCGCGCTCCAAGTAGGGGCGTTTCACGTTGGACCGCTGGTACGCCAGCAGCCCCGCCACGCTGCGGCTCGCGTCGGCGCGGAACGGCCGGCCGGACCCCGTGAACCCGTCCAGCAGGTGCAGGTACGCCTCCAGGTCGTGGCAGCACGCCGGGCCGGCGTCCGGCCGCAGGCACGGCGAGTCGCGGCTGTCCAGCCTCAGCTCCGCGCCGCCCGCGTGAACGTACCCGTCGGCCACCGTCGCCGGCGTCGGGAGACCCGGGACGCGCGTCACCACGTCGCCCGCGTTCACCACGCGCAGCACGTTCACCCCGCGCTCCTGCCGCAGCCGATCCGCGAACGCGCGGTTGCCAGTCTTCGGTCCGCCGAAGGACACTACGGCGACGGGTGGCGGGCGACGACAATCTGCAACGGTGCATTTGCTCTCTGCGTCGGCGGCCAGGCACGCGCTGAGCTCGTCGGCGGCCAGGAGGGCCAGTGACGCGCCGAGGCTGTGGCCCACCACCGTGATGCTGAGTTCCTCGCCCTTGTAGACCTCCACGAGGCGCCTGACCTCCTCCACAATGGCGTCCGACAGGCTGGGCACGTGGTCGCCGGCCGTCTTGTACAGGCTCAGGAACCCCTTCGCCACCTTCGGCGCGTGCTTCTGCGCCGGCATGTCTTCGTCGCCGTCCTCTGACACCGGCACGAGGCCGGTGCGGAGGTTCTCGGCCCACTCTGGGCATGTGGCGGTGCCGCGCAGCACGATGACGATGTCGCGGCGGCCCATGCGCCGTACCTCGCGCTCGTTGTCGCAGACCGCGACGTAGCCGACGAAGCTGGACCGCTGCGTCAGCCACTTGTGCCACTGCGCCCATGGCGGGATGGACAGCGACGACGTGGCGAAGAGGCTCCGCGTCGGCCGGTACGACCGATCCGGGAGCACGAGCGTGCGGTGTTGTCCTTGGCCATGTGACGGCGACGACGGCATGGAGAGGAACGCGGCGTACGCGGCCTGCACGAAGTCGCCGTACCGGAGGACCTCGCGGCGGAGGTTCTGGTCGAGCGGGTCGACGAGGCCCTCCCACGCGCCCTCGCCGTGGTACCGTCGCCATTCGGCGGCAATGGAGCCCCTCGGCGACGGCCGCGGCGAGAGCGTGAGGAGCCGCTGCATGTGCGCCAGGCTTCGCGGGGACATCTCGTCTGCGGCCGGCTTGCTCGTGAACGGAAGGAACGTGGACAGGTTCAGCGCGTTGAGGAGCCCGCCCCGGCCGCTGCGGTCATCGTCGGGGTTGGCCTCCACTTCGACCCGCGGCTCGTCGGCCGGTGCCTTCCTTGGCCGGAGCGGGAGCGGGAGCGGCGGCGGCCGAACAAGCAGGCGGTCGAGGTTGGCGAGGTGCGTCCGCGTGCTGACTGAGCTGGGCCTGGCCGTCGCAACGTTCGCCGTCCCGTTTGGGTTGAGCGGGGATCGGGATGGATGGCTGTGGTGGAGCGGCGCCGTTACAGCCGCGGCGGCGGACATGGCCGGAGAAACCAATCCCTCTACGTGGAGTAGGTCTGTAGGTGTCGATCGAGCGCGTGTTAAACTTCAGAGCATGGCAAGTGTGGTGGTTTATAGCTGAGCTAAGCAGAGGGCGCGCGCGCACTAACACGTGCAGCACGTGTTGCCGCGGCCCATGAGTGTACTTGTCACGCGTGGAAATTCTGTTTTTTCAGGTCTGATTTAGTTAGCCAAATTAATCAGATTAATTACTCTCAGAAAATTTTATTTACCTGCTGCCTTTCCAAAAGTTCATTAAAGGAAACGCTTAAAGCTGAACTAATGGAGATCGATCTCTTGTCGACTTTGCTTTCTTGCTCTGATCTCGATTTGATTTCTCGGTCAGAGCTGAAGCCGAAGCAGAGGTCATATACTATACTAGTGAAGCCCCAGCAAATTATTAATCTATAGCGCAAAAATGAAATGCAAGAAAACTCTGATTGTTTTCTGTAATTGGACATATTTCTCGTTCTTCATTGTGGATTACTCTCTCCATCCTAAATTATATTTTTTGGTAAAAGTCAAATTATATGAAATTTGATCAAGTATAGAGTATATAGCAAAAAATGTCAAATTTTACAATAGCAAATTAATGTTATTAGAACCACCATAAAATATACTTTTATACTATATACATTTGGTATTGTGAATTTCGATATTTTTTGCTATATTTTGGTCAGATTTTGTAAGCTTTGACTTCGGCGGCAAATTATACGCAAAATATTTTGGAACGGATGGAGTATAAGAAAAGGGCACAAACCTACACTACACATTCCACTAGATATGTGTATCCACACGCTAGAATTAGCTGAATCTGAATATTAAGTCGGACCCTACAAACAGCAGTTCTTCATATCCATCAACCGAGCTCGTCAGTACGTAGTAACACTGTTCAGTTCCTATCAGATCAGTCGTGGCGTTAGTTGGCGGTTGGCGCCCGTGTAGGAGCTTCTCCGACCAGCCCAGCCGCAATTCGGAGAAGCCTCGCCGAAAGCCTGAAACTGTTCACACCGCGCGCGTAGACCACCGGCCAGCATGCTGCATGCACGGCAGTGGCAAGTATATTCAAGGGCTTGGCTACTAGCACGCTCTGTTTAACTAATTCACACGAAATTATACTATTTGGACGGCCAGTGAATTATGGGTATCTTTTTCTTACTTCTTTAAAAAAATGTGTAACTAGCTGAACTAAAGAACAGTTCAAGATACCACCGCAACTAGTTTTTTTTTCCAGTCTTGCTTGAGTAAAAGTTGTTAAATATTGCGGTTGATTATTATAAAGCTTTATTTTGTGCAGAAGATATGATGGATATTAATCTAGCAGATGATTTCTGGGATGAAAATGACATGGTTACTAATGAGCAACATTTAATTTTGGATGTTGACTTTTCTGAAAAAGAGGTAAAAGAGGCAGTTTTTGGCTCTTATGCTGATGGTGCCCCTGGCCCTGATGGGTTCCCTTTCCTTTTTTACCAAAAGTTTTGGGACTTGATTAAACCTGACTTGATGGGAATGGTTAATGAGTGGAATCGTGGGAATTTAGACCTTTTTCGTTTGAATTTTTCCCTTTTAACTCTTATTCCAAAAGAAGCTGATGCTGTGACTATATAGAAATTCAGACCAATTGCTTTGACAAATTACAGTTTAAAGATTTTTTTCTAAGTGTGCAACCAATAGGTTGTGTGGTATAAGTGATGTGCTTATTTCTCAAAATCAAACTGCCTTTTTAAAAGGAAGATATATATTGGAAAGTGTGGTTGCAGCTCATGAAATTATTCATGATGTTGCTTACAGTGATCAGTCTGGTTTTGTGTTTAAGCTGGACTATGAAAAAGCTTATGATAAGGTTGATAGAAACTTTCTAATTAAAATGATGCAAGGTAGGGGCTTTAGCTCGAAATGGATTAAGATTCTTGTGTCCTTATTGGATAGAGGTTCAGTTGGAGTTAGACTGAATGACATGAATAGTGATTTCTTTCTTACTAGTAGGGGTGTGAGGCAGGGTGACCCTATCTCCCCTATCCTGTTTAATTATGTTGCTGATGTCTTTACCAAGATGCTTATTAAAGCTGCTGCTAAAAATCATATTACTGGGTTGATGCATAATATGGTAAATACTGGTATAAGCAGTATGCAATATGCTGATGATACTTTGTTGTTCCTCAAGAATGATGTCTCTTCTGCAATAAATCTTAAATGGTTATTGTCTTGTTTTGAGCAAATGTCTGGTATGAGAATTAATTTTCATAAATGTGACTTAATTGCTATTAATGTGGATGATGAGAGTGCCCAGAATGTGTCTCAAACTTTGAGTTGTGGACTTGGGAAATTTCCTTTGAAATATCGGGGAGTTCCTTTACATTATAAAAAATTGAGAAAAGAAGATTTACAGCCTGTAGTGGATAAGATTCTTAAGAAAGCTGGAGGGTGGAGAGGCAGGTTACTAAACCATGCTGCAAAGTTGGAACTGGTCAGAAGTGTCCTGGCTAGTATTCCTTTGTATTTGTTGAGTGTGATTAAATTCCCAAAGTGGGCTATTACTTTAATTAATTCTCATATGGGTCATTGTCTATGGGACAATTATGAGGGTCACCATAAGTACCACCTTGCTAACTGGGGGTTAATCTCTCAAAAAAAAGAATTTGGGGGGGTTAGGAATTCTAGACTTGGCTGAGCTAAACATGTGTTTGCTGGCCACTTGGATTAAAAGATATAACCTAGCTGAGGATAAAATCTAGAAATCAATTATTGATCATAAATATGGCTTGGAAGATAAAAATATCTTAGCATGCTCTACCCCTGGTGCCTCTCCTTTTTGGAAAGGTGTCATGTGGGCTACTACAGCAACTAGGATAGGTTATAATCGCAAAATTGGAAATGGGAAGAAGGTTCAATTTTGGGAAGATCAATGGTTTGGGAATTGCAGCCTGGCTATTCAGTACTGGGATGTGTATATTCTGGCTAATGAGAAAAACATTAGTGTTGCTGATGTCTGGGATGGGGTGCAGCTCAAAATCTTCTTTAGGAGATGCTTTAGTCATGAACTCATGATAAAGTGGTATGAGATTTTGGAAATTGCCAAATCTATTCAGTTTACTCAAGAACCTGATGCTTTAATTTGGAAGTTTACTTCCAATGGTCAATTTAATGTTAAGACTATGTATGCTTTTATAAACTTTAGGGGTGTACAAACTATTGATGTGCATGCCATTTGGAAAATTAAAGTTCCTCCAAAGATTCAATTCTTTCTTTGGCTGATCTATTATAAAAAAACTGCTCACTAGAGATAATCTAAGTAAAAGACAGCATGTTGATGACCTCACTTGTGTATTTTGCAATGAAATTGAATCTTGTGATCATTTATTCTGGGAGTGTGCTGTAGCTAAAGCAGCCTGGGAGGAAATGAAAAGAATAACTGGGGCACAAACTGCTATCAATTCATTATGTGATCTATCTTCTCTCTGGCCTAACAAAGATAGGATAGCTAGTAATATGGTTCATGCTGCTCTATTGAGAGCTCTTTGGATTATGAGAAATGGCTTGGTTTTCAACCGTGTTGTTTGGCCTGGTATGCAGACTTTGTGGAGAAAAACTGCATGTTTGATTGCTCAATGGGAGATTCTGGTGCCAGAGGCAGAAAAAGGAAGTTTAAAGCTGATGGGGGTGCGGCTGGAAGCTCTGGTCAGGGCGCCGCCTCTGTTGTTATGGCCGGATCCTAGGTGACGCGAGGAAAGAAGATGTGCTCTCGAAATGAGCTGATCGTCAGCAACAGCGGCGATGGCAACGTGAAGCTGGTCCTGGCGTCGGATCTGGCGCAGATCCTGGAGGAGAAGAACCTGATGCTGGTTGGAGACGGTGAGAACTTCAAAGTGACGCACAAGACGGCCTTCTGAGCTGCTTTGTGATCTCCACCTTTGGGGTTTTTTGCCTAAGTGGACATATTTGCTCTGTAATAAAAACTAGACTTTCTGCTGTTTTCTAGTTGGTTTGGTTAGGTTCTCGTTTTGAAAAACTGATCTGCAACTCTTGCATCTCCGTATGCGTCTGTGAAAACTGTTGTAATGTGTACTTCTATGAAATGGAGCAGGGGCGAGCCCTTTTTATCAAAACAAGGATGACAGCACGGAGGTCAAGGCTCAACATATTTTCCGTGTCGTCGACAAGGTCGAGGCGGAGGAGCAAGCGCCTTCTCTAACATCGGCAGATGTGAAGACCTTTGCAGGCCTAAGAGGCTGGGGGGCTACAAAGTTCTTCAAAAGGGAAGTCTTTGAGAAATCAAGGTATCTCAAGGGTGATTCTTTCACAATCAGGTGTGACATCGTCGTCATCGACGAGATCCGCACCGAGGTGGCCAAGACCTCCGGTACGAGTTTCGTCTCCGTGCCCCAGTCCAACCAGAGCCAACACCTCGGTGATCTCCTGGATACCGGGAAGGGCGCCGACGTGGTGTTCGAGGTCGGCGGCGAGACGTTCGCCGCGCACCGGTGGCTGCTCGCGGCCCGATCGCCTGTCTTCAGTGCGGAGCTATTCGGCTCGATGAAGGAGGGTGATGTTGCACGTGCCGTACGCATAGATGACATGGAGGCGCAGGTGTTCAAAGCTCTGCTTCGTTTCCTCTACACTGACTCCTTACCGGAGACAGAAACACAAGAGGGCGAGGAAGATGTCATGCTGCTTGTCGCGGCAGACAGGTATAGCATGGAGAGGCTCAAGCTTATTTGCGAGGAAAAATTGTGCGAGTACATCGATGTAGCCACAGTTGCGACCATCCTGGCACTTGCTGAGCAGCACCGCTGTGTTGGGCTGAAGAAGGCGTGCTTTGATTTTCTTAGCTGCCCAGCAAATCTTAGGGCAGTCCTGGCCACTGAGGGCTTCCAACATGTGTATAGGAGCTGCCCTTCTGTTGTGATGGAACTGATTACCATGCCGTCAAGACCTTAGCCGAGTGATGCCCAGTATTCTAGCAGTGGTGATTCGTGATTTTTACATTTCTAGACTGTGAATTAGTACGTTATCAAGTAGTAGCAGTAGTTATCTTGTTCAAGCAGTGTTTACATGTTTCCGGACTTTTTGAGTTACATTCTCAGGTAGTTCTGTCGGTATGTCATATCCTCCCCCAAAAAGAAGAGAAAGCAGGGCACTTGTGCTCTTATTTCCTCAGGGGATGTCAAAATAGTTCCGTTGGTATGGCATATGTCAATTTTACGGAGAGATGAGAAGTCAATTAACTTTGTTTTTGTCTTTCTAGTTCGTTGCATTCCTACAAGGTTACAAAGCAATCAGGAGTTGCTTCTTTTTTAACAGAGAAGGAGCTCTGCCTTAGGGAGCTCTTTCTTACCGGGTTGCTTTGTAGTTTGTTGAACTTGTGAAGCATGCATAAAACTGTGATAAACTTGATTAAAAAAATAGTTTGATTTGATGAACTTGATAAAGTACTTGATCATGAAACTTTTATGAACCTGTGCATTAGTAATGCGGAACATTTTTTTCAAGGGTATATCCTGGATATACGTATCGGTTTTATAGAAGAAGGGTCAAGCGGCCAAATGTGGTGACCCAGCATACCACTGCATGTGTAGTATGCAAGTCGTTGACATAACAGCAATGAAACACCGTCTCACTAGTATTACATCGATCAGAGTGGTACAACAGAAACATCGTAGGTCCAAGGTATGTCTATAGGATTACAATTTTCAGCATACAAAAGATCTTCAGAACCTCCTCAACAGGTAGAGGTTTAGTCCTGGCGACTACAATCGAGAAAGAATAAGCTGAAGACTAAACTAGAGCTACAGCTAATGCAGTTGGCTTACTATAGACTAGCCCTAACTACTTAGGTTCTAGGATTAGGGAATTGGGTCCCTTCTATTCCTATTCTAGTTTTCCTCCAAGCTTGATGTAGTCGTTGACTTTGTTGATAGTTTTGACGTTGATAGAGGGCTTCATCTTCATCTTCAGTGTCTCGAGGTTGCCTCCTTGAGTTTCCTCCAATCTAAGCAAGGGTTAAGAGGGAGTGGGGTGAGTAACGAGCGTTACCCAGCAAGTTCATATAAGGAATAAGGTGTTTGATGCACTATCTACAGCCTTAGACCCAAGAGTCGTTTGGCAATGCAAGTTTTCATAAACATTTCTTCAAGAGGTCGTTTTTATTCAGAAGAACTATGTCCGTCAGCCTTCACAGGTTGATTAGATCTTCGATGGGATCCTTTCCTGCCGCGTTCGCAGCTCCTTCCCGGAACAGGGAGTATCTTGGTACTTTCTTACACTCTGCAGAGGTGGTCACTTGTACCCATGAGAGATCAAAGCCTTGCTGCACGACCGGGCGATCTTTCCCATCCACACTTCCTTGGTGTGGGGCCCAGTCTTGTGATCCAAGCCAATCACCGTTCTTCTCCGCGACCTCGCAGACCCACCCATTTGTAAGTCCATCCTCCCCTATACCACATATGTAGACTGATTGGCGCACTGGTCCTGCCCTTTACATTATGGACGCTCCCATAGGTAGACTGTTCCGGACCCAAATGCCCGCTCCTATACAATATGGGTATACTGATCCGGATGACCCTTACAATCCATCATAGATCAATTAGCAAGTCTGTCCCCCCCTATACTATAGGCAGACTGGCAGGAAATGCATTTCCCCCCTTTACACTATAGTAGCCTAGGCAAGACAACCCTCGCTACTGATCCGTTGGCATGCGAGAGGGAAAAGATACAGCTGACTTCTCCGTCCCATTCCAGATCTCATGGTTGACCGTTATTTACGGCGCTAGAATCACTGGCGACATTTGCTATTAGTCCTAGGTGAAATTTCCAGTTGCAGTTGGACCTCCACCATACTCATACCATGATCCCACTGCCCACCATCCTAGGGCAACAACCATTCCGGTCGAAACCACTATTCATATTCATTATGAAAAGAGAACCTTTTGCTTTTCAATGCAGTAATAATACCACAGGTATGTATTTGCAAGTAATTTGATAAAAATACACAAGAGATATGAGCAAGAGTGAACTTGCCTTTTTGACTGCAAGATTATGTGAGTCAGGGTCTTCGATACGATAGAAATCCCAATTCTGAAATAGCAATCATCATCCGGTAGGGATGATGTTGGAAATCTGCAGCATGATATGCATAATATATGGAAGAAGAAGACCTCCGGTGGTAGAAATCTGCAGCATGATTATGCGAGTCAAGATCGCTCCAGAGGCAAGCATGGCGATGAAGAAGACCTCCGGTGGCGATTCCCCTCTCCGGCAGGGTGCCGGGAAGAGCTTCTGGACCCTCCCGATCTCGGGTCGACGATGGCGGCGGATCGCGATGTGTTTCTGCAAAATTGATCGGGTACTTAGGTTTTTCCCGTCGGGGGGTCTTTATAGGCGAAGGGGCAGCGTCAGAAGTGGACCAGGTGGGGCTCACCACAGGGCGGCGCAGACAGGCCCTGGGCCGCGCCACTGGTGGTGAGGCCACCCCCTGGCTCCGTTCCGTCTCCTCTTCGGTTCTCTGGAAGCTTCAGTAAATTTCTGGATGTTCGGCTTTTGTTTCGTCCAATTCCGAGAATATTTCCTGTGTAACTTTCTGAAACACAAAAATAGCAGAAAACATGGAACTGGCACTGTGGCATCTTGTGAATAGGTTAGAATGCATAAAAATGCCACGAAGTGTAACGAAACACTAAGCAAATGGTGTGAAAACAAGCATGGAGCATCAAAAATTATAGATACGTTTGAGACGTATCAGCATCCCCAAGCTTAACTCCTGCTCGTCCTCGAGTAGGTAAGTGATAACAAAAGAAATAATTTTTGAGGTGACATGACCTACACAATCTTGACCATATATGTAAGCGTTGTGCGCTGGGATCGAAAGAACTTAAAACATGGGCATGAAAGATATAATCTTGATAGAAGAAACTTAGCAACCATGTTATAACATGAAAAAGAACACAAATGAAAGATCATGAAAATGAAACAATGAAAGTCAAACGTGTGTTCAAATCATATGGAAAACATAGCAAATGGTTTTCAGCTTGTCCTTCATGAGAGAGCAAAACATAAATGCATAGGACACCTTCAAGTTTAAGAGGGCGACTAGATACAAATAATTTAAGAACAAGTGAAACCAATATCATGAATCAATCAATGAAAACTTTGGGACAATGCACATTATACTAAGAATGACAACTATGCTCTCTTAGATGGTGCATAAAGGTAGAAGGTGGTGACTCAACATAAAAGTAAAAAAAAGGCCCTTCGCGGAGGGAAGCAGTGATTGCAAGTTTTATAAACCTTCAAAAATTATGATACTTACTAGCTTTGAGCTCTCATTGCCCCCATCATAAGCATCTTGAATGGTTAAAGTTAATGCGAATACAATTATGATGCATCTGCTTGACAAATCATACGTTGAAAATGTCGTGTCCCTTGAAGTACGAATACCCAAACCTCATGCTACTCGACTTAGAGTTCCAAGCAAGCTCTTGTCATTGTAAATATATGTGTATCATCGAGAACCGCCAACGGGGTACCTCCATGCCCGATGACATGGAACAAGCCCACATCAAAATGATAGGACAAACAGACAATGAAAACCTCGGCATCTCTTTTATTTACAATTGGTATAGCTTTTTATTTTGAGATGCGTCGTCGAATGTCCACTATGGGCATGCTATAAATTTCCACCATGAATGATGCATGGCTTAGATTAGCGGCCCAGCCGTTTCCCTAACACATACAAAAACTCCATGATCCCACAAGATTCCCAACTTATTTCACATCGCGAGTATCCATAAACAAAAGATCACGATATCAACTCAAATGAAAGATAGTGCAATGTTGAAAGCTTGCCCCATGACGGCATGGCTGGGCTAATTTCCAACTTACAACTTGCAAGCATAACAACTCAACATAAGAGAGCTACAATGTCAAATTTTTAAGAACAAGAAAAATAAAGTGTGCCATCAGGTTCGTGAGAGCTTTACTGACCAATTTTTGCATAACACCAAAAAGAGTTTAATTTGAAGGATAGATAAAAGCAAGTCAAATGTACTTTGGAATAGCAAATTGCTAATAGGTATGTATGGTGGACACATTGGAACAACTTGGTTTTTAGGAGTTGGATGCACGAGTAGAGCTCATACTCAATACAAAACGAGGGCTAGCAAAAGACTGGGAGCGACCAACTAAGAGAGCAATAACAACCATAATCATGTAAAGCGACAAAGCGACATTAAAAGAAGCATAAGATGGCATCAAAAGTCAAAAACTAAGTGATCATAGAGGCTTATGGCGACTTTATATGAGTCTAACATGTGTGAGCATGCGCCAAGTCAACCCAAATAAAGCATCAAAGGAGAAAACCAAAATAATGCTTCCAAATAATTAAAACAACGCATGATTTTTTTAATGGCTCATTAAGCAATCTCAGTCATTTGAGACAAGTCATGCTACAGCAAAAATCACTAATCATACTATCAAAAAGACATCAAGCACGACATGCAAAAGCCTAGGCCGCAGTCTACACAAGCTCCTTTTTGTACCACTTTTTTGCATAAAGCTTTTTCTCATTTCCGACACCATTAGAACTTTTTTGAAACAACTTTGATGAAAACCAACATGGACCAGAGGTCAAAATACACCTTGATGAAAAGATATAATAAGATCTAAACAAAAATCAAGGCAAAAAATTAAAAGCTAAACGCAGTAGCAGAAAAAGAGAACACTCGTTGAAACGATAAGAGTGAAAAAGGAGTGTTCTTGGCAAATGAAAAGCAAGGCAACTTCTCCAAAAGAAATTTGTTGGCTTCCAACCATTTATTGCAGCAAACAAAACTAAACAAAACTGAAAACTAAAAACAACTGACGCTCCAAGAAAAACGCATAATGCATAAAGCAATAAAAATATAGTGTGTTGAAAGGTGACCTGATTTTTGCCGATGAAGAAGGGGTGCCTCGGGGGCATCCCCAAGCTTTGATGCTTGTACCTCTTGGATATTTCTTAGGGTGCGTGGGCATCCCCAAGCTTGAGCTTTTGTCCATTCTTCAACTCATCTCATCATTCTCCAATCCCTACACTTAAAACTTCCTTCATACAAAACTAAACACAATTTTATTAGCAACATTAGTGTAAGCATAATATTGAATCAACCCTTTTTGCTTCAGGTTTCAACTCAAAACCACCACATATAAAGAATATACTACTGTAGCAACTTCCCCAAAAGTTCCGTGATCAAAAGAACTCAAAAAGAAAGCGATCAAGCGGCAAACACAAATAATGGCAGAAATCTGTCAAAACAGAACAGCTGACAAAGGTCGAATTTTTAGAGGGTTTTATGTTGCTCAAATCAAAAAGTGTATAACTAATGAAAGTTTGGATATAACCTGGGGCATATGCACAAGAAATCTCAGGTCAAAAAGATATTCTGAGAATTTTCACGAATTTTTACGGTGCAGCACCGAAATCTGTTTCAGGACAGCAACATCCCCAAATCTTACCTCACTCAAATTAGAGGCTTCTCTTGGCACAAATACGAAATAAAAATTATAAGGAGAGGTCATTAAAATAGTAATAACTTCCAAGACTCAAATAAAATAAAAAGAACTGAAATTAAAAATTGGGTTACCTCCCAAGAGTGCTTTTTTTAACGCCTTTGAGCTAGGCGCAGAAAATGCGAATCAAGTAATATCAAGTGATGAAGCATCAAGCTCATAATTTGCTCTAAGAATAGAGTCAAAAAGCAATTTCTTTCTCTTTATAGGGAAGTGTTCCATACCTTTCTTGAGTGGGAATTGATATTTCATGGTGCCTTCCCTCATATCAATGATGTCACCTACAGTTCGAAGAAAGGGTCTTCCCAAAATAATAGGACATGAAGCATTGCATTCAACATCCATGACAAGAAAATCAACGGAAACAAGGTTATTGTTAACCATAATAAGAACATCATTAATCCTTCCGAAAGGTTTCTTCTTAGCAACATCAGCAGTAGGAACATCATAATAACACTTTTCAAGCGGTGGTAAATCAAGCATATCATAATTTTTTCTAGGCATAATAGAAATACTAGCACATAGATCACATAAAGCATGGCAATCAAAACCATTAACATGCATATCAATGATGGGTTCCGAACCATCTTCTAACTTCTTGGGAATAGAAGCTTTTTGCTTCAACTTTTCATCCCTAATTTTCATAAGAGCATTGGTAATATGCTTAGTAAAAGCAACATTTAAAGAACTAGCATTGGGACTCAAAGCAAGCTTTTGCAAGAACAAAATAACTTCAGATATATTGCAGCCATCAACATGAAAATCATTAAAGGAAATAGAGCTATCATCTCCTACACTCCAAAAAATTTCAGCACTCTTTTGAGAAAAAGTTTTTGCTGTTTTGGGCTTTTTAACACAAGGAGTGGGAGTTTTCTCTACACCAATCAAAGTAAGAGGATTGCTAGCATTTGGAACAACATCATTAGAGGTAGTAATGGTACATGCCTTCATCTTTCTAGCCATCTCATCTTCTCTTTCCCACCTGGCATGCAATTCTGCTAGCATCCTAACATTTTCATCAATTCTAACTTGGATAGCATTAGTAGTGGCAAAAGGATTATTCTCTTTCACATAATTAGGCAACACTTTTAATTTCAGAAGTTCAACATCATGAGCAAGGCTATCAACTTTAGAAGCAAGAATATCAATTTTATCTAACTTTTCCTCAACAGACTTGTTAAAAGCATTTTGCTTACCGATGAAGTTATTGAGCATTACTTCAAGCTCAGAGGGCGTAGCCCTAGTGTTGTTGGAGGAATTACCATAAGAGTTACCATAACCATTACCATTGGTAGAAGGATACAGCCTATAATTGTTACTAGCAAAATTGTTCCTATAGGCATTGTTGTTAAAATTATTATTTCTAATGAAATTTACATCAACATGCTCTTCTTGAGCAACCAAAGAGGCCAAAGGAACATTATTAGGATCAACATGAGTCCTATCATTAGAAAGCATAAGCATTATTGCATCAATCTTATCACTCAAGAAAGAGGTTTCCTCAACAGAATTTACCTTCTTACCTTGTGGAGCTCTCTCGGTGTGCCATTCAGAATAATTTCCCATCATATTGTCGAGAAGCTTGGTTGCGGCGCCCAAGGTAAGGGACATAAAAGTGCCTCCAGCAGCTGAATCCAATAGGTTCCTTGAAGAAAAATTCAGTCCTGCATAAAAAGTTTGGACAATCATCCAAGTAGTCAGTCCATGAGTGGGACAATTCTTTATCATAGATTTCATTCTTTCCCAAGCCTGAGCAACATGTTCATTATCAAACTGACTAAACTTCATAATATTGCTATGCAAAGCTATAATCTTAGCAGGAGGATAGTATCTTCCAATAAAAGCATCCTTACACTTAGCCCATGAATCAATACTATTATTAGGCAAAAACAGCAACCAATCCTTAGCTTTTCCTCTCAAAGAAAAAGGAAACAACTTAAGCTTAATAATATCACTTTCTACATCCTTATATTTCTGCATCTCACATAGCTCAACAAAATTGTTGAGATGAGCTGCAGCATCATCAGTACTAGCACCAGAAAATTGCTCTTTCATAACAAGGTTCAATAAAGCAGATTTAATCTCATAAAAATTTGCAGCAGGAGCAGGTGGCGCAATAGGAGTGCAGATAAAATCACTATTATTAGTGCTAGTAAAATCACACAACTTGGTGTTCTCATGAGTACCCATTCTAGCAAAGCTAAAAGCAGACAAGTAAAAACAACTATAAAGGAAACTAATTTTTTTGTGTTTTTGATAAAACGATGCAAGTAAAAATAAAATAAAAGCAAAACTAAAACAAAGTAAAGGATATGCGTGCAAAACTCCCCTTGCAGAAGTCTTCTTTTTCCCCGGCAACAGCGCTAGTAAAGAGTCTTGATGCGGCACAGTGTTGATGTAATTTCACCGTCCAGTTGGGAACCCCAAGAGGAAGGTATGATGAGCACAGCAGCAAGCTTTTCCCTCAGTAAGAAACCAAGGTTTGTCAGTCCTGGAAAAAGCCAAACATCAGAAGGTGATGCCTGCTAGCTTCGCGACAGCTCCAGATAATTTATAAGGCACCTCGTCCAGGCTTTGCTTTGCGAGCGGCAACGTGGAACCTGCACACAACACAACCAAATACTTTGCTCCCAACTTACGATGAGGTTGTCAATCTCACCGGTTTGCTTGAAACAAAGGTATGAGCGTATCGAGTGGAAAGCAATAGTAATATGCGAGAAAGTAAATAGTGCGAGTAAAGTAAACAGGTGATAGCAATATAAAGGAAATAGGACCGGGGTCCATAGTTCACTAGTGGTGTCTCTCCATAAGATAAAATAACACATGCTGGGTAAACAAATTACAGTTGGGCAATTGATAGAATAAAGATAACGTGCTATATCGCGAGGATCACTATGAGATTTACTCTGGGAATTACAATAAGATACATAGACCGCCATCCAACTGCATCTATGACTAATAATCCACTTGCGGAGAATCAATCTGAGAACTCCACAAGTATTAAGTTGCGAACAACAAATAACTGCATTAAGCAAAGTGTGTAATGTAAACAAAGCATATGCCCTTTGACATATGAATGTTGTTTTCTCCCTAGTGGCAACAACACATCTACAACCTTAGAGGTTTCTGTCACTCCCCCAGATTAAATAGAGGCATGAACCCAACTATCGAGCATAAATACCCCCTCTTGGAGTCACTAGTATCTACTCGGCCAAGATAGCTACTAACAACGGAGAGCATGCAAGATCATAAACAACATAGAGATAACATAAGATAATATTCAGCACATCAACTCAATCATAACACCAATATTCATCGGATCCCAACAAACACAATATGTAGAATTACATAACGGTGATCTCGATCATGTAAGGCAGCTCACGAGATCTAAATATGTAGCACATGGTGGAGAAGACAACCATCTAGCTACTGCTATGGACCCATAGTCCAAGGTAGACTACTCACTCATCGCGCCGGAGGCAAGCATGGCGATGAAGAAGACCTCCGGTGGCGATTCCCCTCTCCGGCAGGGTGCCGGGAAGAGCTTCTGGACCCTCCCGATCTCGGGTCGACGACGGCGGCGGATCGCGATGTGTTTCTGGAAAATTGATCGGGTACTTAGGTTTTTCCCATCGGGGGGTCTTTATAGGCGAAGGGGCAGTGTCAGAAGTGGACCAGGTGGGGCTCACCACAGGGCGGCGCGGCCAGGCCCTGGGCCGCGCCCCCTGGTGGTGAGGCTACCCCCTGGCTCCGTTCCGTCTCCTCTTCGGTTCTCTGGAAGCTTCGGTAAATTTCTGGATGTTCGGCTTTTGTTTCGTCCAATTCCGAGAATATTTTCTGTGTAACTTTCTGAAACACAAAAACAGCAGAAAACAGGGAACTGGCACTGTGGCATCTTGTTAATAGGTTAGAATGCATAAAAATGCCACAAAGTGTAACAAAACAGTAAGCAAATGGTGTGAAAACAAGCATGGAGCATCAAAAATTATAGATACGTTTGAGACGTATCAGTATTGCTCTAAGCGTAACCTAACCCCGATGATTTGTTATTGTTGAATCGTGGTGACTTCTTTGTGGTGTGTTGCACTTTTAATTCACTCCACAACAAGGTTGTTAAGGATTTTAGGTTAGTTGACTACCAACATTAGTAATAGGATAAAGCTTACAATAAGAGTTATTGCAAAAGACTGGTATAGCAATAGATGAAGACTTGAAAGTAACACTTTTAAGTGGTATCTTGTTATTAGCAGTCAAGTAATTGATTATGGACCAACATAGTTGAGGTACTTCTTATTTGATAAGAATACCCAGTTAGTCCTAGGGTTGACAACAATCTTAACCTACACATAAGAATTATTTATATTCAACTTAATGAAGTTGTTTGATATTTACTTTCAAGGTATCTTGAAAGAATAACATTTGAAGAACATACTACTAGGTGATTTTAAATGGAATAACAATATTGAAAATCATTTTAGGGATTAAAATCCTAATAGTAAAGTTTTAGGATTAATACAAAATATTAAATGGAATAACAATATTGAAGTAGTCAAATTTTTAATTGGTATTTGAAAACTTGGTTTGAATTATTATAATTGGATTTGAATTCAAAATGCAAATACTACTTAAACAAGTTTTCAAATTTAGTTCAAATTTTTTTCACACAAGCATGCAAGATTATAATCTAAATAGATAGATTATGTTATTATGATCATTTTGGTATAACATTTGTATTTTTTCTGATTTAAGATGAAATAGTTATGATTTTTCTAAGTTTCTGATATTTCGAATAACTAGGCAGATACTTTTTATACCGAACCAATTTCTAACCCTAGCCATTGACAGGTGGGGTCGGGCTGAGTCAGCAGCCACACATGCAGAGGACTGGGTCAAGCAGACTGACAGGTGGGCCACAGATCCGGTCAATGCCACGTATGCCTTGACCGAGTCAAAATCGATGACTGGACTGGGAAGCTGACCGCTGGTGGGACCGGGAACGACGGCGGCGGCGCCCTACTGCTTCCCCTGATGCTCGAGTAGGCTAGAAAGGACCGGGAGTATGCAAGGAACATTATGGTGGCGGTGCCCCTAGGAAAAGGTCAATGGAGCAACGTCGACGACGACCAACTGCGGCGGCGCGCTCCGGCCGGACCACGATACGATGCTACAAGCTATCAAACGATGCAAGGAAGAGCTCCCGAGATTCGTAGGCTCACCGTGGTGCTACTGGACTGCTCGACGAGGTCTATGGTGGTCAGAGATGGGCGCATCATCGAGGATTCCGACGAACACCGGCGAAAGGGAACGGCCAAAATAGGGCAGCTCAGGCCTCTCCTCCTCGATTCCTTTGGTCAAGATGCTTGATGTCTACGCACGTGTCTGTTCTTGTAGACAGTGTTGGGCCTCCAAGTGCAGAGGTTTGTAGAACAGCAGCAAGTTTCCCTTAAGTGGATCACCCAAGGTTTATCGAACTCAGGGAGGAAGAGGTCAAAGCTATCCCTCTCAAACAACCCTGCAATTATAATACAGAAAGTCTCTTGTGTCCCCAACCCACCCAATACACTTGTCAGATGTATAGGTGCACTAGTTCGGTGAAAAGATAGTGAAATACAAGTAGTAGTGATGATTATGAGTAGTAAATGTAATCTGAAATAAATATCGCTGCAAGCAAACATGTAACAAAACTGAATGTAAACGGTGTGCAAAGCTTGGAAACAAGGCCTAGGGATCATACTTTCACTAGTGGACACACTCTCAACAAATATAACATAGTTGAACCAATAGATACTATCATCAATATGCAACTCAAAACAATTCTCCAATGGAAAACGAACACTAATCATGCGTAGGGCTACGAAGCACTCCTCAAAGTCCGTATTTCCCCAAACTAGATTGTCCCACACTGTCACCGTGAACGCACTAGATGGTTCCAACAAACACCAACAATTCATAGAGATATTAACCAAAAGAGACACACATAATGCGCACACTGTCACCTTTTCAACTAGAGTAGCATAATATCTGAATAATAACATCTACCAATTCAACTAGATACAAAGCTCATGATCATATAAAGATCACATCATGGGAGAGAGAGGTGAACCACATAGCTACCGGTAGAGCCCTCAGCCCCGGGGAGAACTACTCCCTCCTCATCATAGGAGACATCAAGGTTGATGGAGATGGCGGTGAGGTCGATGGAGACGGCGGAGATGGCGATGGAGACCGATGGAGATGGCTCCGGGGGCACTTCCCCATCCCGGCAGGGTGCCGGAACAGAGACTTATGTCCCCTAAAATTCGTCGGTGGTGGCGGCGGAGCTACGGAACTCTTTCTAGAAAATTTCCGATCGATTTAGGGTTTTCCGTCGGGAGGCTTTTTATAGGCGAAGGGGCGTCGTCAGGAGGCGACCAAGGGGGTCTCACCACAGGGGGGCGCGGCGAGGGGCTGGGCCGCGCCCCCTCATGGTGAGGCTGGCCCCTAGCCCTCCTCCGGCTCTCGTTCGGTCTTTGATACTCTTCCGAGAAAAATAAGACTTTGGGAACTTGTTTCGTCCAATTCTGAGAATATTTCATGTGTAGCTTTTCTGAAACACAAAAACAGCAGAAAATAGGGAACTGGCACTGTGGCATCTTGTCAATAGGTTAGTTCCGGAAATCACATAAAAACGCCATGAAGTGTAACAAAAACACAAGGCAAATGGTGTAAAAACAAGCATGGAGCATCAAAAATTATATATACGTTTGAGACGTATCAGCATCCCCAAGCATAACTCCTGCTCATCCTCAAGTAGGTAAGTGATAACAAAAGAATAATTTTTGAGGTGACATGCACCATCACAATTTGATCAACGAGGTAGAGCATTGAGTGCTGAGATCAAAGAACTTAAAACATGGGCATGAAAGACATAATCTTGATAATAAAAACTTAGCAACCATGTTATAGCATGAAAAGAAACACAAAGGAAAGATCGTGAAAATGAAACAATGAAAGTCACGTGTGTGTTTCAACCATATGGAAAACATAGCAAATGGTTTTCAGCTTGTCCCTCATGGAGTAGCAAAACATAAATGCATAGGACACCTTCAATTTTAAGAGGGTGACTAGATACAAGTAATTTAAGAACAAGCAAAACCATAATCATGAATCAATCAATAATAAACTTTGGGACTATGCACATTATACTCAGAATAACAACTATGCTCTCTTAGACGGTGCATAAAGGTAGAAGGTGGAGACTCAACATAAAAGTAAAAGAAAGGCCCTTCGCAGAGGGAAGCAGGGATTAAACATGTGCTAGAGCTTTTCATTTGTAAAACAGAGAGATAAAAATTGGTTTTGAGAGGTGGTTGTCTTTGTCAACGACTGGCAATGGGGTTCTTACTATCTTCCATACAAAAATGAAGCAAGTTTTTGAGAGAGATTGGCACTTTTGTGCTCTTTTATAAAGCTTGGCACTCCTCCCCACCTTTTTCCTTTCTCAAACCATGGCTAACCGATTCCATGGGTGCCCACCAACATTCACATACCATGGAGGAGTGCCTTTTTTTTCTTTTTCTTTTTTCCTTTTTTTTTATTTTTGGAATAAACAATATGGAAGATAGAAAATCCGACCACTACGTCCCCAAGAGCTAAAAACAGTGTCACAAAATGAGAGGTGTTTTGAAGGTTTTTTTTTGAAAGGTAGCAAATGAAAATTTACTTGGAATGGCTTACAAATACCATGCATAGGAATTTATAGTGGACACATTGGAATAACTTGGTTTTTGGGAGTTGGATGCATGAGTAGAGCTCATACTCAGTACAAAGTGAGGGCTAGCAAAAGACTGGGAGCGACCAACTAAGAGAGCAATAACGGCCATAATCATGCATAGCGACAAAACGTCATTGAAAGAAGCATAAAGTGGCATCACAAGTCAAAAACCAAATGATCATAGAGGCTATAGGTGACTTATTTTGTAGTCAACATGTGTAAGCATGTGCCAAGTCAACCCAAATAAAGCATCAAAGGAGAAAACCAAATAAATGCTTCCATATAATAAAAACAACGCATGATTTTTCAAAGGCTCATTAAGCAATCTCAGTCATTTGAGACAAGTCATGCTACAGCAAAACCACTAAGCATACTATCAAAATGATATCAAGCACGACATGCAAAAGTCTAAGCCGCGGTCTAAACAAGCTCCTTTTTGTACCACTTTTTTGCATAAAAACTTTTTCTCTTTTCCAACACCATTCGAACCTTTTTGAAACAACTCTTTTGATGAAAACCAACATAGACCAGAGGTCCAAATACACCTTGATGCAAAGATAACACAAGATCTGATCAAAAATCAAGGCAAAAAACAAAAGCTAAACGCAGTAGCAGAAAAAGAGAACACTCGTTGAACAATAAGAGTGAAAACTAGAGTGTTCTTGGCAATGAAAAATGGAGTAAGTCTCTCTCCAAAAACATGATGTGATCCAACATTTATTGCAGCAAACAAAGCAAAATAAAACTAAAAGCAAAAACAATTGACGCTCCAAGAAAAACGCATAGTGCATGAAGCAACAAAAATATAGTGTTTTGAAAGGTGACCTGATCTTTGCCGATGAAGAAGGAGGTGCCTCGGGGGCATCCCCAAGCTTTGATGCTTGTACTTCTTGGATATTTCTTGGGGTGACATGGGCATCCCCAAGCTTGAGCTTTTTTCCATTCTTCATCTCATCTCATCATTCTCCAATCCCTACACTTGAAAACTTCCTTCATACAAAACTCAACACAATTCTATTAGCAACATTAGTGTAAGCATAATAATGAATCAACCCTTTTTGGTTCAGATTTCAACTAAAAACCACCACATATTAAAGCATATACTACTGTAGCAACTTCCTCAAAAGGTTCCCGGATCAAAAGAACTCAAAAAGAAAGCGGTCGAGAGGCAAACACAAATAGTGGCAGAAATCTGTCAAAACTGAACAGCTGACAAAGGTTGATTTTTTAGAAGACCTTCTGTTGCTCAAATCGAAAAGTGTTAAACTAATGAAAGTTTGGATATAACCTGGGGCATATGCACAAGAAATAGCAGGTCAATAAGATATTCTGAGAATTTTCACGAATTTTTACGGTGCAGCACCGAAATCTGTTTTAGGACAGCAACATCCCCAAATCTTACCTCACTCAAATTAGAGGCTTCTCTTGGCACAAAAACGAAATAAAAATGATAAGGAGCAGTTATTACAGTATAAATAACTTCCAAGACTCAAATAAAAGAAAAAGTACTGAAAAGTAAAACATTGGGTTATCTCCTAAAAGTGCTTTTCTTTAACGCCTTTGAGCTAGGCGCAGTAATTTGCAAAGATGCTCATGTAGGCGCCATAAAAGAGCTTAAGGCAAAGGCGCTATATAGGAACTTAAAGCAAGAGAGAGCATCAAAAAGAAAATATGACACACATTTAAATCTAAACCACTTCCTATGAAAAATAATCTTGTAAAGAGACAAGTCATGAAAGCGCAAAGCAAAAAGCATAGGAAGGGAAAACGAGTACCACTTCAAGAATTGCAACATAAAGAGAGGAAACTCAGTATTGTTGAGATCCATCAAACCATGTTTCCCTCTCTCATAATAACTTTCAGTAGCATCATGAATATAACTAACAATATAACTATTACATAAAGCATCCCTATCATGAGCCACATGCATAAAAGAATTAATACTCCCCACATGAACAATTGTAGTAGGAGCAGATTCAACAGAATAATTATTCTTATCACCATAATCATTAAAAACAGGAGGCATATTGTAATCATAACTAATTTTCTCCTCAAAAGTAGGTGAACTGAAAATATTATACTCATCATTGTAACCATCATAAACTAGAGGTTTAGTATCATCACAAGCTAGAGAACATCTATTTCGCAAATCATATTCATCAAACATATCATCATAAGAAGGAACATGGATAGTACTAATGGTACAACAATTATTAACCTTAGAATTGGTAGCAAAAATATTTTCAATATCAAAAGTAGAGTGCTTTTCCCAATCATGATCACTAACATAGGTAACAGGCATAGGAACATCATCCCAATCAGAATTATCATAATCTATAATAGGAGCAGCATGCTTAGGGGAAGATATCGTTTCCTCTCGCCTTTTACTCCTCTTCTTCTTCTTCTTCTTCTTCTTACTCTTCTTACTCTCTCCTTTAGGAGGGAGAGACTTGAAAGGCATCTTCTCCACATAATCTGGTTTACTGACAGAAACAACAGAAGAAACTTTGGAGGATTCCTCCTCTCTATTAATAAGATAGAAACATCTATTAGTCCTGTCATAGCCTGGCAAAACATCATGTTTTATAAGATTTTGTATGTAAGTATTTGCAAGGCAATCTTTAACACAATAGAGACGACAACCACGAAGGGTGCTATTAATATCAGAATCACTCATATCTATCAAAGAAGTCTTTCTAGATATCTCTTCATACCCCAAAAACAAAGTAAGCTCATCATGCTGATTGAGAGTAATCTTGTCATCACAATACAAACTTGCGGTACTCATTCGATTAGAAAGGTGACTATTAGGGCTTGAGCATTGAAAATTAAAATGACCTATGTCATCGCAAAACTCACAAAGAAAAGGATAAAGCTTGCAAACCTTTTCACCAAGCTCTCCTATAGCCTTGTGCAACATTCGGGTTTCTTTATTCGCGTGGTGGATACAATAATATTCCTTGTTGTGACTCTGTTCACAAGGTCTATGTACTCCACAAAAATTAACATGCTTATAGGAAGTAGTACTTTCAGAAATTTGAGCATGTTTATTGCAATCATCAATAATAATATCACTTTCTATGCAAGTGTCCTTAAAAGGTTCATGATACACGGCCCCCTTTTCCTTTAGGAACATTAATATGAGAAGAAAAGGCTTTAAAACAATCAACCATAATTTGAGGATCAAGACCATATTAAGCACTAAGCTCTTGAAAATCAGCAGTTTCAGCGAAAGACTTAATGCAATCATGCTCATAAATTATACCTGATCCTTTACCTTTATCGCTATCCCAACCTTCAATATTGTTTTGAATTGTTTCAAGCATATCCCACTTGGTGTCAACATCCTTCCTTGTGAAAGACCCATCCAAGTATGCATCTAGATGGTCCTTGTAATGTCCTGAAAGCCTTGCATAAAAATTATCGATAACAATATTACAAGGAAGATCATGAATAGGACATTTGAGCATTAGTGACTTCAATCTTCCCCACGCTTGGGCAATGCTTTATCCCTCATGCGGATGAAAATTATAAATATAATTCCTATCTTTATAAACCTCACTAGAAGGATAGAATTTAGAATAAAAGAGAGGTACAATTTCCTCCCAATCAATAGGTCGGCCATCCTTTAGCGTCTTATACCATTTCGCAGCTCTGCCTTTCAATGATAAAGAGAATAGCTTCTTCTTAACTCGGTTCATCAAAATACCTGCACACTTGAACAACTCGCATAATTCATGTATAAAAAGCAAATGATCACCAGGATGGACAGTTCCATCTCCTAAATAGCAATTATCCATAGCACGTTCAACAATCTTCATAGGTATTTTAAAAGTATGAGGAGCACAAGCATCATTAGAAACATCACATAGGGGAGATAAAATATTATCAGAGCAAACTTTCTCCACTAAAGCTGGGGAACTAAAAATATCATGCTTAACAAAACTAGCTTCCCCAAGCTTAGACTTTTCTATAACGGTGTTCAAAGCATTCATACTAACAACACTATTAGCATGCAAATTAAGCTCCAAAGGTTTTCAATTTTCTCTTCAAATCTAAACTCAGGAAAAAGACTAAAGAACTCTTTACTTTCCATTAAGCCTAACTAGTGAAAATAAAAATAAGAAACAAAAAGATATAATTGCAGAATCTAAAGGAAATAACTTCGAGCACTCACCAGCAATTAAAAGACTTAGTAACCAAAAGATGTGAGTACCTTTTACCTTACCTCCCCGGCAATGGCGCCAGAAAAGAGCTTGATGTCTACGCACGCGTCTGTTCTTGTAGACAGTGTTGGGCCTCCAAGTGCAGAGGTTTGTAGAACAGCAGCAAGTTTCTCTTAAGTGGATCACCCAAGGTTTATCGAACTCAGGGAGGAAGAGATCAAATCTATCCCTCTCAAACAACCCTGCAATTACGATACAGAAAGTCTCTTGTGTCCCCAACAAACCCAATACACTTGTCAGATGTATAGGTACACTAGTTCGGCGAAGAGATAGTGAAATACAAGTAGTAATGATGATTATGAGTAGTAAATGTAATCTGACATAAATATTGCTGCAAGCAAACATGTAACAAAACTGAATGTAAATGGTGTGCAAAGCTTGGAAACAAGGCCTAGGGATCATACTTTCACTAGTGGACACACTCTCAACAAATATAACATAATTGAACCAATAGATACTATCATCAATATGCAACTCAAAACAATTCTCCAATAGAAAACGAACACTAATCATGCATAGGGCTACGAAGCACTCCTCAAAGTCTGTATGTACCCAAACTAGATTGTCCCACACTATCACCGTGAACGCACTAGATGGTTCCAACAAACACCAACAATTCATAGAGACATTAATAAAAAAGATACACATGATGCGCACACTAGTCACCTTCACACCATGATATAAGGTATCTCCGGAGATTACAAATAATAAGCACGGGAGTAGCATAATATCTGAATAATAACATGTAACGACCCGGGAAATTCCCCTATTATATAATTGCTTGTTATTTTCTTTTTCACGTCATTGTGACGTCATGCATCATCATGCATCTTTCACCTTGCATGTTTTTATTAAATCTAAAATTATTTTGAGGTACAATTCTACTTTTATTCAAGCTTGTATGGTTTTATAGGAGACAGCAAGGTTGATGGAGATGGCGGTGAGGCCGATGGAGACGGCGGAGACAGCGATGGAGACCGATGGAGATGGCTCTGGGGGCACATCCCCGTCCTGGCAGGGTGCCGGAACAGAGATTTCTGTCCCCTGAAATTCGTCGGCGGTGGCGGCGGAGCTACAAAACTCTTTCTGGAAAATTGCCGATCGATTTAGGGTTTTCCGTTGGGAGGCTTTTTATAGGCGAAGGGGCATCGTTAGGAGGCGACCAAGGGGGTCTCACCATAGGGGGCGCGGCCAGGGGCTGGGCCGCGCCCCCTCATGGTGAGGCTGGCCCCTGGCCCTCCTCCAGCTCCCGTTCGGTCTTCGATACTCTTCCGGGGAAATAAGACTTTGGGAACTTGTTTCGTCCAATTCCGAGAATATTTCCCGTGTAGCTTTTCTTAAACACAAAAATAGCAGAAAACAGGGAACTGGCACTGTGGCATCTTATCAATAGGTTAGTTCCAGAAATCACATACAAACGCCACGAAGTGTAACGAAACACAAGGCAAATGGTGTAAAAACAAGCATGGAGCATCAAAAATTATAGATACATTTGAGACGTATCAATGCTCCATTCGTCGAGGCAGTTCTCCAGAGCTTGACGGCTAGGCCTCGGGTGACCTCTAGCGACGGCGGAAAAGGGTTGGCCGGAGCTAGGGTTCACGGTGGTTCTAGAGAAGAGCGAGAGAGTGAAGAGATTGGGAGGTGGCGGCGGAGTCCTAGGGTTTCTGGCGGCGGCGGACGTCGCTTTATAGACTTTGGAGGGCGGCGGCGCGGATCTTGGCGTCGACGACCGGCCGGAGCTCGACAGCGAGTTGCTTCCAGGATCGAGAGGTGGAAGACGATTCGGTGGGTCCCACCGGTCAGACCTACCGAAGCGGTACGCGGCCCAGGCTCCCGGTGGACTGGCTAGTTGGGCCGGCTGGATTGGGCTGCGGCCAGGTAGGCTACTTCTCCCTTTTTTCTGTCTTGCTTTTCTTTTCTTTTTCTGTTTTCTGTTTTGAATTTTTTACTAATTGCATTCAAATCTGTTTTGCAAGGTTTGAAATTTGGGCATCTTCTAAAATTCTCCTAGTATTGTGTATAGAGTAATATGATGTATTAGATGATGTTTAAGTGCATTAGCACAAAAATATATAGTTTAGTTATTTTTGATTTAGTTGGGAATCTTTATTAGAGATGAATTCAAACACTAACATTTGAGTGTTTAAAACTTTTGATCAAGTATTGGACAACTCCTAGTTATATGTAGAAGCATTAACTTGTAATGATATGGTAAGATAATACTATTAAGGACTAATAGTAATGTTGGATTTCAATTTTAGTGTTTCTTCTTTAAGAGGGTATATACACTATATGTGTATCTGAATGAAAGGAGAACTATTATTTATAATAAGTGATAGCATTTGATTTCCTAGTTAGGTATATGTATCTATGAACATGATGCTCTTAATTTGATATCAAGATTTATGCACATATTAACATGTTCAAGTTAATCACTGGATAAATAATAGGGTTGATATTAAGAATGTTTATGGTGTGGACATAATTCATGGGTTAAATTATAGGATGTGGTTCTAGGGTTTTACTCATGATCACAAGGGGATGCATAAATTGAAGTCAGAATAGTAGAATAGAGTCCAATGGAATAGATAAAGATATTGAGTGTGATGGGATTATGTCATCATTATTAGAGGATAGGGATCAAACCCAACATATGGTTAGTTTGATATAGACTCTACCTAAATACGAATTTAGGAGTTAAGATTTAGGTTTTTGTTACTACTACCCATATCATGTTTCATTGCTTAAGTAAAATATGTACTTGAACCAAGGGTCTCTATGGCTCTCCATAAGATTGTTTCCCTCCTAACAAGGATAGGTTTTCTTGACTCCTATACTCTCTCCTGATGATGGATGATATCTGTTTATCAAACCTATTTCTCACACCTCTTATTATTTTCTTCCTACAAATCTGGTTAGCGTAAATACTATTGCTTGCTCCTAGTTTTAGCCAATGATTATTTTTAAATCAGAGGTATGTTTCCCATGCTATGGTGAGTGCTCCCCTTTTCCCAATAAACTACACTCCCCTCCTCTCATACTAGACCAACCTGGTGGTCTTGTGAAGCTTGTTCTTCGGGAAATCTGATAAACCCACGCCTTATGGCATGCCTGCACCTCCTAGCTGCTTGACCTAGTTCCTAATTGAACTAAGTAACCATTTGGTCTTGGTCTTGCTGGTTTGGTTCTTGTGGTTATGCTGGTGGTGGTGAATCCTGCCCTGTTGCTCAACTGATGAGCAGGGTGGATTGTGTGGTGGTGTTGCTGGTGTGATGGTGATGTTTCTTGGTCCTATCTAATGTATGACAAGGCCCAAATTCGTTGGTGCCCTCCTACCACGATTTTATGGTGTCAAAATGGATGCCAAGGGGTTCCTTTTATAGTATCTTGAGGCTCACCACAGGTTGACACCTCAAGTGATGACTCTTGTTTGAGCAAGGTGAGTAAGCTACTTGTTGTCAAGCTCTCATGCATGAGCATTACTTGGGGTTCAAGTAAAGGAAGATATTTCCAAGTGGATAACTATGAGCATTACTTGGGGTTCAATAATAGGAAGATATTTTGAAGTGCATTACTTGGGGTTCAAGTATAGGAAGATATTTTGAAGTGGATAACTATCCTAGGTGGCATGATGATTATCCTCTAATAATCTTTATTTTGGACAGCCAAGTGGCATTTGGCATTAAATGGACTTGTGGCTGAATCAATTTATATTCTTATACATATTTGTAATTCATAATTGAATTGTTATCTATGGATATTCTATTAATTGTTTGGAAGTTTAACTTCCAAAGTTCATATTTGAAATGATCCTGTTATTGTGAATCTTGCATATTGTCATATCTTATTTGTTCCTATTATCAGTTGTGCTCAAAATATCCAAAGTTAGCAAGGTCATGTTCAAATTTTAAGTGATTTGATTTCACCAGGGCATGATCATAAGAGTTTCAAAATGGTCATAGTTATTTTTATTTAGATAGTTTGAACTATTTAATGTAATGTAAATGAGCTTAGTTTTGTTATATCACTTATAGTTAATAAGTTATGATTTAAATAAGAATGGGTGGCTTTTATGCACTCTAGACCTTGTGGTTTACCAATTTTGGTAACAAGTTTAAGAGTGAATTATATAATACCCAGAAGTACTGGATAATTAGTTAAGTAGTTAAACTCTATTGTAAACTCCTCTAACCATCTTGGTACCAGGTTAGTTTCTCCCTCTTCTGAAGCTTCTGAATTATACCCTATGGTTCTATCTCAAGAGATAGGAATGATATTAGATTTGATATAGACTCTCTCCTTGTTCTGGAGATAAATAGATTTAGATGGGAATGATTATGATAATCAAGATATGAAAACAAAGTAGATTAAGAGTCAAGGTAAGACTTGTGTTGTCTTCCTTTAAGCTAGGAATGACTTCAATGATTTAGGTTTAAGAAATACCATGGTGATCATGGTAGAATTGGTTATAAGGTCCTAAAATGATGTGTTAACATATTAATCCTGCCTCACATTCATCTCCTTTGATTGTTGTTATTATCTCTACCCAAAACAAGGTTGTTAACAAAGGTCATGTTGAAGTTTATCGCACTTCAGTCGATGAGCGACTTCAATTCCATCAACTCAAGAGAAGCTTCAATCACTTTGACAAGTTTTGTTTAAAAGCGCGAAAATTTTCTAGATTTTCTATGCATGAATGCAATGCACACTTCTGTGTTCTCTCTATTTCTAGCCCCACATCCTGGGATGTTACAGACTCTCCCCCTTAAAATCAACTTTGTCCTCGAAGTTTGAACTCTTACGTTTGGGCTGAGCTTATCGTTGATAACATCTAGCTTGCAACTCCATCTCCGTAGAATTTGGATATAGATGATAGCCCTTTGCCCAGAATGTCTCTTGAATCCACTTTATCCAGCTCTGAACAATTGTTACTGGAATCAATCCTACGCTGCCTTCCAATAACCTGTAGTGAATCCAACACTTTTCAGCTCCTTAGTTTACTTGGTTTTACAAACTGTTTTTGGTTAGGTTTCTATACTTGAGTATCAACTTTCTATCAATAGGCCCGTTACTGTCTATAAAATAAGGTTTCACGAAGCTCAAGATAATACTTAAGAGGTCTGTTAAGGCATAGGTATTCCTAAAGATTTAGTTTCGAGGAATGGATTAGACTCATTTAGCCTATCCAACCTAGGGTTTTGGCTTACTTTCATAAGTTTAATCTTGGTCCTCTATTCTTGAAAAGTTCAACTGTGGTTATGCTAATGGTGGTTCATGGTCCATAATTGTCCAACTCCTTCACTGCTCTCCAAATGGAGCTACGGTGAATCTTAGAGAAGTGTCGTTCAAATATACTTCATCCAACTTCCAACACCTTTGGTTTCTGAATTACTCCTTCTTCATCCAGGTTTTCTTCTTACTCCAACTTATTTGGTCTACTTCTTTCAAACTCAAAGCCTACTCTCCTCCTTAGACTTTTCTAATGGTCTCCATGAGTCTTGTCCTCTAACCATTTGGACTCCATGGTTAGACTATTAGTCTTGGTCTGTCTTATGATGACATCGTTCTAATGGTTTCTCTAAGAAGTCTGTGGTGTACCCACACAATTGAGGGTATTCGGTATGAATCCTTTGATTATGTGTTTAGGTAGGGCTTCTATTCCACTTCTGGAGGTATGTACATCCCAAAGTTCTAAAGGTTTATGAGAATTGGGCTTTTCCATGGTTATCGATCCTAATTCAGATGGTAGGGTATATATACAAAGCCACGGGAGAAATCCGACAGAGTTTCTCTTGTACCGAAGGACATCCACGACATGTAGTTGTATATATTGAACAAGATATGAACTAACAGGGTTATAAACGAACCAATGGCTTCAACGGATTATTATTAACATGAGAACCTACGAAAATCTCACAAGTCTTGGTCCATAGACAAACGCTACAACTCGAAGATAAGAAAAGTATTGCTAACGTCTTAACCACCAATCTACATTTCAAGATTTTGGGACTAGGGATCATAGTTATACAGAAATCTTATGTGTCTTAGTCACGCTAGCAACGAGGATTACTAGGGTTACCACTCCCAGGCTGAGTAAAGCAGCAGGCAATACCGGAATGGATCATCGGTACTACAACACCTCAATCGACCCGTGATGTACTCAGCATAACCAAGGTTGCATAACAACGAGCTCAAATACCTCAAACTCAACTGTAGGTAACCTAATTAGTGGTTCTAATCCATGATCTGGTGTCAGAATCTAGTATTTACGAACTTAGAGTTCCGCTAAATTCCAATACTTCATACTTCTACCACTTCATGATACCTCCATGAATGTGTATAAACACTTTTCTCAACCCTTTTGCTACCAACTGTGGTATCTCTTAATCAATTTTTCTTCTCTTAGGGTTTGTATTGCAAGAAATACACTATCTACAGGTGTCTTCTCATACATTCCCTTTTTGTTTGGCTTCCTTCTTGCGATTTCTTCATCTTTGTCATGACTGCCTTAGGAACTCGTCTCTTCCTCACATGAATCCTTTAACCCTCTAGACCAATACCATGAAGTAAGAACTTGATAATGCAACATGCATTTGCATATGAGAGTTAAACTTCATGTATGGATCTAGTCAATCAATAAAAATCCAAGAAGAATCCAATGTGTGCTGGCAACATACATCATCATAAGCCCATTGAGTAAAACATCTCTATAATTCAGGCTTAGATGTGTACTTTATAGCACCAAGTAATATAGGTTTATATCGTACTATATTGCACATAGTGGTGACTACTACTCTTTGTCTCAATATTTACTTTAATTGCTCAAATGCAACCAAATAATTTGAACAAAATGGGTTTGTGAGTCATTATAGCTGACCTATACGTGCCTTTCTATCCTTCTATAACTTACCTTCCGTTCTATTGAAGACTACCCTCACATGATCTTTCAAAACTTCTAGCATAGCTTCTCTAAGCACCTACTTCGCTAAGCATGGTTCGCACAACTCCATGATTTTCATGGGGTTCTCTGTTGTGCTTTGATAAATCTCCTCGAGCTAAAGACTATAGTTGCGGTACACTTGACCTAATTACCATGGTTTGGAGCGCTTCCTTCACCCTTCTTCTTAATCATCTTCTTCCTCAGCAGACAATGGCTGGTGTACTACAAAGTTCTTCTCCATCATGTAAAGATTCTCAAGTGAATCTCACATGCTCCAATATTTTACACCGTGGGTACTTATTACTTATATATGGAATGCTTGAGTATCCACATACATGACTTAACCTGAGGTCCTACTACCTCATGTAACTTCACTTCATCACTCAATATCATCCTACTATAGTTTCAGATGACTCAAGTTTAACACGATGACCTTGGTATACTTCTTCCAATAGGATTGTTCACATTCCGGTTGTATCCTCTCTTTGGACTATCATGAATTGTATACCACTTGTGATCTACTTCCATCCATTGTGTAAGGTACTAATGATGTCATAGCTACTTGGTATGGAACAAGATATCTAGCTTCACTTAAGAAAATAGGTAAGAACCTTTGACTCGAGTGTGTCAGGAGTATCCTTTTATTGAATACCCATCTCAAGTCATAAGAAGAATTGGTTTAGATAAGATGGCTTCCTATAGTCACTACCAAACCTACAGGTCTCCTATTAAAGGGTTTTAATCCTAGGGTCAAAGCGTTTGCTCTGATACCAGCTGTGGTGACCCAGCATACCACTGCATGTATAGTATGCAAGTCGTTGACATAACACCAATGAAACACCGTCTCACTAGTATTACATCGATCAGAGTGGTACAAAAGAAACATCACAGGTCCAAGGTATGTCTATAGGATTACAATTTTCAGCATACAGAAGATCTTCAGAACCTCCTCAACAGGTAGAGGTTTAGTCCTGGCGACTACAATCGAGAAAGAATAAGCTGAAGACTAAACTAGAGCTATAGCTAATGCAGTTGGCTTACTATAGAATAGCCCTAACTACTTAGGTTCTAGGATTAGGGAATTGGGTCCCTTCTATTCCTATTCTAGTTTTCCTCCAAGCTTGATGTAGTCGTTGACTTTGTTGATAGTTTTGACGTTGATAGAGGGCTTCATCTTCATCTTCAGTGTCTCAAGGTTGCCTCCTTGAGTTTCCTCCAATCTAAGCAAGGGTTAAGAGGGAGTGGGGTGAATAATGAGCGTTACCCAGCAAGTTCATATAAGGAATAAGGTGTTTGATGCACTATCTACAGCCTTAGACCCAAGAGTCGTTTGGCAATGAGAGTTTTCATAAACATTTCTTCAAGAGGTTGTTTTTATTCAGAAGAACTATGTCCGTCAGCCTTCACAGGTTGATTAGAGCTTCGATGAGCTCCTTTCCTGCCGCGTTCGCAGCTCCTTCCCGGAACATGGAGTATCTTGATACTTTCTTACACTCTGCAGAGGTGGTCACTTGTACCCATGAGAGATCAAAGCCTTGCTGCACAACCGGGCGATCTTTCCCGTCCACACTTCCTTGGTGTGGGGCCCAGTATTGTGATCCAAGCCAATCACCGTTCTTCTCCGCGACCCTGCAGACCCACCCATTTGTAAGTCCATCCTCCCCTATACCACATATGTAGACTGATTGGTGCACTGGTCCTCCCCTTTACACTATGGACGCTCCCATAGGTAGACTGTTCCGGACCCAGATGCCCGCTCCTATACAATATGGGTAGACTGATCCGGATGACCCTTACAATCCATCATAGATCAATTAGCAAGTCTGTCCCCCCCTATACTATAGGCAGACTGGCAGGAAACGCATTTCCCCCCTTTACACTATAGTAGCCTAGGCAAGACAACCCTCGCTACTGATCCGTTAGCATGCGAGAGGGAAAAGATACAGCTGGCTTCTCCGTCCCATTCCAGATCTCATGGTTGACCGTTATTTACGGCGCTAGAATCACTAGCAACATTTGTTATTAGTCCTAGGTGAACTTTCCAGTTGCAGTGGGACCTCCACCATACTCATACCATGGTCCCACTGCCCACCATCCTAGGGCAACAACCATTCCGGTCGAAACCACTATTCAGATTCATTATGAAAAGAGAACCTTTTGCTTTTCAATGCAGTCATAATACCACAGGTATGTATTTGCAAGTAATTTGATAAAAATACACAAGAGATATGAGCAAGAGTGAACTTGCCTTTTTGACTGCAAGATTATGCGAGTCAGGGTCTTCGATACGATAGAAATCCCAATTCTGAAATAGCAATCATCATCCGGTAGGGATGATGTTAGAAATCTGCAGCATGATATGCATAATATATTCTATGTATTGCTCTAAGCGTAACCTAACCCCGATGATTTGTTATTGTTGAATTGTGGTGACTTCTTTGTGGCATGTTGCACTTTTAATTCACTCCACAACAAGGTTGTTAAGGATTTTAGGTTAGTTGACTACCAACATTAGTAATAGGATAAAGCTTACAATAAGAGTTATTGCAAAAGACTGGTATAGCAATAGATGAAGACTTGAAAGTAACACTTTTAAGTGGTATCTTGTTATTAGCAATCAAGTAATTGGTTATGGACAAACATAGTTGAGGTACTTCTTATTTGATAAGAATACCCAGTTAGTCCTAGGGTTGACAACAATCTTAACCTACACATGAGAATTATTTATATTCAACTTAATGAAGTTGTTTGATATTTACTTTCAAGGTATCTTGAAAGAATAACATTTGAAGAACATACTACTAGGTGATTTTAAGTACTATAGATAAGGTTTAGTGTTCTAGGGTTTATCATAGGTCTATCGTAATCAAGGAATAGTTAGTAAGTGGAACACATCAAGGAAACAAATTAAGGTTTATACAATATTGGAAGAGTTTTAGTGAAGCATGTGGTGATTAGCACTTAGTTGGTTGGTTAGGGTTTGAAGCATAGCTTCAAATGGTTACCACCTTGAATTAAGTACTACTTATAATGGAATATGGATCTTGAGTGAACAATGTTCAATTAGTGGATTATAGTTGAAAATAAAGTCTAAACTCAAGTTGATGCTTATTTAAGAGTTATCCTAATTTCTTATCATTGCTGGTGCCAAGTTGACGTGTAGCAGACGGTCCTTGTGCGTGGTGAATAACCAGCCCGTTGGGAACCCCAAGAGGAAGGTGTGATGAGTATAGCAGCTAGTTTTCCCTCAGTTAAGAAACCAAGGTTTATCGTTCTTGGAGAGGAGAGACAAACGACTGAAGGTGATGCTTGCTAGCTTGCGACAGCTCCGGACAATTTATATATGGCGCCTCGTCCAAGCTTTGCTTGCTAGCTGCAACGCGGAACCTGCACACAAACAACCAAGTACTTCGTTCCCAACTTGCGATGAGGTTGTCAATCTCACCGGTTTGCTTGAAACAAAGGTTATGAGTGTATCGAGTGGAAAACAATAGAGTATGCGAGTAAAGTAAACAGTGCGAGTAAAGTAAACAGGTAATAGCAATATGATGGAAATAGGACCGGGGTCCACAGTTCACTAGTGGTGTCTCTCCATAAGATAAATAACACATGCTGGGTAAACAAATTACAGTTGGGCAATTGATAGAATAAAGATAAACATGATATGTCAAGAAGATCACTATGAGATTTACTCTGGGCATTACAACAAGATACATAGACCGCCATCCAACTGCATCTATGACTAATAATCCACTTGTGGTGAATCAATCCGAGAACTCCACAAGTATTAAGTTGCGAACAACAGATAATTGCATTAAGCAAAGTGTGTAATGTAAACAAAGCATATGCCCTTGAGCATATGAATGTTGTTTTCTTCCTAGTAGCAACAGCACATCTACAACCTTAGAGGTTTCTGTCACTCCCCCAGATTAAATAGAGGCATGAACCCACTATCGAGCATAAATACCCCCTCTTGGAGTCACTAGCAACTACTCAGCCAAGATAGCTACTAACAACGGAGAGCATGCAAGATCATAAACAACATAGAGATAACAAAAGATAAAATTCAGTACAGCAACTTAATCATAAACACCAATATTCATCGGATCCCAACAAACCAAACATGTAGAATTACATAACGGTGATCTCAATCATGTAGGGCAGCTCATGAGATCTAAACATGAAGCACATAGTGGAGGAGACAACCATCTAGCTACTGCTATGGACCCATAGTCCAAGGTAGACTACTCACTCATCGCTCCGGAGGCAAGCATGGCGATGAAGAAGACCTCCGGTGGCGATTCCCCTCTCCGGCAGGGTGCCGGGAAGAGCTTATGGACCCTCCCGATCTTCGGGTCGACGGCGGCGGCGGATCGCGATGTGTTCTGGAAAATTGATCGGGTCCTTAGGTTTTTTCCGTCGGGGGGTCTTTATAGGCGAAGGGGCGATGTCAGAGGAGGGACCAGGCGGCCTCACGCCAGGCTCGCGCGGCCAGGCCCCTGGCCGCGCCACCCTGGCGTGTGGGCCCCTGGTGGCCCACCTCCTTCTCTCCTTCGGATCTCTGGAAGCTTCCGGGTAAAATAAGACTTCAGGAACTTGTTTCGTCCAATTCCGAGAATATTTCCTGTGTATCACTTCTGAAACACAAAAACAGCAGAAAACAGGAACTGGCACTGTGGCAACTTGTTAATAGGTTAGTTCCGGAAAATGCATAAAAGTGCCACGAAGTGTAACAAAACAATAGACAAATGGTATAAAAACAAGCATGGAGCATCAAAAATTATAGATACGTTGGAGACGTATCAAGCATCCCCAAGCTTAACTCATGCTCGTCCTCGAGTAGGTAAGTGATAACAAAAGAATAATTTTTGAGGTGACATGCACCTACACAATCTTGATCATATATGTAAGCATTTGTGAGCTGGGATCATAAGAACTTAAAACATGGGCATGAAAGATATAATCTTGACAATAAGAACTTAGCAACCATGTTGTAAACATGCAAATGAACACAAACAAAAGATCATGAAAATGAAACAGTGAAAGTCAAACGTGTGTTCAAATCATAAGGAAAAACATACAAATGGTTTTCAGCTTGTCCTTCAAAGAGAGCAAAACATAAATGCATAGGACACCTTCAAGTTTAAGAGGGCGACTAGATACAAATAATTTGAGAACAAGTGAAACCAATAATATGAATCAATCAATGAACTTTGGGACAATGCATATTACACTAAGAATGACAACTATGCTCTCTTAATGGTGCATAAAGATAGAAGGTGGTGACTCAACATAAAAATAAAAGAAAGGCCCTTCGCAGAGGGAAGCAGTGATTGCAAGTTTTATAACCTTCAAAAATTATGGTACTTACCGGCTTTGAGCTCTCATTGCCCCCATCATAAGCATCTTGAATGGTTAAAGTTAATGCGGGAACAATTATGATGCATATGCTTGACAAATCATAAGTTGAAAACCTCGTGCCCCGTGAATACGAGTACCCAAACCTCATGCTACTTTACTTAGAGTCCCAAGCAAGGCTCTTGTCATTGTAAGTATATGCATATCATTGAGAACCGCCAATGGGGTACCTCCGTGCCCGATGACATGGAACAAGCCCACACCAAAATGATAGGACAAGCAGACAATGAACACCTCGACATCTCTTTTATTTGCCTTTTGTTTAGCTTTTTATTGTGAGATGCGTCGTCGAATGTTCACCATGGGTATGCTGCAAATTTCCACCATGAATTATGCATGGCTTAGATTGGCGGCCCGGCGTTTCCCTAACACATATACAAACTCCATGATCCCCACAAGATTCCCAATTCATTTCACACCGCGGGCATCCATAAACAAAAGATCACGATATCAACTCAAATAAGAAGTGCAATGTTGAAAGCTTGCCCCATGACAGCATGGCTGGGCTAGAATCCAACTTACAACTTGCAAGCATAACAACTGAACATAAGAGACCACAATGTCAAATTTTTAAGAACAGGAAAAAGTAAAGTGTGCCTTCTAGTTCGTGAGAGCTTTACTGACCGAATTTCGCATAACACTGGTAAGAGTTTAATTTGAAGAGAAAATAAAAGCAAGTCAAATTTACTTGGAATAGCAAATTGCTAGTAGGTATGTATGGTGAACACTTTGGAAAACTTTGGCTTTTAGGAGTTGGATGCACGAGTAGAGCTCATACTCAGTACAAGGCGAGGGCTAGCAAAAGACTGGGAGCGACCAACTAAGAGAGCAATAATGGCCATAATCATGCAAAGCGACAAAGCGACATTAAAAGAAGCATAAGATGGCATCAAAAGTCAAAAACTAAATGATCATGAAGGCTATTGGCGACTTTGTAAGAGTCTAACATGTGTGAGCATGCGCCAAGTCAACCCAAATAAAGCATCAAGGAGAAAACCAAAATAATGCTTCCATACAATAAAAACAACGCATGATTTTTTCAAAGGCTCATTAAGCAATCTTAGTTATTTGAGACAAGTCATGCTACAGCAAAACCACTAAGCATACTATCAAAAAGACATCAAGCCTGACATGAAAAAGCCTAAGCCACAGTCTACACAAGCTCCTTCTTGTACCACTATTTTGCACAAAGCTTTTTCTCTTTTCCAACACCATTTGAAATTTTTAAAGACACCTCTTTTGATGAAAACCAATAAAGATCAGAGGCAAAAATACACCTTGATGAAAAGATATGGCAAGGTCTGAACGCAAATCAAGGCAAAAATGAAAACCAAAAGCAGTAGCAGAAAAAGAAGAACACTCGGTGAAATTGTAAGAATGAAAAACGGAGTGTTCTTGGCAAATGAAAACGAGTACATCTCCTCCAAAAGAAATTTGTTGGGGTCCAACCATTTATTACAGCAAACAAACAAACTAAACTAACTAAGAAAACTAAAACAACTGACGCTCCAAGAAAAACACATAGTGCATGAAGCAATAAAAATATAGCGTCTTGAAAGGTGACCTGATTTTTGCCGATGAAGAAGGGGTGCCTCGGGGGCATCCCCAAGCTTTGACGCTTGTACTTCTTGGATATTTCTTGGGGTGATGCATGGGCATCCCCAAGATTGAGCTTTTGTCCATTCTTCAACTCATCTCATCATTCTCCAATCCCTACACTTGAAAACTTCCTTCATACAAAACTAAACACAATTCTATTAGCAACATTAGTGCAAGCATAACATATAATAAATCCTCTTTTTGCTTCAGGTTTCAACTCAAAAACACCACATATATAGCAAATACTACTGTAGCAACTTCTCCAAAAGTTCTGTGATCAAAAGAACTCAAAAGGAAGCGATAAAGTGGCAAACACAAATATTGGCAGAAATCTGTCAAAACTGAACAGCTGCACAAAGGTCGAATTTTTGAGGGGTTTTCTGTTGCTCAAATCAAAAAGTGTTCAACTAACAAAAGTTTGGATATAACCTGGGGCATATGCACAAGAAATCGCAGGTCTAAAAGATATACAGAGAATGTATATGAATTTTAACGGTGCAGCACCGAAAACAGTTTCAGGACAGCAACATCCCCAAATCTTTACCTCACTAGAATTAGAGGCTTCTCTTGGCACAAAAACAAAATAAACAAGATAAGGAGTGGTCATTACAGTAGTAATGACTTCCAAGACTCAAATAAAAGAAAAATTACTGAAAATAAAACATTGGGTTATCTCCCAAGAGTGCTTTTCTTTAACGCCTTTGAGCTAGGCGCAGAAAATTGTGAATCAAGTAACATCAAGTGATGAAGCATCAAGCTCATAATTTGCTCTAAGAATAGAGTCAAAAAGTAATTTCTTTCTTTTCCTAGGGAAGTGTTCCATACCTTTCTTTAGTGGGAATTGATACTTGATAGTGCCTTCCCTCATATCAATGATAGCACCTACAGTTCGAAGAAAGGGTCTTCCCAAAATAATAGGACATGAAGCATGGCATTCAACGTCCATAACAAGAAAATCAACGGGAACAAGGTTATTATTAACCACAATAAGAACATCATTAATCCTTCCCAAAGGTTTCTTCTTAGCAACATCAGCAATAGGAACATCAAAATAACATTTTTCAAGCGGTGGTAAATCAAGCATGTCATAAATCTTTTTAGGCATGATAGAAATACTAGCACCTAGGTCACATAAAGCATGGCAATCAAAACAATTAACATGCATATCAATGATGGGTTCCCAACCATCTTCTAACTTCTTGGGAACAAAGGCTTTTTGCTTCAACTTTTCATCCCTAATTTTTATGAGAGCATTGGTAATATGCTTAGTAAAAGCAATATTTAGAGAACTAGCATTGGGAGTCAAAGCAAGATTTTGCAAGAACAAAATTACTTCAGATATATTGCAGCCATCAACATCAAAATCATTAAAAGAAGTAGAGCTATCATCTCCTACACTCTGAAAAATTTCAGCACTCTTTTGAGAAAAAGTTTTGGCAGTTTTAGGCTTTTTAACACAAGGAGTGGGAGTTTTCTCTACCCCAATCAAAGTAAGAGGATTGCTAGCATTAGGAGCAACATCATTAGAGGTAGTAATGGTACATACCTTCATTTCTCTAGCCATCTCATCTTCTCTTTCCCACCTGGCATGCAATTCCGCTAACAATCTAATATTTTCATCAATTCCAACTTGAATAGCATTAGCGGTAGCAAAAACATTGTTCTCTTTCACATCATTAGGCAACACTTTTAATTTCAAAAGGTCAACATCATGAGCAAGGCTATCAACTTTAGAAGCAAGAATATCAATTTTGCCTAACTTTTCCTCAACAGACTTGTTAAAAGCAGTTTGCTTACCAATGAAGTCCTTGAGCATTACCTCAAGCTCGGAGGGCGCGGCCCTAGTGTTGTTGTAGGAATTACCATAAGAGTTACCATAACCATTACCATTGGTAGAAGGATACGGCCTATAATTGTTACTAGCAAAATTGTTCCTATAAGCATTGTTGTTAAAATTATTGTTTCTAATGAAATTCACATCAACATGCTCTTCTTGAGCAACCAGAGAGGCCAAAGGAACATTATTAGGATCAACATGAGTCCTATAATTAGCAAGCATAGCCATAATAGTATCAATCTTATCATTCAAGGAAGAGGTTTCCTCAACAGAATTTACCTTCTTACCTTGTGGAGCTCTCTCGGTGTGCCATTCGGAATAATTTACCATCATGTTATCGAGTAGCTTTGATGCGGCGCCCAAGGTAAGGGACATAAATGTGCCTCCAGCAGCTGAATCAAGTAGGTTCCTTGAAGAAAAATTCAGTCCTGCATAAAAAGTTTGGATAATCATCCAAGTAGTCAGTCCATGAGTGGGGCAATTCTTTATCATAGATTTCATTCTTTCCCAAGCTTGAGCAACATGTTCATTATCAAACTGAGTAAATTTCATAATATTGCTACGCAGAGATATAATCTTAGCAGGAGGATAGTATCTACCAATAAAAGCATCCTTACACTTAGCCCATGAATCAATACTATTCTTAGTCAAAGACAGCAACCAATCTTTAGCTTTTCCTCTCAAAGAAAAAGGAAACAACTTGAGCTTAATAATATCACTATCAACATCCTTATATTTCTGCATCTCACATAGCTCAACAAAATTGTTGAGATGAGCTGCAGCATCTTCAGTACTAGCACCAGAAAATTGCTCTTTCATAACAAGGTTCAACAAAGCAGGCTTAATCTCATAAAAGTTTGCAGCAGGAGCAGGTGGTGCAATAGGAGTGCAGATAAAATCACTATTGTTTGTGCTAGTAAAGTCACACAACTTGGTGTTTTCAGGATTGGCCATTTCAACAAAACGAAAGTAAACAAGTAAAAACAACTACCAAGGATTCTATTTTTTTGGGTTTTTGATATAAACCGATGCAGGTAAAATAAATAAAGTAAAGCAAAACAATAAAACAAAGTAAAGGATGTGCGTGCGAAAACTCCCCTCGCAGAAGTCTTCTACTTCCTCCCCGGCAACGGCGCCAGAAAAGAAGCTGTTGGTGCCAAGTTGACGTGTAGCAGATGGTCCTTGTGCGTGGTGAATAACCAGCCCGTTGGGAACCCCAAGAGGAAGGTGTGATGAGTATAGCAGCTAGTTTTCCCTCAGTTAAGAAACCAAGGTTTATCATTCTTCGAGAGGAGAGACAAACGACTGAAGGTGATGCTTGCTAGCTTGCGATAGCTCCGGACAATTTATATATGGCGCCTCGTCCAAGCTTTGCTTGCTAGCTGCAACGCGGAACCTGCACACAAACAACCAAGTACTTCGTTCCCAACTTGCGATGAGGTTGTCAATCTCACCGGTTTGCTTGAAACAAAGGTTATGAGCGTATCGAGTGGAAAATAATAGAGTATGCGAGTAAAGTAAACAGTGTGAGTAAAGTAAACAGGTAATAGCAATATGATGGAAATAGGACCAGGGTCCACAGTTCACTAGTGGTGTCTCTCCATAAGATAAATAACACATGCTGGGTAAACAAATTACAGTTGGGCAATTGATAGAATAAAGATAAACGTGATATGTCAAGAAGATCACTATGAGATTTACTCTGGGCATTACAACAAGATACATAGACCGCCATCCAACTGCATCTATGACTAATAATCCACTTGTGGTGAATCAATCCGAGAACTCCACAAGTTTTAAGTTGCGAACAACAGATAATTGCATTAAGCAAAGTGTGTAATGTAAACAAAGCATATGCCCTTGAGCATATGAATGTTGTTTTCTCCCTAGTAGCAACAGCACATCTACAACCTTAGAGGTTTCTGTCACTCCCCCAGATTAAATAGAGGCATGAACCCACTATCGAGCATAAATACCCCCTCTTGGAGTCACTAGCAACTACTCGGCCAAGATAGCTACTAACAACGGAGAGCATGCAAGATCATAAACAACATAGAGATAACAAAAGATAAAATTCAGTACAGCAACTTAATCATAAACACCAATATTCATCGGATCCCAACAAACCAAACATGTAGAATTACATAACGGTGATCTCAATCATGTAGGGCAGCTCATGAGATCTAAACATGAAGCACATAGTGGAGGAGACAACCATCTAGCTACTGCTATGGACCCATAGTCCAAGGTAGACTACTCACTCATCGCTCCGGAGGCAAGCATGGCGATGAAGAAGACCTCCGGTGGCGATTCCCCTCTCCGGCAGGGTGCCGGGAAGAGCTTCTGGACCCTCCCGATCTTCGGGTCGACGGCGGCGGCGGATCGCGATGTGTTCTGGAAAATTGATCGGGTCCTTAGGTTTTTTCCATCGGGGGGTATTTATAGGCGAAGGGGCAATGTCAGAGGAGGGACCAGGCGGCCTCACGCCAGGCTCGCGTGGCCAGGCCCCTGGCCGCGCCACCCAGGCGTGTGGGCCCCTGGTGGCCCACCTCCTTCTCTCCTTCGGATCTCTGGAAGCTTCCGGGTAAAATAAGACTTCAGGAACTTGTTTCGTCCAATTCCGAGAATATTTCCTGTGTATCACTTCTGAAACACAAAAACAACAGAAAACAGGGAACTAGCACTGTGGCAACTTGTTAATAGGTTAGTTCCGGAAAATGCATAAAAGTGCCACGAAGTGTAACGAAACAATAGACAAATGGTATAAAAACAAGCATGGAGCATCAAAAATTATAGATACGTTGGAGACGTATCAAGCATTTAAGAAAAATAGTTTTAGGATTTAAGTCAAATTTTAATGATTTAAAATTGACCTAGAAGTTTTAAAGTTAACTTTTACTGAAACAATAGTTGAAATGACAATATTAGAGTTAAGAAATAACTCTAATACAAGTTTATGATTTTTCCCAAATTTTACTACATTAAATTTGTTTTAGAAAAATCATTTTAGGGATTAAAATCCTAATAGTAAAGTTTTAGGATTAATACAAAATATTAAATGGAATAACAATATTGAAGTAGTCAAATTTTTAATTGGTATTTTAAAACTTGGTTTGAATTATTATAATTGGATTTGAATTCAAAATGCAAATACTACTTAAATAAGTTTTCAAATTTAGTTCAAAATTATTTCACACAAGCATGCAAGATTATAATCTAAATAGATAGATTATGTTATTGTGATCATTTTGGTATATCATTTGTATTTTTTCTGATTTAAGATGAAATAGTTACGATTTTTCTAAGTTTCTGATATTTCAAATAACTAGGCAGATACTTTTTATACCGAACCGATTTCTAACCCTAGCCATTGACAGGTGGGGTCGGGCTGAGTCAGTAGCCACACATGCAGAGACAGGTGGGCCACGGATCCGGTCAATGCCATGTATGCCTTGACCGAGTCAAAATCGATGACTGAACTGGGAAGCTCACCGCCGGCGGGACCGGGAACGACGGCAGCGGCGCCCTACTGCTTCCCCTGATGCACGAGTAGGCTAGAAAGGACCGGGAGTATGCAAGGAACATTATGGTGGCGGTGCCCCCTGGAAAAGGTCACTGGAGCAACGTCGACGACGACCTACTGCGGCGGCGCGCTCCGGCCGGACCACGATACGACGCTACAAGCTATCAAACGATGCAAGGAAGAGCTCCCGAGATTCGTAGGCTCACCGTGGTGCTACTGGACTGCTCGACAAGGTCTATGGTGGTCAGAGATGGGCGCATCGTCGAGGATTCCGACGAACACCGGTGAAAGGGAACGGCCAAAATAGGGTGGCTCAGGCCTCTCCTCCTTGATTCCTTTGGTCAAGATGCTCCATTCGTCGAGGCGGATCTCCAGAGCTTGACGGCGAGGCCTCGGGTGACCTCTAGCGACGGCGGAAAAGGGTTGGCCGGAGCTAGGGTTCACGGTGGTTCTAGAGAAGAGCGAGAGAGAGAAGAGATTGGGAGGTGGCGGCGGAGTCCTAGGGTTTCTGGCGGCGACGGACGTCGCTTTATAGACTTCGGAGGGCGGCAGCGCGGATCTTGGCAGCGATCTGCTTCCAGGATCGAGAGGTGGAAGACGATTTGGTGGGTCCCGCCGGTCAGACCTACCTAAGCGGTACGTGGCCCAGGCTCCCGGTGGACTGGCTAGTTGGGCCGGCTGGGTTGGGCTGCGGCCAGGTAAGCTACTTCTCCCTTTTTTCTGTCTTGCTTTTCTTTTCTTTTTCTGTTTTCTGTTTTGAATTTTTTACTAATTGCATTCAAATCTGTTTTGCAGGGTTTGAAATTTGGGCATCTTCTAAAATTCTCCTAGTATTGTATATAGAGTAATATGATGTATTAGATGATGTTTAAGTGCATTAGCACAAAAATATATAGTTTAGGTATTTTTGATTTAGTTGGGAATCTTTATTAGAGATGAATTCAAACACTAACATTTGAGTGTTTAAAACTTTTGATCAAGTCTTGGACAACTCCTAGTTATATGTAGAAGCATTAACTTGTAATGATATGGTAAGACAATACTATTAAGGACTAATAGTAATGTTGGATTTCAATTTTAGTGTTTCTTCTTTAAGATGGTATAGACACTATATTTGTATCTGGATGAAAGGAGAACTATTATTTATAATAAGTGATAGCATTGGATTTCCTAGTTAGGTATATGTATCTATGAACATGATGCTCTTAATTTAATATCAAGATTTATGCACATATTAACATGTTCAAGTTAATCACTGGATAAATAATAGGGTTGATATTAAGAATGTTTATGGTGTGGACATAATTCATGGGTTAAATTATAGGATGTGGTTCTAGGGTTTTACTCATGATCACAAGGGGATGCATAAATTGAAGTAAGAATAGTAGAATAGAGTCCAATGGAATAGATAAAGATATTGAGTGTGATGGGATTATGTCATCATTATTAGAGGATAGGGATCAAACCCAACATATAGTTAGTTTGATATAGACTCTACCTAAATAGGAATTTAGGAGTTAAGATTTAGGTTTGTGTTACTACTACCCATATCATGTTTCATTGCTTAAGTAAAATATGTACTTGAACCAAGGGTCTCTATGGCTCTCCATAAGATTGTTTCCCTCCTAACAAGGATAGGTTTTCTTGACTCCTATACTCTCTCCTGATGATGGATGATATCTGTTTATCAAACCTATTTCTCACACCTCTTATTATTTTCTTCCTACAAATCTGGTTAGTGTAAATACTATTGCTTGCTCCTAGTTTTAGCCAATGATGATTTTTAAATCAGAGGTATGTTTCCCATGCTATGGTGAGTGCTCCCCTTTTCCCAATAAACTACACTCCCCTCCTCTCATACTAGACCAACCTGGTGGTCTTGTGAAGCTTGTTCTTCGGGAAATCTAATAAACCTGCGCCTTATGGCATGCCTGCACCTCCTAGCTGCTTGACCTAGTTCCTAATTGAACTAAGTAACCATTTGGTCTTGGTCTTGCTGGTTTGGTTCTTGTGGTTGTGTCGGTGGTGGTGAATCCTGCCCTGTTGCTCAACTCATGAGTAGGGTGGATTGTGTGGTGGTGTTGCTGGTGTGATGGTGATGTTTCTTGGTCCTATCTAATGTATGACAAGGCCCAAATTCGTTGGTGCCCTCCTACCATAATTTTATGGTGTCAAAATGGATGCCAAGGGGTTCCTTTTATAGTATCTTGAGGCTCACCACAAGTTGACACCTCAAGTGATGACTCTTGTTTGAGCAAGGTGAGTAAGCTACTTGTTGTCAAGCTCTCATGCATGAGCATTATTTGGGGTTCAAGTAAAGGAAGATATTTCCAAGTGGATAACTATGAGCATTACTTGGGGTTCAAGTATAGGAAGATATTTTGAAGTGCATTACTTGGGGTTCAAGTATGGGAAGATATTTTGAAGTGGATAACTATCCTAGGTGGCATGATGATTATCCTCTAATAATCTTTATTTTGGACAGCCAAGTGGCATTTGGCACTAAATGGACTTGTGGCTGAATCAATTTATATTCTTATACATATTTGTAATTCATAATTGAATTGTTATCTATGGATATTCTATTAATTGTTTGGAAGTTTAACTTCCAAAGTTCATACTTGAAATGATCCTGTTATTGTGAATCATGCATATTGTCATATCTTATTTGTTCCTATTATCAGTTGTGCTCAAAATATCCAAAGTTAGCAAGGTCATGTTCAAATTTTAAGTGATTTGATTTGATTTCACCAGGGCATGATCATAAGAGTTTCAAAATGGTCATAGTTATTTTTATTCAGATAGTTTGAACTATTTAATATAATGTAAATGAGCTTAGTTTTGTTATATCACTTATAGTTAATAAGTTATGATTTAAATAAGAATGGGTGGCTTTTATACACTCTAGACCTTGTGGTTTACCAATTTTGGTAACAAGTTTAAGAGTGAATTATATAATACCCAGAAGTACTGGATAATTAGTTAAGTAGTTAAACTCTATTGTAAACTCCTCTAACCATCTTGGTACTAGGTTAGTCTCTCCCTCTTCTGAAGCTTCTGAATTATACCCTATGGTTCTATCTCAAGAGATAGGAATGATATTGGATTTGATATAGACTCTCTCCTTGTTCTGGAGATAAATAGATTTAGATGGGAAAGATTATGATAATCAAAATATGAAAACAAAGTAGATTAAGAGTCAAGGTAAGACTTGTGTTGTCTTCCTTTAAGCTAGGAATGACTTCAATGATTTAGGTTTAAGAAATACCATGGTGATCATGGTAGAATTGGTTATAAGGTCCTAAAATGATGTGTTAACATATTAATCCTGCCTCACATTCATCTCCTTTAATTGTTGTTATTATCTCTACCCAAAACAAGGTTGTTAACAAAGGTCATGTTGAAGTTTATCGCACTTCAGTCGATGAGCGACTTCAATTCCATCAACTCAAGAGAAGCTTCAATCACTTTGACAAGTTTTATTTAAAAGCGCAAAAATTTCCCAGATTTTCTATGCATGAATGCAATGCACACTTCTGTGTTCTCTCTATTTCTAGCCTCACATTCTGGGATGTTACACCAAAGTACAACGCGGTCGACATAGAAGTTGAGGCGCAACTCCACGCTGTCTATTCTAGGACAGCAAAAACAAGAAAGCACATCTAACTACTCGCCAAACCTCCACGTATCCATTACCGTGAGCCTGGCCCTAAAGAGGCCGACGACCCTCCACAAGTTGGCTTTTGCTGATGACTGCCAGGGACGAGGGGTAGCATCCTCAAAGACGATGTCCTTTTAGTGTCTCCACAAACACCAGCACACAAGGGCAATGCCCGTCCAGAAGTCACATAAGTCATCACTTCTCCCACGCCAGGCTTGCAGCCAATCAGCTAGCAAGGATGCATGTGATGACAACCGATCATCCCTGTTCCATCAACGTAGTTAGGTGGGCCACACCTCCCTAACCAACATGCAATCGAGAAGCAAGTGGGTGATGCACTCCTGAGCTTGGTTGCAGAAGGAGTACGCCGGGAGCATGGCAGATCACGTCGCTCGAGCCTGTCCGCTGTCCAACATCTGTCGCGTAACGCCAGCCGAACATTTGTAATTACTATGATGTATTTTGATTCCATGTAATTACCATGAAACTATGTAAAGAAACAACTCCATTGATATATGTTTGATATTGAAACATATATGGTACTGATATCTTTTGTTTCTTGTATATAACTTGCTTGGATCTGTACAATTTGGTTATTAGATTCTATTAATCATTTGTATCTCATATTAAATTTGGATTAAAGTTGATAAGAAACTTCTATGATTCTGTGAACAACATTGTTGAATGTATTGTGAAAAATCTTGTATGAAATATTGTGTGAAACAGTGTCACACAAAAAACACGTGAGTTGTGAGTAAAATTAGTTTGATTTAGTCCTGTAATTAAATCTTTCGAGTTCTTGTAATCAAATTTCTTGATTTCCTAATCAAATTTTTTGAGTTTATGTGAGATGTGAAACGTAACTAGAACTAGTAACATATCTAAAACATAGGGATTGTTCTATAAAATGCATTGGACTGAAGAGCGACTATCAAAATTCATCAGGAAGATGGGCAGCAGAAGGCAAAGGAATGTGACTTATGCCAGAAGCTAAAAAGCGCAAGCCACATTTGGAGAATGAGCTAGAGAATAGAGCCGACACGAAAGGACAAGAGATTCTAGAAGGATTCAGAAGACGATTAGAGTCTATGTCTGGCCTGAAGCAAGGTTCGTCTTTCCTAATTTAGGTTTTATTAGGCGTTTTGTAAATCGACATTAAGTAGCCTAAGTCTATAACTTGCACGAAAGTCCCATATATATGTGAGGTGTGAGAGCCGATTAAAATTAAACACATAAAATCTGCCATGAAAGTGGCACAAACAATATCCTATAGTTTGAAAAAAATGGCATTAGTCAATCCCAAGAATGGAGCATAGAAGGAATGAGTTTACCACTCGGTTAGCCCATAAGCTTTAAGGAGGTGAAGACTAGCTGACATTGGTTTTTTGCTTTAGAACATCTTCAACTCTGGCACTAAAACGCGGCACGGTAAATAGTTTTTGGCGCCGGCCATGGTGCAGCTATTCCAGACGCCCAAAATTTAGCGAGCGGCCGACAATAATTTAGCATCTATTGTAAAATATAGCGCACGGCCGACTGCAAACACCCAAAATTTGAAATTTCCTAACACAATTGAATACATGATAAATCAATATTTTGTGAAATTCAACACACACATACTAAAACATATAAAATCCAACATCATGGTTCAAAAGCATGACATAGTTTAACATAAGCACATTCATAAATACTTAAAACAATCACAAACATTGCAAGTGACACTCATGACTCATCGCCACCCTTCTCATCACCTTTTTCTTCATCACCTTCTTCATTGGAGATGAGGTTTTTGAAACGTTGGAGGAGCCAATGCCATCATTTGTGGAAGGAATTGAAGCTACCATCATAGCAATATATCCTCCCATGGTTGCTCCCATGCCTCTCATGGTGGCTCTCATGCCTCCCATGGTTGCTCTATGGTGGCTCCCAAGTCTCCCAAGGCTCATTGCCTCCCATGCTCACATCATTCTTTTTTGAGTCAACACTTGTTCACGATCAAGGTTGCTTGTGTCCATGAAGTATTTTTTTTTTGCTCCATCATATGGAGCATCTCATCCATTGCCACCTTTCGCTCTTCTATTGCCACCTTCCTATCCTCCATTGCCGCCAACATTTTTTGGGTTGCCGTCTTCCTCTCCTCCATTGTCGTTCTCCTCTCATCGGCCGCATGGTTCTCCTCCATCTTCTTGCTCCTAGCAAGATTTTTCTCCTCGGCCATCTCCTTTCTTACATTAATAATAGCTTGCAGAGATTCTATGTCAATGTTGCCGAACTTCTTGCCTTTATCTTTCGCTTGCTTTCTTCCTATGGGCTTCTTTTTTAGCAACAGAGTTTGGAGTGGGGGCTTCTCTTGCCATCTTCACTTGATGCTTCATCGTCATCAACAATTTTAGCATCAATCATAGAGTTCTTATAGATTTTCTTTGGCACATCCAACACATCAGGGTTCTTCCATTTCTCATCATGTTTTAGCTCCGCCCGACAATAGTGTAATGTAAAGAATTTCCCGTGCAGTCGTGCACCATCTTAGTGCCCCTTCTTATTCTTCTTTGGATCTCCCTTGTACAAATTTTGTGCAATATTGATCTACGCAATAGGAAAGCAAGCATATTAGTACTCACATAAGAAATAAAACAATAAGTACTCACATAAGAAATAAAATAAATTAACAAAGCATATTATCCTATCTTTCTCATTTGTGCCACTTAGGTTAATCCTCTCAACTTGGGCAAGCATACCTGAACATTTTTTACACTCCGCCAAAATTGTTGCCCAACAGGAGCGAAGAGATCTATCCGTTCGCTCAATCCAACTTGTGTTGTATGTAACAAAGTACTCCTTCATCCTAGCCCAATAGGTGTTTTCCTTTTGATAGGTGCCATGTGCCCACATTCTTCCATGTTGTACAAAGCAATATGTCTTTATCTATGGTGTAGTTCTTGACTCTCCCTTTAGGGCTTCATGAAACCCTCACCATATTCATTGTTGATAGAAATGTTGCACTACTAGTATTTAGTACTCATTACTAGTTTTTAATATTCACTACATTGACTTCATTGACAATTATGGTTGACTACTACTCCATCCATTCCAAAATATAAGATGTTTTAGCTTTTTCTGACACATATATCTAACACATATATCTAGACATCGCGGTTGTTTTGCACTTAAGCCCCTAATCTTCTTGGAAATCAACCCGAAGTCCACATGTCCTTATCCATCACCCTTCTCTCTCTTCCGTCGGTGGTGACCCACAGAGACATGGCGGCCGCCTGCGAGATAGCCCGAGGAAAATCACCCACAGGTGGGGAGTTGGAGCCAGAACCCTTGTAGAGGACGGATCTGCAGCTAGATTAATTTGGGGCATCTTGACCTGACGGTAAGCATCGCCGTATCCGATTTCCGCCGCCAATTGCTCCCCGCTGCCGCAGGGTACGGGCCGCGCCGCGCCGCAGCGTCTACGCATCGGCCGTCTCCAGAGGGGCGAGTCCTGGTATGCAGCAGACACACGAAAGATACGAGTGGCAGAGTTGGACGAGGTGAGGCGTCGGGGTCGTCATCGCTGCTGGCTGTGTCGGCGGGTCAGTCGAGGATGAAGCAGAAGCAGCGACACATGATACGAACTGTCTACGGGTCCGATTAGGAACTGCTCCGCTGCTTGATCTGGTGAACCACCCACTCTCCTCCAATATTTGGGTAATTTCTCCACCTTTACCTTCCGCATATTGCTTAAGCTGCTAATCATCGTCCATGGGTAAGTGCTCCTCTCTCGCTGCATCATCTGATTTGTGTTTCAATTAGTATTCGGGAGTTAGGTTGGCGTGGCCAACAAAATAAACAGACTTTGATTTAATCAGTAATGCTGCTTTTAAATTCCTGACAATGGACTGAAACATGCTCACAATCCAGTCAACAAACTGGATTTTGTGTATCTGCAAATGCATGTGCACTAGCTGCTTAAGTTAGGGTAGTTCGATATGGTGAAGTTCAAGAACGGAGCAGTGCTTTTCTGAATCAAGATGGAACAATAGTTTAACTTGGTGCCTTTTCATTTTAGTTCAAACAAACTCTGCTTAATTATTCTTTCGTAGTCTTTGGTTTAAATAGTGCTATTGAAACCCAATTTTCCTTTTCCGACAGAAAATTGATGAAAGATATTTGTTTATGTTATACAGTGAAATTTCCACAAAGAAGCAGTGGTACACTGAATATTGATGGAGAAGTGGACTAAGTTTGTGTATCTTATTTAAGTTCAAACTGAATTTGTTCGATTCTTCACTAATATATGATTTGAGTAATTTTATTGCTACACAATCAACATTTTCTGAAAAGACGTCTGAAACTTGACCAAAATCTGGCCAATCTGGAGATGACGGACAACGATCCGAGGGCGCCCTTTTCCAAGCCGGAACATGCCGCAACTTGAGGCCAGCGAGGGCTTGCAAGGACGGAGCATGTTCAACCTAGAAATCGACGAGGAAATGTTCCTGAGACATGGCGAGCATGGCGTTAGGGATCCGGATGTCCTCCCCATTCATTCGGAAGCATTGCAAGGTACTGCAGGGTCATTGTACTTACTAGGAGTGACACCGATAATGATCATGTCCCGCAGTGCCGTGAGTCAGGCCAGGGTAGACTGCCAGGTTCTCTTAAACATTAGTGGACATTGTATTAGCTGATCAGTAAAAATGTGAATGACAAATGGATATGAATGATCATATTGAGTTTTTTCTTGCAGAGATCATACAAATCATGTTATTGTACAACAAGCTATAAAGTTACATTAACGTGATGTCAGAATATCTTTATGATAAGCTAAATACATACTAAAAATAATTATGCTATCTTTATACCTATAAAGATTTAAATGTGTTGTTCACAACCAGTTGAGATTTTCGTATGGTTGGTACGGTCTGAGACATCAGTTTAATAAACATCACATTATTTATGTAAACATATATTGCATTTCTCAGTCCGTAGCAACGCACGGGTATACGGCTAGTATATCTAACACATATATCTAGACATCTTTTAGTGTGTAGGTTGTAATAAAATGAGTGAACCTACACATTAAAAAGCATATAGATATATATCTATTAGAAAAAAGGCTAAAACATCTTATATCTTGGAAGGGAGGGAGTAGTGTTTAGTATTCACTACTAGTTTTTAGTATTCAGTATTTACTATTCACTACTAGTTTTTAGTATTCACTACATTGACTCCATTGACAATAAAAAAGGTAGCAAAATAATAAATATTTAGTATTCACTACTAGTTTGGTTACCTCAAATAAAAACCAAATTACATTGACTCCATTGACAATTATGGTTCAATGCTTCACGAAAAAACTTTTTCATATATTCCTAGTTGCAAACTCATTGAGGACAATATCAAAATAAATGTTGTCCAAGATATCCTTCTCAATACAACACGTAGCCAAGCCATTCAATTTGTCTTGTAGCATAGTTGACCTCAAACAATTTTCAGTAGCTTCAGTTTAGAGAAACTTCTTTTGGCAGAACCGGACAATTGTCTTGACATTGTAACACCTATAAGGTGAAGGAATTTACATGTAATTAGAACCCTAAGTGCTAATTGAGAGATTAAGCTAGAGGTAGAATTTGATGAGGAATTAATCAGACTTACAAAGAGGGGAGCCGGCAGGGTTGTATTGGCGAAGCAGGCTGGGCGATGGGATTAGGCAATCGCCGATCGGCAACGTTGCAGCACATTCAGACCTCCTCCACAATCTTATCCCCCAGTGCTATTATCTCTTATAAAACAGTGATGGCATGCCGTGAGGCCCCGGTCCTTTCAGATCACCGATGTGATCTAATGCTGCTTTTACCTCAATCACGTGAATTCAGCAGACATGCACTCATTCATTTTTTTGATAAAGATGCACTCCTTCATGGCAGGTGTGACGCACGGTTGAACAGCTGCGAGTAGTTCCGAAATGCGGTCACCCCCTTGAGAAGTGAAGAGATCCTGAAAATAAGACAAAATATATTCGGTTAGCTCTCCACCCTCCTCCACCTCTGATACATCTTCCCTTCTTAACTTCTTGATCCGCTTGTTTTTCTTCCTTGCCTAAGCAAACGAGTGGAAATAGTGTGTGTTTCTATCACCCTCCTTAAACCAACCCGCATGTGCACGTTGTCTCCATTTTATGAGCAAAATGTCACACTCAAGTACGATATACTGCCTCGGTGCACATCGCATGCTCTCGCATTCATTCAGATTTGTGTGGGTGATTTCACAAATCGTGCACGGCAAATGTATGCCGAGGCAGAAAAACAATATTAACTAGTACATCTCAGGTTTTCTAAATTAAGTATTCCAAAAATTGACCAAGTCTACAGAAAAACAGTATTAAATAAATCTCAGATTTTATTCTAGTATTTTAATATACTAGTGATGCCTTTACAATACCAACTGCAGACGATTTCATTGTCTCCCGTAAACTGAGAAGGATATTTTAAAACTAAGAGATCTCCTCAATTAATCGACAGTTACGAAATGTGTCAAGGAAAATAAGAGCAGTTGATTTTGCCGGCAGAGTGCTTAGGCAAAGAACAATAATCACAGTCTTAGCTAGCTGGTAGGGCAAGCAAGCAGATTCTCTATCACAGCGAAACAGTTAAGTTATCAGTTAGCGCAAGCAAACAGATACTCTTATAAGATTATCTAAAGTAACAGAACCTGGATTCATCACCTACCCTCTACCGACCGAATCACTAGAGAACCACATGATTTATCATCATCACTGAAGGCCTTTCTCACTGAAATAAAAAGTTGTCCACTTATTACCACAAATTGGTAGTACATAATACATGCTTGAAAAGAAAAATTGCACAGCTAGACAATTAATGAAAAACCTCGTCTCCTTACCATATTATGAGTTGGTGTACATCTTCAATTGGCGACATGAACAAGGTGCTTGTGTTTGAAAGATCAAAGGAGCCAGATCAACACTGTGTAATAAACTAATAATACAATTTCTTACTGATCATTGTCGTCAGACTGGTTCTTTCGCCATCTTTTAAATACAGATATCTTAATTGCTGTTATGGTATTCAAGGATAACAAACTGATAAATCAAGTACAACTGTTTCCATTATCACAATTTATGGCAGAATGGGGTCATGAAATTATCAAAACGGGCTGAAAAGTTTACTTTTGGTGAAACCTCAATGAATAAGATAAAACAGCGTTTAAACTCTGCATACTTCTTTTATCGGAGTAAACTAAGTAACAATAAATGTAAGTCAACAAATGCCAAATGTGTGAAAGGAATGGCTGTTGAAAATCATACCTTAATTCCTGGCTAAACTAGCAAAAACAAAATATTATGCTTGTCTGTTGTAAAACTGAAACTGGAATCTCAATGACTTGCTGACAAATATGTAATGGCATGCAGAGAAATAAAGTTTGTACTACGAGATATTAGATAAAACACAAGGCTGTTTTTATCATTACTTCATTAGAGCAAGACACAAATATATTAGCTGCCTTCAGGTACTACCAGCTTACAATACGATACCAAGCAGGAGATAAACAACCCAGTACCAACTAAACATAAACATAGATACTAGTAACATTCAAACGTCTTGTACACTCTCAAGCCTGGATTTATATCATGGGCTTAGGTACCACTCCCTGAAAACTGGGTTGCTCCAGAGTGGGTAACAAAAGCACTACGTTCATTTTGCAGAGCATCACAAGGGTGAGATAATATTAAGCTGATGGACTAACAGACAAGGGCAGAGTAACACAATATTCAGAAAGGCTATCTAATTAAAACAATAGAAAGGGTCCACAAGGCCTATCGAAGGGATCAGCCATTGAAAAATCATGGGTATGGCTGGGGTGCAAGAAATCCTCCAGCTGATCTTCTTTTAGTTCAATTTGTGCATCTCGAGAAGCTCTATTCTTCACTTGTAGCTGTCTATGTTGATTGCGAATCCATTTGTCGTTGTGGTGGTTGAGGAATCCAATTTCCATTTCCTCTAGCACTTTTGCATTCAAAATGAAGAAGTTGAGAAAGTCAATTACTGGCCTCTTGTTACCATTGTAATTCTTGAAAACCACTTTTTTCAAATGGAGTTCCAGGCATTCAATTGGATCAAGTGGGTCATACTCCCGCACATTATTCACATGTTTTTTTGGATGCGGCTGGAGATAGAAATAAGGAAACAATATAAAGACAGTTGCTAACAGGTTAGCAACAAAAAGACTAGATCATAAACCTGACACGGTCCTGAGTCTAACAATAAAAGCAACAAATATGAATACTCACAGTGACATATAGCTTCTCCAAGCAAGGGAAGCACTTGAGGAAGTCAAGAACTGCATCCAGATTAGGGCCAATAGAGTCGAGAACTAAAATCTTCATTGTGTGCATTTTGGTTGTCAAGCTGACACCAACCATTTTCTGTAGAAAAGGAAAAACAAGTGAATATAAGAAAAATATCGTGCATATAGGAAGGGTGAATGAGCGATTGACCTTGGCAGCTAACCTGAAACACGGTAGTTCCAATAATGAGTGTGGATATGCCTTCAGATAACAAACCCAGTATCTTCAGTTTAGGAGCTCGGATTACCCGGATGGTCACCGGACCAGTGTGTGGATTAAAAGGTATTAACCTCTCAAGGCAAGGAGTGTCCTCAATGACCAACTCCTGGAAAGAGACGATATTTCTGTTCCATGGAGCAAAGAAGCTGAAGCTTCTAAGAGTCGGGGAGCTGATGCAGACGCGACTCAGGGAAATAGTTCGGTGCAGGGAAAGGCTTTCCAAGGCAGTGCAGGCTGCGAGCATGCTTTGGAAGGAGGCCTCCGAGATGATGACGTTCTCTAAGGTGAGCCTCTTAAGGTGCGGAAATTTCGGCACAATCGAGCAGGGGAATTGGCATCTGCCAAATTTGGCCACACAGAGCGTCAGCGAGAAACGTAGGAGCACGGACGGCGGCAGCGGGTACCATATGTCCTCGTTGACTTCGGTGGATCTAACCTCGAGCTCCTGGAGGTTGGCAAGTGATCCGGAGCTAAGCCAGCCATCGATCTCGCTTGGGATGCCCGGAAGGAACCTGCCGTCGAACAAGAAGCATCGGGCAGGGCCAGGATGGTCGGAGAGGATCTTGGAGATGACGGCGATGCGCTTCTGGCTGTCCCCATTGACGAAACGCCAGTTCGCCACGAGGTTGAGAGGCGTGGAGGAGCGCCAGAGAGGACGCCAGCGGGAGGAGAGGACCTGTGTGCGGGCGGCATCCTTGGTAGGGAGGAGGGAGATGATGGCGCCGAGGGCGTCGTCGGGGAGACGGCTGATGAGATCGTCGACGCCCGCGCCGTCCTTGGTGGGTAAGAAGAGGTAGTGTATGGCGCTGATGGCGTCGTCATGCAGACGGCTGGAGAGGTCGTCGACGCGTCGGGCGATGAGGTCGTTGAGGGCCTCGATGTCTGGGCTGATGAAGTCGTCGAAGCTTCCCTGCTCCTGGTGTCTAACACTCCCCGGTGGTACTTGTTGCTCCACGGCTCGGTGCCTCGTGGATGCGGCCGCGGCCGCGTCCTCCATGGCCGGCGGCGCGGTTTGGTCGCTGATTTGGGGGGAAGGGGGGATTGGTCGAGAGAGACTTGGGAGACGCGGTGTCTGGTAGCCACGGTAAGATGCAGCCCAGCCCAGCCAGCTCCAACTCAAAATAAGAAAATAAAAAAAAACATGGTTCCGCATTTACTCAGTAGAAAAAAAAGGAGTACCGCGTATACCTAGCCTATCATCACTAGTTGAATGCCCGTGCGTTGCTACGGTATTTCAATTTTTTCACCTTAGTGTCATTGTTCTTCATAGTAACCCTCGTCCAGCAATTCCGAAAGACACTATTGTATGTGTTGGTGTTTTCTCTAAATATAGCAAACCGTGGTAGTCGTAGTCACTCCCATGTCCCATCGCCCATGACTTTGAAGTTGCTACAATATAACAAAAAAATAGAACCAATATTGTTGAACACATTTACTATGTATGCACTTGCACAATTATGATATCTTCTTTCACTCCTTCCTGGACACCATTTGTCTATACCACTGCTACATTGTCCATCTACTCAAGCATCCCTAGCCGCTATATTGTCACATTAAAATATTATGAAATGATGAAATGAAAGGGTTAGCCGGATATTTCACACAGCATCTTTCACCTCTCAGGAAGTAATAAGAGCAAGTAGGAGTGCGTCGATTTGGCTCCCAGGCTCTTAAACATTTGAGATATATATTTTAAAAGTTACAATTTTTTTTTAAAATGTACACATATAAAGAATGATATATACTTCAAGTATGCAAAGTACCAATCTAAAATACGTTATATTCAACTCTTTGTAAAAAAGATAAAATTATAGATATAAGTGTGTGAACAGTACGCCCAAAATCTATGAAGATCCTGTTAAGTCTGGCAACTTTCGGCGACTTGTTTTGCACAGAAATCATTAACAATATGAGAAAAAAAATCATTACTCCGAAGTAGGGATGACAATGCATTCATTGGACAATTCCAATAGGGATCATAAGTTACAACATCCATATCGGAAAAAATAGCTACAAATTGTCCCTCCCTTTTTACCAAGGTAGTACCTTTTAGCTAAAAAGTTCATCATCCAAATTAAAAAGCCTATATCAAATTAGATAATCTTTAGCTCTGGTAAGCCTATATAAAATGGAAATGCTAGCATGTTTCCTTGCTGAATTAGAAGACAACCAACATGGACCTTCATCACCATCTTTTTACCATTTCTTAACCACGTGTTCAGGGCTGGAAAATCTACTTCAGCCATGTATGGTAAAGAATTAAGATCATAATGGAATCCATTAATAGTAGTGCCCTCGGAACCATGACGCATCAGATAGCTTCGAGTTGGTGCTAGGAGATGCCGACATAAGAGTGCAAAGAAATAATGCAAAATGACGGGGTATGAGATGCTAGCTGTAGGCAATTTCAAGAGTCATACCTTTTAGTATAGCTGATGCACATAACTGGATAAAATCAATTTGGCTACATTTAAAGTATAGACAGTTGAGAGAATAATTACTCCAGATTAACTTAGTGAAGCTTATGTCAATAACTCAACATGCGCATGCTCGAGGTCTTTGCGGAGAAAACCCAACATCTAGTTTCTTAATGTATCACTATCATCCTTTAAATAAATGTGGAAGTATGATCAGTGAGATTTTCATGTATGAGGCATACTATCCAACGTGTTTCCAACAGCAGTCATTATTTGCACCTTGTATCGTAAACTAAAGGGAAAATGAAATGAGAAAATAAGGTTTTGCCGTATTTATATAAGACATCTAATTTCCTTATATTGGTATAAAATATTACCTCCAACGCATCAATATCCTCCAGTGTAATGGCTTCCGTTTTGGAGCAGCATCTTGAATCTCTATCTCTCCTTCCAAACCTTAGATTGCTTGCATGATGGTGCAATAAAGTTGTCTCTTCCTCCAACAATCATTTTGACAGCCTTTACTATCTGAACCATTGTTTTTGGCTGCTATTGAATATTTATGCATCTCCAATGTCATCTGTTATCAAGATCTTGATGCCAAGAGGTGACTGTACCAAGATCCTGATGCAAGAATCATTTTGGTTGCTCCAATGTCATCTGTTATGTATAATTCATCTTCGAAACCCATCATTGTTGCCACTTGCAAGACATAAGATTCCGAAACCTGTAAAACAGAAAAAGGAACTATCATTAACTTTATGGTACCTCTGCTACATAATATTGTATACAACAAAATTCAGAATTCAACTGTACGGTACGAAAAAACAGGGAGATGAGCCATTCAAATTTTGATGGTTTGGACTAATGAGTACTCCAAACAAAGCTAGATAGCTTCTTAAACTTAACTATTATCATAAATTTACATGAAAACTTACAGATTTTTTGAAATAGAAGTACCATTACAAGGTTAAATTATCAATATTAGAAGCTACATGCATTTGGAATGAACCTCAAGCATGCCCTCTGCTAGATTTTTTAGTGTGTCCAAACCATCAGAAACAAGTTCAGCTGAACTAAGCTCAGCTGCTCTGCCTCGTCCTTGAGATGTGTATCCGATTGTCGAATCTAATCTCCTTTACTCTCCATTTTCAGATTATGAATACAAAATAAGTAAAACATACTTGTAAGCTCATTTTAAACATGGGTAATGAGTAATTTACGAGTAGAAACATGTAGCCGATAGACATGGACATCGATCTGAGATCTAATAGCAGGTAATGGATTTTTTTACATCTGCAGCAAATGTGTGTTCAACGCTTGCATACCTTCTGATTGGAGAATCTGATTAGTTGATGTGCTGATTCCGTTGCTGCCACGAGAGAGCCTCTGGTCAATTCTCATCTCTCGGCCACCCCACCCCCTGCCGACACCCTACTCCCTCCCTAGCAGGCCAAGGAACGACCTCCATGTACCGAACTGATCTCCTGCTGCTTCTTGCACCCCGCCGATGCGCCCCTCACCGAACTGATCTACTGATTCGCCCCGCCACCGTGCTGCTAGTCCATACCCTTTCCTGAGACCTGACGGCTCCCAATCGAGCGTCTCGTCCGCCTGCCCCCTAGTCCCGTCCAGCAGAGTCCCTAATTCCCCGCATCGGATAGAAGATACCTGAAGCCTGAAGAAGCAGGCTGGGAGGAAGCGGATCCGGCGAGTTCTACTTCTTCTGTAGCCCACCTCGACGTGTGCAGGTGCGCATGAGCGCATAGACCAACGGACAGCTGCCCACCTCGATGAAATTGACACCAAAGAAGACGGATGAGAGCACCACCGCTGGCGGCGATTGTACATGGACCACCGCGTGAGGCGCCGCTCCACATGTACCGGCCGCTTAGATTGGATGACGGCGGCAAGCACATTTCGTGTGCGAGGAAAGGTGCGAGCCTCCGAGGGTGGGAGGACGTGATTTCCGGAGGATGGGTGGAAAGGAGAGGGATTTTAGCTAGAGGAAATAAAATTGCTGGGAGGAGAGATGAGAGGGAGAGGGCGTGAATTTCGGAGGACGGGAGCGAATGACGAAGAGAAGCCACATATAACTTGCGGTGGCAAAGGCTGTAATATGACTATTTTTTTATGGGTAAAATTGGAAATCAAATGATGTAGAGGTAAAGTGGTTTTACCAACTGCAAACCAATAGTAAAGATCTTCTACGGAGCTTAGGAATCTCTAGCACCAACAAATTCATCTCAAAGGTCCCCGCAAAAAAATACACCTCAAATTTTAAAATAGCACGCCTATTTCTTCGCTAATACTTTGCTATAGCATTCAAAGCACTTCGGCTAACTATATGTCCTTTGAGCGCTAAATAGGATCTCTCGCAAATAGCTCGCTAAATAGCGCTAAAACGCTAAATTATGTTAAAAAAATAACGCTATTTCTTTCGACATATGTAAAAAGATTATTATTTTAATTCAAAAGTTAGACATGATCCTGTAATATGCACTTATATTGTCAGGGGCGAATCTGCTATGTAGGTGTTGGGGTCAGTTGACACCAATAAATTTTGACAAATCCTTTGATAAATCACCATTTATTGATGCTCATACTTAGAAGATGACACCATTAAAGTGAGCTGAACCCAATGCACTAACCTCCTGGATTCGCCCCTGTATATTGTTATGCACTTGTTTTATTGCTACAATACACATTGTTTTTTGTATCATGGAATCATTAAATTTATGGTTATATTTTTAGATAATATGAAAATATGATAACTATTTTCTATAAAAAAATCTTATGTTTAGGAAAACATTAAATGACTTAGCCTCGCTATAGCTTCGCTATAGCTTTCTTAGAATCAAGAAAGTGGCACCGCTAAAAAGCATAGCCCGCTATTTTAAACTTTGATTCATCTTGAGGTAGACGGTAGCCTAGCTTACTGTGAGACATGGTCACCAGTGTTCAATCCGATGATCATTTGGTTCATGTCGTAACTTTGAAGACTCGCTGTAGCGTTGTGATTTGAAGGTAGCAACGTACACATCGGGAGCCATAGATCGGCTGAACTGTCGCCGGCCGAGGCGATGACATCATTTCCTGATGATGACATCACCTGACTGGACCCGCTTACCGGTTTGACTAGGTCAACCATGTGGCAATTGACTTAGACCTGGGCCCACTAATCAGTGACCAGGGCTAACCCAACCATAATATAAAATTGTTAAACGGCCACTTCACCAACATGGCAGTTCACCCGTTCATGCACCCACATATCTATGTCTGTGACTAAACAGGATATAATAGGTCAATCTATTTAAAAATGTTTTAGAAATCTATTTAAACTTAGAAAATTCATAATTAATTCATCCTAAGTCAGAAAATTACAAAAAATATCAAAAATATTTAGAAAAATAAGATCTATCTATTCACACATAAAGCTTACTTTGTTGAATATAATAAAAATCATCAAGTAAATAAAACCTATATGCACCTTCTTTTACCACAATTTAAAAATAAATGATGCCATCTAGTTATATTTCAAATCTCAATCAAATAGAAGTTTACATTCAAGGACAAAACTAAGGATCATTTGTTGCTTGAAGTGAATACAAAATTATCTGAATTATGTTTAAAATAAACACTTAAAATAAATGTTTACAAAAGATTCCTCAAAGATGATAAATCTTATTCTACCATAAAAATGAATATTTAAGAATGCTATTTTAATGTTTGATATAAGTACTTGTAATAAAATAGAATGCTGAAAGAATTATGGTTAGCATATTCACATAAAATAAAGTTTTAGGTATTAAAGTTGTGGTATTAAAATCAAATATTAGGATGGAATGATAAATATTACTTTTGGACAATAATAAACTTGTAATTTCCTTTCAACTTTAATATATCAAATTGGGATAAACTCTAAAACAAATTTAACTAAGGACATTCTTTCATGACAATTAAATATCACATATATTTTTGGTAAATTAAAATTATAATATCCACATGCAATCAAAATGTTACTTTATTTATTTTAGTGTTTAAGATATTCAGATAGTTTCACTAAAAGAAAATAAAGAAACCTAAAACCGGTAAGATAAACACATAAAAACCAATCCAAAGAACTTGAACCTAAACCAAACAACTAAACCATTGGGGCTTAGTTCAGGATAGAACGTTTACATAGTATACCTTATGCGTAATAGCATATTAATAAACTCTTTAAACATTAGTTCTTACTGGACTGCTGATGCTATTCTTGGAATTTAGAGCTTCTGGCGACTAGAAGAACGGTGATTGCATAATCTTGCAATAAGGAGGAGGCAAGTTCAACCTTTCATGTGTTTGTTATGTCATACAAACTAATTTTAAAAATTATTACATTATCATCTGTAGTCAAAAGCAAATACCGTTTTAAGAATATGAAATGGTGAGCAATGGAACCATGGTATGGTATGGTTGGAATACATATTGGAAAATACATGTGGTGGAGGTTCCATTGTACTGGAAAATTATACCTAGGATTAACAACAAATATAGTCAGTTAGTCTTGCATCGTATAGACCGTGCTGACCATAAATCCCGATATGGGACGGACAAGTCAGCTGGATGTTCTCCATTCGTATTTCATCGAATGCTAAGTAAGGCCGTCATCCAGAGATGAGAGAAGTGGTGAGAGCCCGTAATGTCCTCATCATGTGCTGTAGGGTAATAACGTATGTATTTTGAAAGGGATGGTAACTTAGTGTAGGTATTGCCCCAAATCTCATTACAAAGGGATGACTGCGGGGTGGTGGAGAAGATGAGTGATTGGCGAGTGTTTAGACCCGGCCTTAGACCATGGAAGTTTGAACAAGACTGAATTGCCTGGACGTGTAACAAGGCTAAAGACGTTTGTGTGAAAATAAGTCCACCTCTACAGAGTGTAATAAAACATGTTATGATGCTCCCTGTTCCGAAAAGGAACCACCATCGCAACGTGAAAGAATCTTCATGAAGATCTCACAACCTGTGAATGCTAACGGACATAATTTTCTAAATATATAAAACTTACCTTTTTAGAAAACGGATTTTGAAAATTTGCATAGCTAGGACTTTGAGTCCATAGCTGTAGATAGTGCATCAGATACCCAGATAGTTAGAACTTGTTGAGTATGCTTGCACTCAATCTATCTTCTACACCCTTGCTAGACTGTAGGAGAAGCCAAGGTCAATCTTTTAGGACCAAGAGGACGACCAGGAGGACCACTACAAGAAGCCAGGACCTGTTGACACGAATGAAGTATTCAACAACGGGATTAAATGAAGTGGAAATTAAGATTAAACATAGAAGGGGACCAAACCCCATACCATAGAACATATATTAGTAGATCATGGCTATTGCAGCAACCGCAAGACAATTAGTATTCAAGATAGATCTCGTCTTGGAGTAGTCGATGGGTTGTAGTCGATGGGTTGCTCTTTCTAAATTTTGGTTTGGTTAGGAAGTTACCTAATGAACACATTGTGTCAAGGAAGATCCGCTGATTTGATGTATAGATATGAGTTATAATCCTATAGTCATGCCTTGGATCTGCGGTACTTCTGGTGTGTCATGGAACTCTTTCTAAATTTTGGTTTGGTTAGGAACTTACCTAATGAACACATTGTGTCAAGGAAGATCCACTGATTTGATGTATAGATATGAGTTATAATCCTATAGTCATGCCTTGGATCTGCGGTACTTCTGGTGTGTCATGGAACAATGTTTTCGTGAATGCTATGTCAACGACGCTGACGAAGGAATGACCCATCGGGTCCTCATCTTTGACCTATGTGGTTCTGTCCAAGAAAGAAGCCCATTCGAGAGAAACTTGAAGCCCATGAAAATTCCCTGATGGTGCAGAAGCTTGGCGTGCACTGCAAGGAATCAAAGAGGATAGAGCTTCCATGTTCGAATTGCTTTAGGTTTCCACCGACCACGCAACTTGTAACCGACCTGGTTAAAGATCCTGCAACCTAGCCTTCCACTATAAAAGGCTAGGAGGGACCTCCAGGATCGCCTCTCTGCACTTTTTTGCCTCCACCTAAGCGCTCGTAAACTCGAGTGCTCTCCACCTCAGGCTAGATCCAATCTACGCCGCTATTGTAACACCTCACTGTAACACACCATAATACAAAGTCAGACAAGAAGGACGTAGGTCTTTACCCTTCAGGGGGCCGAACCTGGGTAAACTCTCGTGTGCCCTTGTCCTTGTTTGACCGCCGTTGAGTTCGTCGGATCCCACGCTCTCTCCATGATTCGAAAGCCCTTAAACATGGGCATTGCCAGGGTAGAACCTCTTCAATTGGCGCCGATCGTGGGGACGACGGGATCTAGATCTACAGGCTCACCGGCTCCATCACCAATCATCATCGACTCTTTATCGCCGATTGACACCGACGCGCCATCACCAATCGCCATCAACTCTTCATCGTCGGTCGACATCGACACGCTTAGAGACTTTGGCAACATCTCAATCTAGCGGATAGAGATGGAGGGCCATGCCAGCAGTGCTGGCAGATCGCGTCCATGGGCGACACCAAGGTGCAAGGCGGCACAACAAGGAGCTCACCACACGAGGGGCTATGGAAGTCGCCCAGAGAGGCGACCCTGGACCTGGAGGCATGGGTTTTTTCATTCTCAAATATATATAGTGTAATGAAATCATTTTGATGTCGTAGGTATTGATATACTTGCTCAAATATGTGATCATATTTAATAAGTTTGACCTGAGAGCAAACATATAACTTTTCCGTTGATTTTAATTGAAGCGACACAAAAGGGCATGATGCGCTCTGGAAACCTCGCGAAACCTCAGCCACTTTCCACGCTTGGATCGATGATGCATAGTCGGAACAAAGAGCCGACATAATCGAGCTCTTACGAGCGCATGACGATGTCAGTGTCGGAGATATGGTCGCACACTAGCAAGTAGCGGCTCACTCGACAAAAAATCGCTTTGGTACCCAGGCACCATGGAGCCCTTTTTTGAATTTTTTTAAAACCGCATTTTTTAAGTTGTAAGAAATTCTAAAAAAAATACGTGGATGTAGCCAAGTATGTATACTATGATTGTGCAAATTTTTATTGTGAAATACCTTGTATTATAGGCTCAGCAAAAAAGATAAATTAGACAAATTTTGGAACATGTTTCCAGATCTGAAAATGTGTTCCCAGATCTGAAATTTTGTCATTTTTGCTGAGAAAAGAATACAAGGTATATCGTAAAACAAATTCACACACAGGTAGAACAAATGGTAGGCTACACTCTGGTATTTTTTTTTTGAATTTTTCCTAAGTTCAAATTTTGAATTTTTTGAATTTTACAAAAACGAGCTCCAGGAAGCTCGTGCTCCAAAATGACGCTCTCCTCACTCGACCGCTCTCAGTGGAGCAGAGCAGCGCACCCGCTATCGTCAGCACAAGACAAAGTGTGCCGAGTTAACTAGTGGGCGCCTGATTTTGTTTTGTTTCGTAAGACTAACAAAATATAGGAGTTCTTTATCTACTTTTGCGGCTGGCCAAACATGAGGGGAGGGGAAGATTTGTATAGGATATAGCCATTAGGTGGGATCGTGAGATCAAGATACAAAAATTATATTTAGAAAATATGAAAAAAATTAAAATCTTGTACAACATATATATGGGCTGTATCTATAACTCTAAAAAAATTCAGCTCAAAATCTGGCACTATTCACAGTAGATTTTGTCTTTCATATATATGGGCTGAAACACTATTTACACCTAAATTCACTTTTTTTGCTCTTTATTTGTAGGTCGAATTTAAAGCTGCAATTTTTTCATGTTGCATATATAACACGGATGTGTGTTGTCAATTTTTTAAGAATATTCGAATATATTTTATCTTTAAAAAAAAATAGATCTCATAGATCCTATCTAAAGCTAGATCTATACAAGTCTTCCCGGCCAAACATATATTAATGCGAAAGACATCACAAATTAATTTGTTATATACTTTTCGTTAGAGGGAAACCAGCTTGTTATACTAACTCGATCAGCTCGTGCATCAGGCCAGCTTGCCGCCGGTGCCATTCGAAGTTTCGAACGGAGAAGTGAGTGCTTCTCCTGTCATGGTTGTAGGCTGAAGAATAAAGGCCGGTCGGGTAAGTTGGAATCTGTCTACAAATAAGTGTATTCTTATCTTTTAAAAAAATTGTAGAAAAGAGTAGCAACATATATGACATGAAATTAGCAATCTTTCTATTTGAATGAACAAGGCGCATATGATTTTCAAGATTTATCTTGGAAGCATTAAACTATGTACGGAAGAGAAATTTGATAGTATATAATTAGTATTAGGGTTAAGTGCACTTTTGGTCCCTCAAGTGTTGCAAAAGTGCAACTTTGGTCTCGCAACTCTTTTTTTATTCTAAATCTGCCGTGAGACACTTAATTAAGTCTAATTATCATCCCTGACAGCGGTTTAAGAATTTGTTTTTGACCTTTTTAGGCTATGATGGACAATTTTTTGCCGTATTTAATCTAGGTAGGCTCATCGGACGTGGGGATCGGTTTCCGTTGATCAACATCAATGAGCGGTAATGATTCGGCAAAAGTGCGGCGGAACATTGACGAGCTAACCTCCTTGAAAATTCATCGTATGGTGTTTGTTCCCTTTCCTATACTCCCTGTCTGCAAACAAGTTACGCTAACACTATCGAGGGTGGAAGCTGCCATCGCAAATATCACGCATGACGGGCACATGAGTTTGACTGACAGATACAACTCATTTGAAATTCAGGATGGCCTCCGCCTTCCTGCCAACGCAGTCGGCCTCGCCGTGTGTCATACACCGCCGCATCGTGGTGTTAGCCGCCGCCGCTGTTGTTTTGTGTTTGGCACTATGTAGGGTCCGTACGAGTATCAGATACCGATCATTATCACGCCATCGAACTCATCTAATTCTAACAGCGTGATGGGTCTCCAATGAGCCTATGTTGTTAAGACCCGTCCAAAAATATCCAAGGTGGCAAGAAAAATGTCAAAACCCGATAAAAATTGCTAAACCATATTCAGTGACTATAATTAGACCTGATTAAATGTTTGAGGGCAGATTTAGACCAAAAAGGAGTTGAGGGACCAAAGTTGCACTTTTGCAGAACTTGAGGACCAAAAGTGCACTTAACCCTTAGTATTATTACAAATTTCTTTTAAACTATGTATATCAGTTATGTACTATATAATTGAGATATTGTTGCTCAATTCTGTTGATCAAAATTTATCTTAAAATGCGCACATCTTATTAACATTGCAATAAATATTGTCACTTTCCCTATAAAGATGATCAATTTTTAGTAAGTTTCACATATGACAAAAAATAAATAGATGTACGCTTATTTATCACCCCAAGAATTTCCATTGAATCGCCAGGACCACGCTATACAAAGTACTCCCTCGGTACCATTTTATAAGATTGGTCATAATGGAAAATATGATATGATGCATATGACACTAATTTATGATACCAATCTCTACAATGCATAGTATCATCTAGTGGTATTATAGTTTTACTATATTTATTTACCATTAAACTATCTAGTTTTATGAGTTATGATAGCGTATTATATTATAATACCACTCTCATATATCTCCTTATTAATTATTATGCCACATCAGAATTTTGCTAACATGGCATGCATGATACTGCTTATGATATCTATGACTATTCTAAAGGTCACACCTAGTTAACTTTGATTTTTTTTTGCAAAACTTAAAGTAGGAGGTACAGTGGTTTTATCTCACACGAAGACACGGTATGTCTGCGTAGGCCGTAGCCTGATGGAGACCAATATGGGCCAAGCTCACTCCAACTGTTATAGCCGGCGGGCGAGGCCAAATATACACCGCCTTTTGCGACGTTGTTGCATGTAAAATGCATACATGATCTTTGCACTTTACCACTTGATATTTCACCTTATTTGCATCATATATTGGTTATATTCATGCTTTTTGATGAATATTAGGAATAATTCACATGTTTCCTAATTTTATTGGATTAACCTGGGAAAACCAGAAAACCTCTTTTTCAATGTTTTAACTTTCACGGACCCAAACGGAGTCCAAATTACCTGAAACTTTGCGGGAGCCAGTTTTTCCAGGAAACAAGACTTTGGAATGAAGGAAGTGCAACAGGGGAGCCACGAGGGCCACACGAGCATGGCCCATGCAGCCAGATTCTTTGGCCGCATGGGGCCAGCCTGTTCCCCCTCGTTGCTCCGATGCCATCGATCTTTGTCCTGATGAATTCATCTTGACCTAAAACCGACTATAAAAAGGGTGCCCCTGCGGGTCGCGAAGGAGAGCGCCGCCGAAACATAGAAATATGAAATAGGAGCCTGGGAGATCGAAGATCGGAGGGGAAAACTCCGGCGGGGTGTTACCGGTGTGATCTCCACCCCCTCCGACGACTCTACCTTCATCACCATGATGAAGAGGGAGTAGTCCACCTCTGGACTGCGGGTTTGTGGCAGTAGCTATTGTATCTCTCTCTTGTTCTTCATCATCTTAGCGCCATATGAGCTGCATAATATGATTATAGCCATCTTTGTATCACTTTTGTGGTGGATCTTTCTATGAGTTAATATATGAGATTGCAATTGTTCTTTAATTTCAGTGTATGAGTAGATGCATATTATGTATCCCGTTCTTATTTACTTGTTATGATCAAGCATGTTTATGAGAGCGTGTATGGGGGAACGTGTGCATTAGTTGGAGTAACGGGAGATGATTCTTCTGGGGAGTACAGTCCTTGGGAGTCACTTGGGTGTTTACCTTACTTTGTTACCTCACTAGGGATAAAGAAAATACCATACTACAAGGTATCTCTAGCGTGAGCTTGCTGAGTATCCGCGACTTGATCTAGTATGTTCTTATTTTAACTTCATGTCATTGTGCTTAATGCTATGCTCTGAGTTTATCTTAATACCGAGATGATTAGATTAAATTTCCATCTTGGTGGAGTATGAGAGAGATGAATAACCAAAACATCTCTATATAGGACGTGATGCCCATATGAATTCATCTGAATCTTAACATTCTTGCAATCCTTTATGTCAATTGTATGATCCTATGTCTGCCATATCTTTTATGAGAGAGTGCATTAGTGTAACCATGAACCCCGATCCATTTTTAATCATAAGAAACAACTTTCCATTCACTTTATCACTGTTTTTATTTTTAGTTAATATTAATTTCGAAAATACAAAAATATTTCCGTTATTGCATTTCACAAACTAAAACTCTACAACCATATCTTTTACTGTTTATCATTGCATTGCATATTACTTTAGTTTGCATATTCCCGCGGCAAAGCATTTTCTGGCGCCATTGCATTTTCATATTTATTTATTTAGTATTGCATATTTATTTTCAGTTTTATATACTTACACATACCTGATACGTCTCAAACGTATCTATAATCTTTGATGCTCTATGCTTATTTATACACCATTTGCTTTGTGTTTTGTTACACTTCGTGGCATTTTTATGCATTTTCCAGAACTAACCTATTAACGAGACGCCACAGTGCCAGTTCCCTGTTTTCTGCTGTTTTGTGTTTCAGAAAAGCTATACAGGAAATATTCTCGGAATTGGACGAAACAAAAGCCAAAGTTCCGATTTTTCCCGAAGCGTCACGGAGTCCAAAGCAGAGATGGAGGGGTGCCAGGAGGCGGCCGCACCACCCCATGGCGCGGGCCACCCCCGGCCGCGCCGGGGTGTGGTGTGGGCCCCTGGTCCACTTCCTGACGCCGCCCTTCCGCCAATATATTCCCCTTGACGGGAAAACCTAAAAGACCCGATCAATTTTCCATGAAACATACTGCAAGTCGCCGCCGTCGTCAACGCGAGATCGAGAGGGTCTAGAAGCTCTTCCCGGCACCCTGCCGGAGAGGGGAATCACCGCCGGAGGCCTTCTTCATTACCATGCCAGCCTTCAGAGTGATGTGTGAGTAGTCTACCTTGGACTACGGGTCCATAGCAGTAGCTAGATGGTTGTCATCTCCTCCATGTGCTTCATGTTTAGATCTTGTGAGCTGCCTATCATGATCAAGATCATCGTTATGTAATTCTACATGTTGTGTTTGTTGGGATCCGATGAATATTGGTACTTTGTCAAGTTGAATTATTGATTTATCATCTTTATGTTATCTCTATGTTGTTTATGATCTTGCATGCTCTCCGTTGCTAGTAGATATCTTGGCTGAGTAGATGCTAGTGACTCCAAGAGGGAGTATTTATGCTCAATAGTGGATTCATGCCTCTAGTAACTTGGGGGAGTGACAGAAACCTCTAAAGTTGTAGATGTGCTGTTGCTACTAGGGAGAAAACAACAATCTTGTGTTCAAGGAAATTTGTATTGTTTACATTACACACTTTGCTTAAGGCGATAATTTGTTGCTTGCAACTTAATACCCAATGGTTGCTCGGACAATATCCAGAGGGTGGATTATTAGTCATAGATGCAGTTGGATTACGGTCTATGTATTATGTTGTAATGCCCAAGTAAATCTCATAGTGATCCTCATGACATTTGTGCGTTTGCTTTATTCTATCAATTGTCCAACTATAATTTGTTTACCCAGCATGTTATTTATCTTATGGAGAGACACCACTAGTGAACTGTGGACCCCGGTCCATTCTTTTACATTGTTATTACCGTTTACTATTTACTCATTTTATTTACATTCTTGTAAACTACTATCTTTTACCACTCGATACGCTTAATCCTTTGTTTACAGCAAATCTGTGAGATTGACAACCTCACTGTAAGTTGGGACAAAGTACTTGGTTGTGTTGTGTGCAGGTTCCACGTTGTTGCTGGTGCAAAGCTACGCCCTGGACTAGGTGCCATATATAAATTGTCCGGAGCTGTCGCAAAGCTAGCAAGCATCAACCTTCTGAAGTTTGGTTCTTTCTCCTACTGGTTCGATAAACCTTGGTTTCATACTGAGGGAAGACTTGCTGCTGTGCTCATCACACCTTCTCTTGGGGTTTCCAAATGGGCGGTCATCTACAAAATTCCTACATCAACACCGCACCACCAACAAGTTTTCTGGCGCTGTTGTCGGGGAGAAAGAGGATTTCTGCAAGGGGAGTCTCTCGCTTCCAATCTTTTACTTTGTTATTGTTTTGCTTTATTTTATTTTTGCTTGCATCTTTTTATCAAAAATACAAAAAAAAATAGTTCCTTTGATAGCTTGCATTCTGTTACTTTTACTTTTAGTTCATTATGTTGTTCCCTAAGTATGCTTTGGAGGACCTTACAATAGGTAGTGGTTCTATAATTGGGAAAGGTAACATCGAGGAGTTCTTTAATCATATTAGTATGCATAAAGATGTTGAGGATAGATCTTTAGCCGAGCTTGCTCCTAGTTATGAAGTTGTTGCTGCTTATTTAGTTTACATGTTGGAGGCTAGGTTTGTTAACCTTAATCCTTTTATGCAACAAATGTTTCTTAAGCTTCATGATATAGAAGACTCCGAAAAGAAAGACTTTATTTTGGAGACTTTGCGTAGAGAATTTAGAGATGTTGCTATTGAAGCTAGGAAAGTTTATAAGCATTTTAATATGCTTGGCTCACGTATAAATGTTGTTGGTACAACCAAAGAAGACATCAAAGTACCAGTACCTTGCAAACTTGTAGGATTGCATAAGCTTTGGAAAAGAATTTTGATTGGATTGTTCCTGAAAACCCTTTTGATGAAAGTAGTGAACCCAAGAGTGTTCACAAGGGATCTTCAAAAAATAATTTGGATACAATATAATTCATTGTTGAAAGGACTTCTGCAATTGATCTTAATGCTTCATTTGAAAATACTTGATTTCCACTTTCTGCGCCTAGCTCAAAGGCGTTAAAGAAAAGCACTCTTGGGAGATCACCCAATGTTTTCTTTTCAGTACTTTTTCTTTTTGTTGAGTCTTGGAAGTTATTACTACCGTAATGACCTTTCCTTATCATTTTTATTTTGTTTTTGTGCCAAGAAGAAACTCTAATTTGAGGAAGGTAAGATTTGGGGAAGTTGCTGTCCTGAAACTGATTTCTGCGCTGCACCGTAAAAATTTGTGAAAATTCTCAAAATATCTTTTTGATCTGCGATTTCTTGTGCGCATGCCCCAAGTTATTTCCAAACTTGTATTAGTTTTGCAATTTTCGATTTGAGCAACAGAAGGTCCTTGAAAAAATCGATCTTTGTCAGCTGTTCTATTTTGACAGATTCTGCCACTATTTGTGTTTGCCTCTCGATCGCTTTCTTTTTGAGTTCTTTTGATCACGGAACTTTTCAGGAGGTTGCTACAGTAGCTTATGCTTTAATGGATGGTATATTTGAGTTTGAAACTGAACCAAAAGAGTAGATTTACTATCATGCTTACACTAATGTTGCTTATAGAATTGTGTGAAGTTTTGTATGAAGGAAGTTTTCAAGTGTAGGGAAAGGAGAGTGATGAGATGAGATAAAGTATGGACAAGAGCTCAAGCTTGGGGATGCCTATGTCAGCCCAAGAAATATCCAAGAGGTACAAGCGTCAAAGCTTGGGGATACCCCCGAGGCACCCCTTCTTCATCGGCAAAAATCAGGTCACCTTTCAAGACACTATATTTTTATTGCTTCATGTACTATGCATTTTTCTTGGAGCATCTTTATTTTCGCTTTTAGTTTTCTTTTGTTTTGTTTGCCGCAATAAATGGTTGGACCCCAACAAATTTCTTTTGGAGAAGACATACTCCATTTTTCATTGCCAAGAACACTCTAGTTTTCACTCTTATCGTTCAACGAGTGTTCTCTTTTTCTAGAACTGCGTTTAGCTTTTGTTTTTCGCCTTGATTTTTGTTCAGATATTGTTATATCTTTGCATCAAGGTGTATTTAGACCACTGGTCTATGTTGGTTTTCATCTCAAAGAGTGGTTTCAAAAAGGTTGAATGGTGTTGGAAAAGAGAAAAAAAGTTTCATGCCTATAGTGGTACAAATGGGAGCTTGTTTAGACTGTGGCTTAGACTTTTGCATGTCATGCTTGATGTTATTTTGATAGTATGCTTAGTAGTTTTTGCGGTAGCATGACTTGTCTCAAATGACTGAGATTGCTTAATGTGCCTTTGAAAGAATCATGTGTTGTTTTTGTTATATGGGAGCATATTATTGTGGTTTTCTCCTTTGATGCTTTATTTGGGTTGACTTGGCACATGCTTACAACATGTTTGACTCTAACAAGTCGCCATAAGCCTCTATGATCATTTGGTTTTTGACTTGTCGCTATGCATGATTATAGCCGTTATTGCTCTCTTAGTTGGTCGCTCCCAGTCTTTTGCTAGCCTTCATTTTGTACTGAGAGGGAATACTTCTCGTGCATCCAGCTCCCAAAAACCAAAGTTTATTCCAAAGAGTCCACTATAAATTTCTATGCATGGTATTTGCAAGTCATTCCAAGTAAATTTTCATGTGCTACCTTTCAAAAAACCTTCAAAATACTTCTCATTTTGTGACACTGATTTTAGCTCACGGTGACGTAGTGGTCGGATTTGCTATCTTCCATATTGTTTTATTCCAAAAAAAAGGAAAAAGGAAAAGAAAAAGGCACTCCTCCATGGTATGTGAAAGTTGGTGGGCACCCGATGGAATCGGTTAGCCATGGTTTGTGAAAGGAAAAGTGGGGAGGAGTGCCAAGCTTTATAAAAGAGCACAAAAGTGCCAATCTCTCTCTCAAAAACTTGCTTAGTATGGAAGATAGTAAGAACCCCATTGCCAGTCATTGACAAGAACAACCACCTCTCAAAACAAAATTTTCTCTCTGTTTTACAAATGAAAAGCTCTATCACATGTTTAATCACTGATTCCCTCTGCGAAGGGCCTTTCTTTTACTTTTATATTGAGTCTCCACCTTCTACCTTTATGCACCTTCTAAGAGAGCATAGTTGTCATTCTGAGTTTAATGTGCATAGTCCCAAAATTTATTATTGATTGATTCATGATTATGGTTTTGCTTGTTCTTAAATTATTTGTATCTAGTCGCCCTCTTAAACTTGAAGGTGTCCTATGCATTTATGTTTTGCTATTCTATGAAGGACAAGCTGAAAACCACATTGCTATGTTTTTCTATATGGTTGAAACACACACTTGACTTTCAATGCTTCATTACTCATGATCTTTCGTTTGTGTTACTTTTCATGTTATAACATGGTTGCTAAGTTTTATTGTCAAGGTTATGTCTTTTATGCCCATGTTTAGAGTACTTTGATCTCAGCACTCAATGCTTTACATCATTGATCAAGATTGTGATGGTGCATGTCACCTCAAAAATTATTGTTTTGTTATCACTTACCTACTCGAGGACGAGCAGGAGTTAAGCTTGGGGATGCTTGATACGTCTCAAACATATTTATAATTTTTGATACTTCATGCTTGTTTATGCACCATTTGCTTTGTGTTTTGTTACACTTTGTGGAGTTTTTATGCATTTTCCAGAACTAACCTATTAACTAGATGCCACAGTGCCAGTTCCCTGTTTTCTGCAGTTTTTGTGTTTCAGAAAAGCTACACAGGAAATATTCTCGGAATTGGACGAAATAAAAGCCAAAGTTTCTATTTTCCTGAATCGTCACGGAGTCCAAAGGAGAGACGGAGGGGTGCCAGGAGGTGGCCGCACCACCCCATGGCGCGGGCCACCCCCTAGCCATGCCAGGGTGTGGTGTGGGCCCCTGGTCCACTTCCTGACGCCGCCCTTCCGCTTATATATTCCCCTCGACGGGAAAACCTAAAAGACCCGATCAATTTTCTACGAAACATACTGCAAGCCGCCGCCATCGTCGATGCGAGATCGGGAGGGTCCAAAAGCTCTTCCCGGCACCCAGCCAGAGAGGGGAATCACCGCCGGAGGCTTTCTTCATCACCATGCCTGCCTCCAAAGTGATGTGTGAGTAGTCTACCTTGGACTACGGGTCCATAGCAGTAGCTAGATGGTTGTCATCTCCTCCATGTGCTTCATGTTTAGATCTTGTGAGCTGCCTATCATGATCAAGATCATCGTTGTGTAATTCTACATGTTGTGTTTGTTGGGATCCGATGAATATTGATACTTTATCAAGTTGAATTGTTGATTTATCATCTTTATGTTATCTCTATGTTGTTTATGATCTTGCATGCTCTCCGTTGCTAGTAGATATCTTGGCCGAGTAGATGCTAGTGACTCCAAGAGGGAGTATTTATGCTCGATAGTGGGTTTATGCCTCTAGTAACTTGGGGGAGTGACTGACAAGGGTATAGATAATAGAGCCCGTCAGTTGAGTACCCCTGAGGCCCATTAAGCTAGGCCCAATTGTAATAATAGTCGAAATACGAGTTCATGTCATATATCGATACTGTAATTTGTGTCGGACCCCTCCTGTTCCTTGAGACCTGGCCACCTATATATAGGGGCCAGGAGAGGACGGTAAGGGACAGATTGAAAGCAAGCCAAGTTTTACTCTTACATTTACTTTCGACACACACCTTGTTTGACTGATTTTACCTTCGAGTTCATCCGATGCCCTACTCCCCCGATCCTAAGTCCTTCATATTGGACATTTGTCGAGTTAACCCTCGTCAGTGACAGAAACCTCTAAAGTTGTAGATGTGTTGTTGCTACTAGGGACAAAACAACAATCTTGTGTTCAAAGACATTTGTATTGTTTACATTACACACTTTGCTTAAGGCGATAATCTGTTGCTTGCAACTTAATACCCAATGGTTGCTTGGATGACATCCAGAGGGTAGATTATTAGTCATAGATGCAGTTGGATTATGGTCTATGTATTATGTTGTAATGCCCAAGTAAATCTCATAGTGATCCTCATGACATTTGTGCGTTTGCTTTATTCTATCAATTGCCCAACTATAATTTGTTTACCCAGCATGTTATTTATCTTATGGAGAGACACCACTAGTGAACTGTGGACCCAGGTCCATTCTTTTACATTGTTATTACCATTTACTATTTACTCATTTTATTTACATTCTTGCAAACTACTATCTTTTACCACTCGATACGCTTAATCCTTTGTTTACAACAAACCGGTGAGATTGACAACCTCACTGTAAGTTGGGATAAAGTACTTGGTTGTGTTGTGTGCAGATTCACGTTGCTGCTGGTGCAAAGCTACGCTCTGGACTAGGCGCCATATACAAATTGTCCGGAGCTATCGCGAAGCTAGCAAGCATCAACCTTTTGAAGTTTGGTTCTTTCTCCTACTGGTTCGATAAACCTTGGTTTCATACTGAGGGAAGACTTGCTGCTGTGCTCATCACACCTTCTCTTGGGGATTCCAACTGGGCGGTCATCTACAAAATTCCTACATCAACACCGCACCACCAATACCTTGTGCTTGACAACCAGTTGGTGAGGTTGAGGGCACAAAGCAAATTTATTTTACTTTGCAGGTTGTTAGAAGAGGGATAGTAAGGATCCTTATACACACAGTTCCCTGAGAGTTTGATATAAACTCTCAATTCACCTTCGTGGGGAAATCACGCATCCCTATGCTAAACACTCTACTCTTGGTGTCTCACCTAGCGAAGCATCAAGTGATTTTCTAATGCCGTTGCCGGGGAACTAGTAGAAGGATTGCTCACAAGAAAGTCTTCATCGCCAACTTGTGCAAACACCTAAGCTTGGGGAGGTTGCACCTACGTGAGCGTCATTTTGTCCTTTTAGATTTGCAAAGTACTTTATTTTTGTTTTGTTATTGTCTTGCACATTTTCATTCTTTTATATTTCAGTTTTCCATTACTTTTATATTTTGGTTTGCATTTTATTTTCGTTTTGCATTTTATTTACTACTTTTTATTTCGGTTGCATTAGTTGTAGTACCATTTTACTTTCACTTTTCATTCTAAAAACTAAAAATCCATTAAAATTAGTTGAGCTTTTATCCTTTAATCATGAGTTTTGAAAGCAAACTTGAGGTGAGTCCATCGGTGAGTTCCACCTCCACTTTTAAGCAACAACCAGGAGAAACATTATAAGATGCTCGGGCAAGAATTAATAGGATACATTATGAGGAATCTACTCCATGTGAGGATGAAATATTAAACCTTTACTTTTATTATGGACTAGATTCATTATATCAAATTGCTTTAGATGGGGCAACTGGTGGAAGTTTTGTCTTGTCAACACCATCTTGCATAGCCATGACATTAAGAAGAATTTTTGGTAGCTTTGTTGGAAGAAAGAAAAAATGCAAGATACCATGGTTCAACTTGCTCTATCTATTGATAAACTTGAAAGTAGATTGAGTAAATTACCTGATAGGGAATATTTTGAGGAGTTAGCGCTTTACTCTAAAAAAGTTATTCCAAGAATAGACAATGAATTGGTTGATATCATGGATAAACTGCAGTTATGTGAAGGAGGATCCCTTGAAAGAAAGGACCATCTCAACAATGTTGAAAATAAAGTGTTTTTTATTAGTGAAATTTTGGAAAAGGATGCACCTTTTAAACAGTATAAGAAACTTCCTTTTCAAAAACAAGTTTGGGCTAAAAAGGAGAGAAAAGTAGAATAAGTAAAAATGCTTAGTGAAGTTAAAGATCCTTTGCTTGATTTAGAAAAGTGTAGATTGCATGAACTCATTAATATACTACAAAAGTTTGCAAGTGATCCATCTATAAATACTAACCAAGCAGGTTTTGGTTCTTATATTGCTAATCATGTCTTGAAAGAAAAGATTGCTAGGTACAACCAGGAGGCCATGATACCACCAAAGCTTGGGGATGCATGGATCCCAAAGGTACTAGTCACTATTGGAAAAGAAACACATCATGCTATATTAGATCTTGGATCTAGTGTTTATATTTTATCTAAAGAGTTATATGAATTGCTAGCGTTACAAAATATTGAAAAATGCTCTATTGACTTGCTACTTGCTGATGATTCTATTAAACATGCTTTAGGCAAGGTTAGTAATGTTATGGTAGAGCTGCACATGACTTTTGTACCTGTTGATTTCATTATCATAGATATGGGGGAATAAAACCTCTAGTCCTATTATTCTGGGTAGACCTTTTCTTCGTACTACAGGAGCTATAATTAATTCGAAGAAAGGCAATTTGAAGTTTCAGTTTCCACACAAAAAGTTTATGGAACACTTCCCAAGGAAGAGGGACAAGCCGAAGTACAAGTTCCCTCATGAGCTTCACCCATCTTAATTATCAAGTAAGTAAGCCTAGCTATATGGCTATAAAGAAAGCGCTTTACGGGAGGCAAGTCAGTTGTTTTTGTTTTGATTTCCTTTGTGTCCTCTTGCTGTAACAAGAGACTTTATATTTTTGTTTTGCTACTAGAGTTTTTAATAAAGTGCCAAGTTTTACTCATTTTGGATTATTAAAGTTGATGAAAACATATGGAGCAGAAATTTCTGCACAAACTCTTTTCAGTAAATAAATTGTCTAAAAAATTCTGTAGCTCCGATTGAGCTCCCCTTTTAACCGAAGGTGAAAATTTTCATCCTCTGTATGCTTGATTTTTTACAGAATTTGTTGACATGCTTAAGTAGGGTAATTAATTACGTTTTGCTGCTGGAATATTTCTAGACAGATTCTGTCATATTTTGTTTTATGCATTCTTTGAGCTTTAAAGCTAAATCTTTTTGATTGGTTTGAGTTTATGAGATGGAATACAACATTATATACCTACTGGACACTTTTCATGCAATTTGTTTTGGAAATTACATGCGGCAAGCATCATGCTTTTTATGCCTACTAATGTCACCCTGATACGTCTCAAACGTATCTATAATTTTTTATGCTCCATGCTTGTTTTTACACCATTTGCCTTGTGTTTCGTTACACTTCGTGGCGTTTTTATGCGATTTCCGGAACTAACCTATTGACAAGATGCCACAGTGCCAGTTCCCTGTTTTCTGTTATTTTTGTGTTTCAGAAGTGATACACATGAAATATTCTCGGAATTGGACGAAACCAAAGCCAAAAGTCTTATTTTTCCCGGGAGCATCCAGACATCCGAAGAGAGGAAGGAGAGGGGCCACAGGCCACCCTCACATAGGGCTGGCGCGGCCCAGGCCCTGGCCGCGCCACCCTAGTGTGAGGAGGCCTGGGGCCACCTCTGACATCGCCCCTTCGCCTATAAGAAGCCTCGGGACGGAAAACCCTAAGGGATTCGGCAATTTTCCAGAAACAGTTCCGCAGCTCCGCCGCCGCCGTCGACAAATTTCGGGGGACAGAAGTCTCTGTTCCGGCACCCTGCCGGGACGGGGAAGTGCCCCCGGAGCCATCTCCATCGGTATCCATCGCCGTCTCCGCCGTCTCCATCGACCTCACCGCCATCTCCATCAACCTTGTTGTCTCCTATGATGAGGAGGGAGTAGTTCATCCCCGGGGCTGAGGGCTCTACCGGTAGCTATGTGGTTCACCTCTCTCTCCCATGATGTGATCTTTATGTGATCGTGAGCTTTGTATCATGTTGAACAAGTAGATGTTATTATTCAGATATTATGTGTACTCTAGTGGTGTTATTAAAGTAATCTATTCCTCCTGCCATGGTGTAACGGTGACAGTGCGTGCATCATGGTGGTACTTGGTTTAGGCTATGATTGTGATCTCTTGTGAATTATGAGAATAATTATTACTATGATAGTATTGAAGTGATCTATTCCTCCTTTCATGGTGTAATGTTGACAGTGTGTGCACCGTGTTAGTACTTGGTTTAAGTTGCAATAATATCTATCTTGAGTTGTGCTTTGATTTGGATATCTCTATGAGTGGTGTTTGTCAAGTACTTGATGAACTTTAAGGGGTGCTTCTGTAGCTACTATACAATGATTAGTGTTATTCAATAGGAGAGTAATTCAGAGTACCATAGTGGAGAGAAGTTGTTTATTTGTTCAATCATGTTATATTGTTGGGAGTGTGTCCACTAGTGAAAGTATGATCCCTAGGCCTTGTTTCCAAGCATTGCACACCGTTTACTTCCTGTTTTGTTACATGTTTGCTCGCAGCGATATTTACTTCAAGTCACATTTGCTACTTATAATCATCTATACCACTTGTATTTCACTATCTCTTTGCCGAACTAGTGCACCTATACATCTGACAAGTGTATTGGGTGTGTTGGGGACACAAGAGACTTTCTGTATCGTAATTGCAAGGTTGTTTGAGAGGGATAGCTTTGACCTCTTCCTCCCTGAGTTCGATAAACCTTGGGTGATCCACTTAAGGGAAACTTGCTGCTGTTCTACAAACCTCTGCACTTGGAGACCCAACAAGTGTCTACAAGAATAGAAGTGCGTAGACATCACACCCCACAGAAAAAGAAATGGGAGATATCTTTGTGTTGAAGTTTTTCACAGAAATTAGAGGAGCTGCGCCAAGAGCCATTCAAGAATGGTGAAAACCATAAGCTTGGGGATGTCAAGACCCCACTGGACTTCACACTCTCGGTTTGCACATGTCTACTTTTTGTTTTTCTATCAACGCAGTTCTATCGCATAAACTTGGAGCGTCTTTTATAGTTTGTTTTTATTTTGTTTTCTTTATATTTGGGCAAGACCACCATGTTTATTTATTTTGAGAGAAAGATACTGGAGGTTTGGTTTGATTTGATTTGGATGCATTGAAAGATTTGGGATTGAGATATAGGAGTTGATTATTAAGATACATATGGTTGCATGCTTCATATGCTTTGAATGAGTTTTGATCTGCAAGTGGTTTATTAGGAGCTATCTTGTATTCATTGTTAGATGCTTAATACTTCTTTACATTGTTTAACATGGATTGTTTAGCTCTATGGACACTTATGCATTGGTACGTCCAAAACGTATCTACTTTCCCAAACACTTTTGCTATTGTTTCTCCTCTAATTTGTGTGTTTTGAATACAACTAACACGGACTAACGCTGTTTTCAGCAGAATTGCTCTGATGTCTCATTTTTGTGCAGAAATCTGACTTTCAGGAAAAATCCCAGAAAATACTGCAAAAATTCTATTTTGCCAGAAGACCCACGGAGCCAGAAGGAGAAACGAAGGGGGGCAGCAGCCTGGGCTCACCACCAGGGGGCGCGGTCCAGCCCTGGCCGCGCCCACATGTGGTGAGGCCGCCTCGGCCGTCGCCTCGACCTCTCCTTCCGCCTACATATACCCTCTGACCTGAAAACAGCGGGGGTTCGGCGTTTTTCCCAGATAGACTTCCGCTACGCCGCCGCCATCAGAAACCGCGATTTGGAACCAGAAACTCCGTTCTGGCACCCTATCGGGACGGGGATTTGGAGGAGATCTTCATCACCATCATCACCGACGTCTCTCCATCAACCATCCATGACTCCCCCATCCATGTGTGAGTAATTCCTGCTATAGGTGAAGGGGATGGTAGGGATTGGATGAGATCATTCATGTAATTTGCTATGAGATTGTTAGGGCATAGTGCCTAGTATCTTCTATTAGTGCTTATGACATTGTTGCAACTTGTTGTGCTTAATGCTTGTCACTTTGGGCCCGAGTGCCATGATTTCAGATCTGAACATGTTATTATTTCTATGATGATACTTGTTGTTTATGGTCTTACCTACAAGTTGTTTACACATATTGTTGTCCAGAACCCGAGGCCCCAAAGTGACAGAAATTGGGATAACCGGAGGGGATGGCTATGATGTGAGGATCACATGTGTTCACCGAGTGCTAATGCTTTGCTCCGGTACTTTATTAAAAGGAGTACCTTAATTACCAGTAGTTTCCCTTGAGGCCCTGCTGCAACAGGCTGGTAGGACAAAAGATGTCGTGCAAGTTTCTCATTGCGAGCACGTACGACTATATACGGAACACATGCCTATGATTGTTAGTACTAGGATGCTTTATTATTATTTATCTGCAGTGCCCATGTCTCACTGATTTCATGAATTATCTTATCCATGCAACGCCCGTACATCCATCCCTATGCCTACAGTATTTGATCCTGCTGTTTACTATTGCTACTATTACCGCTTTTATTCTACTACTGCTGTTACTGTTTCACTACTATCACCACTATAAAACTGTTGCTACTGATAAACCGCTGCGAGCAAGACTGTTTCCAGGTGCAGCTGAATTGACAACTCATCTGTTAAGGCTTATAAATATTCTTTGGCTCCCCTTGTGTCGAATCAATAAATTTGGGTTTTACTTCCCTCGAAGACTATTGCGATCCCCTATACTTGTGGGTCATCAAGACTATTTTCGGGCGCCGTTGCCGGGGAGCATAGCTTTATTTGTAAGTTCACTTGGAATTCATATTGTTCGCTGCAATCCTTTTGTCATGGGTAAACCTCGTGATGGAAAAGTTCCTATATTGCCATCCACTACAAGAAGAGGTACGACTTTGAACACTTCTATTGCTCTTGATTCACCATCTGTTATGAGTAAGTTGCTTACACCACCACATGCACACGCTACTGCTGCTACTTCTGCTGAGTTTGAAAATGCCACTGATAATTTAGATGATGCTTCTACTGTGCTTAATGAGAGTGGTTCACTAGGTTCCTTTTTAGATGCTACAATTGCTAGAGCTAAGATGGGAAACACCACTGTTACACCTGTTTGTTCACCTGAGTCTAGGGAATGTCCTAGTGATGATTTTGATGATGCTTATATTGAGCTTGACGATGATTTTATTGCTGAAGCTCGTGCTACTCGTGATGCTAAAGCTGTTAAGGAACTTTTAGCGAGACATGCTGTTAGATATAAATTGTCTCCCGATCCTAAGTTTGCTGCTTCTCCCATATATATTAGAGACAAGGATTATGATTTCTCTTTAGATTTATCTTACATATCTATTGTTGAGAAAGAGCCTTTTTGTGGTACTGAGAATGAAAGTGCTATGGATCACATGAATGAGCTTTCTACTTTGAGTAATTTGTTTTCTGATGATATTAAGCTTCGCACTTACTTTGTTGCTAAGATTTTTCCTTTCTCGTTGAAAGATGCAGCTAAAACTTGGTTTAATAGCTTGTCTCCTGGATCTCTTAATAGTCCTATTGCTTTGGTTAATGCTTTCTTTCAGAAATATTTTCCTGCTAGTGCTCAACATGCTGCTGTGCAGAAAATCTTTGACTTTGAACAGGGAAAAGGAGAGATATTGCCTGAATCTTGGACAAGGTTTTGTTCTTTGATTAGAGCTTTGCTTAAAGAGCCATTGCCTAAAAATGAACTCCTTGATATATTTTATAATGGAGTAACTGATGAATCTAAGTCATATCTGGATAGTTGTGCTGGTTGTGTTTTCAGGGAAAGAACTCCGGCTGAAACTTAAGAATTAATAGCTAAAATAAGCCGGAATCATGATGATTGGACTCTAGTTGAGCCAACACCAGCACCAACACCTGCGCCATCTATAGAGCCTACACCGAGGAAGAGAGGAATGATTGAATTAAATGATGAAGTTATAAAGGAAGCCAAGAAATCTCTTAAGGAGAAAGGTATTAAGGCCGAAGATGTGAAGAATTTACCTCCTATAGAAGAATTATGTAAGCCAATCCCTCACTCATCTACAATTGAGGTACACTTTCTCTAACGCTTTGATGATAGAGATATTCCTTACTCTAAACCTCCTGATCAATGCTTAGATGAGTTTGATAATTTTATTGTTAAGCAAGATAATTTTAATAGAATGGTGCAGAATCATTTGTTGGAAAATTCTAGAGCTATTAACAAGTTGCAGGATATTGTGGAGAGAACCTCCAATTATGTGAAGATACTTGTTAAACATTTTCAAATGGTTCAGACTCAAATTGATCAGCTTACCAAGGTGCAAAAAGACTTGCTAGTTAATGCTGCAAGAGAAAAACAAGCATGTGAAATATGCACAAGAGGAGGTGCTACCACTCAAGACCCCTTATATCCTGAAGGACATCCTAAGAGGACCGAGCAAGATTCTCAACGCACTTTAAGAGATGATATTCCTTCCAAGAAGAAGAAGAAGAAGCATAAAACAACTGCAGAATCCTCTAAAGCAGGTAAAGATCCTAATAGTGTTTCTATTTCTGATGCTGAAACTGAACCAGGTGATGCTTCCGAAAAAGAAGAAGTGGAAGAGGAACCAGAAAAGATAGATAAGAATGCAAAGTACACCAAAGAAGACTTCATTGCCAACAAGCATGGTAATGAGAGAGAACCTTGGGTACAGAAACCAATGCCTTTTCCTGGTAAGAAACACAAGTCCAAGGAAGAAGAACACTACAACAGGTTTTGTGAATGGATGAAACCTTTATTTTTGCAAATTCCTTTGACTGATGCTATTAGAAAGCCTCCTTATGCAAAGTATATGAAAGATATTGTTACTAATAAAAGGAAGATTCCTAATGAGGAAATTTCCACTCTACTTGCTAATTATTCTTTTGATGGTAAAGTTCCGGAGAAGCTTGGAGATCCAGGTATACCAACTATTTCTTGCTCCATTAAAAATAACTATGTTAGAACTGCTTTATGTGATTTGGGAGCTAGAGTTAGTGTCATGCCTTTTTCTCTTTACAAGAGGCTTGATCTAGAAAAATTGGTATCGACTGATATATCTTTGCAGATGGCTGATAAGTCTACTACTATTCCTATTGGTATATGTGAAAATGTTCCTGTTCAAGTTGCTAACAGTTGTTTGATATTAACTGACTTTGTTGTGTTGGAAATGCCTGAAGACGATAATATGTCTATTATTCTTGGAAGACCTTTTCTAAACACTGTAGGTGCTGTTATTAATTGCAATCAAGGAAAAGTAACTTTTAATGTCAACAATAAAGAGTACACGGTCTATTTTCCCAAGAAAATTGATAAAAAGAATGCTCTAAATTCAATCAAGAATGTTGAGACCATTCGAGTTGGTCAAATTATTTGTTCAGAGCGAAAGCCCAAGGAAGAATATAAAATTGTTATGATTGGGACTATGCCTATCAAGGTTGAGGTAACATAAGCATATAGTGAAATGCAAAGTTTTGCCTCATATAAAGTTAGTTTGGTAACAAGACTTGATCAACCTTGTTAACAAAGTGATTTTATATGAACGAAACTTCGTTTTCACCGCATTTACTTTACCTCACTTATATTTACTTGTTCATTTTTGTTCCCTCTGTTTAGTTACATGATTAGAATATCTTAGAGCTACTGCATACTTAGTTTTGATTTGCTTTCTATCGCTCCACCGTCGTTTTCCCGAGTTTTGTTCTTTTATCGTTTTTCTGAAAAATCCTCAAAAATAAAGTTTCTCGAAAAATTCCAGAAAAATCTTTTTAAATTTTTATGTCAAAAATGGGACAGAGAGGCACCTGGGTGACCTCAGGGGGACCTGCCATGCCACCTCACCACTAGGGGGCGCGGCCCAAGCCCTGGCCACGCCCACCCATGGTGAGGAGGCCCCCCTGGCCTCTCACTTATCTCTTCCTCCCCAGCTCTTTCTCTCTCCCGAAAACAATGACACACCTGCTCAAACTCATGTTCTTGCTGCTCTTCATCTCGATTTTTCGATCTCCTTGCTCAGCCCATCATTGTTGCTGAGATTTGGAGCATTTGTTCTCCGGTATATGACTCCTCCGATTGTCCAAGTAGAATTTTGTTTAGTGGAGTATTTCTTGAGTATTTTTAGCTCTATAGGTGACATGTGAAATGAGTTTGCATGCTTGCTCTATTGCTTAGAAATGTTATTTTGATGCATGTTAGCCCTCTAGCTACTCCCTATAGTATTTCCCTACATGTGTTTGTCTCAAATTCATTTTTATGGGGTTTGTCAAAAAATTTAGAAAAGGGACATGGACAACTACACCTATGGAGAAGTCTTTGAAATAGAAGCATCAAGGTCATCAAGGCCTTCAAGATCCACTGCTCAATATAGGATATCTTACAATGAAGATCTTATGTCACCAAACCTTGAGGGAGACAATGGAGATGCGCATCCATCCACCTTCCCTTGTGCTAACTTTTTGAGTGATGTAGGGATTCTTGATGATTTCTTGCTCCTTATTAACAGGGTTGGATTGACTACATACATGATGAATGAGAGTAATCAATATGCTATTCTTACAAAGATTTTTGTTGAAAGCTTTAAATTCACTAACTCTCATTTCAATCCTTCCATTGCATTTAAGATTTATGATAAGTCTATCACCATGTCTTTGGGGAGGTTTTGTGATATTTTAGGTATTCCCATGTTTGGGACGGCAAAGAAGATGCTAAATCAGCCCACTGATTTGCTGGAGCTTTACCGAGGAGTGACCAACGATGATGACCGCACAGCACAACGTGGCAAGATAAGAAACATTCAACTCCCAGCTATTAGATATTTTACTTACTATCTTGCCACTAGTGTACTTGGTAGAGGAAACACTAGCAATATCTCCAATTATCATTTAGCTTTTCTAGCTACCGCTCTTGATGTTAGCAGGAAGTATAACCTCGGTGCTCTTATTGCTCGTCGCCTAGCCGCTAGGGGACCTATTTATGGAGGTATTATTGCTGCGCGCATTGTTGCTGCTCTTGAACTTCCTATTGCTCCTCATGATATATTATTGACTCCACAGAGGCTTGATCTTGCTGCCATGAAGCTCCATCACTTTGTTACTGGTAACTCTTGTGCAGGGAAATTAGTTTATAGAATGTTATTTACGGACGGAGAGGAAAGGGAAGTGCCCTTGCCACAACCCAGTTTGTTCAGTATTGATAACAGGCCATGGTCATGCACGAAGGAGGAGTTGGACGAGCGGCTTAGGGTGCTCGGCTTCAATGTACAGCATCGCGTCGTGGACCAGGAGGAAGAGGAGGAGCCGGCCTATCACTACACCACGTACCACACTGGGGCGCCTTCGAGCTCATATCAGGACGAAGGTGCTTCTTCATCATATTTTGGGGACGCCACTTCATGGCCGAGCTGGGATTGATCTCCATTTAGGCCAAGAGCCTAAGCTTGGGGGGAGGTACGCCGACGATTCACTCATCTACATATCATATTTTGTCGGTACTTTGTATATCCATGTTTCGCTTTCTTTATTGTTCTTGTTCTTCTTATTTCTTCTTTCCAAAACACAAAAAGACCAAAAATATTTCCGTTGTTTCTCTTTGTTTGCCTTTTTAGTTTGCTAGCTTTGGTTTGCTTTACTTGCTATTTTCGGTTTGATATTTGAAAAATCCAAAAATATTTTGCTTTGTTTGCCATTTCCTTCTGTTCTTGTTTCAAAAATCGAAAACCCAAAAATATTTGTTGTTCTTCTTCGGTTTTGTAAAGTTTGTTGCAGAGTTCAGTCTCCCGTGACTCCATTGGAGCTTGCTATTCACTTCATATTATTCAAGCCACACAAGTGAAAGGTAATAATGACGACATATGACAATCCGAGATGTGGTAAGAGGCTGGTATGAACTCTATTTGTTTTCATTTTTTTACATATACTCATCTATGTGGACATGCTTAGTCAATTCATGTAAGGTATATGTTATCTAATGGATGCTTTGTAGTTCTTGCTCTCATATGATTAGTTCCAATTTACTAATAGTTTGTAGCATGTCATGTAGACGCTTGCATGCATTGTTTTATTCATAATATGGTATGTTATTGTTGTATCCTCCTCTGAAAGTTTCATTCGAATCGACTTGGCACATGCTCAAGCATGCATATGACTGAACAAAAAGTCAATTAAGCCTCGATGATTTACTTTACCTCAGAGTTCTTGTATCATTTTTATGCCTATATTAATTTTGTTTTGTCGCAAGCATGATTATGACAGTTATTGCTCTCTCGATTGTCGCTTCCCAGTCTTTTGCTAGCCTTCACTTGTACAGAGAGGGAATACTTCTCGTGCATCCAATCACCAAAACCAAGTCTACCAAAGAGTCCACTATAAATTCCTACGCATGGTATTTCCAAGCCATTCCAAGTAAATTTTCATGTGCTATCTTTCAAAACCTTCAAATACTTCTCATTTTGTGCCACTGTTTTTAGCTCATGGGGACGTAGTGGTTGTAATTGCTATCTTCCATATTAAATTAAGTACCCCTCGACTAGGCAGCTTCATCTACTCATCATTAATTTTGCAAGGGAGCTGGTCAGACCATTATAATCTAATTCTAAAAAAGAAAAAAAGAGGCACTCCTCCATGGTATGTGAAAGTTGGTGGGCACCCGATGGAATCGGTTAGCCATGGTTTGAGAAAGGAAAAAGGTGGGGAGGAGTGCCAAAGCTTTATAAAAGAGCACCAATGTGCCAAATTTTCAAAGAACTCGGAATCGCTCTCACTTGTTTATTATGGAAGATAGCAAGTCCCCATTGCCAGTCGTTGACATGAAACAACCACCTCTCAAAATAAATTTTAATCTCTGTTTTACAAATGAAAAGCTCTAGCACATGTTAAATCACTGCTTCCCTCTGCGAAGGGCCTTTCTTTTACTTTTATGTTGAGTCTTCATCTTCTAACTTTAAGCACCTTCTTGAGAGCATAGCTGTTATTCTTAGTGTAATGTGCTTGTCCCAGAACACGGTTAATTGTGGTATAACTTTGATGCTTGTATCTTTGATATTTTTACTTCTAGTCTTCCTTTGGACTTCAGAGGTGCCTCAGCATTTATGTTTTGCTCCACAAATAAAGGCAAGCGGGATACCACTCTTCCATATCATTTATGCATATTACAATCTTGTAGCTTCTTATGTTCAAGTTACTTGTTATTAGTGCATTGGCACTCTTTCATAGCTTGCTTGACTATGCGGTAACATTACTTGCATATTTCTTATTATGAATTGCCTGAGTACTTGATCATATAGTTAGTATATATACATCATATGAAGCAAATGTGTTCGTGAAAGCTTCTTTTATCGCTCTCAGTTGTTAACTGAATTGCTTGAGGACAAGCAAATAGCTAAGCTTGGGGGAGTTGATACGTCCAAAACGTATCTACTTTCCCGAATACTTTTGCTATTGTTTCTCCTCTAATTTGTGTGTTTTGAATACAACTAACACGGACTAACGCTGTTTTCAGCAGAATTGCTCTGGTGTCTCATTTTTGTGCAGAAATCCGACTTTCAGGAAAAATCCCGGAAAATACTGCAAAAATTCTATTTTGCCAGAAGACCCACGGAGCCAGAAGGAGAGACGAAGGGGGGCAGCGGCCTGGGCTCACTACCAGGGGGCGCGGCCCAGCCCTGGCCACGCCCACCTGTGGTGAGGCCGCCTCGGCCGTCGCCTCGATCCCTCCTTCCGCCTACATATACCCTCTGACCTGAAAACAGCGGAGGTTCGGCGTTTTTCCTAGATAGACTTCCGCTACGCCGCCGCCATCAGAAACCGCGATTCGGAACCAGAAACTCCGTTCTGGCACCCTGCCGGGACGGAGATTTGGAGGAGATCTTCATCGCCATCATCACCGACGTCTCTCCATCAACCATCCATGACTCCCCCATCCATGTGTGAGTAATTCCCGCTGTAATAATTTCTGCTAGCAAACGGGTTTTCAGGGATTAAACATGTGCTAGAGCTTTTCATTTGTAAAACAGAGGTAAAAATTGTTTTGAGAGGTGGTTGCTTTTGTCAACGACTAGCAACGGAGTTCTTGATATCTTCCATACTAAACAAGTGAGAGCGGTTTCGAGATGTTTGATTAATTGGCACTTTGGTGCTCTTTTATAGCTTTGCACTCCTCCCCACCTTTTTCCTTTCTCAAACCATGGCTAACCGATTCCATCGGGTGCCGACCAACTTTCACATACCATGGAGGAGTGCTTCTTTTTCTTTTCTTTTTGAGATTATAATGGTCTGACCAGCTCCCTTGCAAAATTAGTGACGAGCAGATGAAGCTGCCTAGTCGAGGGGTACTTAATTTAGTATGGAAGATAACAAACCCATCCACTACGTCCTCATGAGCTAAAACCAGTGGCACAAAATGAGAAGTGTTTGAAGGTTTTTGAAAGGTAGCACATGAAAATTTACTTGGAATGGCTTGAAATACCGTGCATAGGAATTTATAGTGGACTCTTTGGAAGTGACTTGGCTTTGGGATTTGGATGCACGAGAAGTATTTCCTCTCAGTATAGGTCTTTGGCTAGCAAGGCTGGGTAGCAAGCATAGGAATTGCATGAAACAAACAAACATACATATAATAAGAACAATCATGCAAACTCCCTTGAAGGTACAATGATTTTAACTTTGAGAATAACAATGCTTATAAGCCAAACATAAGGAAAACTGAAGTGATGTAACTACAAACACTTCTTTATTCTTTTCTACTCAAACCTCAAGGTAATGCTGCTACTGACCAAGCTAAGTTTGCCAAAACCAACTAAATTTACTCATGCTCCCAAAGTGATACCAATACTAATCAACAAGACTAATCATATAAGAGACTTTGCAAACTAAAATAAAGTGTGCGGAAAGTAAATGATAGAACTTCTCATTAATATTTCATTACCGCAACTCACACCAAGGGATACATAGATAACCAACTAAGGAGGATACTTCCACACTGAAACTATTCTATAGGATAATTTCTCTATTCATGATATGACTCTACTTGAAAAGTAAATGAGTAAAAAGGTAATAATGTGATACCGCGGCACTCCCCCAAGCTTGGAACAAGCCAAGGGGATGCCTATACCGATGATAAATTATTCCTTTGGCGGTGGTGGTGAATCTTCATCGTTGTCATACTTCCAAGGCAGAGGTCCTCCATCAAGGAAGGATGTCTTGGTCTCCAATATCCTGAAACTTGTAGCAGCACTCATTCGTTGAAATCTAGCTTCATACTCAAAATTTTGGTTCTGCACGTCATAGAGTTGTGCTTGTAATTGGCTAGTTGTCTCCTGGAGCGAAAGGATATCCCTCCAGTTCTGCAGTCTCCTTCTTGTACTTGGCAACAAGCTCTTGATTAATCCTATGGATGATGTCCACCTCGCGTTCCGCCATCTTTTTGTATTTGAAAACCTCTTGTTCTAGTGCTTCCATCCTCGCTTCGAGACTCCCTTCTCCCTTGGGTCCTCAAACATCTTTAATCTGCAACTCCCCATCCTTGAGTAACAACTCCTTCGGATGCATCTTCAGTTCCCTCGTATACGGATTGATGGAATCCGCAAGAGGGTTCTCCTCGGATGGACCGGACGAAGACATTGTAACTCCAAAGCTGAGAGTAATCCCTGACAAAAACAGCTCGAAACAAAACACGACGAGAAAATGATATACAGACCTCGGGGACTCCGGGGGGTTAAATAGGTGAAAATTATACATCGAAACGAAATCACAGGAGGAAACCGGGACAGAAACGAGTTCCGGTGTGCTCTCACACCAGGGCGGCGCGGCTAGAGGTGGGCCCGCGCCCCCTGTGTGTGAGGAGCACACGGACTCCTTTTCCTGCCTGTTTTCGTCTCATGATTTTTCTTATTTAGTAAAAACAACAAAAATAATAAAGTAAGAGTTTTTCGCGAACCTTTTCTGACTAGAACCGTTACCTATTCAAAAACGAACTCTGCAGGTACCTGCAATTTGTCTTGGATGAATTCTTCTGGAGAAACTGTTTCAATTACATCAACATCTTCATTATAAGAATATCCAGAAATATAATGTTTGAGTCTTTGCCCATTCACCACTTGTGTAGAGTCATCTTTCAATGAAGCAATCTTAATGGCACCTGAGCGGTACACTTCCACAATAACATATGGTCCTTCCCATTTAGAGAGTAATTTCCCTGCAAAAAATCTGAGACGGGACCTATACAATAGAACTTTCTCACCAACATGAAACTCTCTTTTAAGAATTCTCTTATCATGCCATTGTTTGACTTTCTCTTTAAAAAGCTTGGCATTCTCATATGCTTCGTTTCTCCACTCGTCTAGAGAACTCAAATCTAACAACCTTTTCTTACCGGCTAGTTTAAAATCTCTATTAAGCTCTCTCACTGCCCAAAAAGCTTTGTGTTCTAATTCTAAGGGCAAGTGACACGCTTTTCTGTAAACCATCTTATAAGGAGACATACCCATGGGGTTCTTATAAGCAGTTCTATAAGCCCATAAAGCATCGTTTAACTTACTAGCCCAGTTTTTCCTAGATCTATTGACAGTCTTCTGCAAGATAGACTTGATTTCTCTATTAGAAAGCTCTACCTGCCCACTAGTTTGGGGATGATAAGCAGAAGCAATTCTATGATTAACATTATATTTAGCAAGAGTTTTTCTAAAACCACCATGAATAAAATGAGAACCTCTGTCAGTCATAAGATATCTACGCACACCAAACCTAGGAAAAATAACATCCTTAAGCATTTTTAACGAGGTCTCACCATCGGCACTCTTTGTAGGTATGGCTTCTACCCATTTAGTAACATAATCAACAGCAACAAGTATGTGAGTATAGCCTTTTGAAGGAGGAAAAGGACCCATAAAGTCAAATCCCCAACAATCAAATGGTTCAATAACAAGAGTGTAACTCATAGGCATTTCATTGCGTCTAGAAATATTACCAACTCTTTGACATTCATCACAAGATAAAACATACCTTCTGGCATCTTTAAAGAGGGTTGGCCAATAAAAACCTGATTGTAGAACCTTTTGTGCGGTTCTATCTCCAGCATGATGCCCTCCATAAGCACTACCATGGCATTTTCTTAATATCTCTTGTTGCTCATATTCCGGTACGCATCTTCGCATAATACCATCAACTCCTTCTTTATATAAGTGTGGGTCATCCCAAAAGTAATGCCTCAAATCATAGAAGAATTTTCTTCTTTGCTGAGCTGTAAAGGTTGGAGGCAAATACTTGGAAACAATAAAGTTAGCATAATCAGCATACCAAGGAAGGTCTCGCGAAGTTACATTTATTGCAGCCAACTGTTCATTTGGAAAACTATCGTTAACAGGAATAGGATCAAAAGAAATGTTTTCCAATCTAGACAAGTTGTCAGCCACAGGATTCTCAGCACCTTTCCTATCTACGATATGCAAATCAAATTCTTGTAAAAGCAACACCCATCTAATAAGCCTAGGCTTAGCATCCTTCTTAGTCATAAGATATCTAATAGCAGCGTGATCAGTATGAATAGTAACTTTAGAATCAACAATGTAAGATCTAAACTTATCACATGCAAAAACAACAGCAAGAAACTCTTTCTCAGTGGTAGCATAATTTTTCTGAGCAGCATCAAGAGTCTTACTAGCATAACGAATAATATTCAACTTATTATCTACGCGCTGTCCAAGAACAGCACCAACATCAAAATCACTAGCATCACACATAATTTCAAAAGGTAAATTCCAATCAGGTGGTTGAACAATAGGAGCAGTAGTTAAAGCCTTCTTAAGAGTTTCAAAAGCTTCCTTACAATCATCATCAAAGACAAATGGTACATCTTTTTGAAGAAGATTAGTAAGAGGCTTTGAAATTTTAGAGAAATCTTTAATAAACCTCCTATAGAAACCAGCATGACCAAGAATACTACGAATACCTTTAACATCTCTGGGACAGGGAATTTTTTCAATTGCCTCCACTTTTGCTCTGTCAACTTCAATACCTCTTTTAGAAATTTTATGTCCAAGGACAATTCCTTCATTTACCATAAAGTGGCATTTCTCCCAATTAAGAACAAGGTTAGTTTCTTCGCATCTCTGCAAAACTTTATCAAGGTTGTGCAAACAATTATCAAAAGAAGTTCCATAGACGGAGAAATCGTCCATGAAGACCTCCACAATTTCTTCACAAAAGCCATGAAAAATAGCAGGCATGCATATTTGAAAAGTAGCAGGAGCATTGCATAAACCAAACGGCATACGTCTATAAGCATAAGTTCCATAAGGGCAAGTAAAAGTGGTTTTCTCTTGATCTTCCTTTTTAATAGCAATTTGAGAAAAACCAGAATAACTATCAAGGAAACAAAAATGAGTTTTCTTAGATAATCTTTCTAACATCTAATCTCTAAATGGTAAAGGATAATGATCTTTCTTAGTAACTTTGTTTACCTTCCTATAATCAATGCACATCCTATAACCGACTACGACCCTTTGAGGAATAAGCTCGTTATTCTCATTAGGCACAACAGTCATACCTCCTTTCTTAGGAACACAATGAACATGACTAACCCATCTACTATCAGCAATAGGATAAATAATACCAGCATCAAGGAGCTTTAATACCTCATTTCTTATCACATCCTTCATCTTGGGAATTAGGCGGCGTTGATGCTCCACGACTGGCTTCGCGTCTTTCTCCATATTAATGGCATGCTGACATAAAGTGGGAGAAATCCCTTTTCAATCATCAAGAGTATATCCCATAGCTCCTCGGTGTTTCCTCAATATCTCCAATAATCTTTCTTCTTCCTTTCCTAAAAGTTTAGAGCTAATAATAATAGGATATATTTTCTTATCATCTATATAAGCATATTTAAGATTATCAGGCAAAGGCTTTAATTCGAAAACAGGATCTTCCTTAGGCGGCAAAGTGGTACCAAGATCCTCCACAGGTAGATTATGCTTGATTAATGGTGGTTGACAAAGAAGAATATCGTCAATCTCTTCTCTTTCCTTACTGAAAACATCACTTTCATGATCTTCTATGAATTGCTGCAAGGCATTATTAGGAGCAAGAGCAATAGAAGCAAGCTGTTCAACTCGAAAATTTTCATTAGGCGTGTCATTTTCATAAGAAGTCTTAGCAAACTTGGAAAATTAAACTCATAAGACTCTCCATTAAACTTAGTAAAAAATTTCTCCTTCTTACAATCTATCACGGCGCCACAAGTGTTCAAAAATGGTCTACCAAAAATAATAGGACAAGTTTTACTAGCCTCCTTACCAAGTACTAGAAAATCAGTAGGGTATTTAGTCTTACCGCAAAGAACTTCCACATCTCGAACAATACCAAGAGGCCAAACAGTCTCTCTGTTAGCAAGCTGAACAACCACATCAATATCTTCAAGTTCACAAGCGCCAATCTCATGCATAATTTCTTTGTAAAGCTCTAAAGGAATAGCACTTGCACTAGCACCAATATCACATAAACCATAATAGCAATGATCTCCAATCCTGACAGAAATAACAGGAACACTCATTTTCTTATGCTTTTTAGGATGTGAGAGAATATTAGAAGCATCTTCACAAAAAAGAATATATTCATCCCCTACATCTTTAGTAACAAGATCCTTTAATATAGCTACATGAGACTTAATAGTAATTTGCTCATCAGGTTCTGCAGCTTTCTTAGTACTTTTATTAGACACACTTACCAAAGTAGAATACTTCTTTACCTTAGCAGGGAAAGGTGTCTTCTCAAAATAAGGTTCAGGCACAATGCTATCAACAGTACAAACTTCAGTAGCTGCAGCAGGAATATGACTAATAGAGTCTTTATAAGGCGCATGATATTTGTTCCAATCTTTCTTTGGAACATCAAGATAAGAGGCAAAGGCCTTAAGACAATTAGCAAGTATTTGTGAATCAAGACCATAAGCAGTGCTAACACTATGAAAGTCATCAGTTCCCATAAAAGCTTTAATGCATTCATAATCATAGTTTATACCTGACTTCCTACCTTTGTCGTTTTCCCATCCTTCAGCATTCTCTTGTATACGGTCAAGAAGTTTCCACTTAGCATCTTCTTTCATATGAGTAAATGATCCAAAGCAAGAAGCATCCAAATAATCCTTATCAGGAAGAGTAAGCCACGCATAAAAAATATCAATAACAATATTATTGGGGAGCTCATGAATGGGGCATTTGAGCATTAGTAACTTCAATCTCCCCCACGCTTGGGCAATACTTTCTCCATCATGAGGCCAAAAATTATATATCCGATTACGATCTTTATGGATTTCACTTGGAGGATAAAACTTGGAATAAAAGAGAGGTACAATGTCCTCCCATGCCATAGATGGACCATCTTGGAGCAGCCGATACCACTCCTCAGCTCTGCCTTTCAATGATAAAGAGAATAGCTTCTTCTTGACCTGGCTTAGTGAAATACCTGCACACCTGAACAACTCGCATAATTCATGTATAAATAATAAGTAATCACCCGGATGGACAGTTCCATCTCCTGAATAGCCGTTATCCATAATACGCCCAACAATTTTCATAGGTATTTTAAAAGGATCAATTTTAGCAGGTGGTGGCGGTGGTGGTTCATCCACATGTGCAGCAGTAGTAGATGTGTTTCCACATAGGAAACCAAATGGAGAGTTCTCCATAGCAGAGTAAAATAAAAATAGAAGACAAAAATAAAACAATACTTACAGTGACGGTTACCTTTACCAATTCCACTCTTCAATAGTGCTACACTCCCCGACAACGGCGCCAGAAAATAGTCTTGATGACCCACAAGTATAGGGGGTGTATCGCAGTACTTTCGATAAATAAGAGTGTCGAACCCAACGAGGAGCAGAAGGTGTTGATGAGTGGTTTTGATCAAGGATTCACTGCAAATACTAGCAAACGGGTTTTCAGGGGTATTTGGCAATACAAGTAAATAAAGTGCGAGTAAATAAAAGACAGTAGTAATAATTGCAGCAAGTGGCCTAGTCCTTTCTTCAGCAAAGGACAAGCCGGTTGTGTAACTTATAATAACCAAACGTTCTCGAGGACACACGGGAGTTTCTGTCAAGAGCTTTCGCTTTATACCGCTAATAGTCTTTATTGGTTTGATAGGTGTTATGGGAGTGAACCTGTGCTAGCGCACTACCCTTACTAGGATAAATACACACTTGTGATTATACCCCTTGCAAGCATCTGCAAATACAAGAAAGTAATTAAGATAAATCTAACCACCGCCTTAAACTCTAAGATCCTACGCTCCCTGGTGCAATGGTTTCCCAACGGAGGTTTAGGTTTCTATCACTCCAGCAACCCCACAATTGGTAGTCAAATACACAATGCATCTCACTAGGCCCATAAATGGTGAAGTATCATGTAGTCGAGGTTCACATGACACCACTAGTGAAATAGCACCACAACAATATCAAACCATTAAATATTTCTCAACAATAATTCACTACTAACATCTTGACTTCTCCCATGTCCTCAAGAACTAAACTAACTACTCACAAGACATCATATGGATCATGATCAGAGGTGAAATAATGGTAAATAACAATCTGAACATAAACCTTAATTCAACGGTTCCACTCAATAGCATCAACTACAAGAGTAATCAACACCGGGAAAGTTTCCCCTATGAATATAACAAGATCCAACTCAAGATGTTACAGCGGGATGGCGTGGTGATGGTGGAGATAAAGGTGCTGGTGATGGAGATGATGATGATGATTATCCCGATGAAGTCCGGTGCGATGGTGATGACGATGGCGACGATCTCCCCTCTCCGGGAAGGAATTTCCCCGGCAGATTTCTCCCTGCCGGAGAGCTTTTCTCTCTCCGGTGTTTTCTGCCCCGCAGAGGCGGCTGTGTCTCTCTCTGAGCCCCCCCCTTGACTTAGGTTTTCGGGGACGATGAAGTACGTGAAGGGGTGAGACCAGATGTGGGCCAGGGTGGCCTCACACAGGGCCAGCGCGGCCAGGGGTCAGGCCGCGCCCCCTGTGCGTGAGGCCGCCCCCTCGCTCCTCTCTCCTTCTCCTTCTGGCTTCCGGAGTCTTTTGGTAAAATAGAATTTTCTGGTATTTTTCTGGAATTTTCCTGATCTTCCAAAATATGGTGTCTTGACGGTCCTTTTCCAGCGGAATCCTGACTCCGGCAGCAAATCCTCCAATGATCATCAAACATGTGAAAACAAAGGAAATAACATAAGTATCATATCTAAATATGAAATATATCAATGAATAACAGTAAATTATGATACAAAATAGTGATGCAATATGGACGTATCACTAGGCAAAGTCTGAGTTGGGAGTTAGCACAGCCATGCTTATATGGGGCACACTTTCGACATTGTAGTTGTTTATATTTAGTTGATGTCATAATTCTTTTGTTTTTGGATGCTTATTATTTGTAAACTGAGTGTGGAAACATTGTTTATTCATGGAGTTTGTATAAATGTTTAGAGGAAACTCTCGGGCTGCTAATCTAAGCTATGCATCATTCATGGTGAAAATTTACAGCATTCCATAGTGAGCATTCAACGACGCATCTCACAATAAAAATTTATACCCAATGGTAAATAAAAAATATGTCGAGGTGTTCATTGTCTGTTTGTCTTGTCATTTTGGTATGGGAAAGCTCCTATATCATCGAGCAAGAGGCACCCTGGTGTAGATTCTCTATGATACTATTATACTTACAATGACAAAAATTTACTTTGTATCTCGAGTTTAGTAACATCTGGTGTAGGCACTCATTTTCAAGGGGCATAAGGCATTCAACTTATATTTTGTCAAGAACACTATTTATATTGGCTTTCACTTTAACCATTAACCATTTCAAGATGCTAATGATAGGGGCAATGGGAGCCTGAAACCAATGAATATCATGTCTCAAACATAAGCTTAAGATCAAGCATTTGGAAGCTAGATATTACTTTACTCATGTTTAACCTCTACTTATCATCTATTTATCTAAAGTGCCCATCTTTACATTTAGTTTCAGGAAGAATACTCTATGACCATTATAGGATGTCTTTACTTTGTTTTATTTCATTTTGCATACATTTGGTCCATAGTGCTTTCTTCTATGTTTTACTTTGTGAATCATAATTAGACATCCTTACATTGAAATGTTGATATCACCTGATAATCTATCTTGCATATTGCTACTTATTTATAGAATGAATCATTTAATTATGTGTAGCAGCAATAATCTTCTTTGATATCTTAGATTGTAGTAAACTACAATGCTCATGTTGGTTTTATCACCTTTATACTCAAGGACGAGTATAGGTTAAGCTTGGGGATGTTGATGCATGTAAAATGCGTACATGATCTCTGTACTTTACCACTTGATATTTTACCTTATTTGCATCATATATTGGTTATATTCATGTTTTTTGATGATTATTGGGAATAATTCACATGTTCCCTAATTTTATTGGATTAATCTGGGAAAACTAGAAAACCTCCTTTTTAATGTTTTTAACTTTTAGGGACCCAAAAGGAGTCCAAATTACCTGAAACTTTGCGGGAGCAAGTTTTTCCATGGAACAAGACTTTGGAGCGAAGGAAGTGCAACAGGGGAGCCACGAGGGCCAAACGAGCATGGCCCACGCAGCCAGATTCCTTGGTCGCATGGGGCCAGCCCGTTCCCCCCTCGTTGCTCCGATGCCGTCGATCTTCATCCCGATGGATTCGTCTTGACCTAAAATTGACTATAAAAAGGGTGCCCTTGCGGGTCGCGAAGGAGAGCGCCGCCGAAACACAGAAACACGAAACAGGAGCCTGGGAGATCGAAGATCGGAGGGAAAAACTCCGGCGGGGCACTGTCGGTGTGATCTCCACCCCCTCCGATGACCCTACCTTCATCACCATGATGAAGAGGGAGTAGTCCACCTCTGGACTACGGGTTTGTGGCAGTAGCTATTGTATCTCTATCTTGTCCTTCATCGTCTTAGCGCCATATGAGCTGCATAACATGATTATGTCCATCTTTGTATCACTTTTGCGGTGGATCTTTCTATAAGTTAATATATGAGATTGCAATTGTTCTTTAATTTCAGTGTATGAGTAGATGCATATTATGTACCCCGTTCTTGTTTACTTGTTATGATCAAGCATGTTTATGAGAGCGTGTGTGGGGGAACGTGTGCATTAGTTGGAGTAACGGGAGGTTATTATTTTGGGGAGTATAGTCCTTGGGAGTCACTTGGATGTTTACCTTACTTTGTTACCTCACTAGGGATAAAGAAAATACCATGCTACAGGATATCTCTAGCGTGACCTTGCTGAGTATCCGCGACTTGATCTAGTATGTTCTTATTTTAACTTCATGTCATTGTGCTTAATGCTATGCTCTGAGTTTATCTTAATACCGAGATGATTAGATTAAATTCCCATCTTGGTGGAGTATGAGAGAGATAAATAACCAAAACATCTCTATATAGGACATGATGCCCATATGAATTCATCTGAATCTGAACATTCTTGCAATCCTTTATATCAATTGTATGATCCTATGTCCGCCATATCTTTTATGAGAGAGTGCATTAGTGAACCCATGAACCCTGGTCCATTTTTAATCATAAGAAACAACTTTCCATTCACTTTATTGCTTTTTTATTTTTAGTTATTTTTTTTTGAAAATACAAAAATATTTCCTTTATTGTATTTCACAAACCAAAACTCTATAACCATATCTTTACTGTTTATCATTGCATTGCATATTACTTTAGTTTGCATATTCCCGCGGCAAAGGATTTTCTGGCGCAGTTGCATTTGCATATTTATTTATTTAGTATTGCATATTTATTTTCAGTTTTATATACTTACACACACCTTGTGCTTGACAACCACTTGGTGAGGTTGAGGGCACAAAGCAATTTTTTTTACTTTGCAGGTTGTTAGAAGAGGGACATGAAGGATCCTTATACACATAGTTCCCCTAGAGTTTGATATAAACCCTCGAGTCACCTTCATGGGGAAAATCACGCTTCCCTATGCTAAACACTCTACTCATGGAGTCTCAACCTAGCGAAGCATCAGGCGTGTACGCCCACTCTGTGTACCTATCGTAGGCGCGTGCACTGGCCTAGGATCGACCCGTTAGCGATAGGGTGAGGGTGTGGCTACTGCGCACTGTTCTTCTTCCCCGCGATCGACAACAGAGGAGAAGAAGATGACTCACCGATGACTCGTGGCGCCCGACGGAGGTGGCCAGCCCCCACTGGAGACGGGGATGACGCGGCTTGCCGCGACGTCACCGGCGTAGGTGAGGTAGCAAACTTAGGGTTTCGGGTGCGGTGGGGTGTCGTGGGCTCGCCGGCGATGAGGTCATAGGGTGAGGGTGAGGGTGGGTGCAGGAGGTTCACCGGAGTTGGAGTTCAGAGGGAGGGGAGCTTACAGAGAGGTCAGGACCGGCGGTGGACCGACGATGGGGCTGATCGAGGAGGGCCGGGCGGCGATGTGGTACGTCGTCGGGCACGGGTGGCGGTAGCAGACGGCCTGGCCGGTGGCGGAGACGGGGGTATTGGGAGGAGGAAAAAATCTAGAGGAAGAAGAAGGTGGTTTGGATGGGCCGCGACCCACAAAGCGAAACGTGTGTGTGCACTCCTCCTTCTCACGCAAGGAGCGGTGGCGAGGAGTTCCCCGGGCGAGTGGCCAAACGAAATAAAGAGCCCATGCCACTTAAATCAGCCCACGAAAGCGTGGATGGACCTGCTTGCACGACATGTTGGGCATGCTCTTATAGATTTGCTGCACCATATGGGACGGCGATTCCTATACGCCGACCAGGTCGGCGCGAACCGCGCGTCGCACACTGCCACACAGGTGTGGGCCGGCCAGTAGCGCGACCTGGTCGCGTCTCTTATTTCTGCGTTCGTTTTAGTTTTAGTTTTTTCTTTTTTTAGTTTTCCTTTTTTCTTTTTCGATTTAGTTTTTTCGCTTTTCTTTTCCATTTTTTAAAAATATTCAGATTTGAAATTTTCGTTCAAATTTCGAAATCCATTCAATTTTCAAAAGTTGTTCAAATTTTGATTTTCGTTCAAATTTTGAAATCCCCATTCATATTTTATAATTTGTTCTCATTTCGAAATCTGTTCACATTTCAAAATATGTTCACATTTCAAAAAAAATAAAATTTGTTCAAAATTCTAAATTCATTCAAAATTTGAAATTTGTTCAAATTTTGAAATTCGTTCAGTTTTAATTTTTATTTAGATTTTTGAAATTCTCATAAATTTTGAAATCTGTTCAAATATCAATTTTCATTAAAATTTTGAAATTCTCACAAATTTTGGTTTAGATTTCGTAATTCATTCAAAATTTAAAATTCGTTCAAATAATTATTTAATTGGAGGAGTAAAAATTGTTCACTTTTTTGTGGTTTGGTTCCTTACGCGCGGAAGCAGAAAAGAAATCGCTAGCTCTCCTGAATGGATGTTATGGGCTAGGAGCATGACTAACGGAGCCCTTAAACATGCGACCTGTATATTGCGAGTACAGGCTTCTGTACTCGCGATATACAGGTTCGTTGGCACTGGCGGAGATTAGCACCCGCAAATTCAAACCGTAAAACAGAAAATTCAAAATTTGCCGGGAAAATTGCTTCGCGCGAGAACGGATAGTAGCATACTAGATTTTATACAACAAAATTATAGCTAAAAAAGATGCATAGTTAGTGGCGAGCTCGCCGGAGGACGCCGCGTCCTCACAGATGGCCAAAATGGCGAGCTCGTAGTCGCCGTCGTCCTCGCCGTCGACAAGGATCTAGTCCGAGTCGACGACGATCACCTCGGCCTCCGCGTCGCCCTCGCCGGTGGCCACCTCGCCGTCTCCCTCCGCCCAGGCGCGCGCCTCCAGCTCCTCCTGCTGCTTGAAGACCTCGACGGCGGCGACGGCAGCGGCGGTCTCCTTCTCCTCCTGCCGCTTCTTAGCCACGGCCATCGCCGCGGACTCCGCTAAGGCCCGCGCGAGCTCGGCCTCTTCCTCCAGGTCGCCGCGGCGCCGACCGACGATGGGATGGACCGAAGCCGACGAGGAGGCCTCCCCGACGTCCCATGTCGCCGGTGGAGGAGAAATGCGGAGCACCGGCTCGTGGGCGCGCGCCGGTGCCGTGTGCGCGCCGACGGCGTAGGGGGCGAGCGACGGTGGGGGGGGGGGTCCTCCCCCAGTTCGTCCACCGCCGGCTCACCCGCTTCTTGGCGGCGACGGAATGGATGCGGCGTCGCTCCTCCTTGTCGTCGCCGCCGGGTGCTCGGCGGCCACCCCCGCTTCCTCCTCCTCCCCCACCAGCACGGCCGCCGCCGACGCCCGAGCCACCGCTCCTCGTCGCCATCGATCTGTCGCCAGAAGGTGCGCTAATTGCTTGCCGGAGCTAAGCAGCGCATGGCGGCGACGGCTAGGGTTCGCGGCGGAGGGAGTACGGGTTCGACCCGTCTCCGCCGCTCGAGCCGGTACTTGTACCGTTCTGAACGGGCCGAGTACGGGTGCCCGTGAATTTTTTTTACGGGCTACGCTAGCTTGCATGCGCGGCCCATAACCCGTGAAACAGCCGATATTATAAGGGTGCCAAAGTAACACGGGCTCTGTTAGACATGCTCTAAGTCCACGAACCAACGGAGGGTGTGCGGTGCCTGGTACACACTGACCAGATTGAAAAATAGGAACCCCATCTGGGACCGGAAGGAACGAGACGAATTTCACATGTCACGTCACCACCGGTCAAATGACAAGGAAAAACACATGACATGCTTATAAATGGAGTTACGGTCAGCTAAAAAAATGAAGTTACGGTCATGGATTGCTGTCTTTTTCGTACAAGTCGCTGTTGCAGTCGCCGCAGTACAGTCGTAGCTTCTTGTCCATACTACTACTGTGGAGTATACGTATCTTAGCTCACGTCGCTTTTGTCAGCAAAGCAGCCACTCCTAGTACCCACCTCACAGGTCTTCCTAAAGTCCTTTCTCACGCTGACAGCCTCGCCGCTAATTTTGTTCTTCCTAGATCCACACTGCGAGCGAATCACTACTAGTACAAACAAAAATGAGGAAAAAAAGCTAACAACAGCGAAGCATCGTTCAGCCGGCCTGGCCATGGAACTAGGCGATCATGGCTACACCGCAGCAGCCTTGCGCCCTCAGTTTCAGTCTCGGTTAGAAAATCAAACATAAACTTGGTCACTGAGACTCTGAGAAAGCGAGATTGATCGCATGAAAAAACGAGATCGATCTTGGATCAAATCATCAAAAGGAACGAGACGAGGCGAGCGCCCCTTTCGATAAAAACCAAAGGGAGAGGAATCCCTGGATCCCAGTAGTAGCTTTCCCTTTTTTTCCTTCTCTCCAGGTCAGATGAGTCGTAAAGGAAACGCTGTTTATTTTGAACGAGGAGATCCCTAGGACTGTGCGAGAAGAAAGGAATGTTTGATCTGATCGGCCATGGACCACGAATATAATACCTCTTCCATTCGCTCTCCAAAGCAACGGCGTCTTACATAAAGTAGACCACGCTGCATATAGATAAATAAACAATTCAGCAAACGACGGTAGGCAAGCAATGCAGATTGTTGTAGTATCAGTAAGGTAGAGACGGTTTGCAACATCTGAAGGTCTAGGTCGAGTTCTGGTTCTACTGTTTTTATGCAAGTCTACAACTTCGTTACGGCTTCCGACGAGTTGCCGCCAGGCCCCCCTCCCCTCCCCCCACACCCACCCACCCCCCGTCCCTGCTTCAGTAAGAGAGAAAAACCAGATCGGCTGGGCCAATCCCGAGCCCCTCCGGCGGCGTTGCCGGCCGGAGGTGGCGGAGGAGAGGCGCCGGTAGTAGTAGTAGGTGTAGTCCCGGCGGTCTGCCGGTAGATGGAGTAGGGCTCCGGGATCTAGTGGCCAAATCCGGGGCAGTCCGTGGCGGTTGGCGGCGGTGCTCGGCCCAGGCGACATGGGCGGGCGACGGCGGCCTCTCTCCCGGCGTTCTCCAGGTATAAGGCGAGCTCCCTCTTGTTCTGGCCCGTGGTGGCTGCTTCCCTCTTCCTGGCCGGCCGTGGAGGCGGGGGGGGGGGGGGTGGGGAAGGGTGGAACTCGCCGGGTTCGGGCAAGATCTGGAGGTGGGCGGGGCTGCTTTGCCCTCCGGTGCTTGGCACAGCTCCGGTGGGTCATCCCTGGTAGTGGTTGCTCTGCTTCATTGGAGGAAGCATGGATTTCCCCTAGCAGGTGATGAAGAAGCCTCTTCGATAAGGTGCCTAGGAGCTGGTCTCAGCGCTCGGATGTGAAATCGTGCTTCTCTGCTCGGCCGGCCGTGGTGGCGGGGGAGTAGGTGGTGTCGGTGATGCGCGCGGTGTGTTCCCTTTCCCCGGCCGGCCTTGGTGGCGAGGAGGGAATGGTGCCCCGTGTCGTCTTCGTTTCTTTGCTCTGGGGCTGGCGCTGTTCATGGCGTCGGTGTTCTCCTTCTGCTTGATCTGGCTGCCATGGAGGTGGCGTGACTGGGTGGTTCTGGAGCTCCGGCGATGTTGGGTTCGTCTTCAAATGGAGCATCCCTCCGGTGGCTTATCGGCGACGTGCTTCGCCATCCTGCCGGACCCAATGGCTGTAGGGCAGCCGCTCCGCCGCTGCGGCGGCTCTCCTCGATGGATCTCCCTCTCCTGCGCGTCAAGTGGTTCATCCCCGGCGGCGCAGTTGCAGGCCGTCATCGGAGCCGGCATCGATCTGGAGGTGGAGGCGGACGTTGGACTGGATCGCGTTTGCTTTCTCGTTCCAGGGTCCTCTCTGTAATTTGTCAGGGCTTGGTTGTAATTTTTTCCTTTTCTGCGACCCTGTTGTAATTCTCCAGCGATGTTAATGCAGCTTTTGTCGGGTGCTTGCACCCGTCTCTGTACAAAAAAAAAAACTTCGTTACAATAGAGGCTATCAGGCTAACCGTCAGTTTAATCGATTTTCTGATGGATGTCTCGTTTAACAAACATTGCAACGAGCTCCCATGGCCGTCGGTCAAGGAGAAACCGAATGGGGAGGATTGATGGACGCACAGGACCGGATTCGAGACGTCGTTGCATGTTTGGGTTGTCGCGCGGCAAAGAACAGAACAAGTGTCTATTTCTCTTCTATCCAAAACAGTGACGCGACAGACTATGTTTTCTAAAGCTATTTTTGTTGATCGGCTACGAAGATGAGCATTGCGCAAGCAAAAACATTAGGTACCATAAAAATGTGGAGGCCAGGGCACGGCACACGCTAGTTAGCATGCGTGTCTTGATCGAGGTGTCTGGGTTATATAGGTTCACGTGACTGCAATCTATTAATGTCATGCCGATATTAATTATACTTAGGCCCTGCAATAGTATAATGTTAAAAGCTAGCCCAAGCATTGAGGATGTACATATCTAAAAGAAAAAACAAGAAAATTCCCCGCCAAACTAATCATTATCTACCACCAATGGCACACAAAAAAGGTTCTTCAGAAAGGACGCCTCCAGGAAGGGCACGTTGCGTAAACATCGTCATCGCATGATCTTGAGCTCATGAGTTTTCATTCTGAATTTTTTCCAAAAAAAATCCAAACAATGCCCTTAACAAGGAAAAGAATAGGGATCTGATATTGCCAGGTGCAACAGGTGAAGATCAAAGCTAGGATTTTCATCCTAGAAATCTAGACTTGGTGCCCAAAAAACACCACCAAGAACGAGGTCCTCACGCACGCATGCTGAGATAGCTGCAAAACACCGATTATCTAATTCACAGTTGTCACAACTCGGTTTTCACATGAAAACTGCCACGCACCTGTGCCGCCTCAAAGAGGGATGCGGGGGACATGGGGGCCACTAAAATTGTACGGAAGGTGAAATGCCACATACTGCAACCTAAAACAATATTTGAGATTCTTTTAGGGTTTTGGCATGTCTTTTTGTTGCAAATTAAGGGGAGTGGTGTTTTGGCTCTTGGGAGCATATGCTCCCTATATATTTTTTTTTGAAAATTATGCTCCTTATATTTTGAAATACATATTTGACATTTTCAAAATGTCAACAAATTTGAAAAAAAAACCACACGTACATCTTCAGGTGCTACATGCCCACAAAGTCGTTTCACGACAGATCGACGTGTCGTGAGGCATATTAAAAAAGAAAAAAATTGGTGCTAAAAATAAGGCATTTCACATGACATTTTTTATCTTTTTTACATATACCACAAAAATTATCAGTTTTCGACGAAACTTTACAACACGTTTAGATTGTGGATATGTAAATATAAAAAATTTATCATATTTTTTGACATTCCAAAATATGTTTTTTTAGATAGAGGGAGCATATGCCCCCAGAAGCTGAATTGAATTTCCGCAAAGGTAAGACTTTTATCCGTTAATAACCAAGGCATTCGTTAACCACCGAGGGAGAGTACAGCTTGTAGCATGTGGTTTGTCCATGCTTTCATAATTTCTGCCCGCACAACCGCGCGTACAAATCATGATTAACCAGAGCGCGCGGGGGCGTAGTACCACCTACGTGTTTGATTACCAGGCCCGCCAGTCTTCCTAACGGTAATATAAGAAGGATCGCTATTGCGGCAGCAAATTCTGACCACGCGGAAGCGGAGACAGCGGAGGAGGAGAAGGACCAGACTAGACACAGACACTATCACCACCTCACCACCAGTGCTCTGCTACTGCTGCCTCGCCCTGCCATCATCGTCTCCTCTCCTCTGCGCAAAGGAAGACGCGCTCCACTGTGACGCCCGCAGTCCTGTCCCCTTCCCCAGCCTCTTTTGTCCTCCCGCTGCACCCCCCATTACTCCGACGACCCTCCAAGGACGACAGGGAGTGGCCGATGCAGTCATCACGCTCCCTGGCGCACGCCAAGCCGCCGAGGTCTGCCGCCACGGCAACCCACGCGCGCTCCCGCTCCCAGGTGCGCCCGGATCCCAGGCAGGATTTCGAGTTCCAGTTCGACTTCAGGTCCGAGTCCTTCCGCTTCGACATGGACGACGGCGGCGGCGCGAAGGCGGCGCCGGCCGCGGAGAAGGGGCCGGTTCTTGCCGGGTTCGACAAGGTGAGGATCAGCATTGCCTCCAGCGACGAGGACGAGGACGAGGCGCCGCCCAGGTGCTCCTTCTCTGGCGCCAGCCACCCGCCGGAGCCGGTCGACGAGGTGGACACCGCGTTCGTGGCGGCGGACCGCGGCCGGGGCGACAGCGACAAGAAGGAGGCCGCGGCGGCTGCGGTAAAGCCGGTGATCGTGTGGGACGCGTCCCCGCCGGTGGGCGGCGGCGCGGCCAAGCCGGTGATCGTGTGGGACGCGTCGCCGCCAGTGAGCGGCGCGGCGAGCCCGCACAGCAGCAGCTCCTCGGGCGGCGCGGCGGCCACCGTCACCTGCACCAGCATGGCGCCCAGCTGCACCGTCACCAGCCAGAGCGCCAAGACCAGCGTCTGCAGCAGCGGGGCCAGCGACTGGAGCAACAGCGCGGCCGGCGGCTGCGGCGGCGCCGGGAGCGGCGGCTCGGGCGGGAAGCCGCACAAGGGGGGCGACCCGAGGTGGAAGGCGGTCCTGGCCGCGCGCGACCGGGACGGGCCGCTCGGGATGGGGGACTTCCGGCTCCTCCGTCGGCTCGGCTGCGGCGACATCGGCACCGTGTACCTATCCGAGCTGAGCAAGGGTGGCGGCGCGGGGAGGGCGCCGTGGTTCGCCATGAAGGTCATGGACAAGGCGTCGCTGGAGAGCCGCCGGAAGCTCAGCCGGGCCGAGACGGAGCGTGAGATCCTGCAGCTGCTGGATCACCCATTCCTTCCCACACTCTACGCCCACTTCCAGACAGACAAGTTCGCCTGCCTCGTCATGGAGTTCTGCCCCGGCGGCGACCTGCACGCCCTCCGCCAGCGCCAGCCCGGCAAGCTCTTCCCCGAGCACGCCGCCAGGTACTTAGTTCTGACGGCATTTTGCTGCTAATTTGTAGAACAGTTTGTACCCAAATTGCTCTCGTGTTCGTGGCATTTGCCTAATTCAGTTCATTTTCTTGCCCAAATTCAGGTTCTATGCCGCAGAGGTGCTCCTTGCGCTGGAGTACCTGCACATGCTCGGTGTGGTGTACCGAGACCTGAAGCCGGAGAACGTACTGGTCAGGGACGACGGCCACATCATGCTCTCCGACTTCGACCTTTCCCTCCGCTGCGCCGCCTCGCCGACGCTCTTCAGACCTTCCCCGCCGTGCAGCACCTCCGGCCCCAGCGCCGCCTGCATCCAGCCCACGTGCTTCATGCCCAAGCTCTTCGGCAACCGGAGCAGCAAGAAGAGCGCCTCCAGATCGTCCAAGAGCGGCGAGCAGCAGCAGCAGGGCGCCATGCCGGAGCTCGTCGTGGAGCCGACCGGCGCGCGCTCCATGTCGTTCGTGGGCACGCACGAGTACCTGGCGCCGGAGATCATCAAGGGGGAGGGCCACGGCAGCGCCGTGGACTGGTGGACGTTCGGCGTGTTCCTCCACGAGCTCATGTACGGCAAGACTCCGTTCAAGGGGCAGACCAACCGTGCCACGCTCTTCAACGTCGTCGGCCAGCAGCTCCGGTTCCCGGAAGGCGGACCGCCGACGAGCGGCGCGAGCAGGGACCTGATCAAGGGCCTGCTGGCCAAGGAGCCCCAGGCCAGGCTCGGCGTGAAGAGAGGAGCCGCCGAGATCAAGCAGCACCCCTTCTTCGAGGGCATCAACTGGGCGCTCATCCGGTGCAGCACGCCGCCCGGCGTGCCGAGGGCCGTGGAGCCCATCGCCGTCGCGGCAGCAATGCCGGCGAAATCCGCATCGATGGACAGGGTGCAGACGAATTACAACAGCACCAAGAGGATGCCAGCAGGAGGAGATCATGCGGAATCCGGAGGGAAGTTCCTCGATTTTGAGTTCTTTTAATTAGGGATTCTGAGTTTGTAACCTGAAAATTTGAAACTGTATCGTGTCTTGTGTTCTTAACCTTAGATAACTTGCTGTGGCCCGAGCTGCAGCTGTAGTTCCGTAGTATCAGCATTTGGCAGTGACATACATGACCAGTTTAATTTGAGTCTTGTATGTCTGCATCTGCATGCTATACCTAAGCTTGTAAAATAGTATGTTAATTAGACCTCATGTGAAATTCCTGCAAGTTTTTTTTTTATAAAAGGAGTTTCCTCCCTGCCTCCATTAATAAAGCAATAGGTGACTACAATGTAACAGGACCAACTTCCCAATGCTGTTCATGAACGCTCGCCTAAAGCTAAAACAGTTTTGCTACACAACGAGTGTTCTACTTATTACAAACCGAGAATATAATGCGATTGAATTTGAGCATCACTCCAGGTCCTTTCCACCCTCCAGCAACGCCCACACATAGTGATTACAAACGAAGCTTAACCACTGTCTATTCTTCGACATAGCGGCGCCCATCATCTCGTATATGTGAAGACCTACTGGACAATCATCTTCAGCTGCCTAATTCCTTGCTCCAGCGCCTTTTTGATTCTTGGCTTCTGCAAATTACTCCAATAATCAACACATTAACAAATTATGTATATTACATCACAAGGATCATGCGGCATTATATTGTCAAAGCAGGCCCTGTTTCTGGTCTTCCAAAGAGACCAAAGAGCAGCGGCCATGATATTTTTGGCAATCACCCTGCTGAAACCTTGCATATTATTCAACCCCTGATTTACTTCACACATTTTTTGAGGTTGTCTAGTAGTATTGAAAGCACATTGAAATATGCCCCAAACGAACCTAGCCAAAGGACAAGCAAAGAACAAGTGATCTATGATTTCATCAGAAGCACAGAACATACACTGCCTACTACCTTCCCATCCTCTTTTCAATAAATTTACTTTCGTAATAGTTTTTTCCCACATCAAACACCATAGAAAAACTTTCACTTTCGCAGCAATTTTCAACACCCACATTTTTTTTGAAAACTTTAACAGGCACCCTTGTCTGCATATCATTATAGAGGGATTTAACAGTATAACCCTTATTTCCCAGAGTCCAAGGTACTCTGTCATCCCCTGAACTCAAAACAACTCCATGAATAACATCCAGTAATTTGCACCACTCTCTTGCCAAATCACCCCACAATCTCCTTCTAAAAATAAGACAACCCCCAAAAGAGGTCACCACTTTCTGGACAGTCACATTGTGGTTAAGGGAAAGATTATAAAATCTAGGATAAACCTCGGCCAAGGTTTTATCTTCATGCCAAATCTTCCCAAAATCTAGTCTTATTTCCAGACACCACAGTTCTTTTGCAATATTTGTAGAAGATCTTTTTTTACCTTAACCAGACCAGACCAAACCTGACACACCCCAGGTTTCTCCCCTATCTGTGTTAAGGAGGTTTCTTTCTGAAGATATTTTTTCTTCAAGATATCTTGCCATAATCCTGTTTCATTCTCTAATTTCCACAACCATTTACATAACAAACCTATATTCATTAAATCAAGATTCAGCACCCCCAAACCCACCCAAATCCTTTGGTGTGCAGACTGTTTTCCAATCCACTAGGTGGTACTTTCTCACCCTTGTTCTTCCTGCCAACGTAATCTATTCCTGTAAATGCTAAATCTTCTATGGACTCCCACATGAAGTCTATAAAAAGATAACATGTATAAAGGAATGGAACTCAAGCACAATTTGATCAACGGCACTCTTGCCCCCATATCCAACATTTTCCCTTGCCAACACCCTCGTTTCTTGTCCATTTTGTCCTCTGCGGGTTTCCAATGAATATTAAGACGTTTTTTTTCTTATCAATGGGCACCCCAAGATATTTAAGTGGTAAAACACCTGATTTACATGTGAAATTATCTTCATACTCCTCCACTAGGTCCTTGCACTTCCAAAAACAAAAAACCTCACTTAAAAAAATTATTTTCAGTCCAGACATTTGTTCAAACAGACACAAAGAAATTTTAAATTTCGAGTGTATTCAAAAACCCCATTTAATAGGAAAATGGTGGCATCTGCATATCGCAAGATGGCCACATCATTTTCCTGTAAATGAGGCACCATCCCCCACTATCAGCCCTCCTGCTGCGCATTTTGGACCATAGCACTCAAAGAATCAACCACAGTATTAAATAGAATAGGAGACAACCCCTCTATTAGTTGAAAAGTAGGCTCCAAGTTGATCATTTATTTTAATATTTACTTTTCCACTCGTCATAATGCTAAACACCAAATCGTTCCATTTATGTGAGAAACCTTTTTTCAGCATGACATTGTACAAAAAGGCCCAATTAACGTTGTCATAGGCCTTCTCGAAATCAACTTTAAAAAGGACTCCTGACATTTTATTTTTCTTTACTTCATGCAAAATTTCATGCAACACACGAACTCCTTCCATGATATGTCTATTTTTCATGAAGGCAGTTTGTGTTGTGTTAATAATATGTTCAGCCACAGGCGTCAATTTATTGTTCATTCCTTTAGTGATTATTTTTAGACTTGTATTCATGAGACGGATAGGTCTCGCATTTGGGTAGCAAAGTAATAGTCCCAAAATTCAATCTGCCAATGTCCAGTTTCCCATGGACAAAATCATCAAAAAGTTTTTTAAGCGGCACCTTAACAAAGTCCCAAAAGAATTGGTAAAATTCGTTGGGAAAACCATCAAGTCCTGGACTCTTATTATGAGCCAAGGAAAAACAATGTCTTTAATCTCCTCAAAGGTAAAAAGTTTTGTCAAATCCTCATTTTCATCAGGACTAACCATAACAGGGAAATCAAAAGCAATTCCCACACCAGTTCTATCAGATTGACCAAATAGACTTTTATAAAATTCAGTGGCATGTTTGAGAAGATTCTCATCGCCCTCAATTATATTGTCCCCATCAATCAATTGGGCAATTTTGTTTTCCTTTTTCTACCACTCGCCTTATTCATCAGATACCTAGATCAAGTCTGCCCTAATTTTAGGTCCACACTCTTGGCTCTCTGGAAGAATTTAATATTATCTTCCCTCACCAACTCATTAAATTGCTTTTTAGTTTCCAAAATCAACTCCCTATCCGCAAAAGACAAACCTCCCAGTTCAGCTTTTAAATCAAGATACTGCAATAACTCAAGAGTCTTTTTTTTCTCTCTTCTATACACAGCATCATTGTTTCTAGCCCAACCTTTCAGTTTTTTCCTAGTGTTCCCTAACCTCCAATTCCACAGAGAGTTTTTTCCTGCAAGTTTCATGTATTCCAAACAGGTGTTAGCAACTTACAATCTTTACACCAGACATTCCTTTCTGCAATTCTATTTTGCAAATCCTTATATGAAAACATCCAGTCTCAAAAAATTAAAAAACAGTGAACAAATTTTGGGTTCGGCGTGCACCAGGAAAATCCACTGCTTGCATTTCATCTCCATGTACTACTATGGGACGAAAGTCAAAACACATTGTCTCGGCAGTTTCTTTTTAGAGAAAAGCAAAGCAGCTCTCAGATCGGCGAGGCTTCGGCACCATCAACACCTTGCTTGATCTTCCAGCATCCTGCAATGACTGCGGCTGAAGTTCTGCATCGCAAAAGTTGATAGGATAATTAAGGAGCAAGCAATGATGGTGAAGTCTTACTGCTGGAATAGCTGTTGGCAGTGTTCGGATTCCTTACCAACGAAACACTCCAGGAAGAGTTTCTGTTTGGCACCTTGGTTTTTTGTAAAAGCCAAGTATTAAAAAGAACATATTTCACCGCCTGGTAATGGGATACTACAGTTTTGACAAAACCACAGTTTTTGAAAATAAAAAGGTCCGGGCCTCTTTTTATTAGTGTGAAAATTACTCAGTTTTTGGAACGTCACGGTCAAAGAATGTGCAACCCCCACTTGACCATATATTTTTGAAATAATACAAACAAGGAAACAAGGACAGCATTACATGTCCCTGTTCCACTAATGAAAACGGTTTACCTTCAGAACGAAAATAGTTTCAAATTCTTCCTGACAGGGGCACCAGTAAAAGATGGACAGAAACAGCTATATTTGCCAAGTCTTTTAATTGTTAAACCTTCTGACAGCATGGTTGATCCCACGTCGATGTAAATGGCCAGAACGACCAAATCGCAAGGAAGTCCTCAAACACTACCGTTCAACAGCATGTTGCATTGTTGCCCCTACAGAACTATTTTCCCAGGAACCATGGATCGGTCAGCTCTCGCCTGTTACACCGCGGTTCTGATCCTTGTCTCCCTGCCGCTGTGTGCATCCGATGACCGGCTTGTCCCCGGCAAGCCGCTGCGCCCTGGCGCCATCATCGTCTCCGACGGCGGTAACTTCGCCTTGGGTTTCTTTTCTCCCTCCAACTCCACGCCAGCCACTATGTACCTCGGCATATGGTACAATGGCGTCTCCGATCTCACGGTCGTGTGGGTCGCTAACAGGGAAAACCCGGTCACCAACGGTTCTTCGTCCGCGCCAGCACTCTCCCTCACCAACACGTCCAACCTTGTTCTCTCCGACGGTACTGGTGGCAGACGTGTTGTATGGACAACAGACAACGAGGCCACTGCCTCGGAGGTCTCGTCTTCCCCGACAGCCGTGCTTCTCAACACCGGCAACCTCGTCGTCCGCTCGCCGAACGGCACCATGCTGTGGCAGAGCTTCGAATACCCGACAGACACATTCCTCCCCAACATGAAGATCGGGATCAGGTACAGAACGCGCGTCGGCGATCGCTTGGTGTCCTGGAAGGGCCCTGGAGATCCCTCGCCCGGGCGCTTCTCCTACGGCGGCGACCCAGAAACTTTCCTCCAGATATTCATCTGGGACGGGGTGCGCCCAGTGCACCGCAACGTCCCCTGGACTGGGTACCGGGTGAAGACCGAGCAGACGGCTCCCATGAACGGCAGCGGTGCCATCGTCTACATGGCGATCGTCGACAATGACGAGGAGATCTACGTGACATACAGCCTCTCCGACGGCGCCGCACCAACCAGGTTCGTACTGACCTACTCCGGCAAGTACCAACTGGAGAGCTGGAGTACTAGCTCGTCAACGTGGGCTGTCGTCGGGCAGTGGCCGTCCCCCGATTGCAACCGCTATGGCTACTGCGGGCCGTACGGGTACTGCGACTCGACGCTGGCGCCCGGACCAACGTGTAGATGCCTTGAAGGCTTTGAGCCAGCGAGCATGGAAGAGTGGGATGGCGGCAGATTCTTGGCGGGTTGCCGGCGGAAGGAGCCGCTGCAAGGGTGCGGTGATGGCTTCTTGGCCTTACCGGGGATGAAGTCTCCAGACAGGTTCACCTTTATTGGCGGGGATAAAAGCACATTGGAGGAGTGCGCAGCGGAGTGCGGCCGCAACTGCTCCTGCGTGGGATACGCTTATGCCAACCTTAGCGGCGGCGGCGCCAATGGAGACGTGACGAGGTGCTTGGCGTGGTCAGGGGAGTTGGTTGACACGGGAAAGCGCCTGGTGGCAACACGCTCTATCTCCGGCTCGCTGGTTTGAATGCAACTGCTGGTGAGAACCAAACCATGACATCTCCCACATTTTCCTCGATAAGATGATATCTACCTATTAATATAAATCCACCATTCATTTACATTTGTTATGCTGTGTTCCCCGTATTGCACAGGTAGTAAAGGGACAAAGAGCGAAACGGTGAGGATGGCTCTCTCAATTTTTGCAGGCAGTCTAGTTCTTGTACTCATATGCATTTTCCTGGCATGGTTGAAACTCAGAGGTAAGTCTACTTAGATTTTAAAGTTGGAGTTGGTCTACTGCCATGTATCCTTGGGCTATAAATCTTCGAAACCCCTTAAACACGGGCAAATAAGACCTTAGGTGAGTTTACTCACAGTTTAGAAAGCATGTCAAGCAACATAACGAAAAACTCCATGCTACCCATTACGCAACATCCCCCCCCCCCCCCCCCTCTCTCTCTCTCTCTCTTCCTCTCCATGCACACACACACCCACACTTACAACACTCGCAACCCTCTGTCCCATGTTATAAGACGATTTTGCAACAACGATTTTGCAAGCTAAAACAGCTTGCCAAAAAGTCTTATATTGTGGAACAGAGGGAGTATATATCAAGTCTTTACCATATTGTCTGATTTGTCAATCTCCACTGCGAGAACTAGCATGTGGGTCATTTGCTTAGGTTTTCTAAACTCATAAATATATGGATGTTTTCTCTTTATGTCTACAATATAGTCATACACATACATAATTAGAGAAGAAATGATTGTAACATTATTGAGCAGGCAAGTCCACAAAAGTGAGAAAAGACCATAATATAAGAATGGATGGTGTGAGTACCTCTTATGAAGTTGAGGACATAAACCCTCCACATGAGCATGAACTCCCGTATGTACGATTTGAAGAAATTGCCCTAGCGACACAAAATTTCTCTGAAACATGTATGATTGGACAGGGAGGCTTTGGCAAAGTTTACAAGGTAACTCAGTTCACCTTTCCTTCAATAATGATGAAAAAAATTGAGTTTATCATGTGAAAGTTGTTCTTTATTTTGTAGGGAATATTAGGCGGTAAAGAAATTGCTGTAAAGAGACTAAGTATGGATTCTCTACAAGGAACAAAAGAATTCAGGAACGAAGTAATTCTTATTGCCAAATTGCAACATAGAAACCTGGTTCGACTTCTTGGATACTGTGGAGAGGGAGCTGAAATGTTGCTGATATATGAGTATCTGCCTAATAGGAGCTTAGATGCTACCCTTTTCGGTATTCTTCTAGAATCGCACCATAATTTCCTACAGAAAAACAAGACACATTTGCACTTACATTACTTTCTATTCGCAGATAATTCAAGAAGATCAATGTTAGATTGGGTAACTCGCTTTAGTATAATCAAAGGAGTTGCAAGGGGGCTTCTTTACCTCCACCAAGATTCAAGATTGACCATAATCCACAGAGATCTTAAAGCTGCAAACGTTCTACTAGATGCAGAAATGAAACCGAAGATAGCGGATTTTGGTATGGCGAGAATCTTCGGTGATAACCAACAAAATGCAAATACTCAACGTGTTGTTGGGACATAGTGAGTATCCATTAAAAGAAAATGCATGTAAACGTTTGAGTAAATTCAACCCCCGTTTAGTAACTCTTACAACTGAAATGATCATGCAGTGGCTACATGGCTCCTGAGTATGCAATGGACGGTGTCTTCTCGACAAAGTCTGATGTCTACAGTTTTGGTGTGTTACTACTGGAGGTTGTAACTGGTATAAGAAGAAGCTCCAGTGGTCAAATCATGGGATTCCCAAACCTCCTAGTCTATGTGAGTACACAAAAGACTTCTCCCATGATTATCAATGTTATTTCAAGTTTTCAAAACTTATTTTCTAATTTGCAACAAAGATAATATGATGGTCTTCTACTCTAGTCATGGAATATGTGGAAGGAAGGGAAGACACAAGTATTGGCAGACTCATCTATCGTCGATACATGTTCACATGATGAAGTTTCGCTCTGCATCCATGTAGCACTCTTGTGTGTCCAGGAGAACCCTGATAATAGACCGCAGATGTCATCTGTTGTGTTCGTCCTGGAGAATGGAAGCATTGCACTTTCAAGCTTTGACAGCCCCACCGACTTCGCACGGCACAACACTCAAATGGAGAAATTCAAAGATGATATCCAACACTCTGTTAACAGTTTTACTGTTAGCGAGATTCAGGGGCGGTGAAACTAGTACTGAACAATGTGTTTATAAAAGTAGACTCAGCAAAAGTCATGTAACAAGAGGGTCGTTATATTGTTTAGGTGTGTGTGTTTTTTTCATTTGTTTCCGTCTTGATTGCAATCTCAGTTTGAAAAAAAAATGAGGAAGTTAACATACATGCAAACATAATGAAGCCTTCAATAAAGAACAACTTGAGCAAAGTTAATTTTATGTGATGATTACATTCAATGTGTTTAGTTAACACAATGTGGTGAGAAGCTCCATAGCCACATGACAGAGGTGACTATTGTAGATATCGGTTACAAACCCATCTTCTCCGTCTGTTGGTGAATTCTCTTATCTCCACCACGATCAATTATTATTACAAAGCAAAATAATAGTGTTCTTATTGCCTCCGAGATGGAGATTGGTCCCTATTCTTTCACTCCCAGTTTGTTGATTCATGTGTTTTTACTATAGCTAGGACTTGTTATTGCAGTAAAGGAGTTAGGAAGCGGGCGGGCCTTCAATCACATATTAGCCTGACCTTCTCATTATTGATGGGCCTTCAGTCACATTTTAGCCTGACCCTCTTCTCATTATTGACTCGGCCTCAATAATGAGAAGAACGTCAAGCTAAAATGTGATTGAAGGCCCGCCTGCTTTCTGGCTCCTTTACTGCATAACAAGTGCTAGCTACAGTATAAACACTGGAATTTAGAGACCGAGACTGTATGAAAAATGCGTCAACCTACATGTTGAAAGCCATGTGAACAGTACTACTTTGTTTTGCTAATAATATATGACTGTTGTAGAGATAAGCGAATTCACACAAAATGATGGGGTTGTGGTCGGTATCTACAATAGCCACCTCCCTAATGCCAGTATGGACCTTCTCAAGACACTGTGTTATTTAAAACACATTGCAGTTAAGCATGCAATAAATGGTGAACACCTTGCAATTGTAATGAAATTTAATTCGATTTCATAATGTAATCCAAAATTTGTGTGAAAAAGATTAAAGGTATCAATTTTCAAGCATTATCGAACAATGAGGTATTGGGTCAAAACAGGTGATCAATTACCATGGAATTATATTTTGAAAAATTATATTTTGGGATAGTAACGGTAATCCACTCTTCCTGAACATTTTGCTAAAGGTTGCAAATTCTATCAAGTCCTCAAGAAGTTTTTATATATTTAGAAAATCCAATAAAGTGAGTCATAACTAATAACATTTATGTAATTAGTTTTTATATTTTTTTTGTAACACCCAAAAATATGAAAATTCGTGGGACGTCATAGATAAATAAAATTAGGTAAATTAGGAACTTCAGCGTGCCCAGGATTTTTGTTACAAGCTTCTGAGACTTGTGTATAAATAAAATTTGGTACTTCTATTAGTTTCTTCCACAGAATCTGGCTTCTACAACGGATTGTCCACAATTTTTATAAAGGAAATATTTTAATATCAAGATGATCATATTTACCACCAACCTATGCTAGTTTAGACATCAAGGATGCACACGATTAAAAAGAAAAAAGAACAAAAAAATAGATCCTCCAAAGCAATCAGTGTCTCACGACAGTAGTAAACAACCACCGCCATTAACAGCACCGATATTGCGAAAAAGGTTCTCCAAATTCCATGCATGCACAAAGGGAACATACAATGAATATACGATACTCAATCCCTCATCTATTCAATCCAAATTGGATTACTTATTTAAATGCAGATCACATATGATGGAGATAAATAATATCAAATCAAATGAAATATCCAATGTATCATCATCAAAAGGACAAGTATATCTATATAAAATAAAATATCCAGCGTACCATCAAAAGAAAAAGTGTATCATCAAATGAAATCATCAATTAACAAAAAAAAACACAATGGTGCACATTAGGTTTTTAATAGCAGCATTTAGTGCTGATATGGCACTCTTGAATCAGAACAGCTAGCTTGCCTACAACAGTACTGGTATGCAATATGTACTGCCTGAATTTAGACAGGAATATGAAACTCTGCTGTAATTTGTAGAAGTGGCAGAGAAAACATAATAAATCTCCAGAAGTCGGTAGTTATTAAAATCTTGACATGGCTCATCATGGTATATAATGCCAAACATGAGGACACAGTTTCCATTTGTTATATATTTGCACTTTTTTGTATTTATTCCAAAACTCTTGATGACTTGCCAATGAAAAGGTAAAGATAGATGGGAGGTGGAATGTACCAGCATGTTTATGAATTCCCTGTTCCCTTCTCCCCAAGCAATCACAACAATCTGAGAATCGGTGAATTCACCTTGCATGACAGTGAGCTTGAAATGCTGGTATGTCACAGTCTCTTCAGCACTTTCCTGGGCTTTCTCAACCTGAATGGCGATACTAACATTAGAACAATATTTCATCCCTGGAGATGGATCTTAAATCATATTCATTGATCATTTGGTTGAATTGCTGATTTTTATTTCAATTCACAACATAACGTACGATAGTGCAGAACAGAAAAACTGTGAGTGTGCTGTGGATGTAAAGAGGATATAAAGAGCTCCTTTTCAAAGATTACATACAAAGAAACCCTACATGAACGAAAAACACAATGAGTAAAAAGCACCTTGAGGTTATCCTCCAACAAACGCGTAAAAAGTAATTGAGTAGTTCAGACCCCGGTAAGTATGCAAGGATTTCCTGCCAATCGGGAGGATAGTGAAGAAGAAAGAAAATGCAGAGCTAGATATCGATATTTTGTGGAGTTTGCAGAAAAAGGAAGAAACTAAACAAACTCCCAAAGAAAACTCAGCGAGGTAGGAGACATGGAATATTCTTCCCAAACAATGGTTTCAATTTGCCAGATAACCCGTTCCAGTGGTCTTGATTTTTCAGTTCCAGTTGCTCCAACAACGCCCAAAACCTGACCAGGTCTGGTACTTGACAACCCATTAAAATCCTCACTTTGTTAGTAATTCCGGAGTTAGAAAGCATATGGGTGACAGCCTTCGATCCAAGAAAAGTACCTGTGCAATGTTTGGCCCGTAGCGATGGGTGCTATCTTCGTCCAAATCTTTCGGGAGGCTGATGATCTGAATGGAATCAGATGGGAATTTCTGAAGAAGGATTTGCATAGAGCAACAAGTGCGTGAGAAGATCATTCTACCTGCAGTGCACAGACAACTTGTAGAATTCAACAGATGTATCAGGGTTACCTTGACGCAAGTACCACCACCAATGCACAGCTCTTCAGAGATGAAGGCAAACTTGGATGCCGGATTGACTTCGATAGACGCAAATGCTTCCCTGCACGACGAACTATTGAATTACGTCCCAGATCGAACCCAGTAGACTCGAGATATTAATCCTGCTACTGGGAGGAAGCGTGGGACGGGTGAACAACGGCACATGTACACTCTCATCAGAGTAAGCCCTATCAGGTTAAAATAAGCCCGATCAGAGTACGAACAATCATTATTTCACACACTAGTATAGCAATAATCATGCCAAAGTAAGTATTACTCGGTAGCACAAGGCGCGCGGCTAATCCCTGGCGCCGGCGGCGCCAACTACAACATGGTGGTCAGATCTGAAGGGGGACATAGGTGGGAAAGATTAGAGATGCCCCTATGCGGCTACGCGGTGGTCGTGGGGAATTCGGTTTCCGATCGAGTCGCCAGGGCAGCTCTTGTACTCCCGGTAGCACTTCCTGGGCTTGCACTTCCCTCGTTAATGATCGTGATATGCGCCGCCATCTGACGATGCGTGAGAGAGCCCTAGCAGCGGCAGCGGCGGCGGCGCTCGAGATGGAGATATTTTGACCAAACTAAGAGCAATTCCAATAGTAGAGCATGCTGGTGGCTATAACCCAATTGCCATGTCATCTATAGCCATCTTATAGCTAGTATGTATAATAGTGGGCTATATAAAAGTACTACTTTATCAATGCATAGCCCACCTTTCACTCTCTCAAAGTGCCTAGAGCATGTGCTAGAGCTAGCTCTTGCATGAGAGGTCACTTCTCTTCTCTCTCCTCTTCTCTCCTCCAACTAAGCAAGAAAATATTACTTTAATCCTTATAGTCAGCTGACTAGGACTTATTGTACTTGCTCTAAGAGCAAGGACAATAGTAGAGTTAGTTGTTAGCTATAAGCCTTTGCCATGTCATCTATAGCTAGCTTATAGCCAACATGTACAATAGTTAGCTATAGAAGAGTACTATTTTTTAAATATATGGCCCACTTGACACACTCACAAAGTGCCTAGGAGCACGTGCTGCAGCTGGCTCTTATCTTACAGCCAGCATCTCTTCTCTCTCCTCTTCTCTCTCATCCAACTCAGCATAAATATAGTATTTAAATCCTTATAGTCTGCTGACTGTACCTTATTGTACTTGCAAGGGACCGCTCTGCTCCGCAGACGCGCTCCGAGAGGGGACGGAGTTACAGTACAAATTACAGGAGCTGACTAAACCAAGCTCCGCAGGCTCTTCTACCGATTCCCGCAAAAAAAAAAGGCTCTTCTACCGATTCGCAGAGCGGAGTGGAGAGGATAGATCCCGAACAGGCCCAAGCAACTGTGGACTCTGAAGTTAACAGATAATGACGTAGCAATTGCAATCTGTTAGGAAATTGTCCCCGAAAAAATCTTCAGTGTGGTTGACGATGCCAACAATGGCATCACATAAGCGTTTCTGAAACAAGGAAAATTACAGCACAAAGTTTTCTCTGTCAGCGACTAATGAAACTATACATTGCTACACGACCAGATTGTCTGGTGACGCGTCGGCGAGGCCCATGGCGTCGGTGGCCGGGCTCCGGTGCCGCATGAGGACGCGCAGCTGCGCGCGTTGGCACTCGAGGTTGGACACCAGATCCACCCGCTCCTCGCCGCGAGGCCGCACCCGAACGGCCCTCGGGAACTCCACGGACCCCTTGATCCCCCGCCTGATGTGCGGGTTCTCGCCGCCCGTGGCCTCTCGCCGGTGCGATTGGCCACGCGTCGGACTTTGTTGGCCGTGCTGGCCACGCGTCGGACTTTCTTGCCCGTGCTGGCGACTCGCAGGGCTTTGTCGGCCACTGGCCGGGCTCCGGTGGCCACTCTCCGGGCTTGCCTTGCCGCCGATCAGGCTGCCGACGCCGCTGCTCCTGCAGCAGCCGCAGCCTTCGGCAGCGGCATCGGCAGCAGCGCGGCGCCCGGCGTCGGCCACCTCCCGCAGCCTTTCCACGACGGCGTCCCGGGCGTCGGCGAGCTTCATCCGCACCCGCTCCTCCCGCCACAGCTCCGCGACGCGCAGCGTCCGCCGCTCCTCGTCGAGCTCCTCCCGCATCCTGGCGCGCTCCGCCTCGGCCCGGCGCCGCTCCTCGGCGAGCTCCGCCGCGAGCGCGTCGTTGAGCGCCTCCACCTTCCGCCGCATGCGCCTCTCGAACTCGAGCTCCGCGCCGAGCTCCTCGACCCGCGCCACGAGCTCCGATACCGACGCCACGCCGTACCCGCTCCCCAGCCGTCGCAGGCGCTGCTGATCCATGCCGATGCTTCCGTCGCCGTCCTCGAAATCCGCGACGATCATAGACGACGACGCTCTGTCCTTTCGCCGGGAACGGGGTGCGCTAGATGGGAAGGAGGAGATCTCGCCGCGCGGTGAGTAGGAGTAGTGAGGGTTGTGGTAAAGCTTCCAAGAAGGTGAGGAGGCCACCCCAGCGCCATGATTGAGGCTAAGGCGAAGATTCCCGGGGGCTGTCCCCGCGACGAGCGCCATGGCGTCCACCACTGGCGCCACTTTTCCGAGCACGAGATCCAATATTGTACACTTCTCGTGGGAAAAGGGAGCTCCGCTCCAGCCTCCGGGCGCTGCCTTTGTGAGCTGTAAAAGGAAGGCGACGAGGAGAGGAGAAGGTCACACGTCTCACATGCATGATCTCGAATTTTCTGTGCTTCCATGATCCATCATGGCGGGGATATCATGCTCGATCGGCATGATTTAACCTCTACTGGTAGTAGTGTAAGGTTTAACTTCTTCCACCCGATCGGCATGCTGCTGCCTTATGGCGGGCGCGGAGGGAGCATGTGCTGCTGGCCACCTCACTTCACGTTCCACTTGAGAAAATCACGAGGACGAGGAGGAACTGGGCCCTGAATGAAACGAGTACTGAGAGGGCCTTGCATTTCGCAAGCTTGAAGCGCAGAAAAGGCTTGTCGCAGGGGCTCCTATGCTCCGCTTCAAGGCGGAGCTCCCGCGGGAGCGCCCAGTTGGGCCGGGCCAGTAAGAGCTTATTTCTTTTTTTCTATTTTGATTTTTGTTTTTCTTTTCTAAAATTTGAACAATTTTAAATTTTAAATTTGAACAAAATTTGAGTTTGAATAAAATTCGAATTTTGTACAAATTTCGAGTTTGAACAAATTTCTAATTTTGAACAAATAATGAGTTTGAACAAATTTCGATTTTTCAACAAATTTCAAGTTTGAACGAAATTCGAATATTGAACAAATTTCGAGTTTGAAAAAAAAATTGAATTTTGAACAATTTTGTGTTCGAACAAATTTTGAATTTTGAACAAATTTTGAGTTTGAACAAATTTTGAATTTGAACATTTATAAAAAATAATTTATTTGAAATTTCGAGTTTCAACATTTATGAAAAAAAATTGAAAAAAAAATCAAAGTTTGAAAAAAGTTCACAAAACAGCGAAACCCAAAAATCCGCTCATGAAAACAAAACAAAACCAAAAAACAAAATCGGAAAACAGAAAACCAGACCGTATAGGAAAAAAACAGGGCGCTCACTGATGGGTCGAGGCCCATATCACTCTACTCGCGGGCGGAACGAACAAAGGCGCGCCCGCGGGTGGAGCATAGGAATTTCCTTATCGCACCCGAACCAGCATGGAGAGTGCCAATTGCAAGTTAGTGGGTCAAAGCTTGATATGGGTTGCTTTGCTTTCAGCCTGTCAGGGTACAGTTCCAGTTTGAAGTGTTCAGACGTTCCGTGCTGGGATGGGTCATCTTGAGTGGCCTGGTGCTCGTTGAGAATGACCAAAAATAGTGTGACCACCTTTGATTTGGCCAGTCTTATTGCGAATAAATTGATGGACCAAGGGTGAAACAACGCCGACCCATATATAGGGAAAGTAGTTCGTGTGAGAGTGTCGACGAGGAGGAAACACGGCGGGGAGGAGATGGGGTTTAGGGGGCAAAGGCAGGAGGTGGATCCCGCGGCGGCAGTCCTCGGACGCAGAGGACCATGTGGAAGTGAATTTGCAGCGGTGTGAAGAGGAGGAGACCATCAGGTGCGAGATCGGTTAGTATTAGAGCATTTCTACAAACTTTTAAATTCATCTATTCTACTTTAGATCCTTGTCATTTCAGGGCACATGCTTGCAACTCTTCCTTTGCCATGTAGCTACGTACATTTTATGTGTGAGTTTAGTGAAGATATCGATCTGATTAACTATTTCTTTGCCATCTACTACCTCCGTTCCAAAATATAGTTCTTTTTATTTAAAAAACAGGTCTCTCCGTCGGGTTTTCATTAAAGAAGCCGACACAAACTTACAAGAGTTTGAAATATGAAAGCAAATCAAAAGTAAAACAAGGTAAAGGAGAGAGATATCACTCTCCTCCAAAACCTACAGGTTTGTCCAGCCACACAGGACATACATCACTACAAATGAGCCTACTGGATTTTTATTACAAAGGCAATACCAAAAATGCAACTACGGTTTGTTCCAAGACAAAAGGCCACAGCCGAGGTTCAACATCAAGCATCAGTGATCCCAATCACACCAGGAGCCCATCGATCTTGCGTATGCTTTCCTGATAACCTTCTTTAGCTGCTCCACTCCACCATCAACTTTTTCTGTCTTGGTTTGTCTACAAAACATCCTAGCCTGTGAGCATATTTCAAAGCATTTAGACAACATTTGCAGGATCATTTGGGTAAATTTTGTTAAAATAGGCATCGTTTTTACAGAGCATCTAGCACACTGTTGTCGCCCCATAGCGGAAACTTCCTCTGATTTTTGGAGAATGAATTTATCCATCCTCCAACCAGATCATCCACACTCTCAGATGGCCTCACAAGATGAAATGCACACAGCACAATCTTCCATACCAGTTTGGCTACTCCACAACCAAAGGAGAAGTGTTCTATATTCTCTTTTTGACTACATAAATGAAAAATGCTCATTTCTAGTCTAGCCCTTTTCAGGAGATTACCCTTGGTCGTGACACTATTTTTAAGCATCAACAAGGGGAAAATTCTCACTTTCATGGGTATCCTAATCATCCAAAGGAATTTTTGTGGAAATCTCCCTTCTGCTCTTAGTTGTAGGTAAAGATCTTCTACCTTGAAATTCCCAGTTGTACCAATTTTCCATTTGACCCTATCAACCTCATCATCCATATAAACTGAATCTACCATCTCCTTCAAGCTATTCCATTACTGCAAAATCTCACCATACATGGTTCCCCTAAACCTAATCGGCCCCCATACTTCTTGTTTAATTCTTCTCACTGTTACCCCTTTCTACAATCTCGGGTGATAAAGTTTGAGCAATTGCACAGCTAAAGGTGAATCATTCACCCATTTATCTACCCAAAACAATGTCTTCTCCCCATTATGCATCACCCTCTCACTGTATTGCTCGAAAATTGCATTCACAGACAAAAGGCTCTGCCAAAAGTGAGAACATCCTTGCCCCACTTCTACGTGAGCAAGAACCTGATTATTCAGGTATTTTCTTGACATCATCTGTTGCCAGGTCCCCTCTGTATTTTCCAGCTTCCACATTGGGATCCAGCACCCCTAAACCACCACAGTCCTTGGGTAGTCAAACAGTGTGCCAGTTTACCAAGTGATATCTTCTCTTATCATCAATTCTTACCACACCATCATATTCCTATGCAGTTCAGCTTTCTTGATGAAACCCTTAGGTGCTTCTAGGAAGGACACCATATACACTGAAATGCTACTCAAACAAGCATTCACCAATGCTACCCTATCCCAGTGGAAAGCAAGTTTCCTTCCCACCCAACTATCTTTTTTTGCAAATGTCTTCTCAATAGGATCCCACTGTGATACAGCCAGTTTCTTTTCATCAATGGGCATCCCAAGGCATTTCATGGGGAGCTCAGAAGTGCGACAAGTGATTATTTCACTACACTGCAGAGCTCTCTTCACTACTACACCCAGACAGTACATATCACTCTTGTGTAAGTTGATTTTCAGCCCTAATATCTGTTAAAAAAGACACATTATATACTTGACATTCCTAGCATTTGCGAGACTGTCCTATAGTAACAGGATAGTTTCATCTGCATCTTGCAGAATTGACACACCCCCATCCACCAGGTGAGGCACCAATCCAAAGACAACATGTTCTTCTTGAGCCTTCTACATCAACATAGCCAGGACATCCCCTACTATGTCTAATAGGAGTGGAGACAGTGGCGGAGCCACGCCTTGGGTATGTAGTAACTTAGACTACACCGTTTTTTGGCAATACAAGCTAAAATTATGTAAAAATAATGAAAAATTTATATAAATGCATGCATTTGACAACACAACTTCGAACTGACTACGCATGATTGTTATCCTGGCTCCGCCACTGAGTGGAGATAGGGGATCTCCTTGTCTCACCCTTGCATAAGTGGGAAAATATGGGCCTATTGTACCGTTCACCTTGATAGACACTACCTCCTCTGACCACCTTCATTACCCAATTTTTTGAAGCTTTTACAGTAGATTGCGCCACTGTTTAATTTATTAATTTTGATAAAGGGGTAGAATTAGTTGTACAAGGTAGCTAGAGATTAGTTACTTACAAAAAAACAAAAGGAAAGAGATCTAAGTAGCTAAGACTAAGTGAAATCTTGCACCCAAGATTTGAGACCACTATAGGATTCTTTTGTGGCCTGTGCAGCAGCATACTAAGCTCTCCCTTAAATAACTTTCTGCACCTGTAAATGCTTGGAGGGATGCCTTTGAATATAAAGTTGTTATGGCTGATCCAAAGCACCCAACAGACTAAGATGATAAGCTCCAAGGCAAAATGCTGACCAATAGCCTGCTTGAGACTGACTATGAAATCTTGAACTGGAATAATTGAAGGAGCAACATGGGCAGTCCACAAAGGGCATAAGTATTGCCAGCAGAGCTCAGCAAAGGGACATTAGAAAAATAGGTGACGAAGGAATGACCCATCGGGTCCTCGTCTTTGGCCTGTATGGTTCTGTCCCAGGAAGAAGCCCATTCGGGAGGAGCTTGAAGCCCATGAAAGTTTCTTGATGGCGCAACCCATGAAGCCGAAACTTGGCATGCACTACAAGGACTCGAATAGGATAAAGTTTCCTAGCTGAATCGATCTAGGGTTTCACCTACCATACGATCTGTAACCGACCCGATCAAGGATCCTGAGACCTAGACTTCCATTATAAAAGGCTAGGAGGGACCTCCAGGATTGCCTCTCTGCACTTTTTTGCCTCCACCTGAGCGCTCGTAATCTCGAGTGCTCTCCAGCTCAGGCTAGATCCAATCTACGCCGCCATTGTAGCACCTCGCTGTAGCACACCATGATACAAAGTCAGACAAGCAGGACGTAGGTCTTTACCCTCCGAGGGGGCAAACCTGGGTAAACTCTCGTGTGCCCTTGTCCTTGTTTGACCGCCGTCGAGTTTGATGGATCCCACGCTCTCTCCATGATTTGAAAGCCCTTAAACATGGACATTGTCGGGGTAGAACCTCGTCAATAGATGATTCCTGGATTCCATACCCGAAGATTCCACACATGAATAATCAGGTAAGAAGAAACCTTTGCGTTGGAGCAGCTCTCTAGAGTTCGGGCGATCATTTAGAAGCAGCCAGAAGAAGACTTTGTGTTTATACTGACAACAGGTTTTCCATAGCCACTTAATGGCGGGATTAACAATGTGTGTGCCAATTACCATTTTGTAGGCCTTAGAAACTTTGAAGACACTAGAACTGGAAAAAGGCAGCCACTAATCATTATCTTTAGAAAAGCCCACATAGTGCAAAATGGTCTACAACTGTAACAATTCCCCAAAAGCTTCTTCAGATAAAGGCAAATGGAAGTGATCACCAAGATCGTCGAGATCTTGGCAATGAGAGAGCCTTACAACTATCAACATTCTTGGCAAATGAAAATAGGTGAGGCAACTTCCACTAAAGAGAATTGTTTAGCCAAGAGTCTTTCCAGAGCAAAACTAAATCGCCACAATTAACCTGATAGGTCAACAATTCCTTGAAAGTAGGAGAGCATTTAAGGCAATCACGCCACTAGAAAGAGAAATCTCTGGTCTTGGTAGGAGGAAGAGCATTGGAATAATAGACTTCCCAAACTAGCTTAACCCATGGCAAATTGGACTTATTGTAAAATTTATGAAGATGCTTCATGAGTAAGCAATCATTTTGAGCAGCTAGATTTCCTTCATTACCCAATCATAGAATTCATCACCGAGGCCTTTTGCTTGCATCATTTGATAGAGGAAAGCCCAGTTGACTTTGTCATATGCCTTTTCAAAATCAATTTTGAAAAAGGTCTCCAGACATTTTTTGTGTGATGGATTTCATCAGGAAAAAATGTCTGTGAGTCCCTTTTCAAAATTGATTTGGAAAAGTAGTTTGAGTGTGAGCTATAACCTTTTGATAAATCCCCTCTATGGTAAATCTATCTTCAATGAAAGCAGTTTGAGTGTGAGCTATAACCTTTTGAATAATCAAGCCAAGCCTATTTGTCATCAACTTTGTCAGCTGACATTTCAGCAGGTAGATTGGCTTAAACTTCTATATTGTCACTGCATCGGGCACCTTAGGAGTGAGTGAGATGACACCATGGTTCAATCTCTCCACATCCAGTTGACTGTATGAAATTTATCCAACATCTCTTTCAAATCTCCTTTGATGATTTCCCAGAATGTTTGATAGAATTGAGCTAGGAACCCATCAGGCCCAGCAGCGTTATTATGTTTAAGGTCGAACACCACCTTTTTATCTCCTCCAAGTCAAAAGGTTTGATCAACTCCAACCTATCTTCTTCAGTAATTTGATTACACACTATCACATCCAATCTCAGGGAAGAGATAGGTGATGGCCCAAATAGATTCCTATAGAAATCAATCACATGTGCAATTAATTCTAATTTTCCTAGGATATCCTCTCCATTGTTTTGCAATAGTGATATATGATTTTTCTTTCTTCTCCTACTAGCCTTTAGATGGAAATATTTGGTATTACCATCTCCAATCCCAAAATATAGTATGTTTTGGAAAGCTAAATTAGCTTTCGAAAACATACTCTATTCTGTAATAGAGGTACTAATAGCTCTGTACTATATTTTGTGTGTGATCAAGGACTCTTTTCATGTTAATGCCGTTCTTAGATCTTGGAAAGATTTATCTCTGATATGTTTTCTAAGAGGATCTACTCATCACCTTTTATCGATTTTGTAGTGCGTGACTTTATTTATAAGGCGGAAGCCTATTCAAGGAGTTCTTTCTTGAGCAAGGTGGGACAAAGACCAACCACATTGCATGATTTTGGCTTGTTGTAGTGGTCTTTGACTCACCAAAATAAAAAGAACTTTTCATCATAAAGTGAGGACTCAAGATCTTAGTTGCAACTCATATGCAACATAGAAATATCAGTTGCTAGTTTGCAACTCACAAATCACGATACAAAATCCCATGAATCAAAGTTGCTCTAAAAATATGCGCACTACTAAAACCCGAAGAAAAACATACCGTGGATTTTTTTTTTGAAATGCTACCGTGGAAATTGTGCATTCGTTAATCTGTAACGTGTATTATATGGATGCGCATATGGTTTAAAATGGTTTTGTGTAACAGCGAACCCGCTGTATCCGGGTACTCCCAGTCGCCGTGCATGCTCATCAGTCTTATCGCTATAGCTTTTTTTTTTGAAATAAACAGATCATATATTAAGCAAGCAAGCCGCCTCATTAAAAACCTTCCAGTCCCCTTAGGTACCCTGGTAAGGAAAAGAGTGCGTCAGAAACTTGCTGCTTGTATCACAATTCGGTTACATCATTTACGAGACAGTTGAGGATAAATCTAGGGGGCTCATCGTCCCAATTACAGGAACTTTTTCTATGGAAACTATCCCTAGCAAGCTCATGAGCTGTTTGATTAGCTTCTCTCACACAGTGCTTAAAGCACACACTTCCAATAGTCGAGGCTAGGTCAATGCAATCTGCATAAATTGCCGCTGGGTCAGTCCACCAATGTTCTTCACCCGAGCAAGCTAGTATCGTTTCAAGCGAATCAGATTCAGCTATAACTGAATTACACCCCAGTTTATTTGCAAGAGTTAAGCCTTCTTTCAAAGCTAGGGCTTCTGCCATCGCCACCGAAGCTACATGGGGGAGATAAAGCGTAGCTGCAGCTATAAACTGTCCTTTGTAATCTCTAGCCACAACACCAACAGCTCCTTCCGCTTGGTCTGCACAAAAAGCAGCATCAACGTTAATTTTTACCTGCCTTGGAAGAGGTCTCGTCCATGTCGCTGCATCCCTATCCAATGATTTTGCAGATGCCTTTTTAGCGTTTGCTGCAATAGCTAGTATAGACATCTTGCATCAGAACATGGGTGGGACGGACTCGTTGTTCGTACTCCGACGTCTGAGCCACCACCGGTACCAACATGTGATCACAATCACCTCAAGCATACCTACATCATCAAAACCTTGCAGATTACCGGAGTTGGAGCGCAGCAGGTTCTCAAGGATCGACGAGCCAGAGTAATCAAGTAGAGCCGAGTCTGCTATGATTTCATGTAGCCCAATGGCTTGCCAAAGCTCTTGCGCCAATGGACAAGAAAACAATAAGTGTCTGATATCTTCCGGCCCTTGACCACAAATAGGACATTCACTCGAGGTACCAATGTGCCAATTAGCCAGAATACATTTCAGAGGAAGAATCCCATGAAGAGCACGCCAAATGAAGATTTTAATTTTACTCGGAACAGCAATTTTCCAGAGCGTCTTCCACACAGGGTTGGTTGCCGAGGAGCCTGGCAGCGCAAGATGGCTAGCTGATGCTCCAAACTGGTGTCGCCACTGAAGGTGATACCCTGATCTGACAGTATATTTCCCGTTTTTTGTAAAACCCCAAGCTACGAAATCATCAAACCCTCGGCTATGCAAAGGGATTTGCAGAATTCTATTCACGTCCACAATGCTCAATAAGCTGCGAAGAAGCTCTTCATCCCATTGCCCTGAAATTGGATTAATTAGTTCACTGACCTTTGTGTAGACCGCCCCTCCCCGCGAGGAGATAATTCTTTTATTCGGGCTGCTAGGAATCCAGGGGTCAGTCCAAATATTGATCTTCTCTCCACCTCCTACTCTCCATATGTATCCTCTTTTAAAAGTAGCTAGACCAGATAGAACACTCTGCCAAGTGAAGGAAGAGCCAGACTTCGGACCCGCCTTCAGAATGTCACCGTGAGGGTAATATTTAGCCCTAAGGACTTGAGCACACAAGGATTCAGGTTCATTTATCAGTCTCCAGACTTGTTTAGCTAGCATGGCCAAGTTAAAAGAGTGAAAATCCCGAAACTCCATCCCTCCTTCGTTCTTCGGATAACATAATTTCCACCATGCATACCAATGCATTTTATTGCTATTATCATCATCTCCCCACCAGAACCTAGATATTGCATCCATCATCTTTTTACATACCCCCTTAGGTATCAGAAACACCGACATAGCATAAACCGGAATTGCTTGGGCTACAGCTTTTAGAAGAATCTCCTTCCCGCCAATAGAAAGGATCTTCTCCTTCCATCCATTGATTCGTTGGATAATTCTCTCAATAAAATGTTCAAAGCAGTCACTTCTGTCCGCCCCAACAATGGCTGGGAGGCCAAGATATTTATCAGAGATGGCTTCTGTGTCAATATTTAGAGCTTCACAAATTTCTGCTCGAAGAAGAACATTAGTATTGGGAGAAAAATAAATACTTGATTTTGACAAACTCACCAACTGTCCCGAATTTGCACAATAGGTATCTAGAACTTGTTGCAAGGAAGTTGCATTATTCATATCTGCCTTCATGAGAATCAGGGAATCGTCAGCAAATAAAAGGTGAGAAACTGACGGTGCATTCCTGCACACCCTTACCCCATCAATGCCACCAACTTCTTCTTCATGCAAAAGTAAGCTAGATAATCCCTCCGCACATAAAAGGAACAAATAAGGAGAGAGAGGGTCCCCTTGGCGAAGACCACGAGTCGGAGAAAACATGTCTGTATCTTCTGAATTGAACCTCACTTGATACCTGACAGAACTAACACACGCCATCATAAGCGTGATCCACCTTTCAGCAAACCCCAATCTTCTCATCATATTTTCTAGAAAAATCCACTCCACCCGATCATAAGCTTTGTGCATGTCCAATTTCACTGCACAATAACCATTTACACCCGATCTCTTATTCTTGATTGCATGCACACATTCATAAGCCACCAGAACATTATCCGTAATAAGCCTTCCTGGAACAAAGGCACTCTACATCGGGGATATTACATCCGGAAGAATAGTTTTTAATCTCGCAGCCAGCAGCTTGGAGATAATTTTATAAATCACGTTGCATAAACTAATGGGGCGGAATTGAGTTACCAGTTCTGGTTCATCAACTTTTGGAATAAGAACAACAGTAGTATCATTCCAACCCTCCGGAATTTGACCAGCGTTTAAAGCTTGCAAAACCTCTCTAGTAATCTCATCACCACAAATATTCCAGAACCTTTTATAAAAAACCGCATGCAGTCCATCTGGGTCTGGGGCTTTGAAATCACCAATACTGAACGCCGCTTTCTTCACCTCCTCCGGAGTAAAAGGAGCAAGTAACTTTTCATTCATATCTTGCGAGATTCTTGGCATAATCTTCTCCAAGACCGCAGGATCTGTCTCATGCACCTCCGAAGTGAACAGATTAGAGAAATAATCAAGAATGATAGGTTTAAGCAACTCAGTACCTTCAACAAAATTATTGTTCTCATCCTTCAGTTTTTTAATGTAGTTCTTCTTCCTCCTGGCCGAAGCGAAATTATGAAAGAAAGAGGAATTTCTATCTCCAAACTGAAGCCAATTTGCCCTTGATCTTTGCATCCAGTAAACTTCTTCTTGCTCCAGAAGTAGTTCAACTAAGTTAGCCATCTCTTTTGCAATAGCATCATTTTCATCAGACATCGGACCCGACAATGCATTCTCAAGATCTCTCTGAGCTTTTCTCAATCGCCTTTTTGGTTGCTTTAAAACCTCCCTATCCCAAGCATGCAAGGCGCTATGCAAGGTACTCAGCTTGGCCAGTACACCCTCAGCATGCGCTGATGAGGACACCTTCTCCCACTCCTTTTCAACCAATTCTCTGAACCCCTTCTCTCGCAGCCATTTGGCTTCAAAACGCACAGGACCAGTCCTTTGATTCTGATCAATCTGCTTGTATTCCGTGTCGAGAAGAATCGGTCTGTGATCTGACCGAATATAGTTAAGGTGTTGTACCAAGGCACCTGGATGCATGACATTCCAAGAGTTATTCGCTAGGCACCTGTCCAGACGTTCCTTAATCCTCCCACGTCTCCAAGTAAAGGGGTCACCCGAGTATCCCAGGTCCTCCAGGTTGCAATCAGCCATGGCATCACGAAAGTTTTGCATCATGATTTGGGGTCTGGGGTTGCCCCCTTCTTTTTCATGGGAGAAAAGGATTTCATTGAAGTCTCCAATAATCACCCACGGTAAGTCAAATGAGTTGTGAAGTTCACGAATTTTATCCCACGCCAAATGTCTATCTTCCCAGCGTGGCTCACCATAGAAGCCAGTTAATCTCCAGATTTTATCGACACTTTCAGATACCTTTACATCAATATATTTAGGCGCCGAGAAAATCATCTCAATTTTTATTTCCTTTTTCCAAAGTAACAGAACACCTCCACTTCTCCCATTGCTTGGATTGACAATTTTGCAGTCCATATGTAATCTCCTCCTTAAACACTCAGCCGGATAAACGTCAAGGTGTGTCTCCGACAAAAACATCACCTCGGGACAACATCGCTTCTGGAGGTCCACAAGCGCACGAACTGTCGGGTCGTTGCCCAGCCCCTGACAGTTCAAACCTAATATCCTCATTGCTCCCGGACAGACCCCTCACGGGAGTCCGCCGATCCGAGTGAAGGGGAGTTAGCTCCGGCCTTCTTTGAGCGTTTAGGGCGCTCATTTGCAGTACTCATATTCTCATTTGCTACAAGATCTTCAGAGCCATCAGTTATCATTGCAATTTTACCATCAATGGAGCCATCTTCAACTCGCTCTTCAATATCCAAATCCAGCCTTCTTTTAACTCCAGAGTCTGAGCTATCCCGAACATCCATCAAGGTGTCTGGGTTTTTACTGGGGCTAGTGCCCGTATCATCAAGTTCTCCCTCAACCCTATTGAAGGGGGGAAGCGCATTGTGTCTCCAGCTGAGGGGTGCACCGCCACCTCTGCCAAACCCATCTCTTCCTCGGCCCCTTCCATCAAGACCATCACCTCTTCCATCCTGACCACCCCGACCATCTCTACCCCCTCTTCCACTTCTAATTCCACCTCGACCACCACCAAAGGAGCGACCATACCAAGTGTCCCATGGCGCCTTCAGCCAGTCTCCCCACTTCAGCTTGTCCTCCTCAAATTCTCCTGTACCGCACTCAAGATGGGTGTGACCAATCATACCGCATGCCCCACAGAATCTGAGCATCTTCTCAAATTTGATCTGAAAAACCTCTCTTTGGCCTGCACGAGACATAGAGACGAACCGAGCCAGAGGTTTCCGCACATCTATCTTCACATTAACCCGCACAAAGTTGCCGACCCCCTGAACATCAGTCTGTACCTCTTCAACCTTGCCAACTTTCTTCTCAGTTAAATTGGTGATCAATGCCTTCTTTCTGTATCCTACCGGCACCTTATGAATTTGTATCCAGGTTGTAAAGAAGTTTAGATCGACTGATTCCGGAGGTGCCAATCCATCATATGGTTCAATGCAAACGATCGACTGTCGAAACAGCCATGGACCTCCTTTTTCCACCTTTAGCCAATCACCTAAACAGAAACATTGCACTGTGAACAGATTACCTTCAAGATGTTGAAATTGAATTTCTCTAGCCGGACTCCATGCAACTCTCATATGTTGTTCAAACGTTTGGGGGCTGAAGAAGTTGGATGTGTGAACCCTAGCCAAAGCCATCCACTTTAGCCCCTCCTTCGGGGCTTCTTCCTCGTCTTCAAACACCAGATCATCAAATTCCTCCTCCTCTATTCCCAGACGTTTGAGCATATCATTGATTGATTCCGCCTTATTACCCGATCCTCCAGCCGCACTCGTCGAACCTTTATCTCCCATCAGACTCCGCCGCTTCCAGCACCGAAGAACCCTAGTCCCTCTGCCGCCAAGGATCCGAACGAGAAGAACCCCTAGAAGGTTACCACAGAACGGAAGAGTGGAAAACCGACTCGGGGGCTAGTAAAACTCCGCGCCGGAGAAGATCCGCCGACGGAGGAAGTCAAAACCCTAGTCGCCCCGGCTGTCGCCAGAGACGCCAGGTCGAAGCGTTTTTTTGGCCACTCCGCTATAGCTAGTGAGGCAGTCACCGTCCTAGTCCTAAGCTCTAGGGGACACAGTAAATAAAAGGAGCCGCCGGCCACGACGGCACTAGCGACAGTCTGCCAGGGTCTTATCCTTGCCCGTCCAAGAATAGAAGCTCCCCGCCCCTCTAGGGTGCCTACCCGCTGTCTGGTCCATGCACACACCACACCACACCACCTACAAACTAGGGCTCTTTATTCCCAGATTCTCTATCCCAGCACCAAGGGTTTTTGGAGCCTAGCTTCAGTCCACCGCAAATCATCTCCAGCTTGAACGACAGGCATGATCATCCATGTGTTGATGATTCTAATGCAAACGCCCCTAATTTTCCTCCATCTCCTGCCATAGATAGTCCAGCCAGCGGTGTGAAATCATGGCGCCTTCTCCTGGAGATGAACATGGCGCCAACCACTTTTCTCACGCCCCTTTCGGAGAGGAAAGGTTGCCCAGCTTTGGGTTGCGTTGCAATGCTAACGTGCGTCCTTTCTATCGCCGTGCTGTGCCCAACTCACCGGATAGGTCCAAATGCCAGCCTTGCCGATGTTCACTTCACTCCACACAGAAGCGCAGGTCGCCTTGAATGAAGCCATGTTTGCTACTGGCCATGGGGTGGAACTGTGGAAGCTCAGCAATTGGCTTGCACTTTGTGGTGAAACCGTCAGGAGCATGTTTGGAACATTTTCCAGCGATACTTGGAACATTTTTCCAGTGCTTCAAACGGTGTGGCTGGATTGGGAGCTCAAGACACTGGGAAGTCAAAGACTATAACTCGACACAGATCGTGTACTGGACAGGGCACATGTTCCAGCAGAGGACATGTTGGTTTTGCGCAATGGCAGCAGCACGGCGGGCGGCGCTTAATTGCCGTGGACCAAAATGGGGGCAGCAGAAATCAAACATACATGTCCTGCATCCAGACAGGCAGGCTAGGGTCACGGCAGAAAAGATGCAGGGGACAGCAGCGCCCACCACTGGGAGAAACACACCAGCCGCTCCAGTTCAGACTTCAGGACATCAGACTAGAAAACTGCTTCAGTTCAGACGTGTTGGGTTGGGAGTTCTTCCTCCCAGCAACACTGAATCACTTCAAAGTTCAAACTGTAGAGCTTAGTAACAGAGAGCATAGATTTCAAGTTGCGATAGAGAAGCGCAAGCATAAAATTCGCCATTAGAGCGCGACAAGGTGACCACAGGGTGGGTCTGTACATTACATAATCTTCCTTCGCACACCCCGGAAAAGGAAAGAAAGAACATGAGCAAATCCTGGGCAAAATCACTATCTACAACCAAAATGACCGATCCCCAAACAAGGCAGGGAGGCTTTCTCAACCCTAAATTGTAACTACATATATATGTTGCATTTCTCCTATATAAATTACTGGACCACCCAAAGAGCGATATAAGAAGATCAGTTTCTTGGTCTTCCTGATGGGGCTGAGATTCTACCTCACCGATCCAGCTCGCCGGCAGACAACGTCGAGAGCTTCAGCAACTGTGCCCGAGAAACCGGCTATGGCTTGGAACATTCCTGGCAGGCCAGTCTGGATGTTGTTCAATGTCATCGATCTGGTCACTTCAACAGCCTTTGTGTGCCTTGTTATCTCATCCTCCACCTTCCGGCGGCACTGGGCGATCTCGGTCTTCTTCTCAGAAAGAGGATCACGAGCATCGAAAGTGTGGCTGTCCATGCCGTCACGCCCGCTGCCAGGAAGTCCGAGGCCCACGATCGAGTACGACTGGTAGTACTTCTTCTCTATTGCCCTGAGGGAGTTGGTCTTCTTCTCTAGCTCCTTCGAATATGTCTCTGTCCGCTTCTTGATCTTCATCTCTTCTGCCTGCTTCGTGTAGATGACGTGGACGACGTTCACGAAGCTCTTGATAGCCTCTGAAGCTACCGCATCTGGGAGTCTGTCCAGTGCTTGCTTCCACTCGTCGCAGAAGGTGGTGAGCTCGCGCGAGATTAGCGACGCCTGAGCTCCTTGTGGAGCAACGCTGTCCACTTGGAAGAGTGTGAGCTTCAGCCAGCCATACAGAGACCGGATGTAGTCACGCTGGAATTTGATGAGCCGGTTGAAGTTGGAGTGCCATGCTGAGACAGCAGCCTCAAGATCACGGGTTGCAAGCCTGTGAAGATCAGATGTTGATTCAGCCATGGAGTTGTCCACCAGACCACGTACTTGTTGAACAATTTCATTCTGAGTCTCGTGGAAATAGTTCATCGATCTCCACATGCTCAACAGCCTGCATGTCAAAATGCAGAAACAATTAAGTACTTCCACACAGCATCACAAATTCAAAATATCTGGAATCTAAGGATGATGGAACAAGGCTTACGCAAAACAAAGCTCGACAAGCTGTGGTGCAAGCTCGTTGTCACGGACTCTGACGATGGCTGAGGATGTGGTAGTGGCAGCTTCTGATGTAACAACAATCAGCGATTGCAGCTTGTTTATGGAGACCTTGGTCTTGTCCAGCTTGGCACTATCCCTCCCTCTGTATTCCAAGCTTTGCAGAGTAGAAAGTTTCTTCTGGTGTTCAATCTTCACGCTCTCTCTAGCCTGCAGCAGTTAAAATTAATACATATATGCTGAACTTGAATATCTGAATATCGATAAACTGCTTAGTGAACGAAAAACATAAATCAAGTAGTGCAATAACTTAGAAGGTTATAACACATTCTATCCCAAAATTAAGGGAACCAAATGGACACTTGTTGGCTTAGCTAAACTTATGTACTCCCTCCGACCACTATTAGATACATCCATATTAGCGACAACTAATAGTGGTTGGAGGGAGTAATATAAATGTTGTATTGATACCTGCAAAAGGTAAATGCCCTGGCATAAGAATTTTCCAGTGCTCAGAACACTGACATGTTAAACCTAGCATCGGCATTATTGGATATATTATGTACATTAAAGACAATCTATCAAGGATCGAGGCATTTATACAATATACAGTAAAGAATCTCAAAGGACAAGAGTAGTTTAGAAAATGTAGGCATAAAGGAAGGGAGAAAATTTGAATGTGCGGTTAGGAGCTCTAATGCTAGATCGTTGCTGCCTTTACTGAAAGCGGCTAATATATCAACCAATGCTCCAGCTGTTCGAAAAGGAGGAAAGTGCAGGGCCTCTACAAAGAAGCTTTCTGCAACAGGATCAGATTCTTCTTCCACAATTGCTGAACAGAAGGGGATCTGCTGCACATTAAAATTGTCTGAAGGCACCAATTTCAAATCTAGAGAGGCCACCTAATCTAGCAAAAAAGACAGTGTCTAGTCATGTGTTTACCATAATTCATTTGTACATACAACAATCCTAGAAGTGCTAATCACAGTGTCTAGTCATGTGTTTACCATAAGAGATAGATAGAGCTCTCTTATTCGTGCATGTGCAGCTAGTTCCATTTCACCTTGATCACAGGTTTTTTCAAGGGGAAAAAATATACAGATGATGGACAGCTTATTCTAGCATAAATTACTCATTTCGTTGCTTCATAATACTATTAGAATTTGGAAGATCACAAAGCTTGCCTTGTTGATGACCGAAAACATCAGCTAACATCCTCTACACATTCAAACATAGTTCGATCATTAACAAGTGGAGCCTCACTGGTCCATGGGATGGATGGAGATATTACCTTGACCTCCTCATAGAGCTTCTTTTCCCAGGCCAAAAGCCGCTCCAGTGTCGATCCATGGGACTTCCCTTCTGTAGAATCCATCTCTAGTGCATTGGCATCCAGCTTATAGCGCACGGCCAATGGCGGCTTTGACGTCCAGGTCGACGACAGCGCTGATAGCACGCTGTTGGAGTGGTACACCGTCTCTGCAAGTAGAAATCAAGTTAAGCTAAAGCATTATGAACATTTAGGCGATAAAGCTTGCTAAAAAGTAATAAAGCACTACGAGAATTTGAATCGCATATTTTGGGGCTTAATTTGTGCAATGGCGATTATGTACTTTTGATCTGCCGGAAGTTGCGGTCGAGCTGGGCACGGCTGGCCTCGAGGAGCTCGGACACGCCGTCGCCTGCGTCGGCCGCCTTGACGAAGTACTCCTCGATGGCGGCGACGATCTCCGAGAGCGTGCGGTGGCGCACCACCATCCGCATCTCGGTGGTCCCCGTGACCGTGGAGAACGAGTCCCCGGCCTCCGACCTCTCGGCCCTCCTCAGCTGCATCGGCATGGCGGCGTACTCGGACGGCGCCGTCCCGCCGTACTCCGATCTAGCCGCGAACCCGCACTCCGATCTGTTCCCCAGCTCCTCGTCCTCCGATCTGGTCTCCGACGTGGTGGTGGACGCGTAGTGGTCCTCCTCGTCCTCCCACCCGCCGCAATGCGCGTCCTCCCGGTCGTCCTCCTCCTCGTCGCGGTCGTCGTCGTCCGCTTCTTTGAGGTGGTGCGGGAGGTAGCCCCGGGCCTTGGCCTCCTCGTCGAGCTCGCGGAGGCGGGTGGCCTCCTCGAGGTCGGTCTTGCGGCGGTCGAAGAACTCGGAGTCGGGCGGCGACGGCGGGTAGAAGTTCTCCCAGTCCCAGGCCGACGAGGAGGACGGGGTCCCCGCCACCGGCGGCTTCCGGAACGAGGACTGCGCCGGGCTCGCCACGCTGGAGTCGGAGAGGATGTGCGGCACCTTGAGGCGGCGCATCCTCGGATCCCTGTCGAGCCTGACCGAGGCAGGCGCGGGAGGCGGCGGCTGCGTGTGCGTCTGCTGCTGCTGCTGCTGCGGCGGCGGCGGCGCGTGGTGGTGGCGAGGGAGCGGCGTGGGGGGCGGAAGCGAGGAGGAGGCGACGGAGGAGGAGTAAGCGGCGGCGGCCGGCGCGGGCGCGGGCGCGTGGAGGGCCGGCGGCGCGGCGGCGGTGAGGAGTACCGGCGCGGTGTTGTGGGAGACGGCGAGGGACGGGTGGCCCTGCGCGAAGCGGGAGAGCGAGGCGGCCGTGACGCGGAGGGAGCGGAGGTAGTCGGCGTGGGCCGAGGCGAGCTGCTGGCGCGCCGCCACGGCGTCCTTGATGTTCCGGCGCCGCTCCTTGCAGCGCCGCACCGTGTCCTCCTGCTCCACCTTGGACGCCGCGCACCCCATCGCTCACCTCCTCCTCCTCCTCCTCCCCCGGCGGCAGATCTCCCCTCCCTCTCTCTGTCTTCTTGCTGCCGCCTCTCTCTCTCTCCACTTCCGTTTCTTCTTCGGTTCTTCCTCCCCACTGTGCCGTCAGAGCGGAGGAGGAGTGTGTACTTGAGTGGGGAGTGAGGTGCGTGCTCCTCGCTTCGGCTCGGCACTGGCAGTGTTAATTTTCCATCTTTCTTTTTGCGATGGTGCCTCCGTAGTTTAATTTCTGTTTATTTTATGCTCTCTTGTAATAACGGGCCTCTTTTCGGTCGGTCTTTCTATCTTGTTGCTTTCGTGTTTCCGGGCCCGACTACCGGTACGTGCGAGGTGGGCCAACCGGACGAAACGCCTTTACTTGTTCGCGTAGGCACGCTGAGGTGGCTAAACCAAAATTTCCACGTCATTGCTATATACTATCCGGAACCAAAGTTTATCTTTTTATGTCACTCCAGCGGGTTCTTTTCATGAAAAAACTATTTTTCCTTCACATGCTCTTGTTATCACTTTTTTGAAGCGACTTTTTCTCCGGGTGATCGTGGGAACGGTCACCAATGCGACACGGGACGTGCGCGGCTATGGGGCTCACGACTACCCTTATCCCTTCATCTTCTTCAATCTTCTCGAGATCCCGCCCCAATCTCCTTCTTCCTCGCAGAGACGCCTTTCGCCTCTTCTTTTTCTTCCCTAAAAGCACCACATCACTAGATATTGATAGAACTAGAGACATCGAGAGGTGACCTTGCCGGAGCCCGAATCGATGTTGGAGATGTCGCGGCTAGCCGCAGAGGAGAAGGCCCCGGCAAGACGTGATCGAGCAAAAGATGGGGCCGACACGGCTTGCATTGGCGACACCGCCGAGGGCTCGAGCAAAACATAGGCGGTAGGGGTGCAGGGTCGTTAGACTTAGGGTTTAGGTGGCACTCGTCGATGCAAGACAAGGCGGTACAGAGGCTTAAAGAGATGGCCTTGGGTGGTGGTAGACCAATGGAGGAGGTGCTTTGGATAGGGAGGGTGGCAATGCAGTGTGGAAATGATGCCGGCCACGGGTGGCGGTTGTCTGCGCTTCGGCTAGTGCCAGCGGCAGCAAAGTTGGGGTGGTCTCCGGTTGTGATGTCGTGCTTTCCGCCCTCCTCTTCGGCGGTGCTCTCTTTCTACCTCCTTCAACTATGGCATGTCTTCCTCCCCTTCCTCCACCACCACCCATTTCAACAGCAATAGGCACACCCTGGGCTACTGGAAATTCGACCATATCCGCGAATGCCTGTAAACTAGCAGCCCTCCAATTTGTCGTCATGTATGATACGTTTAGAAAAATTTGTATGATAGCATCTGCCACGAGTCAGGTACTCCCACCAACCACGTTACCGCTCAACGATCGACAATCACAATGTCTAATGCAAGTAGTAGCTAGCATGTCGAAGACATTACGAACGGACCGTACCCCAACTGTTACTATTCCAATCAAAATAGTCGAGAGCGAGAACCCAATCAAGATTTTACAGATGCACCGTCAGATACACCACCGGAAAATGGCTCAGCCTGCACGACGACGATCGAGGCCAAATCGTGATTCAGTCAGCTAATTAAAGATTAGAGAGCACTGAGCACGGGGGACAACGTACGGGCATCGCGCCGAGGATGCCTTCTCTGTCTTTAATAATCTTCCTCTCTGCTCGGAAAGGAAAATTGGAGTAGCCGTGTCGATGGCGGACGGGTGAATGCTGTGCCGATCGAGTCATTTCCAAGTGGCCGGCTGGCGGCTTCTCCCAACTGAATTGGGCGCTGGACGCACGATCTTGGTCGGCTCCTTTTTATAATCTGCGTGTCGGCGCCTTTAATCTACTGTTTATCGTCCCTCCCATTAACTAGCCTAAGAGCATCTTCAATGGACACACCATTTTAGCGTGCAGGTTCTATTGTTTCTCGCGAGCTTTTGGTGTTTACCACGCCGGGTAGGCGGGAGAAATTTTAGATACTATGTGGGATTTTTTTTCTTAAAAAAATAAAGGTAATTCATAGATTATATTACAAACGCAACACATATTTTATAAATTTAAACTAGATTCAAAATGCAAATTTAAGCAAAATACGATGTGCAAATTTAAACCTAATTTGAAGTGTAAATTTAAACCTAAACTAAACTACTTGTCGTTGCTGCTCCCCGGCGTGGAGCTCTCCTCGGAAGTGCGCAAGAGGTCATCCCATTCCGGGGAGTTCTCATCGATATCGAGCGTCGAGTTCAGATTCTGGAGCTCGGCTTCGAGGAACCTCTTCCTCGCCCTCCTCTCCCTCCTCAACATCCTCCTCTCCCTCTGTGCTGCCCTTTTCTCGGCCCAGAGGCATCATCCCCCGCCATATCCTCGGGATGGAGGCGACGCCACTCTGCCATGCGGCGCTCATCCTCCTCAGCAACGCTGAGCTTGAGCCTGTTCCTGGCCCGTCTGCAGGTTCGGCGCTGGCGCGAGGAACTCTGCCTCCTCCCGCGACTGCACATCTAGGAAGTTGAGGTGGTCCCGCCCACGGCCAAAGCGCTAGCAGGCGACATCGTACGAGCGTGCCGCCTCCTCGGTTGCAAGTTATTTGAAGAGCGGGGAAAAGAAACCAACCTCAGGCTTCCCCGAGAGTTCAATAATTACTCTGAGTCACCCTTGTAGAGAAAACTTCTCTTGCTGCATCACTCCATGTTTGGTGTCCCAACAAGTGGCATTTTGAAGAATAGAGTTGCTGCCATCAAGAACATTTTTTGGCGCTATTGCCGGGGAAGCAGCATGAGGTTCTTCACCTTTGTGAGGTTTTCTTTCACTTTAGACTTTGCAATAATTTTCCTTTTTAGTTTTTTTTGTTGCTATTTTCGAAAAAAACCAAAAAAATTAGTTGTAGAAATCTGTGTTTGCTTGCAAGCATGAAAAAAAAATCTTATTGTCACCACTCGTGCAACTTTGTCAAGTCCTCTTGAGCTAGACTACAATCAAATTAAAATTCTCTGCTTGGACTTGTTCAATGAGAAAAGGTTTGATGATCCTTTATGGCATGTTTACAAGTTCGCTAAAAGATGTGGGGGACTAAGTGTCTGTGATATTAGTAATGATGTCATTAAATCCAAATTGTTTCCTTGTAGATATCTTGGAATCCAGCTGTGCAAATATCATGCAGGGTAAACTACTCCTGTTGCACAATATTTTGTTATGTATCAAGTTCCATCCCAAGTTCCCAACATCTTGTACAATTACTGTGTACTCCTAAATTATAGTTTCAAGTTCTGTCACAGCTTCTTGTCCTAGCACAACATATGTTGTTCTAGAACAACACATTATCAGTATTTTTTCTAGCACAAGAGTAAACAGTGTACATGCAGCACCACCTCCGGCATCTTGTTTGCCCATTTTTACATCTCGCGATATCCAACGTCTTGTTCATCCATTTCTTCATCTACTTGCTCACCGCCTCCAGCATCTTGGTCGTCGGGTGGAGTACAGTTGAGATCCAGGAGTACCATATTAGTGTGGGTCGCCAATAATTGCAAGGTCAAACTAGAAAACACAACCACAATGGTCTAGGCATCGTTGCGTTGCTGAAGTAGGTGTCGTGTTGCCCCGTGCTAGAGGAGAATCACAACAATGCGCAGGTTCTGGGCTAGGTGTCATGCTTTCTAGGTGTTTGATACGTCTCAAACGTATCTATAATTTTTGATGCTCCATGCTTGTTTATACACCATTTGCTTTGAGTTTTGTTACACTTTGTGGTGTTTTTATGCATTTTCTGGAACTAACCTATTAACAAGATGCCACAGTGCCAGTTCCCTGTTTTCTGCTGTTTTTGTGTTTCAGAAAAGTTACACATGAAATATTCTCGGAATTGGACGAAACAAAAGCCGAACCTCATATTTCTACCGAAGCTTCGCGAAGACCGAAGATGAGACGAAGGGGGGCCAGGAGCCAGGCTCACCATAGGGGGCGCGACCCAGCCCCTGGCCGCGCCGCCCCATGGTGAGGCCAGCTGGCCCCACCTCTGATGATGCCCTTTCGCCTATAAAGTCCCCTCAATGGGAAAAACCCAAGGGACGGATCTATTTTCCACGAAACATACTGCAAGCCGCCGCTATCGCCGTCGCGAGATTGGGAGGATCCAGGAGCTCTTCCCGGTACCCTGTCGGAGAGGGGAATCCCTGCCGGAGGCCTTCTACACCACCATGGTCGCCTCCAGAGTGATGTGTGAGTAGTCTACCTTGGACTACGGGTCCATAGCAGTAGCTAGATGGTTGTCTCCTCCACCATGTGCTTCATGTTTAGATCTTGTGAGCTGCCCTACATGATCAGGATCATCTTTATGTAATTATAAATGTTGTGTTTGTTGGGATCCGATGAGTATTGGTACTATGTTAAGTTGATGTGCTGAATATATATCTTATGTTATCTCTATGTTATTTATGATCTTGCATGCTTTCCATTGCTAGTAGCTATCTTGGCCGAGTAGATGCTAGTAACTCCAAGAGGGAGTATTTATGCTCGATAGTTGGGTTTATGCCTCTATTTAATCTGGGGGAGTGACAGAAAACTCTAAGGTTGTAGATGTGCTGTTGCCGCTAGGGAGAAAACAACATTCTTGTGTCCAAGGACATTTGCTTTGTTTACATTACGCACTTTGCTTAATGTGATTATCTGTTGTTCGCAACTTAATACTCAAGGGGTCCTCGGACGATTCTCCGCGAGTGGATTTTTAGTCATAGATGCAGTTGGATGGCGGTCTATGTATTTTGTCGTAATGCCCAGAGTGAATCTCATAGTGATCCTCATGACATATGTACGTTATCTTTATTCTATCAATTTCCCAACTGTAATTTGTTTACCCAGCATGTCTTATTTATCTTATGGAGAGACACCGCTAGTGAACTGTGGACCCCGGTCCAATTTCCTTTACATTGCTATACCGTTTTACTTTTACTCGCACTATTTACTTTTTTGCATACTATTATCCTATTACCACTCGATATGATCAATCCTTTGTTTACAGCAAACCGGTGAGATTGACATCCTCATCGTAAGTTGGGAGCAAAGTTCTTGGTTGTATTATGTGCAGGTTTCACGTTGCTGCTGGGTGAAGACACACCAACAATATTCCTAGCGCCATTGTCCGGAGTGTCACGAAGCTAGCAAGCATCACCTTCTGAAGTTTGACTTTCTCCTACTGGTTCGATAAACCTTGGTTTCATAACTGAGGGAAGACTTGCTGCTGTGCTCATCATACCTTCCTCTTGGGGTTCCCAACGAGCTTTACTTACAAGCCATCAACGAGTTTTCTGGCGTCGTTGCCAGGGAGAAAAAGGACTTCTGCAAGGGAAGTCTCTCACGCACAATCCTTTACTTTGTTTTTGTTTTGCTTTATTTTATTTTTGCTTGCATCGTTTTATCAAAAATACAAAAAAATAGTTTCTATTTCAAGTTGCTTTTTTATGTCTAGTGTAGTTGCTGTTACTATGTCGCCCGAGGAAATGATCTTCACTTTAAACAAAAGAGTGAGGAGAGTTTCAAAGAAGCTTGGTCTAGAATTTATGATTGGCATGGAAAAACTGAACCGAAAATGACTTTGAGTTTGCTTCTTAGTAGCTTTTACTTTGGTCTTGCTCTTCGTTATAGATATGCTTTGGATGCTACAGCAGGAGGAGATTTCCTTCATTGTGATGGAGATCAAGCTTTCAATATTATAAAAAAGTTGATTACAGTTTATAGCAAGCCAACTGATTTTGATTTCTCTCTTGTGAGCATTTTTGCTAGACTTAATACTCTTGAGACTCATACTGCTTGTTTGAATAATTGCTATAGTACTTTACGCAAGCATTTTGATTATGTGCCAACAAATTTTGAACCATCAAGTTGGTTCCCTATGGTGAAAATCACCATCAGTGGTAAAACTTTTCATGCTCGTTGTGATATTATGTCTGAATTTTGTCTTATGCCAAAGGATGTTTATGAATCTTTGAGTCTTTGGAAGCTTTCTGAGGGAGGAGAAGGAATATCTCTTACTAATAATGCCACTATATTTCCCGTTGGAATAGCTGAAGGAGTATTTACAAAAATCCTTGGAAAAATGGTATCTACTGATTACCTTGTTATTGAATGTGTAGGAAAGGACAAATCACGCTTGGAAGGTCTCTACTAAAGCTCCTGGGCGCCACTATAGATGTGGGAAAAGGCACTATAAATTCACTTCTCCACCTTGCAATAATCATGTCTTTCCTAGAGTTAAGAGCAAAGGTAAGAGAGGAAGACGTAAGACATCCGGTGATCTTAATGCCTCGTTTGATATTACTTGATTTGCACTTTCTGCGCCTAGCTCAAAGGCGTTAAAGAAAAGCACTCTTGGGAGATAACTCATTATTTTATTTTCAGTACTTTTTCTTTTATTTGAGTCTTGGAAGTTCTTACTACTATAATAACCGCTCCTTATCCTTTTTATTTTGTTGTTGTGCCAAGAAGAACCTCTAATTTGAGGGAGGTAAGATTTGGGGAAGTTGCTGTTCTGAAATAGATTTCAGTGCTGCACCGTAAAAATTCGTGAAAATTCTCAGAATATCATTTTGAACTGCGATTTCTTGTGCATATGCCCCAGGTTATATCCAAACTTTTATTAGTTTTTCACTTTTCGATTTGAGTAACAGAAGGTCCTCGAAAAAATCGACATTTGTCAGCTGTTCTGTTTTGACAGATTTCTGCCACTATTTGCGTTTGTCTCTCGATCGCTTTCTTTTTTAGTTCTTTTGATCACGGAACTTTTGGAGAAGTTGCTACAGTAGTATATGCTTTATATGTGGTGTTTTTGAGTTGAATTATGAACCAAAAAGGGTTGATTTACTATTATGTTTATGCTAACGTTGCTAATAGAATTGTGTGAAGTTTTGTATGAAGGAAGTTTTCAAGTGTAGGGATTGGAGAATGATGAGATGAGATGAAGAATGGAAAAAAGCTCAAGCTTGGGGATACCCATGTCACCCCAAGAAATATCCAAGAGATACAAGCGTCAAAGGTTGGGGATGCCCCCGAGGCACCCCTTCTTTATCGGCAAAAATCAGGTTACCTTTCAAGGCACTATATTTTTATTGCTTCATGCACTATGCGTTTTTCTTGGAGCGTCTTTACTTTTGCTTTCAGTTTTCTTTTGTTTTGTTTGCTGCAATAAATGGTTGTACCCTAAAAAAATTCTCTTGGAGGAGACACTCCGCTTTTCATTTGCCAAGAACACTCTATTTTTTACTCTTATCGTTCAACGAGTGTTCTCTTTTTCTAGAACTGCCTTTAGCTTTTGTTTTTTGCCTTGATTTTGTTCAGATCTTGTTATATCTTTGCATCAAGGTGTATTTGGACCTCTGGTCTATGATTGGTATTCATCAAAAGAGTTATTTCAAAAAGGTTTAAATGGTGTTGGAAAAGAGAAAAAGTTTCATGCAAAAAAGTGGTACAAAAAAGAGCTTGTTTAGACTGCGGCTTAGACTTTTTCATGCCATGCTTGATGTCATTTTGATAGTATGCTTAGTGATTTTTGCTGTAGCATTACTTGTCTTAAATGACTGAGATTGCTTAATGAGCCTTTGAAAAAAAATCATGCATTGTTTTTATTATGTGGAAGCATTTATTTGGTTTTCTCCTTGATGCTTTATTTAGGTTGACTTGGCGCATGCTTGCAACATGTTTGACTCTTACAAAGTCGCCATAAGCCTCTATGATCATTTGGTTTTTGACTTGTGATGCCATTTTATGCTTCTTTTAATGATGTTTTGTCGCTATGAATGATTATGGCCGTTATTGCTCTCTTAGTTGGTCGCTCCCAGTCTTTTGCTAGCCCTCATTTTGTACTGAGTATTAGCTCTACTCGTGCATCCAACTCCCAAAAACCAAGTATTCCAATGTGTCCACTACAAATTCCTATACATGGTATTTGTAAGCCATTCTAAGTAAATTTTCATGTGCTACCTTTCAAAAAAAACCTTCAAAACACTTCTCGTTTTGTGACACTGTTTTCAGCTCATGGGGACGTAGTGGTCGGATTTGCTATCTTCCTTATTGTCTTATTCCAAAAAGAAAAAAAGAGGGAAAAAAGAAAAGAAAAAAGGCATTCCTCCATGGTATGTGAATGTTGGTGGGCACCTGATGGAATCGGTTAGCCATGGTTTGAGAAAGGAAAAAGGTGGGGAGGAGTGCCAAGCTTTATAAAGGAGAACCAAAGTGCCAATCTCTCTCAAAAACTTACTTCATTTTTCTATGGAAGATAGTAAGAACCCCATTGCCAGTCGTTGACAAAGACAACCACCTCTCAAAACCAAATTTTTATCTCTCTGTTTTACAAATAAAAAGCTCTAGCACATGTTTAATCACTGCTTCCCTCTGCGAAGGGTCTTTCTTTTACTTTTATGTTGAGTCTCCACCTTCTACCTTTATTCACCATATAAGAGAGCATAGTTGCCATTCTGAGTATAATGTGCATAGTCCCAAATTTTATCATTGATTGATTCATGATTATGGTTTCACTTGTTCTTAAATTATTTGTATCTAGTCGCCCTTCTAAACTTGAAGGTGTCCTATGCATTTATGTTTTGCTATTCTATGAAGGACAAGCTGAAAACCATTTGCTACGTTTTTCCATATGATTTGAACACAAGTTTGACTTTCATTGTTTCATTATTCATGATCTTTCATTTGTGTTTCTTTACATGTTATAACATGGTTGCTAAGTTCTTATTTTCAAAATTATGTCTTTTATGCCCATGTTTTAAGTTCTTTGATCCTAGCACTCAATGCTTTACATAGATGATCAAGATTGTGATGGTGCATGTCACCTAAAAAATTATTCTTTTGTTATCACTTACCTACTCGAGGGCGAGCAGGAGTTAAGCTTGGGGATGCTTGATACGTCTCAAACGTATCTATAATTTTTGATGCTCCATGCTTGTTTATACACCATTTGCTTTGAGTTTTGTTACACCTCGTGGCATTTTTATGCATTTTCCAGAACTAACCTATTAATAAGATGCCACAGTGCCAGTTCCCTGTTTTCTGCTGTTTTTGTGTTTAAGAAAAGTTACACCGGAAATATTCTCGGAATTGGACGAAATAAAAGCCGAACCTCCTATTTTTACCGAGCTTCGCGAAAACCGAAGATGAGACGGAGGGGGGGCAGGAGCCAGGCTCACCACAGGGGGGCGCGGCCCAGCCCCTAGCCACGCCGCCCAATGGTGAGGCCAGCTGGCCCTGATACGTCTCAAACGTATCTATAATTTTTGATGCTCCATGCTTGTTTTACACCATTTGCTTCGTATTTTGTTTACACTTCGTGGCGTTTTTATGCGATTTGTGGAACTAACCTACTAACAAGATACCATAGTACTAGTTCCCTATTTTCTGCTGTTTTTGTGTTTCAGAAAAGCTACACAGGAAATATTTTCAGAATTGGACAAAACGAAGACCGGAACTCATATTTTGCCCGGATGAAGGACAAGGACCAAACGGGAGCCGGAGAGGGTCCAGAGGGCACCCTCACCACCAGGGGGAGCGGCCCAGGCCCTGGCCGTGCCCACCTATGGTGAGGCCCCCCTGGTCCACTCCTGACAACGCCCCTTCACCTATAAGAAGCCTCGGGACGGAAAACCCTAAAACAATCGGCGTTTTTCCCAGAAGAGTTCCGTAGCTCCGCCGCCGCCACCGACAAATTTTGGGGGACAGAAGTCTCTGTTCCGGCACCCTGCCGGGACGGGGAAGTGCCCCCAGAGCCATCTCCATCGGTCTCCATCGCCGTCTCCACCGTCTCCATCGACCTCACGACCATCTCCATCACCATCGCTGCCTTCGATGATGAGGAGGGAGTAGTTCTCCCCCGGGGCTGAGGGCTCTACCGGTAGCTATGTGGTTCACCTCTCTCTCCCATGATGTGATCTTTATGTGATCGTGAGCTTTGTATCTAGTTTAATTTGTAGATGCTATTATTCAGATATTATGCTACTCCCGTGCTTTATATTTGTAATCTCTAGAGACACCTTGTATCGCAATGTGAAGGTGACTAGTGTGCGTATTATGTGTGTCTTTTTGGTTAATGTCTCTATAAATTGTTGGTGTTTGTTGGAACCATCTAGTGCGTTCATAGTGATAGTGTGGGACAATCTAGTTTGGGTACATGCGAACTTTGAGGAGTGCTTCGTAGCCCTACGCATGATTAATGTTCGTTTTCCACTAGAGAATTGTTTTGAGTTGCATATTGAAATTAGTATCTATTGGTTCAATTATGTTATATTTGTTGGGAGTGTGTCCACTAGTGAAAGTATGATCCCTAGGCCTTGTTTCCAAGCATTGAACACTGTTTACTTTTAGTTTTTTTACATGTTTGCTCGCAGCAATATTTATTTCAGATTATATTTACTACTTATAATCATCACTACTACTTGTATTTCACTATCTCTTCGCCGAACTAGTGCACCTATAAATCTGACAAGTGTATTGGGTGTGTTGGGGACACAAGAGACTTTCTGTATCGTAATTGTAGGGTTATTTGAGAGGGATAGCTTTGACCTCCTCCTCCCTAAGTTCGATAAACCTTGGGTGATCCACTTAAGGGAAACTTGCTGCTGCTCTACAAACCTCTGCACTTGGAGGCCCAACACTGTCTGCAAGGATAGAAGCGTGCATAGACATCAAGCTCTTTTCTGGCGCCGTTGCAAGGGAGGTAAGGTAAAAGGTACTCACATTCTTTTGTTACTAAGTCTTTTAGTTGCTGGTGAGTGCTCAGAGTTATTTCCTTCAGATTCTGCAATTATATATTTTTGTTTCTTGTTTTTATTTTCACTAGTTAGGCTTAATGGAAAACAAAGAGTTCTTTAGTATTTTTCCTACGTTAGGATATGAAGTGTTTGAAGAGAATATTGAAAAACCTTTGGAGCTTAATTTGCATGCTAATAGTGTTGTTAGTATGAATGCTTTAAACACCGTTATTGCTAATGCTATAGAAAAGTCTAAGCTTGGGGAAGCTGGTTTTGTTAAGCATGATATTTTTAGTTCCCCAGCTTTAGTGGAGAAAATTTGCTCTAATGATATTTTATCTCCCATATATGATGATTCTAATGATGCTTGTGCTCCTCATCCTTTTAAAATACCTATGAAAATTGTCGAACATGCTATGAATAACTGCTATTTAGGAGATGGAACTGTCCATCACAGTGATCATTTGCTCATTATACATGAATTATGCGAGTTGTTCAAGTGTGCAGGTATTTCGATGAACCAAGTTAAGAGGAAGCTATTTTCTTTATCACTGAAGGGCAGAGCTGCAGAATGGTATAAGACGTTAAAGGATGGCCGACCTATTGATTGGGAGGAAATTGTACCTCTCTTTTATTCTACATTCTATCCTTCTAGTGAGGTTTATAAAGATAGGAATTATATTTATAATTTTCATCCACATGAGGGAGAAAGCATTGCCCAAGCGTGGGGAAGATTGAAGTCACTAATGCTCAAATGTCCTATTCATGAGCTTTCCCGTAATATTGTTATTAATAATTTTTATGCAAGGCTTTCATGATATTACAAGGACTATCTAGATGCATGCTTTGATGGGTCTTTCACAAGCAAGGAGGTTGACACCAAGTGGGATCTGCTTGAAACAATTCAAAGCAATATCGAAGATTGGGATAGTAACAAAGGTAAAGGATCAGGTATAAATTACGAGTATGATTACATTAAGTCTTTCGCTGAAACTGCTAATTTTCAAGAGCTTAGTGCTAAATATGGGCTTGATCCTCGAATTATGGTTGATTGTTTTAGAGCCTTTGATTCCCATATTAATGTTCCTAAAGGAAATGGGGATGTGTATCATGAACCTTTTAAAGACACTTGCATAGAAAGTGATATTGTTATTAATAATTGCAATAAACATGCTCAAACTTCTAAAAGTACTATTTCTTATAAGCATGTTAATTTTTGTGGAGTACTTAGACCTTGTGAATAGAGTCACGACAAAGAAGATTATTGTATCCACCACAGGAATGAAGAGACCCGAATGTGGGATAAGGCTCTAGATGAGCTTGGTAAAAAGGTTTGTGAGCTTTATCCTTTTATTTGTGAACTTTGCGATGACAAGGGTCATTTTAATTTTCAATGCTCAGGCCATAATAGTGACCCTTCTAATCGAATGAGCACCGCAAGTTTGTATTGTGATAACAAGATCACTCTCAATCAGCATGATGAGCTTACTTTGTTTTTCGGGTATGAAGAGTTATCTAGAAAAACTTCTTTGGTAGATATGAGCGCTTTTAAAAATATTAGCATCCTGCAGGGTTGTCGTCTTTATTGTGTTAAAGATTGCCACGCAAATACTTACATATAAAATGTTATAAAACATGATGTTTTGCCAAGCTATGATAGGACTAACAGATGTTTCCATCTTATTAACAAAGAGGAGAAATCCTCCAAAGTTTCTTCTGTTGTTTCTGTCAGCAAACCAGCTTATGTGGAGAACTGAAGGGATTCGCAGCATAGTAAATCAAAAAAAATTCTACGGATGCGAACAAGAAAGCCAAGATCTAATCTAGGAGATGTAATCAACGAGAGAGGTAGATGAGATCTTCATACCCTTGAAGAAATCGCACAGCGGAAACATTCAACAGAACGTGGATGATGTAGTCGTACTAGCCGTCTCCTCCCCGCGATCCGATCCGATCCGATCCTACACCGCAAGTGGCGGCGCCTCTGAGAGATGCACACGTACGGTGCAGCGACGTCTCCTCCTTCCTTGGTCCAGCAAGTATGGTGGAGAGATAGATTGGATCTGCAGCACGACGGCGTGGTGCTTATGGTGGAGAGTTTCTGCGGCAGGGCTTCGCCTACGTACAGTCGCGAGAGAGAGAGAGGTGGAGGGGCAGCAGTTGGCCGGCGGCTAGGGTTGGAGTGGGAGGGGGCTGCGCCCCAGCCCCTCCTTATATGGGGGGCTGGCCGGCTGCCTTGGCCCCTCCTCCAAGCCCTAGGGCGGCGGCCAAGGGGGAAGAGTAGGGGGCAAGTCTTCCCCCCCCTCTTCTGGAAGGTTCCCTTAGGGTTTCCCCTAAGGGCTGGCCGGCTGGGCCTTAGGGGCCTTGTGCGCCTGGCCCAAAGTGGCCAGGACACTTCCCCTTAGGCCCATGCAGGCCTCCGACAAGTGGGCCCACGTTGGTCCCACTCCGGAACCTTCTAGAACCTTCCGGTACAATACCGATAAACTCCGAAACGATTCCGGTATCCAAAAACTGCTTTCCTTTATATGAATCTTATTCTCCGGACCATTCTGGAACCTCTCGTGATGTCCTGGATCTCATCCGAGACTCCGACCAAAAACTCATAAACCAATTATCCATTCTATCCTAGCGTCGATGCACGTTAAGTGTGTGACCCTACGGGTTCGAGAATATGCAGACATGATCTTCTATCAATAATCAACAGCGGGATCTGGAAACCCATATTGACTCCCACATATTCATCGATGATCATATCGGATGAACCACGATGCCAGGATTCAATTAATCCCGTATATGTATTCCCTTCGTCACACGATATTTTACTCGCCCGAGATTCGATCGTCGGTATCGGCATACCTAGTTCAATCTCGTTCACAGCAAGTACTTTACTCGTTCCGTAATCCGATATCACTTTGTGATTAACTCCTTAACCACGTGCTTGCAAGCGGTGTTGATATCAATTACCGAGTGGGCCCGAAGTATATCTCTCCAACTCGGGAGGGACAAATTCCATCTCGATACATACAACCCAACAAGTACTTTCCGATCACCTGAGAGACACCTTTATGATCACCCTCACATAGGATGACGTTTGATGACCTCAAAGCTTTCTTCCGATACTAGGGAGTTGTATTATCTCATGGTCTAAGGAATACAATACTTGACATAGGAAAAAGCTTCGCAAAGATGAACACAATGACACGATCTAATTGCTCTGCTTTATTTGGGTCTGTCCATCACATCATTCTCCTAATGACATGATCTCATTATTAATTGACAACTCATGTCTATGGTTAGGAAACCTTAACCATCATTAATCAATGAGCTAGTCCATAGAGGCGTACTAGGGACACGGTGTTGTTCATAAACCACACAAGTATTAAAGTTTCCGCTTAATACAATTCTAGCATGGAATATAAACATTATCATGAACAAGAATTATAATAATAACATCTTTATTATTGCCTCTAGGGCATAATTCCAACAGTCTCCCACTTGCACTAGAGTCAATAATCTAGTTTACATCTGGCAACAATCTAACACCCATGGCATTAAGGTGCTGATCATGTTTTGCTCGTGGAAGAGGTTTAGTCAACGGATCTGCGACATTCAGATATGTATGTACTTTGCTAATCTTCAGATCTCCATCTGATATATAATCTCGAATTATATGGAAACGGCGGTTGATGTGCTTGGTCTTTGGATGATATCTTGGTTCCTTAGCCAGTGCTATGGCGCCAGTGTTGTCGCATAATATCTCCAGTGGGTCCAAGGCATTTGGAACCACACCAAGATCAGTGATGAAGTTCCTGATCCAAACTCCTTCACTTGATGCTTCCGAAGCAGCCATGTATTCCGCTTCTGTTGTAGATCCCGCGATCACGCTTTGCTTGCAGCTTCTCCAGCTCACAGCTTCACCATTCAAAATATAAACGTATCTTGTCTGAGATTTAGAATCATCCGGGTCGGTGTCGAAGCTAGCATCGACATAACCTTTTACGACGAGCTCCTCATCACCTCCATAGACCAAGAACATTTCTTTAGTCCTATTTAAATACTTTAGGATGTTCTTTACGGCTGTCCAGTGTTCCACTCCTGGATCACTTTGGTATCTGCTCGTCAAACTAAGAGCATTGGACACATCCAGTCTAGTACACAGCATGGCATACATGATAGAACCTATGGCCGAGGCATATGGCACTTTGCTCATAGTTTCTCTATCTTTTACCGTAGCTGGACACTGAGCCTTGCTCAATATCTTACCTGACAACATGGGCAATGAACCTTTCTTTGCTTTATCCATTCTGAACCTTTTCAGAACTTTGTCCAGGTATGTACTTTGGCTTAAAGCTATTAGGCGTCTTTCTCTATCTCTATAGATTTTGATGCCTAATATATAAGCAGCTTCTCCTAGGTCTTTCATTGAAAAACATTTATTCAAATAACTCTTCACATCGTTAAGCATACCGATGTCATTTCCAATAATCAATATGTCATCCACATATAGTACTAAAAATGTCACCGAGCTCCCACTCACTTTCTTGTAGATACAAGCTTCGTAGCAATTTGGAACAAATCCAAAACTCTTGATCACTTGATCAAAATGAAGGTTCCAACTCCGAGATGCTTGCTTCAGTCCATAAATGGAACGCTGAAGTTTGCACACCTTATTAGCATCCTTAGGATCGACAAAACCTTTGGGCTGCATCATATACAACTCTTCATCAATGTTGCCATTGAGGAACGCAGTCTTGACATCCATCTGCCATATTTCATAATCATGAAACGTAGCAATTGCTAATAAAATCCGAATGGACTTAAACATCGCTACGGGAGAGAAAGTCTCATCGTAGTCAACACCTTGAACTTGCCGAAAACCTTTTGCGACAAGCCGAGCTTTATAGACAGTAACATTACCATCCGCGTCCGTTTTCTTCTTGAAAATCCATTTGCACTCAACGGCCTTACGGTCGCTAGGAGGGTCCACCAAAGTCCACACTTGGTTTTCGCTCATGGATCCCAATTTGGATTTCATGGCCTCTAGCCATTTCTCAGAGTCTGGGCTCATCATCGCTTCCTCATAGTTCGCAGGTTCACTGTTGTCTAACAACAAGACGGTTAAGACAGGGTTGCCGTACCATTCAGGAGTGGCACGTGACCTTGTCGACCTGCGAAGTTCAGTAGTAGCATCGTTTGAAGTTTCATGATCCTCATCATTAGCTTCCTCTCTTGTTGGTGCAGACGGCACCGGAACAACTTCAGGTGCTGCGCTACTCTCCAACTCGAGAGAAGGTTCAATAACCTCGTCTAGCTCTACCTTCCTCCCACTCACTTCTTTCGAGAGAAACTCCTTCTCAAGAAAGGATCCGTTCTTTGCAACAAACACTTTGCCTTCGGATCTATGGTAGAAGGTATACCCAATCGTTTCCTTAGGGTATCCTATGAAGATGCATTTCTCCGCTTTGGGTTCGAGCTTGTCCGGCATCAACTTCTTGACGTAAGCTTCGCATCCCCAAACTTTAAGAAACGACAACTTAGGTTTAGCACCAAACCATAGTTCATACGGTGTCATCTCAACGGATTTAGATGGTGCCCTATTTAAAGTGAATGCAGCGGTTTCTAATGCATAACCCCAAAATGATAATGGCAAATCTGTAAGAGACATCATCGATCGAACCATATCTAATAGAGTTCGATTCCGGTGTTCAGACACACCATTGCGCTGTGGTGTTCCGGGTGGCGTGAGTTGCGAAACGATTCCGCTTGCTTTAAGATGCGTGAGAAAATCATAACTCAAATATTCACCTCCACGATCGGATCATAGAAATTTAATTTTCCTGTTACGATGGTTTTCCACTTCGTTCTGAAATTCTTTGAACTTTTAAAACGTTTCAGATTTATGTTTCATTAAATAGATATACCCATATCTACTTAAGTCATCAGTAAAAGTGAGAAAATAGCGATATCCACCGCGCATCGAAACACTCATTGGTCCGCACACATCGGTATGTATGATTTCCAATAAGTCTGTTGCTCGCTCCATTATTCCGGAGAACGGGGTTTTGATCATCTTGCCCATGAGGCACGGTTCGCACGTGTCAAATGATTCAAAATCAAGAGACTCCAAAAGTCCATCAGAATGGAGTTTCTTCATGCGTTTTACACCAATATGACCTAGACGGTAGTGCCACAAATAAGTTGGATTATCACTATCTACTTTGCATCTTTTAGCCTCAATGTTATGGATGTGTGTTTCATTGCTTTCGAGATTCAGAAGAAATAAACCATTCACAACAGGTGCATGACCATAAAAGATGTTATTCATATAAATAGAACAACCATTATTCTCAGATTTAAATGAATAACCGTCTTGCAATAAACACGATCCAGATATAATGTTCATGCTCAACGCAGGCACATAATAACATTTATTAAGGTTTAAAACTAATCCCGAAAGTAAAAATAAGGAGAGCGTGCCGACGGCCATCACATCAACTTTTGATCCATTGCCAACGCGCATCGTCACCTCATCCCTTGCTAGCCGCCGTCTATTCCGTAGCTCCTATTTCGAGTTACAAATATTAGCAACTGAACCAGTATCATATACCCAGGCACTACAACGAGCGCTAGTAAGGTAAACATCAATAACATGTATATCAAATATACCTTTAATGGTGCCAGCCTTCTTGTCCGCTAAGTACTTCGGACAGTTGCGCTTCCAGTGACCCTTGTCCTTGCAATAGAAGCACTCAGTGTCCGGCTTAGGTCCAGACTTGAGCTTCTTCTCAACAGGGGCAACGCGCTTGCCGCTGCCTTTCTTGAAGGATCCCTTTGCACCCTTAGCTTTCTTAAAGCTAGTGGTCTTGTTGACCATCAACACATGATTATCTTTCTTGATATCCACCTCCGCAGCTTTCAGCTTTGCGAAGAGCTCAGTGATCATATCAGTGGAACTAATTTGATTGTGAGTAACTACAAAGCCTTTGTAGCTAGGAGGGAGTGATTGCAGAACTCTGTCAATCTTGAGCTCCTCTGGAATCTTGCAGTCCAGTTGCTCAAGGCGTTGAGTGTAGCCCGACAAGTTAATGGCGTGCTCACTAACGGAACTCCCTTCCTCCATCTTGCAGTTAAAGAACTTCTCAGAGATCGCATATCTCTCAGAACGGGATTGAGTCTGAAACATGGTTTTCAGTTCCTCAAGTATCTCAAAAGGCCCGCCGAACACCTCAAAACGATTTTGAAGTTCCGGTTCCATAGCAAACAACATGGTACTCTTAATCACTCCATAATCATCTTTGCGTGACTGATAAACAGCTTTTTCATCAGCCGGCGCATCAGTAGCAGGGGCGTCACCTAGCGCTTTCTCAAGTACATAGGCTTTTTGTCCGCCAGCGAGAATGATTCTCAGATTGCGGAACCAGTTGGTGAAGTTAGACCCATTGTTCTTAAGCTTTTCTTTCTCAGCAAACACGTTGAAGTTGAAGTTGGACTTAGCCATTTGATCTACAACATTGCAAGTACAATTTAGACTATGTTCATGATAACTAGTTCAACTTAATCAAATTACTAGATGAACTCCCACTAAATTCAACATCCCTCAAGTTGTTTAGTGAACACGATCCAAATTCACCACACCTAATCCGATCTTCACGAGAAGAGATGTGGTTTCAATGGTGGACAACAAAGTGTCGATCATATCATTCATATGACTCATGTTTAACCTTTCGGTTCGTGTGTTCCGAGGCCATGTCTGTACATGCTAGGCTCGTCAAGTCAAACCCAAGTATTTCCGCGTGTGCAAAACTGGCGTGCACCCGTTGTATGTGAACGTAGAGTTTATAGCACCCGATCATCACGAGGTGCTTGAAAACGACGAACTTTCGCAACGGCGCATACGAGGGGAGAACACAATTTTATCTTGATCTTTAAGTGAGGAATCATCTTATAATGCTACCGTCGCGATCTAAGCATAATAAGATACATAAAAGGATAAACATCACATGCATATAATTTTATGTGACATGGTATAGCCAATCTCCGCGCCATTATCTCCATCTTGTGCGCGCCGGCATGATCTCCATCACTCCACCATGATTGCCTCCACCACGAATAGCAACTACAACTATTGCTAACTACTTAGCGATAAAGTAAAGCTATTACATGGCGTATAAGAAGTTGACACGCAGGTCATACACAATTATAAAGACAACCATATGGCTCCTGCCGATTGTGAACTCATCGACATGCAAGTCGTGAAAGATTACAAAACATGATCATCACATACATCTTAATTCATACACATCATGTCTTGGGCCATACCATATCACAAAACACTCCCTGCAAAAACAAGTTAGACGCCTCTACTTTGTTGTTGCATGTTTTACGTGGCTTATGGGAGTAACAAGTTAAGAACGATTCTTACCTACGAAAAGCCACAACGGTGATATTATGGTTGCTAATATCCGTTGTAAATCTCATGACTACTATAGTGAGAGAAACTGGCATCCACCAGCCGCATGTATGGAACAAGCCACACGTCAAGTGCGGAGCCGGTCTCGCGAACGAGGTCGCGTAAAGTTGGCCTAGACCGCTTCGATCTCACTATGCCGCGCCATAAGAAATACAAAACAAAGAGGTTTGCAACAGAAAACATCAACGCCCGCAACAAGCATGTTGCGTTCTACTCGTGAAACACATCTACGCATAGATCTAGCTCTGATACCACTGAAGGGATTCGCAGCATAGTAAATCAAAAAAAATTCTACGGATGCGAACAAGAAAGCCAAGATCTAATCTAGGAGATGTAATCAACGAGAGAGGTAGATGAGATCTTCATACCCTTGAAGAAATCGCACAGCGGAAACGTTCAACAGAACGTGGATGATGTAGTCGTACTAGCCGTCTCCTCCCCACGATCCGATCCGATCCTACGCCGCAAGTGGCGGCGCCTCCGAGAGATGCACACGTACGGTGCAGCGACGTCTCCTCCTTCCTTGGTCCAGCAAGTATGGTGGAGAGATAGATTGGATCTGCAGCACGACGGCGTGGTGCTTATGGTGGAGAGTTTCTGCGGCAGGGCTTCGCCTACGTACAGTCGCGAGAGAGAGAGGTGGAGGGGCAGCAGTTGGCCGGCGGCTAGGGTTGGAGTGGGAGGGGGCTGCGCCCCAGCCCCTCCTTATATGGGGGGCTGGCCGGCTGCCTTGGCCCCTCCTCCAAGCCCTAGGGCGGCGGCCAAGGGGGAAGAGTAGGGGGCAAGTCTTCCCCCCCCCTCTTCTGGAAGGTTCCCTTAGGGTTTCCCCTAAGGGCTAGCCGGCTGGGCCTTAGGGGCCTTGTGCGCCTGGCCCAAAGTGGCCAGGACACTTCCCCTTAGGCCCATGCAGGCCTCCGACAAGTGGGCCCACGTTGGTCCCACTCCGGAACCTTCTAGAACCTTCCGGTACAATACCAATAAACTCCGAAACGATTCCGGTATCCAAAAACTGCTTTCCTTTATATGAATCTTATTCTCCGGACCATTCCGGAACCTCTCGTGACGTCCTGGATCTCATCCGAGACTCCGACCAAAAACTCATAAACCAATTATCCATTCTATCCTAGCGTCGATGCACGTTAAGTGTGTGACCCTACGGGTTTGAGAATATGCAGACATGATCTTCTATCAATAATCAACAGCGGGATCTGGAAACCCATATTGACTCCCACATATTCATCGATGATCATATCGGATGAACCACGATGCCAGGATTCAATTAATCCCGTATATGTATTCCCTTCGTCACACGATATTTTACTTGCCCGAGATTCGATCGTCGGTATCGGCATACCTAGTTCAATCTCGTTCACAGCAAGTACTTTACTCGTTCCGTAATCCGATATCACTTTGTGATTAACTCCTTAACCACGTGCTTGCAAGCGGTGTTGATATCGATTACCGAGTGGGCCCGAAGTATATCTCTCCAACTCGGGAGGGACAAATTCCATCTCGATACATACAACCCAACAAGTACTTTCCGATCACCTGAGAGACACCTTTATGATCACCCTCACATAGGATGACGTTTGATGACCTCAAAGCTTTCTTCCGATACTAGGGAGTTGTATTATCTCATGGTCTAAGGAATACAATACTTGACATAGGAAAAAGCTTCGCAAAGATGAACACAATGACACGATCTAATTGCTTTGCTTTATTTGGGTCTGTCCATCACATCATTCTCCTAATGACATGATCTCATTATTAATTGACAACTCATGTCTATGGTTAGGAAACCTTAACCATCATTAATCAATGAGCTAGTCCATAGAGGCGTACTAGGGACACTGTGTTGTTCATAAACCACACAAGTATTAAAGTTTCCGCTTAATTCAATTCTAGCATGGAATATAAACATTATCATGAACAAGAATTATAATAATAACATCTTTATTATTGCCTCTAGGGCATAATTCCAACAAGAAGATGCCTTTCAAGTCTCTCCCTCCTAAAGGAGAGAGTAAGAAGAGTAAGAAGAAGAAGAAGAGGAGTAAAAGGAGAGAGGAAACGGTATCTTCCCCTAAGCATGTTGCTCCTATTATAGATTATGATAATTCTGATCTTGATGATGTTCTTATGCATGTTACCTATGTTAGTGATTGTTGGGTATATACCAAACAGGTATACCAGCGACGTAGTCCTAAACCAGCAAGCCAGGGTGGCCCATCAAGGTGGTATGGCGGATTGCCTACCGGGCGGCCCAGTTGCTGGAGAGACCATGGCGGTACTGGACGCAGGAGCTTATGGCAGATCCGGAGACAGGCCCATGGCGGGTTGCCTTGTAGTACACTCATAGGACTTAGTCTAGGACTCCAAGTTGTATCCGCTCCGGTACCACCGTGTAGCCCACGCCAGGCGCCTTTATAAGCCGGCGTGGGGAAGCCCTTGAGGCACAGCTTAGACTTACGGCCAATCGCATAGCGAAACAGCCAACCTCATCATTGTAACCGAGCACTTGTTGCCGTATAGTGAATTATAGCTACACGTAGGGTCTCGCCACCGTTGCGGGATCTGAAGCTGGGTAAACTCGTGCTACCACCGTCCCGGAGCGCTCTGCCGTGTTCACCCTCTTCCACAAACCGCCATACACCTACCCCTATGGCAGATCTATTGATGAAACCACGACAGTTGGCGCCCACCGTGGACTTCACGACCCCGAGGTCCAGCACCCAGAAGACTTCACGACCCCGCTGGACAAGGTCGTCTATGGAACTCTAGCAGATCCAATCACCCCTGACTATGTCAGAGACATGAACGATCTCGAGAAGAAAAGGCGAGCAATCCTCAAAGAAGCAAAGCTAGTCGAGAAGATGGGCCAACAGCTAGATGGCGACATTGCTAAAGCTCAAGACACGCTGAAGCGCGCAAGGAACATGGAGGAGAAGTATGTTACTCTCATCCAGAACCAAATGAACGAGGGAGGCGACCCACAGCTGGTGCGAAACCTTGAGTTCACCGTACCAACCGCAGAAACTCTGGCCAAGATGTATATCAAGAACCCGCCATATGTGGACAAGAACCGCGATGAAGTCAGGGCTACGCCCGTGGAGAACATTGTGGCCGCAAAGGAGGTATTGGAGCATAATAAAAGTCCAGCAGCCCTAGAGACGGCGGTAAAACTGATGACCAAAGCATTGGTGCAGCAGGAGAAAGCTACGTCGTCACGACGGCTAGAATCTGATCCCGCGCTGTGCAGGTCCAACACTGCCTCCAAAGCTCGGGGTACTGGCAACTATGGTACGCACCCTGATAACGAATCTCATACCGGATCCTCAGAAGTCCGAAGAAGAGAAGCTCGCAACCGGGCAGATGCCATCCCAATATCCTCCGATGACAAGCCACACGGCAAGGGTCCGCAGAGAAATCCATCACCACCTCGCAAGAACTACCCTGCCTATGGATACCAACATGCCGCCACCAAAGTATAAGATGTTCGAAGTCCCAAAGGGAGGAATCGTCATACGCGACAACAAATGCAAGCGAGGACGAAGCTGTGACGCTGGACGCAGAGACGATCCGCCACGACGGGAAGCTAGTCGAGACGGCGGATCCAAGCAAAGGGAACGATCTCGCCATCATGACGGCGCGCACCGCAGCGGCGACAAGGATAAGCATCGCTCTTCCCGCCGCCACGATGACAAAGGGCAAGGCTCCCGCCGCCATGACAACGATCCATCTCCACGGAGAGCAGAGGGAAGCCGTCGTAGCTGCAGAGATCAATCGCAGGATGGCGAGAGTAAAAGACGACGTGATCCTTCGCCATCCCCACCAGGCAGCCCCCATGGCGGCGGCGGTGGCGGTGGCGGACCAACAAAATCACGCAACTCTCGCAAAGATCTGCAGGACCAGAAGGCCTACGACACGCGTACCCACCTAAACGAGATTGCCAAGTCTCAAACAGCCTTCTTCCTCGGCCCAAAGTGCTTCAGACAACGGATCCGTGATGAGCCCATCCCACATGGGTTCAAAATCGAGAAAAATATCCGCCAGTACAATGGAGTCGACATGCCTCTAACTTGGCTACAAGACTACTTCAATGCAGTATAGTTCGCCGGGGGATCACCCAACGTTGCTGTCCGCTATCTGCCCCTGATGCTATCCGGCACAGCGCGGCAGTGGATCAACGACTTGGCAGAAAATTCCATCCAAACCTGGTTCGATATGCAAACTGCGTTCACCGAAAACTTCGAGGGTACCTATAAAAGACCTCATAATATTGGTGACCTCCAAAGGTACCGACGGGCAGACGACGAGACCTCCTGAACTTTCCTTGCGCGATGGCTAGATATGAAGAACTCTTGCGAAGGGGTTACCAACGAATCCGCCATCCTCGCATTCATCGACAGTTTGGAGAGAGGCTAGCTGCTCCGCCATCGCCTGTTGCGGGAAAGGAACGAAGGGAAACTAACCCTAAATTCCATGATCACCATTGCAAGCAACTACGCGGCCGCCGCCGACGACGCCCGCGAATCCCTGAAGGCTTCTGCCATCCAGAATACTGGAAAGCGGAACAATAGCAATAAAAGGGAAGAATCCGCCAGAAGAGCAGCAAACTCCGGATATGGTGGCCACAACCTTCGCCGATAAGGGTCAAAGTAGCCAGCGCAGCAAAGGACGCGGTACTAGCAGTGGCCAGCCGCAGAGCTCTACAGCTCTCACTTCAGCGCCATCTGCCCCCGTATCGTATGATGAATACCGTGATATGCCATGCTTCGCCCATCGAGACGCTTCAGGGAAATGCAATCACACCAACCGGAACTGCAAAATTGTCAACGACATTAAGGCGGATCAAGAAGCTGGCTACAAGCGCAATTGACGACAACGGCCTCGTGGCAAAGGAAAAGCAGACAAGGAAAAGGAGTCCAAGGATGGTAGTGATATGGACGAAGACCCTGCGCCCAAACCCACCGAAAAGACAGAGGGTGGGGCTGGCACGGGTAACCCATTCAAAAATACCAACAAAAAAGGAGCCTTTCACACATTCCTTGGACCCCCCACGGCTAAGGCACAGCGAGCTGCTATGCGCTCCCTCAATGCCACCGTTCCAAAAGTTTGCCAGTACGTCTGATGGTCCGAAGTACCGGTGCACTGGAGCCGCGACGATCACCCAGAGCACATCCCAGATGGATATTACGCCATGGTAGTATGCCCTGTAATCCACGGCTACGAGTTCTCCAAATGCTTAATGGATGGCGGCAGCAGCCTGAACATCATGTACGTGGAAACTCTGACAAAACTTGGCCTTACCAAGACCCAACTCCGCCATAGTGCTATCACCTTTTATGGAGTGGTTCCTGGCCGCCAAGCTAAGTCCCTCGGGTCCATCACCCTCAAGGTTGCCTTTGACAGTGAAGAAAATTACCGAGAAGAGCCCATAACCTTTGAGGTGGTCCCGTTCAAAAGTACATACCACGTGATCGTCGGCCGCCCCGCCTTTCACAGTTTCCATGCCAGGCCGTGCTACATCTACAACCAGCTGAAGATGCCAGGACCGGATGGCATAATCACCATTTATGGCAGCTTCAGAAAGGCAAAGGAGTGCGAGGATGGAGAAGCGGCTTTCGCGGAAGCAGTGTTCTTCGGCGAGGAGTTCAAAGAAATCCACGCTGCCACGGACCCTGCGGAGATGCCGGCATCCAAGCAAGAAGTTTCCGCCTCCCCGCCCACCTTCAAGCCTACAGTTGATACAAAACAGGTGGAACTTGTCGCTGGCGATGCCGCCAAGACCACCTCCATTGGGACAAATCTGTCCCCCAAATAGGAAAGCGCGCTCGTCGAGTTCCTCCGTGAGAACCGGGACATCTTTGCATGGCAGCCATCTGACATGACAGGTGTACCTAGGGAACTCACCAAGCACGCCCTACAGATAATCCCTGGCTCCAAGCTAGTAAGACAAGCCATGAGACGCTTCGGAGATGAAAAATGCCGCGCAATAGCAAAGGAAATTTCCAAGCTACTGAAAGCAGGCTTCATCAAAGAAGTGATCCATATGAAGTGGGTGGCAAATCCTGTGCTAGTTCCTAAGAAAAACACAAAGGTTCTGCGCATGTGTGTAGATTACACTGGCCTGAACAAAGCGTGTCCAAAAGATCCTTTTCCCTTGCCTCGCATTGACCAAGTCATTGACTCGACGGCGGGATCGGAGTTGCTATGTTTCTTAGACGCCTACTCAGGATACCACCAGATCAAGATGAAGGAGTCCGATCAGCTTGCTACGTCGTTCGTAACACCTTATGGCACATATTGCTATGTAACAATGCCATTCGGTCTGAAAAACGCAGGAGCAACGTATCAGTGCACCATGCAGAAGTGCCTGGCGGATCAAATCGGACGCAGCATCCATGCATATGCGGACGACATCGCCGTTATGTCCAAGAAGCAAGATGGCCTTATAGCGGATTTGCAAGAGACCTTCGACAATCTAAGGAAGTACAACATGATGCTCAACCCCACGAAGTGCGTCTTTGGGGTACCAGCTGGACAACTTCTGGGATTCATCGTCTTCCACCGCGGAATCGAGGTCAACCCGGAGAAGATCAAGGCAATCCTTGACATCTCCCGGCCTAATGACTTAAATGACGTACAACGACTCACAGGCTGTGTGGCAGCAGTGAGCAGGTTCATCAGTCGTCTTGGCGAGAAGGCTTTGCCACTCTACAAGCTGATGAAGAAATCAGACGAATTCGTCTGGACTGACGAGGCAGACGCCGCACTCAAGGATCTGAAGAGAGTGCTATCCACTGCACCAGTCCTAGCAGCTCCCGAAGACCAGGAACCCATGTTACTATACATGTCGGCAACCAACAAGGTCGTCAGCATCGTCATCGTGGTAGAACGTAAGGAAGAAGCACAGGAGTACAGCGTACAGCGACCAGTCTACTATGTCAGTGAGGTCCTGACGGAATCCAAGCAGCGCTACCCTCACTACCAAAAGTTGGCATATGGAGTCTTCCTAGCTTCTCGCAAGTTACGGCATTACTTCTATGACCATAAGATTACAGTGGTGAGCAAGGCTCCACTAAAGGACATCATCAACAACAGCGACGCAACAGGTCGAGTTGCAAAGTGGGGCATTGAACTGGGCTCCTTCGACATCGACTACAAGCCTCACATCGCCATCAAGTCTCAGGCTTTGGCAGAATTTATGGCGGATTGGAAGGAAGCGCAGGAGACTACGTCCGTCCCAGAACCAGAGCATTGGGTGATGCACTTTGATGGTTCAAAGCTGCTACACGGCTCGGGGGCTGGAGTGACACTCAAATCTCCCAAGGGAGATGAGCTCAGCTACGTTATCCAGATCCACTTCCCCACCACCAACAACATCGCGGAGTATGAAGCGCTACTGCACGGGCTACGTGTCGCAAAGGAGATCGGCGTACAACACATTATGTGTTGTGGAGATTCTGACCTTGTCGCCCAGCAGGTGGCTGGCACATACAAAGCTCGGAACGAAGTTATGGCGGCTTACAGAGACGAAGTGGATGAGATGGCCAAAAGTTTCCTCGGCTACGACATAAAGCACGTACGATGAGAAGATAACATGGCGGCCGACACCTTGTCCAAGTTAGGATCTAGCCGCAAGGCAGTTCCGCCAGGCGTATTCCTCGAGCATCTGCACGTACCATCAGCCAAGATGGTGGACCCAGAAAATCCGGAACTAGCAAGCTCCCCTGTTATGGCGGTTTTGCCCAGTAATCCGCCATGGGCAGAGCCCTACCTGGAGTATCTGACGAGCAAGAAACTACCCGAAGACGAAGTACAAAAGAGACAAATCGAGCATGGAGCAAAAGCATACACCATCATAGATGGCCAGCTCTACAAGCGAAGCACCTCGGGAGTCTTTATGAAGTGCATATCCCAAGTGGACGAAATCGAAATACTAAGGGAGATCCACGAAGGCGAATGTGGGCATCACGCCGCCGCCAGATCCCTCGTAGCTAAGGCATTCCGCCATGGATTTTACTGGCCAACAGCCAAGGCAGATGCAGACCGTATCGTGGAGCTCTGCCAAGGTTGCCAGATGTACTCTAAGCAAACCCACATGCCCACCACAGCACTGCATACGATCCCTATAACCTGGCCTTTTGCGGTCTGGGGGCTGGACATGGTGGGTCCACTAAAAACAGCACCTTCGGGATTTACGCACCTTCTGGTAGTGGTAGACAAATTCACGAAGTGGGTGGAAGCTAAGCCCATCAGAAAGCTTGATGGCAAAACTGCCCTAAAATTTGTCAAGGACATTGTGGTCAGATTCGGTATCCCACATAGCATCATCACCGATAATGGCACTAACTTGTCTCAGGGAGAAGTTGAAGAGTACTGCCATCACAACGGAATCCGCCTTGACCTGGCATCTGTTGCGCATCCACAGTCCAATGGCCAAGTAGAGCGGACCAATTGACTAATCATGTCAGGGATCAAGCCACGCCTAGAAGCACCGCTACGTAGAGCAGCTGGAGCCTGGGCAGAAGAGTTGCCATCTGTGTTATGGAGTCTACGGACCACGCCAAACGGATCAACTGGCCTCACCCCTTTCTTCTTAGTCTACGGAGCAGAGACAATCTTGCCAAGTGATGTCCAGTACGATTCCCCAAGAGTCGAGGCCTATGAGGAGGAAGATGTAGAAGCGTCCAGACAACTATCTGTGGACCTGCTGGAAGAAGAACGAGACCTAGCAGCCCAGAGATCTGCCATCTACCAGCAGAATCTCCGCCGCTATCACAGCCGGCGAGTTCGCAAACGCTCGTTCAAAGAGGGGGACCTGGTGCTACGCCTCAAACAGCAGAAGTCCCACAAGCTATCCCTGCCTTGGGAAGGACCCTTCATCATCAGCAAAGCTCTACTAAATGGTTCCTACTACCTCGTTGATATTCGCGAGCTAGATAAGCGACCCAGTAAGAAGAGCAAACGAAGAGACCCTAATGATATCTACGACGAAACAAATCGTCCATGGAACATCGCACAGCTACGTCCTTTCTACACTTAGCACTTACCTAGCTATGTAATAGGCACCTCTATATGATCAATGAAATAAAGCATTTGGTTCACTCTTGATTTTTTCTGAGTCTTTTACCTCCTTTATTGTTCATTTAGATCGTATGGAATCTTTGCGCAATTGTGCCTTGCACTTGCGTTTTTTTAAATCCGCCATAATGGTCCGCGTAGCATATTTATGTTTTGATCTCCATCTGATGTTCTTTGTGTGGATTCCTGAGTAGTGACTTTTTGACGATCTAAGCCGCCATCTGCTAAGGGTTTTGGATGGTTGCTACTAAGTATCGTCGCCCTAGCGGATTGTTCGTGTGAAGATTTCGCCATCTCATGAAAAGTCAAGCACAAAGAGCCGGATGTCGGATCGCATAATCCTACGCGTGAAAAAAAATTCAAAGTGCTATTTTTTGAGCATGTCAAACAACTGCAAGTTGCATAAAAATAGGCCTGGCAGTTTTTCGCACATAAAACCACTTCATAAAAACTGTGCCACAAGTTCAAAAGCATTCACTGATCCGCCACAAGCAGATCAGGCACAGTGCAGAGCATACACGCTGTTTAAGTTTAACTTACAGACCCACTCAGGGGCCGAATTGATGCAATTGTTTTTCTCCTGCCACATTGCAGGGTATAGCTCAGATGGCTGGCGGAACTCCAGAGGACACTTCATCACCGCCATTAGCACCAGCGGTGGCTGCAGAGACCGACGCCGAAGCTTGGCTCGGAGACCCCGGCAGATCATATGCCTCGTAGTATACGTTCAGCTGGGTGCCCAGGGCACACAGCTGATCATATCCCAGCACGCTCTGTCGGATGGCGGCCTCGTCCACTGGTGCTCCGTCCTCACCACTCTCTGGGATGCCAGAGGTGATCAAGTCCAAATCCAGCTCAGGGTAGTGGGCCTTCACCAAAGTTAAGGCAGTTCTGGCACCACCCCGAGCGGAAGACTGCTTCCAGTCCGCCACTAGCCCAGGCACGAGCAGCAGCTTCTTGGTGAGCCCTATGGCGGAGAGGCTAGCGGAGCCCGCTATCTACAGACTCCCGCACGCCTGACGTCCAGCGTTGAGAAGGCCATCAAGCTCCTTCTTTGCTGCGTCAGTGGCCATGCGCAAGCCTACGGCGGAATCCACTTCGACTTGATCCAGGGTCACTACATAGCGGAAACAAACAAGGCGTCACATTCGGCATAACGCATTATTACAAACTACGCAGTATGGAGAGCCATTGATACCTAGCAAGGTCTTCTGGAAGTGATCGAGGAGCTTGTTAAAGCCATCTCGCCGCTATTCGAATTCAGCGGCGGCTTTGCGGAGATCCTCTATCTCCTTGTCCTTCTTCAGGTTCTGGCGTTCCTGGTCCTTCAGCTGCTCTTCGAGGAGGGTATTCGAGGCCAATGATTTTTGGAGGTGCTGGTGCAGCCCCTCCATCGCAATAGCGTGGCCCTTTTCCACCCCCTTGATACGTCCAAAACGTATCTACTTTCCCGAACGCTTTTGCAATTGTTTCTCCTCTAATTTGTGTGTTTTGAATACAACTAATACTGACTGACGCTGTTTTTAGCAGAATTGCTCTGGTGTCTCGTTTTTGTGCAGAAATCCAACTTCCAGTAAAAATTCGGGAAAAATCATGAAAAATCATATTTCACCAGAAGACCCACGGAGCCAGAAGACACGAGGGAGAGGAGGCCTGAGGGCTGCTCACACACTGGTGGCGCGGCCCAGCCCTGGCCGCGCCACCCTGGTGTGAGGGGGGCCCAGGAGTCCTCTTGACCTCCCCTCTCGCCTACATATACCCTCTGACGACATAATATCGGAGAGACGGCGTTTTTCCCAGATAGACTTCCGCTGCGCCGCCGCCATCAGAAACCGCGATTCGGAACCAGAAACTCTGTTCTGGCACCCTGCCGGGACGGGGATTTGGAGGAGATCTTCATCACCATCACCACCGACGCTCCTCCATCGACCATCCATGACTCCCCCATCCATGTGTGAGTAATTCCCCCGCTGTAGGTGAGGGGATGGTAGGGATTGGATGAGATTGTTCATGTAATTTGATATGAGATTGTTAGGGCATAGTGCCTAGTATCTTTATTTAGTGCCTATGACATTGTTGCAACTTGTTGTGCTTAATGCTTGACACTTTGGGCCTGAGTGCCATGATTTCAGATCTGAACATGTTATTATTTCTATGATGATACTTGTTGTTTATGGTCTTACCTACAAGTTGTATACACATATTGTTGTCCGGAACCCGAGGCCCCAAAGTGACAGAAATTGGGATAACCGGAGGGGATGGCTATGATGTGAGGATCACATGTGTTCACCGAGTGCTAATGCTTTGCTCCGGTACTCTATTAAAAGGAGTACCTTAATTACCAGTAGTTTCCCTTGAGGCCCTGCTGCAACAGGCTGGTAGGACAAAAGATGTCGTGCAAGTTTCTCCTTGTGAGCACGTACGACTATATACGGAACACATGCCTATGATTGTTTGTACTAGGATGCTTTATCTTATTTATCTGCAATGCCCATGTCTCATTGATTTCATGAATTATCTTATCCATGCAACGCTCGAAATCCATCCCTATGCCTACAGTATTTGTTCCTACTGTTTACTACTGTTACTATTACCGCTGCTATTTTACTACTGCTGTTACTGTTTCTCTACTGTCACCACTATAAAACTGTTGCTACTGATAAACTATTGTGAGCAAGACTGTTTCCAGGTGCAGCTGAATTGACAACTCATCTGTTAAGGCTTACATATATTCTTTGGCTCCCCTTGTGTCGAATCAATAAATTTGGGTAATACTTCCCTCGAAGACTGTTGCGATCCCCTATACTTGTGGGTCATCAAGACTATTTTCTGGCGCTGTTGTCGGGGAACATAGCTTTATTTGTAAGTTCACTTGGTATTCATATTGTTCGCTGCAATCCTTTCATCATGGGTAAACCTCGTGATGGAAAAGTTCCTATATTGCCATCCACTACAAGAAGAGGTACGACTCTCAACACCTCTGCTGCTCTTGATTCACCATCTGTTATGAGTAAGTTGCTTACACCACCACACCCACATGCTACTGCTACTACTTCTGCTGAGATTGAAAATGCCACTGATAATTTAGATGATGCTTCTACTGTGCTTGATGAGAGTGGTTCACTAGGTTCCTTTTTAGATGCTACTATTGCTAGAGCTAAGTTGGGAAACACCACTGTTACACCTGTTAGTTCACCTGAGTCTAGGGAATGTTCTAGTGATGATTATGATGATGATGCTTATATTGAGCTTAATGATGATTTTATTGCTGAAGCACGTGCTGCTCGTAATGCTAGTAATGTTAAAGAACTTCTTGCAAGACGTTCTGTTAGATATAATTTGTCTCCTGATCCTAAGTTAGCTGCTTCTCCCATAAATATTAGAGACAAGGATTATGATTTCTCTTTGGATTTATCTTACATATCTATTGTTGAGAAAACTCCTTTTTGTGGTACTAAAGATGAGAGTGCTATGGGGTACATGAATGAGCTTTCTACTTTGAGTAATTTGTTTTCTGATGATATTAAGCTCCGCACTTACTTTGTTGCTAAGATTTTTCCTTTCTCGTTAAAAGATGCAGCTAAAACTTGGTTTAATAGCTTGTCTCCTGGATCCCTTACTAGTCCTATTGCTTTGGTTAATGCTTTCTTTCAGAAATATTTTCCTGCTAGTGCTCAACATGCTGCTGTGCAGAAAATCTTTGATTTTGAACAGGGAAAAGGAGAGATATTGCCTGAATCTCGGACAAGGTTTTGTTCTTTAATTAGAGCTTTGCCTAAAGAACCATTGCCTAAAAATGAACTCCTTGATATATTTTATAATGGACTAACGGATGAATCTAAGTCATATTTGGATAGTTGTGCTGGTTGTGTTTTCAGGGAAAGAACTCCAGCTGATGCTGAAGAATTAATGGCTAAAATAAGACGGAATCATGATGATTGGACTTTAGTTGAGCCAACACCAGCACCAACCCCTGCGCCATCTACAGAGCCTACGCCGAAGAAGAGAGGAATGATTGAATTAAATGATGAAGTTATGAAGGAAGCTAAGAAATCTCTTAAGGAGAAAGGAATTAAGGCCGAAGATGTGAAGAATTTACCTCCTATAGAAGAACTATGTAAGCCAATCTCTCACTCATCAACTATTGAGGTACACTCTCTCCAACGCTTTGATGAAAGAGATATTCCTTATACTAAACCTCCTGATCAATGCTTAGATGAATTTGATAATTTTATTGTTAAGCAAGAAAATTTTAATAGAATGGTGCATAATCATTTGTTGGAAAATTCTAGAGCTATTAACAAGTTACAGGATATTGTGGAGAGAACCGCCAATGATGTGAAGATACTTGTTAAACATTTTCAAATGGTTCAAACACAAATTGATCAGCTCACTAAGGTGCAAAAAGACTTGCTAGTTAATGCCGCAAGAGAGAAGCAAGCATGTGAAATACGCACAAGAAGTGGTGTTGTTACTCAAGATCCATTATATCCTGAATAACATCCTAAGAGGGTCGAGCAAGATTCTCAACGCACTTCAAATGAAGATATTCCTTCCAAGAAGAAGAAGCATAAAACAACTGCAGAATCATCTAATGTAGGTAAAGATCCTAACAGTGTTTCTATTTCTGATGCTGAAACTGAACCAGGAGATGCTTCCGATAAAGAAGAAGTTGAAGAAGAACCAGAAAAGAGTGATAAAAATGCAAGGTACACCAAAGAAAACTTCATTGCCAACAAGCATGGTAAAGAGAGAGAGAACCTTGGGTACATAAACCAATGCCTTTTCCTAGTAAGAAACACAAGTCCAAGGAAGAAGAACACTACAACAGGTTTTGTGAATGGATGAGACCTTTATTTTTGCAAATTCCTTTGACTGATGCTATTAGAATGCCTCCTTATGCAAAATACATGAAATATATTGTCACTAACAAAAGGAAAATTCCTAGTGAGGAAATTTCCACTTTACTTGCTAATTATTCTTTTGATGGTAAAGTTCCAGAGAAGCTTGGAGATCCAGGTATACCTACTATTCCTTGCTCCATTAAAAATAACTATGTAAGAACTGCTTTATGTGATTTGGGAGCTGGAGTTAGTGTCATGCCTTTTTCTCTTTATAAGAGACTTGATCTAGAAAAATTAGTATCAACTAATATATCTTTGCAGATGGCTGATAAGTCTACTACTATTCCTATTGGTATATGTGAAAATGTTCCTATTCAAGTTGCTAACAGTTGTTTAATAGTAACTGATTTTGTTGTGTTGGAAATGCCTGAAGATGATAATATGTCTATTATTCTTGGGAGACCTTTTCTGAACACTGCAGGTGCTGTTATTAATTGCAATCAAGGAAAAGTCACTTTTAATGTTAATGACAAAGAGTATACGGTTTATTTTCCCAAGAAAATTGATAGGAAGAGTGCTCTAAATTCAATCAAGAATGTTGAGACCATCAAAGTTGGTCAAATTATTTGTTCAGAGCGAAAGCCCAAGGAAGAATATCAAATTGTTATGATTGGGACTATACCTATCAAAGTTGAGGTAACATAAGCATTTAGTGAAGTGCAAAGTTTTACCTCATATAAAGTTAGTTTGGGAACAAGACTTGATCAACCTTGTTAACAAAATGATTTTATATGAACGAAACTTCATTTTCACCGCATCCACTCCACCCCACTTGTATTTACTTTCATCAAAATGTTATTCCTTCAGTTTAGTTGTATGATTAAGAGTATCTCAGAGCTGCTGCATGTTTAGTTTTGATTTGCTTGAAATCTTTTCATCTTAATTTTTCTGAGTTTTTATTGATATGTCAATTTCTGAAAAATCCTCGAAAATAAAGTTTCTCGAAAAATTCTGGAAAATTCTTTATAAATTTTTATGTCAAAAATGGGGCAGAGAGACACCTGGGAGGCACCAGGTGGGGCTGCCACGCCACCTCACACATAGGTGGCGCGGCCCAGCCCTGGCCGCGCCACCCAGGTGTGAGGGGGCCCCACCTGGCCCCTCACTCATCTCTTCTTCCCCTGCTCTTTCTCTCTCCCGAAAAACACCGCCCCATTTGCTCAAGCCCGAGTTCTTGCTGTTCTTCACCTCGATTTTTCGATCTCCTTGTTCAGCCCAACATTTCTGCTGAAATTTGGAGCATTTGTTCTCCGGTATGTGACTCCTCCACTTGTCCAAGTAGAATTTCTTTTGGTGGAGTATTTCTTGAGTATTTTAGCATTGTAGGTGGCAGGATAAATGAGTATGCATGTTTGTTCTATTGCTTAGAATTGCTATTTTGATGCATGTTAGCTCTCTAGTAACCCACTATAGTAGTTTCCTACAATTGCTTGTCTTTAAATCATTTTTTATGAGTTTGTTGAAAAATTTCAGAAATGGAGGAGAATGCTTATCAACTCTCTCAACATGAACTAGAAGTGCATGAAGTTATGAAAGTTCACCGTGAAGAGAAGGTCTTCCCCTCACACTATCCTTGCTCAGCGTTCATGAATGCTGCCGGAATTATGCAGGATTAGAGCATTTTGTTGAGGGTGAACCTCCCCAATATGTTAAACTAACAATGTCTGTGGTGCAGGATTTCAGATTTAGTTGGTCCACTTCTAACCCCACGGTTCATTATAAAATTTATAACAAATCTGTGGATTTGCCTCTTGACGTTTTCTGTACAGCTATTAGAGTACCACAGTGGGGATCGCTTGAGAAGATAAGGGGCCAGCCTAGGCCATTGTTGGAACTATATGAGGAGATTTGTCAAGGAAGAAGCTTCACAGGAGAGGGTGGTAAAACTCGTAATATTCATTTCCCATCCATTCGATATTTTGCCTTCTTTATTACCAAATGTGTTCTTGCTAGGAAATCTGCAAGTAAATTGTCTCTCCATGACCTAGCTTTTATTGCTGCTGCTTTGAGGCGTGATAGAACTTACAATTTGGGTGCCTTAATAGCTTTCCATCTTGATATTAACCGTGAGAAAGGGGGGACCTGTGCAGGACTTATAGCTTCACGCCTGTTAGCTTTTCATGGTGTAGTACCTCATTTTCTAGATTTGCAGTTCCCCGAGGAGAAACTTGATCTTAATTCTATGATTCATCATAAGTTCATTTCTCCTCCTGCTAGTTTGATTAATTTAACATTTAAGCTAACCTTTTTCAAGAAGACTACCTGGAGGGTAGTAAAGACTGATCGATCAGTCCGTTTGCCTGCACCTCTTTTGTTTAACCTTGATCGCGGGAATGGATGGTCGCTTACGGAAGATGAGCTTGATGCGTGCGTTGAGGAGCACCCGCCGCCTGTGCACGATGAGGAGTGCATCGAGGAGTCGGGCCAGCCCTCCAACATTGCAAATTTCCCATATGAGCAACCTTATTATGATTATGCGCCATCAGCTTCATCTTCACGAGAGCCGGGGTACGACTACACCTATGATGACCCACCAGCCTGGGGCAGCTATCAGAGTCAAAATTGATCTCCACTTAGGCCAAAAGCCTAAGCTTGGGGGGAGGTACGCCGACGATTCACTCATCTACATATCATATTTTGTCGGATCTTTGTATATTCACGTTTCGCCTTCTTTATTGTTCTCATTCTTATTTCCACTTTTCCAAAACACAAAAACACAAAAAATATTTCCGTTGTTTCTCTTTGTTTGGTTCTTTAGTTTCCTACCTTTGGTTTGCTTTACTTGCTATTTTCGGTTTGCCATTTGAAAAATCCAAAAATATTTTGCTTTGTTTGCTATTTCCTTCTGCTTTTGTTTCAAAAATCGAAAACCCCAAAAATATTTGTTGTTCTTCTTCGGTTTTGTAAAGTTTGTTGCAGAGTTCAGTCTCCCGTTACTCCATTGGAGCTTGGTATTCACTTTATATTATTCAAGCCACACAAGTGAAGAGCAATAATGACGACATACGACGATCTGAGATGTGGTAAGAGGCTGGTATGAACTCTATTTGTTTTCATTTTTGTACATATACTCATCTATGTGGACATGTTTAGTCGGTTCATGTAAGGTATATGTTATCAAATGGATGCTTTATAGTTCTTGCTTTCATATGATTAGTTTCAATTTACTATTAGCCGGTAGCATGTCATGTAGACGCTTGCATGCATTGTTTTATTCATAATATGGTATGATATTGTGGTATCCACCTCTGAAAAGTTTCATTTGAATCGACTTGGCACATGCTCAAGCATGCATATGACTAAACAAAAAGTCAATTAAGCCTCGATGATCTAAATTGCCTCAGAGTTTTTGTATCATTTTTATGCCTATATTAATTTTGTTTTGTCGCAAGCATGATTATGATAGTTATTGCTCTCTCGATTGTCGCTCCCCAGTCTTTTGCTAGCCTTCACTTGTACTGAGTATGAGCTCTACTCGTGCATCCAATTACCAAAAACCAAGTCTTCCAAAGAGTCCACTATAAATTCCTATGCATGGTATTTGTAAGCCATTCCAAGTAAATTTTCATGTGCTACCTTTCAAAACTTTCAACTACTTCTCATTTTGTGCCACTGTTTTTAGCTCATGGGGACGTAGTGGTCGGAATTGCTATCTTCCATATTAAATTAAGTACCCCTCGACTAGGCAGCTTCATCTGCTCGTCATTAATTTTGTATGAGAGCTGGTCAGACCATTATAATCTAATCCTAAAAGAAAAAAAAGGGCACTCCTCCAAGGAATGTGAAAGTTGGTGGGCACCCGATGGAATCGGTTAGCCATGGTTTGAGAAAGGAAAAAGGTGGGGAGGAGTGCCAAAGCTTTATAAAAGAGCACCAATGTGCCAAAATTTCAAAGAACTTGGAACCGCTCTCACTTGTTTATTATGGAAGATAGCAAGTCCCCATTGCTAGTCGTTGACATAGAACAACCACCTCTCAAAATAAATTTTTATCTCTGTTTTACAAATGAAAAGCTCTAGCACATGTTAAATCCCTGCTTCCCTCTGTGAAGGGCCATTCATTTACTTTTATGTTGAGTCACCATCTTCTAACTTTAAGCACTTCTTGAGAGCATAGCTGTTATTCTTAGTGTAATGTGCTTGTCCCAGAATACAGTTAATTGTGGTATAACTTTGATGCTTGTATCTTTGATATTTCTACTTCTAGTCTTCTCTTGAACTTCAGAGGTGCCTCAGCATTTATGTTTTGCTCTACAAATAAAGGCAAGCGGGATACCACTCTTTCATATCATTTATGCATATTACAATCTTGTTAGCTTCTTATGTACATGTTACTTGTTATTAGTGCATTGGCACTCTTTCATAGCTTGCTTGACTATGAGGTGACATTAGTTGCATATCTCTTATTATGAATTGCCTGAGTACTTGATCACATAGTTAGTATATATACATCATATGAGCAAATGTGTTCGTGAAAGTTTCTTTTATCGCTCTCAGTTGTTAACTGAATTGCTTGAGGACAAGCAAATAGCTAAGCTTGGGGGGAGTTGATACGTCCAAAACGTATCTACTTTCCCAAACGCTTTTGCTATTATTTCTCCTCTAATTTGTGTGTTTTGAATACAACTAACACGGACTGACGTTGTTTTCAGCAGAATTGCTCTGGTGTCTCGTTTTTGTGCAGAAATCCAACTTCCAGTAAAAATTTGGGAAAAATCGTGAAAAATCATATTTCACCAGAAGACCCACGGAGCCAAAAGACAGGAGGGAGAGGAGGCCTGAGGGCTCCTCACACACTGGTGGCGCGGCCCAGCCCTGGCCGCGCCACCCTGGTGTGAGGGGGGCCCAGCAGTCCTCTCGACCTCCCCTCTCGCCTACATATACCCTCTGACGACATAATATCGGAGAGACGGCGTTTTTCCTAGATAGACTTCCGCTGCGCCGCCGCCATCAGAAACCGCGATTCGGAACCAGAAACTCCGTTCTGGCACCCTACCGGGACGGGGATTTGGAGGAGATCTTCATCACCATCACCACCGACGCTCCTCCATCGACCATCCATGACTCCCCATCCATGTGTGAGTAATTCCCCCGCTGTAGGTGAGGGGATGGTAGGGATTGGATGAGATTGTTCATGTAATTTGATATGAGATTGTTAGGGCATAGTGCCTAGTATCTTTATTTAGTGCCTATGACATTGTTACAACTTGTTGTGCTTAATGCTTGACACTTTGGGCCCGAGTGCCATGATTTCAGATCTGAACATGTTATTATTTCTATGATGATACTTGTTGTTTATGGTCTTACCTACAAGTTGTATACACATATTGTTGTTCGGAACCCGAGGCCCCAAAGTGACAGAAATTGGGATAACCGGAGGGGATGGCTATGATGTGAGGATCACATGTGTTCACCGAGTGCTAATGCTTTGCTCCGGTACTCTATTAAAAGGAGTACCTTAATTACCAGTAGTTTCCCTTGAGGCCCTGCGGCAACAGGCTGGTAGGACAAAAGATGTCGTGCGAGTTTCTCCTTGTGAGCACGTACGACTATATATGGAACACATGCCTATGATTGTTTGTACTAGGATGCTTTATCTTATTTATCTGCAATGCCCATGTCTCATTGATTTCATGAATTATCTTATCCATGCAACGCCCGAAATCCATCCCTATGCCTACAGTATTTGTTCCTACTGTTTACTACTGTTACTATTACCGCTACTATTTTACTACTGCTATTACTGTTTCTCTACTGTCATCGCTATAAAAATGTTGCTACTGATAAACTATTGCGAGCAAGACTGTTTCCAGGTGCAGCTGAATTGACAACTCATCTGTTAAGGCTTACATATATTCTTTGGCTCCCCTTGTGTCGAATCAATAAATTTGGGTAATACTTCCCTCGAAGACTGTTGCGATCCCCTATACTTGTGGGTCATCACCCCTCAAGTGTGGACTTAAGCTTGGCAGCATCTGCATGGCGGAAGTGTGAGCACAGTATTGATCGGATAGCGTAAAGGTACTTAAACTTGTCCAAGACAAAAGAAAACTACCGCTATTCTGGAGCTGCTGCTGCAAGTCTGCCACAAGAGCGCTTCTTTCGCCAGCTCCTTCTCCTGCGAGCTGACGACCTGGACCAGGTCCTCCACAACTTTCTTGTAATTCTGGCAAAACGATATGAAGTGTTAGTCACTCTTAGAGCTTTATGCCGGATAGATATCCGCCATAACGCTCGGGGGCTACTCATGATGATTTTTTAGTCACTCTTAGAGCTTTATGCCGGATAGATATCCGCCATAACGCTCGGGGGCTACTCATGATGATTTTTTAGTCACTCTTAGAGCATTATGCTGGATAGCTATCCGCCATAATGCTTGGGGGCTACTCATACTAATTTTTTAGTCTTCTTAAGAGCTTTGTGCCGGATAGTTATCCGCCATAACGCTCGGGGGCTACTCAGTGTAAAATTTAAAGTTCTCTAAAGAGCACCATACAATATGATGGCGCTCAGGGGCTATACTATGCAAAAGTTTCAAGTAGTTTCTCTTAGAGCTCCATAGCGGATCATCTATGAAAATCCGCCACAGCGCTCGGGGGCTACTGGGAGTACATACCTTCTTCATGGTTGCTGTCTTCTCTACAAAAGCGGCAATACCACTGGATAGCTGATTGCTGGCATCTTCTTGGCTGGTGATAAGGTTGACAATCTCAAGTTGCTTCTGCTTCCAAAACAAACTGCCCCCCGCCGAAGCGTCCGCCATCTGACTTTGAAACGAGTCAGAAGCCTTTTCACTTTGGATGACATCATTAGCCGTAGCTTTAGTCATTGGGTTGGCTTCTGGCATCGAGTCAAACTGACCACCAGCATCCTCCATATCGATATCGTTATGAGCAGGGGAGGGAATTGGTGCGTCAGGGGTCTGCGGGATAGCGGCAGGGGAGGGCTTGGTTTGCTTGGATGGCGGTTCCTTGATGACATGCTTCTTCCTTCTAAAGCAAAAAGGGGATTAGCAAAACAATCAAACAACAATGAAGAAATAATAGAGGGTTACTGATGGCTGGCGTGTAGTTGATAATGATAATTATAACCAGACAGTTGGGGAACCCCAAGCGGAAGGTATGATGAGCACAGCAGCAAGCTTTTCCCTCAGTTAGAAACCAAGGTTTGTCGATACGAAGAAGAAAAAGCCAATACGACTGAAGGTGATGCTGACTGGCTTAATAACACTCCAACAAGGGCGCCATTTACGACACTTGTTGACTCATCTTCACCCAGTAGCAATGCGGAACCTGCACACAACACAACCAAGTACTTTGTTCCCAACTTGCGATGAGGTTGTCAATCTCACCGGTTTGCTTGAAACAAAGGGTATGAACGTATCGAGTGGAAAACAGTAAAAGTATGCGAGTAAAGTAAACAGTGCGAGTAAAGTAAGCAGGTGATAGCAATATGATGGAAATAGGACCGGGGTCCATAGTTCACTAGTGGTGTCTCTCCATAAGATAAATAACACATGCTGGGTAAACAAATTACAGTTGGGCAATTGATAGAATAAAGATAACATGATATGTCAAGAAGATCACTATGCGATTTACTCTGGGCATTACAACAAAATACATAGACCGCCATCCAACTGCATCTATGACTAATAATCCACTCACAGGGATATCATCCGAACACCCCATGAGTATTAAGTTGCGAACAACAGATAATTGCATTAAGTAAAGTGTGTAATGTAAACAAAGCATATGCCCTCGAGCATATGAATGTTGTTTTCTCCCTAGTAGCAACAACACATCTACAACCTTAGAGGTTTCTGTCACTCCCCCAGATTAAATAGAGGCATGAACCCACTATCGAGCATGAATACCACCTTTTGGAGTCACTAGCAACTACTCGGCCAAGATAGCTACTAACAACGGAGAGCATGCAAGATCATAAACAACATAGAGATAACATAAGATATATTTCAGTATAGCAACTCAATCATAACACCAATATTCATCGGATCCCAACAAACCAAACATGTAGAATTACATAACGGTGATCTCAATCATGTAGGGCAGCTCATGAGATCTAAACATGAAGCACATGGTGGAGAGGACAACCATCTAGCTACTGCTATGGACCCATAGTCCAAGGTAGACTACTCACTCATCGCTTTGGAGGCAAGCATGGCGATGAAGAAGACCTCCGGTGGCAATTCCCCTCTCCGGCAGGGTGCCGGGAAGAGCTTCTGGACCCTCCCGATCTCGGGTCGACGACGGCGGCGGATCGCGATATGTTTCTGGAAAATTGATCGGGTCCTTAGGTTTTTCCCATCGGGGGGTCTTTATAGGTGAAGGGGCATCGTCAGAAGTGGACCGAGGCGGCCTCACACATAGGGGCCGCAGCCAGGGGCCAGGCCGTGCCGCCCTGGTGTGAGGGCCCCTCGTGGCCCACTCTGTCTCCTCTTCGGTTCTCTGGAAGCTCCGTGAAATATCTGGACGGCTGGCTTTGGTTTCGTCCAATTCTGAGAATATTTCCTGTGTAACTTTTCTGAAACACAAAAACAGCAGAAAACATGGATCTGGCACTGTGGCAACTTGTTAATAGGTTAGTTCCGGAAAATGCATAAAAGTGCCACGAAGTGTAACGAAACATTAGGCAAATGGTGTAAAAACAAGCATGGAGCATCAAAAATTATGGATACGTTGGAGACGTATCAGCATCCCCAAGCTTAACTCCTGCTCGTCCTCGAGTAGGTAAGTGATAACAAAAGAAATAATTTTTGAGGTGACATGCACCTACACAATCTTGATCATATATGTAAGCATTGTGAGCTGGGATCATAAGAACTTAAAATATGGGCATGAAAGATATAATCTTGACAATAAGAACTTAGCAACCATGTTGTAACATGAAAATGAACACAAACAAAAGATCATGAAAATGAAACAATGAAAGTCAAACGTGTGTTCAAATCATAAGGAAAAATATACAAATGGTTTTCAGCTTGTCCTTCATAGAGAGCAAAACATAAATGCATAGGACACCTTCAAGTTTAAGAGGGCGACTAGATACAAGTAATTTAAGAACAAGTGAAACCAACAATATGAATCAATCAATGAAAACTTTGGGACAATGCACATTATACTCAGAATGACAACTATGCTCTCTTAATGGTGCATAAAGATAGAAGGTGGTGACTCAACATAAAAGTAAAAGAAAGGCCCTTCGCTGAGGGAAGCAGTGATTGCAAGTTTTATAACCTTCAAAAATTATGGTACTTACCGGCTTTGAGCTCTCATTGCCCCCATCATAAGCATCTTGAATGGTTAAAGTTAATGCGAGAACAATTATGATGCATATGCTTGACAAATCATAAGTTGAAAACCTCGTGTCCCGTGAATACGAGTACCCAAACCTCATGCTACTTTACTTAAAGTCCCAAACAAGGCTCTTGTCATTGTAAGTATATGTGTATCATTGAGAACCGCCAATGGGGTACCTCCGTGCCCGATGACATGGAACAAGCCCACATCAAAATGACAGGACAAGCAGACAATGAACACCTCGACATCTCTTTTATTTACCATTTGTTTAGCTTTTTATTTTGAGATGCGTCGTCGAATGTCCACTATAGGCATGCTGCAAATTTCCACCATGAATTATGCATGGCTTAGATTGGCGGCCCATGCATTTCTCTAACACATATACAAACTCCATGATCCCCACAAGATTCCTAATTCATTTCACACCGTGGGCATCCATAAACAAAAGATCACGATATCAACTCAAATAAGAGGTGCAATGTTGAAAGCTTGTCCATGACGGCATGGCTGGGCTAGTCTCCAACTTACAACTTGCAAGCATAACAACTCAACATAAGAGACCACAATGTCAAATTTTTAAGGACAAGAAAAAGTAAAGTGTGCCTTCCGGTTCGTGAGAGCTTTACTGACCAATTTTCGCATAACACTGGTAAGAGTTTAATTGAAGAGAAAATAAAAGCAAGTCAAATTTACTTGGAATAGCAAATTGCTAATAGGTATGTATGGTGGACACTTTGGCAAACTTGGTTTTTAGGAGTTGGATGCACGAGTAGAGCTCATACTCAGTACAAGGCGAGGGCTAGCAAAAGACTGGGAGCGACCAACTAAGAGAGCAATAATGGCCATAATCATGCAAAGCGACAAAGCGACATTAAAAGAAGCATAAGATGGCATCAAAAGTCAAAAACTAAATGATCATAGAGGCTATTGGCGACTTTGTAAGAGTCTAACATGTGTGAGCATGCACCAAGTCAACCCAAATAAAGCATCAAGGAGAAAACCAAAATAATGCTTCCAAACAATTAAAACAACGCATGATTTTTTTCAAAGGCTCATTAAGCAATCTCAGTTATTTGAGACAAGTCATGCTACAGCAAAACCACTAAGCATACTATCAAAAAGACATCAAGCATGACATGAAAAAGCCTAAGCCGCAGTCTACACAAGCTCCTTCTTGTACCACTTTTTTGCATAAAGCTTTTTTCTCTTTTCCAACACCATTCAAACTTTTTTAATCCAGCTCTTTTGAGGAAAACCAACATGGTCCAGAGGCAAAAATACACCTTGATAAATAAATTTAAGAAGATCTGAATGCAAATCAAGGCGAAAACAAAAACCAAAAAGCAGTAGCAGAAAAAGAAGAACACTCGGTTTTTGATAAGAATTAAAACTAGAGCGTTCTTGGCAAATGAAAAGCAAGGCAACTTCTCCAAAAGAAATTTGTTGGGGTCCAACCATTTATTTCAGCAAATAAACTAAACTAATAAAGAAAACTAAAACAACTGATGCTCCAAGAAAAACACATAGTGCATGAAGCAATAAAAATATAGTGTCTTGAAAAGTGACCTGATTTTTGCCGATGAAGAAGGGGTGCCTCGGGGGCATCCCCAAGCTTTGACGCTTGTACTTCTTGGATATTTCTTGGGGTGATGCATGGGAATCCCCAAGCTTGAGCTTTTGTCCATTCTTCAACTCATCTCATCATTCTCCAATCCCTACACTTGAAAACTTCCTTCATACAAAATTAAACACAAATCTATTAGCAACATTAGTGTAAGAATAACATATAATCAACCTCTTTTGCTTCAGGTTTTAACCTAAAACCACCACATATTAAGTATATACTACAGTAGCAACTTCCCCAAAAGTTCCGTGATCAAAAGAACTCAAAAGAAAGCGATAAAGCGGCAAACACAAATATTGGCAGAAATCTGTCAAAACAGAACAGCTGACAAAGGTCGAATTTTTAAGGGGTTTTCTGTTGCTCAAATCAAAAAGTGTTCTACTAATGAAAGTTTGGATATGACCTGGGGCATATGCACAAGAAATCGTAGGTCCAAAAGATATACAGAGAATGTTTACGAATTTTTACGGTGCGGCACCGAAAACAGTTTCAGGACAACAACATCCCCAAATCTTTACCTCACTCAAATTAGAGGCTTCTCTTGGCACAACAATGAAATAAAAATGATAAGGAGAGGTCATTACTGTAGTAATGACTTCCAAGACTCAAATAAAAGAAAAAGTACTGAATATAAAACATTGGGTTATCTCTCAAGAGTGCTTTTCTTTAACGCCTTTGAGCTAGGCGCAGAAAATTGCGAATCAAGTAACATCAAGAGATGAAGCATCAAGCTCATAATTTGCTCTAAGAATAGAGTCAAAAAGTAATTTATTTCTTCTCCTAGGGAAGTGTTCCATACCTTTCTTGAGTGGTAATTGATATTTGATGGTGCCTTCTCTCATATCAATGATTGCACCTACAGTTCGAAGAAAGGGTCTTCCCAAAATAATAGGACATGAAGCATGGCATTCAACGTCCATAACGAGAAAATCAACGGGAACAAGGTTATTATTAACCATAATAAGAACATCATTAATCCTTCCCAAAGGTTTCTTCTTAGCAACATCAGCAATAGGAACATCATAATAACATTTTTCAAGCGGTGGTAAGTCTAGCATGTCATAAATTTTTCTAGGCATGATAGAAATACTAGCACCTAGATCACATAAAGCATGGCAATCAAAACTATTAACATGCATATCAATGATGGGTTCCCAACCATCTTCTAACTTCCTGGGAATAGAAGCTTTCTGCTTCAACTTTTCATCCCTAATTTTCATGAGAGCATTGGTAATATGCTTAGTAAAAGCAATATTTAAAGAACTAGCATTGGGAGTCAAAGCAAGATTTTGCAAGAACAAAATTACTTCAGATATATTGCAGCCATCAACATCAAAATCATTAAAGGAAGTAGAGCTATCATCTCCCACACTCCAAAAAATTTCAGCACTCTTTTGAGAAAAAGTTTTGGCAGTTTTAGGCTTTTTAACACAAGGAGTGGTTGTTTTCTCTACACCAATCAAAGTAAGAGGATTGCTAGCATTAGGAACAACATCATCAGAGGTAGTAATAGTACAAACTTTCATATTCCTAGCAATCTCATCCTCTCTTTCCCATCTAGCATGCAATTCTGCTAACAGTCTAATATTTTCATCAATTCCAACTTGAATAGCATTAGCAGTAGCAAAAACATTGTTCTCTTTCACATCATTAGGCAACACTTTTAATTTCAAAAGTTCAACATCATGAGCAAGGCTATCAACTTTAGAAGCAAGAATATCAATTTTGCCTAACTTTTCCTCAACAGACTTATTAAAAGCAGTTTGTTTTACGATGAAATCCTTGAGCATTACCTCAAGCTCGGAGGGCGCGGCCCTAGTGTTGTTGGAGGAATTACCATAAGAATTACCATAAACATTACCATTGGTAGAAGGATACGGCCTATAATTGTTACTAGCAAAATTGTTCCTATAAGCATTGTTGTTAAAATTATTGTTTCTAATGAAGTTCACATCAACATGCTCTTCTTGAGCAACCAAAGAGGCTAAAGGAAGATTATTAGGATCAACATGAGTCCTATCATTACCAAGCATAGCCATAATAGTATCAATCTTATCACTCAAGGAAGAGGTTTCCTCAACAGAATTTACATTCTTACCTTGTGGAGCTCTCTCGGTGTGCCATTCGGAGTAATTTACCATCATGTTGTCAAGTAGCTTTGTTGCGGCGCCCAAGGTAAGGGACATAAAAGTGCCTCTAGCAGCTGAATCTAATAGGTTCCTCGAAGAAAAATTCAGTCCTGCATAAAAAGTTTGGACAATCATCCAAGTAGTCAGTCCATGAGTGGGGCAATTTTTTATCATAGATTTCATTCTTTCCCAAGCTTGAGCAACATGTTCATTATCAAATTGACTAAACTTCATAATATTGCTATGCAAAGATATAATTTTAGCAGGAGGATAATATCTACCAATGAAAGCATCCTTACACTTAGTCCATGAATCAATACTATTCTTAGTCAAAGATAGCAACCAATCTTTAGCTTTTCCTCTCAAAGAAAAAGGAAACAACTTGAGCTTAATAATATCACTTTCTACATTCTTATATTTCTGCATCTCACATAGCTCAACAAAATTGTTGAGATGAGTTGCAGCATCATCAGTATTATTACCAGAAAATTGCTCTTTCATAACAAGGTTCAACAAAGCAGGCTTAATCTCATAAAAGTTTGCAATAGGAGTGTAGATAAAATCACTATTGTTCGTGCTAGTAAAGTCACACAACTTGGTGTTTTCAGGATTAGCCATTTCAGCAAAACTAAAAGTAGACAAGTAAAAACAACTACCAAGGATTCTAATTTTTTTGGGTTTTTGATAAAAACAATGCAAGTAAAAATAAATAAAGTAAAGCAAAACAAACAACAAAGTAAAGGATGTGCGTGCGAAAAACTCCCCTTGCAGAGGTCTTCTTTTTCTTCCCCGGCAACGGCGCCAGAAAAGGGCTTGATGGCTGGCGTGTAGTTGATGATGATAATTATAACCAGACAGTTGGGGAACCCCAAGCGGAAGGTATGATGAGCACAGTAGCAAGCTTTTCCCTCAGTTAGAAACCAAGGTTTGTCGATACGAAGAAGAAAAAGCCAATACGACTGAAGGTGATGCTGACTGGCTTAATAACACTCCAGCAAGGGCGTCGTTTATGACACTTGTTGACTTGTCTTCACCCAGTAACAACGCGGAACCTGCACACAACACAACCAAGTACTTTGTTCCCAACTTGCGATGAGGTTGTCAATCTCACCGGTTTGCTTAAAACAAAGGGTATGAGCGTATCAAGAGGAAAACAGTAAAAGTATGCGAGTAAAGTAAACAGGTGATAGCAATATGATGAAAATAGGACCGGGGGTCCACAGTTCACTAGTGGTGTCTCTCCATAAGATAAATAACACATGCTGGGTAAACAAATTACAGTTGGGCAATTGATAGAATAAAGATAACGTGATATGTCAAGAAGATCACTATGCGATTTACTCTGGGCATTACAACAAAATACATAGACCGCCATCCAACTGCATCTATGACTAATAATCCACTCACGAGAAAATCATCCGAACATCCCATGAGTATTAAGTTGCGAACAACAGATAATTGCATTAAGCAAAGTGTGTAATGTAAACAAAGCATATGCCCTCGAGCATATGAATGTTGTTTTCTCCCTAGTAGCAATAGCACATCTACAACCTTAGAGGCCCCCTCTTGGAGTTACTAGCAACTACTCGGCCAAGATAGCTACTAACAGCGGAGAGCATGCAAGATCATAAACAATATAGAGATAACATAAGATATATTTTAGTATAGCAACTCAATCATAACACCAATATTCATCGGATCCCAACAAACCAAACATGTAGAATTACATAACAGTGATCTCAATCATGTAGGGCAGCTCATGAGATCTAAACATGAAGCACATGGTGGAGAGGACAACCATCTAGCTACTGCTGTGGACCCATAGTCCAAGGTAGACTACTCACTCATCGCTCCGGAGGCAAGCATGGCGATGAAGAAGACCTCCGGTGGCGATTTCCCTCTCCGGCAGGGTGCCGGGAAGAGCTTCTGGACCCTCCCGATCTCGGGTCGACGACGGCGGTGGATCGCGATGTGTTTCTGGAAAATTGATTGGATCCTTAGGTTTTTCCCGTCGGGGGTCTTTATAGGCGAAGGGGCATCGTCAGAAGTGGACCGAGGCGGCCTCACACATAGGGGCGACCAGGGGCCAGGCCGCGCCGCCCTGGTGTGAGGGCCCCTCGTGGCCCCACTCCGTCTCCTCTTCGGTTCTCTAGAAGCTCCGTGAAATATCTGGACGGCTGGCTTTGGTTTCATCCAATTCCGAGAATATTTCCTGTGTAACTTTTTTGAAACACAAAAATAGCAGAAAGCAGGGAACTGGCACTGTGGCAACTTGTTAATAGGTTAGTTCCAGAAAATGCATAAAAGTGCCACGAAGTGTAACGAAACATTAGGCAAATGGTGTAAAAACAAGCATGGAGCATCAAAAATTATGGATACGTTGGAGACGTATCAGTTACCTTGACTTTGGCAGGTTGATGGTAGCGGTATTCTCGAATGGCGTTTCTAGCTCCGCCCTGCGTTGAGCTTCGAAACAGCGGGAATCAGTAGATTTCCCGCCACCACCACGAGATTTCACGCTGCTGCCCCGCTTCTTGGTGACCACCTTCGCCTTAGCCGTGCGGGCTGTGTCATCTATGTCCCCCGCCATCTCCTCTTTGTTTCCGCTGGAGTGAATTACTTCCTCCTCAGTGGTAGGCTTCGAGTTGGAGCGGCGAAGGGGATGAGCAAAGTCCGCAGGACCAAGCGATTTGAGATGATAAATAAAGACATCAATTAGAATAAAGTGCAAAGGTATCATGGAATACCATGGCGGAAACATAACTTACCGGAGGGCAGCTGCCATTCTCAAACATTGCCATGCCAAATTTCAAAGGCTTCTTCCTGGGAGATTTCATAAGAGAGCGAATGCGCTTCTCGACCACCTTAGGGTCTAGCTCCTTGTCTGAATAACGCATGCCATCATTTGCACCAGTATACTCATGTATCAGGCTATTGCGGTGTTGTAGAGGTTAGATCTACCGAGATATCCAATAGTTGATGGTGTCGATTCCTTTCAGACCATCTTTGGATAGCTTGGCAATCCGCCGTGCCAGGAGCTTGATGTAAGGGGTGGCGGTTTCGTCGTTGACAGGCTTCCAGGAGTCGCGGGGCTGAGCTGCTATGTTCTCAAAGGAAGGAAGGCCGCGGGCTTGAGATGGCGCAGGCTTGTCCGCCATGTAGAACCAGGACCCTCTCCATCCTATGGCGGAATCCAGAGGCGTGATGAAGGGATATTCTTTTGATCTCCGTGGAAGAAAGCATATTGTTCCACAGGTTCAAAGGAATCCGTCATCCTCGTAATTGGCCCGCATAGAGAAGAAGAGCTGGAAGAGGTCTACCCTGGGACGAATCCCAAGGAATCCTTCACACAGGGCCGCGTATCCCGCGACAGACACCAAGCTATTTGGGGCTATATGGTGGAGCTGCAGCCCATAGAACTTCATGAGATTTGTGAAGAAAGAAGATGGCGGCATACTGAGACCCCTCTCCACGTGAGATTTGAGCATCACGATTTTAGTGGAGTTAGGGGCTGGCACCAGGGCTTTAAAGTCAGTCCGCCAGTGGGACTCTGCCTGGGGGGCCACGGTGCCCTCGTCCTCCAAAGCTTGGACGTGAGCGTCCTTGACATGGCATTTTGCCCAGTACCCATGGAGGTTCTGGGGAATCTGCTCTTCTTGAATCCCAGCTCTGTCGTCTTGCTCCTCTTCTTCGGCTTCGCCTTCCACTTCCTTGTCCGTGGCCTCTTCTGTGGTCATTCCCGCCATCTCCTCCTCAGCCTCGGACGTGATGTACTCTAGATACGAATCCGCCATTGAGGGATGCGTGCCCTGAGCAGATTGCTGCAGAGGGGAATCTTCCTTCTCAGCTTTGGAAGGGTGGCGGGAAGGAGATTGATACGTCTCAAACGTATCTATAATTTTTGATGCTGCATGCTTGTTTTTACACCATTTGCCTATTGTTTCGTTGCACTTAGTGGCACTTTTATGCATTTTCTGGAACTAACCTATTAACGAAGTGCCACAGTGCCAGTTTCCTGTTTTCTGCTGTTTTTGTGTTTCAGAAGTGATACACAGGAAATATTCTCGGAATTGGACGAAACAAGTTCCTGAAGTCTTATTTTTCCTGGAAGCTTCCAGACATCCGAAGGAGAGACGGAGAGGGGCCACCAGGGCCCCACACACAGGGCCGGCGCGGCCTGGCCCCTGGCCGCGCCACCCCTGTGTGAGGGAGCCTGGCTCCACCTCTGACATCGCCCCTTCGCCTATAAGTACCCCCCGACGAGAAAAACCTAAGGGCCCGATCAGATTTCCAGAACACATCGCGATCCGCCGCCGCCGTCGACCCGAAGATCGGGAGGGTCCAGAAGCTCTTCCCGGCACCCTGCCGGAGAGGGGAATCGCCACCGGAGGTCTTCTTCATCGCCATGCTTGCCTCCGGAGCGATGAGTGAGTAGTCTACCTTGGACTATGGGTCCATAGCAGTAGCTAGATGGTTGTCTTCTCCACCATGTGCTTCATGTTTAGATCTCATGAGCTGCCATACATGATTGAGATCACCGTTATGTAATTCTATGATGTTGGTTTGTTGGGATCCGATGAATATTGGTGTTTATGATTAAGTTGTTGTACTGAATTATATCTTTTGTTATCTCTATGTTGTTTATGATCTTGCATGCTCTCCGTTGTTAGTAGCTATCTTGGCCGAGTAGTTGCTAGTGACTCCAAGAGGGGGTATTTATGCTCGATAGTGGGTTCATGTCTCTATTTCACCTGGGGGAGTGACAGAAACCTCTAAGGTGGTAGATGTGCTGTTGCTACTAGGGAGAAAACAACATTCATATGCTCAAGGGCATATGCTTTGTTTACATTACACACTTTGCTTAATGCAATTATCTGTTGTTCGCAACTTAATACTTCTAGGGTGTTCGGATGATATCCCCGGGAGTGGATTATTAGTCATAGATGCAGTTGGATGGCGGTCTATGTATTTTGTTGTAATGCCCAGAGTAAATCTCATAGTGATCTTCTTGACATATCACGTTATCTTTATTCTATCAATTGCCCAACTGTAATTTGTTTACCCAGCATGTTATTTTATCTATGGAGAGACACCACTAGTGAACTGTGGACCCCGGTCCTATTTTAATCATATTGCAATCACCTGTTTACTTTTCCCGCACTGTTTACTTTACTCGCATACTCTACTGTTTTCCACTCGATACACTCATAACCTTTGTTTCAAGCAAACCGGTGAGATTGACAACCTCATCGCAAGTTGGGAGCAAAGTATTTGTTTGTGTGTGTGCAGGTTCCACAACACCTTCAGTCGTCATTGTCTCTCCTCTCCTGTTCGATAAACCTTGGTTTCTTAAACTGAGGGAAAACTTGCTGCTGCACTCATCATACCTTCCTCTTGGGGTTCCCAACGGGCTGGTTATTCACCACGCACAAGGATAGTCTGTTGCCACATTCACTTGGAGCATCAGAGATCCGGGATTCATGGCGGCAAACGAAGTTTGGATCCCGCTATGGAACGCTTGAAGTTCTTGGTGAACTGTTCTGGCGGAAAAAGCCGCCGACGGCGAGGTAATCCTGCGGTGGCTCGTCGGAGATGACGGAGCTCTCATGGAGGCACTGAGGAGAGAGAATGCGAGGGGAAGAATGAGGTGTGACCGGCCGGGGGTGAGAGGCCGGGGTATATATAGGCCCCGGACCTCGAGATTTGTGCCCGCCATCACAACCGCTCAACCTGATCGCAGAAACCCTAATCCAGCGACACGTGTCTGGGGGGTAAAAAAGTAACTTCAGTAAAACAGTGCATGCGCTATGAATCTTGCCCTAGAAGGAACTACGTGCTGAAATTTACGGCAGATTTCTATGGTATGATCCAGCGGATCCCGGTAATCTCGCTAAGTTGAAACTACATCGCGTGATCCGCTATTTATGGCGGATTTATAGATGGAGAAAAGAGGAACATTAAGAACTACCATCCAAACACAGGACAGAAGATGAGCCATGGCAGATAGACTTCGCCAAAGACGAGGCATGTCGGATGGAGATGGCGATCTTGAAGTTCCCTGGGGGCGACTGTTGGGGATATACCAAACAGGTATACCAGCGACGCAGTCCTAAACCAGCAAGCCAGGGTGGCCCATCAAGGTGGTATGGTGGATTGCCTACCGGGCGGCCCAGTTGCTGGAGAGACCATGGCGGTACTGGACGCAGGAGCTTATGTCGGATCCGGAGACAGGCCCATGGAGGGTTGCCTTGTAGTACACGCATAGGACTTAGTCTAGGACTCCAAGTTGTATCCGCTCTGGTACCACCGTGTAGCCCACGCCAGGCGCCTTTATAAGCCAGCGTGGGGAAGCCCTTGAGGCACAGCTTAGACTTAGGGCCAATCGCATAGAGAACTTGTTGTCGTATAGTGAATTATAGCAGCACGTAGGGTCTCGCCATCGTTGCGGGATCTGAAGCTGGGTAAACTCATGCTACCACCGTCCCGGATTGTTCCGTCATGTTCACCCCCTTCCACAAACCGCCATACACCTACCCCTATGGCAGATCTGTTGACGAAACCATGACAGTGATCATGATTGGGAAAAGCAATCTACTTTTGATATTGAAAATCTTTTTGGTACCAATTCTAAAAATTATGAGGTTAATAATTGTTGTACCATTAGTACTATCCATGTTCCTTCCTATGATGATATGTTTAATGAATATGCTTTGCAAGATAGCTATTCTATAGCTTATGATGATACTAAACCTATAGTTTATGATAGTTACGATGATGAGTATAATATTTTTAGTTCACCTACTTTTGAGGAGAAAACAAGGTATGATTACAATATGCCTCCTATTTTTGATGATTATGGTGATGAGAATAATTATTCTGTTGAATTTGCTCCTACAAAGATTGCTAAGAATTATGTTCATGTGGGGAGTATTAATTCTTTTATCCAGGTGGCTCATGACAGGGATGCTTTATGTGATAGTTATGTTAGTTCTATTCATGATGCTACTGAAAGTTACTATGAGAGAGGGAAACATGGTTTGATGAATCTCAACAATATTGAGTTTCCCCTCTTTTTGTTGGAATTCTTGAAGTTGTACTTGTTTTGCCTTCCTATGCTTTTTGCTTTGCGCTTTTATGACTTGTCTCTTTACAAGACTATTTTTCATAGGAAGTGGTTTATATTTAAATGTGTTTCATATTTGCTTTTTAATGCTCTCTATTGCTTCAAGTTCTTTTGTGGCACATATGCCATAAGTTCTTCTCTGGCGCCTACATGAGCATCTTTTCAAATTACTGCGCCTAGCTTAAAGGCGTTAAAGAAAAGCACTCTTGGGAGATAACCCAATGTTTTATTTTCAGTACTTTTTCTTTTATTTGAGTCTTGCAAGTTATTACTACTATAATAACCACTCCTTATCCTTTTTATTTTGTTGTTGTGCCAAGGAGAACCTCTAATTTGAGTGAGGTAAAATTTGGGGAAGTTGCTGTCCTGAAACAGATTTCGGTGCTGCACCGTAAACATTTGTGAATATTCTCTGAATATCTTTTTGACCTGCGATTTCTTGTGCATATGTCCCACGTTATATCCAAACTTTCATTAGTTTTACACTTTTCGATTTGAGCTACATAAAACCTTCGAAAAAATTGACCTTTGTCAGATGTTCTATTTTGACAGATTTCTGCCGCTATTTATGTTTGCCTCTCGATCGCTTTCTTTTTGAGTTCTTTTGATCACGGAACTTTTTGGGAAGTTGCTACAGTAGTATATGCTTTATATATGGTGGTTTTGAGTTGAAATCGGAACCAAAAATGGTTGATTCATTATTATGCTTATGCTAACGTTGCTAATAGAATTGTGTTGAGTTTTGTATGAAGGAATTTTTCAAGTGTAGGGATTGGAGAATGATGAGATGAGGTGAAGAATGGAAAAAAGCTCAAGCTTGGGGATGCCCATGCAACCCCCAAGAAATATCCAAGAGGTACAAGCGTCAAAGCTTGGGGATGCCCCCGAGGCACCCCTTCTTTATCGGCAAAAATCAGGTCACCTTTCAAGACACTATATTTTTATTGCTTCATGCACTATGCATTTTTCTTAGAGCGTCGGTTGTTTTTGCTTTCAGTTTTCTTTTTATTTTGGTTGCTGCAATAAATTGTTGGATCACATTATGTTTGTTTTGGAGAGAGACTTATTCCATTTTTCATTGCCAAAAACACTCTAGTTTTCACTCTTATCGTTCAGCGAGTGTTCTCTTCTTCTGCTACTGTGTTTAGCTTTCATTTTTCGCCTTGATTTTTGTTCAGATCTTGTTTTATCTTTGCATCAAGGTGTATTTGGACCTCTGGTCTATGTTGGTATTCATCAAAAAAGTTGTTTCAAAAAGGTTCGAATGGTGTTGGAAAAGAGAAAAAGTTTCATGAAAAAAAGTGGTACAAAAAGGAGCTTGTTTAGACTGCGGCTTAGGCTTTTGCATGTCGTGCTTGATGTCTTTTTGATAGTATGCTTAGTGATTTTTGATGTAGCATGACTTGTCTGAAATGACTGAGATTGCTTAATGAGCCTTGATACGTCTCCAACGTATCCATAATTTTTGATGCTCCATGCTTGTTTTTACACCATTTGCTTAGTGTTTCGTTACACTTCGTGGCATTTTTATGCATTTTCTGGAACTAACCTATTAACGAGATGCCACAGTGCCAGTTCCCTGTTTTCTGCTGTTTTTGTGTTATTCTCGGAATTGGACAAAATAAAAGCCAGACGTCCAGATATTTAACGAAGCTTCCAGAAGACCGAAGAGGAGACGGAGCCGAGCCATAGGGCATCTACACCACCAGGGGGTGCGGCCTGCCCCTGGCCCACGCCGGCCTGTGGTGTGGGCCCCCTGGTCCACTTCTGACGCTGCTCCTTCGCCTATAAAGACCCCCCGACAGGAAAAACCTAAGGACCCGATCACTTCTCCAGAAACACATCGCGATTCGCCGCCGTCGTCGACCCGAGGTCGGGAGGGTCCAGAAGCTCTTCCCGGCACCCTGCCGGAGAGAGGAATCACCACCAGAGGTCTTCTTCATCGCCATGCTTGCCTCCGGCGCGATGAGTGAGTAGTCTACCTTGGACTATGAGTCCATAGCAGTAGCTAGATGGTTGTCTTCTCCACCATGTGCTTCATGTTTAGATCTCGTGAGCTGCTTTACATGATCAAGATCACCGTTATGTAATTCTACATGCTGTGTTTGTTGGGATCCGATGAATATTGGTGTTATGATTGAGTTGATGTACTGAATTTTATCTTATGTTATCTCTATGTTGTTTATGATCTTGCATGCTCTCCGTTGTTAGTAGCTATCTTGGCCGAGTAGTTGCTAGTGACTCCAAGAGGGGGTATTTATGCTCGATAGTGGGTTCATGCCTCTATTTAATTTGGGGAGTGACAGAAACCTCTAAGGTTGTAGATGTGCCGTTGCTACTAGGGGGAAAACAACATTCATATGCTCGAGGGCATATGCTTTGTTTACATTACACACTTTGCTTAATGCAGTTATCTGTTGTTCGCAACTTAATACTTGTGGAGTTCTCGGATTGATTCGCCACAAGTGGATTATTAGTCATAGGTGCAGTTGGATGGCGGTCTATGTATCTTGTTGTAATGCCCAGAGTAAATCTCATAGTGATCCTCTCGACATATCACGTTGTCTTTATTCTATCAATTGCCCAACTGTAATTTGTTTACCCATCATGTGTTATTTTATCTTATGGAGAGACACCACTAGTGAACTGTGGACCCCGGTCCTATTTCCTTTATATTGCTATCACCTGTTTACTTTACTCGCACTGTTTACTTTACTCGCATACTATTATCACTTTCCACTCGATACGCTCATACCCTTTGTTTCAAGCAAACCGGTGAGATTGACAACCTCATCGTAAGTTGGGAACAAAGTATTTGGTTGTGTTGTATGCAGGTTCCACGTTGTCGCTCGCAAAGCAAAGCTTGGACGAGGCGCCCTATAAATTGTTCAGAGCTGTCGTGAAGCTAGCGGGCATCACCTTCGGTTGTTTGGCTTTTTCCTACTGGATTGATAACCTTGGTTTCTTACTGAGGGAAAAACTTGCTGCTATATTCATCAAACCTTGCTCTTGGGGTTTCCAACTGGCCGGTCATTTACTTCATCAATTACACGCCAACAAGTTCTCTGGCACTATTCATCACCACGCTATCAACAAGTTTTTCTGGCGCCGTTGCCGGGGAAAAAGAAGACTTCTGCAAGGGGAGTTTCGCACGCACATTCTTTACTTTGTTTTAAGTTTTGCTTTTACTTTATTTTTACTTGCATCATTTTATCAAAAACACAAAAAAATTAGTATCCTTTATAGTTGTTACTTTATTACTTTTAGTTCATTATGTTGTTCCCTAAGTACGTTTTGGAGGACCTCTCAGTAGGTAGTGGTTCAATTATTGGAAAAAGTAACATTGAGGAGTTCTTTAATCATATTAGTATGCATAAAGAAGTTGACGAAAAGTCTTTGGTTGAGCTTGCTCCTAGTATTGAAGTTGCTTCTGCTTATTTAATTCACATGTTGGAAGCTAGGTTTGCTAGTCTTAATCCTTTTATGCAACACATGTTCCTTAAGCTTCATGATATTGAAGATCCTGAAAACAAAGCTTTTATCTTGGAAACTTTGCGCATAGAATTTAGAGATGTTGCCATTGAAGCTAAGAAAGTTCTTAAGCGCTTTAATAAACTCGGCTCACCTATAAAGGTTGTTAGTACAAACAATGAAGGAACCAAAATACCTATACCTAGCAAGCTCTTGGGATTGTATGAAGCTTTTGAAAATAATTTTGATTGGATTTGTCCCAAAAATCTTTTTAGTGATTTGAGTGAATCAAAGCATGATCACAAAGGGTCTTCAAAAACTTATGTGGATGAAATACAATGCCTTATTGAAAAGACTTCTGCAGTTTATCTTAATGCCTCTTTCAAAAATACTTGATTCGCACTTTCTGCGCCTAGCTCAAAGGCGTTAAAGAAAAGCACTCTTGGGAGATAACCCAATGTTTTTACATTTAGTTCTTTTTCTTTTATTTGAGTCTTGGAAGTTATTACTACTGTAATGACCTCTCCTTATCATTTTTATTTCGTTTTTGTGCCAAGAGAAGCCTCTAATTTGAGTGAGGTAAGATTTGGGGATGTTGCTATCCTGAAACAGTTTTCGGTGCTGCACCATAAAAATTTGTGAAAATTCTCTATATATCTTTTGGACCTCGATTTCTTGTGCATATGCCCCAGGTTATATCCAAACTTTCATTAGTTGAACACTTTTTGATTTGAGCAACAGAAAACCCTCTAAAAATTCGACCTTTGTCAGCTGTTCTGTTTTGACAGATTTCTGCCAATATTTGTGTTTGCCGCTTTATCGCTTTCTTTTTGAGTTCTTTTGCTCATGGAACTTTTTTGGGGAAGTTGCTACAGTAGTATATGCTTTATATGTGGTGGTTTTGAGTTGAAACCTGAAGCAAAAAGGGGTTGATTCAATGTTATGCTTACACTAATGTTGCTAATAGATTTGTGTTTAGTTTTGTATGAAGGAAGTTTTCAAGTGTAGGGATTGGAGAATGATAAGATGAGTTGAAGAATGGACAAAAGCTCAAGCTTGGGGATGCCCATGCACCCCAAGAAATATCCAAGAGGTACAAGCGTCAAAGCTTGGGGATGCCCCCGAGGCACCCCTTCTTCATCAGCAAAAATCAGGTCACCTTTCAATACACTATATTTTTATTGCTTCATGCACTATGCGTTTTTCTTGGAGCGTCTGTTGTTTTAGTTTTCAGTTTTGTTTAGTTTTGTCTGCTGCAATAAATGGTTGGACCCCAACAAATTTCTTTTGGAGAAGTTGCCTTGCTTTTCATTTGCCAAGAACACTCCGTTTTTCATTCTTATCGTTTCAACGAGTGTTCTCTTTTTCTAAAACTGCGTTTAGCTTTCGATTTTCACCTTGATTTATGTTCAGATCTTGTTATATCTTTGCATAAAGGTGTATTTTTGCCTCTGGTCCATATTGGGTTTCATCAAAAGAGTTGTTTATAAAAAGTTCGAATGGTGTTGGAAAAGAGAAAAAGCTTCATGCAAAAAAGTGGTACAAGAAGGAGCTTGTGTAGACTGCGGCCTAGGCTTTTGCATGTCACGCTTGATGTATTTTTGATAGCATGCTTAGTGGTTTTGCTGTAGCATGACTTGTCTCAAACGACTGAGATTGCTTAATGAGCCTTTGAAACAAATCATGCGTTGTTTTAATTATTTGGAAGCATTATTTTGGTTTTCTCCTTGATGCTTTATTTGGGTTGACTTGGCGCATGCTCACACATGTTAGACTCATACAACGTCGCCATTGCCTCTATGATCATTTAGTTTTTGACTTTTGATGCCATCTTATGCTTCTTTTAATATCGCTTTGTCGCTTTGCATGATTATGGCCGTTATTGCTCTCTTAGTTGGTCGCTCCCAGTCTTTTGCTAGCCCTCATTCTGTACTGAGTATAAGCTCTACTCGTGTATCCAACTCCTAAAAACCAAGTTTGCCATTTGTGTCCACTATAAATTCCCACACATGGTATTTGTAAGCCATTCCAAGTAAATTTTCATGTGCTACCTTTCAAAAAACCTTCAAAATACTTCTCGTTTTGTGACACTATTTTCAGCTCATGGGGACGTAGTGGTCGGATTTGCTATCTTCCATATTGCTTATTCCAAAAAGAAAAAAAGGAAAAAAAAGAAAGAAAAAAAGGCACTCCTCCATGGTATGTGAATGTTGGTGGGCACCCGATGGAATTGGTTAGCCATGGTTTGTGAAAGAAAAAAAGGTGGGGAGGAGTGCCAAGCTTTATAAAAGAGCACAAAAAGTGCCAATCTCTCTCAAAAACTTGCTTCATTTTTGTATGGAAGATAGTAAGAACCCCATTGCCAGTCGTTGACAAAAGCAACCACCTCTCAAATTCCAATTTTTATCTCTCTGTTTTACAAATGAAAAGCTCTAGCACATGTTTAATCACTGCTTTCCTTCGCGAAGGGCCTTTCTTTTACTTTTATGTTGAGTCTCCACCTTCCACCTTTATGCACCGTCTAAGAGAGTATAGTTGTCATTCTGAGTGTAATGTGCATTGTCCCAAAGTTTTCATTGATTGATTCATGATGTTGGTTTGACTTGTTCTTAAATTATTTGTATCTAGTCGCCCTCTTAAACTTGAAGGTGTCCTATGCATTTATGTTTTGCTCTCTCATGAAGGACAAGCTGAAAACCATTTGTATGTTTTTCCGTATGATTTGAACACATGTTTGACTTTCATTGTTTCATTTTCATGATCTTTCATTGGTGTTCTTTTTCATGTTATAACATGGTTGCTAAGTTTCTTCTATCAAGATTATGTCTTTCATGCCCATGTTTTAAGTTCTTTTGATCCCAGTGCACAACGCTTACATATATGATCAAGATTGTGTAGGTGCATGTCACCTCAAAAATTATTTCTTTTGTTATCACTTACCTACTCGAGGACGAGCAGGAGTTAAGCTTGGGGATGCTGATGCGTCTCCAACGTATCCATAATTTTTGATGTTCCATGCTTGTTTTTACACCATTTGCTTAGTGTTTTGTTACACTTTGTGGCATTTTTATGCATTTTCCGGAACTAACCTATTAACGAGATGCCACAGTGCCAGTTCCCTGTTTTCTGCTGTTTTTGTGTTATTCTCGGAATTGGACGAAACAAAAGCCAGACGTCCAGATATTTAACGAAGCTTCAGAAGACCGAAGAGGAGACAGAGCCGAGCCAGAGGGCGGCCACACCACCAGGGGGCACGGCCTGCCCCTGGCCCACGCCGGCCTGTGGTGTGGGCCCCCTGGTCCACTTCTGACGCTGCCCCTTCGCCTATAAAGACCCCCCGATGGGAAAAACCTAAAGACCCAATCACTTCTCCAGAAACACATCGCGATCCGCCGGCGTCGTCGACCCGAGATCGGGAGGGTCCAGAAGCTCTTCCCGGCACCCTGCCGGAGAGGGGAATCGCCACCAGAGGTCTTCTTCATCGCCATGCTTGCCTCCGGCGCGATGAGTGAGTAGTCTACCTTGGACTATGGGTCTATAGCAGTAGCTAGATGGTTGTCTTCTCCACCATGTGCTTCATGTTTAGATCTCGTGAGCTGCTTTACATGATCGAGATCACCGTTATGTAATTCTGCATGCTGTGTTTGTTGGGATCCGATGAATATTGGTGTTATGATTGAGTTGATGTACTGAATTTTATCTTATGTTATCTCTATGTTGTTTATGATCTTGCATGCTCTCCGTTGTTAGTAGCTATCTTGGCCGAGTAGTTGCTAGTGACTCCAAGAGAGGGTATTTATGCTCGATAGTGGGTTCATGCCTCTATTTAATCTGGGGGAGTGACATAAACCTCTAAGGTTGTAGATGTGCCGTTGCTACTAGGGGGAAAACAACATTCATATGCTCGAGGGCATATGTTTTGTTTACATTACACACTTTGCTTAATGCAGTTATCTGTTGTTCGCAACTTAATACTTGTGGAGTTCTCGGATTGATTCACCACAAGTGGATTATTAGTCATAGATGCAGTTGGATGGCGGTCTATGTATCTTGTTGTAATACCCAGAGTAAATCTCATAGTGATCCTCTCGACATATCACGTTGTCTTTATTCTATCAATTGCCCAACTGTAATTTGTTTACCCAGCATGTGTTATTTTATCTTATGGAGAGACACCACTAGTGAACTGTGGACCCCGGTCCTATTTCCATTATATTGCTATCACCTGTTTACTTTACTCGCACTGTTTACTTTACTCGCATACTACTACTGTTTTCCACTCGATACGCTCATACCCTTTGTTTCAAGCAAACCGGTGAGATTGACAACCTCATCGTAAGTTGGGAATAAAGTATTTGGTTGTGTTGTGTGCAGGTTCCACATTGCCGCTCGCAAAGCAAAGCTTGGATGAGGCACCCTATAAATTGTTCGGAGCTATCGTGAAGCTAGCGGGCATCACCTTCGGTTGTTTGGCTTTTTCCTACTGGATTGATAACCTTGGTTTCTTACTGAGGGAAAAATTTGCTGCTATATTCATCCAACCTTGCTCTTGGGGTTTCCAACTGGCCGGTCATTTACTTCATCAACTACACGCCAACAAGTTCTCTGGCACTATTCATCACCGCGCCATCAAGCCTTTGAAAAAATCATGCGTTGTTTTTATTATATGGGAGCATTATTGTGGTTTTCTCCTTTGATGCTTTAATTGGGTTGACTTGGTGCATGCTTACACCATGTTGACTACAAAATAAGTCACCTATAGCCTCTAGGATCATTTGGTTTTTGACGTGTGATGCCACTTTATGCTTCTTTCAATGATGTTTTGTCGCTATGCATGATTATGGCCATTATTGCTCTCTTAGTTGGTCACTCCCAGTCTTTTGCTAGCCCTCATTTTGTACTGAGTATGAGCTCTACTCGTGCATCCAACTCCTAAAAACCAAGTTATTCCAATGTGTCCACTATAAATTCCTATGCATGGTATTTGCAAGCTATTCCGAGTAAATTTTCATGTGCTACCTTTAAAAAAACCTTCAACACACTTCTCGTTTTGTGACACTATTTTCAGCTCATGGGGACGTAGTGGTCGGATTTGCTATCTTCCATATTGCTAAATTCCATAAAGAAAAAAAGGAAAAAAGAAAAGAAAACGGCACTCCTCCATGGTATGTGAATGTTGGTGGGCACCCGATGTAATCGGTTAGCCATGGTTTGAGAAAGGAAAAAAGGTGGGGAGGAGTGCCAAGCTTTATAAAAGAGCACAAAAGTGCCAATCTCTCTCAAAAACTTGCTTCATTTTTGTATATAAGATAGTAAGAACCCCATTGTCAGTCATTGATAAAGACAACCACCTCTCAAAACCAAATTTTTATCTCTTTGTTTTACAAATGAAAAGCTCTAGCACATGTTTAATCACTGCTTCCCTCCGCGAAGGGTCTTTCTTTTACTTTTATGTTGAGTCTCCACCTTCTACCTTTATGCACCGTCTAAGAGAGCATAGTTGTCATTCTGAGTATAATGTGCATAGTCCCAAAGTTTATCATTGATTGATTCATGATTATGGTCTTGCTTGTTCTTAAATTACTTGTATCTAGTCGCCCTCTTAAACTTGAAGGTGTCCTATGCATTTATGTTTTGCTATTCCATGACGGACTATCTGAAAACCATTTGCTATGTTTTCCATATGATTTGAATACACACTTGACTTTCATTGTTTCATTATTCATGATCTTTTGTTTGTGTTTATTTTCATGTTATAACATGGTTGCTAAGTTCTTATTGTCAAGATTATATCTTTTATGCCCATGTTTTAAGTTCTTTGATCCCAGCACTCAATGCTTACATAGATGATCAAGATTGTGATGGTGCATTTCACCTCAAAAATTATTCTTTTGTTATCACTTACCTACTCGAGGACAAGCAGGAGTTAAGCTTGGGGATGCTTGATATGTCTCAAATGTATCTATAATTCTTGATGCTCCATGCTTGTTTTACACCATTTGCTTCGTATTTTGTTTACACTTCGTGGTGTTTTATGCGATTTCTGGAACTAACCTACTAACAAGATGCCACAGTGCCAGTTCCCTCTTTTCTGCAGTTTTTGTGTTTCAGAAAAGCTACATAGGAAATATTCTCGGAATTGGACAAAACAAAGACCGAAACTCCTATTTTGCCCGGACAAAGGACGAGGACCAAACGGGAGCCGGAGAGGGTCCAGAGGGCACCCTCACCACCAGGGGGCGCGGCCCAGGCCCTGGCCACGCCCAACTGTGGTGAGGCCCCCCTGGTCCACTCCTGACGAGGCCCCTTCGCCTATAAGAAGCCTCGGGACAGAAAACCCTAAAACAATCGGCGTTTTTCCCAGAAGAGTTCTGCAGCTCCGCCGCCGCCATCGACAAATTTTGGGGGATATAAGTCTCTATTCCGGCACCCTGCCGGGACGGGGAAGTGCCCCCGGAGCCATCTCCATCTATCTCCATCACCGTCTCCACTATCTCCATCGACCTCACTGCCATCTCCATCGCTATCGCTGCCTCCGATGATGAGGAGGGAGTAGTTCTCCCCCGGGGCTAAGGGCTCTACTGGTAGCTATGTGGTTCACCTCTATCTCCCATGATGTGATCTTTATGTGATCATGAGCTTTGTATCTAGTTGAATTGGTAGATGCTATTATTCAGATATTATGCTACTCCCGTGTTTTATATTTGTAATCTCCGGAGACACCTTGTATCGTAATGTGAAGGTGACTAGTGTGCGGATTATGTGTGTCTTTTTGGTTAATGTATCTATGAATTGTTGGTGTTTATTGGAACCATCTAGTGCGTTCATGGTGATAGTGTGGGACAATCTAGTTTGGGTACATGCGAACTTTGAGGAGTGCTTCGTAGCCCTACGCATGATTAGTGTTTGTTTTCCATTGGAGAATTATTTTGAGTTGCATATTGAAATTAGTATCTATTGGTTCAATTATGTTATATTTGTTGGGAGTGTGTCCACTAGTGAAAGTTGATGTCTACGCACGCGTCTGTTGTTGTAGACAGTGTTAGGCCTCCAAGTGCAGAGGTTTGTAGAGCAGCAGCAAGTTTCCCTTAAGTGGATCACCCAAGGTTTATTGAACTCAGGGAGGAGGAGGTCAAAGCTATCCCTCTCAAACAACCCTGCAATTACGATACAGAAAGTCTCTTGTGTCCCCAACATACCCAATACACTTGTCAGATGTATAGGTGCATTAGTTCGGCGAAGAGATAGTGAAATACAAGTAGTAGTGATGATTATGAGTAGTAAATATAATCTGAAATAAATATCGATGCGAGCAAACATGTAACAAAACTGAATGTAAACGGTGTGCAAAGCTTGGAAACAAGGCCTAGGGATCATAATTTCACTAGTGGACACACTCTCAACAAATATAACATAATTGAACCAATAGATGCTAACTTCACTATGCAAATCAAAACAATTCTCCAATGGAAAACAAACACTAATCATGCGTAGGGCTACGAAGCACTCCTCAAAGTTCGCATGTACCCAAACTAGATTGTCCCACACTATCACCATGAACGCACTAGATGGTTCCAACAAACACCAACAATTAATAGAGACATTAACCAAAAATACACACATGATGCGCACACTAGTCACCTTCACACCATGATACAAGGTGTCTACGGAGATTACAAATATAAAGCACGGGAGTAGCATAATATCTGAATAATAACATCTACCAATTCAACTAGATACAAAGCTCACAATCACATAAAGATCACATCATGGGAGAGAGAGGTGAACCACATAGCTACCGGTAGAGCCCTCAGCCCCGGGGGAGAACTACTCCCTCCTCATCATAGGAGACAGCAACGGTGATGGTGATGGCGGTGAGGTCGATGGAGACGATGGAGACGGTGATGGAGACCGATGGAGATGGCTCCGGGGGCACTTCCCCATCCCGGCAGGGTGCCGAAACAGAGACTTCCGTCCCCCAAAATTCGTCGGTGGCGGCGGCGGAGCTGCAAAACTCTTCTGGAAATTTCGCCGATTGTTTTAGGGTTTTTCGTCCCGAGGCTTCTTATAGGCAAAGGGACATCGTCAGGAGTGGACCAGGGGGACCTCACCACAGGTGGGCGTGGCCAGGGCCTAGGCCGCGCCCCCTGGTGGTGAGGGTGCCCTCTGGCCCCTCTCCGGCTCCCGTTTGGTCCTTGTCCTCCGTCCGGGAAAAATAGGAGTTTCCAAACTTGTTTCGTCCAATTCCGAGAATATTTCCTATGTAGCTTTTCTGAAACACAAAAACAGCAGAAAATAGGGAACTGACACTATGGCATCTTGTCAATAGGTTAGTTCCGGAAATCGCATAAAAATGCCACAAAGTGTAACGAAACACAAGGCAAATGGTGTAAAAACAAGCATGGAGCATCAAAAATTATAGATACGTTTGAGACGTATCAAGCATCCCCAAGCTTAACTCCTGCTCGTCCTCGAGTAGGTAAGTGATAACAAAAGAATAATTTTTGAGGTGACATGCACCATAACAATCTTGATCATCTAGATAAAGCATTGAGTGCTGAGATCAAAGTACTTAAACATGGGCATGAAAGACATATTCTTGATAGAAGAAACTTAGCAACCATGTTATAACATGAAAAAGAACACAAACGAAAGATCATAAAAAATGAAACAATGAAAGTCAAACGTGTGTTCAAATCATACGGAAAAATATAGCAAATGGTTTTCAGCTTGTCCTTCATGGAATAGCAAAACAGAAATGCATAGGACACCTTCAATTTTAAGAGGGCGACTAGATACAAATAATTTAAGAACAAGTGAAACCATAATCATGAATGAATCAATGATAACTTTGGGACAATGCACATTAAACTCAGAATGGCAACTATGCTCTCTTAGACGGTGCATAAAGGTAGAAGGTGGAGACTCAACATAAAAGTAAAAGAAAGGCCCTTCACAGAGGGAAGCCGTGATTAAACATGTAATAGAGCTTTTCATTTGTAAAATAGACAGATAAAAATTTGGTTTTGAGAGGTGGTTGTCTTTGTCAACGACTGGCAATATGGTTCTTACTATCTTCCATACAAAAAGTAAGCAAGTTTTTGAGAGAGGGATTACTCTTTTTTTTCTTTTTGGAATAAGACAATATGGAAGATAGCAAATCCGATCACTACGTCCCCATGAGCTGAAAACAGTGTCACAAAATGAGAAGTATTTTGAAGGTTTTTTGAAAGGTAGCACAAGAAAATTTACTTGGAATGGCTTGCAAATACCATGCATAGGAATTTATAGTGGACACATTGGCAAACTTGGGTTTTAGGAGTTGGATGCACGAGTAGAGCTCATACTGAGTACAAAATGAGGGCTAGCAAAAGACTGGGAGCGACCAACTAAGAGAGCAATAACGGCCATAATCATGCATAGCGACAAAACATCATTAAGAGAAGCATAAAGTGGTATCACAAGTCAAAAACTAAATGATCATAGAGGCTATATGCGACTTATTTTGTAGTCAACATGTGTAAGCATGTGCCAAGTCAACCCAATTAAAGCATCAAAGGAGAAAACCACAATAATGCTCCCATATAATAAAAAACAACGCATGATTTTTTCAAAGGCTCATTAAGCAATCTCAGTCATTTGAGACAAGTCATGCTACAGCAAAAAGCACTAAGCATACTATCAAAATGATATCAAGCACGACATGCAAAGCCTAAGCTGCAGTCTAAACAAGCTCCTTTTTGTACCACTTTTTTGCATGAAACTTTTTCTCTTTTCCAACACCATTCGAACCTTTTTGAAACAACTCTTTTGACGAATACCAACATAGACCAGAGATCCAAATACACCTTGATGCAAAGATATAACAAGATCTGAACAAAAATCAAGGCGAAAAATAAAAGCTAAACGCAGTTCTAGAAAAGGAGAACACTCGTTGAACGCTAAGAGTGAAAGACGGAGTGTTCTTGACAATGAAAAACGGAGTAAGTCTCTCTCCAAAACAAACATGATGTGATCCAACCATTTATTGCAGAAAGCAAAGCAAAAATAAAAACTAAAAGCAAAAACAACTGACACTCCAAGAAAAATGCATAGTGCATGAAGCAATAAAAATATAGTGTCTTCAAAGGTGACCTGATTTTTGCCGATGAAGAAAGGGGTGCCTCGGGGGCATCCCCAAGCTTTGACGCTTGTAATTCTTGGATATTTCTTGGGGGTTGCATGGGCATCCCCAAGCTTGAGCTTTTGTCCATTCTTCACCTCATCTCATCATTCTCCAATACCTACACTTGAAAACTTCCTTCATACAAAACTCAGCACAATTCTATTAGCAACATTAGTATAAGCATAATAATAATGAATCAATCCTTTTTTGGTTCAGGTTTCAACTCAAAAACATGACATATAAAGCATATACTACGGTAGCAACTTCCCCAAAAGTTTCGTGATCAAAATAACTCAAAAAGAAAGCGATCGAGAGGCAAACACAAATAGTGGTAGAAATCTGTCAAAACAGAACATCTGACAAAGGTCGATCTTTTCGAGGACCTTCTGTTGCTCAAATAGAAAAGTGTAAAACTAATGAAAGTTTGGATATAACTTGGGGCATATGCACAAGAAATCGCAGGTCAAAAAGATATTCTGAGAATTTTCACGAATGTTTACGGTATAGTACAAAAATCTGTTTCAGGATAGCAACTTCCCCAAATCTTACCTCCCTCACATTAGAGGTTTCTCTTGGCACAACAATGAAATAAAAATGATAAGGAGAGGTCATTACAGTATTAATAACTTCCAAGACTAAAATAAAAGAAAAAGTACTGAAAGAAAATATGGGTTATCTCCCAAGAGTTCTTTTCTTTAACGCCTTTAAGCTAGGCGAAATAGTTTGCAAAGATGCTCATGTAGGCGCCATAAAAGAGCTTAAGGCAAAGGCTCTATATAAGAACTTGAAGCAAGAGAGAGCATCAAAAAGCAAATATGAAACACATTTAAATCTAAACCACTTCCTATGAAAAATAGTCTTGTAAAGAGACAAGTCATGAAAGCGCAAAGAGAAAGTCATAGGAAGGCAAAACAAGTACAACCTCAAGAATTCCAACAAAAAAAGGGGAAACTCAATATTGTTGGGATCCATCAAACCATGTTTCCCTCTCTCATAGTAACTTTCAGTAGCATCTTGAATAGATCTAACATAACTATCACATAAAGCATCCTTATCATGAGCCACATGTATAAAAGAATTAATACTCCCCACATGAACATAATTCTTAGCAATCTTTGTAGGAGCAAAGTCAACCGAATAATTATTCTCATCACCATAATCATCAAAAACAGGAGGCATATTGTAATCATAACTAATTTTCTCCTCAAAAGTAGGTGAACTGAAAATATTATACTCATCATCGTAACCATCATAAACTAGAGGTTTAGTACCATCATGAGCGATAGAATAGCTATCTTCCAAAGCATATTTGATCAAACATATCATCATAAGAAGGAACATGGATAGTACTAATGGTACAACAATTATTAACCTCATAATTTTCAGAATTGGTACCAAAAAGATTTTCAATATCAAAAGTAGAGCGCTTTTCCCAATCATGATCACTAACATAGGTAATAGGCATAAGAACATCATCAAGATCAGAATTATCATAATCTATAATAGGAGCAACATGCTTAGGGGAAAATACCGTTTCCTCTCTCCTTTTACTCCTCTTCTTCTTCTTCTTCTTCTTACTCTTCTTACTCTCTCTTTTAGGAGGGAGAGACTTGAAAGGCATTTTCTCCACATAATCTGGTTTGCTGACAGAAACAGTAGAAGAAACTTTGGAGGATTCCTCCTTTTTGTTAATAAGATGGAAACATCTATTAGTTCGTTCATAGCTTGGCAAAACATCATGTTTTATAACATTTTGTATGTAAGTATTTGCGTGGCAATCTTTAACATAATAAAGACGACAACCCTGCAGGATGCTAATATTTTTAAAAGCGCTCATATCTACCAAAGAAGTTTTTCTAGATAACTCTTCATACCCCAAAAACAAAGTAAGCTCATCATGCTGATTGAGAGTGATCTTGTCATCACAATACAAACTTGCAGTACTCATTCGATTAGAAGGGTTACTATTATGGCCTGAGCATTGAAAATTAAAATGACCCTTGTCATCGCAAAGTTCACAAATAAAAGGATAAAGCTCACAAACCTTTTTACCAAGCTCATCTAGAGCCTCATCCCACATTCGGGTCTCTTCATTCCTGTGGTGGATAGAATAATCTTCTTTGTCGTGACTCTGTTCACAAGGTCTAAGTACTCCACAAAAATTAACATGCTTATAAGAAATAGTACTTTTAGAAGTTTGAGCATGCTTATTGCAATCATTAATAACAATATCACTTTCTATGCAAGTGTCTTTAAAAGGTTTATGATACACGTCCCCATTTCCTTTAGGAACATTAATATGGGAAGCAAAGGCACTAAAACAATCAACCATAATTTGAGGATCAAGACCATATTTAGCACTAAGCTCTTGAATATTAGCAGTTTCAGCGAAAGACTTAATGCAATCATACTCGTAATTTATACCTGATCCTTTACCTTTGTTGCTATCCCAATCTTTGATATTGCTTTGAATTGTTTCAAGCAGATCCCACTTGGTGTCAACATCCTTGCTTGTGAAAGACCCATCAAAGCATGCATCTAGATATTCCTTGTAATATCCTGAAAGCCTTGCATAAAAATTATTAATAACAATATTACGGGGAAGATCGTGAATATGACATTTGAGCATTAGTGACTTCAATCTTCCCCACGCTTGGGCAATGCTTTCTCCCTCATGCGGATGAAAATTATAAATATAATTCCTATCTTTATAAACCTCGCTAGAAGGATAGAATTTAGAATAAAAGAGAGGTACAATTTCCTCCCAATCAATAGGTCGGGCATCCTTCAATGTTTTATACCATTCCGCAGCTCTGCCCTTCAGTGATAAAGAAAATAGCTTCCTCTTAACTTGGTTCATCGAAATACCTGCACACTTGAACAACTCGCATAATTCATATATAAAGTGCAAATGATCACCAGGATGGACAGTTCCATCTCCTAAATAGCAGTTATTCATATCACGTTCGACAATTTTTATAGGTATTTTAAAAGGATGAGGAGCACAAGCATCATTAGAATCATCACATATGTGAGATAAAATATCATCAGAGCAAATTTTCTCCACTAAAGCTAGGGAACTAAAAATATCATGCTTATCAAAACTAGCTTCCCCAAGCTTAGACTTTTCTATAGCATTAGCAATAACAGTGTTCAAAGCATTCATACTAATAACACTATTAGCATGCAAATTAAGCTCCAAAGGTTTTTCAATTTTCTCTTCAAACACTTCAGATCCTAACATAGGAAAAATACTATAGAACTCTTTGTTTTCCATTAAGCCTAACTAGTGAAAATAAAAACAAGAAACAAAAAGATATAATTGCAGGATCTAAAGGAAATAACTTCGAGCACTCATGAGCAACTAAAAGACTTAGTAGCAAAAGGATGTGAGTACCTTTTACCTTACCTCCTCGGCAATGGCACCCGAAAAGAGCTTGATGTCTACGCACACGTCTGTTCTTGTAGACACTGTTGGGCCTCCAAGTGCAGAGGTTTGTAGAGCAGCAGCAAGTTTCCCTTAAGTGGATCACCCAAGGTTTATTGAACTCAGGGAGGAGGAGGTCAAAGCTATCCCTCTCAAACAACCCTACCATTATAATACAGAAAGTCTCTTGTGTTCCCAACACACCCAATACACTTGTCAGATGTATAGGTACACTAGTTCGGCGAAGAGATAGTGAAATACAAGTAGTAGTGATGATTATGAGTAGTAAATAAAATCTAAAATAAATATCGCTGCGAGCAAACATGCGTAGGGCTACGAAGCACTCCTCAAAGTTCGCATGTACCCAAACTAGATTGTCCCACACTATCACCATGAACACACTAGATGGTTCCAACAAACACCAACAATTCATAGAGACATTAACCAAAAATACACACATGATGCACACACTAGTCACCTTCACACCATGATACAAGGTGTCTCCGGAGATTACAAATATAAAGCACGAGAGTAGCATAATATCTGAATAATAACATCTACCAATTCAACTAGATACAAAGCTCACGATCATATAAAGATCACATCATGGGAGAGAGAGGTGAACCACATAGCTACCGGTAGAGCCCTCAGACCCGGGGGAGAACTACTCCCTCCTCATTATAGGAGGCAGCAACGGCGATGGAGATGGCGGTGAGGTCGATGGAGACGGCGGAGACGACGATGGAGACCGATGGAGATGGCTCCGGGGGCACTTCCCCGTCTCGGCAGGGTGCCGGAACAGAGACTTCTGTCCCCCAAAATTCGTCGGTGGCGGCGGCGGTGCTGCGGAAATCTTTTGAAAATTTCGCCGATTGTTTTAGGGTTTTCCATCCCGAGGCTTCTTATAGGCGAAGGGACATCGTCAGGAGTGGACCAGGGGGGCCTCACCACAGGTGGGCGCGGCCAGGGCCTGGGCCACGCCCCCTGGTGGTGAGGGTGCCCTATGGCCCCTCTCCGGCTCCCGTTTGGTCCTTGTCCTCCGTCCGGGAAAAATAGGAGTTTCCGAACTTGTTTCGTCCAATTCCGAGAAGTTCCTGTGTAGCTTTTCTAAAACACAAAAATAGCAGAAAATAGGGAAATGGCACTATGGCATCTTGTCAATAGGTTAGTTCTGGAAATCGCATAAAAACGCCACGAAGTGTAACAAAACACAAGGCAAATGGTGTAAAAACAAGCATGGAGCATCAAAAATTATAGATACGTTTGAGACGTATCAAAAGTATGATCCCTAGGCCTTGTTTCCAAGCATTGAACACTGTTTACTTTCAGTTTTGTTACATGTTTGCTCGCAGCAATATTTATTTCAGATTACATTACTACTTATAATCATCACTACTACTTGTATTCCACTATCTCTTCGCCGAACTAGTGCACCTATACACCTGACAAGTGTATTGGGTGTGTTGGGGACACAAGAGACTTTCTGTATCGTAATTGCAGGGTTGTTTGAGAGGGATAGCTTTGACCTCCTCCTCCCTAAGTTCGATAAACCTTGGGTGATCCACTTAAGGGAAACTTGCTGCTGCTCTACAAACCTCTGCACTTGGAGGCCCAACACTGTCTACAAGGATAGAAGCGTGTGTAGACATCAGGCCCCACCTCTGACGATGCCCTTTTGCCTATAAAGTCCCCTCGATGGGAAAAACCTAAGGGACGGATCTATTTTCCATGAAACATACTGCAAGCCGCCGCCGTCGCCGTCGCGAGATCGGGAGGATCCAGGAGCTCTTCCCGGCACCCTGCCGGGGGCCTTCTACACCACCATGGTCGCCTTCGAAGTGATGTGTGAGTAGTCTACCTTGGACTACGGGTCCATAGCAGTAGCTAGATGGTTGTCTCCTCCACTATGTGCTTTCTGTTTAGATCTTGTGAGCTGCCCTACATGATCAGGATCATCTTTATGTAATCATACATGTTGTGTTTATTGGGATCCGATGAGTATTGGTACTATGTTAAGTTGATATGCTGAATATATATTATCTCTATGTTATTTATGATCTTGCATGCTTTCCGTTGCTAGTAGCTATCTTGGCCGAGTAGATGCTAGTAACTCCAAGAGGGAGTATTTATGCTCGATAGTTGGGTTCATGCCTCTATTTAATCTGGGGGAGTGACAGAAACCTCTAAGGTTGTAGATGTGCTATTGCCACAAGGGAGAAAACAACATTCTTGTGTCCAATGACATTTGCTTTGTTTACATTACGCACTTTGCTTAATACGATTATCTGTTGTTCGCAACTTAATACTCAAGGGGTCCTCGGATGATTCCCCGCGAGTGGATTTTTAGTCACAGATGCAGTTGGATGGCGGTCTATGTATTTTGTCGTAATGCCCAGAGTGAATCTCATAGTGATCCTCATGACATATGTACGTTATCTTTATTCTATCAATTGCCCAACTGTAATTTGTTTACCCAGCATGTGTTATTTATCTTATGGAGAGACACCGCTAGTGAACTGTGGACCCCGGTCCAATTTCCTTTACATTGCTATACCGTTTTACTTTTACTCGCACTGTTTACTTTCTTGCATACTATTATCCTATTACCACTCGATACGCTCAATCCTTTGTTTACAGCAAACCGGTGAGATTGACAACCTCATCGTAAGTTGGGAGCAAAGTTCTTGGTTGTGTTGTGTGCAGGTTTCATGTTGCTGCTGGGTGAAGACACACCAACAATATTCCTGGCGCCATTGTTTGGAGTGTTACGAAGCTAGGAAGCATCACCTTCTGAAGTTTGGCTTTCTCCTACTGGTTTGTTAAACCTTAGTTTCATAACTGAGGGAAGACTTGCTATTGTGCTCATCATACCTTCCTCTTGGGGTTCCCAACAAGCTTTACTTACAAGCCATTAGTGTTGGGTCATGTTGAAAGAATCTGGCCAACTTGATGGCGTAGGTGTTGGATGGGGCCAAAGAAGTTGGTTGGTGCAGAGGTGTTGGACGGGCCGGAGGTGTTGGCTAGGGGCGAAGGTGTTGGATGGGGCAAGAGGTGATGGCTAGGGCAAGCTGCTAGATGGGGCCGAAGGTGCTCGCTAGGGTGGAGGAGTCACTAGAACACGATCGAGGATGACGATGGTGGGAACTCAATGAAGATTCAAATTTAGATAGGTACAGATATAAATTTGCTCATTTTTCACCCGTTCCATTGTTGTGCTAACTTGTGCTCAATGCATCAAGTTAACTCGTGCTTGCTACAAATAACAAATTTTGCGCATCATGAAGTATTGTACTGGCTTATCTCATCTTATTACTGCAATATGGAGTACAAATTTGATCATGCGATGTGCACTTTTCAACCATAGAGTACTATGAATTATTGTGTCCTTGCAGATATCTTGGAATTAAGTTGTGCAGATATCATGCAGTATCAGGTAAACTACTCCTCTAGCACAATATACGTATCAAGATGTATCCCAACATCTTGTACAACTATTGTGTACTCCTAAATTATAGTATCATGTTCTGTCGCAACATTTTGTCCTAGCACAACATATGTTGTTCTAGAATAACAAATTATAGTACCATACCGATGTGGGTCGCTAATAATTGCAAGGTTGAAGTAGAAAACACAATCACAATTATCTAGGCATCGTTGTGTTGTCAAAGTAGGCAACATGTCGCCTCGTGCCAGAGGAGAAGATCAGTATCACAACGAGGCACAAGTTTTGGGCTAGGTGTCATACTGGCTAGGTTTTGGCTCATGTCGAAGGAATCTAGGCTACCTGATGGCGTAGGTGTTGGACGGGACCAGAGAAGTTGGCTGGGGCAGAGGTGTTGGACGGGGCCGAAGGTGCTGGCTAGGGGCGAAGGTGTTGGACAGGGCAAGAGGTGATGGCTAGGGCAAAGTGCTAGATGGGGCCGAAGGTGCTTGCTAGGATGGAGGAGTCGTTGGGAACGCGATTGAGGACGACCACAGTGGGAACTCGATGGCGATTCAAATTTAGATGGGTATAGAAGTAAATTTGTTTGGGTTTCACTAGAAAAGTTTAGAACATCTTATATTTCGCGAGAGAAGGAGTAGTTTTCCATTCCACCTTTATAAACCACGATATTAAGGGTAGTACAAAAATAAAGGTAGAGCCCTTTGCATTCTTTTTTAAAAAGATGGAATCCCTGTCCGTGTACATTCTTTCTTTTAATAAAATAAAATATACTACTCCCTCTAACCAATATTACTCGTCATTGATTTAACACAACTTTATACTAATTCAGTGACATATAATATGGGTGAGAGTATATAATTTGTGAATTGCTGGAGCGGAGGCATCCCGATGTTTTCCCTATTTCTCGCTCTTCCTTTTCACCTCCCTCTCCCCCCTTCACTTATTTCCCACATAACCCTTGATTTGCCATTTCCAGTTCACCTCCCTCCCCTCCGCTTTCCCTTCCCCACACAACCCTCGATTCACCGTCTACGGTGAGCAGCCATGGCCGACGCTGACCGTGAGGAGTCGTCAACCACCACCGCAGACGAAAGACCGGTGCACCACTGCCTCTCTAACCCTGCCCCCACCCCCCCGCTCCCGGATGACCTGATTGTGGAGGAGATCATGGTACACCTTCCGGCCAAGGCGGTGTTCCGCTTCCGTGCGGCCTGCCACACCTGGTGCAGCCGCACCTCCACGCGCGAGTTCCTTGGCAGCTACTCCAACCGCAGGCCCTCCCTGCCCCTTGTTGCCTTCTCCACGCACGACAAGAACCTCCTTAATAACCTCGACAACTTCGATATCCTCAGCGGGGCCGAGCGCCGGCGGCCTGTCCTTGCATTCAGTTGCATTCAACTTCACGCCTCTTGCGAAGGTCTCCTACTTATCTCCCACGCCAACGGACGCTTCAACATGCAACCCGGCCACACGGCGGTGTCTGAGTGTCTCGGGGCTCACCGGCACTGGAGGCGCTTGGTGTACTCTTCACCCTCTACCGATAGCGGCGTAGAGTACCACGTGACGTTCTGGAATGGAATGTACTATGTCCTCACGGTGGGTTCTTCTGAGCTGCCCAGACGACCTGCCCGAGGCCCCTGAGGACTTTACTGAGATGGTGATGGCGGGGGTCTTCAGGAGTAGATCCGCACCAGTTCTCATGGGCGCACTTTATTGGGTAAGCAGCCACAACAGGCTGGCAGGTCCAATCCGAACATATTTTGTACCCGGGGCAAGATATAATTTATACTAAAATCGTATACCTTCCTAGTAACTTATTTTTATTATACTAAAATATGAGTGACTTAATTTTTCTCATTACATTGTGATAACAATTAACTAAACATGAATTTTACAATTATTAAGATTAACATTATTTTATTGAAATATATATTTAAAAATACACATACATTTAGTTTTCTACTCCCTCCATTCCATATGAAATCTCGTTGGTTTCGTACATAAATCAACAACAACTAATATGGAACAAAAGTAGTATATTTCATAGATACTGGCTAATATTAGTAAAACAGCAGGCCTCCTTATTTATTTGTATTTGAATTAATGTTAAACTAGCAGAGTAACCCGCGCATTTGTGCCGCTAGATTTAACTATGTTTAAGTTGTCTACCATATTAAATAATTCATTCATTTTCGTACTGAATTTTGAGCTATTTTCTTCCACTCTAACTTCCTAAATTGACTATCTTTCTACTTAATTCAACTCTGCTTATTATAATTCTGTTGCGCTTATAATCCTATTTTGAATATGGCAAAATATTTATCCTGAATTAATTTAAAATCTTTGCAGCACGTTACTCCCATTGGATCCCGGAGAATTATTTGTCTATAACTCCGTAAATACACCTTCTCGATGGTTCTCGGAATAGCAAAATATCATGGTGTATGCCCCGCCAAGGGTGCCAAAATATTCTCTCTCTATATATATACCAGTCGCTCATATATAAATTAACTTTTACCAATATCTTCCTCATGCATGCTAATTGTACCTTGTATGCTCACCTAATTCCCGATTCATTAGCATTTAACCTGCAAATTCTGTTTCGCACGCCCGATAATGGTTGTGTCTATCCTCCGGCTTCTGATCAATCTAAGAATCAATCGTCCTGCATACACGCACATTCTTCGTTAATTAATCATGCTGCCGCACCCGCACAGCAGACGGTGATCGATCAATCTAAGAACCTCCGGCCGATCGATGCTACATTGTTCCTTGACTCATTCTGGGAGAGAATCCTTGAAGATGCTCGGGAGTGTGGCGCTCGAGGGCCTGTATAGGTGTATGTTTCGCTTGGATCCTCTTTAAGGATAGATGTTGGACGGCGGACCACCTTGAGCGTCGCGGACTCCTGTGACCTGCAGTCTGTCCTCTTTGTAATCAGAAGCAATTCAGCACCTGTTGCTTGGGTGTGTGGTGGTCTAAGGGTATAGGCATGGGCCCTAAATCACTGGGACCGACTGCCATGGCTTCCAGAGGCCGACACGGAGCTCCTTCAGTGGTGGACGTCGAGGCCTTGTCCCAAAACTACGCAGCATGATCTATAGACGGCCATTATCTTGATTTTCTGGTGCATTTAGCGGTACCACAATGACGTTGTTTTCAATGGAGCCTGACCAGACGTAGAGATTATCCTAGCGAGGATTAGAGAGGAGTACAAGGATTAGAGAGGAGTACAGTAGGTAGCGTCTAGCTAAGCCTTTCCATAGCGATTCGTTTGGCTTTCCGAAGCTGGATAGAGGGAGAGTAGTCCTTTTCAAACTCGAGAAGCTGCCACTCATGTTGTCAGCATCTTGCCGATCTTCAGCGTTGTTTCTTCTATATAATTAATACATCCACTTAGGTGTATTTTCAAAAAAAATGCTCGGAAGCATAAGTGGGGATGGCGCTGTGGAGCTGGCCCAAAAGTTTCTCGCACATGGCTTGTTGAAGATGTACGTGTGGACCATCCGACCAGCTCCTTCATGTCTTTGCGTCCCGTCTCCTTGTCATCGGACACGTTGCGGTCGACGCCGGCCGGCCGGCATCGTCTCCCATGATCAGCCCTTTCCTGCATGATGCGATTAAATGGGGAACCCTATGAAACCATGATAGATTGGAAAACTCAAACATCTATCATATACAATTTGGACTCGCTATCTTCCCATGAGTATTATGCCAAACTGTAACGATTTGGTTTGCTCTGGTCACGTCGTACTGGTAATGGACTATGTATTTTTTTCATGCACATGCCGATTGAATTGAATTTTTCAGGAACGTTAGCGATTTGGTTTGCTCTCGTCACGTCGTACTGGTAATGGACTATGTATTTTTTTTTGCACATGCCGATTGATATTTTTGCAGTTTTAAATAAATATATGTGAATAAGTGCAATGTCTTAGCGTACAAGTGTGATCAATGGTAGCTGCAATATAGTTAACTAGGTGATTCTCCGCCCGTTGCTGCGGGAGAGCATGGTTAAGATAATGATCGAGTTAGAAAATGATAAGATTACAAACTTACATAAACCGAACTCTGTGCAAATATTCTTCTTTAAGCTAAGCATGGAAACACACAGCCAACCGAAAAGCATAAACATATCCTATCAACAAATCTGAAGTAGATAATAAATTAAAGAGACAGTGTAAGGAAGCTATTTTGCGAATTTTAAAATCCAAAATGGTAAGGAAGCGAGTGAAAATTTCTGAACTGACTTCAATCAACTATGAGTTATGTTCCTCACAAAACAGAACACCTTATGCAAATGTAACGACACACTAAATGAAGGTTTTTATTTTTACAAATTTCCTTGCATCTTGGGATTACGTGAACTCCAGCAAGTCTAAAAAGAAGTTCAGAATCCATATTTAAAGCAGCTACAACTTATTACCTACGATCATATCCTCCATTGGAACATCTTCACATGATCAATTGTCATTCTTTAGATGTTGAACTCTATTGCAGTCTTCTTAAGATTACGGAATAAATATATAGTCTTGACACCAGCTTAGCACCCAACATGCTTTTGCTCTCAGCCAGTAGAAGATCAAAGTTCAGAAACTTTTAGGATCCTTCGGTTGCAGGTAGAGACTTCAGCAATCGAGTATCATATATGTGGGTTAGAAGATGGAGAACCTTATATGCCGTTTCTGAGAACCTTTCATTGCTGATATCATATTCACCGTCGCAAAATATATCAGGACTTAGAAGAAACATCAAGTTGCTCAAAAGATGTCACTAAATGGCCCAGTTAGTAAGAAATCAGAGAATATTATGGCTTAACTGAAATTAGAGGTTAGTCAACTGAGCTACGCTGATTCACCGTATGGAATATGAAGAATTTTGATTGTGCATTTGAAGCGTAAATGGCTGAATGGTACCTTTATCAAGACAGGTGAGACACACGTGGGCCTTTCTTGTATGCAACTTGTATCTCTTGGAAGAAAATCGATAGCAGCAAGTACATAAACCATAATCACAGAAATCAGAAGGTGCAGCAAAATAAATCAAGCCCAAATGCTCGATCGAAGCTTTGAAACTTACCAAATAAATCAAGGAGTGAATCGCATGGAGGTTCCAATTCCATAGAACTTAGGCGCAGCTAGAAAATCTCTGCTCAGCGAGAAAATCTCATAGAACATAGGTAAGTAGCAGGTATCTAGAGAAATCGCTTGATTTGTAATAATCTGAGTTGCAACTCTTGCACCTCCGAGTGCGTGATGTAAGAATGATGTCTCTCGTGTGCTTCTATAAAATGGAGCAGGGGCGAGGCCCTTTTTATCTAAAAATCTAGAGAAATCGGCCTCTAGGCTTTTTCAGTCAGACAGTCACCACCGCCATGGTGCCCAGGTCCCGGTGCGTGGTAGCTGTTGGTGCATTTGTTGCTGCCCTCCTAGCGCCCTTCTTCTGTACGTACCTGTGGAGGGAGAACGGTGGTGGGAATAAAAAGTGGAGATCCGATGAGTCTTATGGAGAGGGCAGGCGGCCAGCTGGTGGTGCAAGCGTTACTGGTCAGCGATCCTGATCTTGACAGTGTGGGTAGTGAGAATAGGAAGCGATGGGTCGACTGCTCGAAGGAGGAGGATAAAACGTGTCGCTAAAAATAGGTAGGGCCCACCTGATGGCGTGGATATGTTGCATGTTGAGAGAAATCACTTAGTGGGTTGCTCTCATATACTCCCTCCGTTTCAAAATATAAGATGTTTTAGGTTTGTAAAGCAAATGTATCTAGACATGCTTTAGTATGTATATTCAAATGAACCTACACACTAAAAGATGTCTAAATACACTTGCTTCACAAATCTAAAACATCTTATATTTTGAAACGGAGGGAGTAGTTATTATAGATAATGTAAATGCAGTGAAGTCAATAATAAAATGAGTGGACATGCTTATGCCCAAGTAATAGATTTTTGTATTAGAATGGCTGTTGAAAATTTACTTAGAATGTTGATACGTGGAAGAGAGAACTAAAAAATTCTAGAAGCTAGATAGTTTTCTATAAGAAAAAACGGTTGTCATTTACGAAGATGTGTGCCAACAGATATTTAATTGAAAATTCTAAAAGTTGTCCATTATTATTCTCTCAAAATGTAAATATTGGCTATAATTATTATGTATACAGGTTATAATTAGTTCATATATAATTCAAATATTAGTTATAATTAGTTGAAAAATGGCAGAAATGGGAACAATACATTGTATTAAAGCATAATGGGCTTAGTAAAAAACCTTCTATGTATATACGATATTCATGATTGTTTCACACTACTAGGAGAACACTCATAGGTAGATTTATTACTAGTGGCATATTTTTAAAATAATGCGCCACTTAAATATATTAGTGGCACATCATTTATTGGTGCCTCACTAGTATATAAATACTAGTGGCGCACATATTATAGGGTGCGTCACTTATATATACAGTACGGTCTATCCAAGAGTCCCTCCCACTTATAAGTGGCGCACACTTATGTGGTGCGTGACTAGTACTACTCTATAGGTAGAACCCCGCGAAGCCCCTTAATCCACATCGTGGGGGGCCCCCACCCAAACCCTATCCACCCCACGCGCTCCTCTCCCATGTCGCCTGCGCCGCCGCTCTCCTAACCCTAGATGCTCGCTGCCGCTCCCCAGCCTCGCAACACCTCCTCCTGCCTTACTCCTTCACCAACGTTGCATCCTAGCCGTTCCTCTACTCGTGCTCCTCGCGCCGCCGTGGGCGAGGTGGTCGGTTGCCTCGTGGCCTTTTTTGCAATTGATATGGACGCTTGGAGGCATCAACTCATCTAGGCTTATTAGATGTCTTTGTTCTTTTCTGCAGACAGTCTTGGTTTTTAGATCCAGAAAGGGAGCTGGGATTCTGATGGAAAATGACTCGACAACAGGTAGTTTCTGTTATAGTTCATTTACACTATGTTACTTCAATGTATGGTTGAATGGAGTTTCAGTTGTGTTATTTGTTTTTCTGTCTGACTTCTCATGAATATTACTCGGGTACCACAGTATACACCATGTGTTATGGTTTTACAATTTAGATGTTCTACTCCATCCTTGACAAGGGTATAGATAATAGAGCCCATTACTTGTGTACCCCTGAGGCCCGTTAAGCTAGGCCCAAGTATAATCATAGTCGAAGTACGAGTCCATGTCGTATATCGATATTGTAATATGTATCGGACCCGACCGGTTCCTTGAGACCTGGCCACCTATATATAGGGGCTAGGAGAGGCCGGTCAAGGACGAATTGAGAGTAAGCCAAAGTTGACCACCACATTTATTCTCGATACATGCCTTGTTTGACTGATCTTTACCTTCGAGTTCATCCAACGCCCTATTCACCCGATCCTAAGTCCTTCATCTAGGACATTTGTCGAGTTAACCCTCGTCAATTGGCGCCGACCGTGGGGACGCGGGGTGTTAGAATCATGAATTCGACGGCCTTTTCGCTTTTAGCCAACAGCAGTCCAGAAGTCGACGAAAACCAGAAGATGGAGTTAACGATTGGAAGTCTGAGCTTTTGTGTTAGATTTTCAGGTTCGACTCGCCTTTCAGATCCGGCGAAATCGGATCCGTCGGCAAGCAAAACCAGAACAATCACAATGTCTGGATCATCAGTGGGCTCTTCCAGCGAGGTAAACTCGCCGTTCAGTTTCACAGCAGCAGAAAATACAATAGGAAAAATCAAAAAACTCGACGAAACCATGGAAAAACTCGACATAGGAGAAACAGTAGATCAGTCATACAATAGTCAAAAGGACCTCATCACCCGAAGCGATGGTGTGTCCAGAAACATACATCAATTATGCGTCATCATCACCAAAGCAGCAGAAGAGAACGATCATACAGACAACGCAGCAATCGATGCGCAAGTCGACAAATCAAGGAGCAACAGTAAGAAGGAGAAGGAAAAAATTCACGTCTCCACCGGGGAGTGGAGAATCATCATGTGAGCTATCAATCATGGTACGGAAGTACCCGCCAATTCAAGAAGAGAAGTTCTGATGGGATATCAGTATGCCCTGCATCAACACAAAAAGAGGCTGAGCGAGGAAAAAGACAATATCAGGAGAAGTCAAGAAAACAACAGTATATCAAGTGGAGCATACTGGGATGAATACAGTGAAGCATCAGAATCTAGCGGAGAGAGACATAAGGATCCAAAGCACAATAGGAGGACAATAGCGTGGGCAAGGGAAGAGAACCACGCAAGGAGCATAAGCGTGCATCCATCAGACGATGATGAGGATTTTGTGCAAGAAACACCAGAGGCAGCATTAGTAGCAGCGCAGGCGTATCTACTAACTACACAACCAGAACCCGGAGATCCACGGGAGCACATGCACCAAGCCGCAATAAGAAGCCTCGGGTTGGTAGAAGGCAGACTAAGGAAACACCCTCCAGAGAAAAAGATGACACATTACGAGGACAAGGGAAAGGAAAATATCAAGTACCAATCCTCACAAAGTCAAGCAAGTGACTCATCAGGCGACGAAAAGCGCAGAACACGAAGGAAGGATGCAAGGAATATCATAGCGCAAACAAGAGTAGACAATGCACGATATGCGTGAAAGGAAGAAAATTATGAGGACGATGAAAAAGAAATAGGCGCACTATGCTTTACCCGAAGGGTTCACAGAACGCGAGTACCCAAAGGATTTAAATTACCACACGATCAATAAAAGTATGATGGGTCACAAGAACCTAAACTGTGGTTATCAGACTACCTACAAGTAGTACAAATACTTGGAGGAACAAGAGCAACGACGATGCAAAGCTTGCAGTTACACCTCACCGGCGCATCACGGTCTTGGTTAAGCACCCTACCCAACGATTCCATCGGAAGTTTGGGAGAACTAGAGAGTTAATTCACGAGAAACTTTCGCTCGACATAAAAACATCCAGCGTCGCTAGAAGAAGTCAAGTCCTGCATGCAGAGGAAGGACGAAACTCTACGTTCATACATACAACAGTGGAGTATAATAAAAAAACTCTGCGGTAGACGTCTCCGACGAGCGGGCAGTAGATGCTTTCTCGGCTGGCCTTCGCTGTTTGGATCTCGTGGAAGAATTAGGGAGAACAAGGCCCAGGACAGTGTCAGAACTAATGGAGGTAGCAAAAAGATTCGCCGATGGAGAAGAGGCCTACAACAACAAAAGGGCACGTTTACCAGAAGTCGACAGAGCGAGCAGGCAAAGGCGCAGGTCTCGCAATGAGGAGAGCCGCACAAGGCGAAATCAGATAGCCGCAGGATATGAAAGAAGGGACGGGGAAGGTCACAGAAGCAGGGAGTTCCAAGACAGAAACTGTCGTGAAAAAGAAAAGCCAAAGTACTCCGGCCCGTCGGCAGAAGACATGCTCCATGGACCCTGCCGTATCCACTATGCATACTCAGATGGGAAAAGAGTTTCCAATCACCAAATGAAAGACTACAGAACATTCCTAAGGTTACAAAACGCTCTGGAGTTAAATCAAGGAGCACATAGAGGAGTTACAAACACAAGTCAAGGATATCAAGTGCAATGTCTTGCAAGACATTTAGAATCAAAGGTGTACATATCCGCAATGATCCAGCCGGTTCCAAAGTCCAAAAAAGAGCAGAAAAGTATATCAAGACAAGTAAACTTAGCAATATAATCACCACCAGCCACTACAAAGTACTTGAGGTGGTCCGACCAGCCCGTCAGGTTCAGCAGAGTAGACCACCCAAGGAAAGTGCCCAGGCCAGGACACGCGCCAATGGTGTTGAAGGCACAAATAGGGGGATACGACATTGGGCGAGTATTCATGGACGCAGGAAGTGGAATAAACTTAATATACGCAAGGACTCTAAAGGCAATGAGCATCTCGCTAGAAAGCCTGAAGCCGACAGATTGCTCTTTCCACGGTATAGTACCAGGAAGCGCAAACTACCCCCTCGGGAAAATAGAACTCGACGTTTGTTTCGGCGATAGTGGCAATTACCGCAGAGAGAAGCTGGTGTTCGAAGTGATGGATTGGCCCTCACAATATCACACGATCTTGGGGCGACCAACATTCGCAAAATTCATAGCAGTCCCTCTTTATGCATACCTCACACTCAAAATTCTAGGACCCAAGGGGACCATCACAGTACAAGGCAGCTTCGAAGTATCCAACACCTGCGACAAAGAATTCAATAGGATGGCGCAAACTTTTGGCATGACAGCTGAATACGCAAGACTCAAGGGCGAACTGATCACAATGTGCTACCCGATGTTGGTCGATCCCTGCCTGACCAGGCTTTCAACGCAACCCAAGACTCCAAGAAAATCCAGGTTCACCCTACGGACCCAAACAAAACAACCTCAATAGCAGTAAACTTGGACCCCGCATAGGAAAGCGCGCTCGTCGAGTTCCTCCGTGAGCGCTGGGAAATCTTCGCCTGGTGTCCTTCAGACATGTCAGGGGTTCCCAGGGAACTCGTCGAGCACGCACTAAATGTGGATCCAAAAGCAAAGCCAGTCAAGCAACCTTTGCGACGGTTCAATGAACCCAAAAGAAAAGCAATAGCATCCGAGCTACACAGGCTAGAAAACGCAGGTTTCATCAGAGAAATCAAAGCATCAACTTGGGTGTCTAACCCAGTTATCGTCGCCAAGAAAAACACGGACGTACAAAGAGTATGTGTTGACTACACATCTCTGAACAAGCATCGCCCCAAGGATCCCTTTCCGTTACCTTGCATTGATCAGATAATCGACTCAACGGTAGGATGCACAAGGCTTTCCTTCTTAGACGCATATTTTGGCTACAACCAGATCAAGTTGAAGAAAGAAGACGAAGAAAAAACAGCTTTTATCACACCATACGACGTGTTCTGCTACCAAGTCATGCCCTTCGGCCTCAAAAACGCAGGAGCAATTTATCAACGAATGATGCAAAACTGCCTCAGAAGTCAAATAGGCCGCAACATCCAAGTCTATATCGACAACGTGGTCATCACCATAAGAAAGGAGGAGTCTTTAATCAGCGACTTGATGGAAACCTTCGACATCCTCAACATGTACAAGCTCAAGCTTAACCCGACAAAATGCTCTTTTGGCGTGTCAGCAGGGCAACTTCTGGGATTCTTGGTGTCAACAAGAGGTATAGAGGCAAACCCAAAGAAAATCCAAGCAATACTAATGATGGAGAAACCAGCAAAGTTACACGACGTACAGAAACTTGCAGGACGCGTGGCGGCATTAAGTTGATTTGTCGCACGATTAGGAGAAAAAGCTCTCCCCTTCTATGCACTCATGAAAAAATCAGATGACAAGTTCGAGTGGACAGAAGAGGCAGACACAACCTTTGCGCAACTGAAAAAATTGCTTTCCACACCACCGGTGTTGGTCGCACAGAAAGAAAAAGAGCCGCTACTACTATATATCGCAGCCACACATCAAGTGGTTAGCACAGTACTAGTAGTCGAGCGAAGTGAAGAAGGAAAGGTGCACGGAGTCCAGCGGCCTGTATATTTCCTTAGCGAAGTCCAATCTCCAACAAAGCAGAGGTATCCGCACTACCAAAAGCTTATGTACAGCGTATTCACAACGGCATAAAAGTTAAGGCAATATTTCACGGTGCACCCAATCATAGTGGTCAACGAAGCCCCACTATCAAATATATTGAACAACCCTGCAGCAACATGACGTGTCTTCTTATGGGGAATCGAACTATCGCCCCTGGACATCACATACGAGAAACGGAAAGCAATCAAATCTCGGGTACTACCAGACTTCACAGCAGAGTGGCTCGAACTACAAAACACAGGACCACCTAATTTGTTGAGTATGTGGACAATGTACTTCGACGGATCGAAAAGAGTCCAAGGCGCAGGGGCAGGAGTAGTCTTAATATCACCACAAGGCGACAAACTAAAGTATGTGTTAAGGATGAGTTTTCCATAAGCTTCCAACAATGAAGCCGAATACGAGGCTTTGCTCTGTGGAATGAAAATGGCCAAAGCATGTGGAGCAACCCAACTGAAAATATTCGGGGACTCGAATCTCGTTGTCCAGCAAGTGATGAATAGGTGCGATGCCATTAGCGACAACATGACAGCATACAGAAATTTATATTACTACCTAGAAGGAACCTTCGATGGATGCGAAGTTTCACACGTCAGTAGGGTCAGCGTTGAGGAAGCCGACAATCTAGCAAACATCGGGTCCCAATGCCTACCTATACCACCAGGGGTCTTTTGGGAGAAAATCATAGAAAGATTAATAAAAAATAGCAAAAATTCAACTCCAGGAGAACCAAGCCAGAACCCGACGACGGGCTCAGGGGATAGGAAGCCTAGCACTAGGAGCACAGCAGAACCAGAGGAAGTCATGATGGTTGAAGAAACTTGGATGCAGCCATACTTGGCGTATATGATAAACAAGACACTGCCCGAAGATAAAGTCGAAGCAAGAAGGATAATACGACGATCCAAGGCGTTTGTCATAGTCCAGGGGAAGCTGTACAAGAAAAGCATAACTGTCATCTTACAGCGATGCGTCACCCCTCAAGAAGGACAAGATATATTAAAAGACATCCATGCAGGAGTGTGCGGGCATCACGCTAGTAGCAAAGCTATTGCAGCCAAAGCTTTTCGCGCATGATTTTACTGGTTAATGGCCATCGAAGACGCAAAAGATATAGTTCGAAGGTGTGAGGCCTGTCAACGATTCGCATCCCGACCACACGCACCAGCAGCAGAACTACAGCCAATACCACTGTCCTGGCCCTTCGCACAATGGGGTCTCTACATGATAGGAAAACTGCACAGATCCTGGCCAGGAGGACATGTCTACATGTTGGTGGCAGTGGACAAATTTACAAAGTGGGTAGAAGCAGCCCCGATAACAACTCAAGATTCCACAGCAGCAATCAACTTCATCAAGTTCATAGTATTTCGTTTCGGAGTGCCGCATAGCATCATCACAGATAACAGGACAAACTTCACACCAAAGGAGTTCAATAGCTACTGCGAGAGTATGGGAATCAAACTAAAATTCGCATTTGTAGCACATCCAAAGACAAATGGACAAGTCGAGAAAGCCAATGGCTTAATATGCAACGGGATAAAAAAGAGGCTATTAGCGCCCCTGGAAAAAGCTAAACACGCCTGGGTAGATGAGCTACCCTCCGTGCTCTGGAGTCTGAGAACTACGCCCAATACGGCTACTCAAGAAATGCCTTTCTTCCTGGTCCATGGCGCAGAAGCCGTGCTTCCAATCAAAATTACTCATGAAGCTCCAAGAATTGCGGCTTACGACGAAACGACTTCTACAGAAGCACTGCAAGACGACGTCGACGCACTCAACGAAGCAAGAGACGTAGCACTAGTCAAAGCTACGTAGTACCAGCAGAGTCTACGAAACTACTATAGTAGTCGAGTTTGCACCCGATCTTTCGTGGTAGGGGACCTAGTCTTACGACTCAAGCAGGACGGGCATGGCAAATTAGAGTCCCCATGGGTGGGACCTTACATTGTTACAGAAGTAATCTCAGGAGGAGCTTATTGACTACAAGACAGGAAAAGATGAGAGCAACCCATGGAATGCAGAGCAGCTTCGGCGTTTCTATGTGTAGAAAAGGCACGACGGTAGAAAAATGCAAGTTGTGACCCTCTGAACCCAGAACATGAGGCCATAGGTCGGGTTCCTTAGGTCAACTCGACAATATATATATATATATGTCACTATTTTCCACTCGGGGGCTCCGACCCTCGAGTCGTATAAAGAAATATGAAAGTTGTCGAGATCATGTGTTCACATCTCTTAAAGAGTTACTACGAGTTTTTGCGCAACCCTATATCTATCAAGAGAAAATGCAAATATATGCGCAATTACGTCAAACATACCTCGGAACACCAAAAGTTCCCCTGGTCTATTACTAAGCACAACAACATAGATTAAAATTCATCATACATCGTTATTACATAAAACAGGCCAAGGGAGAACCAAACAGAAGATTACATCAAGGAAACATCTACTGGAAGTGAACTTTAGCTTCATACTTCCTCTGACACTGTGTGTCGTTGTAGATCTTCACGTCGAACTTTGACGTACCGGAATGGTAGTCAAAGAGCATGAAGAACCCTTGATGCAGCTCGTGGTCTTCTGCAAACTAGGGCCATCCGCCTCTGAAGTACATCTCACCGCACCCATCATAGTACACCTCCACCTCGTATGGTGTTCCGCTTCCAGACTGTTCGCGAAGGATCGCTTCACGAGGCTCATGCCCATCCATGAACTTGGTGAATTTCAGCGGAACACGCTGTATCTCACGGCATTGAGCACCAGTGATACAGAAGAAAGAAAAAGTCCTGGCAGGAGCAGGAGGAGAGGTGTTGCAGGGAGCAGCGCTGGAACCTGGAGCGGCAGTAGCAGATACCTTGGGCTTATTTTTACTCCCCACGGGGCGGCCAGGGCGCCGCTTTACAGATACAGATGACGAAGCCACCAGGGAGGCATCCTTCGGTTTGTTCTTACTGCCGCGGGGACGTGGGAAATTGCGCTCGGTGGAAAGGAAAAACCCTAGATGGGATTTGGAGGAAGAAGATGATGCGGCAGAGAAAGTTGGCAATGAGGGGATTAGGGTTTCCCTTGGCGAGCCTGTGTACTTTATTTATAAGTAACCTTAAGTGGGCCTTTATGAATTACAGGTCCAATTAAAGTTACGGGCCTTGACGTTACCATCGTAGAAATTAAAGGAATAGTGGAAGCATATATAAAGGGAGAAAAGAAAATTCGAGCTAACCTCCAAAGATGAAAGGCGATGCAAAAGGAAGATATTTGAGTCTAAGAGATTTCAGTGCAACCCCTCCTCATGGATTCGTGGGCTCGTACCATTGGAGCACTTGGTGCGCATTCGACGAATCAACACAAGGATAACATAGTTAGAAGACAATATATTTTTGAGCCTATACCCGAAAATTTTCGGCTATAGCCTCGGGGGCTACTCCCATCGGGAGCACTGGTCGTGCACCCAATGACAATAGATAATGTTGAGTAAAAAGATCAAAAGAGAAATCGAATACCTTTGTCGACAACAATCTTCGACTACATTGTCGACAAAATGACATCGATTACTCCCATCAGGAGTTATTCACGATTATTTGAAGGAAGAAAAAATCGAATATTTTGCACATCTCAATAGTCAAACAAGGCTTGCGAGGAAGTCAATAATTCTCAGGATAAGTTATCACGACAAAGCTTGAATGCCATGGTCAAAAAAGGTCACGAAGGTAAGACCCCAGGATCCATCCTGTGTGGCCTAGTATACACACCTGAATGCGCTCTGCTAGTAACTTTCCGTGTCTATGACGCGAAGAAAATCCTGGTGGACGCACTGAGTACCCTAAGAACTACTGGAACTCTTTCTTTGTAAGTCCTAAATGCGGCAAAAGTAGGGGTTAGACCAGGTCCCAGACTCAAGTCCAAGGGGATTGAGTTTGAAGTAGGTGACAAATATCTGCTCCGGCAGTTAACTGACCTCTTGATCCATCAGAGCTGTCAGGCTTGTTAACCAAAACCCCTTGCGAGATAACATAATAAAAGTTGATTAATTGAGTACAGGGAGAAGAAGAAGTCGAAAGATTGATAAAGTCAAAGATATGAAGATTTCAGATTCAATCCGAATCTACAATTCTGGTAGAATCTCGGGGGCTACTAACAAGGGTATAGATAATAGAGCTCGTTACTTGTGTACCCCCGATGCCCATTAAGCTAGGCCCAAGTGTAATCATAGTCGAAGTACGAGTCCATATCGTATATCGATATTGTAATATGTATCAGACCCGACCGGTTCCTTGAGACCTGGCCACCTATATATAGGGGCCGGGAGAGGCCGGTCAGGGACAGATTGAGAGTAAGCCAAAGTTGACCACCACATTTATTCTCGATACACGCCTTGTTTGACTGATCTTTACCTTCGAGTTCATCCAACACCCTGTTCCCCCGATTCTAAGTCCTTCATCTAGGACATTTGTCGAGTTAACCCTTATCAATCCTGTTGTAATATCAAGTCATGCGCTTTGCTTTTGATATGGTCGATTTTTTTATCAGCAAAAATTATATAGTCATCCCACTTCCTATGCTTCGCATCAAGTAAATAGTTGTTAAAATGGCCATTTTAATGAACATTGTTGTTTAATGTGTCTTGGTCAGCTACCTTCAAAAATATGTTTGAAAAGTTTTATAATACTTTGTTGACCTCCAAGTCATGCTACTTTGTCACTCTGGTGGCTACTAATACTATGTTGAGCAGCTCACGTGAAGATCATTTTCCTACATTGTGTGTGAATCTTGATCAATGTTTGCTGGTTGCTGAATGTGTTCTAATTTTACACTTTGGCTGTGTATATTTAGGGTGTCGGGAACAATGTGAAAAGGCACTACGAGAATTGCTGGAATATGAGGTATCACATGATGATGTGGATGGGGAATGCTGTTTGCTTTGTCACAGCTTCAGTCCTTTCAGTCACTATGTGCTGGTTTGGATGTCGAGTTTGTCATGCGAAACCTGACACCATCTTTTGTGTATAATTTCAGTAGCGCTTCTGGAGACTGGGTGAACTGTGGTTTGTGTGTTGAATAGGCTCATTTCGGTTGTGATAGACTACAAGGATGGAATGCCAGGCCAAGATTAATGTGGTTTTAGGCTTTTCTTTTATTTCATTGCAATTTTCCTTTTATTGGATACTTGTAAGACATTGTAATATTTTTACTGTAATAAAATTATGATTCCATTTTATTTATTGTTTTTAAATCATTTTCCTTTTAGGTTGTTTCTGTAAATTTGTTTTTGTTTTGTTTTTCGAATGCATTATAAGTGGCGCACATTATATGTCACTTGTGGCGCACTATATGTGTGGCGCATTCAGTAGTGCGTGACTAGTATACATTTGTAGTGGCGCATCACGAGGTGCACCGCTCCTACTCCCTCCGTCCCGGTGTATAGGTCTTGCGCGTACCCCTAGGTCACCATTTTGACAAATATAATACAAATTTTACAATATAAAAATTATACCATTAGAAAGTACATAATCTGAAGTTTCCAGTGATATATATTTTATAGTATATATCTTATATTATATTAGTTAAAATGGCAACCTAGGGATACGTGCAAGACTTATACACCGGGACGGAGGGAGTATTTGAATATAAGTGGTGCACTACAAGATATTTAATGCGATCTCATATATACCAAAGACGATCCACTGTTGAAAGATATCCTGGTAGACATGCATCAGCCTCCAATAAAAGTTTACTTTGGTCTCATGTATGATCTGAACTGTAATATCCTGCAGCACTATTGTTTTCGAATCCACATGTAAACATGAATTTGTAGTTCTGTGAAGCTGCAGCAACAAAAGGTATTTGAGTCGCCGAAGAGATACCTTTTTTCCAATGGTCAATTGGCTGATGCCAAATCAAGCCAGTATAAACAACAGAAAACCAAATGAATATGATGAGAAGATACAAAGGACGTTGCATAGTATCTGATATAAAGAACTACGCCTACTGTGAGATATAAAGCGCGTACTCTGAGATACAAAGCTTTAGACTCAATCTACATATTCAGCTACAGCCATCGTGTTTCTGCAATTCTTCAGCAGTCTAACAGGTTGGGACAACGATGTACCTCATCTGATTAAAGAGGCCTCCTTATTTGTGACTCATCTAGTGTAAAATTCTAAAATTCTCTTACCATACGAAAAAACATGGCAGGAAGAGGCACTCATAAAGATCAAAAGTTTCACAATCAGATCAAATCGTCACAATAATTTGAGAAAATATCCTTGGAAGGCTATTTATGGTATTGATTCTTCCCATATTGGAGCGACGCCTGTCACAAACTATCACACTGAAGAGTTTTCACTTCTCAGATTTAGGATGTAACTTGGAGGCAACCTTGGTAGTCACAACCTTTCCCGTGCTTGTATGCGGAGACCGATTTGAAACAACAGTTCAGTGGAACATATTATGGAGATGGCTAAATGAAAATGTAGTAAAAGGTGAAAATAAATCATCACCAAACAATACCAACGAAAGGCTGAACTCACCTTGATAGCAGTGAATTCAAAAAATACAGGAGTCATAACTTGCAATGTACTGAAGAAAACATCCAGCGAGTGTATCATAAAAGGTGCAGAGACTGCTCGAGATGTGTTCAGTTATAAAAAGCCTTTGCAATATTTATCCGATCCTGCAAACAAAATGTATGAATATTCGTTACCTCCAATGGATGATAGCATCAAATTCCTCTAGAGCTTCAGCAACACAGAGGATAGAACTGTTGAGCAAACAGATTCAGCAATAGCATCCCACGACAGAAACACCGGTGTCTCTCCTCATCTGAAGCGGTCCATGAGGTATGTGCCTCCCCTAATTGCAACAAACCAAGATGTGGATGCGAGAAACCCATTGATGCTGGAATATTGTTCTTTGTGATTACCATGCGACATTGGGACAAATCTATAGATCAGTACATGAGAAAATGCCCACTGGTGGCATTGGTGAGCGAAGTGGATCGGTGTGCTATGCCTTGCGGGCGATAATGCAAAAGGGTGTTAGTGGCATAGTATATATGTATGGAGCGGAGAGGAGACGGTACACCATTACAGTGATTAATAATGGAGAAGAGAAAACGTCTGTGGTTTGGTGGCTGTTTGGTTTTTTCGTGGTGAAGAAAATAGTTAGGAAAGCCTGAAGAATGGGCTTGGCGTGGCCTGAATTAATGGGCTGAACCTTGACCGGTGCTCAGCTTGAAGATAACAGAACGTACGACCATGCTAATGCTAAGAAAAAAGAACGTACGCTGGCGGTGACACGGAACATGCGATGGGCAGTTTTTGTGACGTAGTAGGCTGCTGATGTGAGCTCCATCTATCCGCTATAAGAAGAGAGCATAAGATTTTACACAAAAGATGGATGACTTCTGGTCCTAAATTTTGCAGGTTATGACAACTTTTTGTCCGAATGCAAAGATCGGATAAAAATATATAAATAACGCAGAAGGAGCTCACTGCTATATGTTGATATTACCATCCTTAGGCCTTATGGATGCCTAGTCTCTCTCTATCTGACTATCTATATCTCTACTACTTATAAAAGCGAGAACTTGCTGAAACTGGAATACAATTAATCTCAGACGTTAAACAGTGATAATCAAACGGTCCAGATCACTGAAATGTTAAACTCAACTCAACATGTTAAATTGCCGCATCCTACCGTATTAAGATCTCCACTAATCACGCGGTTATCCGGCAAAACTGGCTCAATCCACGACTGCCTCCCCGCGTGGGGTATTTCGCGTGGCCACCAATTCACCCATTCTCCAGCGCATCAGAGGAGCACACACTGGAGGCCGACGCGAAGACGAAACCGCACGTCTAGACGCGACAGGTGTGGGCGCCGCCGCCCTGTTCGCTCCGTCCGATGCTGCCCTTGTGTGGACTCCAGTCGATGAGGCGACGGCGCCACCACTCCCCAACTCCCAGGCAAACCTCACGACGGGAACGGGATCCGCCGCCCACGCCTCCTCCGACCTTACCTGCACCACGAACGCGCAGCTGTCTCCAGTCATCGCTTGATGCCTTCCACTGCCCACCGCAGGAGCAGTTCACCACGTCAGCCCCTACCTCCATCGCTCCCTCCTCCAAGCCGCGTGTTGTCTTCAGTCCACCCCTTCCTCCCAGCGAGGGCGCCGCTGCTCGATCCCCACCCATCCTTTCTCCTTCTCACTTCCAGACATTAGTCCTGGACATGTGGAAACTGCCGACAGGGTCGACGAAGCACTTCCCGATCAAATAAGCAAAAGCAACTAAGAGCCCCTTCTGCGTCAAGGTTACTCTCGATAACATGTGTCGCTGGCGAAGCATGTTTCTAGCGATGATGGTGTATTCAGAGCGATTTTTTTTTTAAATATTGCACTTTTTATCAGCTTTTTCGAAACTAGTATTGATTTGCAGATATTTTTAGAAGTAGGACAGCCTCGTATCCAGCAGATGCGATAGCGACATCTCGCATCCGGCGGATGCGATTAGTGGCTGTCGTGGGGGCAGACACCAGCCACGGCCTGCTGTCGGAGCTGGCGGGCGCGATAGGCTCCTGTCGCATCTGGCGGGCGCGACAGGTGCATAGCCTGCTACACGCACCCGACCGGCCACGTGTTATCTGTTTTGGCAATGCGCACCCGAGAACTCGTTATTTTCATTAGTTTGTATTGTTTTTAGTCGCGGCAAATATTTCGGATGTTTTATCTGTGAGTAATATTTCTGAATATATATTAGAAGTAACATTTATATTAATCTAGAAAGTGCGTGATACATCGGTATTACATACCGCAAACTAAAATATAGAAAGTGCGTGATACATCGGTATTACATACCGCAAACTAAAATAGAAATACATGATTCGGGGCAACTAAAATTAAGATACAAATATAGTACGAATAACTAAGGCTTGGCGACTCTCTTGCCCTTTATTGAACAAGCTTTTTTGGTCCAGTCGCTAGGCATGAAGTCGTCGTCGTCGTCTTTGTCAAACTTCAACGGTGCAGTTTCTTTGCCCTTGCAAGCAGCGCCATTTGGCTTGGACGAGGTAGATTCTTTGCTCTTCGATGACGCCCCTTTCTTCTTGGCCCAATCGCTAGGCATGAAGATATCTTCATCTTTGTGGCTGTCGTTGATCCAGAGCGCGGTATGTTGAACCCACCAGCTCATATCTTCTCCTCTCTCCTTTATATCTGTCCAGTGCCCGTTGATCTTGATAAGTTCTGCCTGGACCTCCTTTCAGGTGCGAGATGGGCCTGTCGACTTGCTCTGATTGTAATCATATGTGACCTCAATGAGATCGCTGGGGCTATTGACAAGCTCGTCAAATGGAACAAGCTCACGGTTCCTTCTATATCTACAGGCTGCCTTGAAAACCTCTACGGACATAACTGTTTTCCAACTACGATTGGGAGGCGCCATGTTGGGCAAGATACAATGAGCTAAAACTGAAATATAGGTGGTCTTATATAGGACTTGAAGAATAAAAATGGCGGGAAAGAAGACACAGAATGCAGAAGGCGGGAAAGAAGAAGCGGGAAAGGAGTTGGCGGGAAAGAACAAGCGGGAAAGGAGCCGGCTAAAAAAACTAGCGGGAAAGGAGTTGGCTGGAAAAACGAGCGGGAAAGAATAGGCGGGAAAGAAGTTTGCTGGAGAAATCGAGCGGGAAAGAAGTTTGCGGGAAAGAATGAGCGGAATTTTTTTTGCTAAAAATAACGAGCGGGAATGGAGTTGGCGGGAAACAACTAGCGCGAAATAATAGGCGGGAAAGAACAAGCGGGAAACAATAGGCGGGAACAAATAGTCAGAAATAAATCGTGACAAATATATGTGTCTCATACATCATCGGATAGTAGTACAATGAGAACCACAAATATGCTTAGAAATATATGTCTAATACGAATGTGTATATAAATTATTAGGATACAAATATCACATAGATCATCGACGGCGCGGAGCACGTGGTGGTCCTCGTGGCGGAGGCGTCGTCCATCTATACCTGTTAGGGGCCGCTCGATAGTACTGAGTGCTGTCGAGCTTCTGGTTACCGGTCTGTGACTGCTGTGTGAGATCAGGTGCAGGAGTAGTAAGCAAGGCCATATAACCACCCATAGGGTCCGAGTTAAGATCGTTGTCACCAGTCATCCAAGTCGATCCCTGCATAGGCGACGTCCCTTCCTGTGCTGTAGCGTGCAATGCAACAAAATCTATTAGGAAATTACGGCTTTGTATAACTTAAGAAATACAACAACTATGAACTGCACGTACCTTCTAGCATGGCCATCTGTGGAGTATAATCAAAAATCTGCTGCGCTATGCCTCCATACTGCTGCTGGCTCAAGTAGTCGTACTCCGGCTACTGCACATAGCCTGAACCTCCAGGCTAGTAAGGATCAGGCTGCTGCTGATGCTGTCAAGCTGAACCTCCAGCCTCGTAAGGATCAGGCTGCTGCTGATGCTGCCAAGCTGAACCTCCAGCCTGATCAGGAGCAGGCTGATGGTGAGGCCCAGCTGAACCTCCAGCCTGGTAAGGATCAGGCTACTGCTGATGCTGCCAAGCTGAACCTCCAGCCTGATCAGGAGAAGGTGGCCTCTGTCTCGACGTGGAACGCCGCGTAGCTGAATATCTAGGCTCAATAGTAGAAGGTGGCCTCATACTCCCCTGTGGATCAAGACGTGGACGTGGTGCATGCCTGAGAGGGGCTGGAGGCGTAGGCACTTCTAGATACCGCGGTGGATGCGGCGTCCAAGTATGAGGGTTCATTTGTCCACTTCTCCGACGAACATCGTCTGTAGTACGGCAAATGAGAGTGGAGTAAATAGAACGTAGCTTCTTCTCCACCTTGCCCAGAAAGGTGACAACAGGCTGGCGTGGAATTAGAGCCGCCGTAGACTGAGATCGTGCAAAATGGTAAATGTCATTAGCGGCTTCGTGAACCTCATCGGCCTGTAAAAATAGAACCAAAAATAATGTGTACGATTAGCTACAAAATAGAGAGTTTAGCATATCAACATTTAATTATAATAACTTACAGCTTGTATTCTTGAGCCTCCTGAAGATCCTGCCTCATACATGTCACATAGTGCAGGTTTGAAATATCCCTTGGGGTCTTTTGCCTTAGTGAGAAATGTGCGGGTACATCCGCCATACCTGATATAATACTGATCAAAGAGTACAGGATCAAACGGCACATCTGAGGACCAAATATTATTCCGCGCAGATTTTCACTCTCTAATGTATTTCCCAACAAATGTTAGCCACTTCTCCACGGTCCTATTTGTGCCTTTCCTTTTTAACATGTTTTTGCAAATTATAACATTAGCACCATAATAGCAGTAGTCTGCACGTATGTACCTTATAAAAAATAGCAGCAGTCTGCACATATGTATCTTATAAAAATTGATATGCAAGCAAGTATGTTAGTTTGTAACAATTGTGTTAACGTGTTAAAATTTCCAATAGCATGATATCCATGCATCTCGCCAGTCCAAGTGTAAACAACAGCCATGCTCCCGTAGTAGGGGGACACGAAGGACATTGGGTCCATTTGAAGCATCCCGCACGCAGTCAAAATATGTGAGCAAGGTAAGTGAAGTAACTTTGGTTTGTTGCATGTGCACTCACAAGTTGGAAACTCCTCAGTTCCAATTTTCACTTCATGCGTCCTCATGATGTTGCCAGTACCAAACTTCTCCGTTTGTAAACGGACCTCAAACCTTAGTTCCTCATTTCCGGTGGCAACGACCATGTGTCCTCTACCCTTTTCTATCTTCTTCTCCATGTATTTTGCTATCTTCTCACAGTATGGTGTGTTAGGATTTCTCAAATTATGCATTTGAGCCTCATCGCGTCTCTCTTTGAAATATTTCAGTGTGCAATAGAAAATTCCCTCCACAATTGCTGTTAGTGGGATTGCCCTATTTCCTCTAAGCACAAAGTTGTATGACTCAGCTAGGTTAGTGGTCATACAGCCGAACCGAGCTCCATGAGCATCGTGAAGCAAAGACCACCTCTCCACAGGCTCATGCTCAATCCACTGTGCAAAGTTTTTTATGCGAGACCCAGGACGCCTCCTAAGAGGGGGGGGGGGATCAAATCCTGGCAGATCGCAAAGTCCAATTGGTTCTTCCTCTGGGAGTAATGCTGTTCCTTGTTGAGTTGCTACTAGAGCTGCATGAGCCGCTACTGCGGCTGCGCGGGCTGCTTTTCTATGTTTAACATGCTCTCCAGTTAGTTCATGCAGCTTCTTTGTGAGAAATGCATACTTCCATTGCTGGTTTTGCTTGCATAACTTTTTGAACAGGTTCATAAGATTCTTACTCCTAAACTGTGAGAAAAAATTGGCACCTAGATGTCTCATGCACCACCGGCTCTGCAAGTCAAGCCATGGTGTTTCTTCATCGGGACCGGCCTCTTTCAGCGTCTTCACCGCCCTCAGTATACCAGCATGCCTATCATGAATTATGCAAACATTCGGCCTCTTCTTCACAATTGCTATCTTTATCTGTCTGAAGAACCACAACCAGCTCTCCGTGTTTTTGCTCTCCACAAAAGCAAAATGCCAGTGGGACGATTTGGTTGTTTCCATCCTGTCCAATGGCCGTCAAAATCTGACCCTTGTACTTGCCTGTCAAAAATGTTCCATCCACACATACCACCGGTCGACAGTATCTAAATGCTTCGATGTATATGTTAAACGAGAAAAACACTCGTTCCAAAACCTTCACAGTTGAGTCCTCCGCAAACCATGAGTCTTGGATGTCAACATAGGTGCCCGGATTTCTTTCCTGCAACGTGTGCAACATACGGACAACCGAGTCGTATGAGTCAAAGAATGACCCAAATCGCGTCTCCAACGCCTTCTGCTTAGCCCTCCAGGCCTTACCGTAAGATATGTTGTACTTGTATCTCTGCTTCACTGTCTTCTGGATAGCCTTTACCTCCATAGCTTTGCCCTCGACTATCTGGGTATGAAATAGTCGAGCTACGAGAGTGGAACTTAGGTTCTTATGATCCACCAACTGGTTCCTAATAATACATGTGTGCTGCACGTGGTCGCTCACCACCCAGAAGGTGTCATTCTTGCGGAGGTAGCCATGCACCTTAGCGGGACATCTCTCCTTGGTACATTCCACTGTCAAATATTTCTTGTTTGACGCGACTGTTTTAAATACCCTCTGCGTGGACATTGCCCAACTAGTTATTGCATCATGAAGACGTTGCTTGTCAGGATATAATGAACTGACTGAGATGCTGTTCAGGTGATACTCCCATGCCGAATCATGCCCCTCGTTCACTCTCATTAAATTTGAGAAGTCCTGATTCCATTCTTTTGGAATCGGGGCCTCGTCCTGATCATCTTTTTCATCTTCTTCATCAGAGTCAGACGAATTAATATCATCAGCATCTCCATCAACATCTTCAGCTTCCATCTGCTGCTGCAAAACCTCATCTTCATCGTCTGAAAATATCTCGCCACCTGCATCATCTGCCGCTGCACCTAATGCATGACTGCTCTGCCCTGTTTCATACCCAATGTCGTCGGCATATGACATGGCCACAGCAGGCTCATCAGCTGGTTGCATGCTCTGCCAAGAACCAAAACCAATTGTCTGGCTGCTGTAGCTTGACTCGGCCTCCCCTCCGACAGTAATCGGCTTTGCAACCACAAGGGCGATCGGGGATGTTTGCCGGCGCTCACACCCTTTAAACCAGCCGACCCACTGAGAGGTACGCTCTATCTCTTTCAACTGACAATATATATTGCTAGTTGAGTTGCTCCACAATGCTTGTAAGCTGACAGTGTACAGCTTACGATCCTATCCTAAGAACACCATTAACATCCTTTTGAATTCCCCAATACGGATACTCCGAGGATCAGTGAAGTCCACCTCATAATACTCAAAGTCACTAAGATCAGCTCCAGCATCACTGCTACGGACCGCACCGTACCCATAATGAATAACAAATCTAACTAATCCAGACATGACTCCTGCTATATAAAAATTCTACTTCCGTCAACTACACCGCTAAAATATATATACACAAAATTACAGTACCACCATTTGAGAATAAGATTTTTACCCTTGTAACGTGCCAATCACCACCTCAAAACTTGCTCACGTCACACCACTTCGAACGCACCGGAATCAACCTATAGAACAATACAAGAACAGCATCAAGAACAAAAATACAACTACTGAGATTTTTACAGCTATTATACCGATATGAGACTAAACACACCAACTTATTAACTTAAAAACTACACAACTAAAATATAATGACTAAGATTTCACATAGCAATTTTACCCTTGAAGCGTGCAAACCACCACCTTGAAACTTGCTCACGTTACACAACTTCAACCATACCTGATTCAACCTGCACAACAACATAAGAACAACATCAAGAACACAAGAACATCTACAGGGAAATTTACACCTACAACTCCTAAATGTGACAAAACGAACCAACGAAATTTCTCCTAAAGCTAACCCATTTGTAGATCGGGCTATCCTCTACTTCTTGCAACAAACTTCACTGATTTTGATCAAGAAATGCTCTCAGAATTAAAGAAATAAGATTTAAGAATGGACGGTTTCAGCTGGAGCTGAGAAAGAGCAAAGAGGAGAAAGAAGAGCTGAAGCAGGCAGAATGAGCGAGCGAGCAAGCGCGCGGTGTGTGCCGACCGGGTTTGCTGCGCGCATGCGCAATAATCGCATCCGGCGGGTGCGATAGCAGGCCCAGGTGGCCGACGTGGCCGATTTTGGTCCACTCGCATCCGCCCGCCTCGACACCTGCTGCCGGCATGCGGGGCCCCACCTCGAAAGGCGCGTATCGCGTCCGCCGGATGGGATACGTCCTTGTCGTGTCCGCTGGATGGAAAGGTGGCCTACTTCTGTAATTACCTGCAAACAAATACTAGTTCTGAAATAGCTGAAAAAAAATACACTATAAAAAAAAATCGCGTATTCAAAGCCCAAAGCCTGGAGCGCTATGTCTGGCAAATGCTCTCTGGCCGGTGCTAGCCATCGCTGTCCATCCGCTGGTCTGAGGTCCCCTTCTTTTCAGCTTATTTTCCAGATTCTCCCAGAAGCTACCCTCCACCAGCTTCTCCCAGAATCTCGTTTCTAAAATTTGCACAACAATCTAGATAAGTATTGGGAAGACTAATCTAGATTGTTGTGAAAATTTTAGAAACAAGATTCTAGGAGAAGCTGGTGGAGGGTAGCTTCTGGGAGAATCTGGAAAATAAGCTGAAAAGAAGGGGGCCTGAGACTGCTTCACTGCTTCTATGTTGCACGAGTGGTGGTTGCGAGGTCCAGAGACAGTTTTATCTGGAGTATGGTATGGAGCAGACCAGATGAAGCAGCTATTTGAAGTTGCTTCTTCGCTTTCTTTACAGTTCACCATCAGTCATTCCAATCTCTGTTAGTTGAGCTGCTCTCACAATTTTTCGTGCGAGTTGTGTTACCGCTTGATGCTATGTAGGCAAAGTTTCTACTATTAGCCGAGGCATGAGATATGGATGTTGCCGTTAAATTATTAGAGACAGAAGAGGAAAGATTTGATAACAATGCTGAATAGTGCATTCCACTGTTGTAGACTTACAGTGAGCTCATGTTTCCTATTGACTGTATTTTGCATTAACCTACTCATTATGTATGGTATTGACTGGTTATCAGTTCCCAGAAGGAATTACGTAGCTATAGTGCTACTACCTTCTATTTGAGAAAGTGTGATTTATGAATTTATTTGCGAAAATCATCAGTGATTGAACAATCATATGCCAATAGCATTTAAGCTCATAATTGTGCATGTACTACATTTTTTACTCGGTAATTTTTTTTTCATATCTTCTGGTATTTTGGTTGTTGAGGAACATCTCTTAATGAGATGCAAGATCCTAGGCGTGTTATTTGGACAAATGTTGGATTAGGCGGGCAGAAAACCCTCGGACGGACAGAATAGCAAAGCTTTCCAGATTGATGGATGCTCACTTCTTTGACCAATAATAGTGAAACGGGGTGGGATAGCTTGTTGTTCTTATTAGCTTGATCCGGTTCATGATTTTGAAGATTAAAGCCGATAGCAGGCAATGGTTTCTCGCTGGTGAAGAGGCTCAATGTATGAGCATTTGACTTTGCATTTTTTTTCCGTCCTTGTATTGGACCTCCTTTTCCTTCTAATAAAATATATGCAGCTTATTAGGCAGCTATACAGTATTCGGATAATATATCCTCGTGGCTGAGGACATAGGTTGTCATTCATCGGTGAACTGCTTATGTGCTTGTCCATTATTGATGGGTAAAAATTGTGTTTTGGTTATATTTTTTTAGTGTTCACCGTGGGTGGCATAAGCGCCACCACCTAAATTTTCCATTTATCGACAAAACGATCGGGAGAAAGCCCGTATATAGAGAGAGGTTTTACATCAGAGGGGGAGGGAGACGGCACCCAACGCAGCGATGGTGAGCTCAACAAACAAGGGGGAGAACGGGGGAATCAGCCCAGCCGAACGGGGAGGAGATAGGTGAGCCAGATATCCACGTCGGGACACTGCTCAACCGGGAGGCGTGCACGCCACAGAACGGCATCGTCACGACAACTTTTGGTTATAATTATAATTTTGAGACATTATATATTAGTTATACGTGCGTTGCACGTGCATTTTTACTAGTTACAGTTAAATATGCAATTCCTTCTTGTTGAGTGTTGGACCTGGACAATTGGCTCAACTTGAGGGCATTGACCTCATGAAACCAGTACTTTTTCTTCTGTTCTGATAGTACTTTCAGCATTACAAGTAGTCATACTGTTGTTTGGCTGCAGTATTCTTGCATGGGTAAAACTCATGATGGACAAATGATCAGTCATTTGCAAAACGTCAGGGTTATTCTTTGGTTACTATTGTTAAAATACATATGTTGACCGTATATCTTGGAAATGGATAATAGGTCGAGTGTAAGGCGGTACCTTAATTATTCAATATAACTAAGAGCTTATGGTTTTATTGTATGCCAAGATAACAATCTTGGTGCCTAGGATGGATCAAGTTACCTCTGGCCCAGGAACATCATTAACTTCTTGCGTGGGATGAAAGGTTGCAACCATTTCTCTTGCTTGATATTGAGGAATCCACTTTTGTCAACCTTCTTTTATAAAGTGGGGCTCAACTTTAGGCAAATAAATTGTGTACCTTATTGCTTGGTTTCTATGCACTTGCTGGTGAGTATAATGTTAGCTATGTCAAAAAGCAAATGGAAGCTATCACTAAATTGTTTTTGATCTGTTCTTTGTGTCAAGAATTGTCGCACTAGTATCATGTTACCTGTTATTTCTAGGAGTAGTGTTGCCCCTTCATTGCAAAAAGAACAGCAGAACCACCATTTTGTTGTGTTGTGTGACTTTGTTGTTACAGTTCATTGTATTCAATTTGATGCCTTTGTGCAGTTGTTGCCTCCTATGTTCCATCTGTTATATTGATGGTTTAACCAAATACATGTCAAAGTAGACATCAGCATGGCTATGCACAGTGTACACTTTCCAAGTGTTAGTAACTATCATTTGAAACAACATACTTTTCTCTATAGTAAGCGGGCTCCTGCCTAAATCATAAGCTTAAAAAGACACGTGATTTTAGTTTGGGAACCTATCAGGTGAAAACCGGTGGTCGGTAAAATCAGGAAACTATTCTTCTAGAAGGTCTGATAATGATTGGTTGCCTCTGATCTGAAGTGGGAGTGGCACTGGATCACTTAAACAACTTTTATGAATAACCCCCTCCTGCTTGATTCCGTCGTTGTTCATATCTGCCTAGCATCACGAGTGCTGCACTCCCAGATCTGTCACTGCTCCTCTCCTCGTATTTTTTTCGAGAAAGAGCGCTTTATTACTTATAGTTTAAGCATACACCCGACCTCTGCATAACTAAGATGCTTGATACGTCTCAAACGTATCTATAATTTTTGATGCTCCATGCTTGTTTTTACACCATTTGCATATTGTTTCGTTACACTTAGTGGTACTTTTATACATTTTCCGGAACTAACCTATTAACGAAGTGCCACAGTGCCAGTTTCCTGTTTTCTGCTGTTTTTGTGTTTCGGAAGTGATACACAGGAAATATTCTCGGAATTGGACGAAACAAGTTCCTGAAGTCATATTTTACCCGGAAGCTTCCAGACATCCGAAGAGGTGTCAGAGGGGGGCCACCAGGGCCCCAGACACATGCCCGGCACGGCCAGGGGTCTGGCCGCGCGGGGCCCGCGTGTGGGCACCTGGCCCCTCCTCCGACGGTGCCCCTTCGCCTATATAAAGCCTCGGGACGGAAAACCCTAGAGGATTCAGCAATTTTCCAGAAAGAGTTCCGCAGTTCCGCCGCCACCGCCGACGAATTTCGGGGGACAGAAGTCTCTGTTCCGGCACCCTGCCGGGACGGGGAAGTGCCCCCAGAGCCATCTCCATCAGTCTCCATCGCCGTCTCCGCCGTCTCCATCGACCTCACCGCCATCTCCATCAACCTTGTTGTCTCCTATGATGAGGAGGGAGTAGTTCATCCCCGGGGCTGAGGGCTCTACCGGTAGCTATGTGGTTCACCTCTCTCTCCCATGATGTGATCTTTATGTGATCGTGAGCTTTGTATCATGTTGAACAAGTACATGTTATTATTCAGATATTTTGTGTACTCTAGTGATATTATTAAAGTAATCTATTCCTCCTGCTATGGTGTAACGGTGACAGTGCGTGCATCATGGTGGTACTTGGTTTAGGCTATGATTGTGATCTCTTGTGGATTATGAGAATAATTATTGCTATGATAGTTTGAGTGATCTATTCCTCCTTTCATGGTGTAATGTTGACAGTGTGTGCACCGTGTTAGTACTTGGTTTAAGTTGCAATGATTTCTATCTTGAGTTGTGATCTGATTTGGGTATTGCTATGAGTGGTGTTTGTCAAGTACTTGATGAACTTTAAGGGGTGCTTCTGTAGCCACTACGCAATGATTAGTGTTATTCAATATGAGAGTAATTCAGAGTACCTTAGCAAAGAGAAGTTACTTGTTCATTCATGTTATATTGTTGGGAGTGTGTCCACTAGTGAAAGTATGATCCCTAGGCCTTGTTTCCAAGCTTTGCATACCGTTTACTTGCTATTTTGTTACTTGTTTGCTCGCAGCGATATTTATTTCATATCACGTTTGCTTCCTATAATCATTTATACCACTTGTATTTCACTATCTCTTCGCCGAACTAGTGCACCTATACATCTGACAAGTGTATTGGGTGTGTTGGGGACACAAGAGACTTTCTGTATCGTAATTGCAGGGTTGCTTGAGAGGGATAGCTTTGACCTCTAACCTCCCTGAGTTCGATAAACCTTGGGTGATCCACTTAAGGGAAACTTGCTGCTGTTCTACAAACCTCTGCACTTGGAGGCCCAACAAGTGTCTACAAGAATAGAAGTGCGTAGACATCAAGCTCTTTTCTGGCGCCGTTGCCGGGGAGGTAAGGTAAAAGGTACTCGCATCCTCCTGTGTGAGTGCTCGGAGTTATTTCCTTTAGATTCTGCAATTACATCTTTTTGTTTCTTGTTTTTATTTTCACTAGTTAGGCTTAATGGAAAATAAAGAGTTCTGTAGTCTTTTTCCTGAGTTTAGATATGAAGTGTTTGAAGAGAAAATTGAAAAACCGTTGGAGCTTATTTCACATAGCAATGTTATTAGTACGAATGCTTTGAATCCCGTTATTGCTAATGCTATGGAAAAGTCTAAGCTTGGGGAAGCTGGTTTTGTTAAGCATGATATTTTTAGTTCCCCATCTTTAGTGGAGAAAGTTTGCTCTGATGATATTTTATCACCCATATGTGATGTTCCTTCTTATGATGATATGTTTAAAGAATACGCTTTGCGAAATAGTTGTTCTCTAGCTTGTGATGATACTAAACCTCTAGTTTATGATGGCTATGATGATGGGTATAATATTTTTAGTTCACCTACTATTGAGGATAAAATTAGTTATGATTACAATATGCTTCCTATTTATGATGATTATGGTGATGAGAATAATTATTCTGTTGAATCTGCTCCTACTACTATTGTTCCTGTGGTGAGTATTAATTCTTTTATGCATGTGGCTCATGATAGAGATGCTTTATGTGATAGTTACATTGTTAATTCTATTCATGATGCTACTGAAAGTTACTATGAGAGATGGAAACATGGTTTGATGGATCTCAACAATATTGAGTTTCCCCTCTTTATGTTGCAATTCTTGAAGTTGTACTTGTTTTGCCTTCCTATGCTTTTTGCTTTGCGCTTTCATGACTTGTCTCTTTACAAGACTATTTTTCATAGGAAGTGGTTTAGATTTAAATGTGTTCCCTACTTGCTTTTTGATGCTCTCTATTGCTTTAAATTCCTATATGGCGCCTTTGCCTCAAGCACGCCCACATGAGCATCTTTGCAAATTTCTGCGCCTAGCTCAAAGGCGTTAAAGAAAAGCACTCTTGGGAGATAACCCATTGTTTATTTTCAGTACTTTTCCTTTTATTTGAGTCTTGGAAGTCATTACTACTGTAATGACCTCTCCTTATCTTTTTTATTTCGTTTTTGTGCCAAGAGAAGCCTCTAATTTGAGTGAGGTAAGATTTGGGGATGTTGCTGTCCTGAAACTGTTTTCGGTGCTGCACCGTAAAAATTCGTATAAATTTTCTGTATATCTTTTGTACCTGCGATTTCTTGTGCATATGCCCCAGGTTATATCCAAACTTTTCTTAGTTGAAAACTTTTTGATTTTAGCAACATAAAATCCCTAAAAAATTCGACCTTTGTCAGCTGTTCAGTTTTGACAGATTTCTGCCAATATTTGTGTTTGCCACTTTATCGCTTTCCTTTGAGTTCTTTTGATCATGGAACTTTTTGGGGAGTTGCTACAGTAGTATTTGCTATATATGTGGTGGTTTTGAGTTGAAACCTGAAGCTAAAAGAGGTTGAATATATTTTATGCTTACACTAATGTTGCTAATAGAATTGTGTTTAGTTTTGTATGAAGGAAGTTTTCAAGTGTAGGGATTGGAGAATGATGAGATGAGTTGAAGAATGGAAAAAAGCTCAAGCTTGGGGATGCCCATGCATCACCCCAAGAAATATCCAAGAAGTACAAGCGTTAAAGCTTGGGGATGCCCCCGAGGCACCCCTTCTTCATCGGCAAAAATCAGGTCACCTTTCAAAACACTATATTTTTATTGCTTCATGCACTATGTGTTTTTCTTGGAGTGTCAGTTGTTTTAGTTTTCTTAGTTAGTTTAGTTTTGTTTGCTGCAATAAATGGTTTGATCACATCATGTTGTTTTGGAGGAGATGAACTCGCTTTTCATTTGCCAAGAACACTCCGTTTTTTACTCTTATCGTTCAATGAGTGTTCTCTTTTTCTGCTACTGCTTTTGGTTTTCGTTTTTGCCTTGATTTGCATTCAGATCTTCTTATATTTATTTATCAAGGTGTATTTTTGCCTCTGATCTTTATTGGTTTTCATCAAAAGAGGTGTCTTTAAAAATTTCAAATGGTGTTGGAAAAGAGAAAAAGCTTTGTGCAAAATAGTGGTACAAGAAGGAGCTTGTGTAGACTGCGGCTTAGGCTTTTTCATGTCATGCTTGATGTCTTTTTGATAGTATGCTTAGTGGTTTTGCTGTAGCATGACTTGTCTCAAACAACTGAGATTGCTTAATGAGCCTTTGAAAAAATCATGTGTTGTTTTTATTGTATGGAAGCATTATTTTGGTTTTCTCCTTGATGCTTTATTTGGGTTGACTTGGCGCATGCTCACACATGTTAGACTCTTACAAAGTCGCCATTAGCCTTCATGATCATTTAGTTTTTGACTTTTGATGCCATCGTATGCTTCTTTTAATGTCACTTTGTCGCTTTGCATGATTATGGCCATTATTGCTCTCTTAGTTGGTCGCTCCCAGTCTTTTGCTAGCCCTCGCCTTGTACTGAGTATGAGCTCTACTCGTGCATCCAACTCCTAAAAGCCAAAGTTTTCCAAAGTGTCCACCATACATACCTACTAGCAATTTGCTATTCCAAGTAAATTTGACTTGCTTTTATTTTCTCTTCAAATTAAACTCTTACCAGTATTATGCGAAACTCGGTCAGTAAAGCTCTCACGAACCGGAAGGTACACTTTACTTTTTCCTGTTCTTAAAAATTTGACATTGTGGTCTTTTATGTTGAGTTGTTATGCTTGCAAGTTGTAAGTTGGATTCTAGCCCAGCCATGCTGTCATGGGGCAAGCTTTCAACATTGCACTTCTTTTTGAGTTGATATCGTTGACAAGGGTATAGTTAATAGAGCCCGTTAGTTGAGTACCCCTGAGGCCCGTTGAGTTAGGCCCAACTGTAATGATAGTCGAATACGAGTTATTACCGTATGTCGATATTTGTAATTTGTATCGAACCCGACCCGATCCTCGAGACCTACCCACCTATATATAGGGGCCAGGAGAGGACGGGGGAGGGCAGATTGAAAGCAAGCCAGGTTGAGCACCTAAGTTTACTTTCGATATACACCTATTTCGACTAACTTTACCTTCGAGTTCATCCGACGCCCTATCTCCCCGATCCTAAGTCCTTCATCTAGGACATTTGTCGAGTTAACCCTCGTCAATTGGCGCCGACCGTGGGGACTCTGGGCGTTGGAATCATGAATTCGACGGCTTTTTCACTTTTAGCCAACAGCAGTCCAGAAGTCGACAGAAGTCAAGAGGTGGAGCTAACAATTGGAAGTTTGAGCATCTTCATCGGGCCGTCGGGTTCCTCTCGCCTTTTGGATTCGACGAAACAAGGTCAAGATCCGTCGGCACAAGAACCCGAAACAACAGTAGTGATGGAGTATTCTGAAGGCTCTTCCAGCGAGGTAAACTCGCCGGTCAGCCTAGGGAAAGCATTAATCGCAGAAAGTGACGAAATTCAGGAAAAATTCGACTCAGAAGAAAAAGCGTGTCAGACGCACAACAACGCAAGGGACCTCGCCGTAGGAAGCAGCGGCGTCTCCAAAGTACATCAGTTATGCGTTATTATCACTGAAGCAGAAGATGGAAACAACAACGAAGGAAGCAAGAAGTTCGACAGGCAAGTCGACAAAGTGAAAGATCACAACAAAAGGGAAAAAGAGAAAATACACGTCTCGACAGGTGAATGGAGAATGATTACGTCAGCCATTAATCATGGTACAGAAGTCCCCGAAGGATCGCGAAGAGAAGTTCTAATGGGATATCAATATGCACTATATCAACACAAGAAGAAACTAAGGGAGGAAAGAGACATGATGTTTCAAGACAACAACAGCATATCAAGGGAAGAATATTGGGAAGACTATAGTGAAGACTCAGAATATAGCAGAGAGAGGCGTGGAGATCCAAAACACAAAAGAGGGGCAACAGCACGCGACAGAGAAGAAGGGTACTCGAGGAGCCCCACCCCACAGCTAGAAGAGGAGGAAGAGGACCTGATACAAAAAACGCCAGAGGCGGCATTAGCAGCAGCACAAGCGTATTTACTAGCCAGAAGACCAGAGCATGGGGACCCGCGAGAAGATATGCACCGAGCCGCGATACGAAGCCTCGGAATAGTAGAAGGTAAATTCAAGGAGCGAGCCCCAGAGTTGAAGTCGACAAGCTACAAGGGAAGCGGCAAGGAGAAGTTCAGGTACAAGTACTCAAGCGATGACTATAGTGAATCATCAGAAGAGGAAAAACGACAGAAAAGGAAGAAGGATGCAAGAAGTATAATAGCACAAGCTCGAGTAGATAAATCGCGGCATGCTTGGAGGGAGGAAAATTACGAAGACGATGATAAAGATATGGGTGCGTTATGCTTTACCCGTAGGGTTCGCAAAACGCGAGTACCCAAAGGATTTAAATTACCTCATGATCAGAGCAAGTACGACGGGTCGCAGGAACCCACATTGTGGCTATCAGATTATCTACAAGCAGTACAGATATTAGGAGGAACAAAAGCGACCGCAATGCAAATTTTGCAGCTACACCTCACCGGCGCTGCCCGGTCTTGGTTGAACACCCTACCCGACGAATCCATTGGAAGCTGGGGGGAACTCGAAAGTCAATTCGCAAGAAATTTTCGTTCCACCTACAAGCGCCCAGGATCACTGGAAGAAGTTAAAGCATGTGTGCAGAAGAAAGGCGAAACGCTAAGATCTTACATACAACGCTGGAGTATAATTAAAAACGCAGCAGAGGACGTCTCCGATGAACGAGCAATAGACGCCTTTTCAGAAGGACTTCGTCGCTCAGATCTTGTGGAAGAAATAGGAAGAACAAGACCTACGACAGTAACTGAGCTAATGGAACAGGCCAACAAATTCGCTGATGGAGAGGACGCGTATAACAATAAAAGAGGACGGTCGCCAGAAGTCGACAGAATAAGTCGACAAAGAAGACGATACCGCAGCGGGGGCAACCAAGGAAGGCGAAATCAGGTAGCCGCAGGCTATATACTAGAAGAAGAAGAAGGATACGAAAGTAGGAGGTTTCCAGCAAAAAGAACAGAAAAATCAAGATACTCTGGTCCTTCGGCTGAAGATATGCTATACGGACCTTGTCGAATCCACTACGCGTATCTCGACGGGAAAAGGGTCTCAAATCACCAGATGAAGGATTGTAGAACATTCCTAAGGTTGCAAGGTGCCATGGGCTCGAGCCAAGAAGGAAGGCAAGGAGAAAAACGTAGAAGTCAAGGATATCTAACTCAAAGGTTATCAAATCATCTAGAGTCAAAAGTATATATATCAGCCATGATTCAACCGGTGCCCAAGTCAAAAAAAGAGCGAAAGAGCATATCCAGGCAAGTGAACCTAGCAATATCGTCACCAGCAGCCACCACAGAGTACCTACGATGGTCAGAGCAACCAGTGAAGTTTAGTAGAGCAGATCACCCACGAAAAGTTCCTAGGCCGGGCCATTCACCTATGGTTCTAAAAGCGCAAATAGGAGGGTACGACATCGGAAGAGTGTTCATGGATGCAGGGAGCGGCATAAACTTAATATATGCCAGAACACTAAAAGCTATGTGCATATCACCGACGAGTCTGAAGCCAACAGACTGCTCTTTCCACGGGATAGTACCAGGAGCAGCAAATTACCCTTTGGGAAGAATAGAACTCGATGTCTGCTTCGGTAGCAGCGAAAACTATAGAAGAGAGAAACTGGAGTTCGAAGTTATGGATTGGCCGTCACAATATCATGCAATCCTGGGGCGACCAGCATTTGCAAAATTCATGGCAGTACCGCACTATGTGTATCTCACGTTAAAAATTCCAGGGCCCAAAGGAACAATAACAGTACAGGGGAGCTTCGAAGTAGCCAACACATGCGACAGAGAATTCAACAAGATGGCGCAAACCTTCGGCATGACAGCAGAATACGAGAGGTTAAAAGGAGAAACAGATCATAACGTGCTACCCGACGTTGGACGATCCCTGCCAGATAAGGCCTTCGACACGACGCAGGATTTAAAGAAAATTCAGGTCCACCCTACGGATCCAAACAAGACGACATCAATTGCGGTGAACTTGGATCCCGCATAGGAAGGCGCGCTCGTCGAGTTCCTCCGTGAGCGCTGGGAAATCTTCGCCTGGTGTCCATCGGACATGCCAGGGGTTCCCAGGGAACTCGTCGAGCACGCACTAAATGTAGATCCCAAGGCGAAACCAGTCAAGCAACCACTGCGACGATTCGATGAACCCAAGAGGAAGGCAATAGCGTCAGAATTGCACAGATTAGAAAGTGCTGGATTTATCAGGGAAATCAAAACTTCGAGTTGGGTGTCAAACCCAGTAATAGTACCCAAGAAGAACACAGACGTACAAAGAGTATGTGTCGACTACACATCTCTCAATAAGCATTGTCCAAAGGATCCCTTCCCTTTACCCCGCATCGATCAAATAATCGATTCAACAGCGGGCTGCGCAAGGCTTTCCTTTTTGGATGCATATTCTGGCTATAACCAGATCAAGTTGAAGAAAGAGGACGAGGAAAAAACAGCCTTTATCACACCGTACGGGGTGTTTTGCTACCAAGTGATGCCATTCGGCCTAAAAAATGCAGGAGCAACTTATCAAAGGATGATGCAGAGTTGCCTCGGGAGCCAAATAGGGCGCAACATACAAGTCTACATTGATGACGTAGTCATCACCACAAGAGAGGAGAAATCTTTAATCAGCGACTTGGCAGAAACCTTCGACAACCTGAACAAGTTCAAGCTTAAGCTGAACCCGACAAAGTGTTCCTTCGGAGTTTCAGCAGGGCAACTTTTGGGGTTCTTGGTATCCGCACGAGGAATAGAAGCAAATCCAGAGAAGATTCAAGCAATTCTAACAATGGGGAAACCCACAAAACTCCACGACGTACAAAAATTAGCAGGACGAGTTGGGCATTAAGTTGTTTCGTTGCTCGACTAGGGGAGAAGGCGCTCCCTTTTTATGCACTTATGAAGAAGTCAGACGACAAATTTGAGTGGACAGAAGAAGCAGACACAGCATTTGCGCAATTGAAAAAAGTGCTTTCCACACCACCAGTGCTGGTTGCACCTAAAGAAAAAGAGCCACTACTACTGTACATCGCTGCAACCCATCAGGTGGTAAGTACAGTTCTAGTAGTCAAAAGAAGTGAAGAAGGCAAAGCTCATGGCGTCCAAAGACCGGTATATTTCATCAGTGAAGTGCTATCTCCAACCAAACAGAGGTACCCGCATTATCAGAAGTTGGCATACAATGTCTTCATAACTGCACGAAAACTACGACAGTATTTTACTGTGCACCCAATTATAGTGGTTAACGAAGCGCCACTATCGAACATATTGAACAATCCTTTAGCGACGGGACGTGTCTCTTTGTGGGGAATCGAGTTATCTCCCATGGACATCACGTACGAAAAGAGGAAGGCGATCAAGTCGCAAATCTTGCCAGATTTTACAGCAGAGTGGCTCGAGCTGCAAAGCACGGGACCACCAGATTTATCGAGTACTTGGACAATGTACTTCGATGGTTCAAAGCGAGTCCAAGGAGCAGGCGCAGGAGTGGTGCTGATATCACCTCATGGCGACAAGTTAAAGTATGTCTTAAGGATGAGCTTCCCGCAGGCCTCTAACAATGAAGCGGAGTACGAAGCCTTGTTGCACGGAATGAAGATGGCTAAAGCTTGTGGAGCAACTCGCTTAAAGATATTTGGAGACTCTAACCTCGTTGTCCAGCAAGTTATGAATAGGTGTGACACGATCAACGACAACATGATGGCCTACAAGAACTTGTACCATTATCTGGAAGGAACATTCGACGGATGTGAAGTCTCCCACGTCAGCAGGAACAGCAATGAAGAAGCCGACACTTTAGCAAATATTGGGTCACAGTGCTTGCCTATACCATCCGGAGTATTCTGGGAAGAAATAGTGGAAAGATCAATAAAAAGTGCTAAAAGTTCGACTACCACAGCAGGCCCGGGGGCTACGACAGAACCAGAGGAGGTCATGATGATAGAAGAAACATGGATGCAGCCATATCTTGCGTACATGATAAATAAAAAGCTACCAGAAGACGCAGTGGAGGCTAAGAGGATAACTCGAAGAGCGAAAGCATTTGTCGTGTTAGAAGGAAAACTATATAAGAGAAGTATTACCGGCGTTTTACAGCGTTGTGTCACACCCCAGGAAGGGCAAGCAATATTGAAAGACATACATGGTGGAGTATGTGGCCATCATGCAAGCAGCAGAGCAATAGCAGCAAAAGCTTTTCGAGCGGGATTCTATTGGCTAACAGCCATCGAAGACGCGAAAGATATAGTTCGAAAGTGTGAAGCATGTCAAAGGTTTGCATCCAGACCACACGCACCAGCAGCGGAGCTACAAACAATACCATTATCTTGGCCCTTCGCACAATGGGGACTCGACATGGTGGGAAAGTTACACAAATCTTGGCCAGGAGGGCATGTCTATATGCTAGTGGCAGTCGACAAATTCACCAAATGGGTGGAAGCGGCCCCAGTAAGAACTCAAGACTCTACAGCAGCAATCAGTTTCATCAAGTCGATAGTTTTTCGTTTTGGTGTACCACATAGCATCATCACAGACAACGGGACAAATTTTACTTCAAAAGAATTCAGAAGTTATTGTGAAGGATTGGGAATCAAGCTTAAATTCGCATCGGTGGCGCACCCGAAGACAAATGGGCAAGTCGAAAAAGCTAATGGCTTGATAAGTAGTGGAATAAAAAAGAGGCTTTTAGCACCTCTCGAGAAAGCCAAGAGCGCTTGGGTAGAAGAATTGCCCTCCGTTCTTTGGAGCCTAAGAACTACGCCCAATGCAGCAACTCAAGAAACTCCTTTCTTCCTGGTCCATGGTGCAGAAGCCGTGCTTCCAGTCGAAATTACACACGAAGCTCCAAGAGTGACAGCATATGACGAGGCGACATCAACAGAAGCATTACAAGACGACGTCGACGCGCTAGATGAAGCAAGAGACAAAGCATTAGAAAGGGCTACGCAATATCAACAAAGTCTACGAAACTACCATAGTAGTCGAGTTCGTCCACGATCCTTCGTGGTGGGAGATCTTGTTTTGCGACTTAGGCAAGACAGCCATGGCAAATTGGAGTCCCCTTGGGTGGGACCTTACATCGTCACGGAAGTAATACCAGGAGGAGCATATCGACTACAAGACAAGAAGACCGGGAAGGACGAAAGCAACCCGTGGAATGCAGAGCAGCTACGACGTTTTTACGCGTAGACTAAGTATAGATATCAGTATATTCGAGTTAACCTTCTGGACCCAGAACATGAGGCCACAGGTCGGGTTCTTTGGGTTGAACTCGACAAAAATTGTACGATTCTCGTGTTACTTCTCCGCTCGGGGGCTTCAACCCCTGGGTCGTACGAAAAGTTGTTATGACAAGATGGAGGGGTTTTTTCTTCACTATAAGGTTGTTTTCACAACCCGATAAATACAAAGAAAATTTGGTTCATAAAAAGAACCCGATATCATCTTTACATTTATAGGTTCGCAAAGAACCCGACATATGAAAGCGTATCTCAGAACATGACATGTTCTCATGGTACTAGTAAACGATATCGAAACAAAGTACGAATATTTATTGCAAATATCATTGCAGGAAGGACATTGTCAAACAAAATTACATGGATAACAGATCCTAATAAAAGAGGGCTTCAAGCTTCATACTCCTTCTGGCAAAGAGTGCCATTGTAGATCTTCACGTCAAACTTCGATGTCCCGACGTGGAAGTCAAAGGCCATGATGAAGCCCTGATGGATGTCGTGGTCTTCAGCAAATTGCGACCAGCCTCCTCTGAAGTACTGTTCGCCGTTGCCGTCATACCACACCTCCACCTCATAGGGGATGCCTCCGCCAGATTGTTCACGAAGAACCGCCTCTCGCAGTTCGCGGCCATCCATGAACTTCGTGAAATCTAGCGGCAAGCGCTGAATTTCACGGCACTGCGCCATGGCAATGCAAAGAAAGGAAAAGATACGGGGGGGTGCAGCAGGAGCAGCAGGCGCAGCAGGAGGAGGAGAGGCAGGGCCTGGAGTGGCACTGGTCACCTTCGGTTTATTCTTGCTACCAAGGGGGCGGCCGGGGCAACGCTTAACTGGGGCATCTGAAGAAGTTCCCGCGGCGCTAGTAACCTTGGGCTTATTCTTACTGCCACGAGGGCGACCCCTACCTCGTGGGGCCATCGGGGATCCAAGGTTCAGACGAGAACCTCCAGCGTCAGCCATGAAGCACGACAGAAAAACCTCGCAAAAGCCCTAGATGGAGGAAGAAGAGGATGCGGCGGAGGAGAAGTTTAATTAGGGTTTCCTACCTTAATCACCAGGCGCTTTTATTTATAAGCACATACTATTGGGCTTTCGGGCTGCATCAAAGTCCGTGAAACACAATTTACAATGGGAGTTAAATTCTGCGCACAGCAGACGATAATATCAAAGAAAGGGAAAAAAAAGAGAGAAGAGGGAGGATTATGCGATATGAAAACCTCGACTTAGACTTGGGGGCTCGTCAACAGTAAGATATCCATAGAAGAAAGAGGAGCTGAACTCTGAGCCTATGCTTGACTACAAGTTGCCAAACATAGCCTCGGGGGCTACTCCCATCGGGAGCGCTGAGCGCGCACCCGATAAAGATGAGATGAGCAATATTGAAGATAGAAAAGGATAAGCATACAAAACTTCGACTACGTAGTCGACAACATTGGAGATTAAAGATTACTCCCATCGGGAGCGAGTTTTTTGGTTGCAGAAACCCGAATATTTTCAGTTAAAATTTGACCGCGACATAAGATTCTCGAGTTGTGTTATCGCAACAACACTCGAATGCCGTGATTTATCACGAAGGTAAGACCCCGGGATCCGTCCTTTGTGGCCTGGTATACGCACATGGATGCGCTCTGCTGGTATGTATCCGTGTCTACGACGCGAAGAAAATCCTGGTGGACGCACTGGGTACCCTGAGAATCACTGGGATTCATTCTTTGTAAGTCCTAAATGCGGCAAAAGAGTGGGTTTGACCGGTATCCCGAATTCAAGTCCAAGGGGATTGAATTTGAAGTAGGTGGCAAGTATCTGTTCCGGCAGTTAACTGACCTCTTGAACCGTCATAGTTGTCAGGCTTGTTCATCAAAACCCCTTGCGAAAGAATATCATGAAATATAAAGTCGAAAGAGAAAGTCGAAGATTTGAAGATGTGAAGAATTGATCAAGTCGAAGATTTGAAGATTAGAGATTCAACCTGAATCTGCAATTCTGGTAGAATCTCAGGGGCTACTGACAAGGGTATAGTTAATAGAGCCCGTTAGTTGAGTACCCCTGAGGCCCGTTGAGTTAGGCCCAACTGTAATGATAGTCGAATACGAGTTATTACCGTATGTCGATATTTGTAATTTGTATCGAACCCGACCCGATCCTCGAGACCTAGCCACCTATATATAGGGGCCAGGAGAGGACGGGGGAGGGCAGATTGAAAGCAAGCCAGGTTGAGCACCTAAGTTTACTTTCGATATACACCTATTTCGACTAACTTTACCTTTGAGTTCATCCGACGCCCTATCTCCCCGATCCTAAGTCCTTCATCTAGGACATTTGTCGAGTTAACCCTCGTCAATCGTGATCTTTTGTTTATGGATGCCCGCTGTGTGAAATGAATTGGGAATCTTGTAGGGATCATGGAGTTTGTATATGTGTTAGGGAAACGCCGGGCCGCCAATCTAAGCCATGCATAATTCATGGTGGAAATTTGCAGCATACCCATGGTGAACATTCGACGACGCATCTCACAATAAAAAGCTAAACAATATAGCAAATAAAAGAGATGTCGAGGTGTTCATTGTCTGCTTGTCCTGTCATTTTGGTGTGGGCTTGTTCCATGTCATCGGGCACGGAGGTACCCCATTGGCGGTTCTCAATGATATGCATATACTTACAATGACAAGAGCCTTGCTTGGGACTCTAAGTAAATTAGCATGGTTTGGGTACTCGTATTCATGGGACACGAGGTTTTCAACTTATGATTTGTCAAGCATATGCATCATAATTGTTCTCGCATTAACTTTAACCATTCAAGATGCTTATGATGGGGGCAATGAGAGCTCAAAGCCGGTAAGTACCATAATTTTTGAAGGTTATAAAACTTGCAATCACTGCTTCCCTCTGCGAAGGGCCTTTCTTTTACTTTTATGTTGAGTCACCACCTTCTTTCTTTATGCACCATTAAGAGAGCATAGTTGTCATTCTTAGTGTGATATGCATTGTCCCAAAGTTCATTGATTGACTCATATTGTTGGTTTCACTTGTTCTTAAATTATTTGTATCTAGTCGCCCTCTTAAACTTTGAGGTGTCCTATGCATTTATGTTTTGCTCTCTTTAAAGGACAAGCTGAAAACTATTTGTATGTTTTTCCTTATGATTTGAACACACGTTTGACTTTCATTGTTTCATTATCATGATCTTTTGTTTGTGTTCATTTACATGTTTACAACATGGTTGCTAAGTTTCTTATTGTCATGATTATATCTTCATGCCCATGTTTTAAGTTCTTATGATCCCAGCTCACCAATGCTTACATATATGATCAAGATTGTGTAGGTGCATGTCACCTCAAAAATTATTCTTTTGTTATCACTTACCTACTCGAGGACGAGCAGGAGTTAAGCTTGGGGATGCTTGATACGTCTCAAACGTATCTATAATTTTTGATGCTCCATGCTTGTTTTTACACCATTTGCATATTGTTTCGTTACACTTAGTGGTACTTTTATACATTTTCCGGAACTAACCTATTAACGAAGTGCCACAGTGCCAGTTTCCTGTTTTCTGCTGTTTTTGTGTTTCGGAAGTGATACACAGGAAATATTCTCGGAATTGGACGAAACAAGTTCCTGAAGTCATATTTTACCCGGAAGCTTCCAGACATCCGAAGAGGTGTCAGAGGGGGGCCACCAGGGCCCCAGACACATGCCCGGCGCGGCCAGGGGTCTGGCTACGCGGGGCCCGCGTGTGGGCACCTGGCCCCTCCTCCGACGGTGCCCCTTCGCCTATATAAAGCCTCGGGACGGAAAACCCTAGAGGATTCGGCAATTTTCCAGAAAGAGTTCCGCAGTTCCGCCGCCACCGCCGACGAACTTCGGGGGACAGAAGTCTCTGTTCCGGCACCCTGCCGGGACGGGGAAGTGCCCCCGGAGCCATCTCCATCGGTCTCCATCGCCGTCTCCGCCGTCTCCATCGACCTCACCGCCATCTCCATCAACCTTGTTGTCTCCTATGATGAGGAGGGAGTAGTTCATCCCCGGGGCTGAGGGCTCTACCGGTAGCTATGTGGTTCACCTCTCTCTCCCATGATGTGATCTTTATGTGATCGTGAGCTTTGTATCATGTTGAACAAGTACATGTTATTATTCAGATATTTTGTGTACTCTAGTGATATTATTAAAGTAATCTATTCCTCCTGCTATGGTGTAACGGTGACAGTGCGTGCATCATGGTGGTACTTGGTTTAGGCTATGATTGTGATCTCTTGTGGATTATGAGAATAATTATTACTATGATAGTTTGAGTGATCTATTCCTCCTTTCATGGTGTAATGTTGACAGTGTGTGCACCGTGTTAGTACTTGGTTTAAGTTGCAATGATTTCTATCTTGAGTTGTGATCTGATTTGGGTATTGCTATGAGTGGTGTTTGTCAAGTACTTGATGAACTTTAAGGGGTGCTTCTGTAGCCACTACGCAATGATTAGTGTTATTCAATAGGAGAGTAATTCAGAGTACCTTAGCAAAGAGAAGTTACTTGTTCATTCATGTTATATTGTTGGGAGTGTGTCCACTAGTGAAAGTATGATCCCTAGGCCTTGTTTCCAAGCTTTGCATACCGTTTACTTGCTATTTTGTTACTTGTTTGCTCGCAGCGATATTTATTTCATATCACGTTTGCTTCCTATAATCATTTATACCACTTGTATTTCACTATCTCTTCGCCGAACTAGTGCACCTATACATCTGACAAGTGTATTGGGTGTGTTGGGGACACAAGAGACTTTCTGTATCGTAATTGCAGGGTTGCTTGAGAGGGATAGCTTTGACCTCTAACCTCCCTGAGTTCGATAAACCTTGGGTGATCCACTTAAGGGAAACTTGCTGCTGTTCTACAAACCTCTGCACTTGGAGGCCCAACAAGTGTCTACAAGAATAGAAGTGCATAGACATCAATGCACACAACCCATATCCAACGTTTCAGACAAATAGAAAAAAGGTGAAATTACATATCATGATGAGCAATTGTAATGACACCTAATTAAACTGAGAGGCCAATACGAAGACTATGTGGTCAGCTATGTTGGAAAAAAGTATCCATCGTCGTAGCCTCCAAACGTGCACACACCTCCATAAAGAGGTCGCGATCCTCCATCCTCTGCAGAGAGGACCATAAACAAAGAGTACTTATACCCCGGTAGATAACTTGCAAAATAGAAGATTGTTTGCCGTTAAACACGTTATCATTTCTACATAACCATAGCGACCAAATGAAGGCAATTGTTTCTACCCTAATATGCGTTTTAAACCTATTATCTATACCGTTAAGCCAAGTCCCAAATATATTGGCAATGATGCGTGGCTGATATAAGGTTGAAACTACTTGGATGACTGATCATATAGACCGTACGAAACGATATTGGAAGAAAAGGTGTTTAATTATTTCATCTTGATGACAGAAAACACATTTTCTACCCCCATGCCAATTTTGTTTTGCAAGATTATCTTTGGTTAGAATAACTCCTTTACGTAAGTACCATCCGAATACCTTTATACGTAATGGAATCTTCAATCTCCAAAGCTTGTTATTACTAATTTTATCACTTGGCAAATCTGGTTGAATTAGTGCATTGTACATGGATGCTATCGAGAATTTATCATTCTCATGTAGATTCCAATGGAATTCATCATGTCCAGTTTGTAGATGGATATTTGCCAAACATAGAAGTAAGGCATTCCAATCTATTAGTCTCAGACAAATCCCTACGGAACAGCACATTTGGAGGAGAAGTCTCCGATACCTTGGCAATGGTATCACCTTTGTGGCGCACAATGTTATACAATGCTGAATAATGTTTATGAAGGGAGGTATCCCCAAGCCACCTATCTTCCCAGAATCTAATCTCAGAGCCATCCTTAATTGAAAAGGTCCCTAGGCCAAAGAAAAACTTCTTCGTTACCATCAAGCCAGCCCAAAAATGTGAATCACCTTGTTTCCAAAGAACCTGTGATAATGCTTTTGTGTCGATATATTTCCTTTTAAGAATTGTTTGCCAAGTCTCATCCTCAGCGAGTAACTTAAATAGCCACTTACCCAGAAGTGCCATATTCTTGACCGATAGATCATGAATACTGCTAACGCCAAGTTGACGTGGAATATGGAGTTAATGGTCCTTGTGTGTGGTGAACAACCAGCCCGTTGGGAACCCCAATAGGAAGGTGTGATGAGTATAGTGGCTAGTTTTTCCTCAGTTAAGAAACCAAGGTTTTATCGTTCTTGGAGAGAATGGACAATAACGACTGAAGGTGATGCAGACTGGCTTAGTAACACTCCAACAAGGGCGCCATTTAATGATACTTGTTGACTCGTCTTCGGCCAGTAGCAACGCGGAACCTACACACAACACAACCAAGTAATTTGTTCCCAACTTGCGATGAGGTTGTCAATCTCACCGGTTTGCTTGAAACAAAGGTTATGAGCGTATCGAGTGGAAAACAGTAGAGTATGCAAGTAAAGTAAACAGTGCGAGTAAAGTAAACAGGTGATAGCAATATGATGGAAATAGGACCAGGGTCCATAGTTCACTAGTGGTGTCTCTCCATAAGATAAATAACACATGCTGGGTAAACAAATTATAGTTGGGCAATTGATAGAATAAAGATAAACGTGATATGTCAAGAAGATCACTATGAGATTTACTCTGGGCATTACAACAAAATACATAGACCGCCATCCAACTGCATCTATGACTAATAATCTTCATGCCATGTTTTAAGTTCTATTGATCCCAGCTCACCAATGCTTACATATATGATCAAGATTGTGTAGGTGCATGTCACCTCAAAAATTATTCTTTTGTTATCACTTACCTACTCGAGGACGAGCAGGAGTTAAGCTTGGGGATGCTTGATACGTCTCAAACGTATCTATAATTTTTGATGCTCCATGCTTGTTTTTACACCATTTGCATATTGTTTCGTTACACTTAGTGGTACTTTTATACATTTTCCGGAACTAACCTATTAACGAAGTGCCACAGTGCCAGTTTCCTGTTTTCTGCTGTTTTTGTGTTTCGGAAGTGATACACAGGAAATATTCTTGGAATTGGACGAAACAAGTTCCTGAAGTCATATTTTACCCGGAAGCTTCCAGACATCCGAAGAGGTGTCAGAGGGGGGCCACCAGGGCCCCAGACACATGCCCGGCGCGGCCAGGGGTCTGGCTGCGCGGGGCCCGCGTGTGGGCACCTGGCCCCTCCTCCGACGGTGCCCCTTCGCCTATATAAAGCCTCGGGACGGAAAACCCTAGAGGATTCGGCAATTTTCCAGAAAGAGTTCCGCAGTTCCGCCGCCACCGCCGACGAACTTCGGGGGACAGAAGTCTCTGTTCCGGCACCCTGCCGGGACGGGGAAGTGCCCCCGGAGCCATCTCCATCGGTCTCCATCGCCGTCTCCGCCGTCTCCATCGACCTCACCGCCATCTCCATCAACCTTGTTGTCTCCTATGATGAGGAGGGAGTAGTTCATCCCCGGGGCTGAGGGCTCTACCGGTAGCTATGTGGTTCACCTCTCTCTCCCATGATGTGATCTTTATGTGATCGTGAGCTTTGTATCATGTTGAACAAGTACATGTTATTATTCAGATATTTTGTGTACTCTAGTGATATTATTAAAGTAATCTATTCCTCCTGCTATGGTGTAACGGTGACAGTGCGTGCATCATGGTGGTACTTGGTTTAGGCTATGATTGTGATCTCTTGTGGATTATGAGAATAATTATTACTATGATAGTTTGAGTGATCTATTCCTCCTTTCATGGTGTAATGTTGACAGTGTGTGCACCGTGTTAGTACTTGGTTTAAGTTGCAATGATTTCTATCTTGAGTTGTGATCTGATTTGGGTATTGCTATGAGTGGTGTTTGTCAAGTACTTGATGAACTTTAAGGGGTGCTTCTGTAGCCACTACGCAATGATTAGTGTTATTCAATAGGAGAGTAATTCAGAGTACCTTAGCAAAGAGAAGTTACTTGTTCATTCATGTTATATTGTTGGGAGTGTGTCCACTAGTGAAAGTATGATCCCTAGGCCTTGTTTCCAAGCTTTGCATACCGTTTACTTGCTATTTTGTTACTTGTTTGCTCGCAGCGATATTTATTTCATATCACGTTTGCTTCCTATAATCATTTATACCACTTGTATTTCACTATCTCTTCGCCGAACTAGTGCACCTATACATCTGACAAGTGTATTGGGTGTGTTGGGGACACAAGAGACTTTCTGTATCGTAATTGCAGGGTTGCTTGAGAGGGATAGCTTTGACCTCTAACCTCCCTGAGTTCGATAAACCTTGGGTGATCCACTTAAGGGAAACTTGCTGCTGTTCTACAAACCTCTGCACTTGGAGGCCCAACAAGTGTCTACAAGAATAGAAGTGCATAGACATCAATGCACACAACCCATATCCAACGTTTCAGACAAATAGAAAAAAGGTGAAATTACATATCATGATGAGCAATTGTAATGACACCTAATTAAACTGAGAGGCCAATACGAAGACTATGTGGTCAGCTATGTTGGAAAAAAGTATCCATCGTCGTAGCCTCCAAACGTGCACACACCTCCATAAAGAGGTCGCGATCCTCCATCCTCTGCAGAGAGGACCATAAACAAAGAGTACTTATACCCCGGTAGATAACTTGCAAAATAGAAGATTGTTTGCCGTTAAACACGTTATCATTTCTACATAACCATAGCGACCAAATGAAGGCAATTGTTTCTACCCTAATATGCGTTTTAAACCTATTATCTATACCGTTAAGCCAAGTCCCAAATATATTGGCAATGATGCGTGGCTGATATAAGGTTGAAACTACTTGGATGACTGATCATATAGACCGTACGAAACGATATTGGAAGAAAAGGTGTTTAATTATTTCATCTTGATGACAGAAAACACATTTTCTACCCCCATGCCAATTTTGTTTTGCAAGATTATCTTTGGTTAGAATAACTCCTTTACGTAAGTACCATCCGAATACCTTTATACGTAATGGAATCTTCAATCTCCAAAGCTTGTTATTACTAATTTTATCACTTGGCAAATCTGGTTGAATTAGTGCATTGTACATGGATGCTATCGAGAATTTATCATTCTCATGTAGATTCCAATGGAATTCATCATGTCCAGTTTGTAGATGGATATTTGCCAAACATAGAAGTAAGGCATTCCAATCTATTAGTCTCAGACAAATCCCTACGGAACAGCACATTTGGAGGAGAAGTCTCCGATACCTTGGCAATGGTATCACCTTTGTGGCGCACAATGTTATACAATGCTGAATAATGTTTATGAAGGGAGGTATCCCCAAGCCACCTATCTTCCCAGAATCTAATCTCAGAGCCATCCTTAATTGAAAAGGTCCCTAGGCCAAAGAAAAACTTCTTCGTTACCATCAAGCCAGCCCAAAAATGTGAATCACCTTGTTTCCAAAGAACCTGTGATAATGCTTTTGTGTCGATATATTTCCTTTTAAGAATTGTTTGCCAAGTCTCATCCTCAGCGAGTAACTTAAATAGCCACTTACCCAGAAGTGCCATATTCTTGACCGATAGATCATGAATACTGCTAACGCCAAGTTGACGTGGAATATGGAGTTAATGGTCCTTGTGTGTGGTGAACAACCAGCCCGTTGGGAACCCCAATAGGAAGGTGTGATGAGTATAGTGGCTAGTTTTTCCTCAGTTAAGAAACCAAGGTTTTATCGTTCTTGGAGAGAATGGACAATAACGACTGAAGGTGATGCAGACTGGCTTAGTAACACTCCAACAAGGGCGCCATTTAATGATACTTGTTGACTCGTCTTCGGCCAGTAGCAACGCGGAACCTACACACAACACAACCAAGTAATTTGTTCCCAACTTGCGATGAGGTTGTCAATCTCACCGGTTTGCTTGAAACAAAGGTTATGAGCGTATCGAGTGGAAAACAGTAGAGTATGCAAGTAAAGTAAACAGTGCGAGTAAAGTAAACAGGTGATAGCAATATGATGGAAATAGGACCAGGGTCCACAGTTCACTAGTGGTGTCTCTCCATAAGATAAATAACACATGCTGGGTAAACAAATTATAGTTGGGCAATTGATAGAATAAAGATAAACGTGATATGTCAAGAAGATCACTATGAGATTTACTCTGGGCATTACAACAAAATACATAGACCGCCATCCAACTGCATCTATGACTAATAATCCACTTGTGGCGAATCAATCCGAGAACTCCACAAGTATTAAGTTGCGAACAACAGATAATTACATTAAGCAAAGTGTGTAATGTAAACAATGCATATGCCCTTGAGCATATGAATGCTATTTTCTCCCTAGTAGCAACAGCACATCTACAACCTTAGAGGTTTCTGTCACTCCCCCAGGTTAAATAGAGGCATGAACCCACTATCGAGCATAAATACACCCTCTTGGAGTTACTAGCAACTACTCGGCCAAGATAGCTACTAACAACGGAGAGTATGCAAGATCATAAACAACATAGAGATAACAAAAGATAATATTCAGTACAGCAACTCAATCATAACACCAATATTCATCGGATCCCAACAAACCAACACTACTAGGAAAACCCTTATCTGTGGCGCACCTGTGGTGCGCCACGCATATCAAGCCACTGGTATTTATTACCCGTGGCGCACGCCCACGTGCGCCACGGTTAAGTGTCCTATCCGTGGAGCACCTAGAAGGGGTGCGCCACGCATAATATCTGCGGCGCACCCAATTGGTGCTCCACTGGTATGTTTTCTATTTGTATTTTTTTCGAGAATACAGCAGAAATACACAGTATACAGCACAAAAATATATAGTATACAGCAGAAATACAAAGATATATACATTAGTAACACAAGAATTCACAAAATACATCAATATCATGTCAAGTGTCGAAAGACATCAATATAAAGTGAAGTGTCGAAATATATCAATATCATGTCAAGTGTCGAATCATTACACAAGTTAAGTACAACTTTGATCATTATATAACATATATGGAGTTACATATCACCTAGACTACTATATGAACGAATAGATCACACTGGCGACGACGATGAGCAAGATCGAGACCATGATCAAGAACTTCATCCGATTCTTCTTCCACATGTGTCTCCTCCACTTGGAGACCGCGAGCTCTCTTGTCGTGTACCCTTTGTAGCAGTTGCCGCTGAAGTTGGTCACCTGTGCCTGGCAGTCCTCCCACTCCTCGTAGACTCCTGGAACCCGACCACTGTAAACCACGTACCACTTCGCCATCTCTCTATAGACATGTAGTATATATGTTATGCAACGAAAGGAATGACAAAGTTCAAAAACATGCTTGCATGATCACAAATACTATGGCAAGGATTCATAAGCCTAGAATAAAACATAGCATGGATGACGATCGATCATATATAAGCAAGTCCAACATCGATCATCAAGGCATTACGAGCCTCGGCAAGTTAAGGTTTACACACACATGTCCAACAATAGTTTGGAAACAACACTAGGATAGTAAAGTTTACGATACATCGACCCAACACCGCTAGCTAGCCACAGACATCATGTAGTCCTCGCCGGGAACGGGCGCACGCCCTCTCTCGTCATGAACGTCCTTGTGTCGCGCTGCCTGTCGAGGCGTCCTTCGATCTTACGGTTAGTCAACGCTACGCCACAATGCATGATCCCACTGGTTGAGTCGACGTCTTCATGAAGGACTTGCGCGATCTGAGTCTGGATGCGCCAGAAATCTTCCATAAGGTCTGCATCATCGATCGCCGCAAACTTTTCGGCCCATGGTCGAAGATTAGATGGTAGCGCCCTGATCCGCGAATCCCGGACGATCCCCTTCAGGTGATGGAGGGCGTAGAAGGCCTCCTTCACACTGCCAGGCGGCTGCTTGACGCATGGAAACTTTGTCTGGTGCATGAAGATATGTTTGCCATTCTTGACTCTCTCGCCACCCTTGGTGAATTTGCCCCCCTTGTCGGCGTAGAATTGTAGAGCTTCATCGAGCACACTCTTGATTCGGCCATAGTTCTTCATCGGCTTCGTTTCACTCGATGAGTCGAAGTACATCGCTTGCGACCACCTTGGGCAAATGGATATGAGTGAGCAGTATATGCCTCTGCGCAGCATAATTGAAAAATAAATTGTTGTAAGAGGACCAACCGGAGAATCTAAGAAAGAAGTTTTCACGGCGGTGTTCACTTACTCAGGAAAGCAAGGCAGAAGAATGGAGTCGATGGTCGGGTTCTCCACAAAGATATTCCCAATGTACTCCTTCACCGTTGCCCGGTCCGCCTCGTTCACCAAGGCAACGTCACGCATGAAGTAGGGGTCTACTATCACGATGCCCTTGGTCTTCTCCCTCTTCGCCTTCAACGCCATATGAAGCGTGTATAGACGGACCAAGTTATAGTCCAGGCGGTTGGAGTGCAGCAGATTATAGATGTCCTCGTACCGCACGAAGAAGATTTCAGCGGGTGATGTATCGACGAAGCCATGGTCCTCCGGCACCTTGATTGTGTAGACCGGGTACCCGGGATTCTCTTCTTGGAGAAGGCGCTCCTCGAGATACTGGATGCTGTCGTGCAAATTCACGATCGCTCCACCCGCGTTGGCGAGCATCTCCTTTGTCAGCATTGGCCGACCCGCTATGTGCCTGGGGAAATCACTGGGCTCTTCTTGCACGCCGTCCTCAGCCCGGAGTATCTTCCTCGGAGACGGCTGGCTCGAAGCCTTCTTGCTCCGGCTATGCTTCCGGCCCTTCTTCTTCTCCTCGACAGGAGCTGTGGACTACAACTTATCCGACATGGGAGCAGCGGATTTCAACTGCTCATCGACCGCCTTGTGGAGTGTGGTGGGGCTGATAACATTGGCCGGATTGGGTTGTGTGGCTGCGGCTTCCGGAGGCGTCTCCTGAGAACCGTCGCCGAACCGCAGACGCTGTGTGCATGACAGGGGACGACCGGCTTGTTGACCACGGGAGCCTGGATCTCCAAGAGGAGGCATGTAGATTTCTTTGTTGGCCCGATGTCGAGGAAGCCGTCAATTTCATCGCGGGGATCATCGCCGCGGTTGGGTGGAGCGTCGTCCACGTGCTCGGGTGGAGGCGACGGCGTGTGCGCGGCTAGCTGCTGATGCCTCTTGGTGGTGGGGACGAACACCGGTGGCCGTGTCTTTTTAGCGGGGGCAGCCGCGGGGCGCTGATCATCCTTTGCAAGGCGAATCTGTGACTTCGGCCATAGCAAGGGCCAGCCGACGCAACCTCCGAGAGAGTAATGCTCATCAGCTCCATGAGGTTGCATGGGAGGATCAATGCCTTCGCAACCCTTCAAAGGATGCACCAGGGTGACCCTGAACATGCCAGCAGAGATGGGCAAGTTGTGCATTAGGGGGTTCTTCGGTTGGCATATGGTACCCTTGCCTACATCCTTCAGCACGCCGTTCACATAGTGCAGCAAGGTGCAACTAGTGTCCTGCGGGAGAACATGTTGGGCATCATTATCAGATGGTACTCATCAAAAAAGACGACAGAGTATGAAGTCGAGCCTACGATTAGTTACCTTGGTAAGGGCGTCGAGGTCGGCTAAGGTGGACATGCGAGGCTGCGTGGGCTGCGGTGGAGGCGGCGGCTGCACGTTGGTGTTGGGCGGCGGCCGCGTGTTGGTGTTGGGCTGCGGCGGAGGCGGTGGCCGCGTGTTGGTGTTGGGAACCGGCGGAGGCGGCGGCCGCATGTATTTGTTGGCGGCCAACGGGCTCAGCCCCGCGAAGGGGTCTACCGATGGGTAGGAGGGCGGGGTCACCACGTTCGGCGACATGTGTTGCGCCGAGTTGCTGCCGGACACGCTGGGCACCGGTATCGGCCCAACTCCACCAGCGGCATTCCACGCCGCTAGACCCTCCCACAGTTGAGGAGGAATGACCTGGCGCAACCTTGCTTCGAACTTCTCCTCCATCTGCGCCGGCAGCGCGGCCACTTGCGCCTTGAGATCTGCAATCTCCAGCCTCTGCGCCTCCTCCACCTTGCTTCTTCTCTCCTTTCTAGCCTTTGATTCCTCTTTGAAGTGGACGCCGACTTTCGTGGTCAGCCCAAAGCCGGAAACACGCCCAGCGGACGTCATCTTCTTGTGCTTGGGCCTCTTCTTCATAATATTCGTTGCCCTGTTGAAAGGAGTGTCCCAAGGCTCCGATTGCCCTTGGGTGGAGCAAGCTGCCTAGGCGGCTATTTCAGCTTCCTGCAAAAGGATTCATGAACCCAATTAGAATCATCGGTTCATTATTGATTGCAAATTGACTTGAGATCCGCGGTAAGTTGCTTACCACAAGTTTCTCAAACTCTTGCACAGCATTCGTTGAGGTTTTGAATTCCTTTGTCTTGGGGCACAGGTAGTAGCGGGCCCGCACAAAGTTCCAGACCTGCGGGTCCATGAATTTATCGAACATGTTGGGCTTGCCAAGACGAATAAGCTCGGCGTCCTCCTTGTCCCACACTTCCTGGATTCCTGTGTAACCGCCACTCCCAAGACGGTGGTGACCTAAGTTCTGTTCATACATCTTCTTCCCCAACGCCGACAGAGCTTTGAAGGTATCGGTCTCCAACTCCTCCTTGAAAAGAAGATAGTCGTCGTGATCTAGAAGTGGCTCATGCTTCTTGATCTCTTCCCAGCTTTCGTCCTTGTCAATCTGCTTCTTCACCCGGGTTCTCTAGCTAGCCAAGGCCGTGCTCATCTTCGTAAGGGCCTGCTGGTTCACCTTGTTGTCTTTGAGGTTTAGGTTCTTGTACTCCACCGGGAAATCGTATCGCTCGTGAAGCTTCTATAGTAGGGGCTGCACAAGATGCGCATTGCCAGGATCTCGGAGGTTCCTCGTGTTGATCGTCATGGTCTCCTGCACGATGCAACCGATCTGCGTCCCGTATCCCGCGGCAAAGGCTTTAGGCTCCACGGGTACGCCGTTTTCATTCACGGCGGTGAAATCCTCGCGTTTTGTGCCAAGCGTCGGCGGGTTCCGATCCTTCCTGATGGCCTTCTTCTTCTTAGCAGTCGGGGCAGATCCACCATCGGTGGTGTCATCCTCGGCGCCATCGCTACGCTCGCCGCCAGCATCGGTGGTGGCATCGGAGTCTCCGTCTTCTTCTCCACCCTCGGAGTCTCCGTCTCCACCCTCAGAGTCTTCATCTCCACCCTGATCATCTCCACCTCCGTCTCCGTCCATGACGTCTATTTCCTTCTCCTCAGCCGCCCTCTGGGATTGCATCCAAAACGGCAAGTTGGTCGCCCGGGCTTGTTCTTCGACACTCATTTGGTTAGAAGGGCCAGCGCCGTCGTTGACATGTCCGGTTGACATGTTTGCACTAAACAAAAGGAGAAAAATGTTTAGTACAACAAAAAATCGATCGGAAAATTCGACAGCACCTCCCCTATAAATGGCTACCTAGGAGTGCCTATTTCTCACCGAAACAGAAATCAATCAACATTTCGGGAGTAATAGGCACTCATTTTCAAAAACCTGTAAACAATTCACACAAAAAAGCACAAAATGTGCCTTTCCAACACACAGTTGTCGACAACATGTCGACAACATGCTCACAGATTCATCATCAAAGATTCGTTATCACAGTAAACATCATCACAGTAAACATCATAACAGAAGTATAGTTTAAACATAGATAATATATTCTCTTAACTTGTGCATAGAAATAGAAGCTACAAAACACACATGCATAGCTTGCTCTGTAATTCAAATAAACTAGTTACTGTTAGTGCTAGGTTCAGTTTCATCAGTTAAAAACACTTAGCCATTTTCTTTTCTATTAGCAAGCAGTTAGGCTAAAAGTTCCTACTGGCGCGCATTACATCGAACACCTGGGCTACTAAACGTTCCCATAGGCGCATTACATCGAACACCTGGGCTACGGCTAGGAGTAAACAGAGGAGGGATGGTGACGAAGGAATGACAAACGAGCACCCGATATTTGCCTACCTGGGTTTCGGTCCGGGGAAGGTCTCCCTCAGAAAGCCCTTGAGGCCCATCAAGACAGCGGTCTAGCGAGGCCCAGGGACATAACTTGGCGTGCACGATGAAGATTCGATGGAGAAGGCCTAGTCGAACTAGGACTCGATTAGGGTTTATACAAACCGACTTTATCTGTAATCAACTTGGAGAATACTCCCGGGACCCGATCTTCGCATATAAAAGGTCGGGAGGGAGATCGTAGTGGGCTTAGACACCTTTCCACCCACCTCACGCCGGAGCGCTCGACGACTTAGAGCTCTCTGTTAGGGCTAGATCCAATCTACGCCGCCATTGTACCACCATCATCGCCACACCATCTTCAATACAAAGTCAGACAAGCAGGACGTAGGCCTTTTACCTTTCGAGGGGGCTGAACCTGGGTAAACCCTGTGTTCTTTTGCTTTCGTCTGATCGCCGTCGAGTTCGCCAGGTCCCCAATACGCTTCCTCGATCGAAAGCCCTTCGACATGGGCATTGCCGGGGATAAACCTCGTCAATTGGCGCCGTCTGTGGGGACGACGGGATTTGGATCTACGGATTCGCCGGCTCCATCACCAACCACCGCCAAGATCAACATCGACACCACCGTCGGCATCGCTGCGCCGACCGACGTTGACACCACCGCCAAGATCGACATCGACACCACCGTCGGCATCGCTGCGCCGACCGACGTCGACACCACCGCCAAGATCGACATCGACACCACCGTCGGCATCGCTGCGCCGACCGACGTTGACACCACCGCCAAGATCGACATCGACACCATCGTTGGCATCGCTATGCCGGCCGTCCTCAATGCCAACCCGACGAAACTAGGCGTCGATGCCACTGGTTCGATCGTCGTCAGCAATATTTCACCGGGTGCTGCAAAGCCCACTCCAGCGGCAAACGTCATCGACCCCATCTCAAGCATGGCAGGAGTAGCACCTGAAGGCTATGACATGGTTTTCGGACTGTTCAACTTCCATGTGGACAGCAATGGAGCGATGGAACTGCTCTCCATTGGTGAATCGGCGCCGCTCGTGGCCGCAACGACGACACCACCAGCCGTCGGGGGCAAACTCTCGGCAAGCGCGCTACTAGCGCCATCGGAGGAGGAACCGAAGCCGAAAGCCTCGACCCCATCAGTAGGGTCGAACGATTTCGAAGACCCACCACCATCCCCGACCACCGCATACTGTGTCGACTGCGACGCATACCACTACGTGGGAGCCGGAGATTTCTCATTCCATGAGATCGCCGGCTGTGAAGATCCTCGGGGAGGCACAGCAGCTGTCTACCCAACGATATCTGAGTGCGATCGGGCTCTCAACGCCCTCACGCTTCGCACCGCACCGTATGACCCTGACTACGTTGAGGGGTTATACTCGGACTACACGTGCTCCGATGACGACGACGACGTCTACCCCGAAGCTAAGGGGAAAATCGGCAATTCAGCAAGCTCCACCTCACACTGCGAGCCCGCCGCATCTAGCGACGGCTATATGGCTGATTACGATTCTGACCTCATGATCGAAGTCGGGCCCTACGTCGAAAGCGACGACGTCTACCCTCCAGCGTTGGGCGAAATCAGCGATGATTCGGCCCCGTGGACCGGGGGCCACTGCATGATGGCATCGCACGGCGACGGAAACGAAAATAGAGACAACGACGGCCGAAACCGGGCAGATAGTGGCCGCCAGGTGGTCACACATGACCAGATCCGATTCGCAAGAAGGGTATACGCGGGCGAGGTAAACTTCGGTCCCAACCCAAGCCCAAGCGATCTGGCTGCACTCTGTTTCGTCGTCCAGGAGTAGAAGGACCAGATCAGTGCTGACAGGCGAGTACTGGAACGGCGAAGAGAGGAGGCCGGTGCGTCCAGTAGAAGACGAGCCGAAAGATCGTCCCATTACTCATCCAGCGTCCAGCACAGATCAAGATCACGCACCCAGCCAGGGCCCGATATGCACAACATCACCCAAAATCTGGAGGCGGAGTTCAATGAGGCTGAATTGATGCCCAAGACGAAGGAGGCTGCAATCATGGCCGCGACGGCATACATTGCCGCAAACGCATCCAACGGTGACGAACATATGCGACACCTGAGGAATCTGGCACTCGAAGGAGTAAGGGTGCTCCAAGGCACACCCGATTCGGGACATGACGCGACAGCAAGGAGGACCGCCCCACCGACGGAGCAAGCCAGGCACCCAGCACCGGTGCCACCCGTAGCGCCTCGGACGCAAGCAGTCGAACCTCTCAACGGAGAGCTTCGGCATGGTCTGGCCCAGAACAGGGTCGACCAAGCGCGAGCGCGGCGCGAAGCACGCCGCTTCGAAGGAGATCGCGAGGCGGAGACATTCGGCGGCACCAGCGACAGACTGTGTGGGGCAGATTGCTTTAGCTTGTTGATCCGCTCCGCACCGTTGCCGAAGGGAATCAAGCTAAGCGATGGCATAGTCAATTTCAACGGGCAGCAGGATCCCTGAATTTGGCTCGATGATTTCATAACCGCTGTCAAGATCAGCGGCAGATCTAGAGACAACGCCCTCCAGTTACTGTCGCTGCATCTAAAGGATAACGCAAGGGCATGGCTGAATAATCTCGCTCCAGATAGCATCCGCTCCTGGGAAGAATTTCGGCAAGCGTTCATCGCCAACTTCCGAGGCACTTCGCGACGACCTACGTCGTTCGAGGAGCTACGCCTATGCGTGCAGAGAACCGGAGAAAACCTGAGGTCATACATCTCACGATGGATCAGCCTTCGGAACACGACGGAGAACATCTCGCCCGAAAGGGCCATCGACGCATTTCGCGACGGCCTCTTCCGACGCGATTTCAAGGAGGAGCTCGGACGCTGCAAGCCAAGGACCGTCGACCACCTCATGAGCTTGGCGAATGAGTGGGCCGATGGCGAAGACTCCATCGCGGCTCCCAGAAGTCGCCGTCGGTCAGCAGAACGCGATGTCGACACGAAAGACCAGTTCCACTCCGGGTCCCGAAAGAAGGGTCATCGGAATCGCTACGACAACACGGAGAACACGGACATGGTAGCAGCAGGCTACATACATGAAGATCGTGAGGACAATCGCGACTTACCGCGGCAAGGAAACAATTACCACGGTAGCAGCAACAGAAGTGTCTCGAAGCCAAGCAAAGAATGGCGCCGACGACAGCCACAGATGTCGGCAGAAGAGATGCTTGATAGCGGATGCCCAAGGCATACGTACCTCGACAAGGACGGAGTACGAAGACCTGCACACCTCCTCATCGAGTGTAGAGAATTCCTACGTCTCAACCGAGCACTTCAGGAGAGGATGGGCGTCGAGCAACCAGTGGCAGGGGCGATAGCTTACAACGCTCCACCGCCACCGCCGAATCCACCAGCAAACGTCGTACAGCAGGGCCACCAGGCCGCCACGATCCAGCAAGTCGAACAGCGACAGCCGGCCAATGAGGAAGAAGAGTTCCCGCCGCCAAGAGGTTTCGTGCCCATGATTCAGAGGGGTCGCCCGACGAATAAGGTTCAGCGAAAGCGCGCATGAGAAGTGTTTCACGCCAAACACGCGCCACCTGCCACTCCCGAATACCTGAATTGGTCCGAACATCCGATCGGTTTCGACCGGTCAGACCATCCACCGAAGATCCCACGCCCAGGACACCATGCTTTGGTTCTCGAGGCGCAAATAGGGGGTTTCACCTCGAAAAAGGTGTTCATGGATGGAGGCAGTAGCTTGAACCTCATCTACGCAGACACGCTGCGAAAGATCAAGATCCCGCTAAACAATCTACTGCCAACGGAAACTTCCTTCCATGGAATCGTCCCAGGAAAGCCAACATACCCATTGGGGGCGATACATCTCGACGTCATCTTCGGCACTCCGGCAAACTTCAGAAAGGAGAAAATCAAATTCGAGGTCGTGGACTGGCCCTCGCAGTACCACGCTATCCTCGGGCGGCCAGCGTTCGCCTGATTCATGGCAGTACCGCATTATGCTTACCTCAAGCTGCGGATGCCCGCAAACAGAGGACTACTAACGATCAGCGGCAGCTTTGCCCGATCCGAAAACTGCGACAAGGACTTCAACACTATGTCCCAAACCTTCGGTGTGCATGAGGAGTTGCACCATATTCGGGAGGCCACGGTGATGGACATCGATCCACCGGCGCAGCAGAACGCCCCAGAACTGTCGTTCGATGCCACCAAGGACACCAGAGAGCACCAGATCCACCCGACGGACCCAACCAAGACGGCGCGGGTGCCGAACTCACTCTCCCCTGCATAGGAAAGCGCGCTCGTCGAGTTCCTCCATGAGCACTGGAGGATGTTCGCTTGGTGTCCAGCAGATATGCCAGGCATCCCCAGGGAACTCGCCGAGCACGAGCTCAAGATCTTTCCCAACACGAAGCCAGTGAAGCAGTCCATGCGTCGATATAATCCAGAGAAGGCCAAGTCGATGGGCGAAGAAATCAACCGCCTCCTCGAAGCCAAGTTCATCAGGGAGATCAAGGAAGCTACGTGGCTCTCGCCACCAGTTATGGTGGAAAAGAAGGACACCAAGGTCTACAGGATGTGCATCGACTTCACAGCCTTAAATAAGCACTGCCCGAAGGACTACTTCCCCCTGCCTCGAATCGACCAGATCATCGATTCTACAGCAGGATGCGAGCGCCTCTCTTTCCTCGACGCCTATTCCGGGTACAACCAGATACGACTGAAAGTAGAAGACGAGGACAAGACGGCATTCATCACCCCGCACAGGGTATACTGCTACATGACGATGCCATTCGGGCTCAAGAACGCTGGAGCCACCTATCAACGGTGCATGCAGGCGTGTCTAAAGGAGCAAATTGGCCGCAACATAGAGGTCTACGTCGACGACATTGTCATCAAGACCGCGAAGGCAGACAGCCTGCTGGATGACCTTCGAGAAACCTTCACCAACCTCGACAGGTACAGCATCAAGCTCAACCCGAAGAAATGCTCTTTCGGGGTACCCACTGGCCAGCTACTGGGCTACCTGATCTCCGAGCGAGGAATCGAGGGCAACCCAGAGAAGATACATGCCATCATCAACATGCAGCCTCCAAGAACGCTTCGGCATGTCCAGCAGTTGACAGGTCGACTTGCAGCACTTAGCCGCTTTATCACCAAGCTCGGCGAAAAAGCACTCCCCTTTTATCGGTTGCTCCGGAAAACAGACAACTTCACGTGGACCGAAGAAGCACAAGCCGCATTCGACGACCTCAAGCGTCGTCTTTCGACTTCCCCAGTTCTCGTCACACCCCGAGGAAAGGAGCAGATGCTGCTATACATTGCGGCTACAAATCAAGTTGTCAGCTCAGTTCTCGTGGTCGAACGCGCGGATGAAGGCAAGGAGCACGGAGTACAGAGGCCTGTATACTACCTGAGCGAAGTCTTATCTCCGACCAAGCAAAAGTACCCCCACTATCAAAAGCTGGCATACGCTATCTATATGACGGGGAAGAAGTTGCCGCACTACTTCGAATGCCACTCCATCATAGTGGTGGCTTCGAATCCAGTTTCTAGCATCCTCAACAACCCAGACGCCACAGGGCGCGTATCGCTATGGGGAATCACGCTGGGGCCGTGGGAGATCTCGTACCAACGACAGTCTGCAATCAAGTCACAGGTCCTACCGGACTTCATAGCCGAGTGGACAGAAGCCCAGATGCCCGAGCTCCCAGACCTGTCGAACAGCTGGACGATATTCGTCGACGGGTCCAAGCGGGTTTCGGGGGCAGGAGCAGGAGTAGTCTTGGTGTCGCTGCAAGGTGACAGGATGCGCTACGTCCTTCGCATGCGCTTCCCAAGTCCCTCTAACAACGAGGCAGAATACGAAGCCGTCCTCCATGGCATGCGCATGGCGAAGGCCTGCGGAGCCACCCGCATCAAGATTCATGGAGACTCAAACCTCATTGCCCAGCAAGTCATGAAGGAATGCGACGCTACCTGCGCAAACATGATTGCAAATCGCGCCATGTACGATAAGCTCGAAGGCGAATTCAAGGGCTGCGAAGTAACACACATCGGCAGGGAAAGCAACGAGGAGGCAGACAACCTGGCCAATATCGGCTCAAGGTGCCTCCCAATACCACCCGGGGTCTTCTTCGAAGAAATATTCGACCGCTCTGTCAAGATCAAGCCAGCAATTGACCCGGCGTTAGCAACACGTCCGGGGGCTCAATCGGCCAGCACTGCCCCAGCCGCAGGAACGGAGGACCATCCGAAAGATGCAGCCACAGTCATGCTCGTCGAAGCCACATGGACAAAACCGTACTTGGCGTACCTGATGCGGGGCGAGCTCCCAGAGGATCCCATCCATCGACGACAAGTCATGCGGCGCTCCAAGGCCTTCACGATAATCAACGGGGGGCTCTACAAGCGCAGTACCACAGGGGTACTCCAACGGTGCATAGCGCAGGAAGATGGGATCGCTCTCCTCCGAGAAATCCACGAAGGAACCTGTGGGCACCACGCCTGCAGCCGAACCCTCGTGGCCAAGGCCTTCCGGTCCGGTTTTTACTGGCTATCTGCCCTTTACGATGCCAGAAACATCATCCAGCACTGCGAAGCATGCCAGTTATTTGCCACCAAGCCGCACGCGCCGGCATCCGAACTGCACACCATCCCGGTGGCCTGGCCCTTCGCACAATGGGGGCTCGATCAAGTGGGGCCTCTCCCCAAATCATCTCGAGGAGGTCATACTTACCTGCTAGTCGCAGTAGACAAGTTCTCCAAGTGGATAGAGGCTGTCCCAGTCACCAACCAAGAGGCGACCACGGCGGTCAAGTTCTTCGAGTCTATCATCTACCGGTACGGCGTCCCGAACAGCATTATCACCGACAACGGCACCAACTTCACTTCGGGCAAGTTCCAGGACTTCGCCAAAAACCTCGGCATCAAGCTCAAGTACGCTTTGGTGGCGCACCCCAAGTCTAATGGCCAGGTCGAATCGGTGGGGGGAGAAGAGGAGCGAGCAGGGCGGGGCGGATACCGGGGTTCTTGCCGCTGACGGCGGTGAAGAGGGCGTGGAAGTCTCGGTCCGCGGGGGCGGGCGCTCACCGACGGCGGCGGCTCCTCCACAGATGACGGCGGCGGCGGCTCCTCCACAGACGTCTCCTCCACAGGCGTGCGCGGCGCGGCGTAGCGGAGGCGAGGGCGAGGGCGGTGGAGCGGAGGCGAGCGCGGTAGAGCGGAGGCGAGCGGCGGCTCGGAGCGGAGAAGAGGGGTGGCGGCGGGCTCGCGGGCTAGCTAGGGTTCGGGGAAGGGCTCGCGGGGGAGAAGGGAGCCGGCCGAACCATTTTACCCCTAAGTGGGCTCGCGGTGGCTCCGGGGAGAAGAAGAGGGGCGGCGGCTGTCGTCGTCGACGGGGAAGAAGAGGGGCAGCGGCGCTGTCTAGCTAGGGTTTTGGCCGGGGGTATCGAAGAGTGAGGCGCGTGTGGGAGAGAAAAAGGCCGGGGAGAAACGTTATTTTACCCTAAGTGTAAGATATGCGTGGCGCACCCCTCAGAGGTGCCCTACGGTTAAGTTATGCATGGCGCACCACAGCGAGGTGCGCCACGCAAGCCGATGTATACTTCAAAAGGAGCCGAACTCCCATCTAAACAGCAACCTCCACCTAGCCTAGTGGTTCTGGCCGCCGGTTCGCGCGCGCTGGCTGTTCGGGCGAGGTGCCAGGTTTGAACCCTGGACCTCCCACCCTTTTTTGTTTTTACAAAAACTGTATTTCACAAAGTTTAAAAATACTATATTGCAATAAATAAAATTTGCTTATTCTAAAAATAATAATTTTTAAATAGTACCAGTTATATCATATATATGATCAGAGAAATGCATAGGAGCTCCCGGGTACTACACACCCCATACTTGAAAATAATAATTAAAAAGGTTTATTAAAATAAAAAAATTGAAATCAAAGATGAATACCGGTATTGTACTTATAAAAATATTTCCCTAGGAAATTACTTTTATTTTATCCTAGATAAAAAACAAACTCGAAACACCCCATGACCAAGTACTATTCACTTTATATTCATCATAATTTTATTTTATTTGCTTAGGTTACAATAACAAGTAATTTCCTTGGAAAATAAAATATATAAGTACAATACCTGATCATCTTTGATTTCAAAAAAAAGTTTGATTTTTTTAAACTATTTTGAATTTATTTTAATTTTTTCCAAGTATGAGGGTGTGTAGCACCCGAGAGCCAAAAGTCCGTTTTATATATCATCATTGTTACAAAAAACCAAAAATCATTTATATCTGTGGCGCACCTCAAAGTGGTGCTCCACGGATATGTCTGCCACCTTTCCAGAGGGTGGGCCCACACATATCTGTGGCGCATGTATATGTCGTGCGCCACGGGTATGCACATTATGCGTGGCGCACCCCAAATGCATGCGCCACGGATATGGGGGCCTAACACGCCAGGCCCTGGTGCTCGGTGGGGCCCACTTATCCATGGCGCATGCTTTTTACGGTGCGCCACGGGTAAGATGATATCTGTGGAGCACCTGTATTTGGTGCGCCACGGATACTTATCCGTGGAGCACTGAAACTTAGTGCTCCACAGATAATGGGCCCATGGATAAGGGTTTCCCTAGTAGTGCAAACATGTAGAATTACATAACGGTGATCTCAATCATGTAGGGCAGCTCATGAGATCTAAACATGAAGCACATGGTGGAGAAGACAACCATCTAGCTACTGCTATGGACCCATAGTCCAAGGTAGACTACTCACTCATCGCTCCAGAGGCAAGCATGGCGATGAAGAAGACCTCCGGTGGTGATGTCCCTCTCCGGTAGGGTGCCGGGAAGAGCTTCTGGACCCTCCCGATCTTCGGGTCGACGGCAGCGGCGGATCGCGATGTGTTCTGGAAAAGTGATCGGGTACTTAGGTTTTTCCCATCGGGGGGTCTTTATAGGCGAAGGGACGATGTCAGAGGTGGCCCCAGGCCTCCTCACGCCAGGGCGGCGCGGCCAGGGGCTGGGCCGCACCAGCCCTGCGTGAGGGCGGCCGGTGGCCCCTCTCCTTCTCTCCTTCGGATAACTGGAAGCTCCCGGACAAAATAAGACTTCAGGAACTTGTTTCGTCCAATTCCGAGAATATTTCCTGTGTATCACTTCTGAAACACAAAAACAGCAGAAAACAGGGAACTGGCACTGTGGTGACTTGTTAATAGGTTAGTTCTGGAAAATGCATAAAAGTGCCACGAAGCGTAACGAAACAGTAGGCAAATGGTGTAAAAACAAGCATGGAGCATCAAAAATTGTAGATATGTTGGAGACGTATCAAGCATCCCCAAGCTTAACTCCTGCTCGTCCTCGAGTAGGTAAGTGATAACAAAAGAATAATTTTTGAGGTGACATGCACCTACACAATCTTGATCATATATGTAAGCATTTATGAGCTGGGATCATAAGAACTTAAAACATGGGCATGAAGATATAATCTTGATAATAAGAACTTAGCAACCATGTTGTAAACATGCAAATGAACACAAACAAAAGATCATAAAAATGAAACAATGAAAGTCAAACGTGTGTTCAAATCATAAGGAAAAACATACAAATGGTTTTCAGCTTGTCCTTCAAAGAGAGCAAAACATAAATGCATAGGACACCTTCAAGTTTAAGAGGGCGATTGATACAAATAATTTGAGAACAAGTGAAACCAACAATATGAATCAATCAATGAACTTTGGGACAATGCATATCACACTAAGAATGACAACTATGCTCTCTTAATGGTGCATAAAGATAGAAGGTGGTGACTCAACATAAAAGTAAAAGAAAGGCCCTTCGCAGAGGGAAGCAGTGATTGCAAGTTTTATAACCTTCAAAAATTATGGCACTTACCGGCTTTGAGCTCTCATTGCCCCCATCATAAGCATCTTGAATGGTTAAAGTTAATACGAGAACAATTATGATGCATATGCTTGACAAATCATAAGTTGAAAACCTCGTGTCCCGTGAATACGAGTACCCAAACCTCATGCTACTTTACTTAGAGTCCCAAGCAAGGCTCTTGTCATTGTAAATATATGCATATCATTGAGAACCGCCAATGGGGTACCTCCGTGCCCGATGACATGGAACAAGCCCACATCAAAATGACAAGACAAGCAGACAATGAACACCTCGACATCTCTTTTATTTGCCATTTGTTTAGCTTTTTATTGTGAGATGCGTCGTCGAATGTTCACCATGGGTATGCTGCAAATTTCCACCATGAATTATGCATGGCTTAGATTAGCGGCCCGGCGTTTCCCTAACACATATACAAACTCTATGATCCCCACAAGATTCCCAATTCATTTCACACCGCGGGCATCCATAAACAAAAGATCACGATATCAACTCAAATAAGAAGTGCAATGTTGAAAGCTTGCCCATGACTGCATGGCTGGGCTAGTCTCCAACTTGCAACTTGCAAGCATAACAACTCAACATAAGAGACCACAATGTCAAATTTTTAAGGACATGAAAAAGTAAAGTGTGCCTTTCGGTTCATGAGAGCTTTACTGACCAAATTTCGTATAACACTAGTAAGAGTTTAATTTGAAGAGAAAATAAAAGCAACTCAAATTTACTTGGAATAGCAAATTGCTAGTACGTATGTATGGTGGACACTTTGGCAAACTTTGGCTTTTAGGAGTTGGATGCATGAGTAGAGCTCATACTCAGTACAAGGCGAGGGCTAGCAAAAGACTGGGAGCGACTAACTAAGAGAGCAATAATGGCTATAATCATGCAAAGCGACAAAGCGACATTAAAAGAAGCATAAGATGGCATCAAAATTCAAAAACTAAATGATCATAGAGGCTAATGGCGACTTTGTAAGAGTCCAACATGTGTGAGCATGCGCCAAGTCAACCCAAATAAAGCATCATGGAGAAAACCAAAATAATGCTTCCATACAATAAAAACAACGCATGATTTTTTCAACGGCTCATTAAGCAATCTCAGTTATTTGAGACAAGTCATGCTACAGCAAAACCACTAAGCATACTATCAAAATGACATCAAGTATGACATGAAAAAGCCTAAGCCGCAGTCTACACAAGCTCCTTCTTGTACCACTTTTTTGCATAAAGCTTTTTTCTCTTTTCCAACACCATTCAAACTTTTTTAATCCAACTCTTTTGAGGAAAACCAACATGGTCCAGAGGCAAAAATACACCTTGATGAAAAGATATGATAAGGTCTGAATGCAAATCAAGGCAAAAACGAAAACCAAATGCAGTAGCGGAAAAAGAAGAACACCCGGTGAAATTGTAAGAATGAAAAACGGAGTGTTCTTTGCAAATGAAAACGAGTACATCTCCTCCAAAGGAAATTTCTTGGGGTCCAACCATTTATTGTAGCAAACAAAACTAAACTAACTAAGAAAACTAAAACAACTGACGCTCCAAGAAAAACACATAGTGCATGAAGCAATAAAAATATAGCATCTTGAAAGGTGACCTGATTTTTGCCGATGAAGAAGGGGTGCCTCGGGGGCATCCCCAAGCTTTGACGCTTGTACTTCTTGGATATTTCTTGGGGTGATGCATGGGCATCTCCAAGCTTGAGCTTTTGTCCATTCTTCAACTCATCTCATCATTCTCCAATCCCTACACTTGAAAACTTCCTTCATACAAAACTAAACACAATTCTATTAGCAACATTAGTGCAAGCATAATATATAATCAACCTCTTTTTGCTTCAGGTTTCAACTCAAAACCACCACATATATAGCAAATACTACTGTAGCAACTTCCCTAAAAGTTCCATGATCAAAAGAACTCAAAAGAAAGCGATAAAGCGGCAAACACAAATATTGGCAGAAATCTGTCAAAACAGAACAGCTGACAAAGGACGAATTTTTTGAGGGGTTTACTGTTGCTCAAATCAAAAAGTGTTAAACTAACGAAAGTTTGGATATAACCTGGGGCATATGCACATGAAATCGCAGGTCCAAAAGATATACAGAGAATTTATATGAATTTTTACGGTGCAGCACCAAAAACAGTTTCAGGACAGCAACATCCCCAAATCTTTACCTCACTCGAATTAGAGGCTTCTCTTGGCACAAAAACAAAATAAACAAGATAAGGAACCGTCATTACAGTAGTAATTAATTCCAAGATTCAAATAAAAGAAAAAGTACTGAAAATATAACATTGGGTTATCTCCCAAGAGTGCTTTTCTTTAACGCCTTTGAGCTAGGCGCAGAAAATTGCGAATCAAGTAATATCAAGTGATGAAGCATCAAGCTCATAATTTGCTCTAAGAATAGAGTCAAAAAGTAATTTCTTCCTTTTCCTAGGGAAGTGTTCCATACCTTTCTTTAGTGGGAATTGGTATTTGATGGTGCCTTCTCTGATATCAATGATAGCACCTACAGTTTGAAGAAAAGGTCTTCCCAAAATAATAGGACATGAAGCATGGCATTCAACGTCCATAACAAGAAAATCAACGGGAACAAGGTTATTGTTAACCACAATAAGAACATCATTAATCCTTTCCAAAGGTTTCTTCTTAGCAACATCAGCAATAGGAACATCAAAGTAACATTTTTCAAGCGACGGTAAATCAAGCATGTCATAAATCTTTCTAGGCATGATAGAAATACTAGCACCTAGATCACATAAAGCATGACAATCAAAACCATTAACATGCATATCAATGATGGGTTCCCAACCATCTTCTAACTTCTTGGGAACAGAGGCTTTTTGATTCAACTTTTCATCCCTAACTTTCATGAGAGCATTGGTAATATGCTTAGTAAAAGCAACATCTAAAGAACTAGCATTGGGAGTCAAAGCAAGATTTTGCAAGAACAAAATAACTTCAGATATATTGCAGCCATCAACATCAAAATCATTAAAAGAAATAGAGCTATCATCTCCCACACTCCGAAAAAATTTAGCACTCTTTTGAGAAAAAGTTTTGGCAGTTTTAGGCTTTTTAACACAAGGAGTGGGAGTTTTCTCTACCCCAATCAAAGTAAGAGGATTGCTAGCATTAGGAGCAACATCATCAGAGGTAGTAATGGTACATACCTTCATTTCTCTAGCCATCTCATCTTCTCTTTCCCACCTGGCATGCAATTCCGCTAACAATCTAATATTTTCATCAATTCCAACTTGAATAGCATTAGCAGTAGCAAAAGGATCAGGCTTAGCGGACATTCTGTTAACCAAAGAAGAATGCACATTAGACAAAGATGAAATATCAGTTTCAGCTTTAGAAACCTTAGCTTGCAACTCAGGAATAGCCGTCTTTAAATTTTCAAGTTGATGACTAATAGTCCTCAACAGAGCTGATTGCTCCTCCATAGTCTTGGTGAAAGCCCTGTTCTGCTCATATTGCGCCTGCATAAAATTCTTAGTAGCCTTTTCAAGTTCAAAAATTCTTTCTTCACTAGGCATTTTAGGTCTACCAAGATAGCTATTATCACCATTAGAAGGAAACGGCCTATAATTGTTACTAGCAAAATTGTTTCTATAAGCATTGTTGTTAAAATTATTATTTCTAATGAAATTCACATCAACATGCTCTTCTTGAGCAACCAGAGAGTCTAAAGGAACATTATTAGGATCAACATGAGTCCTATCATTAGCAAGCATAGCCATAATGGTATCAATCTTATCATTCAAGGAAGAGGTTTCCTCAACAGAATTTACCTTCTTACCTTGTGGAGCGCTCTCGGTGTGCCATTCAGAATAATTTACCATCATGTTGTCGAGTAGCTTTGTTGCGGCGCCCAAGGTAAGGGACATAAAAGTGCCTCCAGCAGCTGAATCAAGTAGGTTCCTCGAAGAAAAATTCAGTCCTGCATAAAAAGTTTGGACAATCATCCAAGTAGTCAGTCCATGAGTGGGGCAATTCTTTATCATAGATTTCATTCTTTCCCAAGCTTGAGCAACATGTTCATTATCAAACTGAGTAAATTTCATAATATTGCTACGCAGAGATATAATCTTAGCAGGAGGATAGTATCTACCAATAAAAGCATCCTTGTACTTAGCCCATGAATCAATACTATTCTTAGTCAAAGACAGCAACCAATCTTTAGCTTTTCCTCTCAAAGAAAAAGTAAACAACTTGAGCTTAATAATATCACTTTCTACATCCTTATATTTATGCATCTCACATAGCTCAACAAAATTGTTGAGATGAGCTGCAGCATCTTCAGTACTAGCACCAGAGAATTGCTCTTTCATAACAAGGTTCAACAAAGCAGGCTTAATCTCATAAAAGTTTGCAGCAGGAGCAGGTGGTGCAATAGGAGTGCAGATAAAATCACTATTGTTCGTGCTAGTAAAGTCACACAACTTGGTGTTTTCAGGATTGGCCATTTCAGCAAAACGAAAGTAAACAAGTAAAAACAACTACCAAAGATTCTAATTTTTTTGGGTTTTTGATATAAAACGATGCAGGTAAAATAAATAAAGTAAAGCAAAATAATAAAACAAAGTAAAGGATGTGCGTGCGAAAACTCCCCTCGCAGAAGTCTGCCAATCTCCCCGGCAACGGCGCCAGAAAAGAGGCTGCTAACGCCAAGTTGACGTGGAATATGCAGTTAATGGTCCTTGTGCGTGGTGAACAACCAGCCCGTTAGGAACCCCAAGAGGAAGGTGTGATGAGTATAGCAGCTAGTTTTCCCTCAGTTAAGAAACCAAGGTTTTATCGTTCTTGGAGAGAAGGGACAATAATGACTGAAGGTGATGCAGACTGGCTTAGTAACACTCCAACAAGGGCGCCGTTTAACGATACTTGTTGACTCGTCTTCGGCCAGTAGAAACGCGGAACCTGCACACAACACAACCAAGTACTTTGTTCCCAACTTGCGATGAGGTTGTCAATCTCACCGGTTTGCTTGAAACAAAGGTTATGAGCGTATCGAGTGGAAAACAGTAGAGTATGCGAGTAAAGTAAACAGTGCGAGTAAAGTAAATAGGTGATAGCAATATGATGGAAATAGGACCAGGGTCCACAGTTCACTAGTGGTGTCTCTCCATAAGATAAATAACACATGCTGGGTAAACAAATTACAGTTGGGCAATTGATAGAATAAAGATAAACGTGATATGTCAAGAAGATCACTATGAGATTTACTCTGGGCATTACAATAAAATACATAGACCGCCATCCAGCTGCATCTATGACTAATAATCCACTTGTGGCGAATCAATCCGAGAACTCCACAAGTATTAAGTTGCGAACAACAGATAATTACATTAAGCAAAGTGTGTAATGTAAACAATGCATATGCCCTTGAGCATATGAATGCTATTTTCTCCCTAGTAGCAACAGCACATCTACAACCTTAGAGGTTTCTGTCACTCCCCCAGGTTAAATAGAGGCATGAACCCACTATCGAGCATAAATACCCCCTCTTGGAGTCACTAGCAACTACTCGGCCAAGATAGCTACTAACAACGGAGAGCATGCAAGATCATAAACAATATAGAGATAACAAAAGATAATATTCAGTACAGCAACTCAATCATAACACCAATATTCATCGGATTCCAACAAACCAAATATGTAGAATTACATAACGGTGATCTCAATCATGTAGGGAAGCTCATGAGATCTAAATATGAAGCACATGGTGGAGAAGACAACCATCTAGCTACTGCTATGGACCCATAGTCCAAGGTAGACTACTCACTCATCGCTCCGGAGGCAAGCATGGCGATGAAGAAGACCTCCGGTGGCGATTCCCCTCTCCGGCAGGGTGCCGGGAAGAGCTTCTGGACCCTCCCGATCTTCGGGTCGATGGCGGCGGCGGATCGCAATGTGTTCTGGAAAAGTGATCAGGTACTTAGGTTTTTCCCGTCGGGGGGTCTTTATAGGCGAAGGGACGATGTCAGAGGTGGCCCCAGGCCTCCTCACGCCAGGGCGGCGCGGCCAGGGGCTGGGTCGCGCCAGTCCTGCATGAGGGCGGCCTGTGGCCCCTCTCCTTCTCTCCTTCGGATGACTGGAAGCTCCCGGACAAAATAAGACTTCAGGAACTTGTTTCGTCCAATTCCGAGAATATTTCCTGTGTATCACTTCTGAAACACAAAAATAGCAGAAAACAGGAAACTGGCACTGTGGCGACTTGTTAATAGGTTAGTTCCGGAAAATGCATAAAAGTGCCACAAAGTGTAACGAAACAGTAGGCAAATGGTGTAAAAATAAGCATAGAGCATCAAAAATTATAGATACGTTGGAGACGTATCAAATACCTAGGCCTCCTTGGTCCTTAGGACAGCAAACAACACTCCACTTAGCCAAGTGATACTTCTTTTTCTCACTGTCCCCTTGCCAGAAGAATCTCGACCAGTAGTAGTCCAGTTTATGGAGGACCCCTTTTGGCAAGATAAAGAAGGAGATCATATGCAGTACCATATTCGATAGAACCGAATTAATTAGCACTAATCTCCCTCCAATGGACAACAATTTACCTTTTCAACTAGAAAGGTGCTTCTGAAGTCTCTCCTCAACAAGTTTCCATTTAGCAAGTGTGAGTCTTCGATAATGAATCGGAATACCCAAATACCTTATAGGAAACTGGCCTTGCCCACAGCCAAATAAGGCGGTGTAGGCATCGACCTCATTGAGGGCCTCACCAAAACAGAACAATTCACTCTTATGGAAATTAATTTTAAGACCAGATAACTGTTCAAACGCTGAAAGAATCAATTTTCTATGTCTTATCCAAAGTAAAGAATGACACCTTCAATGAGACCATCATTCATTGCGCATTCGATCATTATGGCGAGCATATCAGCCACTATATTAAGTAGCATTGGTGATAGAGGATCGCCCTGTCGAAGGCCTTTCATAGTCTAGAAGTATCGACCAACATCGTCATTGACTTTGATGGCCACACTACCGCCAGACACGAAAGAGTTAATCAAAGCGTGCCACTCATCCAAAAAAACTTTCATTCTGAGTGTTTGTTGAAGGAAAGACCATTTAACTTTGTCATAAACTTTTTCAAAATCTAATTTTAAAATTACCCCATTCAACTTTTTAGAGTGTAGTTCGTGAAACGTTTCATGCAAGGTGACGACCCCATCAAGGATGTTCCTGCCTTGCATTAAAGCAGTTTGGGATAGGCAAACTACAACATCAACAACTGTGTTAAGTCTTATGGTGGCCACTTTAGTGAAAATTTTGAAACTAATGTTAAGAAGGCAAATGGGTCTGTACTGTTGGATCATTTCTACCTCATTAACCTTAGGTAGCAAAATTATCTCACCAAATTTAAGAAGAAACAATTCTAATTGTCCAGCATGTAGACAACCAAACAATTCAAGAAGATCCACTTTGATAGTATCCCAATTTTTTTAATAAAACTCAGCTGGAAAACCATCATGACCCGGTGCTTTATTGTGCTCCATTTGGAAAATAGTCTTTCTCACTTCCTCCTCCGTATACACGACCATAAGAAGGTTATTCTCCTCAATAGAAACTTGGGGAATGTTATTCATAAGGTTCTCATCCATGGGTTCCTCTCCTCGCATGATGGAGCGGCACTCCATGTCGAAGCTCATACCCGGCTGCAAGGACGCTCCTTGTTTGGGCGTGGATCCAGCGACTTCTGGTGAAGCTCCAAATAAATTTCCAGATGGCCATAGAAGTAAAAGCTCGCGTATTCAGAAACTTCATTTACTGACTTTACTCATTCCCAATCCCAGCTTCATTCTGAATGTGTCAAAACACTACCTACAGCTATACATTCAAACTTTTTCAGTTGACTAAAATCACTAAAACTTCCGCAATCGAGTCAAACACAAAAGCTAATCATCAATTCATATTGAGTACATCAGACACGATGTACTCAAGATGATAACCTTGGATTACCTCGTATGCTTGTTAAAACAAACAATTAGCTCGTCATAGTTACATTATATTTAATGTTTTCTAGAATCTCAAGGTAAATATATATATATGATGTATTTGCTAGTAGATTTTATAGTTTTGCGTGTTATGATATGGTATCATATTATGATATCACTCTCACCTCTCTCTCCATTAATTATCGTGCCACATCAGATTTTTGCCAACATGATATACATGATATTAGCTACGATATTTTTTTATTGTAACTAGTCTTACAGGGAAAACCACTCATCAATATGGCATATATTTTTACAACCTCATACTAGTAACTTACTTTTGTGATGCTAAATTGTACACACCTTATCTACAAAGCTCCACGAGATATTTGTTATATTCATACACTACTGAACTCTATCCGGGTGTTTAAAGATGCCAAAGGAGACTAATACATATAAAGACCTTGTAGCACACTTCATAGCGCCAAACTTCCATAGTTAAATGTGATTATGTATTATACATCGCTTTGGTTATATTTGTACAAAATTTAGCTTGTTGAACTATAAAATAACTGAAATTAAAAATAATGTTGTCTTATTGTATGCAAAACATAGTTCTCGTATAGCACAATGTATATGTTTGTAACAGTTTTAATAATATTGGAAACAGTAGCAGTAAACATGATGTGTTAAAGTTGTATCGTTATTAATAGCATTGTAAGCTTTGGTGATATTTGGTTCATAAATAAGTAAAAAAGTTCATTACAAATAATTGATTGGCATTATATTTTTTAGTAAATAAAAACTATATAAATAATATCTTTGCAACCATTTCTCTTCAGATGAAACCATCTTTTGTTTTTGCTGCGACTACTTTGCTAATTAATCTTTAGCTATGTGTGCGATCAGCTATTGCTAGTACCCGCAGATTATGATCATTGTACTTTCCCAATTGTATGTTTTTATTTATTTTACCTTGTTTAATGCAAAGAAGTCTTGGATTTTATTTGTATTTGTATTTGTCTTAAAGTTAACAGAATATTTTTGTTATTTAATGTAGGCAGCGTAGCGAGAGAGGAGAAGCCCCAACATAGCCGGGCAAGGTTTCAACAGTTTCAACATGACTAGCATGAGTATGGCAAGTACTATACAAGGTTGTAGAGCTTCTCTACCGGGTGCTCCTTTTGCCAAGCCCTGAGCAACTTGGTTCTTGTTTCGGGGATTTGTAGATGGAAGAAATGTTCTAGCTGCAATTGTGCAGTGGCCTGACTGCTGACTTGTGTTGTGTGATCGTTGCTGTTGTTTGATGGTCCTGAGATGAAGGTCACTGGAGTTCAGGAGGGAAATTTTTTGAACCATGCAGGAGAACTGCATGTATCAAATAGAGTTCGGGAGGGAAATGGTGTTACATCCTTAAACATTCAACTTGGGCATGTTTTTGGCAACTTTTGTACTACTATTGTTCCTTTAGTCCGAGAGAGCAGGATACATTTCCTACTGCTATTCCTGTGGTATGATTGTCTAGGCTTCAAATTTGGAAGCCGGTGGAGAAAACAAAGTCGGATAACCGATCAAAAGCAGGGAGAGATGTGATCGAGTGTTCATCAAAGGAGATTCTAGTTTGATCGCCACACTGTCAACATTGTTTCTATCAGCGTGAAAATCTGCATAGGAGGTTTGGGATGTCATAGTGTATACTTAAACATTCATGTTGCTTTTTCTCCTGTCCGTCGGGGCCGGAAGTGTCAAGTGAGATCATTTGGGCAGTCGTTTGTCTTTGCAGATTAGTAAACCGGATGATGGCCATATAACCAGATCATAGGAGCCACCGCTGCCGCCACTCCCAGGAGTCTACCCCTCCCATTTGCCACCGTGCAAACCCACAGCAGCAACGTGCCCTCCGGGGATTTCATGGCGGTCACTGTCGTTTTCAGGCTTCTGTTCTGCTACTTCTGGGCAACAAAGCGACAGAGGTCACGCGAGGGCATGGAACACATAGCAGCTCTGGTACATCGCTAAAACTAATGCCAACCCAATAACAGCTGCGCATGAGGTTTGTTCTTCTTGCTGATAGCCAGCATTGTCACATATGGGCAAACAGGCGGACAATGGCTGGAACTAACGAGTTTATTGTGATAGACATCTATCACACCGTACCTACAGAAGGTGTCAAAAACATACATAAATATTTGTTAGCAAAAGTATGTTTACAATATTATAGTTATATCCATTGCAGTTTAGTGGAGAAGGTTACTTTTAAAAAGCCATGACAAAATCCAAAATATCACTTATTTGTGAACATTGTCGGAGTGTTGTTTTATAGTGCACCAGACAGAACGCTACATTATATAGCAAGAGTACCTCGCTTATATGTTTCACCATTTGCATGTGAACTCTTTTCATGTTGATAATGCAAGGACAAAATTTTGAGAATCCTTCAGACATTGTGTTATCTTAACCCATACCAAAATGATAAACGTATCCCTAGAGATCAGATAGATCATGAGCAGCGGTGGCATACGAATCCCACTTTTGTACATGATCAACATAATTCAAGCATCAACAACCACCATTGGGCTTCCAAAGGGTTGTCGGGCTTTAGGCTCCTTGAGACCCACATTCATCACCTCTTTAGTAGGATTCGCCACTGCTAGGTACCTTCCCCTATGTTATTTGCTGCTTCTCCGTACTAACAATCCCAAGATCATTGGCACATCTGAAATTCCCTTCGAAATGAGATTTCCACAAGAGTATGGGGTATCTCTGCACCAGGTGTAGCGACACAATATGAGTACGAGTGTTGACAAAGACTTTCATAGTGACACTCTTAATATTTCACAACCAACTCAACTAGGACCAACTACAAGAGTTGATGACTTGATGCCCGACAAATACAACCTAAAATGGATCTTCACCTACTTGAATCACCACATAATCTTCATGAGAATTTCCTACTACCTTTTATATTGTGCATTGTTCTGCTCATGAATGTGATGTCATGAAGCTCAAGATGATGATGAGTACCAAGACGGATGTTGACAAGCTTACACTAGATGGCATGCATTGAGCAAGATGATATTTGGGGGGTTGAATTCATGATGAGAAGATCACTCTTGAGGGCATACACTGAACATGATTGACGAGGGTATGACCCCTCGGTCCTCGATATTGGTCTACCTGGTTCCTGCCAAGGAAGAAGCCCGCTCAAAGGATACACGAAGCCCGCAAGGCCCAGCACTTCGACTTGGAGTAGAAGGCAAGAAATACTTGTAAACCCTAACTGGCTGCATATATAAAGCCACCAAGGGCGCCCCCTAGACATCCGGACACGCATAGGCTAATCTCGCATAGACAACTGATCTCGCATAGATCCCACGCATAGGCTAGCCACGCCATCTCTTTCGACCATAGCCAGATCCCATCCGCGCACCACTGTAACAGCTCCACATATACCAACAATACAAGATCAGACAAGCAGGATGTAGGTCTTTACCCTCCTGGGGGGCGAACTTGGGTAAATTCGTGTGCACCCCCTGTTTCTGTCTGAAGCCGTCGAATCCGCCAAGCGCCCACATACGCTCCATGAATCGAAAGCCCTAAAATGGGCATTGCCAAGTTAGAACCTCATCAATTGGCGCTGACCGTGGGGACGATGGGCGCTGGATCCACGGGTTCGCCGGTTCCATCAACGCTGCAAGAGATCCATCGCCAAGATCTTCGACACCATCGCCATGACCTTCGAATCAAGCATCAAGATCTTTGACTCCACCGACATGGTCTTCGACGCCACCGCCGACATGATCTTCGAGTTCGCCATGAAGATCTTCGAGAAATTCGACCTCGTCAATCCAGGAAATTCGACCTCTGCATCTTCAGGAAATTCAACCTCTGCATCTTCACGAAATTTGACCCCAGCGTCATCAGGAAATTCGACCCCTGCGTCATTAGGAAATTCGACCCCTGCATCATCAGGAAATTCGACCTCGCCATCGTCATGATCTTCGACCCTTCATCGCCATGATCTTCGACCTCGCCGTCGCCGTGATCTTCGACCCCGTCATCGGCACGATCTTCGACCCCGCCGTCGCCATGATCTTCGACCTTGCAGTCAACAACCAATTCGACCATGCCGTCGTCAAAGACATTCGACCAGATTCTTCGACCCCTGTGGAGCCAAAGACTTCGCCCGATAGACTTTGATCCCTCAGAGCCAACGCTGCGACGACTTTTCTGACAGGTAAAATAGGATGATCCTGAATTGCAATAACTTTCGACAGGAGTGTCCAAACGACATGAGACCACCGCCATTGGAAATATTAGGGGTCACCCCGGGAGAAAATAACAAAGCTAAGTCTTCTTCAACTATGAGTCGACTATTTTCATTACTTTCTGTATGCTTTCGACACTTTCAGCAACCGATGCTCGGGGGCTTTGCTTTTACACTATACATGTGTTTATTTGCCTTCATATTATACATATGTCTATTTGCCTAATGACCGTTGAGTGCGAGGTATCTACCTCCTCGACTGCAGGGATCAAAGTCATCGACACTCCATCCTGACATACTTCGATGCCTCGAATCGGCATTCATTTACCCTGGCATTGGCAACACGCTCGGGGGCTGCGTCTCATAGTGGCATCTGTTTGCCGTGGCGTTGGCAATACGTTCGGGGGCTGTACCTCGAATTGACACTCCTTCGCCCCGGCGTTGGCAACACGCTCGGGGGCTGCGCCTCGAATTGGCATTCATTCGCCCCTGCGTTAGCGACACGCTCAGGGGCTACACTTAATGCCCGAATTCTGGTGGCAATATACCAATTCGGATGCCGTATGTCAAATACGAAGGTAAGTCCACGGTTTGCAACACCAGATGGCCCGGTATTCGTATCAAGCGCGCTCTGCCGAGAAATTTTCCATACCTACGGTATGAAGTTTGCACCGATGGACGCATCGGGTGCCTCACAATGAACTGGGCTTCGACCTGGTAAGTCCAACGCGGCTCGGGTCGAGGTAGCGCCAGCCCACGCGGGTTCGAGTTGGGGGACTTTAATCTGAGTAAGCTAACCGAATGTTTTTGCGGCTATGCAATTAACTGAGACCCGGCGTGAGTCTCAGGCCGGTTATGCCTATCCCCCTGCAAACCAAACTAAGCATTTTCGAGGCTCGGAATGAGTACTACTCGAATTGGATCTATTCGCCCGGCATTGGCAACACGCTCGGGGGCTGCGCCTCGCATTGACATCTATTCTCCCGGCGTTGGCAACACGCTCGGGGGCTTCGCCTCGCATTGGCATCTATTCGCCCGGTGTTAGCAACACACTCGGGGGCTACACCTTACGCTGTTAACCTTAGTAGCCTTCTACATCATCGACGGCGCTCCGTCTGCTACGTTGACTTCAGTTCGACATGTTTCGGCTCGAGTACGACATCGCCTGCAGCAAGCGTTCGACAACGACATCGTCTACAGCAAGCATTCAACAACATCATTACCATGATTCAGCCACCGTGCGACTCCACCAACCACGATATGCAAGAACTTTATTTGGTGCCTCTACACGCGACATACAAGACTACGACGTCAAGGAGAATCTCGGATTAGAGTCCCTGCCATAGTCTTTTACTACCCCAGGCACTCGGGGGCTACTGACGAGGGTATGACCCCTCGATCCTCGATATTGGTCTACCTGGTTCCTGCCAAGGAAGAAGCCCGCTCAAAGGATACACGAAGCCCGCAAGGCCCAGCACTTCGACTTGGAGTAGAAGGCAAGAAATACTTGTAAACCCTAACTGGCTGCATATATAAAGCCACCAAGGGCGCCCCCTAGACATCCGGACACGCATAGGCTAATCTCGCATAGACAGCTGATCTCGCATAGATCCCACGCATAGGCTAGCCACGCCATCTCTTTCGACCATAGCCAGATCCCATCTGCACACCATTGTAACAGCTCCACATATACCAACAATACAAGATCAAACAAGCAGGATGTAGGTCTTTACCCTCCGGGGGGGCAAACCTGGGTAAATTCGTGTGCACCCCCTGTTTCTGTCTGAAGCCGTCGAATCCGCCAAGCGCCCACATATGCTCTATGAATCGAAAGCCCTAAACATGGGCATTGCCGAGTTAGAACCTCGTCAATGATAATGTCCGATATTGATTTCCATTTGAACATTTGTTTCCAAACAGTCATTATAATGGTCTTGGCACGTTTTATGTGGTTGGAGGTAGATACTAATAATAAACTATGGCATCCTCCTTTTTGGAGGGTTAAACATGATCTGAGAAGAAACTAGCTGACGTCGCTTCTTTCCTAGGCTTGAGCTTCTAACCCACCCATTGGACTTGGATATCCCCCCGCTTTAGTTTTTTTATTTCCTTGTGTTCATAAGAATTAAGAATGGCAATGGGTAGGTATGAATACGGAAGACCAATACATTCCCATACATGTATAGTTCATAGGTACAAAATTCCCATACCCATACATGTATAGCTCGTGGGTACAAAATTCTACACACATACCCTTACCCATGGGTATTAAACATTATCTGCACGCATACCCGGTTGGTACCCTTACCCCTGGGTACCCATTGGGTAGATCAATGGTTCACAACATGTCATGTTCTCCTACTCTCTACTGGTACGCCTCTTGCCTGCCATCCTACCCGCGCCGACCCGCCAGGGCTGAAGAAACAAAGAAAGGAGTGAATCTGTAGGGCAAAGATTGAGGTCACTAACGCTATCTTTGGCTCCATGACTTGTGGCAACGGCATGCTGGGTAGGGCAGATGGATCCAGAAATCGAGGGAAGAGGCTCAACAACAAAACTTGGGCTAGGCTAGACTTTAGAAGTGTCCCCACAGATTTCACTCTTCCTCAACATCGGTTTGAGTAGCCCGCTCATCCCTTATCAGCTTGGCCTTTTTTCACTTGGTCCTTTGTCTTCGACTTGACTTTGTTGTCCACGGCTAATATAACCAAATATTTGAACTGAAAAACAAACTTGATAACGTATCGCAGGAAACGCTCAAATGGATATTAATAGATAGAGAAAACCATGAAAACATGTCTTGAGAATGGTGGTGCTAATGGTGTTGTTCCCTGGATTCTTAAGAGGAAACTAAGAAGGGCATACATTTCTTGCCGCCTCTTTGTAAATGCAATACTCTTCTCCCCATGATCCTTGTTAAGAGCTACAAGTTCCTCTTCCTGCTTCCTTTTGAGCTCTTCAATTTTTTGTTCCTGGCCTTGCATCCTCAGCTGGATCTCATGGCCTAGGTTTGACGCTAGCCCGAGAGGCTTTGCTTCGCCGTTGCGGTTTGTGCAGCTTTTGACGTGAAGAGAAAGAACTCGCCCGATGATTGACAAGCCGAGCGATGCGAGTCCGCCTGCGTCCGGTCCCCCTGGTCGCACTCCCCTCGCAACGGTCGCTGCTATGTGTCGACAAACTTGCGACGGCAGCCGAACACGCGAGGAAGGAGGCCCGCACGAGCTCTGCCGCACTGTGCTTCGTGCGTCCACCCTGGAAGCCTCCCCGAACCCACCCCCGATCGACAGACCTGGCCCACCACCCTTATCCCGCTCTTCCCTTTTAATAGCCATCGGCCGAGAGCACGAGCACGAGCAACACCACCACAGTACCACACACACTCCGATCGTCGAGCTCCTGCCACATCGTCTCTCCCTGTCCACCCAGGCGACCCGTCTTCCCTCGCGCTCCATGGCGTTGATGCACCAGCACCTCGACCTCATCCGCGCCCACCTCCTCGACGACCTCCACGGCGCCGCCGACCTTGCGAGCAGCGGTGGCGACTCCGACTCCAGCGCCTCGTCCCCGCCGCCGCGACGGAGGCCAGGGCTCTCCGTCTCTCTGCCGCCGAAGCCGTCGACGACGACTGCCCTGGTCCTCGACCTGGAGCAGCCGCTGCACGCGCACCCTCAGCATGAGGAGAGCTTCGACGGCCACGTGGAGGACGTCGAGGAGGAGGACTTCCGGCGGTACCGGGGCGTGCGGCAGCGGCCGTGGGGCAAGTTCGCGGCGGAGATCCGGGACCCGGCGCGGAAGGGCGCGCGCGTGTGGCTCGGCACCTACGACGGCGCCGTCCAGGCCGCGCGCGCCTACGACCGCGCAGCCTTCCGCCTCCGCGGCTCCAAGGCCATCCTCAACTTCCCAAACGAGGTCGGCGTCCAGTGGGCGCCCCTCGCCGAGTTCACCGACGTGTCCGTCGGCGGCAAGAGGGCGAGGCCGGAGCAGGAGGAGGAGTGCGTGATCAGGGAGGTGAAGAAGGAGAGGCTGCAGCTGGAAGAGAACCATGCCGCTGCCGCGAACTACGGCGCTGCGGCGGCTAGAGAGGCGGACTTCTGGGAGGAACTGAAGGGGATCTGCAGCCTGCCGCCCCTCTCGCCGCTATCGCCGTACCCGCACTTCGCCTTCACGCAGCTCAACGCCGTCAACTGAACCCAGCCGGAGCCGGCCGGGGCACGAGCACGCGTGGCATGGCGGCGATGCTGCCATGCTAGAATACTGAACCTGTTGTGTCGCATGCATGACAGGGCGTTCTTTCATTTGTTACTGGTACTGTAGTAAATTCATTCGTTCTTTCGTATTACCTCGTCGAATTGAGGGTACGTATGTACTCGAGGTTATACTGTACATACACGCGCTCCATATCGAGCTGCGATTTCTTAATGAATTGACATTTGAAAATCGAAGTGCGAATGTGTTTATTTCCTGAGAAAACAAATTCATGATTCATTAGAAACAGTGCTTTGGTTCAATTGCCGTTTCCTTTGAAACCCCAAATACACAACCTGTGGGTAGATACATGTACTTTATACATAATCATAACATCTTTCCGACCAGTTTGTTTAACCACGCTCTGTACGTTCTTACAAAATTCAAGAGCTATGTATGCATAACCATGCAATTGGACTTCAAATGTCATCCATGCATACCGAACTGTTTGGCAAACACTGAACACTTCATTGTATTGAGGAATCCACCTGGAAAAGAACTTCTACTTTTCATCAAAATGAAAACGTGCTAATTGTATACAGTACTCCATCTGAGTACTTATATTTTTTAAAAGTTAAGCTAGGTAAATTTTAATCAAACTTTTATAAAGAAACTATCAATAAACTATTATATAGTATAGATAGCATAGGAAAATATATTTTACAAAATATCTAACGGTACTAATTTTGTATTGTGCATGTTAATGATTTATTTTAAAAACTTGGTTAAACTTTATATTGTTTAACTTCTTAGAAAAATTATAAGACTTATTCATTGGAATAGAGGTAGTAATATGTAGTGTTTTCTACTTTCTATGTTTCATGAAAGAAGCCATATAAATTTTCTAGGAGTCAAATGATGCAAAGTTTGACAAACCTTGTATAAAAATATATTGAGAACTATGATAATACATAGTATCAGTATCAACATATATGTCATGATGTATCTAGTGAAATTAATTTGGCATGGTAAATACTGATATATTTTTCTAAAAAATTGGTCTAGTGCACATCATTTAACTTTTGAAAAAATGATTATATGTCTTATTCTTGTGTCTAGATATATCTGTATATATTAGCGCAAATTTCATAAAAACAATATGTCTAAATTACTAATGTACAAGTGTTACGTATGAATTAGGCCTCGTGCGCAATTGGGTCTACGTACTCACTACATTCATGCATGCAGTGGTCGTTCTATAATTTTCAATGCTTGCCCGGCGACCCGGTCGGCTGCTAAGAAATGAAAAGGCTTGACCGGTCGCAAGCCAATCAACGAGTCGTACTCTAACCAACTCAGGCACCTGGCCTGTCCATACTTTTCAGATTAGTAATTCAGTATACGCACTGCACTACTGCTTTCACATTCCACATTGTCCACTAACACAACTTGGACAAAATAAATCAATAAAATACCAATAAAATGCAGGCACGTGAGAAATGTCACTGTCACTGAGTGTGACCGTTGAAATTCATGCATCATCAGCAGAATATACTTCCGCATTTTTTTTAGATAAGTTGACAGCTTATCATCAAACACATCAGCACATATAATCTCGAGAAAGCATCAGCATATATAAACGGATCATGTATATATGCGGCGAACATGCTATTTCCATGATATCTTCAGCATGAAGTCTCCACCTTTTGACCATTACGAGAAAGGGATTCGTAACTTTGCCACTAGGGACGTCGCAAAATTATCAGTAGGTCAATGAACAAACTTATAATACTCCTATTTTCAAATTATTTAGGGCATACATGAAAGCCAGAACCACTAATCATGCCCTTAGAGGTCGGTATTAGTCCTGAGTTAGGGGAGTCAATGGTCAAAATTCTACTACATGCCGCGCCAAATGTCAACTCGAACTTTTACTGCTTGCTACATTCGTCTACGTACATACATATCCTCATGGTTTGACTTCGTCAACCCAATGTGAGCATGGGGTTTGATCTTTGATGATTATGAACTTCTAATGAGACAATAAATGTATTAAAGTATAAATGTATCGTCTAGTCTCTTTCATCAGATCGATCTTTTGGTCGCATTGGCTATAACATGCAGTTCTACATGTTATCAGAGCCCAGATGTCTTGAGTTCAAGATCCGGCTTGCGTAATATAAAATAAAAATATTGCATCCCACTTTCGGTCCACGTTTAGGCCCGAGGGAGCCACACGCGAGAGGGAGTATTAAAGTATAAATGTATCTATCTATAGATAAATATTGAACAGTTTTTTCTTACGTAAAGTTTGGTGATCAAAGTCGATGTTGATTGGCCCTCATGTTTTAAAGGATTTTTATAAGAATTTTGGAGTAATATAATCATATTTATACTTTTGATTCATTGGATCAAAGCCTATAAGTTTTCCTATGGATTGTGTTCTACAACATTCTGTCGAAGGTTTTAACATCCACTCAAACCTCTTGGAAAAATCCTTTGTTTTTATGATGCAATCAAACACACCAACATATTTTAGAACTTAAATGACCATGGCATTGCAATCATGGTGTTTTCATATACCCTACGCTTAGAGCATCTCGACTATATAAAAACACTCACATGACATGATGACAACATGAATCAACATGATAGCATTAAACTATTCAGAGATTCTCACAATTCGAGATAAAATCTTGAATAAAGCTATAAATTATCTCCATGATAAGATCTTGATCTTAGGCATCTCCATGGAGATGAGTGGAAGGGGTACATATAATCCTACCCCTAAAAAATTCGCAAGTATTCAGTATTCACTTGCAAAGAAAGAAAAGGAAAATGATTACTCAATGAGGTTGTAAGATAAAGCAAGAGCACCCATTTCTTTCTTGCAAACAATATCTTCATGCGGGACTACGTACGACTACGGCTGCTTCAAAGGAACATCACTGGTATACGGGGCCCCCTAACACGGGCCGGTATGTCAGTAATCGTGCAACGAGCACAACTACGCAACAGCGCAGATCTCCCTAACAAACCACCTAATCCTTCGCAATTAAGAGAGCAAAATGTCACTGTCAGTGAGTGTGGTGTTGACATTCATGCATCATCGGCAGAATATACTTCCGCATTTTAAGAAAACAAGTTGACAGCTTATAATTAAAAACACCAGCACATATAATCTCGAGAAAGCATCAGGATATATATAAACGGATCATGTATATATGCGGAGAACATGCTATTTTCATGATATCTTCAGCAGGAAGTCTCCATCTTTTGACCATAAAAAGAAAGGTACTCTGCCACTAGCTAGAGACGTCGCAAAAGTATCAGTAGGTCAATTAACAAATCTTACAATACTCCTATTTTCCAATGATTTAGCACATTCTATGCTAGCCAGAACCCCTAATCATGCCCATTATAGGTCAGCATTAGTCCTTAGTTAGGGAGTCAACGGTCAGAATTCTACACGGGAAACTTCAACTCGAACTTTTACTGCTTGCTACTCCCTCCGTTCCTATGAATAAGGTTCACGTGCTTTTAAAATGTTAACTTTGACCAAAAATTAGTTCAAATTTGTGATATTTATTTTATAGATAACTGGTATTATTAGAAAGTGTTTTTTAGTGTCAAGCAAACGTTTGAATTTTATGTAATATAATCGATATAAATTTGCTCATAATTTTGGTCAAAGAAAATCTTAGAAACAATGTGCCTTATTCATTGAAATGGAGGGAGTACATTTGATCGTCTACGTACATATCCTCATGGTTTGACTTGTCCAACCCAACGTGAGCGCGGGATTTGATCTTTGATGGTCATGAGCTTATAATAAGCCAACGAATGCTCTAAATATTATGTGTATCTATGGATAAATATTAAACTTTTTTTCTTGTAATCATGTCTCCCGCTCGCTCTCTCTCTCTCTCTCTCTCTCTCTCTCTCTCTCTCTCTCTCTCTCTCTCTCTCTCTTGCTTAGAATATCTTGAGAGCGTTGTCTTGTCTGCATGAGATAAACATAAAGTTTGATGATCAAAGTCGATGTGTTGATTGTGCTCCGAATCCTTTACGAAGGTCCTCTTGATTTAAAGGGTTTCCATAAGAATTTTGGAGTAATAAGATCATTTTCCTACTTCTGATCCATTGGTTTGAGGCCTATAAGTTTTTTTTTTATGGATTGCTTTCTACGTACTACATTCTAATTGGACATATTTTTTGCGGGGATTCTAATTGGACATTTTAACATCCGCTCAAACCTCTTGGAAATAATCCTTTGTTTTTACTATGATGCAACCAATTACACGAACATCTTGTAGGACTTAAATGAACATGGCATCACAATCATGGTGTTTTCCTATTCCCTGCGTTTAGAGCATCTTGACTATATAAAAACACTCACATGATAACATAAACAAACTGGTAGCATTTGGGACATAAATCCAAGTCAACTAAAATATTCATAGATTCTCACAATTCAAGAGAAAAACTTGAATAAGGAGGAAGTTTTCTCCATGATAATCTTGATCTCGGGCATCCATATAAAAGGAGGGATATATATGAGCATAGCTCAACCAACTCATAGCATCTATTTTATCCCCATGGAAATGAGTGGAAGGGGGAGTGGACTTTTCTAGCTTGGCCTACATCTAGGCCTTTTTAAAACCTCTAAAATTCCAATTCAGATTTTTTTAAAAATAAAAAAAATATTAGAATGTAGACAATACTGTGATCTGCAAGTGTGTAAAATTTTAGAATGAGATATGTTATATTATAGGCCCATCAAAATAATAAATATTCATTTTTTCCTCGGTGAACAGTGATAAACAATGCACTACAATCTAGGTTTTTTCATTTTGTGAGATTTTACCATTTTTTACCAATGGCAAAACACAATGAATTTCAATCTCTAAAATTTGCACAGTGATAGAATACAACATTGTATATATCTATGTATTTTTCAAAAAAATTTGAAACTCTAAAATTGAAAGTTTTGAAGTTTGAAAAAAGAAAAACAAAACCGGACTATATGTAGCCCAGGCTACATATGAGGTTTTCGATGGAAGGGGTACATATAATCCTACACCACAAGGCCACAAAATTTCGCAAGTATTCAGTATTCACTTGCAAAGAAAGATAAGGAAAATGAGTACTCAAATTGGTTTTAAGATAAAGCAAGAGCGCCCATTTCTTTCTTGCAAGCAATATCTTCGTGTGGGACTACGTATAACTATAAGACCGCAGCTGCTTCGAAGCAACATCACTCGTATACGGGCCCTCCTAACGCGGGCCCCATATGCCAGTAACAGTGCGACGAGCACAACCACTAGTCACACCAATCTTGTCCCTAACCAACTACCAAACCCTTCGCGATTAAGAGAGCAAATGTCGGCTCGTTCATTAACCATGGGCCCACTTGTCTGCGACCCAAGTAGCCTCGCGCCTTCGACTCACGACTTCACGAGATCTCAACGGTCTCGCCCGGCCATCTCTGATAGGTGGGACCCACGGTACGAGTCCACACGGCCCAACTGTCTCTCCTTCCCCCTTCTCCCTCCGCTCCAGTTCACCATTTCTGCGCCGCTGCGCGAACAGGAGCCGCGAGGCGACCGGCGAGAGAGCGGAGAGCGAGAGGCGCGAAGGCCTAGCCCTCGATCCGAGCCGAGCCGATGGCCGCGCTCCCCCCTGCCGCCTCCATCCTCGTCCTCCTCGCACTCGCCGCCTCCGCGGCGCTCGCGCCGGCGGCCTCCGCGGTGCCCTTCATCGTCCTGCACGGTTAGGGTTTTCGCGATCCCCCTCCTCGTACCGATTCGGCGCTAGGATTTCGGGTTGATGTTTTTGCTTGTCGGTTCTTCTCGGGCGCAGGGATCGGGGACCAGTGCGGGAACGACGGGATCGCCTCTTTCACCGATGAGCTCGGGGAGTGGTCGGGATCCAAGGGCTACTGCATGTATGGGCGTCCCTCCCTTCTGTTTCTCGCATTTGGTTATGATGTTCGTATGCTCATGCGGTTATGTTAATTACAGCGCGGAGAAGTTATGTTGATTTATCTGCCGTCTGTGTGCTTGTGTTGATTAGAGTTGAGCAAATGTCGGTCTGTGATCGTTTATGTTGGGTTTTCTTCTTTGTTTTTGCGAAATTGATTGGTGACTTTTGTATGTTGCTTGATTGTTAAGCAACGAAACAGGACTGTTTTGTGTGGAAGTTGAGACATCCCTCTTCCCCTGATAATACTTTCTGTGAAATTGACGCGAGTTGATGCTCTGATTTGCGTTATATATTATGTAGTATAAATACAGAATTGGTTTGTTGTCGATGTGAATGCCAATATATATAGATACCCAAATTAGCAATGATAAATTGATCAGGTTCATATTGTTTGAATATCTGAGTACAGTTTCAGCTAAATTAAGAGCTTTAGATATCTGTATGTCCAGATTTTGGCACGAGATATTGCTGCTAGCTTTCAGTACCAATAATACACGCTATAGTAGGATTGGTTAGGCTCCTCTTATCTTGATACAAAAGAATTTAGCTTACACGGCAGTTGTTCTCTAGTTTGTTAAATGGTGTTTTAAGCATGTTCTACATGTACAGAGAAATTGGGAGAGGATCACGGGACTCTTGGTTAATGCCACTTCAAGAGCAGGTTTGTTTCTTACTCTTAATGTTCTTTAACTGAATAAACCGTTCCTTGCAGAATTTTCTAAGATCACGCACTCATCTGCAGGCAAATGTAGTTTGCAAGAAGGTGATGCAGAATCTTCGGTACTGCCTTTCTGTATAGTATCCTGAGCTGTCATGGTACTGTATCGTTGCTGGCATTGGTTTTCCAGGTAAAGGAAATGGAGGAACTTCGTGAAGGTTACAGCATAGTTGGCCTTTCTCAGGTGTGTTCATCATGTGCTATTATTGGGTTCTTGGCGAGAAATTATATTCTGAAGTCTGATGTGTCCATGAATTACTGCTAATTGAGTACATAAATTTGGAGCATGCTTGTTTGTGCAAGTTTTTTTTACACGCATGTTTGTGTCTTGTAGTGACCATATGTGTAATCAACAGATTATCTAATGAAATATGTGGTTACTTCAAATAAAATAAAATTGGAGCATGCTGCGATAACTCTTACTGGTTGTTGATTTAGGGATTTTTTTTAAACCTCTGCTAGTTACCTACTTTCACAAGATCACTTAACGTGAGTGCAGAGTCATTTACCCTCCTGCTCTAAACCATCTCTTAACTTTCAGGGGAACTTAATTGGACGGGCAGTAATTGAGTACTGCGATGGTGGACCACCGGTGAGTGAATTATGTGCTTGCTTTTATGCAATAATCACTAACCTAGTTTGGTCTGAATTTTTTCTTTGAAAATGCATGTCATTTATATTACAAGAAAAGCGTTGACAAGGCACTGAAAACTTACGAAAAGAAAGTGAAGAAAACAAAACGACAAAGCTATCGTAGCAAAGAAACCAAAACAAGCTAAATCTACAGAAACAAGCAAAAGAAAAAATGAGTTCCTAGGCTAAGGAACTAAGGTGCACTGTCAGGAGGTCTATCGTGCTGAGGAAGTTTCCTAAAGCCTTGTGGCCAGCCAATTTCCACCTTTCAGCCTCAAGCCTGCAAAGCTCTGATGGTTTGGGCGCTAGATAAGCGACTAACATGTTAGCGTGTACCCACAAATGTTATGGACATAGACATAGAAAATAGTGATGTTAGGAATACTCAAGAAAATTTGTAACTATAATGACTATATCTATTGTATAACAAACGATGATGATAAATGTTATGAGAAGGTCCTTCACTTCATGTGTATATGGATCAGTACTTTGCTGCTGGACCTCTTTCAGAGCATTATTGATGTACTCCAAGTGATGTCCTGCACTGTACCATTTATAGTTTATATTATGTTGTCCTCCCTTCCTCTGGGGAAACTAAATATTTTTAGTGATTGTAACAGGTAAAGAATTTCATCTCAATTGGGGGTCCTCACGCTGGAACTGCTTCAGTGCCACTTTGTGGTGTAAGCTCACTCTGTCCTTTCCTAGTGGTTTTTTATCATTCAGTATTTATAAAGTATGCTACATGTTGCAATATCATTGGATATAAATATGCTAGGCTTTTTTACATGTTTAATATGGTGATGCACTTAATATACTGTAAAAAATTGGGGATTAAGACCACTGATAAACAGGCACACACGACTTTCTAGATAGTACTGGTAGACACCTCACTATTTCATCACTGTTAAGAGGCATTATTCTCTCATCCAAGATAGATGTTGTTTTAGCTCCATGTACATAGAATACGATAAAAGCTATTACCGAGTTCTTCGAATAGTTACCCCCTGGTGCTTCACATAGAACTTGCAAAAAATCTCCATTTAGTAAGTGTATTCAGTGGGAGAAGTTGTTTAAAAAAACAGAATGGGGAGTATTTGCAGACCAGAACCATGTTGTTAGAACAGCATGAAATTTGACTGAAGAAAGTATGCCATATAACATGAATTGGGTGTCATATAATATGAAGTTTTGTGGACTACTTAACCATTTCTTTCTTAATCATGTGCGCATTCAGATTTTATGGTTTTGTCTTTTCCATTACTATCAAGTCTTAACATTTCACTACAGTTATCTGAATTGTCAATCCGATAACATGCATCGCAATGAAGCTACTTTATGTAGGTTACATGCAAACACTTCCTCTTACAGCGCAATAAAGAATATGTAATGCATGAACTATCTGCACTAGATGCTTAGTATTGTCTGTCCTATTGGTATGCTTGAGTTACAAATTATGACATTTGAGGCAGTGTTGACCTACAGCGAAATCATTTGCTCATGGTATCGAAATTGGCCAAAAAAAAGTATTTTGATGCTGTAGAAGCAAGCGAACCATCATAGGTTAAACTAGTTTGGTGTGAGTCACTAGAGCGAACAGCACTGCATATCCTCCTATAGTTAGTTGGTAGTATAGGTTACCAGGTTGGCAATGGAACACACAGAAAAACTGTATAATGTAGAGTTTTATTGCTTTCACAGTGCCTCCTTTTTTATGATTGCATGTGAATATACATACTTCCAAACATTTTTGCATGTAATGTTTTTTCGTTAATTTAGTTGCTGGTAAACTCATCATTTGCATTATATGTAGTTGCACAAGGAACTTGAATACTCAGGCTAGTCATTGATTTACACACCTATTGTTACTGTGCTATTAAATCTTTTCTCTTTGCAGTCTGGTATTTTTTGCATTCTAGTTGATGCTCTGATTCAGTTGGAGATATATTCAAACTATGTGCAGGTTTGTACGTGTTGTCTGTTATTTGTTATTTGGTCACAGTTGTTATTGTTGTTAGACATGCCACAAAATGTTTCTACATAAATAACTCAAGATTGGTGAAATTACAGGCACACCTTGCCCCTAGTGGCTACCTAAAGATTCCCACTGTAAGTTCTTTGTGTTATATATCGCCACTTGCATATCCTCCTCTCTCAACCAGGATCACTGTTCTTCCTTTTCCGCTTCTGTTTATTTTCTATTTTTCAATCAACCATTTTCTAGTGTCGTATTGTAGTATTGTAGCTCATAACTTTTGCTGGACTATAAGGCTGGAATGTGTTATGAGCTTCTATTTTTTCAGTATACCATCTTTTAGTGTTGTATTGTACTAGCTCGTAACTCTTGCGGTCTATAAGGTTGCCATGTGCTACAGGGGTTGAATTCAACCTATTTACGTTTTAGGGTTGTGTTCTGTGATCCTAAATGAAACCTTCCATGAGCTATTCTGGTTTACATGTATGAAAAACTGTAGTTAGTTGAACCAATCCCCCTTTCTTTTCCAGGATATGGCAGATTATTTGGAGGGTTGCAAATTTCTTCCAAAGCTTAATAATGAGATACCAAGTGAAAGAAATACTACATATAAAGAAAGATTTAGCAGCTTGGAGAACTTGGTATTGATCATGGTATGTTGAGCACATATACTGTTCTTGTTTTACGCACTTACACTCAAGGGTACATGGTAGGGATCTTTTTTAAGTCAACTTACATTTTGTTATTTGAATGTTCAGTGGTGTACTCCACTCTTCGAAGTTTATAGGTAATTCTTACAGTTTGCTAAATCAGTAAATAGAACTGCTCTCGGTGATTTTGTATATGCAAAACAAGGGCTAGAGTAAACATAGAATCATACTCAACAATCAACATGGTGCATGATATAGCAAAATCGCAGCTGATAAATCCACTGTCTCAGCTTACCCTCTTTAGTGTTCTGCATTCAGTGTGAGATACGCTGCTGAGAAGCTAACGTGTTGCCTTTGTAAACTGCTATACAGTTTGAGGACGATGCGGTCTTAATACCTCGGGAAACAGCATGGTTTGGTTACTATCCTGATGGCGCCTTTAATCCAGTGCTGCCTCCTCAAGAGGTAATGTAAATCTCTGAAATGCATTGTTCTTTTTAGCAAAAGAGGTATGCAAGACCTTTTCCTCCTTATGAGTTTGTTCATGCATTCATCGCGCACAACAACTCTTTGAAAACCAACTTCAGATTTGTAGTGCATAAAGTGGGCACCATAAGACGTTTCTGGTGATTTTCTATGGTTATTATTATTTCTGTCTGACTGCTAAGAACCTTGTGCACAGACGAAGCTATATACCGAGGACTGGATCGGCTTGAGAACTTTGGATGAGGCTGGGCGAGTTAAGTTTGTTTCGGTGCCAGGAGGTCACCTCCGCATCTCAAGGAGCGACATGAAGAAGTACATAGTGCCGTATTTGACATCGTGCCGATCTTCCAAACAGACTGTTCGCCGGATCTTGTCGATTTGAGGATATAAAAATCACTTGTGTTTGTAGGATCTTATCAAATTGAGGATACACAAATCACGCATGCAGTAATCGCACTAGTTCTAATGTCTTTGTATGCCCTGTCATGTCACCCTTTCATTGCCTTGTAAATACATTGGTGGAAAAAGAGAAAGAATTGGAATCATAAAGTTCAGCTGTGTTCAGGGAGAAGAATTTAACAGTACACTCTGTGAAAATGTTGTGATCGGGGAGAAGACCCAAAACTGAAGGACATTTGCACAAACCAGGATCACCCTTTCATTGCTGTGTTATATATCGCACTAATTCTGGATCTTTGTATGCCCTGCCATGTCACCCAGTCATTGCCTTCAGTTTTCAGCAATGATTTCACCTTCCGCTTTGTGCAAATGTTTGATCCTAGTGGGACCAGACTAACATTGCTTTTGTGCACAGACAACATGATAAATTCATGATGGAAATGATTTTTGCTCCTTCCTCACAAGAACAAAAATGGAAACTTTTGTTCCTCATTGAGAAACGAGTCTCCAAAAAATAAATGAGATCAGTCTATGTAAGTGAAGACTTTTTCCTGAGATGTAAAATGAATAATTTGAACATAGTACCGGAGCACATGCCCACAGGACGATTCATATACCAAATCAATACTCGTCTACAAAGTTTTACATGTATGCAGCAGGTGGAGCAGCCCAACAATGTCCCAGGCTGCCACGCACCTTCCTAAATTAAATCAAGACATAACAAATACCCATAACTTTGTATATACCAAGTTGTAAGTCCTATCGATGCTAAACATTTTAAAGTTTCTTTTACACACAACACATATGATAAACAACAGAAAAATTGCACACTCAACAACTGCCAGCCATCGCCTGCCAGCCAACTGCCTGAATGTTCATTCATGTCTCTCACGGTTCTCCTTGGATGGAGTTCCAAGGTCATCATCGCTTGCACTGCAGCTTCAGAACCCAGCGATACCTGAGCCTGATCCATAGTTTTGCATCCGTTCACTGAGGCCAGGGCATGCATTGAAAGCGATACCTTGTTGGAGGATTAGCCGCACTTACACTGCTCGCCATTGTGCTTTCAGGTTGATGTCCCTGCTTGATGGTGTTCCAGATTCCTAAGGACAATTCTGGCGAACACTTTGGCCTCAATGGAAGCTGATGTTGCTGCCGCCGCTGCACGCAAGACACGAGCTGCTCCTACTTTCTGCAGAAGGCAGGCATGGTGTACAGCATGTCGGCCTCCCGGGATCGTAAACTGCACATTATTTCCAAAAGCATTTCCCGTCAGATCTTAAGAGAAGTACTGTTACCAGACGCTAATTTTCTTTTGTGACAACAAAAAGGAAGACCGAGATAGTTCTAGATAAATCTGGAGTTGGATCTCTATAGTCCAATGGACTTGGGACCTAAAATGCATTCGATCTAATTGGACTGGGCTTCACTGGACATGGATCTCCATGGCCAAATGATCCAACAGCGATGGAAATGAGAATTGGATAGTCCATGGTTCAATGGGTGTCTCTTGTAGCTTCGGGTATAATGCCGATCCATGTTGGCACGGCGTCATGTGTCTAGTTCAGTCCGGGTAGGTTTGTGAGTCCATCACCAAGTTTGTTTGTGTTTTTTGCTGTTGCCGTGTATTTATACATGGGCATACGGCACTTATAAACCACACATGTGAACAAAATTAAGCAGAAGGACAGGTACAAGATGTGCCTGTAGCAATCCAAACTGCTTTGTATTGTTTGCGAACATAGCTAGCTACTAGAATAACTAGCAAGCTAGCTTCTGCATGTGTGTGTTTCACCGGGAATCGTTACATCGTATCAAGGCTTCAGGCGTGTGTATACCTCGGCGTACAGTACTTCAGCGAGTTACAGCAGCAGGGAGCAAGGTTCAGGGCTGTGCCAACACTCAACGTGAGTAATGACCAAGGTCCAATTGGACATTGGATATCCATTTGTTATAGCTAATTGGACTGGATGAACTCTGATACTATGCAATTATTTATGGATTGGATATGGATCAGATCACATTTGAGTGGACATTAGTTGGTCAGTGGGTGCTGGACTTGGACTCTAATCCAATTCCAGGTTTAGCTTCCAGAGATTCTTTTTTGCCTTAAAAGTGAGAGAGCAATTGGTCAAGAATATAGACAAGGCAACCGGTTTAAAGCATGACCCCATAATGAAAGCTAATTCTTGTAACTAGACATTCAGAAGGTTGGAAGTAGAAACTCATTAAAGGTGTTGAAAAGAACGGCGGATTTCTTTCTTTACAGGAATCATGATGTCCAAACATAAACAAAAACAGCCTGGTGTGTGCTGTGTGCAGTCCAGATGTCCAATCATGGTAACTCCAATAAAATAAATAAGCTGAGACAAATAGTATTAGATGCTGAGAAGAAAAACGAACCTGAAGAAGGGCAAATGCAGCACAAGCACGAAGAACTGGCGTAGGATTCCGAAGCATAGCAATAAATCTACCAATCTCAGCACCACTGGAGGAAGTAAAGGAATGTGTTAGAACCATGTTTTATAAATATAGTTATATCATGACAAAATATTCAAATAAGATGCATGAAATAAACATGAATCGTCTTTAAATTTGTGTCCTGAACAATGTACAAAAATGGCTAAGCCTCATGAAATGTAAAGCCAAACCTGCATCTCAGGTGTCCAGCTTCTTGTATAAACACTGCTTCAGCAACCTGAGATAGTGCTGCTGGTGCTGAGGAAGCTGCAGCCGTAGAGAACACCTGCGGATCTGAAAATGTCAACACAAAGATCTCTATATGCTTCAAAGCCATTCTTCTAGCTCCCTGAACATTAACACCCTTGAAACTGCCCTCTGATGATGTCCCAAAAATGGCGGCCTCATCCATTCTGTCATATCACAAATTTCAGATTTAGGCCTGATATTTTCTTGTTAAAATTATCTTGTGCATCTGCAAATAAGTACCCAAATTCTGCCAGCTGGCTTACAATGCAAATACATAAGGAAACACTTGAACTCTACTGGTCATCCTAAAGATTACTCCCTCCTTCCAAATTAACTGAAGCTCTAAGTTTTTCCTAAGTTAAACTTCTCTAAGTTTGACCCAGTTCATACTTCATAGGAAATGTGCTAACATCTACAATATCAAATCTACATAGTACAAACATATGTTTTAGATAAATCTAGTGCTAAATTGGTGTTGTAGATGTTGATATATTTTTCTATAAACATAGTCAAACTTAAAGTAGTTTGACTTAGAACAAACCTAGAACTTCAATTAATTTGGAACGGGGTTAAGTAGAAAACTATGCCAAACAATGTATTAGCATCTATATAGCTAGCTGACCTTCAAGTAAATATGAAATATCTTCAGACTCGTAAATGAATACTGTTGCACAAATTCTAAGTCCAAAAGAATATTTATCTTGTATATATCAAGGCAACAATGTTTTATACCAACAATAGGCTGATCTACAGTACACTGATTAAAAGAGCGGCAATCGTATTTAATTTCTAAGAACTTGCTTCTACACAGCATGGAATACGGAGATACAGCTTCCATGTCACTTGCACCGTCAAATAATGATGCAAATAAGACTACCTTGACAACTAACAACGTTCAAAAAAGCGTACGCTTAGTCTCGCTTTAGCGTGAAAGCGAGCGTAGCGGTAGCCTATCGCTCCGTTTCAGGCCTAAGCGAGGCATTAAGCGCTGAGCGTAAAAAGCAAGCGACTAAGCGACTAAGCATGCGCTTTAGCGCGCGGTAGCGAGATAAGGCGGAGGAAAAGCGGCCTCGAGCATCCATGGTCGCCGGCGACTATCTTCAAAAATTGGCGGCAGTTGAGGGGGAAATCGAGGCAATTAAGGTTGCAGGCATCCCAATCGACAGCAATTAAGGTAGTCTGGCATCCCAATCGACGATTCCCAGTACATATAGCGAGAGAGAGATGCCGTCTTCTCCTGTTCCTCGTCCGCCGCCGGTGAAGGGCCGACTCCGCCGCCCTCTGCCTCTTCCACCAGGCCACCAGGACGCCGGCTTCCCTCATCCAAGCAGCCCCGTTATCTCCCCTCTCGTCCCAGGTGCCCAGAGCCCCAGGCCCCAGAACAAGATCGAGTCGCTCGACCTCGACGCGGTCAGCCGCCCGTTGCCGCACATCAGGATCAGCCGATCAGGTATACGCTCCCTATTCCCTTTTCTCTTCTAATTTTCTCAGATGTTGTGTCTCTATGCTAGATTCCTAGTCAATTTTATCTGTTGGAGGGATGCCTCGATGGATTTGGGCTTGATCTGCTCATCTGCTACTGCTGCGTGGCTGCTGCTGCTGTCTGTGTGTGCTGCTGGCCTGCTACTAGTGCTAAGATATTCCAATCTTGTTTGTAGGTACTGTATAATGGATGTCGATACGGGTGTCGATACGGGTGCTGATGGGTCGGTGCTAATATGGTCTATTGTATGCCTACATAGCATTCCCTGCTCCTGTCCATTCGCTTTTACCCTGAACGCTTAAGCGGCGCTTAAGCTCGCCTAAGCAGTACTTCCTCTAGGCTGAGCCTCACCGCTCGCTTAGCGCTCAGCGCTTTTTTCAACTAACAATGCAGTAGGCCAATAATATAGGTAGCATGACCCTGGTAACCAACCGATACTCATGGTAAACATAATACAGTACCACACAGCTGCACACAGTCAATAATCATTTCCTATGAATGCAGATCTTTGGAAAGACACGGACAGCGTATTAGATATCTGCATTATTCATCAGAAATCTTATGAATAATGAGGACATGATATGATGTTGAAAAATTGTGCTCAACAGATTTTAACACTCAAGTTCTCGAACTACCAACTGACGTGTTGATGACAAATATTCCGCTGACCTGGGCAACATAACTGAAGCCATCAAACTAGTCAATGAGCCAATTATATATTTAATAAATTTTGTACATAAGGAACTCCCAGAAAGGTGCTATCGAAGTTCTCGGAACAACTAATTTTCATCAAAGCCTAGAAGCATAATTTGAGTTCACTCTACCAGAAGTACATTATGCATCAACTAGATGGACCGCATTTTCAAGCTAACACTACAGGATAAAACTAACGGTATAGCACGATTTGCATACTGATAACCTGCTGGCAGGCTTTATTTCATATAAGGCCAGATGTTAATATTGAAAAGCAAACAAGTGTGGTAAGTTCCATAAAAAGGTGTACCTTCCATCGAACATATAAGCAAGGGCTAGAGCGGACATGAACCGAGCCATTTTTGACCCCGATGATGAGCAAAGGTGCACAAGGATAGGCACCCCACCTTCTTCAACTATACGGAGAGCATTGGTGGAATAAAAAGCAAGATTCCACAATGCCCCTGCGGCTGTCTCATGAACATCCTGCAGAAACAGTGAGAAATTAGGTTTGGGTAAATAACAATATGTGGCAACTATAGATATGATCATATGAACCATGTAATCATTTGGCACAACAAAGTAGGGGCAAAAATTAAAAGGAAATCAAATGCCCTTATAAAGTAGAACACCAATACTTAAGACCAAAGAGTTAATGAACAAATAATTTGTGCATGCGTTTAGTGCCGAACAGAAGGACCTTGATGAGAAAAGAAAAAAATTGAAGTTTAGTAACAATGTGTATCCAAATATGAACATGACATGTACAAATACAATGGGTATCTTAAGTGCAAGGGAAACTTACTTCAACCTCTGAGCATGCCATTGTGAGCAATGGCGTAACACCACCCTCCTGTCCAATTGCGATGCTGAAAAAAGTAATGTAAAGTTATCACCAACTATGCCAAATCATGAACCGGTAACTAACAGAGTGATGGGGAAAAGTTTTAAAAGGTTAAGCAGTCAAAACCTGCTTAACCTTAAAAGGTTATGGCACAACAAATATCAAAATTGACACAAGCACGAGCTAAGATAAAGATTCCTGGATACTTTTACTTATGCAAACTCTATAAAATAATTCTTAATTTTTCTTCTTGCTGCAATAAGGCTGTAAAATTAGAGCAACTACGAAGAAACAAGACAGTTATTACAAGATACAACCCCAGGCTGCACCACACCCCCATTTGCTGTAAAACACCTCCAAATCGTCACATAATCACTACAGACAAAGTTTTTCCAAAACACTGGTGCACAATGGTCTGAAATTCGACAGCAGTAAGTTGCTACTGCAACTCTCATGTCTCATGTCTCATGTCCAATAATCTGAACCCAAGAAAGACAACCACCTTGCGTTTCTCTGGAGACAGGAAACAGTCTAGTAACGTGAGTGGTAAGGTAATTTATAAGAGCCTAAGATGAAGAATTCAGTAAGTGTGCAGTACAAGCCATCCGACTTACCTATGATCTATCTGCATCAAGAGCTTCTGAAGGAGGGTGGGATTGACATGTTAAGTGCAACTAGCTACTCCGCACTTGCTAAAAGCAAGTTTGGCCCCTAATTTGGTAAGGACATAGATTTCATGTAATTCACTATCTTCATACATGTTAGGGAACATGGAAACTTGGGGCCTAATCTAAAAGCATAACAGCATTGGACATTTATTTTGGTTAATTGGATAGCACTGCGACTTTGTTGATTTGGACAGAGGCCATTCTTTTCTCTGCGGAAGAACGGCACTGAAACTCTGCAATACTCATCCATATGGCACTGTGCAAAATTCAGACCACAATATGTAATTTCTTCCTTGCCCTTCTCCTTCCCCTCCACTGACCTCCTCTTTCCGCGGCCATGGGGGCCTCCCAACTCTATTTCCCTGCCTCTCTTTGCTACCATCCTGACGAGGACCCCATGGATTCGAGCTCCATTCCAGACCAACCATGGGATCCTCATCGCAGTTCCTCCCCAGACCCCATCTCCTCCAGAACCGACGGCTCCATCTCTCTCCATCATGGCTCTCATCTCCTCGAAATCCCGCAGCAGGAGGTTGAGGCGGCTCACAAGATGGAACTTGCTGCTGGATTCTATGGGAGCCATGGATCCCATCCCCTTTAAATTCAGCACGGAAGGTTGAGGCGGCCATCAAAATGGAGCTTGCTGCTGGATTATATGGCAGCCATGGAGGACGCTAGCGAGGTTGCAGGCAGCCTGGATGGTTATACCTCAGGAGCGAACCGGGCCATGGAAGTAAGGGGGGAAGATGTCCACCATATGTACAGAAGGATGGCGGCCATAGGGACGGAAACATAGGGGAAGAGGAAGATGGGCGCCCATAATTAACCTTTCGACAATGAAGATTTCCCTTTCAATCTGTCAAAAAGAAGTCATGGATTCTGAACATATTTTATGTACAGTATTCTTTGAAGTTTGGGCTAAAGTTCCTTTTCATGATTGACACTATGCAGCCTTTTACCACTTCTATCAGGTGCGAGAATTGGAATTTCCATGATGTTTATTTCCAAGTAATGTCCACCTCATAAGCACATATCACAGACGCATATCTTGAAATAGAGCAAGTCGGAGTGTGCCAGTGTGGTGCAAGTTTAGTGAATCAGCTGCGCAGACTTTTGATAGTAAAGAAGATATCTGCAAGATTTATTATGTCTTACATAGCAGAAACTAGGGTATAACTGGCGGTAAGTAACTAGACCTTTTAGTTAACTTCTAATAGTTGCTGAATATATTTGAAAAATCTAGCAGAGAGGTGGATAAGCTAGCGTGATTAGAGCAACTAACACAGTTCACCAGTAAGAGTATTGTATCAACTGGAGAAGTATTAGTAATTTAGTATGTTACCTGTTAGACTCTGAAACAGATAAACCCCACAATGCACCAGCGGCTCTCTCCTGAAGGCCTTCTGAAGCATTCAGACATTGTTGTGCAAGTGAAACCTAAAATATAATTGTCATACACATGAGAAAGAAAACTCTCCTGTTTGAGTACGGTTAGAAAGAATAATGGCACAGTGATTCCCAAAGAAAAAAATTGGTGTCCCAGCTAGCAGCATGATAGCATCATAAAATGTCAAAATGATTTCTCAGAAGAAGGTGCAAGCTTGATAGGTTGCTAGTTACATATATCTGCTACAGAAACTAAGAGATCAAGACATTCTGTTCTACCTAAATTGATCTGCAGTAACTTGAGATCAAAATTATGATACTTGAACAGTTGTATTTCACACTAATTAATAGTGTACAAACCTCTTCAGAACCAATTTTAGATGGATATTTAACAGGTAATATTGAACAAATAATGCAAAGCCTGTGGCGGTTTTGGAGAACAGATAAAAGATGTTACCAATGCTTCAACGCCACCCGCAGCAGCAATAGCTTCACGATTTTTATCATCAAATGATAGGTTCCACAAAGCACCAGCAGCCTCTTGCCTAAATGAATTAAAATGTGCAATGTTACCTCGGGTCAATCTGGTATATACTGAGGGAAGCCAATATTACGAATTCAAAGCCACATAGGTGAAAGCATGTCAACTAGAACTATACCTTACACCCTCGTTTTGAGAACACGTTAATTGCACTAGTGCCTCAAGAGCCCCTGCTTCCTGACCTACAGCAGCATTATTGGTGTTGTTATCTCCATGTGCAGCTAAGTTAGCTAGAGCCCTTGCCGCCTATGTATAACAAGAGCATTAGTGAATAACAACACAGCAGAAATATAGAGATGGTGAACACAAGGAAGACAAAGCACTAGGCCAGTACTGTATATAAAATATATTTTTAGAGCTTAAGATGAAGTGGAGAACTGCTACTGTTTTATAAAAAAAATATTTTGAGTGCCTCTTCAGCAAATTTAAATGTTTTCAACTTTCAAGCAAGTATAAAAGATTTCAATGTTCAATTGAATTTTTTCAACTTACACCTAAATGATATGAATCAAGTCAGCATGTGAGACATTTTTTAAGTACAACAGATTATAGACTTCTGTTTCTTGATCAGAACATAGATTGTAAAATTTACATAGAACAGGTGATAAGAGTGCTATTGGGAAAGCACGATAAGTTTGTAGCTATTCATGCAAGAAATGTTGCATTCCAAATGATTAATATATGGCAGGGCAAAAGTTAAATAGGCAAGAAATAAGCTGCAGACGGCACATATCCATCTGCACTATTATGGAGTATTAAAGATGAAAGTGTTGTGAACATGGGTCCATGCAGGAGTAGCAGCATGGGAGGAGTCCACGAGAGAGAAATATAGTAAGAGTCCGTTAGGAAAGTACAGGATTACGAAAGAGTACGATTGTATTAGGAAAGGTCTAGATCCATTGTATTACGAGAGGTCAAGGGCCTGCCTGAACATCCATTATGTAAGGATGACATGTATCCACGTTGGAGACATGGAAGAACAATCATTCTAATCTATCCCTGGTTATTCTCTCTCCTCAACCTATGTCTTCCCAATCCCTAGCAGCGACGCCATCTGGCTATCTTCTGCACGGTGGTTATCCCGCTGTCGATCTAAGTCTACAACAGAAATTTCCATGTTTCTTTACATGTGTTTTACCTTCATAGTAATGTGTCTGTTTTGCACGGTAGTTATCCTGCTGTGGATCTAAGTCAACAACTTACTGGCTGACGACTTGTGATCTAGCATAAAATTCAGATTCTACTAGTTTATATAAAACAAAACTGGACAAGCATGAAGGCTTGATGCTGCTCACCTGTTCTAGGACGCCCTCGAGTTTACATGACCGAGCAAGCGTAACCAAAGCATGGACACCACCAGCCTTTGCAACTTCCAAGCTGCACTTGTCGTCAGCAGCTAGGTTTGCAAGCGCACCAGCAGCACGTTCCTAATGAAAAAAGGTGGAGAGAGCCAAAGTCACGAGAGGTTGTTTTGCCAGAAACAGCAAGTATATTGGGAATTGTTGAAAATGTGAAATTTAAAAGTTCCATACAAGAACCCCATCAGTCCCAGCAGGCCAACGAAATATAAGATCAACCAAAGCCTTTATACCACCAGCTCCCGCAATAGCCGCCTGAAGAGGAGAAATCAATCAATTATTAGTACAGCACAGTCGCACACTGCAGACATCAAAGGCAGTACTAAAAATCGGCATTTAAACAATAACAACCTTGTGCTCCTCTCCCACAGAGAGATTCCAAAGGCCACCAGCAGCTTCTTCAGCAACAGACCGATTCATAGACTTGGCCAAATTAGTAAATATGGTGATACCTCCCTCATCTGCAACCACCTTTGCAACCTTGGCATTCACCGATAAGTTTGCAATAGCCTGCACATTGACAAAATTAATGTGAGCAAATGACATACCAGAATACTAGAAAACAGATACTAAGAACCCAGGAGTCGAGCCAAAGAATGCATTACCTTTGCTGCTTCAGACTGTGTGTTTACCCTTGAGCACCTTGCAAGATCCAGCAGCAGCGGGATGCCCCCATCCCTCATCACCGCCTCGGACCTTGCAGCATCCACATTAGCAGTTTCATCATCAATAACCACAAATGTAGCAAGTGTGGTAGCCGCACGCTCCTGCACATCCTCCTGTGAGCTCTTCACCAGGCTTAGCAGCATTGATGTGCCCTGCTGCAACCAGAAGTCATCCATACCATATGGGTTGGACTCCGCTATCCGTAGAAGCGACTGTGACAGGATCCACTCAAGCCAGATCATCATTTCGCCAAATATCTTGCTTTTGCCCCTCCAATTACACTCATTGAACACCTCCTGCTCCTTCACAGCCTTTCCAGGAAACAACAAGGCGACCGATTTGAAAATGTCGCTTGTAATGGTGAGCACAAGCTTGCCCTTGGAGTTGCTAAATGCAGTGGGACTGTGTGCTTGTTCCTCTTCGACAAACTTGCAGTTAAGCGCGCATATAAGCTCGAGGGTTTTGGAGTGGGAGATTAGCCGAGACACGGCATTTGGAGAGATATCAGTGCGTGAGACGTCAATGGCGACTAGCGAGGGAAGCTGCTCCCATGAGGCGGATGCCGTAGCCCATTTCAAGTTGTAGCATCCTGCTACAGAGAGGAACCGGAGGGAGCGGATGTCGCCGAGGGCGGCCTCATCAACAGTGCCGCAGTCTAGGAAGGCAACGTCCTCAAGGAGGGGGCAGTAGCGCGCCAGGGCTCCAATGGCATCGGCATCAGCTTCACGGAGACCTGAGAGGCGGAGGCGACGGAGGCGCGAGCAGCAGAGCGCGACGTGGCGGAGGGCGTCGCTGGAGACGCGCTCCAGCGGGTCCGGCCCGATCTGGAGGCTCTCCAGCGCCTCGTGCCGCGCGGCGAGGACGGCAAGGGTGGCGTCGGTGAGCCCGCGGCAGCCATCGGCAACCACCTCGCGGAGGTCGGTGGCGCGGAGGCTGGAGGCCACCGCCATGGCAGCCTCGTGGCCACGCAGCCGCAGCCGCCGTAAGCCCCGGCACCGGGAGGCGAGCGACGAGGCGACCTCGGCGTCGCACCGGTGCGCCCGGAGGTCGAGCGAGCTCCACAGGCACGGGGACGACCCGAGCGCCCGCCATGTCCGGCAAGTCGACCCCAGGCTGCCGCGGTCGCGGTAGCTCAGCCGGCCGAAGAGCTGCAGCACCGTGTCGTCCGGAAGCAGAGTCCAGTCCACGTCCTCGGCGCTGCACGCCGCCTCCCTTCCCCCATCCCCATCCTCCGCGCCCACCCATCCCCGCGGCGGCGATGAGCCCGCCGCCTCCACCAACTTCCCCTCCTCCACAACCTCCTTCCCCTTCCCCTTCTCCCGGCACAGGCGCCGCCTCACCCGCCGCGTCGTCATCTCGCCGCCGGCCCGCCCGCCGGAACCCTAGCTCCCACCCACCTCACACGACACCACAAACAACGCGCAGCACCCAAATCCGGCCCCCGAATCTGCAATCGGTCAGCCTCTCGCGGCGGGATCGAGCTGCCGCGCGCATATCAAGCCCAATCCGGCCAGCTCAAGGATCTGGCTGGGAGTAACAGGTCGGTTCGGCGAGCGGAACGGGGGGGAGCTGATGGCAGCTCCGATTCGCAGCCGGATCGTCGCCGGGAGGTGGGCGGATCCGACCCGGCTCGGAGTGCTTCTTCCCTCCCCTTTCCTCCTCCTTCCCCGCCTGTGTCTGTCTCCTCCGTTGCGGTGACGGAGAAGGGAAAAAAAAAAGCGGAGTGAAGGAGGATGCCGGGGTTCTATATATACCGTACGCCGAGACGCGCAAGCGTAGCTTCGTAGGCGTATTCTTGAGCTCCGGATACGCACCACCTCACACTCGCAGCAGACAAGAGACGGCCGCGCCATGCCGTGTTAGAGTAGAAAGCAACGGCACGGCGGTTGGACCACGGACCTAGTCACCTATGCAAGAATATTGTTATTTTTTAATCTAAAAGAATATATATTTTTTCAAAACTATTGATTGTGCTTATTTTCTCCGAGAAGAAACTGGCGGGAGCGCTGCCTTTTCATTAAGAAAAAGTTTCGCAAGCTTATAAAGTGTTTTGGCGCAAACACATTTCCCAAATAAGTTACCGTTAACGAATTAAGAAAAGTTACCGTTAACATGTAACGGTCGGTCGGGGAACGGTGCGTGTTTGAAGGAGGAGGTGGGAGACAAATACGAGTGTTTTCTACAACATTGTCGGAAAGTACACGGTTTACTTGCTTGACACCCGTGTTTATGACATAGAAGGTCTCTTCGATTAATGCCTGTTGGAGATAACACGCGTCACAAGCTTGCTTCACATCAATGTTCGCGAGATGGAAGCACCCTTCAATCGATATTTTTTAACAAATAATGTGATCCAAAATCGCTCCTTTCACACACTTGCTTGGCATACGTGTTCAGGACACGAAAGCACCTCTCATTCGTGTTTCTATTACCCTGATTAGAATTACATGTGTCACATGCTTGCTTGACATCAGTGTTCCACCACTTTGGAAGGGCCCTACCTGACCACCTTATCTGCCCCCCCCCCCTTCTCGCATTTATCCCTGATGTGTCTCCCTTTGCTCTCTCCCACGTGCCCCTACTCTCTCTCCATCGACGCCACCACATCTCGCCTGAGCTAGCTACATCGCCACGACTACATGGGAGTACTTGAGGAGAAGGCAATGTTGAGCCTAGAATGAGGACGGTGCAGAGTAGTGAACTTAGGGGTGCAAAGGGGGGTGCGGCCGCTGGGCTTAGAAGGAGGGTCTAGGTGGCGGCGGACCAGCGGAGGAGCTGATTTGAGGAGGGCAAGGTGGCGTGGAGCAACGCCGGACACAGGCGGCAAAGACGGGGGGTTCAGCCGACATTGATTTGAGGGGGCGGTGGCGGCAGAGCATAGGGGTGCCGCCAAAGGCGAGGAAGAAGGAGGACTAGGGTTACAATTTCCATTTTGGAATTCAGGGTGGCAACAATTTTGTCTTGTGGGTTTTCAATGTGACCATGCAAAAGTTAGCACGGGGATGACCGCCAAATAGCCATCCCACTTCCACATTCGGGTTGCACACGTTTGGCATCCATGCGGTGAGCATGGAAGAACCCTTAAGTCGATGCTTCTACACCGCTACACGTTAGTTTTGTCATTTTTCTGCATCAACCTACTGGCCTGCACGAGTGCACGTCACGCTGTTAGTTTACGTAAGGGAGATAATTTGTAATTTTTGTTACAGCTGGACAAAGTTAGGTACTTGCTATATCAGTTGCCATGGCGATGACTGCAAGCCAGCTTGAAACACAGCTGGATTTTTTGCTGTTCACTTGCAGGATACAGCTGATCCTTTGCACGAACTACTTGCCATTTCAGCACAAGAAAGAAAAGGAATAGCACCAGAATTCTCCTATTGGTTTGTGCTTTCTACAATACCTAGCCATATTCATGGTACCTAACAGCAATTGGTGATACAGAGCCTAGAATGGTAATACAACAAAAGATTATCATCCGTTTTCCTCCTAACAGATCAGAACAATCCCTGCCCCCGCATTGATCTACTGCTATGTTACAACGTAATTTCATTGGTAATGGCTACAATTCCCATTGATGGCCAGCAAGATCATTCGTCTTCAGACGTATCATCGGAATGATCGTCAGGTTCTTCCTCTGGCAGAGCAGATACAATGGCAGCACAGCAGAAAGAATCGCGGTCCTTCAGGAGAAGGCAGCTTCCGGCTGAGTTCCATTTCAGATCAACTATCCGGAAATTCGGCAAGGGGATGTTGACACAGAAAGCACCGGATGGCGTCCACATGTACAGGTGTGAACTCTCCGTGCACAAGACGAGGCGTGGACATGTAGGGTCCCAGGCAGCAGCACGGATCGGGTCTTTCTGCAGAAGAACAGCTGCAAGCTCAAGTCGACAGATATCCCATATCCAAAGAGCGGTCGGCATGTTGTCGTTCCGAGTGAAGAAATATTGGCTGTCGCTGCTCCATGAGAGCATACCTGCACATGCTGTAACGTGAGAGGTGTTTCCAGATTTCTGCGTCGAAAGAAACTCTGAATAAAACAGGTTTCTACATAATGCAACACGCTGATTCTTTGACAATTTTCTGATGGAAATTTGAGAAGTAGCCAGATAAATAACACAAGGTGTTGTTTGCATGTGTTATTCATCACATCTGTACTGATATTACTTAAACTGATACTAACCGATTCCTTGTTTGGGGTTGGGCTTGTCACTAGCTGGTTTCTGCGAGGGTAAGGTGATTGGAATATCCATCACGGCGTATTTTACTCTGGAACCTCCTTCTGTGCCATTTTCTGATAACAAAACAAGAAAGATCTCATTACAGGGCTAAATAATACAAGGGAATAATTGATAGAAGTGCACAAAAGGCAGCATATAACATGTCAATTTGGTTATGTATTTTTTTTAGCTATTGTGTGTGTAATCTGTACAAATCATGCATCACATGTGACAAGAGATGGTGGATCTTAACACCGTAATGGCCTTAAGCTACAAGTAATTAATGATTTCTGCTTATGTGTGGTACACTGATACTGCAAAATAATGTACTCCCTCCGATCTAAATTAATTGTCACAGATTTAGGAAAAATGTGGCCTAAAATATGTCTAGGTTCATTGAACTGCGTCAATTAATTTGGATCAGAGGTAGTATTCTATATATCAAGTCAACATAAATAGAATTGCACACACTTATTTTGCTGCCCTGGCAATGCAAAGAAACATAGCAGTGGTAATCCCACATGGTACCAATGTCAAGACATAGCTAAGGTAACGTACTAGCTATTCAGAAGAATCACATACGAAAATCAGAAAATGTTAAGCTTACACATCTGATAAGACTATCTAAATAGAAGAAAAAAAACTCAGAATATCCTAGGACGTCCTCTTATTCAATTTTGTTAGATAGGATAACATCTTGATGGTTGCTTTGACTACTTCCATAGGCCGGGCACAAACTATTCAGTGCCGAGGGAACTGTCAAACAGATAGCAAAAAATGCTAAGAAAAAGGCACAATGGTGAATGGGTGGAACTGTAACATAGGAAAATGAGAAATAAGCAGTATGAAGCATTAAAGCATATCACTCCTGATCTTACCAGTGCCATTGTCTCGCATGTTACGAGAGAAGCCTTCGCTTAGACATAACTCTGACATATCAAGCTCCCATGGGGCATCCACTTCCTGTAGCGTATGTTGTTGTTATAATCAAATGGCATGGACAGTAGGTGTGTAGATATGCTGAGTACAACACCCAAAAACAACAGTAAATCTGCTAAAATGGCGATTAATGATATAAATAGACAGATTTACCTTATATATAGCAGAATTACAGGGACTTCTAATTGAGGCTGCATGAGTGAACTCGGCAAAAGTTTTCCATGTCAAATGGTTCAATGTTCTCACTGCTTGATCATAGCTTCCCACTGCTAAAAACTGTCCGCATGGTGACCAACCAACAGATTTGACACCTAGCCCACTTTCATATGCCGAGTACTTGAACAGGCATCTCCCATCCGGTGAATATATTAGAACCTGCACAAGACATTCTTTGGTTGATCAATTCACATCTCACTATCTCAGAACTGGTACCTCCCCAATGAACCATCTCATCTCATTTTTCGCCTAGAAAGAAAAAAGTCTTTAAGAGTTGAATTTGAGATTGGTTGAGCTACAAAAACGGACGAGGGTGAGTTTTTTAAAGGGTTGAGCAAGAGAATTTTTTACACCATAATCCAGTGGTTCAGTAAAAAAACATAATCCAATGTTCCAACAATATCAATCACAAAAAAACAAAATTAAACATATACGTACATGACATGAACCAAATTCAGTGATGTCATTAATTACCAAAGGAGGCACAAGAGTGAACTAAAATAAAGGTACAAGATGTGCTGCCTTTCAGAAAAGGTAGCAAGGTGTGGCATCTCAACCATGCAGCAAACAAAGTAACTCAAGCAGCACCATCTCAATGTCAAATACTAAGCTACCTTTAGAAAGTAGAAAGGTATGAGCTAAGAATCTGAGATCATGAGATACTGTAGATAAAAGATTATTATGAACAGGTCACATATATCAGAAAGACTAACTGAAAGTTGTTGTATGGAGTTACAGATATGCAAGTGAAGCAACAACATCTCAATTTGAAGTTGCCAAAAGACCTAAGGAGAAAGAATAATACTCCCTCCGATCGGAAATAAGTGTCGGCAATTTTGTACTATCTTAGTACAAAGTTTGTACTATGTCCCCGACAGTTATTTCCGATCGGAGGGAGTAGCAAGCTAGAAAGTTCTGACATGAGAACATGGCATGCTGTAGATGGAGATGATTAACAGCAGCAGCATATATTAAGGGACTAACAAAAAGCTGTTGCATAGAGATTGCATAAGAATTGACTACAGCCACAAGCCACAACACACAAGCTCTACCAAGAAATTTGTGAAGAGAAAGCACATGCACCTTGTATTCAAGAATTGAATCCCAGGCCACAATAGCACTATCATCCGGCGACCACTCCACACCTGCTAAGTCTAGTGTGTCAACAGCAAATACACCCATTATCTCCCAGGAATGACATGAGAGCAAATTTATGTAATCTTTGCAATCCCGCCTGGTGCAGATCGCAGCAAACTTCCCATCCTTCGTAAAAGAAACCCCTCTGGCTGCATGCTTGGGCCACTGCACATGAACACAGGCGGTATTTACGAGAGACCACACGGTCAAGCGAAGTTGGAACTCTGACGTAGTGAGTATATGACGACTGTCAGGGCTCCAACGAGCATAAGCAATCCCTGCAGATCCTTCATCAATCTTGCAAGTCCAGTCAGGCTGGCTCAGTGACCAAGCCTGCACCATTGGCCGCTTGTAAAGTCCACATAGAATGTATTCTGAATCCGGTGCCCACTCCACAAAATTTATCTTGTCCACACATGAAAACAATTGTACCACCTGCATAAGCAAGTTAAAGCATACGTTTCAAAATTTTAGTGCCTAGATGTGACTAAAAAATTTACAATGGCAAGACATTACGTAAAGTTCAATTCATAAACTCTTAGTCTCTTTTTTTGGGGAATGTAACTCTTAGTCTCTTATGACCAGTGCAAGGAACTATACTTTTTCTGGGATAATGGATGCAACATGCAAGGCATTACACATACTATCAATTTTTCAAAGTTGAAAAGATAACATAATTATGCAAGATACTGCATTAGCATAACAAATTATGGACAAAGAATCCAAGAGATAGCCAAGAGTAATCCAGAGGCTACACAGTTCACTAGACCAGTAGCAATAGTAACAGAAAAAAGCCAAATGCTAAGCTAATATCGCAGCTAGATTTCATACGTGCAAACCAGATCCACCCATCTAAACCTCCACATTAAAAAATACTATCCACTCCCAGATCACTTGGTACCATGATTCTTAGATCCATCCAGTGTCATGAATTGCTCTAAGCACAACCGAAAACTGGACCCTAAATAATGCGGGCAAGTCTCCTGCTTACACATGTTGTGGGAGACACAAGTCAATGTTGAATCCTCTCACATCACAAGCAATACAAGTAGCTACATAGCAGCAATCAGGAATCATATCACATACTTATAGTGAGTACAGAAAAAAATTGTTTTCATAATTGATTGTTAAAGCAAAGGTTTAGACACGAGTACAAGTGCTATGTTCGATTCAGGCAGGTTGATCTGATTTTAGGGGAGCCATGGTCTGATTAGCGTATTAGTGATGTTGTTGCTGTTTATGACAAGCTTATCATTGAACATCACCGAGTATGTTTACATGGTGTCATGGTTATATATTGACGGTATGGATGAAATGATTAGTTCGTGTGTTTGAGTGAGCTTGCTAGGACTATGTCCAGAGTGAACACAGGCAATGGCCTTGATTTTGACTTTTGCGATGAAGCAAATGGCCTTGGTTACTCCAATAGATTCGTAATGCTAAAGGAACATATACAAATTTAGCAAAATAAATAAGGATAGATATCTAGGAAGCTAAGTCCAGTCAAAATTAGGAGCATTCCATGCATCAGGGCGCTCTCAAATCTGAAGCAGGCCAGATCGCACCAACCCCAATCCCAGATTCGCCAGGAACCACTCCAAAAGCACGAGCCCTAAACCCGCGATCCAGCTCTGCCGGGGGAAAACGGGTAGGGGAAATGGCGGCGCTTATACCTTGAGGGAGACGACGTCGCGAATCACGAGGCGGTAGTCGACGGCGACGGCGAGGAAGCGGGCGTCGGGGGAGAAGCAGCACGGGCCCGTCTGCTTGTACGCCTCCGAGAACTCCATCCCCTGCTCGCCCGGCAGCGCCTCCCCTCGAGTCGCCGCGGGAGGGGAGGGGAGGGGAGCGAGCTGGGGAACTCTCGCTCGCCGGCGCACTGCTCAGGCGAGGTGGAGGTGGGGGCTGCGTTGGAATGTCTATTTTTCCTATAGACTTTGGAGGGGTTCGTGTCTGGGATTTGAATTCGTTTGGAGGGCGGAGTACCTGTGATTTGTGAATGGATCTGCTGATTCTATGTTGGCTGGATGGACATGGCCCCACATGTCAGTTGGGTTGGACGTGTGTTGTTTCGGTCGACGGCCAGCAGGCCCGCTGCCAGGCTCTGACCTGTTCCTGTTCGACCATGGAAATGCAGCTACTCCAGATCTTAAAGCGATTCTTTGTATCATACAATTTATAAAACACAGCAATAGGAAAACACAAGTTGCTATAAAACGGAGGATTGCAAAACAAAACTGTAGAAATAGTCAATTTGATGGAACACATGAAGAGCAGTATGTAAAATCTCAATTTGAAATAGTTTATATTCTACGCTACATAAAAATAAAAAAGTTATGAAACTGATTATACTCCCTCCATAGCAGATTATTGGGCAATTATGTATTTTAAGACAAACTCTGATCAATAATTTTAATCAAGAAAATATGAGATATTTGATATAAAAATTATACCATTGGAAAGTTCTTTTGAATATGAATCCAATAGTATAATTTCTATATCTTATATTTTTTTGACCAAAATTAAAAGTTAAAGTTTATCTTAAAATGTCTAAGTACCCTATAATCCGGTATGAAGGGAGTAGTGAATACTGCACCATTAAAAACCATAAATTTGTAACATTTATTGCATCCGCTTTGAAATATAAGCCTTTTGTTTGGCAACTGCTACGAGATCGCTTGCCTTCAGGGTCGAGGTGGCCAAGAGACATGGGGGGAACGGGTTGTGTCCATTATGCGGGATCCGCGAGTTAGAAACCCACATAATGTTCACTTGTCTCGCATCCTGGTTTATGTGGAGCTTTGTCCATGAGGCCCTGAGCCCTGCATGGAAGGCCCAGGATCTTGGCGAGTTCCTAGAAACCTAAGCGAACCGGACTGGGACAAGGCGTCGCCTCTTTTGGTTCATATTCACCGCGATGTCTTGAACCTTATGGACTACGCGTAATAAGATGGTTATTGAGAAAGTATTCCTTCGACGTGCCTCTGACTCGGTATTCAGAATGTTAACTTTCTTACATCCTGTTGTGTAGACAGCGGGACATGGAGCGGGTGGATGGCATGCTACGGGCCTTGTATGAGGCGGTCCGTCGTCTCACTATGCCATTGGACTGATGAGCTTCGGCGTATATTGGGTTATCTCATTTGTTTGTTTTTATGTTGGGCATGATTGTGTTGTTGCCCCAGCAATTTCAGCTTCTCGTGCTATGACTTATTTATAAATCTTGTATGGATGTTGTTGCTTTATTTATAAAGAAAGTCTTTTTAGGCTAAATTAGCTTTTTGGCAAAGACCAATAATATGTTGAGATTTTGCACACTCATAGGATACATCATTGATTACATTCAAAATCTTTAAAAACTTGAAATTCAATTATCGAATTTTTGAAAATAAAGCGCTCATACGGGATCAACCTCTATTTGTCACTTCTCCTTACAATAGAAATTGCTTAATTTTTGTGAGAAAAATAATTTGCTTACTTTTTTGTGAGAAATTGAAATTGCTTACCTAAGAGGCTTTTCGTCCAAAAATAAGGAAAACTGAAGTTGTGTTGGGGCTTCTTTTTTTTACAATGGGGCTGCATTTTGTTAGTACAAAGTTGGGCTTGCTCGCACACGGTCGTCAGTTAGCCCACCCGTGCCTTCCACGAGTAGGCCCAACTCGTCGACGGCCAGCCTCCCTCCTGCGTTTCTCCAGGGAGCCCCTATACCCCGCTTAAAGCGGCGCGCGGTGGACATGCCGCACACCACGCGCGGCCTGCGGATGCCAGTGGGCCGCGGCCCAGGTACTCTTTCTTACTTTCTCTTTCTTCTTTTTTTCTGTTTTTTCTTTTATGTTTCGGTTTTGCTTTTTCAAAATTTGAAAAAATTGAAATTCGAAAAAAATCGAAATTGAAATAAAATTAGAAATCTGAACAATTAAAAATCTGAACAAATTTAGAAATCTGAACAAATTTTGAAACATTTTTTTAATCTGAATAAATTTTGAAATTGTAACAAATATTGAAATCTGAACAAATTTTGAAATTCGATTTTTTAAAATCTAAATAAAATTTGAATTTTGAACAAAATTTCAAATCTTACCAAATTTTGAAATCTGATTTTTTTAGAAAATCTGAACAATATTTAAAATCTAAACAAATTTTGAAATCTGATTTTTTTTAAAAAATAGCGAAAAAAGAAAAAATTCGAATTGGAACAATTTTTGAATTTGAACAATTTCCGAATTTTAACAAATTTCGAATTTGAACAAAATATTGAATTAGAACAATTTTTTAATTAGCACAAAAATTCGAATTAGCAAAATTTTTGGATAAGACCAAATTAGTTTCTGGGCCGGCCCGTTGCGCTGGCGCTGTAGGCGTGATTGAAGAAGCGAAACGGAAAAAAAAAAAACAGCAGCACACAATTGCTTTAAAAAACGCACTATGGGCCTAGCCCATGGCACGAATATTAAAGCAAGCGCGTTATATCTGGGTGTGCGGCCCGAGGTGGGTTCCTATACCCCGCTCAATGCGGGGTATTTTGTTCTTCTGCGACTCTTGGGCCTAGTTACTGTGGTCTTTGTTCTTCTGCGACTCTTTTGTTACTGTGTTGCAAGTTGCGTGATATTGCTCCCATTTGTTCTGAAGATATTTTTTCCACAAAATCGCAAAAATCTTTGCGTTTCTTAAAAAAATTCATCAGTGTATTTTGCTCTGTATAGATGTTTTCTTGTTTTCTCTTAGAATGATGAAGTGTGGACCTTGGCAGATCATAATGTGGGCGACAAGAATAAAACTGCTAAATCAGAAGACATGTTGACAGATCTGGCTGATATATTGAGCAACATCGACGCTGAGATGCATGTCTTGGAAGAAGAGTATCAGAAAGACCTGATTGATCATAAACAGGTTTTTCTCTATTCTCTCTCTCCCAAATTTGTGTTATTATAGAAGTATTTAATGGATTCGATACTGTTACATTGCTTTTGGTGTCTGGTTCACAGATTGTAAATTTTGGTTTGGTGATAGACATAGGGTCTTAGCTATCACACAAGCATGGTGTGGTCTTCAGTGTTCCAGACATGCAAGTATTATCTGCATTTCTCTTTTTATACATAAAGAAGACAATATTATGTTATTCATCGAAGGTGCAAAATATATATAGTAGCCTCGGTTGGTAGTAGGCAAGTACTCTGATAAATACTGCATCCGTTCCAATGAATAAGTCTTATTTAAAAAAAAATCAATCAAAGTAAAGTTTGACCAAACTTTTAGAAAAAAATATCAACATCTATAATGTTATATAGATATCATATGAAATATATGTCATGATGTATCTAACAATATGATTTTGTAACGTAAATTTTAATAATTTATTCTAAAAACTTAGCCAAACTTTACATAGTTTGACTTTTCAGAAAAAAATATAAGCCTTATTCATTGGAATGAATGTAATACTTGTTATGCTACATGTTTTCCAAGACACTTTGTATGATAAAAAACGCTAGGACCAAAGAAATTCCAAAGTTTTGGCCTGCCGTACTTGCAGTTGCCGGTACTGAGGGAGATGCTGCTGCTACTTCTTAGGGCAGAGAGAACTAGTTCCATGTTACAGTGCTTCTCATAATGTGTTCTAAAAAACATCACTTGCTTTCAGTTCACTAATTTTTGCAGGAATGTGTATGATTTGATGACTTATATGTATATGCTTCTCGTAATGTGTTCTAAAATACATCACTTGCTTTCAGTTCACTAACTTTTTCAGGAATGTGTATGATTTGATGACTTATATGTATATGAATTTAATACTAGCTCTTTCTGTAACGATTTTCGTTGCCTTGTTTTTCAGGTGTGTCAGGAACTGGCTGATGTCCAAGCAAAGAGAGCTCTAATAGAGGCTGTGATGGAAGAGACTAAGCAGTTTCAGGAGGTTGGGGGGATATCCTTTTTTACCAGCAGCGTTAGGAGTATTTCACTACGTTAGTGCATATGTACAGGCTTCTGCTTCCTCTCCCTCCGCTGAGTGTTCGCATAAGCTTTTCTTTGACTCGTCACAAGCGTGTGGCCGAAATGGAGAAAGTGCACAATTCAGTTGCTGAGGAGCTGCAGAAACGCTACGAGTGCCCTGGCTGCGGGACCAACAACATGGCTGGGGTGGAGGAGTCGGGGCCGACGTCTTCGAATTAACCAACTCCAGTGGGAGCCGGATCCTCTGACTTTGCAATCCTGACTTTTCCTGACTTTGTGTCACTGACAAGTGGACCCAAATGTGATGGGTCCCACTTGTCAGTCACACAAAGTTAGGGTAGGCTAAGTTAGAGGATCCCGTTCCACTCCAGTGAAGGTTGTTAGTAGCAGGTGCCTTCTGTACGGCTACACTGCTCTGGAACATGGGCTTGGTACTGTTGGTTGTACTCATGACATATATTAGAGCTGCTCTGCTCAGACATGAGACAGTAGAACCCTGTCTGTAATATGGAGTGACATTGACTTCACTTCTACTGGAGGGATAACAATGAAAAATTGAATTTGTTGATAATATGTTGGTACACATTGATGTTTCCTTATATGTCTCACCACCGCCAAATAAATGTATATGTCATCGATTTCCCATTCTACCAAAACTAACCTCATATTCAGGGATCTAAAGGTATCACATCAAAATTGCACCTACAAGTTACAACAATATATGTAGGCTATTTTAGCCTACCAAAACATCTTATAATTAGGAAAGGAGGTGGTACTATGTAACAAAGAAGGACATATTAAACTAAACCGAGTCACTACGTAGTTTCTCCAAACTATGTAATAATTTGACAGATTTCTCCATATTCCTCGACAAGAATCCAAACTCGTCCTTAGCTTCTTGCTTGGAAAGATAGCTCTCAACTGCTTTGACATACTGGAATCTTGGCCCAAACAGGTGAGAAGCGCAGGCAGCCTTGCAAGCGAGGAGCTTGCAATCTCCTGTAAGAACACGGAAAACCTCAATTATCTAACCTTAATTATCTGTGATCGCAACAGGAGTGCAACTGATAACATGCCAAGGCCATGCATCCGTCGCATCGTGCGTAAAATGGGAGCTGCAAGAAACTGAATTTCGTGCTATCGTGTCATCTCTAGCATCTAGCATGAATGGATGTATATCTACCGTTGACAGTTGCCCAGCCGATAACACAGTGTAGCTTTTAGAGTGAGGCAGTGACAGACTTATGTCACACGATAATAGTTCTACAAACCATCAAAATCTAAAGTGAGCAAGATCCATTTTATTGTTTTTCATTAACCGTAGACCAGACTGTAAATCCCAACACCAGACCATATACTGTAGACTAGATACTGCACTAAATTAACAACATGTTGATGACATTAACTATCTTACAAAAGTTAGTCAAACAAAGTGGAGGACCATATGATTCAGTAGAGCAATGGCTGAATTCGGGGGAGAAGCAGTTACCTTCCACGGTTTCTGACATATAGCTGTTTTGGCTAAAATGATGGTTCATCCACCATTTGCATCGGAGCTTCCATGATTCCCTTGTATGTTGCTCACAGAAGATTGAAGAAAGACTACTAACATCATTAATTGCTGCATCTCCTTCAATATTACATGAAACACGGTCCTCGTGGTCAGTAGTACGACCAGAAAAAAGCCGAAGGAAGCATGATACAAGCTCCTCCCATATGAATGACTTCCCATTCACAGAATCTAGATGCAAAGCTATTTCCTCAAGTAGACGGACGGTATTATAATATCCTGGGGAACAATAACAGGTAAAGAAAATGTAAGCATTGCCAATTACGCTATGACACCAATTTGAGAATCGAAGGCAAAATAATCAAAACATAAACATTTCAGAAGTTTGTGCAGACAAGCAGTGTAATAAACTTCAGAAACTAGTGAAACCACTACTTGCATTGAAGTTATTATTTTCCTATATCACTTCCAATTTTCTCTTCTGATGATCACGACAGTGGCTTCATAGATAAAACACATTGGCTTAAATTCTATGATGTTCTATAAAATACTCCACCCACAATCTTTCCTACTAGCAGCAGAGACAGCATCAGAAATCACAAGGTTAGTAATACAAACTAACGACATTTCGCTTAATAGTACAAACAGAATGACCAGTATAACTGTATCAGTAAAAACTGTATGGGTTGGTTGGGACTAGAACACTCGACACGCAACAATAAAAAATGCCTCAGTTTAGTAAACACAAAAGCCTTGCATCCTGTCTATAAACAATACTTCCACCGTTTTATAGTTTCTGACATTTTCTTTGGGTCGTAGTTCCACAATGCTTTTCCATTGACGAAATCAAGAGCATATATACACAACATTTGCATTTCCTACAACTCATTTGGTGCCATACTAGAGGGTGAGTAGTTGTAGTATGTCAGTCAATAATGTATGTATGGTCAAACATAACCAGTTCAAATTCTTTGCAGTGCCAAATTGGTACCGTGGAACTTCTAAACCCTTGCGACCTTTCAGTTACAGAAATGAGTCCAAGCAACCGCCTCAACACAAACCACAATAATTCCAAATACAACATGTTTCAGCATTATGGGAGGTAGGGTATTGTCTGAGTAATAAAAAAGGACACAAATTTTCTTTTCTTTCCCCAATAGTACTTCTATTCAGTTCATCCCCGTGACAGCCTAGTTGGAGCGAAAATTTGGACTTCCAAAATAGTTCGTTCACATTATTCTAAGCAAGTAGCATAACATATATTCTTTTTCTAAAATGTAAGTAGGAGTACCAATATAAAACTAGAATAAAATCAACTACTGGACTAAAAGAGCGATTAAATGAACGGTACGGGAGAAATGTCTTTAGCAAAAACCTTTTCTGTGCATTTCAATTAGCTTCTTAACTGAGTGGCTGCATGTAGGATCTCTCCGCAAAGCCTCCTCATAGCAACAAGAAATAGTTGATACTTGGTTTTGGTCATTATACTCTACCAGTCTACCTCGCAATCTGCATTGAAGACTGAACTTTAGCCAGTTTATCTCAATAAATATGGACAAGGAACAAATAACAAAAACTACGATAGTCGAAAGATGTTCTAGTGACATACTGACATCAAACGAGAGATGAGATATAAGATAACAGATTCTATACACGATAACAAATAACATGATGCCTTAACAACCTGAAAGGAAGCGCTGTAGTTGAACTGTGGCAGATCTTCTCAAGTTCACAAAGCGCATCTTTCAGTTTATCACCAAGCAGAAGAATCTACATCATAACAAAGGAAGCCAAAAAAGGTCTAAGCAGAGGAAAACAAAATCTATACAAGAAATAGTATGGCTATATGCAAAACAAGTACCTGTATTAATGGTAATAAGGCTGCCATTACTGGTGGCGATGAATGAAGAGCCACTCTTAGACATCTTTCTGCATCCGCATAGAAGGGATTAGGTGTTGACTTGTACTTCCAGTATGAATCAAAGCTATCATTTGAAGTCCCAGCAGCATGCTTTAGACACAACGGCATCAAGCTTTTTTCCAATCCTTCAAGTACATAATAATATCTAATATGTCAATACATAATTATGTGCAGCAATAAAATAAGCTTGATAGAGATCATAAAAGTAACAGATGAGATGTAATGGACTAATTGTTGCTTCGATTAATGAGACTAGTTGGTCTGCCAAGGGGCGGCCACAATGCTACAGATTACATTTTAGTGTCTAGATACATCCATATTAGTGACAAAGTAATAGTGGTCGGAGGGAGTACAATATATTGCTAGCAAAGATGAAGAATCGATTCGATCACAAAAATATGATGCATCTATACAAAGAGGTGCCAAGAGGTCCTGGGTTCGAACCAGCCTCTCTGCATTGCACTTTGCAGGGGTAAGACTAGGTTCATATAATCCCTCCCAGACCCCACCTTGTGTGGGAGCTTCTATGCACTGGGTCTGTGCTTTTTATACAAAGAGGTAAGAAGCAAAAAGAGGTAACAAGCCTGTTTTGATATTAGCAAAATTTTGACAACTTCTGACAAGTCAGATCCAGCACCTATGGACATAATTTGATGCATCTATACAAAAAGAGGTAACAATCCTTGAGTTTTCAAGCATTGTTTATATGCCTATGGACATAATTTTGCTCCTCACTTCCTCAGCACACGAATCATATTTCAGATCCAGATGTAAATGAAGATTACACCTGGTTGAAGTATTGCATGCTGATGTGGATGATAGAATTACGAAATGTATTAGATGGTATGTCACACGAAACCAGTGTTTCTTTATGATGTCTCTATAACTCTATAATGTTCCAGTAACATAGCCACCCAGTGTCATTTTCTATAGATGGCCTAGAACTCTAAGGATACCTTCATACTTGGCGCTTAGCGGAACAAGAAGGTCAGATGAACATCTTGAAAAGGTACATGGAATGTCACTAACCACAGGTAGGGGTGTCGGAGGTATTAAAAAATACACTTCGAAAATCTGTATAACCCACTTCTTCTTTCACTTCTGAATCAACTGAATCATTTTCCTTCACAGGATAAACAGGAACATATTTCTTGAAAATCTTCTGCTTCTTGTCTATGTTCCCATTATTGATAGAACTTTCTGAAGAGCAAGGACGAACACTGGAATCATCAACATCAATGCTGTCATCTGAGCTATCTTCGAGACCACTTTCTCCATAGCCATCAGATGCCACAGAAGTAGTGCATGCTTCATTGTAAACATCTAATTCCTCAAGTTGCATATCCTCGGGCAAGCCAGAGTACCATTTATCATATGATATCAAACCATGTATCAGATTTAGAGTCGGCTCCATTTGTAGTCCTTCCTTAACAATAAGGCTGAAAAACAATAAAAGCTCTCAGATCTTTATCTCGGTACTGAGAAAACATTTTTGTGGAACAGAAATTAAAACAACAAGCAACTAACTTATCCAAAAGCTTCAAGACTTTTAGTTACCAGAATTAAGACGCCACATCTTTTAACACAACTCATGCTAGAGTCGTCTTCAACTTGAATTCAGGTGCCTATTTTTTCTATTAACGAAAGAGTAAATTCCACATTGAACCAGGTATTTGTAATGTAGTGACAGCAACACATTTATTTCTGGTGACACTTTGCACAAATGATTCAACTCTGAACAACATTATTAGCATCTGAAGAAGTACCCCTAACGTGATGGCCACACGTGTGTCAGGGTGATGTACAAGTTACTCATTGCTTGACATGTCGCAGACCCACTGTGATGTTGCATAAAATGTGGCAGAGGCTAACGAAGGTCTGACAGCCACTCTGCGCTAGCTATCACCTCTCCACTAACCTCCTACCTCTGAAATGTAGGACAGTCCAGCTAGACTCTGCCACATTGGACATCAGGCCTCTAGCTAGCATCTGTCACGTCGCTAGCTAAACTCTGCCATGTCAGACCGAAAGACATTATTTGTGAAAAAATGCATCCAGTTGGCCTGTGATGTGTCAATGTGAGCGCCACAGGGAGCGGGCCATCATGTCAGGAGTCAGAACCCACTTCAAATGCTTAGATATGGTTCAAGTGGAATTGTGTGTGCAAAATCTGGTTCAAAGTGACACACAAATAAAATTGTGGTTTGACCTGTCACTATCAAAAATACCTGGTTCAAAATGGATTATAATCTCAATGAAAATTTTCCTAGTTCCTCCTAGGTAATCAAGTCCTTTTAATGCCTGATAACAAGTACAAACAACAATTTCTCTGGATTTAAACTGATAGGGTGATATTTGGTTTCTTTAAAAGTGAATTAGCCTATAAATTGTAATAAGCACCAAGATGGCATGGCAAAAAGCCTAATACAGTTTACAGATCACGGTATTCCTCAAAAAACAACGTGTCAAAGTGTGTATAAGACACGGCAAAAGTAAACACTGACAGAGTGCAGATAACTCACACCCTTGTTGAATTGTATGCCATGTCGATGTTGCCTTGTGAAAGGTAAAATAGTGCCCGCTCAAGTTTAACCAAGTGTTTCTGTCAAACAAATAAACAGGGTTAAGAAGATACAAAGGAGAACGATGGTTTTAGATCTATTAACAAATCATAAAAAAGATTAGATCAGAATATCAGATATAACATAGAGATCGGCACACAATCAGACCTGAAAATTATCACGTAACGCATGATCTGATTATTAAGCTAATGTCATGACCTTAGTATTCAGGTGATGTAGAACCAAATAACCATATGAAGTTATAATTCAATGTTTTTGATTCACCGTATCCAAATTTAGACATGACACGCTGAGGTTTAAGTTACAACCCAACCTTAAAATACAATACTGCAAAACCACAATGGAATAAAAACATGCATGCACAGAACTCCATATGTGAATTCAAAATCTATAAACAGAGGGCTGTGTAAATATAAGAATATTTTTTTTTTTGGAAAACTAAGGTAATAGGCATATAACTTAATAGCAAAAGTAAAAGAAAAATAAACCATGATATACAAAACCTAAATAGGAATACTGCAATACATTTTGATTCCTTTCCCCGGTTCCATTTTTACCTCACCCTAACTTCAAGTTGTTCTACTAAAGGATCAACCATGGTTTTACGAAAATACCAGCGGTTGTTGGGCAACTCCAGACAGTTTGGGTAGCAGCAAGAGAAAGGAGCATTACAGCAGATCTCACAGTTGAGTGGACTGCAGACTAGCCCACACATGCCAGAAGGGATTCGATAATACCCCTGCGTAACCTGCCTTATACACACTTGCTTGTAGAAGATTTCTGACCAATCAGAGACTTCAGAGAAAATGCCCTTTCCCCATTAAATTCCTCCAAACCCCAACAAAAGGTACGCTTGATTATACCCAAATAAATGAACAGTGCTGATTCCTACTGGATTTGGAATTCAATGTACAGTTCAGAAACATTGTTTTATCCAAACAGGCTATAAATGGTACTTATTGGTGTACTACGGATTATAACAATCATCATTCAGATCTTGTTGTATTTCCAGTTTCAAACAAGGCATATACTAAAATCAGCCAGTTATTAACTAACTAAAGATTGCATTATTCTTAAGTCAAACAAACTAAGAACTTACTTTTGCACAAGTGGGCAACCAAATTAGCCGCCGTATCCAAACATCAAAAATCTTCTCTGTCCTGAGGTAGTAGAGGCTCTTGCCACCCAGTTTTATGCCTTTGTCAAGCCTCCTATGAACATCCATCGCAGCCTTCAATAAATCAAGCAACACGACTTCATTAGAAAACTAACTCCACCAAAACCACGAGCTGCTCCAAAAATCACACCCCGCATATTCTGCTTACCACGAAAATGCTGTGGGCCTCCTCAAAGGAGTCAGGGCGCTGGATGCCAGGTAGGAGCGCAGAGAAGACCCCGGCAGCGTCTCGCCATCGGTGCGTGCGAACTAGATTGTGGAGCAGACGACCGAGGCGACTGCGGTTGAGCCACATTGTGGGGGTTTCTGCGGCCGTGGGCCTCGCGTGGGGGTAGGGGCGCCGTCTCTCGACCAATTTCCCTCTGGCATCCTTGCTAGCGTCTGTGCTGGGTTCATGCTTGACGGAGGCAGTTGCGGTCGTCGGCGTTGGGCCAGGCTGCTCGCTCCACTTGCCCGCCGAGAAATCCGGTGTTGAAATGCCCGGCAGGGTAGTTTGGGGCGTGAAATGCGGCTGGCTCGGTGCTTCCGGCAGGCCATGACGGCGGCGCTTCTTGCGTGGTGGCGTGCCCAAGGTTTTCCCTCCGGCATCCTCGCGTGCCCCCGCGTCAGCGTCAGGCTCGCGCTTTATTGAGGTGGGTAGAGTCTCCGGCGTTAGGCCCAGCTCCCTGCATCGCTTGATGGTGAAGGAATCGGCTATTGAGGTGACAGATGGGAAAATCTGGGGCGTGAGGAGTGGCTGTGTTGGGGTTATGGGAACGGGAAGGCGGTCCTGGCGGGGCTTCTTGCGGGTGAGCGGGTGGGGCGTGCGAGCGGAGGCGGTGGTGGTGGTGGTGTCGGGCTCTTTCTTGACGGGGGTGAAACCTTGTGGAGTTGGCGGCAGCGGCAGCCGCGCCATAACATGGGACGGAGGTTCGTCGCGAGGGATGCGGCAGCGCACGAGCAGAGGCGGAGACAGAAAGCCGGCGGAGCGGCGACCGGGTGCTTGGTGCGGCGCCGACGGGGTAACCGGACCACGGTGGGGCACCCGCCGCAGGACGCGCGGGGGGAGAGGAAGACGGCAGCCGCTGGATGGGAGACGGAGCGCGATGCGGGTGAAGGGTGCGAGGAAGAAGACGGGCTGTGGTTAGGGGGGAGGAGGCGGCGGCGCGCGCGGCGCGCGCGGCGGCAGGCGGCGGCGGGGAGGGTTTGGGAAGGGGGCGAGTTCGCCAAGCCACCACGGGGCAATTCCTATACTCCACCCAGGGTGGAGCGGAACGCCGCGCCGCACACCCTGGGTGGGTATGGGCCGGCCTATCTAGCTGGAGGAGAAGGAATAAATGTCAGGGGAGACCGGCCGCCGGCGATGGAGAAGATAGCCGGCGAGGGGCCGAGCCGGCGGCCGCCGCTGCGGCGCCACGAAGCCGCCGACGCCGCGGTCAGCGGCGGAGGCGGCGGAGCAAGCCCGTGAACTTAGGGTTTGGGGGGTGCGGGTCTTAGGGTTGGGGGTGGGGGGCTCACCGGCGACGGAGATTGAGGCTGCCGGAAGGGGGAGATTCGAAGGGACCGCCGGGGTGGGCAGTTCGCCGGCGCCGAAGACGGAGAAGGAGGCGGCCAGAGTGGGGACTAGAGGGAGGGAGAAGGAAGAAAGAGGAAGAAGAAGAAAGGAGTCGGGGGGTTCTGCCGGCGAGAAAAGGTGGCGGCGGCAGGTGGGTGCGCGGCGGCAGGTGGGTGCGCGGCGGCAGGTGGCGGCGGCAGAGGGTGGCGGCTGGGACGGGCGCGACGAGGTCGAGGAAGACGATAGGAAGAGGATGAGGACGTGCGGGGGTGCGTGGTGGGCCGGCCCACCAGGTGTGCGGCACCTCGCCCGCACCACCCAGGGTGGAGCATAGGAGGTCCCGGCCCGAGCGCGAAGCCCCGCATTGAGCGGGGTATAGGAACCCACGTTTCTCCATCGCAGTAGTAGCTGACGCCTGACGGCGACGACACAGCTTCAAGTTAAGTTGTCCGCGACCAACCCGCTCCCCATCCCGCCGCCGGAGGCCGACGCCGATGGCGAGCCCGCGGGAACGGAGGCTTCCGCCCGCGCCCGCGTTCCGGATGGAGAACCCCTTCAGCGTGAAGGTTCTCCAGGTCTTCACCGGCGCCGGCGTCGGCTGCGGCGTCGGAGTCGGCGTAGGCCGCCCCATCTACCTAGGTAATAATAAGGGAACCTGCCCACTCGCTGCTGTCCCTTCTATACTTAGGATAATCCGGGATAGACACCCCATCTACTATGTCAAGAGTCGGCGGTGGCTGCGGCATTTCGTCGAACAGCTGAGGTTGGTGACAGGGTGAGGAACTGGGGCATCTTATCGAACAGTTTGTGCCGTATATGTAGATGAATCCGGATAGTTTCTAAAGAAAAGATCTATCCACACAAGGTTCTATGTTAATGAAACACGTATAGGCTTATGCTTGGTCAAGATCAAAATTTGGTGACTGGGAAGCGCAGTAAAGTATTTTTAGCTACTTAATTCATGCCTGCTGATAGTGGTACTGTCCACATCCATTTGCACTTATTAGGCTACATATTAGGAGCAATCGACTAAATTTCATGAACTTGTTGAAGCAAATGACTATTGTTCTGGTGGTCAGGTATGATACCGGGCCTTCAGCAAGTTATGAGTGCGACAAGAGGTGCAACCGATTCTTTTTCTGGTGTCACGAGACATGTTAATGCTGCTGTAAGTCACTCTTCTATGAATGTACACACGATTGAACTGATTTATGTGTTTAGTGATTTTTAGGTCTGATTTATTGTTTTCCATCTTTTGTTTGTGTTCTAGATAAGGAAGGCAGGGTTAAAGAATGTCGAAGCGGGCATTGGTTGCGGAGTTGGTGTTGGACATGGTTTTGGAATAGGTACACATTGCAGCTATTCCGTTAATTTAGCCCTGTCAAGATTGCAGTGATGTTCTCTATATAAATTAGTCTCAGTTATGATGTAAAAAAAATCATAACATGTAACACATTGACCTATGCAAACAAATTTCTGTATTTTTTACATGAGGTACACACATTTCTCTATGTCTTGTGTAGAAGAGTCTAACTGAATCCAAAATACCAACATCAGCACAATATAGGTGTACAAAGTAACTACATGGAGTACCAATAACTCATATTTTGAGCCATCATTTTAAACAAATTTTATTTCGTAAAATGAAGTTTTGAACGAAAGTGTAACTTTGTTGATTTTGTGCACATCTTTCACAGTTATGCACAATCTAATGCCCTGTTAACTACACGATTAGCTTGTAAATATTATACATGAATAGATTGAACTAACAACCACGAAATATAGGATAAGGCTAGCATTTAGCAGCAATATTTATTTGGCTAAACTTTTGGGTCACACAGCCAAAGGGGGGCAGGCTCTGGGATTAGAAAATTCAGACATATATAATCTCTATGTAGTGGATTAATCTGTATTGCCAAGTCCATTGGTTAGCGAGACTACTAGGTCGCTAATTCAGAAAAAACTTAGATATTACAGAATAAATACAGAGAGCATATGCATATCGATGATTCCATGTACCTTAAATTGAATCGTTGATCATACGCACGGTGATCGATGGACGGCTAGCACGCCCGTGCATCATGCGTCCCTGACCTGGTCTTGCCGGTCTCCTAGCGCCGCCCGGCTCGCTGCGGCTAGCGAGCGCAGTGATAATACAGCGAGCGGCGGAAGACACCCTAGCAGTAGCAGATCGATCTGTTCTCACTATGAGCCGTCGAGTACTCAGACGATGGGCAACAAAAGAACCGACACAGTCGACGAGAAATCAAAGTACCAGACCAATAGCCTCCCACCATAGGAGCAGATGGGCTGTTTGCTTTGCCAGTTGGGCTTCCGTGTACACTACTACATGGATTAGTATAGTTTTTGGGCTTAAACACTAATTACGCATCATTATTCATGACCATTATGTGCTGCAAACATTGAGGGGGGCCGACCATTTGGTGGGGGGGGGGGGGGGTCTAGCACAGCATCTTTAATCGCTTAAGCTTTTGGTATATCTGTTCTTTTCTTTGTGGCCACATTATAGTGTGTCTACAGTTGCTTGCATAGCAATCAGTCTAAGATTAGGTTCATGGGCGGAGCCACGGCGGGACATGGGTGTACAGATGTAGACACATTAATTCTTGCAAGGAAACATAATAAAGTAGGTAAATACTTGTATACTGGAAAATATCTACAAAAAAATTGTAAAACAGGCTGAGTACGCGTTCTAGCCTGTTAGCTAGCCTGACCCGAGCCCACCAACCCACTCAGTCCCAGGTAGTGCAACAAGGAAACAGCATGTCAACCCATCGCTTCATGCCATAGACAAATCGTGTTTCCCCTGCAAGCAAACTTTATTCTCTCAGCCTCTCGTCCTCTCATTTCTTTGCACAGTGCAACTCGTCAAGCAGCGAGGCCACAGCTGCAGTTTAGAAAGTGCAATTTGTTCTCTGGCTTCACATTTTGTAAAGTACATTTGTTATGTGGCTGCAATTTTTTTCTTTCACTATGAGAATATGTCCTGCAAACTTAGCAGGGCCGACATTTATTAGTTAAACCTCACTAATTAGTAAGATACTAATTTTAAGCTATGTACACCCATTGCAGTAAACCTGGATCCACCACTGATTAGGATGTCACTGTGATGCGCCTAATTCTATTTATTCTTCAGTATTTTCTCATTTTTGTTCACTGTTGTGTGGAGTTATCAGCACCTCTGTGCCTTGGTTCAAAGATCTCACTTCAATGCAAAATATGAAGCGATAGTGGAGGAGATTCATATTTCATTTTCCTTTTTCTGTAGGAATGATGAGATTATTGTTAGAATCACTTTTCATGTCTATAAGACTAACATTCCCCCTAAGTACTAGCATGCATGAGCAATTTCTTAAATTCTTGCAACGCTTCCTGCTCAATGTTCTTTTACCACACTCAGTCAGTCTTGTTCCTTTGTATACATCATATGTGCCACAAGCTCACTAATATATAGTTTGGAACTATTAATGTTACATATACATCTGTGCACTACCTTTCTTGTGCAAGCCTGTGAACTTTTTTTCTATTGTCTGAAGCTAAATCACTATAGTAATATCTCTTTATTTTTCAGGAATTGCCTTAAAACCACGAGTACTTCATGGGATTCAATCATCGATTGCAGTACAAAACTTAACTCTAGTTCTATCTTCTTTTTTCTGTCTTCTTTCATGTAGTGTGAACATTAACAAAACCATGTTTTTCCTAGGAAGTTATGTCCAAGTTAACTTCAAAACTGAAGGATTCCCCTGGGGAGTCAGCTACGTCAAATCCTACTGCTGGTTCATTGCCTACCAATGGACGAACGCCCAATGGTATGTCCATGGATCCAGAGGTTAAGGCAGTGAAAAGTAATTTCCTTGATACTTCAAGCAGTGAAATACCACAAGTACAACCAACTCATGGATTGTATGGCCAGCATGGGATGCAGCCAGAGACAATAGGAGGAAGTCGAACTGAAAAGGTCATTGCCAACTTTCTGCAGAGTCCCCTGTTCCAGAACGATACAAACACCAGCATCAGGGATGCAGTATGCGCTTAAACCTCACCTCTATGTTCTCTCTAACATTTACCATACATTAGTGAATTAGTGATATACTATATGCTGCAGCTATATCTTCCGCTACTCAGCTTGTACAGGCATTGTTATGTAATGGGCATTGTGAACACCTTTTTTTTCTGCAGGGTGTAAATTTGCATGGGATGGATAACGTACTTCTGTTGGTGAGTTCAGTCACACTTAATGATCCTTATGCATACTTTGTAACTTTAGTCTAAGGCTTTGTAGTTCTATCCTTGTCCTTTTGTCAGATATGTTTTACTCATTTACACCCTATGTGGCCCAAAAATTATGTTTATAGCCTATTTAACAAGTACATTATTATTTATGTCTCAACAAACAATAGAGGATTGCTGGGGTGGTTATTTTTGTAGGAATAGGGTGGTTATTATTTGCAAATCTTATTATTGTACTTACAATTGTTTGTCTCTCATTAGCCGACTCTAATTAGTTCTGCATTTCTTGCTTATCCAGGTACTGAAGCACCAAAGAGTTATCGACGAATTGCGAGATGAGAATGAAAAGCTACGTCAGGTGCTCATAGAGGAACTTAAGGTTTCACCATCAAAATTACAGCCGGATCGAACAAATGGAGTGAAGACCTACTATCCATGCTCGGAGTGCTTTGACTGCCGCCGCCGAAGTCGGAAATTAAACAGATAGCAGCAATTGCCCCTAGTTATTTTTGGTAGAGTTTAGCTATGTTTCCACTAGCTGAAGATTTCACTGGAGCAATAGACATAGCCATCTGCATGACATCCTCAACGAGCACCGCCAGGCTAGGTCTTTTTGTTGAGGCACTGTTACGTCATCTATCGGATGTACATTTGAACTCTGTTCTTTGGGTTCACCATACGTGACTTCTCCTAAATGGTGATTTTTTGTGTAGCTTTGATAAGTCAAAAGAATTTGTTAGTACAACAAGTAATGTGGCATGTGCACCAAAGAAATACATAGTAAAATTGGAATCTATCTATAAATTTATTTCTACATAATTTTTCTTCACGGCGAGGGGGTTTCTTCATCTTCATTGACGGAATCACCAGGTAGTTACATCTCGCGTTGAGGCAGGGAGGAATTTGATTACAGATCGCATCGACGCAGTTGACCCAACATTGGCGTCGCTCATGCGATCAATATGAAGGTGTTGGCGCCATAGGACCACGACCTCCTGACACAGTTAAATCACCCTAATGTGCAGCCTATGGGATCCCCGATGTGCAGAGTAACTTCACGATACATTCTAAACCCAAGGTTGAAGTTACTCTAAAGCATGGCATCGCGCCATTAGATTCCTCCCTCGACTTGGGACGTAGCATTTTGCTTTTTGAGATTTGGTGATTCCTGCACTCCCTAGATGTTTTGGCCACCAATATATCGTGCCTTTTCAGTTTTTTTTAGATTATCCTCTTAAGTTCGTCACCCACTTCTGCCAAAGAGGAAAAGAGCCCATCTTCTACCCAACTACCGTGACATCGTATTACTGATCATAATAGCTCAGCGTACATATAGAAGTGTCATTAATTAATTGATGTACTTAGCTAATCTATTGCCTTGTAGCACATAGACTGTTCTCACATTCTAAAGACCACATAATACTAGAGCACCATGTGTTGTCACCTCCTATCGGGCCGACACTTATGTGAACCGAAGAATGAATGCCCGTCATCAGTCATCACATGTTGAGCAGTATATTTGTTTCTACCACGAAAGGAAGGCTCCATACCTTTGTAACGAGGTTAATTACATGTTGAGTAGCTAGTACGTGTGTTTCTAGTTTCTACCACGAATGAAAGGCTCAATTCTCTTGTAGCCGAGGTTTATACATGTGTATCATCAATGGCTCCAATACAATCCTATTTGAGTGAAAACGGGACCACCAATTTATGATCTAAACATCTTCATGCTTACAAAAAATCTCACTCAATCTCATACCTTCAAGTATGGATCCCACTAGTCGTTTCCTTTTTGGTGAGGGTTCTCCAATGACAGTTTCCTAACAAGTTCATTGTATCTCACCAATGGCATGGACGATTTTTCAAAATAATAACTAACAACATTTCGTCAAATTCACGTACTTTGACATAAATTACCATTGAAATATATTGCGTAGCCCCTTTCTATCAGTTCAGACTTTTGACTGAGTCAGCTAGTGCATTAATTTAATATATGATATCAGAGCCAAGAGGTCCAACTCAGTATTAAAAAAATTATGCGGCCTACATCGAACCAAGTCTAGGGACTAAAATAGCCTTGACGTAAGAGGAGAGTGTTGAAATATATATTTTTTGCGGGGAAAAGAGATCTTTATTAACTAGAACCAACATGAGTACAATCGTTCGCAATGGCCGCAGCCATATCCTGAGGGAAGCTACTTAGCCATAGTTCTGTTCTAGCTTGGGTTCTACCCATCTTGGCAAGTTCATGCCCAACTGAATTACAAGAGCGATTAATTTTAACTAATACAGTTTCTCTTTCCCGAAGTAACTCACGAATAGTAGTAATACTAAATGCATAGGCGGATAAATTAGGCTTCTCCCCGTTGATTAGCTCCATCGCGTCTTGATACGTCTCCAGCGTATCCATAATTGTTTATGCTCCATGCTTGTTTTTACACCATTTGCTTAGTGTTTTGTTACACTTCGTGGCATTTTTATGCATTTTCTGGAACTAACCTATTAACAAGATGCCACAGTGCCAGTTCCCTGTTTTCTGCTGTTTTTGTGTTTCAGAAAAGTTACACAGGAAATATTCTCGGAATTGGACGAAATAAAAGTCAGACGTCCAGAAATTTACCGAAGCTTCCAGAGAACCGAAGAGGAGACGGAGAGGAGCCACTGGTGGGCCTCACCACCAGGGGGCGCGGCCTAGGGCTGGCCCGCGCCCCCCTATGGTGAGCCCCACCAGGTCCACTTCTGACGCCGCCCCTTCGCCTATAAAGACCCCCCGACGGGAAAAACCTAAATACCCGATCACTTTTCCAGAATACATCGCGATCCGCCGCCGCCGTCGACCCGAGATCGGGAGGGTCCAGAAGCTCTTCCCGGCACCCTGCCGGAGAGGGGAATCGCCACCGGAGGTCTTCTTCATCGCCATGCTTGCCTCCGGCGCTATGAGTAAGTAGTCTACCTTGGACTATGGGTCCATAGCAGTAGCTAGATGGTTGTCTTCTCCACTATGTGCTTCATGTTTAGGTCTCGTGAGTTGCTTTACATGATCGAGATTACCTCTATGTAATTCTACATGTTGTGTTTGTTGGGATCCGATGAATATTGGTGTTATGATTGAGTTGATGTGCTGAATATTATCTTATGTTATCTCTATGTTGTTTATGATCTTGCATGCTCTCCGTTGTTAGTAGCTATCTTGGCCGAATAGTTGCTAGTGACTCCAAGAGGGGGTATTTATGCTCGATAGTGGGTTCATGCCTCTATTTAATCTGTGGGAGTGACAGAAACCTCTAAGGTTGTAGATATGCTGTTGCTACTAGGGAGAAAACAATATTCATATGCTCAAGGGCATATGCTTTGTTTACATTACACACTTTGCTTAATGCAGTTATCTGTTGTTCGCAACTTAATACTTGTGGAGTTCTCGGATTGATTCGCCACAAGTGGATTATCAGTCATAGATGCAGTTGGATGACGGTCTATGTATCTTGTTGTAATGCCCAGAGTAAATCCCATAGTGATCCTCTCGATATGCACGTTGTCTTTATTCTATCAATTGCCCAACTATAATTTGTTTACCCAACATGTGTTATTTTATCTTATGGAGAGACACCACTAGTGAACTGTGGACCCCGGTCCTATTTCCTTTACATTGCTATCACATGTTTACTTTACTTGCATTGTTTACTTTACTCGCATACTACTATTGTTTTCCACTCGATACGCTCATTCCTTTGTTTCAAGCAAACCGGTGAGATTGACAACCTCATCGTAAGTTGGGAACAAAGTATTTGGTTGTGTTGTGTGCAGGTTCCACATTGCTACTGGTTGAAGACGCGCTAACAAGTTATCGTTAACGGCGCCCTTGTTAGAGTGTCACGCAGCTAGTGGGCATCACCTTCTGGAGTATTGGTTTTTTCCTCCTAGACGATTAAACCTTGGTTTCATAACTGAGGGAAAACTTGCTGCTATATTCATCAAACCTTCTCTTGGGGTTTCCAACTGGCCGGTCATTTACTTCATCAACTACACGCCAACAAGTTTTCTGGCACCATCATCACCGCGCCATCACGTCTGCGTAGTCCGTCTCCACAATGATCTTCAAACCAGACCAGTGCAGTGCTAGTTTTAGTCCTTCTTCTATGGCCATCAACCCAGCTTCCGTCGCGTCCCTCCAAATGTCCATTGTACGGCAAGCCATGAAGATCACTTCACCCATATGGTCACGGAGAATCATGCCAGCACTTGCTCCACCTTGACAAGTAAACAACCCGTCGACATTGAGCTTGGCAGATTCTTCTGGTTGTAAGGTCTATTTTGGGTCCTCCTGTAGGTATGGAGTGCTTCCGTTTACTCGACTGAGGCCTCGGTCTTGATCCACTAACATCTTCCCTTTGATAATATCCGCCTCCGAAAATTGTTTGGCTAGCACAAGTGAGTTCATATAGCTTACCAGAAATCGCCTTGAACCCGCGATGGATGGGCAAGGTTTATCATGCGTGATTTCATTATGTGCATGCCAAATACGCCAAATTGTCAGCAAGGTAGTAGCCTTCTGCTTCTCCAGTATTTCATACAGCAGAGGAGATCAGCCACTCCGAACCAGTATTCAACAATTTATCATCATCTGGCATAGGACATATCTCGTTCATTGTTAGCCACAGTTGTCGAGCGTGTGGGCATCGCATAAATACATGGAAAGTATCTTCATCCTCCATGCCACACACATGACATGTACTTTGTGCTGCCATATGTCTTCTTGTCATGTTCACTTGAGTGGCATGAGCATTGAAACAAATCTTCCAAGTAAGGAGTTTTACTTTTGGCGGAACCGAGCATCTCCACACCATCCTCCATGTCAGGCGTCGCCCAAGACCAAGTTGTTGGTCTTTGGTGCCCCCGATCAGCTCCCCCTTATCTCTCTATTTTTTTATAACCGCCGGATCAATTCCAACAACCACAACTCCTCCCCAACCCTTCCTGAGTTGTTCAGCCGCAACAATGTCCAGTGTGTGGACAGAGGGTGACAACCACCGGGTGGACGCTACAAGGAGAATTTTGTTGCTCCGGCCGCCCCATGTCCTTTAGATCATATAATGAGCACCTACTAGTCTCCCTCTACCTCCAAGATGATAATTAGGCCGAGGCGCATCCAGTTGTCGCCAACATGATCATCTTTCCCGATGATGATCACCATCGATTCACCATCGTCCAATCGAGCTTTCCAACATGTCGAGGGTGAGATCTTGGTTCTCCTCGTACCCTTCCCCTGCCCTTTTGTACATTGTAGCTCTGTCTCTCCATTAGCTGTGGAGTGCCGCCGTCGGCCATTCTTCCCGCCCGCGGCCGGTGAACAAACCCTTCCGTCCATGTTTTCGGGCTTCTGGGAGTCTACTCTTGCAGATGCAAGTCCCACGACAGCCTGCAGCTCGTAGCCACAATGGTCAACAACCAGTGGCAGAGCTTGACCGTGAATTGAGAGGGGCAAAACTATAGTTGAGGGGGCTAATATGAAACATTATGCTTGTATGATGTAAAACAATGCTACTTATAAACTAAAATTAAAAGAAAATTTTAAGAGCTGGGCCTCTGGCCCTCACTAAGCTACGCCACTGTCGACGGCCATCGGCCACCTGCAACGGACGCCACAGCAAGCATGAGCTCGAGGACAGCTCCGGACATGGAGAGCGCGAGCTTGGGGACACCCTCTACCACGGCAAGCACGAGTCGCCCCTAGCGGCGGTAGGAGGCCCGCGGTGGTGATAGCAGAGGTGTGAGGCCGACGAAGCAGAGGTGCTTGGTCGCATGTTTTTTTTTCTTTTTTTAGATCCTTGCTTGTTTCCGCAGCTTTGCACTTTAGCCCTTTTCTTTTTTCTTACTAAAAAATTGTTCATGTAGATGGCAGGAAGCTGACAGACAGGGTCCATGAAATGCCACCTCAGCAAATATGATGCTCTATGGACTCCGGTGACCTTCGATAAACCTCTGATACATATTCGATGACCGTAAATTATGCATTGCTATGCACAATGACTATGGTGAGTAAGAGACTTAAGTTCAGTGATTAACCATGTATTTTACTCAAAGTGGCAAGAGGAGAGAGAAGTCCAGGATTAAGCCTGAAACATGTAGGACTTGTGGAGCAACATCTGGTGTTGGGCGATGAGCTGCAACATGGTTTCCTCAACACTCAAACCCTACGTGGTGGTCATGGAGCATATGTATATACATGCCATGTACCACATGCACTCATGCAACCAGTAGGAAATATTGCCATTGTAGGACCAAGTTCTCCTGACACTGCTAGATCACCCTAATGTGCAAAGTATTATGTTATTGATGTGCATAATAACTTCACGATACATCCCAAGCCCAAGATTGAAGCTAGTCTAGAGCATGGCATCGCACCACTAGAATCCTCCCTCACCTTGGGGCATGGCCCTTTGCCTTTTGAGATGCGGTGATTCCTGCACTCCCTAATTCTTTTGGACACCTATATATCGTGCCTTTTAAGTTTTTTTTATAGATTGTGCCTCTTGAGTTTGTCATCCACTTCTGCCAAAAAGGAAAATAGCCCATCTTCCACACCAACCAAAGTACCCAACTACCATGACATCGCATTACTGCCCATGATAGCTCAGCATACATATAAAAGTGCCACTAATGAATTGATGTACTTAGCTAACCAATTAACTTGTGGCAAGTACACCATTCTCACATTCTAAAGATCACATAATACTAGAACACCTTGTGTTCTCACCTCCCAAAGATCCAACACATATGTGAATCGAAGATCAAAATGAATGGCCATCATCACATGTTGAGTAGTATATGTCGTGGTTTCGTCAACAGATCTGCCATAGAGGTAGGGGTATGGCGGTTTGTGAAAGGGGGTGAACACGGAGGAGCGATCCGGGACGGTGGTAGCACGAGTTTACCCAGCTTCAGATCCCGCGACGGCGGCGAGATCCTACGTGCTGCTATAATTCACTATATGGCAACAAGTGCTCGATTACAATGATGAGGTTGGCTGTTTCGCTATGCGATTGGCCGTATATCTCGAACGTGCCTCAAGGGCTGCTCCACGCCGGGCTTATAAAGGCGCCTAGCGTGGGCTTCACGTTGGTACCGGAGCGGATACAACTTGGAGTCCTAGACTAAGTCCTATGCGTGTACTACAAGGTAACCCGCCATGGGCCGTCTCCAGACCCGCCATGGGCCTGTCGTCAGTGGTCCGCCATGGGCCTGTTTCCGGATCCACCATGGACCTGTCTAAGGATCCGCTATAAGCGCCTGCGTCCAGTACCGTCGTGGCAACTTCAGCAACTGGGCCGCCCGGTATGGCGAATCCGCCATACCACCCCTGATGGGCCACCCTGGCTTGCTGATTTAGGACTACGTCGCTGGTATACCTATTTGGTATATCCCCAACAGTATATGTGTTTCTACAACAAAAGGAAGGCTACATACCTTTTGTAACGAGGGTTAATCACATATTGAGTAGCTAGTATGTGTGTTTCTACTACGAACTGAAGGCTCCATTCTCTTTGTAGCAGAGACTCATATATGTGTATGCCTCCAATATAGTCCTATTTTTGGTGAAAAAAGAACCAAACATTTATGATCTAAACATCTTCATGCTCATAAAAAAAATAGTTATCACTCAATCTCATACCTTCAAATATGGATTCCACCGGCCGTTCCCTTTTATTTCAGTGGGGGTTCTCCAATTACGGCGTGTCGGCATCCTAACAAGTTCATTAGGACGATTTTTCAAAATAACAACTAGCAACTATTTTGTCATAAAATTACAGTTGAAATATATCACCTAGCCCTATTTTCCATAAGTTTGGACTTTTGGTTAAGATGACTAGGTATTAGAGCCAAGAGATCTCAAGACCTCGCCAATGCAGTAGTAAAAAATACGGCCTACATCGAACCCACATATATAGGGACTAAAATATCTTAGACGTGAGGGGGAGTGTTCAAATATATTGTCTAGCCCCTTTCCATCGGTTTGAAACTTCTGATTGAGTTATCTAGTGCATCGATATTTAATAATTACTTCCCGCTTAATACTCCTAATGGTGTACAAACAGATACAAACTTGTTGCTCAATAGATATATGTGCCATGTACACCAATAATTGGTAGTCCCTACTCCCTGCATAGGTGACAACACAGAAAAAGGTTATCTATGAAGCTTAAGTTTGTTTCACACAAGTTGTGTCACTTTATATTAAATAGATATTCTCTTGTCAGACTATCACTTTCATCTATTGATCCATGGATAATGATTTCTCTATGTTACATTTTTCTATATTTTAACAGTCAAAGTCATCATGGAGACAAAAAGTATCCCATTGCTAGAGTAATCAACATCTTTATCGTGTTTTCCATCTATAGTGGAATTGTGGAAGTAACTAAAAAACCAACAATTTAGCGAAAACTCTGTCCAAACTTTAACATAGCATACAACATAGTACGCACATCATATACGCTAGATTGCGGAGGGGAATAGAGTTGATACCAGTGTATGTTGCGGTTGTGTCCTCTGAATACTCAACTAATTGCACACCAATTGTCACTTTGGGCATTATGAACACTTTTTTCCTCATTATGTGTGCATGTTGTGAATTTGCACTTGATGTATAACTTGCTTTTGTTGGTAAGTGATACGTCTCCAACGTATCTATAATTATTGATATTCCATGCTTGTTTTTACACCATTTGCCTACTGTTTCGTTACACTTCGTGGCAGTTTTGTGCATTTTCCGGAACTAACCTATTAACAAGTCGCCACAGTGCCAGTTCCCTGTTTTCTGCTGTTTTTGTGTTTCAGAAGTCTTATTTTCCCCGGAAGCTTCCAGAGATCCGAAGAGGAGACGGAGTGGGGCCACGAGGTGGCCACACACCAGGGCGGCGCGGCCCAGGCCCTGGCCGCGCCCCCTACGTGTGAGACCGCCTCGGTCCACTCCTGACGATGCCCCTTCGCCTATAAAGACCCCCTGATGGAAAAAACCTAAGTACCCGATCAATTTTCCAGAACACATTGCGATCCGCCGCCGCCGTTGACCCGAAGATCGGGAGGGTCCAGAAGCTCTTCCCGGCACCCTGCCGGAGAGGGGAATCGCCACCGGAGGTCTTCTTCATCGCCATGCTTGCCTCCGGAGCGATGAGTGAGTAGTCTACCTTGGACTATGGGTTCATAGCAGTAGCTAGATGATTGTCTTCTCCACCATGTGCTTCATGTTTAGATCTCATGAGCTGTCCTAGATGATTGAGATCACCGTTATGTAATTCTACATGTTTGGTTTGTTGGGATCCGATGAATATTGGTGTTATGATTGAGTTGCTATACTGAAATATATCTTTTGTTATCTCTATGTTGTTTATGATCTTGCATGCTCTCCGTTGTTAGTAGCTATCTTGGCCGAGTAGTTGCTAGTGACTCCAAGAGGGGGTATTTATGCTCGATGGTGGGTTCATGCCTCTATTTAATCTGGGGGAGTGACAGAAACCTCTAAGGTTGTAGATGTGCTGTTGCTACTAGGGAGAAAACAACATTCATATGCTCAAGGGCATATGCTTTGTTTACATTACACACTTTGCTTAATGCAATTATCTGTTGTTTGCAACTTAATACTTGTGGAGTTCTCGGATTGATTCGCCACAAGTGGATTATTAGTCATAGATGTAGTTGGATGGCGGTCTATGTATTTTGTTGTAATGCCCAGAGTAAATTGCATAGTGATCTTCTCGACATATCACGATTATCTTTATTCTATCAATTGCCCAACTGTAATTTGTTTACCCAGCATGTGTTATTTATCTTATGGAGAGACACCACTAGTGAATTGTGGACCCTGGTCCTATTTCCATCATATTGCTATCACCTGTTTACTTTACTCGCACTGTTTACTTTACTCGCATTCTTCTATTGTTTTTCACTCGATACGCTCATACCCTTTGTTTCAAGCAAACCGGTGAGATTGACAACCTCATCGCAAGTTGGGAGCAAAGTACTTGGTTGTGTTGTGTGCAGGTTCCGCATTGCAGCTAGCAAGCAAAGCTTGGACAAGACGCCATATATAAATTGTCCGAAGCTGTCGCAAACTAGCAAGCATCACCTACAGTCGTATTGCCCGCTCTTCTCCTGATCGACATAACCTTGGTTTCTTAACTGAGGGAAAACTAGCTGCTATACTCATCACACCTTCCTCTTGGGGTTCCCAACGGGCTGGTCATTCACCATGCATTAAGCTAATTTTCTGGCGCCGTTACCGGGGAAGAGTGGAAGACCTCTGCAAGGGGAGTTTTTCGCACGCACATCCTTTACTTTGTTATTGTTTTGCTTTACTTTATTTATTTTACCTGCATCGTTTTATATCAAAAATCCCAAAAAAATTTAGAATCCTTGGTAGTTGTTTTACTTATCTACTTTTAGTTTTGCTAAAATGGCTACTCCTGAAAACACCAAGTTGTGTGACTTTACTAGCATGAACAATAGTAATTTTATATGCACTCCTATTGCACCACCTGCTCCTGTTGCAAATTTTTATGAGATTAAGCCTGCTTTGTTGAACCTTGTTATGAAAGAGCAATTTCCTGGTGCTAGTACTGAAGATGCTGCAGCTCATCTCAACAATTTTGTTGAGCTATGTGAGATGCAGAAATATAAGGATGTAGAAAGTGATATTATTAAGCTCAAGTTGTTTCCTTTTTCTTTGAGAGGAAAAGCTAAAGATTGGTTGCTGTCTTTGACTAAGAATAGTATTGATTCATGGGTGAAGTGTAAGGATGCTTTTATTGGTAGATATTATCCTCCTGCTAAAATTATATCTTTGCGTAGCAATATTATGAAGTTTAGTCAGTTTGATAATGAACATGTTGCTCAAGCTTGGGAAAGAATGAAATCTATGATAAAGAATTGCCCCACTCATGGACTGACTACTTGGATGATTGTCCAAACTTTTTATGCAGGACTGAATTTTTCTTCGAGGAACCTACTTGATTCAGCTGCTGGAGGCACTTTTATGTCCCTTACCTTGGGCGCCGCAACAAAGCTACTTGACAACATGATGGTAAATTACTCCGAATGGCACACCGAGAGAGCTCCACAAGGTAAGAAGGTAAATTCTGTTGAGGAAACCTCTTCCTTGAGTGATAAGATTGATATCATTATGGCTATGCTTGTTAATGATAGGACTCATGTAGATCCTAATAATATTCCTTTAGCCTCTTTGGTTGCTCAAGAAGAGCATGTTGATGTGAACTTCATTATAAATAATAATTTTAACAACAATGCTTATAGGAACAATTTTGCTAGTAACAATTATAGGCCGTTTCCCTCTAATGGTGAAAATGGCTATCTTGGTAGACCTAAAATGCCTAGTGAAGAGAGGTTTTTAGAACTTGAAAAGGCTACCAAGAATTTTATGCAAATGCAATATGAGCAAAATAAGTTGTTTACTCAGACTATGGAGGAGCAATCAGCTCTGTTGAGGACTATTAGTCATCTTTAAACAAGGCTATTCCTGAATTGCAAGCTAAGGTTTCCAAAGCTGAAACCAATATTTCATCTTTGTCTAATGTGCAATCCTCTTTGGTTAACAGAATGTCTGCTAAGCCTGATCCTTTTGCTACTGCTAATGCTATTCAAGTTGGAATTGATGAAAATCTTAGATTGTTAGCAGAATTGCATGCTAGATGGGAAAGAGAGGATGAGATTGCTAGGAATTTGAAAGTTTGTACTATTACTACCTCTAATGATGTTGCTCCTAATGCTAGCAATCCTCTTACTTTGATTGGTGTAGATAAAACTCCCACTCCTTGTGTTAAAAAGCCTAAAACTGCCAAAACTTTTTCTCAAAAGAGTGCTGAAATTTTTCGGAGTGTAGGAGATGATAGCTCTACTTCTTTTAATGATTTTGATGTTGATGGCTGCAATTTATCTGAAGTTATTTTGTTCTTGCAAAAGCTTGCTTTGACTCCCAATGCTAGTTCTTTAAATATTGCTTTTACTAAGCATATTACCAATGCTCTCATAAAAATTAGGGATGAAAAGTTGCAACAAAAAGCCTCTGTTCCCAAGAAGTTAGAAGATGGTTGGAAACCCATCATTGATATGCATGTTAATGGTTTTGATTGCCATGCTTTATGTGATCTAGGTGCTAGTATTTCTATCATGCCTAGAAAAATTTATGACATGCTTGATTTACCGCCTCTTGAAAAATGTTATTATGATGTTCCTATTGCTGATGTTGCTAAGAAGAAACCTTTGGGAAGGATTAATGATGTTCTTATTGTGGTTAACAATAACCTTGTTCCCGTTGATTTTCTTGTTATGGACGTTGAATGCCATGCTTCATGTCCTATTATTTTGGGAAGACCCTTTCTTCGAACTGTAGGTGCCATCATTGACATGAGGGAAGGCACTATAAAATACCAATTCCCACTAAAGAAAGGTATGGAACACTTCCCTAGGAAAAGAAAGAAATTACTTTTTGACTCTATTCTTAGAGCAAATTATGAGCTTGATGCTTCATCACTTGATGTTACTTGATTCGTAATTTTCTGCGCCTAGCTCAAAGGCGTTAAAGAAAGCACTCTTGGGAGATAACCCAATGTTTTATTTCCAGTAATTTTTCTTTTATTTGAGTCTTGGAAGTTATTACTACTGTGATGACCGCTCCTTATCCTTTTTATTTTATTGTTGTGCCAAGAGAAGCCTCTAATTCGAGTGAGGTAAAGATTTGGGGATGTTGCTGTCCTAAAACTGTTTTCGGTGCTGCACTGTAAAAATTCGTATAAATTATCTGTATATCTTTTGGACCTGCGATTTCTTGTACATATGCCCCAGGTTATATCCAAACTTTCGTTAGTTGAACACTTTTTTATTTGAGCAACAGAAAACCCCTTAAAAATTCGATCTTTGTCAGCTGTTCTGTTTTGACAGATTCCTGCCAATATTTGTGTTTGCCGCTTTATCGCTTTCTTTTGAGTTCTTTTGATCACGGAACTTTTGGGGAAGTTGCTATAGTAGTATATACTTTATATGTAGTGGTTTTGGGTTGAAACCTGAAGCAAAAAGAGGTTGATTATATGTTATGCTTACACTAATGTTGCTAATAGAATTGTGTTTAGTTTTGTATGAATGAAGTTTTCAAGTGTAGGGATTGGAGAATGATGAGATGAGTTGAAGAATGGACAAAAGCTCAAGCTTGGGGATGCCCATGCATCACCCCAAGAAATATCCAAGAAGTACAAGCGTCAAAGCTTGGGGATGCCTCCGAGGCACCCCTTCTTCATCGGCAAAAATCAGGTCACCTTTCAAAACACTATATTTTTATTGCTTCATGCACTATGTGTTTTTCTTGGAGCGTAAGTTGTTTTAGTTTTCTTAGTTAGTTTAGTTTTGTTTGCTGCAATAAATGGTTGGACCCCAACAAATTTCCTTTGGAGGAGATGTACTCGTTTTCATTTGCCAAGAACACTCCGTTTTTCATTCTTACAATTTTACCGAGTGTTCTTCTTTTTCCGCTACTGCTTTTGGTTTTCGTTTTCGTCTTGATTTGCATTCAGACCTTGTCATATCTTTTCATCAAGGTGTATTTTTGCCTCTGATCTTTATTGGTTTTCATCAAAATAGGTGTCTTTAAAAAATTTCAAATGGTGTTGGAAAAGAGAAAAAGCTTTATGCAAAAAAGTGGTACAAGAAGGAGCTCATGTAGACTGTGGCTTAGGCTTTTTCATATCGTGCTTGATGTCTTTTTGATAGTATGCTTAGTAGTTTTGCTGTAGCATGACTTGTCTCAAATAACTGAGATTGCTTAATGAGCCTTTGAAAAAATCATGCGTTGTTTTTATTATTTGGAAGCATTATTTTGGTTTTCTCTTTGATGCTTTATTTGGGTTGACTTGGCGCATGCTCACACATGTTAGACTCTTACAAAGTCGCCAATAGCCTCTATGATCATTTAGTTTTTGACTTTTGATGCCATCTTATGCTTCTTTTAATGTTGCTTTGTCGCTTTGCATGATTATGGCCATTATTGCTCTCTTAGTTGGTCGCTCCCAGTCTTTTGCTAGCCCTCGCCTTGTACTGAGTATGAGCTCTACTCGTGCATCCAACTTCTAAAAGCCAAAGTTTACCAAAGTGTCCACCATACATACCTACTAGCAATTTGCTATTCCAAGTAAATTTGACTTGCTTTTATCTTCTCTTCAAATTAAACTCTTACCAATGTTATGCGAAAATTGGTCAGTAAAGCTCTCATGAACCGGAAGGCACACTTTACTTTTTCCTGTTCTTAAAAATTTGACATTGTGGTCTTTTATGTTGAGTTGTTATGCTTGCAAGTTGTAAGTTGGATTCTAGCCCATCCATGCTGTCATGGGGCAAGCTTTCAACATTGCACTTCTTATTTGAGTTGATATCGTGATCTTTTGTTTATGGATGCCCGCGGTGTGAAATGAATTGGGAATCTTGTGGGGATCATGGAGTTTGTATATGTGTTAGGGAAACGCCTGGGCCGCCAATCTAAGCCATGCATAATTCATGGTGGAAATTTGCAGCATACCCATGGTGGACATTCGATGACGCATCTCACAATAAAAAGCTAAACAAATAGCAAATAAAAGAGATGTCGAGGTGTTCATTGTCTGCTTGTCCTGTCATTTTGATGTGGGATTGTTCCATGTCATCGGGCACGGAGATACCCCATTGGCGGTTCTCGATGATACATATCTACTTATAATGATAAGAGCCCTGCTTGGGACTCTAAGTTGAGTAGCATGAGGTTTGGGTACTCGTATTCACGGGACACGAGGTTTTCAACTTATGATTTATCAAGCATATGCATCATAATTGTTCTCGCATTAACTCTAACCATTCAAGATGCCTATGATGGGGGCAATGAGAGCTCAAAGCCGGTAAGTAACATAATTTTTGAAGGTTATAAAACTTGCAATCACTGCTTCCCTCTGCGAAGGGTCTTTCTTCTACTTTTTATATTGAGTCACCACCTTCTTTCTTTATGCACCATAAGAGAGCAAAGTTGTCATTCTTAGTATAATGTGCATTGTCCCAAAGTTTTCATTGATTGATTCATATTGTTGGTTTCACTTGTTCTTAAATTACTTGTATCTAGTCGCCCTCTTAAACTTGAAGGTGTCCTATGCATTTATGTTTTGCTCTCCATGAAGGACAAGCTGAAAACCATTTGTACGTTTTTCCTTATGATTTGAACACACGTTTGACTTTCAGTGTTTCATTTTCATGATCTTTTGTTTGTGTTCATTTTCATGTTTATAACATGGTTGCTAAGTTTTTTCTATCAAGATTATATCTTCATGCCCATGTTTTAAGTTTTTATGATCCCAGCTCACAAATGCTTACATATATGATCAAGATTATGTAGGTGCATGTCACCTCAAAAATTATTCTTTGTTATCACTTACCTACTCGAGGACGAGCAAGAGTTAAGCTTGGGGATGCTTGATACGTCTCCAACGTATCTATAATTTTTGATGCTCCATGCTTGTTTTTACACCATTTGCCTACTGTTTCATTACACTTCGTGGCACTTTTGTGCATTTTCCGGAACTAACCTATTAACAAGTCGCCACAGTGCCAGTTTCCTATTTTCTGCTGTTTTTGTGTTTCAGAAGTGATACACAGGAAATATTCTCGGAACTGGACGAAACAAGTTCCTGAAGTCTTATTTTCCCGGAAGCTTCTAGAGATTCGAAGAGGAGACGGAGTGGGGCCATGAGGTGGCCACACACCAGGGCGGCGCGGCCCAGGCCCTGGCCGCGCCCCCTACGTGTGAGACCACCTCGGTCCACTCCTGACGACGCCCCTTCGCCTATAAAGACCCCCCGACGGAAACAACCTAAGTACCCGATCAATTTTTCAGAACACATCGCGATCCACCGCCGCCGTCGACCCGAAGATCGGGAGGGTCCAGAAGCTCTTCCCGGCACCCTGCCGGAGAGGCGAATCGCCACTGGAGGTCTTCTTCATCGCCATGCTTGCCTCCGGAGCGATGAGTGAGTAGTCTACCTTGGACTATGGGTCCATAGCAGTAGCTAGATGGTTGTCTTCTCCACCATGTGCTTCATGTTTAGATCTCATGAGCTGTCCTACATGATTGAGATCACCGTTATGTAATTCTACATGTTTGGTTTGTTGGGATTCGATGAATATTGGTGTTATGATTGAGTTGCTATACAGAAATATATCTTTTGTTATCTCTATGTTGTTTATGATCTTGCATGCTCTCCGTTGTTAGTAGCTATCTTGGCCGAGTAGTTGCTAGTGACTCCAAGAGGGGGTATTTATGCTCGATGGTGGGTTCATGCCTCTATTTAATCTGGGGGAGTGACAGAAACCTCTAAGGTTGTAGATGTGTTGTTGCTACTAGGGAGAAAACAACATTCATATGCTCAAGGGCATATGCTTTGTTTACATTACATACTTTGCTTAATGCAATTATCTATTGTTCGCAACTTAATACTTGTGGAGTTCTCGGATTGATTCGCCACAAGTGGATTATTAGTCATAGATGCAGTTGGATGGCGGTCTATGTATTTTGTTATAATGTCCAGAGTAAATTGCATAGTGATCTTCTCAACATATCACGATTATCTTTATTCTATCAATTGCCCAACTGTATTTTGTTTACCCAGCATGTGTTATTTATCTTATGGAGAGACACCACTAGTGAACAATGGACCCCGGTCCTATTTCCATCATATTGCTATCACCTGTTTACTTTACTCACACAGTTTACTTTACTCGCATTCTTCTATTGTTTTCCACTCGATACGCTCATACCCTTTGTTTCAAGCAAACCGGTGAGATTGACAACCTCATCGCAAGTTGGGAGCAAAGTACTTGGTTGTGTTGTGTGCAGGTTCCGCGTTGCAGCTAGCAAGCAAAGCTTGGACGAGGCGCCATATATAAATTGTCCGAAGCTGTCGCAAACTAGCAAGCATCACCTACAGTCGTATTGCCCGCTCTTCTCCTGATCGACATAACCTTGGTTTCTTAACTGAGGGAAAACTAGCTGCTATACTCATCACACCTTCCTCTTGGGGTTCCCAACGGGCTGGTCATTCACCACGCATCAGTAAGATTTGGCACACTTCATGCTCATCTTGTTTAATGCTTGGTAGTTCTATCCTGGTCCGTTTTGTTAGACAAGTTTTTCTAATTTACATACTAGGTCTCCCTAAAGTGATGTGTGTAGCTTATTCATATAGTAAAAAATTATTTACATCTCAAAGGACAATAATATAATTGCTAGGGTGTTTTTTCAAGAAATATGGTGGTTATCGCTTGCAAATCTTATTATTGCACATAATTCTTCAAAATTGTTTTGTCTTTCATTATTAGACTACTTACTAGTCATACATTGTTGCTTATCAAGATACCGAAGAACCAAAGAGTTACCGTTTTACCAACTAGATTTACAACTGTATCGAACAAATGAAGTGAAGGCCTTCTATCCATGATCAGAGTGTTTTGACTATTGTCGCTAGAGTAGGAAATCAAATAGATAGTAGGGGCAACCCTAGTTATTTTAGTATTTGCTTTATTTTCACTAGATGAAGATGTTTTACTATAGCAATAGTAATAGCATTTGCATGACAACCCTTAATGAGAACCACCACTGACAAGGGTATAGTTAATAGAGCCCGTTAGTTGAGTACCCCTGAGGCCCGTTAAGCTAGGCTCAATTGTAATGATAGTCGAATACGAGTCTTTACCGTATGTCGATATTGTAATCTGTATCGGACCCTACCCGATCCTCGAGACCTGGCCACCTATATATAGGGGCCAGGAGGGGACGGTGTAGGGCAGATTGAAAGCAAGCCAGGTTGAACACCCAAGTTTACTTTCGACACACACCTATTTCAACTAACTTTACCTTCGAGTTCATCCGACGCCCTGTCTCCTCGATCTTAAGTCCTTCATCTAGGACATTTGTCGAGTTAACCCTCGTCAATTGGCGCCGACCGTGGGGACCTTGGGCGTTGGAATCATGAATTCGACGGCTTTTTCGCTTTTAGCCAATAGCAGTACAGAAGTCGACAAAAATCAAGAGATAGAGTTGACAATCGGAAGCTTAAACATCCTCATCGAACCGTCGGGTTCATCTCGCCTTTCAGATCCGACGAAACAAGATCCGTCGGCAAGGGAGCCCGAAACAACAGCAATGATGGAATATTCTGAAGGCTCTTCCAGCGAGGTAAACTCGCCGGTCAGCCCAGAGGAAGTGCAAAAAGAAAAAATCGCAGAAGACAACGAAGAAAAGGAAAATTTTGACGCGGAAGTCCAACTTGAAGATCTCACGATCTGCCTCGACGATACTGCAGATAAGTCAACGGATACATGGAAGACGGGATTAGAGCTTTCTGAGGATAGTAACTCGATATTCTCAAGCTTTAAGGGTAACATCGGCAAACAATGCCAGGTGCTCGCCATTATAGGAGATAATTCAGAAGAATTCGACGAAAACGACAATCCAGTATTAAACCCAGCAAATATCGACATAGGAGCAAATCACCTAGCAGAAGGGCAAACACCAGAATCCCTCGCAAGCAGGGAAAAAATTCGACTATCAGTCGATGAATGGAGGATAATAAGAGAAGCCGTAGAACACGGCACGCCAATACCATCAAATTCTAGCAAAGACATGCTTTTGGGGTATCACTACTGAAAGGATCGTATGAGCGACTAGAGGGGGGGTGAATAGGAGCTACCCAATATTTTTAATTCTTTTCAAGTTAAGGCTAGACAAGAAGGTAAATTCTCTAGATGTGATACTAAGTGAATTTACCTAGAGTGACAAGCAAGCTAGCAATAACAATATAAGTAAAGGTACGAGTAAAGGATAGAGGTCACCGCAATGGAGACGCGAAGACACGAGGATGTATTCCCGTAGTTCCTTCCTTGTTACGGGAAGTACGTCTACGTTGGAGAGGTGTGGTGCCACAAAGGCCACCAACGCCACAAAGGCTCACCCTATTCTCCGGTGAACAAGCCACAAAGGCGAGTCCACGCTCCACTAAGCGATGCCCTTGAAGGCGGCACGACACCTTTACACAAAGTATTGGGGCAAGCTCCACAACTCAATTGGAGGCTCCCAATAGGCCCACCAAGCTCTTACACACAAAGTCAAGCTTGGGGGACGGCTTCTTCCGGCTAGGAATCCGATGAATCACACAAGTTACAAGCCCCTCAACAAAGAGAGGGGGGAAATCAAATCGCCTTGGTGGAAGTGTAGATCTAGGTCTTCTCCCTCAAATCCCAAAAGGGCTTTGAGTTCTATTGGCTAGGGAGAGAGATCTTGAGCTTTGAAGCTTTGGAACAATGGAGGAGAGAGAGTGGAAGCCGCAGCCTTCTCTTGAGGAAGAAGAAGGCTTTATATACTCCTCCACGAAATGTAGCCGTTGCTGGTCGACTAGGGCCGGAGTCTCCGGCCAGGAGGGCCGGAGTCTCCGCCCTAAGTGACTCCAGGGCCGGAGTCTCCGGCCAGAGACAGAAGTCTCCGGCCCAACTCTGGCCTGGTCACTGCTTAGACCAACCCACTAGCCCACCCTTACCTGGCTGGCCAGACCGGAGTCTCCGGCCGCTGGGACCGGAGTCTCCGCCCCACCCGGAGTATCCGGCCAGAGACAGAAAGTCTCCGGCCCAACTCCGGGAGGGCATCTGAACTGTCCAACCGGGAGGATTGCTAGGGCGACACTCCTAGGCCGGAGTCTCCGGCCACCAGGGCCGGAGTCTCCGCCCTAGAAGTAGCAACAGCAGTACTTCGAGGATCCCCTCTCCACCAATTCCACCTTCGCGAAGCACCCTATAAGACAACTAAGCCCTAACTCCACTACTGGACTACGGGCTTCGATCTTTTCTTCCTTTTTGGGGCGAACCTCCGCGAGATTCTGAATTAACCTAGAAAACCTGCAGAACTTAAATAGAATGGTTAATTCACCAAATGTTGTTAACAAACACCAAAATACATTTATTAGGGAAATGCCCTTTCAATCTCCCCCTTTTTGGTGTTTGATGACAACATACGGATTTGCAAGATATAATCACAATAAAATAAAATATATAGCAAAAGCTCCCCCTACTTGTGTGCACAACACCATTTGTATTTGAACATGAGCCACACAAGTAAGAATCATCACTCCCCCTATATATTTCACAGTTATACCAAGTGCAAGAAATGATATATGAGACTAACCAGGCATATAAGTAAGACTAACAATATAGCACACATTTAATAGTCTTACTAAGCAACATATGAACTTAAGTCTCACACACATAACGTACCACACACATTTAAAAGGTTCAACACTAAGATAGATGAGACACAACATGAAAGTCCATGAAGTTGTGTCTCGACCAAAGCAAAGCAAACGAAGTAGTGCAAATCCAAATAACCACCCCATGCAAATCCCAACGAAGACAACCTAGTAGAGCTACTTCTCCCCCTTTGGCATCGAGACACCAAAAAGGGAAAAGAGCGATGCTACACGCCCATGAGATCACTCATCGTCTTCATCCTCGGGCTCGTCCTCGGAACCGGCATTGAAGTCCTCATCTCCTTCTTCAAGATCATCAGAAGCCATGGGCTTCTTGCCATGACGCACATTGGAGGTGCCAGAGGTGACCTCCTCAAAGGCTTGCCAGTCAGTCAGACCCTTGCTCCACTTGCCATAGCTGTGAGTACCGGATGATGAAGAGGAAGGAGGTGATTCCACATAGCCCGGTTGAGATTTCCGAAAAGCCTTGTGAAGAACATCTTGATTGTCATTGATGTGCTTTTGAGTGATGTAGCTCTCATATTGCTTGTGACGGATGTCCACATTCATGCAAAGCACATTCCTTTGGAACCAATTGAGCTTCTTGTACTCTTGAGCAAACTCATTGTTTGAGCTAGAGCCGGCATTGCTAGCATGCTTCATCCTTGGGCCCCTTCTAGTGGACACTCCCTCAGCAAAGGCATCATCATCTTCACCTCTCACCGGAGCAAATGGTTCTTTGGAGTGACCGGTGGGTTCTTTGCGTTGAAGCTTCACAACCTTGTGATTCACAAGGTTTGCCGTGAGGAGAGGAAGGTTGAGTTGTTGAGCAAGGATGAGCTTCATGATAAAAGGAGCATAAAGAGGAGTCTTCTTGTTGAGAATGCAATCATTGATCTCCTTGTGAATGAAATCCATCACATCAAGTGGCTCAACATGTGCGGTCTCCCCTTTGCAATATACCTCATGAGAGTAGGCCAAGAGATTCACCAAGGCCCCACGAATAGCATCAAAGTTGCCGGCTTGAGGGGCAATGGAGGCCCAGAATATGCGGAGAAAGATGTTGGACCGTTTGGACAGCCCAAGAGTGCCCCCAATGACAATCTTCTTGTCATCCCCGGTGTAGAGAGGAGCAAGCTTCTTCTTCTCATAGTACTCCCCATCCACATGCATCCTCATGCCACTAGGAGTAGTAGCACCACGGAACTCATACCCAAGGAGAGTAGCAAAGTCCATGAAGTTGGAGTGACAAACCTCTTCTCCGGTCATCCAAGTCATGGGGATCTCCTCACCATCTCCAAGCACCAAGGTAGCAAAGAACTGTTGGACCAATGTGATGTTGTAGGGTTCTTGAGTCTTCATGAGTGGATGGAGCCCAAGCTTGCGAGTGATCCACACAGCCTCTCCGAAGTATGCACTGTACTTGGCAAAATGAGAGAAATCCATCACCGTCTGAGGGCAAACCGGATACTTCTTGAGAGAAGCATAGAATTCCTTCATGATCAGCTCTTGCTCCCTGCGGACAAAGCAACGGTCACGGGAGTTCCGCGGGAGAGTGTACATATCCCTCTTCCTCATCTCAACAAACTCAGATGATGATAGCCCTTCAAGAGTCACAAGACTATCAAACTTGACCTTCTTAGCTGCCTCAGCTCGTTCCTCTTCAGCCATCCTTGTCTTGAGCCTCTTAGCATCTCTAGCTTGCTGAGCAATGACTGACCTCTGAGCAAGCTCCCCTGTGGCGGGATTGACAACCAACTTGTCCTTGCTATGAGCTGCCGGCTTCTGAGAACCACCTGCACCTGTGAATGAGTGAGGAAGATAGCAAGGTTGAGGTGACATGTCCTAGAATTCAAAAATAAGCAACTATGCTGTGAAAGAGTGCACTCTGGCCTGATCTAGCCGGAGTCTCCGGGGACTCGGGCCGGAGTCTCCGGCCAAAACCGGAGACTTTGCGTCCAGGCCGGAGTCTCCGACCACAGGAGCCGGAGTCTCCGGCCGGATGCAGGAGCCCGAGCCTAGGAGACCACATTGAACCAAATCGAGTGCACAATCCACACTAAAGTTGCTATGAAGATGATTAATAGCCACTAGAGGGTAGTACACCATATCAAAACTATGGGAAACATGCACATCTCGTAGATCTAGATAGAACTAGATGGAGGAGATGAAGAGCATATTTACCGGAGTCCATTGGCGCAAATCGGTCGGTGGGAAGGTTCCCACAACCTCAAGGAGGAGATTGGCCGGTGGCACGGCGGATCCCGGGGCTTGGGAGAGCTCCGGGCGGCGATCCACGAAGAGGAGGCGGCAGGGGATGAGTATGGGGCACGGGGGTGGATGGGGAAGAATGAACCGTTCTTCCCCACCCCGTGCCCTAAGTGTGTTTTTGAAACTGCCTGGGCCGGAGTCTCCGGTACTTACCCCGGAGTCTCCGGCCCACCGGAGTCTCCGGGCTGTAAACCCCGGAGTCTCCGGCCCCCCTCGACCAGATCACATTTATGGTGTATAAAGGACATGTCATTTAAAGATTAAGTAGTTTGAGGGTGAGATAGGCTTGGGATGGACACATTGTCACTGTGTGGTACTAAATGCTTATGTTTGCAAACATGCAAATAAAATCAAATAAGACCAAACATGAGCATATTCCCATAAAAAATAAGGCAATAAAATCAAATGGGAAACTCATCCACTAGGGAGGTTGGTGACCAAAAGGCCACCATGTATGAGTATATAGGTATGGCACCGCGAAGATATATCTTGGGTCCAAAACCTAGACTCATCGATTAAGCTCAAAAGTGTCACAAATGACAAGATAGAACAATACGCTTACTATTGGCATTATGGGGGGAAGGATGGTCCAATCAATTAGGACCGCACTCCCCCTATTTCCATGCCCACATCTAGAACAACACACACGTTAGAGTATGGGAGTAAATGCACCTAGCTCAAGCCACATTGCTTGAATCAATGATATTTAGTTCATGCCTCAATTCCCGGAATCTTGCTTCATCAAGAGGCTTTGTGAATATATCGGCAAGTTGCTCATGAGTGCCAACATAAGATAGATCAATATCTCCACGGTTGACATGATCCCGAATGAAATGATGACGAATCTCAATATGCTTCGTCTTGTTGTGTTGCACCGGGTTGTGAGCGATCTTGATTGCACTTTCATTATCACATAAAAGAGGCACTTTGTCAAAAATGACACCGTAATCCTTCAAAGTTTGCCTCATCCATAAGAGTTGTGCACAACAACTAGCCGCGGCTACATATTCGGCTTCGGTGGTAGAGAGAGACACACAATTTTGTTTCTTAGATGACCAACACACCAAAGACCTACCAAGAAATTGGCAAGCCCTGGAGGTTGATTTCCGTTCCACTTTGTCTCCCGCCCAATCCAAATCCGAGTAACCTACAAGATCAAAACTTGCTCCCTTCGGGTACCAAAGACCAAAGTTAGGGGTATTCACTAAATATCGAAAGATTCTCTTGACCGCCACTAAGTGGCTTTCCTTTGGTGCGGCTTGAAAACGTGCACAAACTCCCACACTTAACATAATGTCCGGTCTAGATGCACAAAGGTAAATCAAGGAACCAATCATAGATCTATAGAGTTTTTGATCCACTTTTTTACCATTAGGATCGAGATCAAGATTAACCTTTGTTGGCATGGGAGTCTTTGCACCTTTGACTCCTATCATCTCGAACCTCTTGAGCATGTCTTGGGTATATTTGGCTTGGTTCACAAAAGTCCCTCCCTTCAATTGTTTAACTTCAAATCCAAGGAAGAACTCCAACTCCCCCATCATAGACATCTCAAACTTGTCGGTCATGAGCTTGGCAAACTCATTATTGAAAGCTTTGTTAGTAGAACCAAATATAATATCATCAACATATAATTGGCAAATGAAAAGCTCCCCATTGACCTTCTTAGTAAAAAGAGTGGGATCGATCACCCCAATTTCAAAACCACGATCAACCAACAACTCTTTAAGGTGCTCATACCACACACGTGGGGCTTGTTTGAGGCCATAGAGTGCCTTATCAAGTTTGTAAACGTGGTTAGGAAACTTAGGGTTTTCGAAGCCCGGGGGTTGCTTCACAAAAACCAATTCATTTAAGGGACCGTTGAGAAATGCACTTTTAACATCCATTTGTTGAAGTTTAAAGTTATGATGTGATGCATATGCAAGTAAGATGCGAATGGATTCAAGACGGGCAACGGGAGCGAAAGTTTCACCAAAGTCAATACCCTCAACTTGGGAGAAACCTTGAGCCACCAATCTTGCCTTATTACGAATGACTATGCCATTTGCATCTTGCTTGTTCTTGAAGATCCACTTGGTCCCAATGACATTACGACAATCTTTAGGCCTTTCTACTAGAGTCCAAACTTTGTTGCGCTCGAAGTTGTTGAGTTCATCATGCATGGCATCAAGCCAATCCGGATCCTCAAGCGCCTCATACACTTTCTTGGGTTCTACACAAGAGACAAAAGCATGATGAGAGCAAAAGTTAGAAAGTTGCCTCCTAGTGGAGACACCTTTACGAACACTCTCAACCACATTTTCCAAGGATATGCTTCTTCGACGAAGAATGGACTCAAGCTTCTTCTCACGGCGAGTGTGAGCCTCAAGAGGAGATTCTTGAGAGACTACTTGATCATCTTCATGATCACTGTTCTGGTCCTCGCCATGACCAGATGGATTGCCTTGATCATCAAGTGGTCCATAGCCACGGAATTCTGAAGGATCTTCATCAAAGCCTTGATCACCCCCGGAGACTCCGGTATCCATACCCGGAGACTCCGGTATAGGCCGGAGAGTCCGGACCACAGGGGCCGGAGACTCCGGGCAAGATTGCTCGGTGGGATGATCTTGAGGTTGAGGGTGTGCAGCTTGTCTTTGGTCAATGTCCTGTGTGTGTTCAGCAGGTGAAGGCTCCACATGTGTAGAGCATTGTCCTTCTCCTTCGGCCAAAAGGTGTCCCTCAATGGGCCGGAAGAATCCGACACCCATTCTTCTTATGGCTTGGGGAGGAATTTCGTCACCTACATCACGAACACAACTTTGTCCTACAAAGGAACCATTATCCTCATCGAACCTCACATTACAAGTCTCTATAACATGCCCGGAGGACTTGCTATAGATCCTATAGGAATGTGAGTCCGTGGAGTAACCAACAAAGATACCCTCTAAAGCTTTAGAATCAAATTTTGACAAACGAACACCTTTCTTGAGATAGAAACACTTACAACCAAATACCCGGAAGTACTTGATGTTGGGCTTTTGCCTGGTAAGAATTTCATATGGAGTCTTGTTCAAGTTCTTGCGGAGATAAAGCCGGTTGGTGGCATGGCATGCGGTATTAATAGCTTCGGCCCAAAAGTTGTATGGAGACTTGAACTCTGCCAACATAGTTCTTGCTGCATCCATAAGAGTCCGGTTCTTCCTCTCGGCAACTCCATTTTGTTGCGGGGTATATGCAGCGGAATATTGATGTTTGATACCCGCATCACTAAGAAACTCATTTAAGGAGTAGTTCTTGAACTCGGTGCCATTGTCACTTCTTATGGTCAATATGGTGGTATTGAATTGACGCTCAACTTCGGTGGCAAAGTCTTTGACGGTTTGTTGGGTCTCATTCTTGAACTCAAAGAAATAAACCCAAGTGTATCTTGAATAGTCATCGACAATCACCAAGCAATATTTCTTGCCACCAAGACTTGCATAAGTGGGAGGTCCAAAGAGATCCATATGAAGGAGCTCCAAGCACCTCTTGGAAGAGATAATAGTCTTGCTTGGATGACTTGTTTCATGCATCTTTCCTTCAATACATGCCCTACAAACACGATCTTTGGCAAAAGAAACATCCTTTAGTCCGAGTATGTGGCCGCCGGTGTAGAGATTTTGCAAAGCTCTCATATTGACGTGGGCTAACCGGCGATGCCAAAGCCATCCCACGTCGGCCTTAGCAATTAGGCATATCGCGGCCGTAGTGGGTTTCTCCGAAAAGTCCACCACATACAAGCCATTCTCGACATACCCAACAAAGGCAACCTTGAGAGACTTACTCCACATGACGACCACAATATCAACATCAAAATATGTGGCATAGCCCATAGTAGCAAATTGATGAACGGAAAGTAGATTATAACCAATGGTTTCGACAAGCATGACATTCACTAGGGACTGATACGTCTCAAACGTATCTATAATTTTTGATGCTCCATGCTTGTTTTTACACCATTTGCCTATTGTTTCGTTACACTTAGTGGCACTTTTATGCATTTTCCGGAACTAACCTATTAACGAAGTGCCACAGTGCCAGTTTCCTGTTTTCTGCTGTTTTTGTGTTTCAGAAGTGATACACAGGAAATATTCTCGGAATTGGACGAAACAAGTTCCTGAAGTCTTATTTTACCCGGAAGCTTCCAGAGATCCGAAGAGGAGTAGGAGGGGGGCCACCAGGGCCCCACACACAGGGGTGGCGCGGCCAGACCCCTGGCCGCGCGGGGCCCGTGTGTGGGAGCCTGGTCCACCCCCTGACATCGCCCCTTCGCCTATAAGAAGCCTCGAGACGGAAAACCCTAGGGGATTCGGCAATTTTCCAGAAGCAGTTCCGCAGCTCCGCCGCCGCCGTCGACGAATTTCGGGGGACAGAAGTCTCTGTTCCGGCACCCTGCCGGGATGGGGAAGTGCCCCCGGAGCCATCTCCATCGGTCTCCATCGCCGTCTCCGCCGTCTCCATCGACCTCACCGCCATCTCCATCAACCTTGCTGTCTCCTATGATGAGGAGGGAGTAGTTCATCCCCGGGGCTAAGGGCTCTACCGGTAGCTATGTGGTTCACCTCTCTCTCCCATGATGTGATCTTTATGTGATCGTGAGCTTTGTATCATGTTGAACAAGTACATGTTATTATTCAGATATTTTGTGTACTCTAGCAATGTTATTAAAGTAATCTATTCCTCCTGCTATGGTGTAACGGTGACAGTGCGTGCATCATGGTGGTACTTGGTTTAGGCTATGATTGTGATCTCTTGTGGATTATGAGAATAATTATTGCTATGATAGTTTGAGTGATCTATTTCTCCTTTCATGGTGTAATGTTGATAGTGTGTGCACCGTGTTAGTACTTGGTTTAAGTTGCAATGATTTCTATCTTGAGTTGTGATCTGATTTGGGTATCGCTATGAGTGGTGTTTGTCAAGTACTTGATGAACTTTAAGGGGTGCTTCTGTAGCCACTACGCAATGATTAGTGTTATTCAATAGGAGAGTAATTCAGAGTACCTTAGCAAAGAGAAGTTATTTGTTCAGTCATGTTATATTGTTGGGAGTGTGTCCACTAGTGAAAGTATGATCCCTAGGCCTTGTTTCCAAGCATTGCATATCGTTTACTTGCTGTTTTGTTACTTGTTTGCTCGCAGCGATATTTATTTCACACCACGTTTGCTACTTATAATCATCACTACTACTTGTATTTCACTATCTCTTCGCCGAACTAGTGCACCTATACATCTGACAAGTGTATTGGGTGTGTTGGGGACACAAGAGACTTTCTGTATCGTAATTGCAGGGTTGCTTGAGAGGGATAGCTTTGACCTCTAACCTCCCTGAGTTCGATAAACCTTGGGTGATCCACTTAAGGGAAACTTGCTGCTGTTCTACAAACCTCTGCACTTGGAGGCCCAACAAGTGTCTACAAGAATAGAAGTGCGTAGACATCAAGCTCTTTTCTAGCGCCGTTGCCGGGGAGGTAAGGTAAAAGGTACTCGCATCCTCCTGTGTGAGTGCTCGGAGTTATTTCCTTTAGATTCTGCAATTACATCTTTTTGTTTCTTGTTTTTATTTTCACTAGTTAGGCTTAATGGAAAATAAAGAGTTTTGTAGTCTTTTTCCTGAGTTTAGATATGAAGTGTTTGAAGAGAAAATTGAAAAACCTTTGGAGCTTAATTTGCATGCTAATAGTGTTGTTAGTATGAATGCTTTGAACACCGTTACTGCTAATGCTATAGAAAAGTCTAAGCTTGGGGAAGCTGGTTTTGTTAAGTATGATATTTTTAGTTCCCCAGCTTTAGTGGAGAAAATTTGCTCTGATGATATTTTATCTCCCATATGTGATGTTCCTTCTTATGATGATATGTTAGAAGAATATGCTTTGCGACATAGTAGTTCTCTAGCTTGTGATGATACTAAACCTCTAGTTTATGATGGCTATGATGATGAGTATAATATTTTCAGTTCACCTACTATTGAGGAGAAAACTAGTTATGATTGCAATATGCCTCCTGTTTTTGATGATTATGGTGATGAGAATAATTATTCTATTGATTCTGCTCCTACTACTATTGTTCATGTGGGGAGTATTAATCCTTTTATGCATGTGGCTCATGATAGGGATGCTTTATGTGATAGTTACATTGTTAATTCTATTCATGATGCTACTGAAAGTTACTATGAGAGAGGGAAACATGGTTTGATGGATCTCAACAATATTGAGTTTCCCCTCTTTATGTTGCAATTCTTGAAGTTGTACTTGTTTTGCCTTCCTATGCTTTTTGCTTCGTGCTTTCATGACTTGTCTCTTTACAAGACTATTTTTCATAGGAAGTGGTTTAGATTTAAATGTCTTTCACACTTGCTTTTTGATGCTCCCTATTGCTTTAAGTTCTTATATGGCGCCTTTGCCTCAAGCTTTTATATGGCGCCCACATGAGCATCTTTGCAAATTACTGCGCCTAGCTCAAAGGCGTTAAAGAAAAGCACTCTTGGGAGATAACCCAATGTTTTATTTTCAGTACCTTTTTTTTATTTGAGTCTTGGAAGTTATTACTACTGTAATAACCGCTCCTTATCTTGTTTATTTCGTTTTTGTGCCAAGAGAAGCCTCTAATTTGAGTGAGGTAAAGATTTGGGGATGTTGCTGTCCTGAAACAGTTTTCGGTGCTGCACCGTAAAAATTCGTGAAAATTCTCTGTATATCTTTTGGACCTGCGATTTCTTGTGCATATGCCCCAGGTTATATCCAAACTTTTCTTAGTTTAACACTTTTTGATTTGAGCAACAGAAAATCCCTCAAAAATTCGACCTTTGTCAGCTGTTCAGTTTTGACAGATTTCTGCCAATATTTGTGTTTGCCACTTTATCGCTTTCTTTTGAGTTCTTTTGATCATGGAACTTTTTGGGGAGTTGCTACAGTAGTATTTGCTATATATGTGGTGGTTTTGAGTTGAAACCTGAAGCTAAAAGAGGTTGAATATATTTTATGCTTACACTAATGTTGCTAATAGAATTGTGTTTAGTTTTGTATGAAGGAAGTTTTCAAGTGTAGGGATTGGAGAATGATGAGATGAGTTGAAGAATGGACAAAAGCTCAAGCTTGGGGATTCCCATGCATCACCCCAAGAAATATCCAAGAAGTACATGCGTCAAAGCTTGGGGATGCCCCCGAGGCACCCCTTCTTCATCGGCAAAAATCAGGTCACCTTTCAAAACACTATATTTTTATTGCTTCATGCACTATGTGTTTTTCTTAGAGCGTCAGTTGTTTTAGTTTTCTTAGTTGGTTAGGTTTGTTTGTTTGCTGCAATAAATGGTTAGATCACATCATGTTTCTTTTGGAGGAGATGAACTCGTTTTCATTTGCTAAGAACACTCAGTTTTTCACTCTTATCGTTCATCGAGTGTTCTTCTTTTTCTGCTACTGCTTTTGGTTTTCGTTTTCGCCTTGATTTGCGTTCAGATCTTGCCATATCTTTTCATCAAGGTGTATTTTTGCCTCTGATCTTTATTGGTTTTCATCAAAAGAGGTGTCTTTAAAAATTTCAAATGGTGTTGGAAAAGAGAAAAAGCTTTATGCAAAAAAGTGGTATAAGAAGGAGCTTGTGTAGACTGCGGCTTAGGCTTTTTCATGTCATGCTTGATGTCTTTTTGATAGTATGCTTAGTGGTTTTGCTGTAGCATGACTTGTCTCAAATAACTGAGATTGCTTAATGAGCCTTTGAAAAAAATCATGCGTTGTTTTTATTGTATGGAAGCATTATTTTGGTTTTCTCCTTGATGCTTTATTTGGGTTGACTTGGCGCATGCTCACACATGTTAGACTCTTACAAAGTCGCCAATAGCCTTCATGATCATTTAGTTTTTGACTTTTGATGCCATCTTATGCTTCTTTTAATGTCGCTTTGTCGCTTTGCATGATTATGGCCATTATTGCTCTCTTAGTTGGTCGCTCCCAGTCTTTTGCTAGCCCTCGCCTTGTACTGAGTATGAGCTCTACTCGTGCATCCAACTCCTAAAGCCAAAGTTTTCCAAAGTGTCCACCATACATACCTACTAGCAATTTGCTATTCCAAGTAAATTTGACTTGCTTTTATATTCTCTTCAAATTAAACTCTTACCAGTGTTATGCGAAACTCGGTTAGTAAAGCTCTCACGAACCGGAAGGCACACTTTACTTTTTCCTGTTCTTAAAATTTTGACATTGTGGTCTTTTATGTTGAGTTGTTATGCTTGCAAGTTGTAAGTTGGATTCTAGCCCAGCCATGATGTCATGGGGCAAGCTTTCAACATTGCACTTCTTATTTGTGTTGATATCGTGATCTTTTGTTTATGGATGCCCGCTGTGTGAAATGAATTGGGAATCTTGTGAGGATCATGGAGTTTTTATATGTGTTAGGGAAACGCCGGGCCGCCAATCTAAGCCATGCATAATTCATGGTGGAAATTTGCAGCATACCCATGGTGAACATTCGACGACGCATCTCACAATAAAAAGCTAAACAATATAGCAAATAAAAGAGATGTCGAGGTGTTCATTGTCTGCTTGTCCTGTCATTTTGGTGTGGGCTTGTTCCATGTCATCGGGCACGGAGGTACCCCATTGGCGGTTCTCAATGATATGCATATACTTACAATGACAAGAGCCTTTCTTGGGACTCTAAGTAAACTAGCATGGTTTGGGTACTTGTATTCACGGGACACGAGGTTTTCAACTTATGATTTGTCAAGCATATGCATCATAATTGTTCTCGCATTAACTTTAACCATTCAAGATGCTTATGATGGGGGCAATGAGAGCTCAAAGCCGGTAAGTACCATAATTTTTGAAGGTTATAAAACTTGCAATCACTGCTTCCCTCTGTGAAGGGCCTTTCTTTTACTTTTATGTTGAGTCACCACCTTCTTTCTTTATGCACCATTAAGAGAGCATAGTTGTCATTCTTAGTGTGATATGCATTGTCCCAAAGTTCATTGATTGACTCATATTGTTGGTTTCACTTGTTCTCAAATTATTTGTATCTAGTCGCCCTCTTAAACTTGAAGGTGTCCTATGCATTTATGTTTTGCTCTCCATGAAGGACAAGCTGAAAACCATTTGTATGTTTTTCCTTATGATTTGAACACACACATGACTTTCATTGTTTCATTATCATGATCTTTTGTTTGTGTTCATTTACATGTTTACAACATGGTTGCTAAGTTCTTATTGTCATGATTATATCTTTCATGCCCGTGTTTTAGGTTCTATTGATCCCAGCTCACCAATGCTTACATATATGATCAAGATTGTGTAGGTGCATGTCACCTCAAAAATTATTCTTTTGTTATCACTTACCTACTCGAGGACGAGCAGGAGTTAAGCTTGGGGATGCTTGATACGTCTCAAACGTATCTATAATTTTTGATGCTCCATGCTTGTTTTTACACCATTTGCCTATTGTTTCGTTACACTTAGTGGCACTTTTATGCATTTTCCGGAACTAACCTATTAACGAAGTGCCACAGTGCCAGTTTCCTGTTTTCTGCTGTTTTTGTGTTTCAGAAGTGATACACAGGAAATATTCTCGGAATTGGACGAAACAAGTTCCTGAAGTCTTATTTTACCCGGAAGCTTCCAGAGATCCGAAGAGGAGTAGGAGGGGGGCCACCAGGGCCCCACACACAGGGGTGGCGCGGCCAGACCCCTGGCCGCGCGGGGCCCGTGTGTGGGAGCCTGGTCCACCCCCTGACATCGCCCCTTCGCCTATAAGAAGCCTCGGGACGGAAAACCCTAGGGGATTCGGTAATTTTCCAGAAGCAGTTCCGCAGCTCCGCCGCCGCCGTCGACGAATTTCGGGGGACAGAAGTCTCTGTTCCGGCACCCTGCCGGGACGGGGAAGTGCCCCCGGAGCCATCTCCATCGGTCTCCATCGCCGTCTCCGCCGTCTCCATCGACCTCACCGCCATCTCCATCAACCTTGCTGTCTCCTATGATGAGGAGGGAGTAGTTCATCCCCGGGGCTAAGGGCTCTACCGGTAGCTATGTGGTTCACCTCTCTCTCCCATGATGTGATCTTTATGTGATCGTGAGCTTTGTATCATGTTGAACAAGTACATGTTATTATTCAGATATTTTGTGTACTCTAGCAATGTTATTAAAGTAATCTATTCCTCCTGCTATGGTGTAACGGTGACAGTGCGTGCATCATGGTGGTACTTGGTTTAGGCTATGATTGTGATCTCTTGTGGATTATGAGAATAATTATTGCTATGATAGTTTGAGTGATCTATTCCTCCTTTCATGGTGTAATGTTGACAGTGTGTGCACCGTGTTAGTACTTGGTTTAAGTTGCAATGATTTCTATCTTGAGTTGTGATCTGATTTGGGTATCGCTATGAGTGGTGTTTGTCAAGTACTTGATGAACTTTAAGGGGTGCTTCTGTAGCCACTACGCAATGATTAGTGTTATTCAATAGGAGAGTAATTCAGAGTACCTTAGCAAAGAGAAGTTATTTGTTCAGTCATGTTATATTGTTGGGAGTGTGTCCACTAGTGAAAGTATGATCCCTAGGCCTTGTTTCCAAGCATTGCATACCGTTTACTTGCTGTTTTGTTACTTGTTTGCTCGCAGCGATATTTATTTCACACCACGTTTGCTACTTATAATCATCACTACTACTTGTATTTCACTATCTCTTCGCCGAACTAGTGCACCTATACATCTGACAAGTGTATTGGGTGTGTTGGGGACACAAGAGACTTTCTGTATCGTAATTGCAGGGTTGCTTGAGAGGGATAGCTTTGACCTCTAACCTCCCTGAGTTCGATAAACCTTGGGTGATCCACTTAAGGGAAACTTGCTGCTGTTCTACAAACCTCTGCACTTGGAGGCCCAACAAGTGTCTACAAGAATAGAAGTGCGTAGACATCAGGGACACGTCCGGAGTGATCACCACCTTACCGAAACCAAGTACCTTAGAGGATGAATTATCACCGTATGAGACCGTGACATTTGAAGTATTGGGCTTAAGATCTTCCACAATATTTTTGCTTCCGGTCATGTGGCTTGTGGCACCACTATCAATAATCCATTTTACTCCTCCGGAAGCAATGTCCTACAAGAGATTAATTCTTGGTTTTAGGTCCCCATTTTTGAATGGGTCCTCTTTTGTTAGTCACAAGAATCTTAGGTACCCAAATAGCATATTCGATGTAACCATTATAGGGACCAACATATTTAGCATAGACATCACCATAATAGTCCCTAAGAAGAACATAATGAGGGTTATATTTTCCTGCAAAATTATTGTGAGAAGGGCCGGAGACTCCGGCCTTTGGGAGCGGAGACTCCGGGGTAGATGAACTTACCGGAGACTCCGGAGCCTTTGACCCGGAGACTCCGGTCTCCTCGATTTTCTTCTTTCCATTCAGCTCCTCCCACTCCTCCTCGGTGTAACAAATATCAAATGGGACATGAGGAGTAGGAGCAGCAGCAGGCTTTGTCTTCTTCTTGTTCTTCTTATTTTTCTTCTTCTTTGAGGACTCGGCCACCAAACAAAGATCCCCTTTCTTTGAGGACTCGGCAACAAATCCGAGGCCCTCCTTTCCCTTGAACAATCTTTGATTGTTCAAGAGATCATTGAGATTCTTCTCTCCTTGAATGCAAGTAGCAAGGCCCTTAGCAAGATCGGCCTTCAACCTATTGTTCTCCTCGATGATATCACTATGATCACAAATAGAGCTAGAAGAACAAGGAACTTCAATAACTTGCATTGGTGGGACTTTAGATTGTTCAATAGTTAGTTGAATTTGAAGTTGTTCACGAATCTTGGTGAGATGAGAGAATTTGCCCTCCAAAGCCTTGTGGGCTTCTTCAAGCTTCTCATACTTCTCACGAAGATCATTATGACCAACATCAAATTCAACCTTCTCCTTTTTAAGCAACTTGACCATAGCAAGAGCATGGTCACGTTCTTTAGTGAGTTTTGACAAGATTAGATTATGAGACTCTTCTAGTCCCAACAATTTCTCCTCTAAAGAGACTCTCAAGTTTTGCTCTTCTTCGAGCTCAATTGATAGAGAGCCAATATCATCGGCGGCTAATCTTTCCAACTCCTCCTTCTCCTTGATAGTGTCATGGGCATCACCAAGTTCACACATTAGTGTCTCAACGTATATCTTGGTTGGCCCCTTCATGTTAGCAAGAAAATCATCACAAGAAACTAGTTCTTTCTTAATCTTAAGACTACTCACATCATCCATAGAGGTAGCATTGGAATGTGATGATGAAGGAGTAGGTGATGAGGTTACCTCCGAGGCCTTAGCCATAAGACATTTGTGAGTGGTGATGATGGCGTTCTCATTTTGTGAGTTGAAGAGGGATGTAGGTGGTGTGGAGACAATGGCAATGGCAGCCACTTCTCCATTCTCTTCATCAACGGAGTCATCATCATCGGACTCGGAGTCATACTCCTCATGAACCACCAATACCCTTTCTCCTTTCTTCTTGTTGTCCTTGTTCCCATGCTTCTTGGATGGGTAGAACTTTGATGACCGGCGCTTGGGGACGAGCCGGCCCTCATTGTCCTCCTTGTTCTCATAAGGACATTCGGCGATGAAGTGCTTGATTCCTCCACAATTGTAGCAATGCCTCACTTTAGAGTCACCACCTTTTCTTGGAAAGGATTTGAACTTGGATCCCTTCGTCTTGTGCTTGTTGGCATCCCAAAAGGCACTTGCATTGATAGCCAAGTGTTCATGGAGTGCAAACTTGAGATCTTCCAGAGACCAACACTCTTCTTCATATATTTCTTCTTCTCCTTCTCCTTGCTTGGACACCACCTTGGCCTTGAGAGCAAGATTGTGAACTCCTTGTCCGGCAAGAACACGGGCCCTAGTTTCTTCCGCGTTCTTCTTCAAGATAGACAAGGCGGTGAACTCGCAAAGAACTTCATTTGAGGTCATACTCCCAAAATCTGGTCTTGAACGGATTATCTCGGATCGCATGGGTTCTCTTGGGTTGATGGAGGTGATGAACATACGCTTGATATAGTCATCACCATTGTCTTTGCACCCAAACCCGGTCAAGGCCGTTGCAAGAGCTAAGATCCTTTGGTACATCTCATCGGGAGTCTCATTATCACGCATAATGAAATCCCTTTCTTCACTCTTGAGCTCATCAAACTTGGAGGACCGAATACTTTCATTCCCAATGAAGAGCATAGTGATATAGTCCCATACTTCCTTGGCGGTGCTCAAGTTGTTGATGTGTACCGCATGAGTATCCGGTACGGCTTGTTGAAGGAGATGCTTGGCGGTGGCATTGAGTTGCTCATCAACTTCTTCCCTTCTGGTCAAATTGAGAGGATCATGAGGTGCAAAGCCATTTTGTATGACCCTCCACAAATGAGTAGAAGAGCTAGAAATATGAGATTTCATTAGTCCTTGCCATTTAATAAAATTGCGAGAATCAAGCTTAGGAGGGGAACCCATGTTGTTAATGTGTGGCATAGGATAATGGACCGGCGGAGGTGAGTAAGTGTTAGGGGGTGGAATGTTAGCACCCTTTGCCGGACCATCATTTTCCTTAGGAGGGTCACCTTTATTCTCGGCGGAGGTGGAGCCATTGTTAGGTGGCTTCACCTTAGCCAAGGAGAGTTCCACACTAGGCGTGGTGTTTGGGTCGGTGGGCTCGGAAGGTTTTCTTCCAAAATATTCCTCAAACATAGCCTTCATCTCCAATCTCATAGTGGTTTGCATTGTGTCCAAGGACGCCAAATGCTCCTCACGTGAGATTGAAGAGGAAGAGATAGATGGAGGAGTATCCTCGGGAGGAGTTTCTTTATTCTTATCCCCTTCCATGGTCGCTCAAACTCTTAGGCGGTTAAGCCCGAATAAGAGACCACGCTCTGATACCAATTGAAAGGATCGTATGAGCGACTAGAGGGGGGGGGGTGAATAGGAGCTACCCAATATTTTTAATTCCTTTCAAGTTAAGGCTAGACAAGAAGGTAAATTCTCTAGATGTGATACTAAGTGAATTTACCTAGAGTGACAAGCAAGCTAGCAATAACAATATAAGTAAAGGTACGAGTAAAGGATAGAGGTCACCGCAATGGAGACGCGAAGACACGAGGATGTATTCCCGTAGTTCCTTCCTTGTTACGGGAAGTACGTCTACGTTGGAGAGGTGTGGTGCCACAAAGGCCACCAACGCCACAAAGGCTCACCCTATTCTCCGGTGAACAAGCCACAAAGGCGAGTCCACGCTCCACTAAGCGATGCCCTTGAAGGCGGCACGACACCTTTACACAAAGTATTGGGGCAAGCTCCACAACTCAATTGGAGGCTCCCAATAGGCCCACCAAGCTCTTACACACAAAGTCAAGCTTGGGGGACGGCTTCTTCCGGCTAGGAATCCGATGAATCACACAAGTTACAAGCCCCTCAACAAAGAGAGGGGGGAAATCAAATCGCCTTGGTGGAAGTGTAGATCTAGGTCTTCTCCCTCAAATCCCAAAAGGGCTTTGAGTTCTATTGGCTAGGGAGAGAGATCTTGAGCTTTGAAGCTTTGGAACAATGGAGGAGAGAGAGTGGAAGCCGCAGCCTTCTCTTGAGGAAGAAGAAGGCTTTATATACTCCTCCACGAAATGTAGCCGTTGCTGGTCGACTAGGGCCGGAGTCTCCGGCCAGGAGGGCCGGAGTCTCCGCCCTAAGTGACTCCAGGGCCGGAGTCTCCGGCCAGAGACAGAAGTCTCCGGCCCAACTCCGGCCTGGTCACTGCTTAGACCAACCCACTAGCCCACCCTTACCTGGCTGGCCAGACCGGAGTCTCCGGCCGCTAGGACCGGAGTCTCCACCCCACCCGGAGTCTCCGGCCAGAGACAGAAAGTCTCCGGCCCAACTCCGGGAGGGCATCTGAACTGTCCAACCGGGAGGATTGCTAGGGCGACACTCCTAGGCCGGAGTCTCCGGCCACCAGGGCCGGAGTCTCCGCCCTAGAAGTAGCAACAGCAGTACTTCGAGGATCCCCTCTCCACCAATTCCACCTTCGCGAAGCACCCTATAAGACAACTAAGCCCTAACTCCACTACTGGACTACGGGCTTCGATCATTTCTTCCTTTTTGGGGTGAACCTCCGCGAGATTCTGAATTAACCTAGAAAACCTGCAGAACTTAAATAGAATGGTTAATTCACCAAATGTTGTTAACAAACACCAAAATACATTTATTAGGGAAATGCCCTTTCAACTACGCCCTAAGGCAGCAGGCCAGGCAATTAGCAAAGGAGAAAACAGAGATACAAAGAAGAAAAGATTCAGCCATTGCAGCTAGCGAGGCTGCTCGAAAAGCACGGAGCGACGCATCATACAACAACGCAAGAAAAAATCGTCGACACGGTTCAAGGTACGATAACCTCGAGTATTCTGACAGGCAAAGTATTTCCAAAAACCTCGACTCGTCCTTCCTATCGGTCGACGAGCAGGGAAACATCCTACCAAAAACTCCTGAAGCAGCACTAGTGGCAGCACAAGCATATCTACTTACAACTCGACCAAGTCCAGGAGATCCTAGAGAACATATGCATAGAGCAGCACTGAACGGACTCAACATGGTGGGCCACAAGCTATCAGCAAAAGGAGAAGAAGCATATCACCACAAGGAAGTGCACAAAGCAAGGTCACCTCGCCATCACAATAGTCCTCGGCGCAGAAGCAGCAAACACCGATCTCGATCGCCATCACCAAAGCAGCACGGTGGAACCCGAAGATCACGATCCCCAAATGAAAAGCGCGACTATGAAGACGACGAAAAAGAGATGGGGGCATCATGCTTTACCCGCAGGGTTTGCACCACTCCAGTTCCCAAGGGATTCAAGCTACCTCATGATCAGCAAAAATACGATGGATCACAGGAACCACAATCATGGCTTGCAGATTACTTGCAAGCAGTTCAAATATTAGGAGGAACCAAGGAAACAGCAATGCAAAGTTTGCAACTACACCTCACCGGGGCAGCAAGGTCATGGTTGAGCAAACTAGAGAAAGAATCTGTTGGAAGCTGGGAAGACCTCACAAAGCAATTTACAAGCAACTTCAGGTCGACATACAAACGGCCAGCATCAATAGAAGAAGTCAAAGCGTGCGTACAGCAACGCGACGAAACACTACGGGCATACATCCAAAGATGGAGCCTCATCAAAAACTCAGCAGTCGAAGTTTCAGACGAAAGAGCAATAGACGCGTTCATCATCGGATTAAGGCGAAGAGACCTAGTCGAAGAGATGGGCAGAATCAAGCCGAAAATAGTGTCAGACCTCATGGACACAGCAAACAGGTTCGCAGACGGAGAAGATGCGTGCAACAACAAGCGGACGCGATCTCCAGAGGACGACAGAAGAAACAGATATGGAAGTCAAAGGAGACGATCACGAAACTACGACACCTACGGCTCGCATAGCCAAGTCGCCGCAGGATATAAAGACAACAGCTATCAAGGAAATGATCGCAGAAGTTCGGGATATAGAAGCTACGGAAAGGAGGACTATAAGAAGTTCCCTATAAGGGAATCCAGAGAGTACAACCCATCACCAGAAGATATGCTCAACGGGCCTTGTCATATACACTCAGCGTTCGTCGACGGGAAACGAGTATCAAGGCACGCAATGAAAGATTGCACAACATTCTTAAAACTGCAAGAAGCAGCAATAAATAAGCAAACCGAAGCAAGGCGACAAGGATTCGAAGGAAGTAACAATCCTCCGACAAAGCAGCAAGGAAACAGTGGAGCGCCTCAAGGACAAGACCAGCAAAACCAGGGACAGGACGACGATGAAGGGTATGTACCATCAAAAGGACACATCATATCAATGATACAAGCTGTACCCAAGTCGAACAAAGAAGAGAAGAGCATAACTCGACAAGTCAACTTAGCAGTCATATCACCTCCAGCTGCAACGGAGTATCTGCACTGGTCAGAGCAACCAATAGAGTTCAACAGAGAAGATCACCCTATAACAGTACCTCGGCCGGGAAACGCGCCTTTGGTACTCAAAGCTCAAATCGGCGCGTATGATGTCGACAGAATATTCATGGATGCAGGGAGTGGAATTAACTTGATATACGCGAAAACACTCCGAGCAATGCATATATCACTAGAGTTCCTGAAGCCAACAGATTGTTCCTTCCATGGAATTGTACCAGGAAGTGCCAATTACCCGCTGGGTCGAATAGCACTCAATGTTTGCTTCGGCAACCGACAAAACTATAGAAGAGAAAAGCTAGACTTCGAAGTCATGGACTGGCCATCGCAATATCACGCGATCCTCGGACGACCCGCGTTTTTGCGATTCATGGCAGTGCCTCACTACACATATTTGGTACTTAAAATGCCAGGACCAAGAGGAATAATTACAGTGAAAGGAAGTTTTGAAGTTTCAGATCTCTGCGACAGGGAATTCCACAAGATGGCGCAAAATTTTGGCGTAATAGCCAACCATGCAGAAAAGGCAAAAAGCGCGACTACAGAAGGCGTCAAGCTACTCGAAGGATGCGTCGCGGAGCCCGAAACGAAGAAACCACGAGTAGGAGCATCAGGAGAAGACACAGGCGCAGAGGAAAAAGGGAAAGCCACGACGACATAAGCATCATAAGACAATAGAGTAGAACAATAAAGGCTGTAAAAGCCACGAGTTATACCAGGGGCAATGCCCTCTAGATCCAGAACACAGGTCACAGGCCGGATCTCTTGGGTCACCCCATGTATCTTACATTACAAGTATAAATAAAGACAAAGCGTTCCTCATATTCGAGTTTACGAGTCTTTCAAAGAGAAGATGCGGCAAACACACGAACCATACAAATACGCCTTGAGAATAAATTTCAGACATATAGTCGCGAAATAAATAAACTCTCGCGTTCCACATACACCTTACAACATCGGGTTGTCAGAATCATCTACGCCTAAAGGATCTAGATAATGATACTCGCGGAAAAACGCAGCATCCGCCTCTAGAAGCCTAGCTACGAGTCTTCGAGTAGGTTGCAGCGTGTTCTCCATATGAATCCGAAGGCTAGCTCCACCTGGAGCTAAACTCAGGGATATCGTGCTATAATTCAATCTAGGGTGCCACTTGCGTATCCACCCGAGAGCAAAATTGGCACCAGCCACTAAGTTCAGTTCTATCAACCTATGAATACGATGGCTGGATCTGAAAGTATCAAGAAGAAGTGGGAAAGTTGTAGGCAAAGGATTACGGGGAAGCATAATGGAGTGCATAGTTGTGAGAGCTCGCCGGCAACCATCAACTGATTCGCCAATATGCTGGGCACGGTCTTGAAGCAATACAATGGCGCTTCAGCGTCGAGGATCAGACCACAAAGTCTCACAGCCAGTCGACATTTTCTCCAAAGCCGCATTTCGCTCAGCAACTCGACGTTCTTCAGCAGCAAAATCTAAACAAGTACCTACAAATGGCAAAAGATGTCACAAAAACAGCAGTGCGCAAGCAAGGAAAGGAAGAGTTGAAAGAAAACTCACATCGCAACATCTCGCAGGCAGACTCGACAATGCCAAGGATGAAAGATTCACATTCTTCATTATGAATAACCTTCGCCATCAGACTGGAGACATTTTCATCAAGGGAAGAGATTTTCTTCATATAGCTACCGGCTTGACTAGCTCTTTTTGTTGAGACATTGTTGCTATCTGATGTACATTTGAAATTTGTTATTTTAGCTCAACATACTTGAATTTTAGACAGGGTCACCTTGATTATACCGAACCTACACAATTTTTTTGTAACTTTGATACCTCGATAAAATTTCTTAGTACAGTGGGTAATGTGGCATGCGTACCAAAGAAAGATATAGGAAAAAATATTTTGTTCTAACGAGGCCTTATCATCTGAAGGGTTTAAGAAAGGTTGCTAGCCAGGCCTCACGTCTAGCCCACCAAGTAAGGATCTGAGACATCAACATCACACATGTTGCCATGGGATTCACATGAAGGCATAGGCGCCACATGACCGTCTTGTCCCAACAGACTTTTATGCAGTACAAAGTAACTTCATGATAATCCCAAACCCATGAGTCTGATGGTTGTCTAAAGCGTGCCATCGCATAACTATATCCCTCCTTGCCTCATGGCATAGTTTTTGTCTCTGTGCGCTTCCAACACTTCCTAGCTCTTCTTCCAACCACGACTTGTTTGCGGTATATATAGAGCCTCCTAAGTCTTGAGTTCACGCTCCTCTTCTATGAAAATGATAATTATTCATCCTCCACACCAACCAAAGTATCATGCCATCCCATGATAGGCAGGCCAACATCAAGAGTATAGAGAAGCACTATGGGCCCATTAATGCATCTTGGTAGAGCACTTTTTGCTATTCCAGTAGACTTGCTTTGTGGGCCGTAACAGTTACAGGCATGAGACCGGTAAGGCCTAGCTATACATTTAACCAAAAGTCCGAATTGATGGAAATGACTAGTGTAGTTCACTTATACACCCCTCTCAGGTGTGATGGGAGAAGAGAAAGTCAATACATGAACAAAAAAAGAAGAACAAACACACACATGACTAAAGATGCCTATACGTGGACAAAGAGGGGGGGGGTAGTAATCTTACTATAAATTGCAAAAACCGGGACTCAAACTCGAGATCCTAGGCTCTTATACCATGTCAAACTTCATGCACTAGCCAACGTAACCAAAAGTCCAAACAAAAGGGCTAATGCAATCCATTTATATAGTTCAACACCCTCACCCACTTGCGATGGGAAGACAAGTCAACACATGTAGAGACTGAAAGGTAAGGTTTCACAAACTAGATTACAAGTTTACAATTGGATCGAACAAATGAAGTGAACACTATTGTCCATCTCAGAGTACTTTGACTGTCACCACATGAGTGGAAAATCAAACATATAATACTGTCATTGCCCCTAGTTATTTTTGGTAGAGTTCTGCTTTGTTTCCACTAGCTGAAGATGTTACTAGAGCAATAATAATAGCCACCTTCATGACATCCCTTAACGAGCACCACCAGACTAGCTCTTTCTGTTGAGGCGGTGTTGTGTCATCTGCCTGATGTACATTGAACTTTGTTATTTTGGCTCAGCATACTTGACTTTTAAACACTGTCATTGTCAACTTTATTACACTAAACCTACACAGTATCTTTAATGTAACTTCGATACCACAGAAGAATTAGTTAGTACAATGAGTGATGTGGCATGTGTACCAAAGAAAGACACAACAAAACTTTTCTTTTGTTCTAACGAGGCCTTATTATTTGAAGGGTTAAGAAAGGATGCTAGCTAGTCATCTTTTTGATCCTACCACGTAAGCATTTCATACATCAACACCACACATGCTGTCATGGGATTCTCATGAAGGCGTAAGCTACCGAGTCCTCCGTCGTCCTGAGACACATTCACATGATACAGAGTAATTTCACGATACATCTTATTCCCAAACACATAAGGTTGAAGCTTGTCTAAAGCATGCCATCGCGTTACTAGATTCCTCCCTCGTCTTAGGGCATAGTTTGTTGTCTCTGAAATACGGTGATTTCAGCATTTCCTAGCTCTATTTTTTTTTTGAACAAAGCATTTCCTAGCTCTAAATATAGAGCCTCTTGAGTTCATCCTCCTCAACAACCAAAGTAAAGTATCATGCCATCCCATGATAGGCAGGCCCCACATAGAGAAGCATTATGGCCCGTTGAGGCCTGTTGGTAGCGCACTTTTCGCTATTCCGTGTAGACTTGCTGCGTGGGCCGTAGCAAGTTACAGGCGCGAGACCGGAAAAAACGGGCGGGAATCGGTAGCGCCCAGATCCATCGCCCCCGAAAACTCCACTCCCCAACGAAATTTTCCCGCCTCCCGCCTGGACCCATCCCAAACAAATCCGCAAATCCGAGGACCAAATCGAAAAACCATCCACCCTTCTTCATCCGCAGAGCGCCGTTCGAAGCGAGGTTCCCACACAAACCCTACGGGAAAATCGAACCGCCGCAGATCCGACCGCCTCCGATGGATCCCGCCGGCGCCGGCGCCGGGCAGTGGGACACGGAGCTCGCGTGGCACCTCCTCACCGTGCTCCTCCGCATCGGCCGCCCGGCCGTCGCCGCCGAGCTCGCCGCCACCGTGGCGGTGGCGTCCCACGTGACGCCGCAGCTCGTCGAGCGGCTGTGCCGCGCCCCGGGGTCTCCGCTCCGCTCCTCCGGCGGCGCGGTGACCGTTTCGGAGACGGCCGTCCTGGCGTTTCTGAGATTCCTGGGATGCGATGCGCCGGCGCGGCCGAGGGCGGGGCTGAGGGCTCCCGAGGCGAGGAGGTGGTGCCCGGAGGTGCCGATTAGGTACGTGCGCAAGCGGAAGGCCTCGGACGCGGCGCAGTTCGGCGTGAAGAGGCGCCTCCTGATGGAGACCGATGCAGGTTGGTCTTGTTTGTACTGGGTGATAGGTTCTGTCCAGCCATCCGTCAGTGTTTCTGACCTCCGTTTTATGTCAATTCTGTGCAGATTCGGTAGAACACGAGCAGCAGCAGTCGCAGCAGCTGATTGTGCAAAGCTGTTCTTCAGTCGCTACTGGCGAGGTATGATTTTAACTTCTAGCAACGGTTTACCGAAGCTTACCGAAATATCAAGGGGCGCTGCCTGCATAAATTACCGACCCATGTCGCTTTGCTTGTGTGTGCGTGTGGGGAACGGGATTACTTAGGACACGCATATCTACTGCTGAAGTTTCTTATACGAGTTTTGGCTTGCTATGCATTCATTTTTTTGTATCCATAGTTGCAACCAGCTAAACAGCTTTTCGTTTACTCCTGTCCTCTTTTGTCATATCTTCTCAGGTACATCTGGAGGTTATGCAAGACTTGCTTCCTACCGTGGGCACATCTATTGTTGAACTCTCCTCAAAATTTTCAACTGGGGTTCCTCTTGTTTCCAGCATTGCTAACATTAGCCCATCTACTCTTCAACCTAAATTTAATCAGTTTCTTGGAGTCCGTGAAGACAATGTTCTCGGGGACATGACATCTGCACTAGTGCTCAAGGAGTTGCCAATCTCTTCATCTATTGGCATCCCTTGCCTCTGTGCTGAAAGCTTAGGAAACATACATGCAATAGCTAGTAACGAAATTGGCAGAATCGGTGAACCTGAAGGAGCTCTTTCATGTTGTAACTGCCGAGTAGAGGACAGCGAGGATATACAAAATGACTCCACCCTCCTTCCTCTGACACTGGATGCGACTTTAGTTGCAGACGAAAAAGTTTGGATCGATGAGGATCTAAATCTTATTTGGAGAGAACCTTGCAGTTCATTTCGCTGTTGTGGTTTACACGCAGTTGACAATATAGTGAGGGCCAATTTGATGCCTGAGCAAGCAGCTGTACAATGTGACAGCCCAAATGCTGGATACCGTGAGGAGATCCCATCTTGTGGTCAGGATGCTAATGCTTCTGCAGTAATTGAGAAGAATAAGATAATAGAGGTTTCATCTCCTACACACACCAAAGCAGAACCTGCATTACATGAACCAATTCATGAAATGATAGAAAGTTCTTGTCAACCATTGCTGGACACAAAAGTTGAGCCAACAGCATTGCCATTAGAAGCGATGAGCTATGATGGTATTAACAGTAGGAACTTGAACATTATTGCTGAAAATATAGAAAGCACATATCAGAATGGCAAAGAGCAGCCACATAATGAAGTGAGTATGAATTTTCCTAAGGAGCAAGATAAAAAGATTGTGAAGCAAAAGGAGAAGCGCAAGAAAAAGGATGCACTACCCAAAGAAGATAAGGAGAAATTTGCAGAAACTGCTCAAAAGGTGGACAAGAAAGTTGAGCCAGCAGCATTGCCATTAGAAGTGACGGGCTACAATGGCATTAACAACAGAAACTTAAATATTATTGCTGAAAATATAGAAAGCACATATCAGAATGGCAAAGAGCATCCACATAATGAAGTGAGTACGAATTTTCTCAAGGAGCAATATAAAAAGATTGTGAAGCAAAAGGAGAAGCACAAGAAAAACGATGCATTACCCAAAGAAGATAGGGATCAAGTTGCAGAAACTGCTCAAAAGGTGAGTTTTCTCTAAACTATGGTGATATTGCTGTTACTATTTTTAGCCCCTTTCTATTTTGGTATAGTTAAATGCATTGGTGTTGTCTGATAGCTATCAATATCAGTAGCCTTGTTTTAAAGAATAAGATAATAAAAGTTCTGTTGATCTACTGTGTTGCAGGGCCATTCAGAGTCAAAACCACTGCCTAGCTTCAAAGATTACATTGTAGAAGAGGAAGAAGGGTCAGGTGAGAGTCCCTATACATTTCTTTTGGAACTATGCTCTTAGTTTTGCTGAATGGTAACTAATGTGCCATATTAATTATTTGCTCAGGAGGTTATGGTATCGTGTATAGAGCTCGAAGGAAAAAAGATGGAAGAGTATTCGCCGTAAAATGTATGAACATCATTCCACTCGTTTAGTTTTTTTCAGACATATTTGTATAGGAAGTTCCATCAGTGTATACTACTGTTCTGATAGTCCGTTCATTATTCTATTATTTTTCTTTTTTTATGATAATGGATATTAACCTGTATTTTTCTACTACTAGGCCCTCGTGGAAAAGCTCATTCACATCATGTTGACAATGAAAGAAAGATGTTAGAACGATTTGGGTACTAAAAAATGCTGTCCTCCTAAATCCTTGAACAATGTGACCTTTTTCCCACAGTAAATATAATACAGTTACTGTGTTTTCCTGCAGAGGCAAGAACTTTGTGATTAGATATGAAGAGCGTTTTAGGAGTGGTGAACTGGATTGCTTTGTTCTAGAACACGTAAAGCATGACAGACCGGAGGTTAACCATTTCTGCTGGTTACTTTTCCTATCAACTGTAGATATATGTTTATCCTTTGTTGAGAATTTCTCTTATCTCTGCAGAATCTGAAAAAAGAAATAAATTTGTTTGAGCTGCGGTGGTATGGGTATTGTCTGTTAAAAGCTCTTTCAAGCTTACATAAACAGGTTCAGTTTAACTTCATCTTAACTTAACTATTGAGTTCTTATACCAGGATTAACCCAGCTAATCCTGAGTATCTGATATTTTTGCTCCCAGGGAATAGTGCATAGAGATGTGAAACCTGGAAACTTCCTCTTCTCTCGCGACCAGACAAAGGGATATCTTATTGACTTCAACTTGGCAAATGTTAGTGCGTGTACTTTTTCTTCCCATTTTTGTGTGTGCAAGTGCTATCTCCCAACCTGATGCTTGCTTTTATTTCAATTGATGATTCTTTGCTGTACTAATAGATCCTAACTGACATTTTTTCCATTGTGTTCTTTCCCCCCTGGATTTCTATGCAGGATCTTCACCAAAAGTTAATGAGAAACAGTACGTTCATCTTCTAATGTTGAATTCATTGATGATTTGGCTTTTCCCTGGTTTTGGCTTCAAAACACTGGATATATTTTACAATATTTTCCTTCCTGCTACTGTAACTTGCAATTTTTGCACTCTGGAACATTTTATTCTTGATTGTGTAAAAAAAGAATTAGGCAATGCTCCAGAGTGCAAAAATTGCAAGTATATCCTGAATTTTCGTTAGCTTGAACAAACAAATTATATGTGCAAGATGTATTTGTAAAAAGCTGTTCCTTGAGAAATATCTGAGAGAAACCCACCATAAAAAGTTTTGCTCCATGCCACTTTTGCTAATCCTTGATAGAAATGACTGAACCAATGCCAATAACTGATTGAACCATGGGTAAAGCCCTGTAGTATGTAGTGTCCAGTCTATGATTCATTTGAGGTTTCTGTTCCTTTGGTAGGATTACATGAATGCTTTTTCTCCAAATTGCTACTCCCTCTATTCCGATTAAATCGATGTATGTTGCTGCCGCTGCTCTGCTGTCTGTCAAGTATCTGTTGCGTCAATTTAAACGGAACGGAGGGAGTATATATTTGTTCGTCTATGTCATGCATTACTGCAGATTATGATTTGACTTTTTTGATCAGGTAAATCAGAGACAATTTCATGTGGGAAGGATATCACATCCCAATCTTCATTGAAGTCTGCTCTAGTGATTCATGCCAACGAAGCAGCAGCTGACTCAAGACAACCTCTTGGGTCCAAGAGGAAAAGATCAAATAAAATACCCGTGGGCAGTGATCCTAGGATTGACAATAAAAGTATGTATGGTAGCCAAGCTGCTGATGCATCTGGTGTAACCTCTGCCAAAGATGCTACAAGCACGAAAACATCCTTGGACAGGTTAAAGCAGCCAATGCCTTACCAAGGGCGGAAAGAAATAATGAACTTCTTGCAAGAGGCAAGGAAGAGCCCCAGTCAAAATACACCGGTGGCTCCAGTTTCCCAAAGGAAGAGGGTAGCTGCTCCTGTTGGTACGGTGGATCGCAACCTATTTGTACTCACACCAATGCCCCTGTGTTCTGGTGGTAGTGCTGTTGCGGGTTCTGGCCCGTTTAACAGCAAAGGTATGTTTTTCCATTAAACAACATTCGACCTTATGTATTGAATCCGGTGATCTCAACTCTCGAATGTTCTCTAACTAATTGGTACCTGCAGGACATGGAAAACAGCGAAGAGAAGGTCCATGCGTTGGAACTAAGGGATTCCGAGCTCCAGAGGTTTGATGCTGTTTCTATTTGTGAGAGTATGTTTTTGGATTCGAGGTGCCATATATTGAAGTAATGTGTTTCCTTCAGGTTCTTCTGAGATCTTCTCATCAGGGTTGTAAAGTCGATGTCTGGTCTGCTGGTGTGACACTCCTGTATTTGATAACTGGCAAAACACCTTTTGGCGGAGACCCTGAACAGTGAGTTAACTACCACATTTACAAAGTTTTGCTTACCTGATTAAAGAACTCACTTAACTTGTGGCATATGTTCAACAAACAGGAACATGAAGGAAATAGTGAAGCTCAGAGGCAGCGAAGAATTATGGGAAGTAGCGAAATTGCACAACTGTGAATCTTCATACCCATCGGTACGCAGGCTTGCTGCTGACACATGACAGCGCCCTTTGAAACAGATATCCGAGTAAATCATCCTTAAATCGCCACCCCTTTGTTTTCCAGGAGTTATTCGACGCCAAATTTCTGCAGTCGGTGGATCTCAGGACATGGTGCTTGGCCAACGCCCGCAGGCCGGAGTTCCTGAATGAGTTGCCTGACTCGCTGTTTGATCTTGTAGACAAGTGCCTGGCGGTTAACCCCAGGTGCAGGATCACTTCGGAGGATGCTCTGTTACACGAGTTCTTCAGTCCGTGCCATGAAAGCCTTAGGAAGCAGAAGAGTAAGAGCCTTAGGATTAGAGGGTTAGCAGGAGAAGCTTCTCGTCCTCCATGCTCGCCGCAGAGCAGGATAGCTAAGGCGAGCAAGTCGTAGTGCTCGTTCCCGACATTTTGACTTGTTTTAACCTATGTAAGCTGATACTGACAACCGGGTGTATGCCAATAGCCTGTCAATTTAACCCCTCTTGGCCTCTTGTAAATGCTGTACTTAATAGTATAATGCAGTTCTGCACTTACTATGTTCTGTTGTTATGTGTAAGTCACATCTATGATCGTGAGAACCTGTCTGTATCGTGGTAATTATTTTCTTGTTCCAGTTCTTGGCGATTCTGATAGATTACTTACTGAATCTGAAAAGTAAAAAGAACTCAACTGGTAGCCGCATATTGTGGCGTACATTTCGTGTGGCGATATATGGTTTGTACGTGGTCTGTCATCTGACCACATAAACTTGTCCGGTTAGACGGGGAAGAGATACAGCTCGCTGGCCAACATCGCCTACTCGGTTTATGCATGTCCAGTTGCACGGTCCAGTACCTAAAAACAATGCGCGGTCAGTTTCCTGCCTACGTGTTCAGCAACGCCTTCGCAATCCGCGTCACATAATCCTCTCATCCTCTTATCCAAGAATTACCAAACCTACACGGGACAACTTGTCCAACGGTGGATACGGTCCAAAATTGACATGGTTGTCCATGTGAACTTCCAACCAATTTTCATGTGCAGTTCTTTTCCTAGAGTCTAACCTAAGTAAACCCCATTTGGAACTCCAGAAACTTTTTATATACCCTATAAAAAAAGAATCGCAGAAACTTTATGTTCTTCCTGCAGGAACAACGGATTTCAGTCAAAATTCTAGATTATTAAATTGCATGTTCGAAATATAAACACAAATTTCTGCAGAAGTGCTGGTAGGATTTAGTGGATGCTAGAAGCCTGGGCCGACTTTCTCCTCTACCTGGAGAGAAGAGCCGAACCAACAAGGCAGAGGAGAAAAAAACGAGCACCAACCAACCAAAGCAAAGCAACCGGCCGGGAGAGGACTGAAGCTTCTGGGTCACGCCGCCACAAAAGGCAACGGAAAGCATCGATGCCTCCCCTCCTCCCCTCACCCGCCTCCCTCTCCACCTCCCCTCTCCTCCTCGCCTCCCGACTCGGCGCCGGCGGCGCCATCCGTCTCCGTCCCACCTCCTCCTCCTCGCCCCGCCGCTTCCTCGCCCCCACCACAACCGCCAGCACCAGCAGCGGGTTCGCGGCGATGAGCTGGCTCGGGAAGCTGGGGCTGGGGGGCGGGGGGAGCCCGCGGGCCTCGGAGGCGTCGGCGGCGCTGGCGCAGGGGCCCGACGAGGACAAGCCGGCGGTGCCCGGGAACGAGTTCGCGCAGTTCGGGGCGGGCTGCTTCTGGGGCGTGGAGCTGGTGTTCCAGCGCGTGCCCGGGGTCACGCGCACCGAGGTCGGCTACAGCCAGGGCGCGCTCCACGACCCGACCTACGAGGACGTCTGCACCGGCGCCACGGGCCACAACGAGGTCGTCCGCGTCCAGTACGACCCCGCCGCCTGCAAGTTCGACGACCTCCTCGACGCCTTCTGGGCCAAGCACGACCCCACCACGCCCAATCGCCAGGTCCGTCATAGCTCATCCGCACAATCTGCATACCTCAATTTTACTTTTAGTCTCGGTTGTTCCGTTTGGAGGTCAGGATTGGGGATTTTTTTTCCTGGGGATTAGAAGGTTGCTGGAAAAATTATGTCGAGAAATTTCTGCTAGGATGAACTAGAACAGATATCATCTATTGCAAAATTAACAAGGAAAAAATAATGAAAAAAATCGTCGCCTGAGAGATTCGAACTCTCGCGGGGAAACCCCATGTACTTAGCAGGCACACGCCTTAACCACTCGGCCAAAGCGACTCTTGTTGTCTACCTGGCTTCTGTGTCGCACAGTAAGAAGTGAAGTGGAAGAGTACACTGAAAATTCTTATTTACGCCACCCTGCTTCCTGTCAGAGAACCGAGCATGCCTGGAGATGACTGGGAATTGGACATTTGATGCCTACAACATGCGGCTTTCTTTACAGTATGTCTGTGATGCAACATTGGATCAGTAAACCTTTACAGTTTGAGCGAGTGGGCATAGCAACGGCCGTGTTCCTGACTATGTAGTTTTCAGAGGAAATAACTTGCTAGACCCTGACCTTCAGGCAGTACCACAGTTGCTATTAACATTTGTGCAATTTTGTGTTTAGTGAAATGAGTGTTATGAGTGTGGTGCTAATCTTGCCCATTAGGCTGAACTTCAGTATCAAGTTATGCAGCAGCACTCTTGAAAAGTTTTATCCCACACCAATTCCTTGCCGCCCCGGTTTGACGCCACTAGCACACACAAATGTTTCTGACTAGTTCTCAGAGGAAATCCCTTGCTAGACCGTGTCCTTCAGCAGTCTCTACAGAAGTACTACAGTGGTTAACATTTGTGCAGCATTGTGTTAAGCGAATAAGTGTTACGGGAGTGGTGCTAATCTTGGTCGTTAGGCTGAGCTGCAGTATCCACTTATGCAACAGTGCTATTTAAAAGATCTGATCCCACATCGATTTCTCACTGCTCCCTGCTCTCCCCCACTGTCGCCTTCTCCTACTGCTTCAGCAACTTACGGACTTAATGCTGCTTCCGGCAAGCCCTGACCAAGCCTGATGGGAGCTCATTACCTCTCTTCCTTCCTCTAGGGATTGCTGTGAACCTTGCCGTTCTCCTTGCCCCCATCTCCTCCTGCCACTCTATCCAACATCGCTGAGTTTTTATAGGACTAGGGACCGACCGTTTGCTGTTTGGTATGAAGGCTTTCCATGACTGTTCTGGACCATTATTATCCCTGCTGGTGCCCTGTGTTAACTAATATTTCAAACTAACTCATGACTATTTCAACTGTACTATAGCAGCTTCAATCTGTTGTGTGAACTTACTTAAATCTCATTTGATTCTGAGCAATGCTACTTGTTTCTGGACAATCGTATAAGCTCAATCGTAAATTTATTTCCAACAAATGACAATGCTTCATTTTCTTGTCCTGAATGTTCATTGCTTGTGTTTCTAATCACATACATTTTTTTTTGCACGCAGGGGGGTGATGTCGGGACCCAGTACAGGTCAGGGATCTACTACTACACCCCGGAGCAGGAGAAGGCGGCGCTGGAGTCTCTGGAGAGGCAGCAGAAGGTCCTGAACCGGAAGATAGTCACCGAGATCCTCCCAGCGAAGAGGTTCTACAGGGCGGAGGAGTACCACCAGCAGTACCTGGCGAAGGGCGGCCGCTTTGGTTTTAGGCAATCCGCTGAGAAGGGCTGCAACGACCCTATCCGCTGCTATGGATGAACGAGCATGGCGACCAGCAAGCAAACAGGCAGGCAGATGCAGCACATTATAGTTGAGAGCACTGCCTGAATAAGGTTGGGTCACAGCTGAATTTCACTACAGTTTTCCTACCTTAATCAAAGGATTGTAAGAGAGAAGCTATTAACATCGTACTTAGTGTTGGGTTACCATCGTACTTAGTGATAAATTGTGGTTTGGGGGTGTTATATAACTCCATTTGATTGTGTTGCACGGACCTGGGACTGCTTCACCGCCTTCGGAGATATTTGCTTCTCTTGGAAGCTCCCTCTACGCCTACGACGCTGATGCCTTTCTGTCCCCTTTCAAAGGAGATATTCGAACCTCGCTTAAGCCTGCAAACTGTGATAGATGCATAGTGGCGCCTAGAATGTCCTTCCCTAGTGATAAATTGCGGTTTCGGGGTGTTATATAATTCCATTTGATTGTGTTGCACGGACCTGGGACTGCTTCACTGCCTTCGGAGATATTTGCTTCTCTTGGAAGCTCCCTCTGCGCTGATACCTTTCTGTTCCCTTTCAAAGGAGATATTCGAACCTCGCTTATGCCTGCAAATTGTGATAGATGCATAGTGGCGCCTAGAATGTCCTTCCCTAGTGCTATATCCGGGTCCTGCTGTCCGCGACAGGCTGCGTTGAGGTCAAGCTCGACAATGGAGAACAAAGCTACGAGCAGACTGAGAAAGTGGAGAGGAAAACACAGTAGAGGTACTGAACTGGACACAATTCTTGTCTTGAGGTTTCTGTAAAATCGGTGCTCACCATCACATTCCGGTGGAGGTACTGAACTGGATTCCGCACAGTCTACGGGACATGATATTTTTTTTACTATTTCCTTAGACTTAGACCGCACAAGACAAGAATTTTTTGTTATTACGATTTTATATTCTTGTTACTAGGTGTTCTATAAGATAAGAAGAAATCACAACTCCTTTCCGCTACACATAGAAATGGATTTTGAAAGTCTTTTTTTTAAAGAATCCTCCTAAGGTTTCTGCCACCCTAAGGAATTATGGTCAAGCTCGCCCAATGATGCCACACGGCAACCACACATGAGCCGCTGTCGACGCAATGTTCATGGACTCATGCGGGGCAGTGTGAGCCCCAGCTCACTTCTAGGTCAGTGGGATCGCAAGAACAATGACGGCACCAGGTAGCACGCAATCCACAAGGCGCCTGGGGAGTGCATAAGGAGAGATGCCTCAGCTTGGTGCTGAGGGACTGAGCAGGGAGCGGTTCCTCCTTCCTCCTTCGCCTCCAGCTTGGGGACAAGGAAGGTGACCTCCGGTCGGCGCAGCACTCCAGTTGGGTCAGCACGTCATTCAACGTGGGCAGCACTCCAGAAAGCACCATTCCCAACCATCGAAAAGAAGAGTCATCAGACAATTGGTTACTCCAAAGAAAAACAGAACCATTTGATAACTCAAAAACTAACGCAGATACAACGGCAAAGCACAACAAAATGTGTAAGGCACTCAAATCAAAGCAATACCATATCAAATATAGAGAGAACAGGGAGATAGCTTCTGTTCACACACACAAATAAGGTTCCTGAGATACAGATCTCAATACTCAAAACTGTAAAATGCTGAGGACCATTCGGGCAGATGAAACCAACTCTCAAAGTTCTGTTTCCCATCTAGGCCTCGTAGATCCAGTTGTGCTGGCTGCTGGTCCATCCAGCAAGACCCTCGGGGAACCACAGGGCGATCTCCTTCCTGGCATTCTCAACCGAGTCGCTTCCATGGATGACGTTCCTGGATGGTGCAGACAACAAGTTTCAGAATGCATCCACATAGCACAGTTATATGGACTCATGTTAAGTTGAACGAGAAGTGTCTGGCTACACCAAAACATAATCAAATGACTACAGGTGTGCATATATAATCGACCATATGACATAAGTGCTGTCGAACAATGGACCCTGTAGAGTTTGAATAATGGAGGTCATAATGCAAAGTGCTGCAGGATTGCAATTATGATAATGAACTGTACGATTCATATTAACTGCACAAAGAAAAGCATATGCCCTTTCAGATGGTTTTGATGTGCCAATGAAAAGCATATGCCCTTTCAGATGCTTTTGATGCCCTTTCAGATGCTTTTGATGTGCCTTTCATGCTATGATAATGAACTGAACTGATGCATGCCCACCAAACTTTCTCAACATGCTACAGTTACAGCTCAGCCTACAGCGAACACATAGCCTGTGCCACACAATCTACAACTTTCTTTATATAATTAGAAAATTTTCTTTGAGGATTTGCTACGAGCATACGACTGAAACAAGTGTCACTAAGAAATATGACCTTACATGCTGGGGTCGGATTTTCCAAACAGAATTGTCAACACCAAACCACATAGCCAGCGCCACAAAATCTACATATATAATTAAGAAATTTTCTAGAGGTTTTGCTACGACCATACGAGATAGTACGACTGAAACAAGTGTCAATACGAAAGATGTGCTCACAAGCTAGGGTCGGATTTTCTAAATAGATTTATAGCCACAGTATCATCTAACCAAGATAATTATGATTCAAACTCGATAGCACCTGCTACTCCAGAGTGAAATCTTACCTGCCGATGTCTACGGCGAAGTCACCACGGATGGTGCCTGGCTCAGAGGCCAGGGGGTTGGTGGCGCCAATGATCTTGCGTCCAGTGGCGACGACGCTCTTGCCCTCCCAGACCATGGCGACCACGGGGCCGGAGACGATGTACTCCACGAGCCCGCCGAAGAAGGGCTTGGATGACAGATCGGCGTAGTGCTGCTCAGCGAACGACTTCTCCACGTTCTGGAGCTTCAAGCCTGCGCGCACACAGTTCACAGATCAGCAAGCAAATCATTACCCGAACTACGGACTGCGCACGGATCAGCTAACTTCAAAGCCTAACTCAAAGAGAATCGGGAGAGGCTTGTTTCATACCCTTGAGGTAGAAGCCCTTCTTCTCGAAGCGGCTGATGATCTCGCCGATCTGAGCAGAACAAGGAGAACACAGATCGATGTCAGCACAAACTAGCGACTGAGAAAACGAGCTTGAGGAGGAGAAGAGGAGAAGGTGCTTACGAGGCCCCTCTGGACGCCGTCGGGCTTGATCATGATGAAGGTCTGCTCCGCCATTGCTGTTGAGAGGTGCTGCTGCGGCTCGCTTGAGAGTTCTGGTTGGGATTGGTCGGCGCGGTAGGGGAGAGAGGAAACCCTAGATGGACGCGCGAGAATATATAGGGGGCCGCCCGGCCGCCCCGCACGTGTCTCTCGCTCGTGTCGTCTGTCGTGCTTTGCTATGGGCCTGGTGAATGCGAATAGGGTGCTGTGGGCTCTGACGGTTGTTTGGGCCTCCTGGGCTTTCAGTGGGCTATCTTGTTTGAGTGGATTACTTTATAGGGCATGTTTTTTTTCTTTTACAAATTTCCCTGTATTACTTAAGTGTGGGACCATGTTGGGCCAGCACAATAGAGTCAAATAAGCAATACATTTACATAGACAAAAGTGGGTGCGGAAAACCTCATTGCGAGAATCAACCGTGATGCATACCTGTAACACCCGAATTTCCAGAAATTCAAAGTGCCCGTTATGCATTCCACCACAATCCCAGAATCATTGTTGTGATACACATAACGTAGTTGGTAACCAGTTCCATAGACATTACAATACGAATAGTTCAAATACAAATGGTCATAGTGACCAAGTTCATATTACAACACAATATAGCAGCGGAAATAACGTCTTCGGGCCCATGCCTTCACCCTACAGGCAATGGCGACTCAGGAGATGATCTGAGTTCTGGTACTCATCTTCATAACCTTCCTCCGGATAATCTTCCCCATAGTCTGGCCACGTTGATAGCCAAGGACACAGCCATGAGTACATTGGATGCACTCGCAAACCATCTTATAAACAAAATGATGAAGTAGATATGCATGGTTGATATGGTGGACTAAGCACTAGGTTTGTTTGCAAAAGCTAGTTTTGTTTCCCAAGAATGTTCATTAATAGAGAAGAGGATTTAATTCTCTAAGTTCAATCTAAAGAGGAACTTCAAGTGTTGGTCAACACCAATGTCAAGTCAAGCCATTCACCAAGTTCACCATAGGTTGTTAACATTCTTGACAAAAGTCAAGTACAGCTTGCCAACTGTCCATGACCGTGGATGCGGCTATTCGAATAGTTTTGAAACCTCTGCAGAGGGGTACACTTTACCCACAAGATTCGATACATCTACCGAGAGAGATCCACGGATCGTCATACACTGAGTATGCGAGGTTCAGATAATCAAACAAACTCTTTCACTTGTTCACTCTAGTATATGATCCTTTCCTAGAGCCCGAGATACGGACATCTCCGTTCCGGCGTCTCTAGTTTTGCCCGTTACAGGATGCTGCATGAATGGAAATTTCCACCAGGTTTGGAAGTACCCGCGCACGGTGCACTTCTATAAAGGATGATACAAGGTCTCCCATACTAGGGTAAACAAGCTACGGACTAAGCCCCTTCCCATTTAGGGGTAATGTGGTCGTACGGTAATGGTTGGCTCACATGGTACATCACTTATTATCATTTACAAATCCATTCCATAGTCTTTAGTCAAGATTATTTTCCTTCGTAAAACCATCATGTAGGAGAAATCTCCAATTCAAGTTTTCAAGTTCAAGTCACCAATTTCAAATAGGGTTCCCCTTATAGAAGGCCTCAATTTTATTAGCGACTAAGCAACTACATTGAGTGATGGTACCACTAAATAGTGTAGGATAAACTTAGCTTGATACTCTTGCTAAGCAAGATATCACTACACAACTATCATTCTAGAGTAGCAATTCAATCATGCAATTTACTTAAAAACAAGTAGAATGCAATAGGAAAAACTAGGCATTTGGAGTATGATTCAAAAGATGGCTTGCCTTGGTTGGCAAAGTGTCCTGGGTAGTCTTCTTCTTCTTGATAAAATCCCCCCTCAATATCCTGTTCAGCAACACTAGCATCTAATAACGAATAAACACAATGCACACAATCACTTAAACAATACCAACAACACTCCAAGCACACATACTTGTTTTCAAACAATAGTAGTCATGTTGAATTTTATTGAGTTGGTTTGCAAGTTTTCTTCCAAGTTTCCATTAAGTGTGCAAGTTGGATTTTCTACCATGTGCCATGTGTTGATCACTTTCTTAGCATTGGTATGAAACCAAGAATATTAGGGCTAGTTCAAGTGGAGAGGGATTAATTAAGTAAATTGGTAGTGAGGGAAATGTCAAACTAAGTGTCTATTGGGATCTATCATTTTATGCTACAAACTAAGATTGGATTAGAAGTTAATTGAGGGTACTAACAAGGTTTCAAATGGTAATGGCTCTAGTAACCAGTAGGTAGGTTAGTTTAGGAGTTCATAAACTTAAGTTCAAGATTTTCTAATTTCTAATTAACTTTCTAGAATAATTTCCAAGGTTAAAGGGCTGCGGGTTAAATTGTTTTTATCAAATTAAATAGCTAACTCAAATCAGATTACAACCAATTTCAGGGGCTAGGTTATTTTCTAAGCTTTCCAACGAGTATTCATTTACTAAAAACAGATTTGTAAAACTCCAGGAATTTAAATTCAAAAACTAGATCTGAATCGAAATTCGAAACGGGCGGGAAAAGAAAAATTATAACGGATCGAATTTTAACGGAAGCTGGGCCGCACCGAGGAATTCCCGAACGGGCCGGCCCAATACCGCTTCGCCGAGCGGGAGAGGTTTTTGTTTTAAACCTGGCAGGTGGAGCCCACCGGTCAGGTCACTTATTAAAACCGAATCGGTACATCGCCGTAGGATTAGAATCCAACGGCGCGTCGCCGTCGTCTACCTCAGGCTCGGCCAGGACTCACCGGCGATGCAAAGAGAAGGTGTTCGACGGCGAGGCTCGATGGAGAGGAAGCAGTTCTTGTCGGCGGTGAAGCAGAACGGCGACGGCGGCTTGACTCCTCCGCCTGGCACCGGCGGCGACTCCAACGGCGGCCGGACTCCTCCGAATCACGGCGGCTCGGCTTCACAGAGCTCAGACGTTTCCGAGGGGAAGAAGAAGAGGGAGAGGCTGGGAACGGTGGCAGAGGTGGTGTGCTTCTCTGGTGCGTCGAGGGGGTCCTTTTATAGGCACGGGGGAGCGCGGGAGAGGCGTTTCCAAATCTTGGTCGGGGCGGGAAAAATCCCACACACGGCGGCTCCGGCGAGGGCTGTGGACGCATGGGGCATACGGGCGGTACCGTGGTGCTTACGCACGCGCTCTGGCGCGGCATGACGGCCTCGGCAACGGCTAGAACGGGTACTCTTGTCGGTTGACTGGGAAGAAAAAGAGAGAGCCATTTCTCTGTCCACTGGCCGGGGTCCGGGCTGGAGCAGTGGGGGTTCGACAGCGGAGAGGGAGAGGGTGCCGTAGGGTACGGTTAGGTCGGCTAGGTCGTACGGCAGAGACGTCATCTACAGTGGGTTTGATTTCACTGAAATTTGCCCACCAAGTGTTCGACACAAAGCCCGCATGAAATTCAAATTCAGGTTTTTGAAAATTTCCTCCGTGGGTTATCAAGGTATTCAACAAGGTTTCCAAATATATTTTTATTGTGCTGAAAGGTGAAGTTTTTGCGAAAAACCTAATTGCAATTTAGAATGGTTGCTGATTTAGATTCAGACTTTGGCAGAAGTTTGAGTTAGGTTAGAATTTGAATTTTTGTTTGAAACTTCTTGGTCAAGTGAGTATGTGGTCTGGTCAAGCTCAACCAACTGACCACACACTTAGTTGAGTTACAGATTGCTTAATCTAAGTGTCCAAAGTAGGGTAGTGGTTAACTTTTTCTAGATCCAACTTTTCTTTTCTTTTCTTTATTTCTTTTGCTTCTGGTTTCTTTAGCTCTTGTAGTTCTTCTCTAATGCTTAGGTTGGTTAGGTTTTGCTTAACTAAACAATATACAACAATTTCTAACACACATGCAATCATAGAAAAACACTTACTCAAATACTATGCATACATGCAATATGAGATGAAAAAGTTTTATCTTGGTCCAAAATTTGGTACTTGAATAAGAGGAAGTAGGTTACAAATTTTTGAGTTGTTACAATCTTCCCCCCTTAAAAAGAATCTCGTCCTCGAGATTCACTAACTAAGAACTGAAAAGATTTGGAAATTCTTTCTGAAGGTAATCTTCGCGTTCCTAAGTGGCTTCATCTTTGGTGTGATTGCTCCACTAAACTTTCAGAAACTTGATGCTTCGGGTTCGAGTGGTTCGATATGCTTCCTCGAGGATACGGGTAGGTACTTCATGATAGGTCAAATCCTTATTGATGTCCACAGAACGGTGATCAATATTCTTGAAGATTTCTGGCTTCTCTGGAACTTCAAGACATTTCCGAAGTAATGACACGTGAAAAACATCGTGCACTTCAGACAATTCAGGGGGCATTTCCAACTGATAAGACACTTCTCCTCTGCGGCCTAGTATCTTGAAGGGTCCAATATACCTTGGTGCAAGCTTTCCTTTTACTTGGAATCTCTGCATTCCCTTGAGAGGTGATACTCTAAGATAGACAAAATCTCCAATCTTGAAGGTCAGTCTTCTACGTCTCTTGTTAGCATAACTCTTCTGTCTAGACTGGGCTGCCTTGAGGTACTCACGAATCATGCGAACCTTCTCCTCAGCTTCTTGCAGAATATCAGGTCCAAATATCTTACTATCTCCAGTTTTAGACCAATTCAAAGGGGTACGACACTTTCTTCCATATAAAGCTTCAAATGGGGCCGTTTGCAAACTGGCTTGATAACTGTTATTGTAGGAAAACTCCGCGAAAGGCAGACAATCTTCCCACTTAGCTCCATAGGCTAGAACACAGGCTCGCAACATATCTTCAAGTATTTGATTTACTCTTTCGGTCTGTCCATCAGTCTGAGGGTGGTAAGCTGTGCTAAAGGCTAATTTGGTTCCCAAGGCTTGGTGCAAACGTCTCCAAAATCTTGAGGTGAATTGGGTTCCTCGATAAAAAACTATGGTTTTAGGGACTCCATGCAAACTAACAATTCTGGATAGATAAAGGTCTGCCAGCTGTCCTGATGTATAAGTGGTCTTGACAGGAACAAAGTGGGCAACTTTGGTCAGTCTATCCACAATAACCCAGATAGAGTCATTTCCGCGGCTAGACCTCGGAAATCCAGTGATGAAATCCATTCCAACTGATTCCCACTTCCATTCCGGAACTTGCAAAGGTTGCAGCAGTCCAGCAGGACGTTGATGTTCAGCCTTGACTCTTTGACAAATGTCACACTTGGATATGAACGATGCAATCTCACGCTTCATTCCATGCCACCAAAACTGTTCCTTTAAATCTTGATACATCTTGGTTCCACCGGGGTGGATGGAGTAAGGTGTCTCATGGGCTTCCTTCATAATGACTTCCTTCAGTTCTGAATCAGCCGGCACACAAATATGTCCTTTATACCAGAGAACTCCTTGATCATCTTCCTCAAATCCTGGCACTTTGCCGGAACTAATTCTGCGCTTAATTCCATCAATACTCTCATTTCCTTTCTGGGCTTCTTTGACTTGGCTCATCAAGGTGGGTTGAAACTCAAGGTTGGCTAAGAATCCTTGACTGACTAGTTCCAATCCAAATTTTTCAAACTCTTGGTGCAACATGGGTTGCTCCTCTTTGATCATCATATTCAAGGTGCATGGCTTCCTACTCAATGCATCGGCCACTACATTGGCCTTACCGGGGTGATAATGAATTTCCAGATCATAATCCTTGATCAACTCTATCTATCTTCTTTGCCTCATGTTCAACTCCTTCTGAGTGAAGATATACTTCAAACTCTTGTGATCAGTGTAGATCTCGCAACGGTTACCCATAAGATAATGCCTCCAGGTCTTCAAAGCTAGAACTACGGCTGCTAACTCTAGATCATGGGTTGGATAGTTTTCTTCATGAGGTCGAAGCTGTCGGGAGAGGTAAGCTATGACCTTGCCTTCTTGCATTAACACACAACCAAGTCCAAGTTTGGAGGCGTCGCAATAAACATCAAAGTTTTTGGTGATGTCGGGCATGGTTAGGACGGGGGTGGTCACCAATCGCTTCTTGAGCTCTTGAAAACTTTCTTCACATTTAGGGGTCCATTCAAACTTCTTGTCCTTCTTCAATAGTTGGGTCATGGGTCTGGCAATGCTTGAAAACCCTTCAACAAATTTGCGGTAATATCCTGCTAATCCGAGAAAACCTCTAACTTCTGTTTGAGTGGTAGGGGCTTCCCATTCCATGACTGATTTGATCTTCTTTGGGTCCACTGAAACTCCTCCAGCTGATAATACATGGCCTAAGAATCCAACTTCCTTCAACCAAAACTCATATTTACTAAACTTGGCATATAGCTGATGCTCTCTCAGGGTCTCTAAGATTAATCTCAAATGGGTTGCATGCTCTTCTTCGGACTTGGAATAGATAAGAATGTCATCAATGAAGACAACAACAAACTTATCCAAAAACTCCATGAAAACCTTATTCATGAGATTCATGAAATAGGCAGGGGCATTGGTTAATCCAAAGGACATTACGGTGTACTCATACAATCCATAGCGGGTAGTGAAGGCGGTTTTGGGTATATCGGTTGCACGGATCTTCAGTTGATGGTATCCAGTTCTAAGGTCAATCTTTGAGAAGACTTGAGCTCCAGTCAATTGGTCAAACAGATCATCAATCTTTGGGAGAGGATACTTATTTTTTATGGTAACATCATTTAGCTTGCGGTAATCAGTGCACAGTCTGCTGGAACCGTCACTTTTATCCACAAACAAGACGGGTGATCTCCAAGCAAATGAACTTGGCTGAATCAATCCCTTACTCAAAAGGTCATCCAATTGCTTCTTTAACTCCACTAGTTCAGCTGGGTTCATACGATAGGGTCGTTGGGCTATAGGTCCAGTTCTGGGGATAAGCTCAATGATAAACTCAATATCCCGATCCGATGGCATTCCGGGTAGCTCATCGGGAAAAACATCCGGGTATTCACAGATGATGGGAACTTGCTCTAGAGTTGGTCCTGAGATACTCTTATGACATCTGGTGATTTGGGGTGGTTTTACGGACACATGCTTTACTACAATTCCAGTGCTACTCTTCATGGTGATGGTCTTTTTGGCACAATCTATCACTCCTTGATGCTGCGACATCCAATCCATACCCAAGACTACTTCCAATCCCTTGGTTCCTAACACAATCAAACTGGCTAAGAATGCTATCCCATGGATTTCTATGGGCACTGCCAAGCAGGTCCAACTAGCCTTTGTTATTGACCCAGGTATTTGTACAGACATGGTATTTTTCAGGGGTGTTTGTTGAAGTCCACTTTTATCCGCAAATAACTTAGTGACAAATGAGTGTGAAGCTCCAGAATCAAACAGAACTCTTGCAGGAACTGAGTTAACAGGGAACATACCAAGCACAACATCGGTTGCTTCCTGAGCTTCTTCAACATTCATGTGGTTCAGACGACCTCGAGGGTGAGGCGGGTTCCTTGGTGGATAGTTCTTGCCATTTCCAACACGGCGCTGTTGCTGAGCAGGAGCAGTGGTCTTGGATGCATCATTCAGCTTCTTAGGGCATTCATTGGAGTAGTGCCCCTTGATTCCGCACTCATAACAGGTAACACCAGACTTGTCACCAGACTTGGGCAGCGCAGGTGCGCCATTTGGCCTTGGAGTATTGGGGTTGAAGTTGTTGCCATTAGGTCTTGGAGGGGTACGGTTGAAGTTGTTGCCGGTCAGACGGTTGGGAAAGTTGGGACGTGGAGCAGGTGCAGGTGGCCTCATAGGTCTAGGGGCAAAACCCATAGGTGGATTTCCCCTTGGCTTCTGCGAGTTGCTTGAGTTGCCTTGATACATCATACGGCACTTGCGGTTCTCTGCCGCTTGCTTGAGTTTGCCTTCCATCTGAATGGCAGAGTCAACCAATGACTCCAGGTCTGCAAAGGGAATGCTGACCAAGACATATTGCATCTCATCATGAAGTCCATTCAGAAACCTCTCTTGCTTCTTCTCATTTGTGTTGGTGTCATCTGGGGCATACCTAGACAAAGTGAGGAACTTGTCACGGTAATCAACCACAGATAGGGAGTCTTGCTTCAGATTTCTGAACTCATCCCTCATCCTTTTAACTAATCCCAAAGGAACATAGGCTTTGCTGAACTTGCTCTTGAACTCCTCCCAAGGCATCACATACCCTTGGGCTTGCATTGCACGAGTGCTATCCCACCAAGCTCTTGCGGCTCCAGCAAGATAGTGGGTGGTGTACAAGACCTTCTCATGTTCGCCAACTCCGGCGACTACCAAATTATTCTCCATGGTGCGAAGCCAGTCATCAGCATCTAAGGGTTCTTCAGACTTAGTGAACATAGGTGGGTTGGTGTTTTGGAAACTCCTTAACTTGGATCGGTGATCACCATGGCCATTGTTCTCTCCTTCACCATGGCCATTTCCATGACCATTGTTGTGGTTCATTGCCATCTGGGCTAGCTGCTGAAGAGTGGCCAAGTTAGCTTGGTGCTCAGCTCGGGCTGCTTCCCGGTCTTCCATGATCAACCTTAGCAGTTGTGCCACTTCCGGGTTCGGGGGTGGGGGTGCTCGCGGCATCTGAAGATAATGGGTGTAAGACAAGAGGGACAAACTAATTTGCTAAGTTTTGAATGTAAAACTAATGATGCATTTTAATCTTACTAAGGCCTGAAGGGCCAAATTCATATTTCATTCAACAAACATCAAACATACAACACATACGAGTTCACACATTACAAATGGTTTACATCAAACCATTGCGACTCGTCTACTAGAGAGGGGGATACAACTCACACCTACACGAAGTGACTTAAGGTGAACTCATAATTAGATAACACTTGGGTCTATAATCTAAACATCGGGCTCCTCGGGGTCATCCTCCTCATCCTCGATGAATCCAGCATCCTCATCATCTTCCTGATCATCCAGGTCCTCCATGAAATCATCCTCGTCGCTAATGAGGGCATTATCCTCCTTGCGGAGGTCAATGCCTTCCTCCTCACCAAGATGGTTCTCTAGATCTCCAATGTACTCAGTCAGCTCAGCCACCTGGGCCTTCAACTCTTCAATGGTCTCCTCCTTTTCCTGGCGCTGGCGGCGAAGGCTCTTGCGGTCCCTGGCAAGGATCCTGATGGTGCTCCTTGCCTCCACAAGTGCGAAGTGCTCAAGGTTGGCCTTGGTACGGGCACGATCTGCCTCCTGCTGAGTGGAGTATAGCAAAAAGTCCATGTGATCTATATATGAACTCGGCTCATTGTGCCCTGGCATGTTTGCGGGACGCCCATCCGCATCACGCCGAGCAAAGTTCCTAAAGCGTTCCACCTGGACCTCCTCAACATGCAGTCTGCATAAGCGGGCAGGCATCTCCTGCATACCTCGGACCAAACCATCGGCCCAAGTGTTCTCCACAAGCTCAAACTTGATCCTTGGAGAACTTAAACCTCCCTTCTTGCCACGGCAACTTGCCCTGACAAGCCACCGAAGCTCTCCATCCGGGTGCTCGTTGAGCACGGCTCCCTTGAACTCCGGATACAGACGATCCAAGAACAAGGTCAGGGTGGTGAGGTCGTGCTCGAAAACAAGGCTGCCACCATGCCCCAACTGGTAGTGCTCAGTGAACACCGGGGCCATCTACAAAATTTTAGATTAGATTAAGTTAGTGATCAACCCAAGTGTGCAAAATTTTAAGTAGGCAAAAACTGAATCATGTACAAAGCTTTGTAAATAGAGAGGAAAGACTAAGCAATTTTAAACCATTACTTATCTCTTTGCTTTTATAAAGGTTTCATCTAACGCCCATTCTAACTAAGGTCTCCTATGGTCAGCCTAGGCTCTGATACCAACTTGTAACACCCGAATTTCCAGAAATTCAAAGTGCCCGTTATGCATTCCACCACAATCCCAGAATCATTGTTGTGATACACATAACGTAGTTGGTAACCAGTTCCATAGACATTACAATACGAATAGTTCAAATACAAATGGTCATAGTGACCAAGTTCATATTACAACACAATATAGCAGCGGAAATAACGTCTTCGGGCCCATGCCTTCACCCTACAGGCAATGGCGACTCAGGAGATGATCTGAGTTCTGGTACTCATCTTCATAACCTTCCTCCGGATAATCTTCCCCATAGTCTGGCCACGTTGATAGCCAAGGACACAGCCATGAGTACATTGGATGCACTCGCAAACCATCTTATAAACAAAATGATGAAGTAGATATGCATGGTTGATATGGTGGACTAAGCACTAGGTTTGTTTGCAAAAGCTAGTTTTGTTTCCCAAGAATGTTCATTAATAGAGAAGAGGATTTAATTCTCTAAGTTCAATCTAAAGAGGAACTTCAAGTGTTGGTCAACACCAATGTCAAGTCAAGCCATTCACCAAGTTCACCATAGGTTGTTAACATTCTTGACAAAAGTCAAGTACAGCTTGCCAACTGTCCATGACCGTGGACGCGGCTATTCGAATAGTTTTGAAACCTCTGCAGAGGGGTACACTTTACCCACAAGATTCGATACATCTACCGAGAGAGATCCACGGATCGTCATACACTGAGTATGCGAGGTTCAGATAATCAAACAAACTCTTTCACTTGTTCACTCTAGTATATGATCCTTTCCTAGAGCCCGAGATACGGACATCTCCGTTCCGGCGTCTCTAGTTTTGCCCGTTACAGGATGCTGCATGAATGGAAATTTCCACCAGGTTTGGAAGTACCCGCGCACGGTGCACTTCTATAAAGGATGATACAAGGTCTCCCATACTAGGGTAAACAAGCTACGGACTAAGCCCCTTCCCATTTAGGGGTAATGTGGTCGTACGGTAATGGTTGGCTCACATGGTACATCACTTATTATCATTTACAAATCCATTCCATAGTCTTTAGTCAAGATTATTTTCCTTCGTAAAACCATCATGTAGGAGAAATCTCCAATTCAAGTTTTCAAGTTCAAGTCACCAATTTCAAATAGGGTTCCCCTTATAGAAGGCCTCAATTTTATTAGCGACTAAGCAACTACATTGAGTGATGGTACCACTAAATAGTGTAGGATAAACTTAGCTTGATACTCTTGCTAAGCAAGATATCACTACACAACTATCATTCTAGAGTAGCAATTCAATCATGCAATTTACTTAAAAACAAGTAGAATGCAATAGGAAAAACTAGGCATTTGGAGTATGATTCAAAAGATGGCTTGCCTTGGTTGGCAAAGTGTCCTGGGTAGTCTTCTTCTTCTTGATAAAATCCCCCCTCAATATCCTCTTCAGCAACACTAGCGTCTGATAACGAATAAACACAATGCACACAATCACTTAAACAATACCAACAACACTCCAAGCACACATACTTGTTTTCAAACAATAGTAGTCATGTTGAATTTTATTGAGTTGGTTTGCAAGTTTTCTTCCAAGTTTCCATTAAGTGTGCAAGTTGGATTTTCTACCATGTGCCATGTGTTGATCACTTTCTTAGCATTGGTATGAAACCAAGAATATTAGGGCTAGTTCAAGTGGAGAGGGATTAATTAAGTAAATTGGTAGTGAGGGAAATGTCAAACTAAGTGTCTATTGGGATCTATCATTTTATGCTACAAACTAAGATTGGATTAGAAGTTAATTGAGTGTACTAACAAGGTTTCAAATGGTAATGGCTCTAGTAACCAGTAGGTAGGTTAGTTTAGGAGTTCATAAACTTAAGTTCAAGATTTTCTAATTTCTAATTAACTTTCTAGAATAATTTCCAAGGTTAAAGGGCTGCGGGTTAAATTGTTTTTATCAAATTAAATAGCTAACTCAAATCAGATTACAACCAATTTTAGGGGCTAGGTTATTTTCTAAGCTTTCCAACGAGTATTCATTTACTAAAAACGGATTTGTAAAACTCCAGGAATTTAAATTCAAAAACTAGATCTGAATCAAAATTCAAAACGGGCGGGAAAAGAAAAATTATAACGGATCGAATTTTAACGGAAGCTGGGCCGCACCGAGGAATTCCCGAACGGGCCGGCCCAATACCGCTTCGCCGAGCGGGAGAGGTTTTTGTTTTAAACCTGGCAGGTGGAGCCCACCGGTCAGGTCACTTATTAAAACCGAATCGGTACGGCGCCGTAGGATTAGAATCCAACGGCGCGTCGCCGTCGTCTACCTCAGGCTCGGCCAGGACTCACCGGCGATGCAGAGAGAAGGTGTTCGACGGCGGGGCTCGACGGAGAGGAAGCAGTTCTTGTCGGCGGTGAAGCAGAACGGCGGCGGTGGCTTGACTCCTCCGCCTGGCACCGGCGGCGACTCCAACGGTGGCCAGACTCCTCCGAATCGCGGCGGCTCGGCTTCACAGAGCTCGGACGTTTCCGAGGGGAAGAAGAAGAGGGAGAGGCTGGGAACGGTGGCGGAGGTGGTGTGCTTCTCTGGTGCGTCGAGGGGGTCCTTTTATAGGCACGGGGGAGCGCGGGAGAGGCGTTTCCAAATCTTGGCCGGGGCGGGAAAAATCCCGGGCACGGCGGCTCCAGCGAGGGTTGTGGACGCATGGGGTGTACGGGCGGTACCGTGGTGCTTACGCACGCGCTCTGGCGCGGCATGACGGCCTCGGCAACGGCTAGAACGGGTACTCTTGTCGGTTGACTGGGAGGAAAAAGAGAGAGCGATTTCTCTGTCCACTGGCCGGGGTCCGGGCTGGAGCAGTGGGGGTTCGACAGCGGAGAGGGAGAGGGTGCCGTCGGGTACGGCTAGGTCGGCTAGGTCGTACGGCAGAGACGTCATCTACAGTTGGTTTGATTTCACTGAAATTTGCCCACCAAGTATTCGACACAAAGCCCGCATGAAATTCAAATTCAGGTTTTTGAAAATTTCCTCCGTGGGTTGTCAAGGTATTCAACAAGGTTTCCAAAGATATTTTTATTGTGCTGAAAGGTGAAGTTTTTGCGAAAAACCTAATTGCAATTTAGAATGGTTGCTGATTTAGATTCAGACTTTGGCAGAAGTTTGAGTTAGGTTAGAATTTGAATTTTTGTTTGAAACTTCTTGGTCAAGTGAGTATGTGGTCTGGTCAAGCTCAACCAACTGACCACACACTTAGTTGAGTTACAGATTGCTTAATCTAAGTGTCCAAAGTAGGGTAGTGGTTAACTTTTTCTAGATCCAACTTTTCTTTTCTTTTCTTTATTTCTTTTGCTTCTGGTTTCTTTAGCTCTTGTAGTTCTTCTCTAATGCTTATGCTGGTTAGGTTTTGCTTAACTAAACAATATACAACAATTTCTAACACACATGCAATCATAGAAAAACACTTACTCAAATACTATGCATACATGCAATATGAGATGAAAAAGTTTTATCTTGGTCCAAAATTTGGTACTTGAATAAGAGGAAGTAGGTTACAAATTTTTGAGTTGTTACAATACCATGGGCGGAGCCAAAAAAAAATTGAGGGGGCAATGATGTGCTAAGTGGGGAAAATTTTGATGCTAAGTGGGAGAAAAACATTATTTAGCTAGGCATATTACAATTACAAGGGGTCAAAAAATTGAGTGGGGGCAGCTGCCCCCTCCCCCATGGCTAACACGCTGCATCCGCCCATGATATGCATATCGTTTAGCCCAGTTGAACTTATCAGTCACTCAAGGAGTGCACGTGATGTGCAAAAAATTGAAGCTATATCGGCTTCGATGTGATTATTTATATTCGTCTAAGCACAGCGTGAACTACGGACATTTACAATTGGCATTCAGAGAAGAATGAATCTTTTCAGTTCCGGGCAACCGATTGTTGCCTTCTGCCTTGCTGGACAATACTTAGAAAGTGTGATTATTGACCCAAAGCCTATTCAAATTATGGAGTAGTATATAGGTTTACTCCTTTTATTTTTAACCTACGTACTAACACTAGTGGGGACAGGGCCTACAGTCCCGGCCCGTAAGGGGCTTTAGTCCCGGTTCCCCAACTGGGACCAAACAGGCGGGACTAAAGGCCTAACCTTTAGTCCCGGCCCTGTTACAAGCCGGGACCAAATGAGCTCCACGTGGGCGCCTGGGAGAGCCCTCAGGGGCAGGCCCTTTAGTCCCGCGTCATAAAACAGACCGGGACTAAAGAGTTTCTGCAGATTTTGTTTATTTTAGCGTTTTAGGGTTTAGGTGTTTGGGGGATTAACGTGATGCCTCGTTTGGTGCCTTGTTTGGTGTTCGGGAATTAGTTTTCGTATAATTCTAAATATACATGTTTATGCATATATATAAGATTAACTTATCTTACAAGCGAGCATATATATACAATTATATGGAGATCGGAATTATCGGGACTAGAGCCCGTCTATTCGATTACATGGACCAACATCAGTAATGGCCCCTAGCTACACTAAATCGTCCTTTGTCGTCTATAGCTTCTGTCCTCAGAAAGGTCGCTAGCTCCTCTGCAACAGCAATCGCGCGTTGCTCTGGTAGGTACTTCTCCCGCATGGCCGTGTACTATATAAGAAGAGGAGATGAATATGAATATAAATCATGATAACAAAGAATGATGGGTAAAAATAGAGGTGTGAATGTTTATTGCTTACGTCGTATCTGTAATCCTTGTGCTCAGAGGTAAACGTGCGAATGGTCTCGCAAACGTAGGATCCACATAGATGCGTCCCCCGTGGCTGCTGGTCGCACTTTACGAGAATAGAATATATATAATCAAAATAATAATCTAGCATCACAAATGTATTGAAAATAGAAGTATATCATACTACTACTTACCTGAGCCGCTCTAAAGGTCAGCTTCTCATGCTGGATACCGTCAGTCACGCACTTGAACCGCTTCCAAACCCTGCCCGACAAGGAAAATGATTTGCTAAGTTTTTCATTAATTGATATATCAGAAAATCATCGAAAGAGACCGATAGAGCGCAAGAATGATTGAAATTACCCTTGGAGCATGTCCTGCAGGCTTTGGAACTATTCCAAGGGTCTCGATAATGGGTCGAAGGCATCAACTCTTCCCTTATCAATTTGAATGTCCAACAGAATCCAGTGGTAGCTGCACATGTATATATATATGTGTGTCAGTAACTTATCAATTACACTTATAAGTGAATGGACACAACAGAGTAAGACCCTCACCTGAAGTTGTATGGAAACAGTATGTGGTCACAAAATTTTTGATCTGTTAGAAACCTTAGAAGGTTTTCCTCCGTCTCCTTGGGTTTATCAGTTAGCGTCGTTATATGTATTTTATCTGGGTCAATAAACCCAATATTTAGGATGTTCCTACTTTTATATTCCAGAATCTTCATTCTGCATAATAGAGTACAAGTCAGAACGGAACAAGTTATATGTAGACAATGAATTGAGATAACTGAACAAGTTATATGTAGACAACGAATTGAAAAACTTACAGACAATAGCAACTCATAAGCGATTTGTCGAGGGCGTCGGCATTGTACATCTGGAAGAGTTCATCAAAGTCGATATGGATGTCTTCGGGACGGCCGTAGTACTCCTGTGGGACACGCGCCACGATCATCGTTCTCCCATTCTTTGATTCACTTAAGTACCATGTATGCAAGTAACGCATATTTGTTGGGAGATCATCAAACTTATCTTTGCTGACCAAAGGCGCTCCCATGACAAACTGTGGCTTAGGGGCTACCACAGCCTTGGGTAACCTGTCGTCTTGGGAAGCCAGAACATCTTCAACCGGGATACCCCATTCATCCGCCCACTTCTTTGCTAATTCCAAATCTTACCCCTGCACCAGAGAGGGAACATTCTCGGGTAACACCCTGAGGGGTGGGATCGACTGTTTGGCCTGTTGTCCAAGCTGAGGAACGTCTGATCTTTTTTTTTTCTTGTAGTTGAACTTGATTTGCTCCCACTTGCACTTGCACGTGATCTGCTCTTTTTCCCTTCCTTCTACAATGTGCGTGTATAGTCGTCAGGCTTATGGTGTAAGTCATACTGTGATGGAAGGGTCGTGAAGTATTTTGCATATGCTATTTGCTTCTCGGTGTATTCCGGGCGGGGCTCGGGTTCCTTCTTTTTCATCTGCGCATCATAATGTTCCTTTGCTATCCTGGCGTTTTCCTCGTCGGTACGATCATAAGGTCTGATAGGAAGATTAGCATGAGGTACCTTTGGGAGGGGCGACAGTTTGCGCTTTGGGGAGCTCCGTCGCTTAGAACTCATCGACGGAGCGTTCTTGCTGGCACGCTTCCGCTTAGTATCCTTAGCGGGCGGCGGCGGAGACGGCCGGCCCAAGTCCGGTGGCGGTGATCGAGATGGACTCGTGTTGTGGTGGCCGTCGTCATGTGGAGGGCTTGGAGGTGATGGAGGTGTAGGTGACCTGCGATGACTCGGAGGCGGTGTTGTCCTTGGGGCCGAGCCTGGAAGCTTGATGTAGTTCTTGTCCCATAGGATGACTCCACCCAGTACTTCTCCGAGTGTCCTCTCATCTTCGGGTCCAGCTATGTCGAGCTCCATATCATGAAACCCCGACACGATTTCATCCACCCCGACTTTAGCAAAGCCAGCTGGAATCTCACGGCCATGCCAGCGTACATCAGGGCCAGAAGGTAAAGCTTGTCCGACGGCCATCTTCATGGATATGTTCTTGAATCTCTGATGGAGTTCACATGATGTTGACTCCTTGATTCCATCCACGGGGTAGTCGGGACCGCCCTCTATCATTCTTCGTGCATCGTCGGGCGGGGCCTCAGATTCAGCCACGCTGCTTTTCCGCTTAGATGGGGCGCCGGTAATATCGAGTGCAGGATCTTCCTGGCGCGCTACTCCTCTAAGCTCGTCAATCTGCTTCTGTTGCTCGTTAAGCCTGACAAGCAACTGGTTGAACTTGTCATTCTCCTCATCCTGCTGTCGCTTCTTTGCTCTCGCTCGGCTTCTGTAAGTGTCTTGGTCTCTGGCAAACCCAAGCCACCACGGGTAAGAAGGACCGAAGCCTCGCGTTCGTCCTCCATGTTCTTCATTGCCGAGGACCAGTGTGAGCAAATCTTTCTCTCTATCTGGAGTGAACTGTCTTTTTCCCTCTTTAATTTCTTTCACTATCTTTTTCCAATTCTCCCTGGGTATCCTAAGACCGTCACTGCAGATGAGGTCCCCTGTTTCTTCGTCGTACGAACCACCATGCGCAAGGAACCAATTTCTTGCTCTCAATTCGCACTCATCACGAATGGGTTCAGGTATGATGCCTTTAGCTAGCATATCTTGCTCTTTCTTATCCCACTTTGGGATGGCAGTCTCATAGCCCCCTGGCCCCAGCGTGTGGTGATATTTCTTCTTGTCGGCATTTTTCTTGTTCTTTTCTGATAATGCCTTGGCATCTTCTGACTCCTTGTACTCCTGAAATGCCTTCCAGTGATTCGCCTGCTTGGCTAGATACCCCTCGAATACTAGCACTTTCTTTGTCTTCCGATAGTTTTTCCATAGCTTCTTCTTCCAGCTACGGAACAGTTCGGCCATCTTCTTTAGAGTCCACTGCTTGACTTTGGCCCTCAGTTTTTTTGCAGCGTCTTCATTCTCACATTCTGGCAGGTTGAAATGTGACATGAGATCATTCCAAAGATTATCTTTGTACCTTTCGACGACATAGTCACTATCGGCTGCCCCTTTGCGCTTGTTCCACTCCCGAACGCTGATCGGGACGTGATCCCTAATGAGAACTCCGCATTGCTTCTTGAATGTGTCAACAGCATTCTTAGGAAGCTTGGGTTCGCCCGTAGGCAATATCACCTCAAAGGTGTAATGCGTCCGTGCATCCAACTTTTTAGTCGGGCCTCGTTTCGTAGCTTTGCTCGATGTGGAGGCCTAAGAGGGAGAAACATTCGTCAAATGAATGTATATGTATACAATATAGAGCTATCTCCAATATTTTTCACATATTACAAGTGATTGTCGAACTTCATATGTATACCTCGCCGGACTTTATTATTTCTCCACCGGCTTCTCCACCGGCTTCTCCATCAGTGGAGCTATCACCTTCTCCGTCATTGGAGCTATCTCCTGCCCCATCGGCTTCATCTTCGTGTCGGTCGACCTCCATTCCATCTCCGGAGGGGTTTAGATATGACGACGGAGATTCAGCTGGTTCAACGTCGGGGGCGTCTTTGATTATATCTTCGAGAAGTTCTTCCTCTTCGAGGTTCCTGCTATGTGGATCCATAGTTTCTGCAAAATACGGACATTTGATTAACTAATAAACTAACAAACTTCAAACTTAAAAATACTAACAATGTATGATGCTAGATTATTATTCTTTTTCTATTTGCAAAATAATTCTATTTCTATTTGCAAAATAATTCTATTTCTATTTGCAAATTAATTCTATTTCTATTTGCAAAATAATTATAACTAAATAATTCTAACTAAATAATTCTAACTAAATAATTCTAACTAAATAATTCTATTTCTATTTGCAAAATAATTCTAACTAAATAATTCTATTTCTATTTGCAAATAAATTCTAACTAAATAATTCTAACTAAATAATTTTAACTAAATAATTCTATTTCTATTTGCAAATAAATTCTAACTAAATAATTCTATTTCTATTTGCAAATAAATTCTAACTAAATAATTCTATTTCTATTTGCAAATAAATTCTAACTAAATAAATCTAACTAAATAATTCTATTTCTATTTGCAAATAAATTCTAACTAAATAATTCTAACTAAATAAATCTAACTAAATAATTCTATTTCTATTTGCAAATAAATTCTAACTAAATAATTCTATTTCTATTTGCAAATAAATTCTAACTAAATAATTCTAACTAAATAATTCTATTTCTATTTGCAAATAAATTCTAACTAAATAAATTCTAACTAAATAATTCTATTTCTATTTGCAAATAAATTCTAACTAAATAATTCTAACCCTAATATCTAACCCTAACACTAACTAATTCTAACCCTAATATCTAACTCTAATATCTAACCCTAATAATTCTAACCCTAATATCTAACCCTAATATCTAACCCTAACACTAATTAAATTAACAAATTAACAAATAATATCTAACCCTAACACTAACTAATTAACAAATTAATTTTTTTTTAAAACCTTGCAGATGGCACGGCGGCGGGCACGTACGACGGCGTCTGGCACGGCGGCGGGCACGGCGGCGCGACGGCTGGGACGGCGGCGGAAACGGCGGCGCGGCGGCTGGCAATACGGCGGGCGAGGCTGGCGGCGCGGCGGCCGGCGGGCGCGGTGGCTGCAGGCACGGCGGCGGCGAGCTCGGGCGGTGGTTCGGGCGCGGCGGCGGGCACGGCGACACGGCGGCGGCGAGCTCGGGTGCGGTGGCTAGCGCGGCGGCGGCGAGCTCGGGCAGCCTGACAGCGTCGTCGGTGAACTCCTCGCGCGCGAAACTGCCAAGTCCGAACAGGCGGGGACGAAGTGTCACCTTTTATACCCCGGACCTTTAGTCCCGGGCGGTGGTTCAAGCCGGGACTAAAGGGGGGCCTTTAGTCCCGGTTTGAGCCACCGCCCGGAACTAAAGGCCTCGGGGGGGGGGGGGGGGGTTCCAGCACCAGGGCCTTTAGTCCCGGTCTGTGGCCCGGGCCGGGACTAAAGGCCTATTTTCTGTTTTTTGTTTTATAAATAGTTATCTGTTTGCATATTTGAGAATTTGACAAAACTATGAAAATGAAAAGTGTTTGAAATTGAATAAATAATTCAAAACTTTTTTATATTTTCAAAATTAATTATTTTAACTATCCTAACTATTAACTATTTTGCCATTTTCAATTAAAAACTATGTTTATTAATATTCTTTTTGCATATTTGAGAATTTGACAAAACTATGAAAATGAAAAGTGTTTGAAATTGAATAAATAATTCAAAACTTTTTTCTATTTTCAAAATTAATTATTTTAACTATCCTAACTATTAACTATTTTGCCATTTTCAATTAAAAACTATGTTTATTAATATTCTTTTTGCATATTTGAGAATTTGACAAAACTATGAAAATGAAAAGTGTTTGAAATTGAATAAATAATTCAAAACTTTTTTCTATTTTCAAAATTAATTATTTTAACTATCCTAACTATTAACTATTTTGCCATTTTCAATTAAAAACTATGTTTATTAATATTCTTTTTGCATATTTGAGAATTTGACAAAACTATGAAAATGAAAAGTGTTTGAAATTGAATAAATAATTCAAAACTTTTTTCTATTTTCAAAATTAATTATTTTAACTATCCTAACTATTAACTATTTTGCCATTTTCAATTAAAAACTATGTTTATTAATATTCTTTTTGCATATTCGAGAAGCTCCGCCACGGGAGATGGCGGAGCCGCTTCTACTTTTGTCTTGTTCCAAGGTTTAGTACATTCCATACATGCATTACATAAAAGGTTTAATACATTATTACATTATTGCACCAACATTCCTATCTATTATTTCTGTTTTCTTCTGGGTCGTAGCCATGGAGAATCTTCATCATTCAGTAGGATGCTTGGGTCAGTTTTCACTTTGAATGGCGGAATTTCATGAAACTTATTATAATCTACTGACATGTCTGTCTTGTCATCTACTCCCACGAAGTTTCTTTTCCCTGAAAGAACTATGTGGCGCTTTGGCTCATCGGACGATGTCTTCTTTTGCTGATTTCTTTTTCTCGTTTTTGTAGACATGTCCTTCACATAGAAAACCTGAGCGACATCGTTGGCTAGGACGAATGGTTCATCCATGTACGCAAGATTATTGAGATCCACTATTGTCATGCCATACTTTTGGTCTACAACTACCCCGCCTCCTGTCAGCTTCACCCATTTGCACCGAAACAAAGGGATCTTAAAAGTAGGTCCATAGTCAAGTTCCCATATTTCCTCTATGTACCCGTAATATGTTTCCAAACAGTGCCCATTCTCGTCTGTTGCATCAAAGCGGACACCACTGTTTTGGTTGGTGCTCTTTTTATCTTGGGCAACCGTGTAAAATGTATTCCCATTTATCTCGTACCCTTGGAAAGTACATATAGTCGAAGATGGTGGCCTGGCCAAACAGTACAGCTGATCTCCAACGGTGTCGTCATTCATGAGATGTGTCTGCAACCAACTGCCAAAAGTCTTCTCGTGTTCCCCTTTAATCCAAGAGTCAGCCTTCCCCGGGTTTTCGGAGCGTATAATATTCTTGTGTCTCACGATATACGGAGCCACCACGGTGGAATTGTGTAGAACTGTGTAGTGTGCTTGAGAGAAAGAATGCCCGTCCATACATACTTTTGCTTTCTTTCCTAGTGTGCCTTTTCCTGTCAGCCTACCCTCATACCGAGATTCAGGAACACCAATCGGCTTAAGGTCAGGAAGAAAGTCCACACAAAACTCAATGACCTCCTCTGTTCCATAGCCCTTGGAGATGCTTCCTTCTGGCCTAGCACGGTTACGAACATATTTCTTTAAGACTCCCATGAACCTCTCGAAGGGGAACATATTGTGTAGAAACATAGGACCGAGAATTCTAATCTCTTCGACTAGGTGAACTAGGAGGTGTGTCATTATATTGAAGAAGGATGGCGGGAACAATAACTCGAAGCTGACCAGACATTGGACCACATCAATCTGTAACCCTGATAGACTTTCTCGATCGATTACCTTTTGAGAAATTGCATTGAGGAATGCACATACCTTCACAATTGCCAGGCGAACATTTTCTGGTAGAATTCCCCTCAATGCAACCGGAAGCAATTGCGTCAAAAGCACGTGGCAGTCATGAGACTTTAGGTTTTGGAATTTTTTGTCTTTCATATTTACGATTCCCTTTATATTCGACGAGAAGCCAGTCGGGACCTTGATACTGAAAAGGACTTCAAAGAAGATTTCCTTCTCTTCCTTGGTAAGAGCGTAGCTGGCACGCCCTTGAAACTGCCCTGGATGCATGCCATCTCTTCCTTTATGACGTTCCTGGTCCTCCCGTGCTTCCGGTGTATCTTTTGACTTCCCATACAAGCCCAAGAAGCCTAGAATATTCACGCAGAGATTCTTCGTCAGGTGCATCACGTCGATTGCGGAGCGGACCTCATGGACTTCCCAATAGGGTAGCTCCCAAAATATAGATTTTTTCTTCCACATGGGTGCGCGCTTATCAGGGCCGTTAGGAACAGGTTGGCTGCCAGGACCCTTTCCAAAGATTACTTTTAAATCTTTGACCATATCAAATACTTCAGCACCAGTACGGGTGACAGGCTTCCCCCGGGGTTCTGCCTTGCCATTGAAATGCTTGCCTTTTTTCTTTAAGGGATGCTTGGGCGGAAGAAAACGACGATTGTACGGGTACATATTCTTCCTACATTTGTCCAGATATATACTTTCTGTCTGATCCAAACAGTGCGTGCATGCATTGTATCCCTTGTTTGACTGTCCTGAAATGTTACTAAGAGCAGGCCAATCATTGATGGTTATGAAAAGCAACGCTCGAAGGTCAAATTCCTCTTGTTTGTGCTCGTCCCACACACGTACACCTGGTTTGGCCCACAGCTGTAAAAGTTCATCAACTAATGGCCTTAGATACACATCAATGTCGTTGCCGGGTTGCTTTGGACCTTGGATAAGCACTGGCATCATAATGAACTTCCGCTTCATGCACAACCAAGGAGGAAGGTTGTAGATACATAGAGTAACGGGCCAGGTGCTGTGACTGCAACTCTGCTCCCCAAAAGGATTCATGCCATCTGTACTCAGACCAAACCATAAGTTCCTTGCATCACCTGCAAATCTCGGGAACTCTCTCTCGATTTTTCTCCACTGCCGACCATCAGCGGGGTGCCTCAACTTATCGTCTTTCATACGATCTTCCATGTGCCATCGCAACAACTTTGCATGATCTTTATTTCTGAACAGACGTTTCAACCGTGGTATTATAGGAGCATACCACATCACCTTGGCAGGAACCCTCTTCCTGGGTGGCTCGCCCTCAATATCACCAGGGTCATCTTTTCTGATCTTATACCGCAATGCAGTGCATACCGGGCATTTATCCATATTCTCGTACTTCTCACTGCGGTAGAGGATGCAGTCATTAGGGCATGCATGTATCTTTTGCACGTCTAATCCTAGAGGGCAGACAAGCTTCTTTGCTTCGTATGTGCTGGCGGGCAATTCGTTCTTTCTTGGAAGCATCTTCTTCATCAGTACCAACAACTTTTCGAATGACGAGTCAGTCACACCGGTCTCTGCCTTCCACTTCAGCAATTCCAGTGTGCTACCCAGCTTCTTCTGGCCATCTTCACAAGTTGGGTACAACAATTTGTTGTGGTCCTGTAACATCTGCTCGAACTGCAACCTCTCCTTTTCTGTGTCGCAGCCTCGCCGTGCATCAGAAATGACCCGGCCAAGATCATCAGCGGGCTCATCTGGTTCCCGTTCTTCACCCTGATCTTCTTCTTCATTGTCTTCCATTGCGGTATCAGCATACTCAGGGAACATAGATCGGTAGTTGTCATCATCGTTCTCTTCTTCTTCATCGTCGTCTTCCATCATAACCCCTCTTTCTCCGTGCTTGGTCCATACATTATAGCCCGACATAAAACGGGACCGAAGCAGGTGGCTCTGAATGACTCTTGAGGAAGTGTAATCCTTCTCATTCCGACATTCAACACATGGACAAAACATATAGCCACCACCATGCTTATCCGCATCGGCTGCATCTCGAAAAGAATGCGCGCCTTCTCTGTAAGCGGCTGTGCGTCGATCACCGTACATCCATGGATGGCTCATCTGCGTTATACGACAGTATATCAAATACAATCACGATCCTAAAAATTAGTACCGCACGGTCTAAACGAGGAAATATAGTTGCTAACCTTTTAGAATAAGTAGAAATAAAGAGGAAGAGGTTTAAGCGTGGCTCGGGCATCTCATATCGTAGTTGTGTTCGGTGAACTGAAGCGGCATCGCTCTAACACACATTTCAACAAACACCTCTAGTGCATCCAAGAAAAATGGAGAGCTAGCACACACCCACACTCTTCCATCCAAGAAAAATGCAAGGAAGAGGGGAGAGAGGGGCTGTGGCCAATATATATAGGCAGAGGACTTTAGTCCCAATTTGAGACACAAACCGGGACTAAAGGAGGCGCACATGCGGGCTGCACACCGCATAGCCCTTTAGTCCCGGTTTGTATCTCAAACCGGGACTAAAGGCTCCTTACGGGCCGGGACCAAAGCCTCCTGGGCGACTAGGCGATTTTGGGGCGATGTGGCCGGGCCTTTAGTCCCGGCCCAGATGGAGGCCGGGACTAAAGGGTCCAGGCCAAAGGCCCGTTTTCCACTAGTGTAAAAAATATACATACATGCATGACAATGATGGGCTAAAACATCTTATATTTTAGAACAGATGGAGTACAAGATTTTGACGAACCTTAACATCCAAAGCTTATCTTTTATTTCGCATGTCATCTTTGTTGTACATACACTACACTAGTTGTCTCGATGTTTATTTTTGACAAAAGTATGTTTTCTGAGCTGGTCTCCTGCTGTCTTTAACCCGTGATATATGTGACAACAACAGTACTCCATCCACCGCGACATCAAGCAGGAGAACATACTTCGATGTAATCGTGTCTATTCCTCTAAGCACACCTGTATATGTAAAGTATAACTCTTGCTGTTCTCATGGAAGAGGCCAATTAAAAAATTATTACTGAAGATCCAAAGCAAAATTGACATCATAACAATTGTGCAAAGATACTTTTAATCCGCTGTACTAGCAAACTATCGTGCATATAGTTGCTGCATTGATCCTTTCCCAAAAAGAATAGTTGCTGTGTCAATCGTATAGTCATAATACACACATTGTCATGTCAGTTTGATCGTTACACCTTCTGCAACCATAGTACAATTGTTGTCACATGGCAGCTCAAGCTGGAGAGTCATCAACGAGCGTTGGTGAACCATGGTCGCCGGAGCGCGGCGCTCGCCGACAGCCACTTGCCGATGTTGCATGAGAGGAGGCCCCGCAGAATCTCGAAACCTTCTTCGGAGAGGAGGTGCTCGGGGAAGTGCTCTCGCAGCCTGTTGCGGCCGGGGATGACACGCGGCGGCGTCACCAGTTTCCTGGCGAGCGGCAAGGACTCGTAGGCTGGCCACGTCGTAAATGTGGAAGATAATCAAACAATGCACAGGCCCAATTGGGGCCGGCTGCTCTCATATATATAGACGGATTTACAGATACAACTCTGAAATACACGGGGATCTATATCTATACAATATATATCTCAACACCCCCCCGCAGTCGAAGGGTCGGCACCGACACATAGACTGGAGCGAAACTCAGGAAAAGTCGTGGACGGCAATCCCTTCGTCATGATATCGGCAAACTGCTGAGACGTCGGTACGTGAAGTACTCGAACATGACCGAGGGCAACTTGCTCACGGACAAAGTGGATGTCCAGCTCGATGTGCTTGGTGCGTCGATGATGAACGGGGTTGGCGGAGAGGTAGACAGCCGAGACGTTGTCGCAGAAGACCACCGTAGCCTTGTCAACGGGACAATAGAGCTCGGAGAGAAGCTGACGAAGCCAAGTGCACTCAGCCACGGCGTTAGCCACGGCGCGGTACTCGGCCTCAGCGCTGGAGCGTGACATGGTGGGCTGCCTCTTGGAGGACCAAGAGACGAGCGATGAGCCGAGATAGACGCAGTAACCGCTGGTGGAGCGCCGCGTGTCCGGGCAGCCCGCCCAGTCCGCATCCGAGTAGGCGACGATGTCGGTCGGTGTCGAGGGCGAAGCGTACAACGACAGGCCGTAGCCCATGGTACCACAGATGTAACGGAGTATCCGCTTCACCGCGGCCCAATGGGCATCCCGAGGAGCATGCATATGCAAACACACCTGTTGCACAGCATACTGGAGCTCCGGACGTGTCAACGTCAAGTACTGAAGAGCGCCGACGATGGAGCGGTAGAACGGTGCGTCGGAAGCCAGCGAGCCATCACTAGCCGAGAGCTTGGCCTTCGTGTCGACAGGAGTAGGCGCAGGGTTGCAGTTAAGCATCCCGGCACGCTCGAGAAGCTCGTGAGCATACTTCCGCTGATGAAGGAAGAACCCGTCCGCACGCCGGACAACCTCGATGCCAAGGAAGTAGTGGAGCGGGCCGAGGTCCTTCAACGCAAACTCAGTGCGAAGACTGTCGGTGAGCTGTCGAAGAAGACCAGCGGTGGAGGCCGTCAAAATGATGTCGTCGACGTACAGCAGCAGATAGGCCATGTCGTTGCCGGTCTGGTAGACGAACAGCGACGCATCGGACCGCGTGGAGCGGAAGCCGAGCTGATGCAGAAACGCGGCGATGCGCTGGTACCAGGCGCGGGGCGCCTGCTTCAGTCCATACAAGGACCGAGAAAGCAAGCACACGTCGTCGGGGCGCTCGGGGTCGACGAAGCCGATGGGCTGCTGGCAGTACACCTGCTCAGACAGATGGCCATGGAGGAAGGCGTTGGAGACGTCCATCTGATGGACCGGCCACGCACGGGAGGCGGCGAGGTGCAACACCGTGCGGATCGTGCCCGGTTTGACGACCGGGGCGAACGTGTCCGTGAAGTCGACGCCAGCACGTTGACGGAAACCGCGCACGACCCAGCGCGCCTTGTAGCGCTCGAGGGTGCCGTCGGAGCCGAGCTTGTGCTTGAAGACCCACTTGCCGGTGATGACGTTAGCGCGAGGGGGCCGGGGAACCAGCTCCCAGATCCGATTGCGCTGCAGCGCGTCGTACTCCTCCTGCATGGCGGCGCGCCAGTGCGGGTCGCGCAGAGCGGCGCGTGCCGAGGTGGGCACCGGCGAGAGAGCGGAGGTGGACGGCGCGCTCGGCGGCGGTGAGGGCGCCTCCTCTGCGCTTGACGAAGACACCCCGCCGTCATGCGGCAGGACGCTGTTGCCGCTGGCCCAGCAAACGTACTGGTCGGCGGGGTAACGCGTAGACGGCAGCCGTATGCCCGCACGTGCTCGGGTGAGCATGGGTGGAGGAGCCGCGGCGACGGGCGGCGAGGCGGGCGAAGAGGCGGCCGATGAAGCGGGCGAGAAAGTGGCCGGGCTGGCCGACGGTGTCGACGCAGCGGCGGACGAGGCCGCAGGGGGCGACGGGGGCGCCGGGGGCGCCTCGGGCGTCGCGGGCGACGGGGGCGCCGGGGGCGCCGTGGGCGACGGCGGCGCCGAGGGACCAGGCGGGGCCGGCGCAGATGGGGCCACCGTGGTCGGACGTCGGCGTGCGGGGCCGGCGGCTAGGGGGCCGGCGGGCGCCGAGGTCGTCGCCGAAGGTACCTGCTGAAAGGGGAACACCGACTCGTCAAAGTAAACGTGCCGGGAAGTGAACACGCGATGCGAGACCGGGTCGTAGCAGCGGTACCCCTTGGTGTTGGCGGGATAGCCGAGAAACACACAAGGGAGAGAGCGCGGCGCAAGCTTGTGCGCGGCGGTAGCGGCGGTGCTAGGGTAGCAACGGCAGCCGAAGACGCGGAGATCGGCGTAGGCGGGCGGCACACCAAAGAGAAGGTGGTGCGGCGAGTAATGCCAACGCACGCGGCAGGGGCGGATGTTGACGAGGAGGGTCGCCATGGCAAGGGCATCCGGCCAGAACCGTGGGGGCATGTAGGCGTGAAACAGAAGGGTGCGCACGCAGTCATTAAGAGTGCGAAGAATGCGTTCGGCGCGACCGTTCTGCTGAGATGTGTATGGACACGTGAGGCGAAAAATGGCACCGTGAGAGGCGAGAAGTGTGCGAATGGTGATGTTGTCGAACTCTTTGCCGTTGTCGGTTTGTAGGGCGTGGATGGGGCGGCCGAATTGGGTGGAGACGTACGCGAAAAAGGCGAGGAGAGTGGAGGCTACGTCGGATTTCCGGGGGGCGGGGCGCGGCAATCGGAGCAGGTTGGGCGGGAGCGGACCCGCCCTTGGAGACGCCGGCGACGAGGGCGGTGTGGGCCGCCCGAGCCCGGAGGTGCTGGAGCCGACGCTCCTCGAGGCGCAAGTAGGCCACGGCCTGCTCGAAGGAGGGCTTGGTGAGGAGCGTGAGGTTGGAGGCGGCGTTGCTCAAGTCTTCGCCAAGGCCAGCCGAGAGCGTGGAGAGCATGATCTTGTCATCGATCGGGAACTCCAAGTCGCGGAGCTCGTCAGAGAGGGTCTTGAGCTTGAGGACGTAGTCGTCGAGGGAGTGGCCTTCTTGGTGGGTGCCGAAGAACTCCTGCTGGAGGAAAGTGACGCGCTGAATTTGATTGTCGGTGAAGAGCCCGGTGATCTTGCTCCAGACAGTGTGCGCGGAGTCGCCGTCGCGGACGACCGTGCGGAAGATCTCGGGGGAGACCGTCTGGTAGAACCAGCGGATGATGGTCGCGTCGATGGCCAACCAGTCGGGGTCGTGCGGCATGGCGAGGAGGTCGATAGTGCCGTCTACATGGTCTAGGAGATCGTACTCGCGGAAGAGGAGGCCGAAGTACGTCTTCCACGGGAAGAAATTGGCAGCGGTGTGAGAGAGCTTCACCGGCACGCGCTCTTGGATGGGGACGTCGCGGATGACGGCGACGGAGGGGCTGGCGAAGGGGTTGTTGCTGCTGCTCCCGGAGTCGCTGAAGGGATTCTTGGAGTCGGGAGATCGGAAGTCAGACATGGTGGCGGTTGGAGCGGAAGTGGTGGTGGGTGTGGTGGCCGGCGGCGCCTGGAGGAGAGGCGGCAGCAGGGGAGAGGAGGAGGGCCGGCGGCGCCTGGAGGAGAGGTGGCGGCAGGGGAGAGGTGGCCGGCGGCGCCTTGGGGGCGGCGGCTAGGGCAGGAGGCGGCTAGGTCAGGAGACCGTAAGGGCCTCTGATACCATATAGAAGATAATGAAACAATGCACAGGCCCAATTGGGGCCGGCTGCTCTCATATATATAGACGGATTTACAGATACAACCCTGAAATACACGGGGATCTATATCTATACAATATATATCTCAACAGTAAACAACGGCACGCCGAGAACGCGGAAGATAGCGAGGAGCGTCTCTGCAGCACCGCCAGCTGCATCGAACAGGGGCTGGCCGGTGAGGAGCTCGGCCATGACGCAGCCGAGCGACCACATGTCAACCATGGCATCGTAGTCTTCCTGCCCGAGGAGCATCTCCGGGGCCATGTACCAGTACGTGCCGCGCTGCCCGTACGGCGGAGGCTCCAACATGGACATGGCGAGCCCGAGGTCGCACATCTTCACGTCCGTGACGCCGTCACGGCCGACGAGTATGTTCTCCGGCTTGATGTCACGGTGGACGACGCGGCGGCCGTGCATGTGCTTCGCCCCGTCGAGGAGCTGCCGCATGATGCAGCGCACCTCGGCCTCTGTGAAAGGCTGGCCGCGCCGGTGCCCGTGGAGGAAGTCGTGCAGGCTGGGCCCGACGCACTCCATGACGACGGAGAGCTTCCCGCTGATGGCGTCCCGTGAGATCGCCCGGAGCTCGACGAAGGCCGGGTGGCCGTGGCACGCGGCCTCGCGTAGCATGTCGGCGTCGCTGCAGGCGCAGGTGACGCCGTCGCCTTCGTGCGGGCAGCGGAGCGCCTTCTTGACGGCGAAGGTGTCGCCGGTGCAGCGGAGGCGCGCCTCGACGACGCCGCCGTACGCGCCCTGGCCGAGATCGCCCGTCTCCTCGTAGTCGTTGGAGCTCCAGAGGCGCGACCTCTTGCAGATCGTTATCTTCGGGGAGCCGCAGCGCACGTCCACCGCGAAGTCGGTGTCGGCGGGGTAGGCTCGCTTGATGCCCATCGGGAACGGAGGTGGCCGAGGTCGATCAGAAGCGATGCGATCGCGGTGAGGAAACGAGGGGAGAAAGGAGATGTGGCGCTGGTTTATACTGAACTACGGAGGCTCAGCGGGACGAGTTGGAGAAGAACTCGGGCTCCGTCTCGGAGTCACGGAAACGCGTTGCCTTGCTTGAGCGCTACTGCAACGGGAGCATGGACGCGCTCGAACTTGTAATCCGAGAGGAATTGGAAACAGGAGACGAGTAATACTAGCACGGGCAAACTAACCTATTGCAACTTCAGAAAATTGCCAGGCTTGCTGCACCGCAGGACGGCTCTTTCCCGGTCGACCGTGGAGACGGTCACGCTGTGACGCGCGTCGCACCACGCTGTGACGCGCGTCGCACCACACCCCACGTCCTCTCCTTATCCCCTTCTTTCTTCCTCCCGGTCTCCTTTTTTCCCTGGCGTCCCCAACCTTCCTCCCGTCCATCTCCCCAACCGCCATCACCTACTTTCCCGATTGACCTTCCTCTATGTCGGAGACTCCATGTTGGCTGCCCGATTTCTTCTCCCCTACCTTGGCCGGTGCTCCTCTCCTCCCCTCCCCATCCCATCTCCTACCTTGCTCGAGCCAATCTCTCACACCACACTACCGTCGACATCGACGGAGCCGGGGAAGCCGCGGCTGGCCGCGGCGGAGAAGGCGACGATCGAGCCTCCGGCGAGCAATAAAACTTAGTGTCTGGGGGGGAGGGGGGGTGCTGGGCGCGCCGACGCCGGAGACGAAGGTGGCGGCGGAGGGGTTTAGAGGGATGGCTGGGCGGCGGCCGGACCGGCGGAGGGAGAGATCGGGGCAGGGCGGGGCGGCAAGGCGCCGGCCGCGGGCGAGGAGGCCGGCGGGTTGGCTAGTGCCGGCGGCGGGGGAGATGGAGGTGGTGGTGCTGTTGGTGCTCTCTTCTTCGTCTTCTTCTCCGGCGGTGCGGTGGCGGTGCTCTCCATCCTCCTCTTCTCAGGTGCTCTCCATCCTCCACCCCTCCCCTCGTTCCGACAAAAAAGGGCACTGTGGGCTGTCAGAATTTCGCCTGTGCCCACGGGTGACCGTAAAATAGCAACGCCCGCTGTAGCGTCTCCTACTATGTTTTTGTTAAATATATAAGCAATTTACCATAAGATTTAATCCAAAATAGCCAATAATAAAGCACAATTATAATTGCAGGAATTAATCTAATCATGCATACTAGCAGAATAGACGAACAGATCACATCTAACACAAATAAAGAGATCACGTCTATTCCAAACGCTAGTACTAGAAGAAACTGTAATAGAAACTGAAATAGATAGGAGCAGATTGCATACGGTGTTGCAGGAGGATTCACGTTCGCGTTGAGATTCATGTTCGCGTTCAGGTTGGCGTTGAGGTTTGCATTGGCACCAACATCGTCGGCCATGTCGTCGATGACCGGGAAGAAGTCCTTGTCGGGGAAGGAGTCGTCGGTCAACGTGATGCCGTCAGTAGTCGCGCAAGAGCACTCCCCAGAAACCTGATCGCCCTCACCCGTACAGGTTCACGAGAGGCGAGGTTCCGGAGGCCTACTGTCTCGTCGTCTGGTGCACGTCAGAAGAGGAGATAGAGAAGGTTGGTAGCGACGCAAGGTTCTGGAGGCAGAGAGACGGATGTGTGACAGACGTGATTAGGATTTACGCCCGAGCCGCTTATATATAGCCAGTCGGGTAAGACGTGGGGCGCAGCCCACGTCCAAGTTAGTAAAAGCCCACGATCTGAAAAGACTGGAAACGGCTGATAGAAAATAACCCGCGTAGTAATTTCCCCGAACAACAAAAAGATAAGATAAGCTCAGCACCGAGGCACAATTCCACAAACCGCGGTGACGCGCGCGTCGTGTCATGACGAGGCGAGGCGGGCGGCGGAGGAGGAGGAGGAGCGTGTAAGCCACTTCTATTCTCTCAGTTTGAGGTAGTAGAACACATCACTATATGTATTGGTGCAACTCCCTCCAAACTACCAAGGTGAGACTAAACGTTGATGCCACTCCTTGCTAGACATGAATGGGCCATGAGAATTTCAGAATTTGTATTGGTACACAACCAAATTCCAACAGTTTTTTCATCTCATCTCCTCTTCTACTCCCATGTTCTAGTTTTATGTTTATCACCAGAACATTTGGAATTCCAAAGGCATTCCAACATCAAACTCTCCCACAGTAGGAGTATAGAAGTCGTAATTTTGTGTATTTTTGTTAGACAAAAGGTATTACGTCAGACTTTAAATTAAGAAAGCATCAAACGGCAAGGTAAACATGTGCTGATGGACGACTTACAAACCAACGAAAATACAAACAAACAACAAAGACAACCAGAAAACAACTTAAAATCAATGAAGCCCTCTTCCGCTATCAACATGTCGGTGCAATGGAGGAAGCCAACTCAAGAAGGAAATCGGCAGGGGTGACATGACTCGAATTGCACCTGGGCACCATGAACTGCAGCCTCATCATGTACATTGCCGAAGGAAGCACCATGAGTACTGACGCAAAGGCTCAAGGAAGACGACTCCGAGCAGGCCCAAGGAGGACCACACCATTGCCCACAGTCCAACCAAACACGCATGAGAAGATGATGTTATGTAGGCTAAAGAAGAAGGCATAGAAGGAACATAGGGCATGTTTGGATTGTGGCCAAACTATACCTTACCAATTTATTGGCTATGACCAAAAAGTTGGTGCGTGTTTGGATGGATGCCAATTTTTTGGCATACCAATGCCCCACTACCAACTTTAGTTCATTTTTGTAGCCAATGTTGACCAATTCATTGGCAAGCAAAACATCAACCAAAATTTTGGCTAGCCAAATCTTTGGCACGACAACTTTGGGCATAAACCAAACAAGCCCATAAAGCAGAAGCACCGAATGCAAAATATACCGATCGGAGTCCAGATAAAGGAGATTTGGCCCTCACAGCTTGATGCTGATGAATGCAAAATTTATGCATGAAGTTTGTAGTTTATTGATGCATGTAAAATGCATACATGATTGTTGCACTTTACCACTTGATATTCCATCTTATTTGCATCATAAATTGGTTATATTTATGCTTTTTGATGATTATTGTGAATAATTCACAAGTTACCTAATTATATTGGATTAATTTTTATGTTTTTAACTTTTAGGGACCCAAACAGAGTCCAAATGACCTGAAACTTTGCGAGGGCTAATTTTTTGACGGACCCAGGCTTAGGAACGAAGGAAGTGCAATAGAGGAGCCACGAGGGCCAAACAGGCATGGCCCACGCAGCTAGATTCCTTGGCCGCGTGGGGCCTACCCGTTCCCCCCTCGTTGCTCTAATGTCGTCGATCTTCGTCCCGATGGATTTGTCTTGACCTAAAATTGACTTTAATAACGGTCCCCCGACGGGTCGTGAAAGGGAGCGTCACTGAAACACAAAACCACCAAACAGGAGATCGAAGGGGGAAAACTCCGGCGGGGCGCAGCCGACGTGATCTCCACCCTCTCCAACGACTCTACCTTCGTTACCATGATGAAGAGGGAGTAGTCCACCTCTGGACTATGGGTTTGTGGCAGTAGCTATTGTATCTCTCTCTTGTTCTTCATTGTATTAGCGACATATGAGCTGCATAACATGATTATGGCCATATTTGTATTACCTTTGTGGTGGATCTTTCTATGAGTAGAAATTTGAGATTGCAATTGTTCTTTGTTTCAGTATATGAGTATATGCATATTATGTACCCCGTTCTTGTTTACTTTTTTTTGATCAAGCATGTTTATGAGGGAATGTATGGGGGAACCTGTGTATTAGTTGTCGTAACGGGGGGGGGGGGGGGTGAATACTACGGGGAGGATAGTCCTCGGGTTTTACTTGGTTGTTTACCTTTCTTTGTTGCCTCACTAGGGATAAAGAAAATACCATGCTACTGGGTATCTTTGGTGTGACCTTACCAAGTATCCACGACTTGATCTAGTATGTTCTTATTTTAACTTCATGTCATTGAGCTTAATGATATACTCTGAGTTATTTCTTAATACTAAGGTGATTAGATTTAATTCCCATCTCGGTGGAGTATGAGAGAGATGAATAACCAAAACATCTCTATGTTAGGACATGATGCCCATATGAATATTATCTGTGCTTGAACATTGTTGCAATTCTTTATGTCAATTCTATGATCTGCATAAGCGAACCTATGAACCTCGGTCCACTTTTAATCATAAGAAACAACTTTCCAACCACTTTATCATTGTTTTCATTTTCAGTACTTACTAAATTAAAAAATACAAAAATACTTTTATTTACTACACTTGCAAACCAAAACACTACACCACCATCTTTTACTGTTTATCATTGCATTGCATATTCCCGCGACACAAGACCTTTTCTGGCGCTGTTGCCATTGCATATTTAATTATTCGTATTGCATATTTCATTTTAGTTTTGTATACTTACACACACCTTGTGCTTGACAACCACTTGGTGAGGTTGAGGGCACAAAGAAATTTATTTTATTTTGCAGGTTGCTAGAAGAAGGATAGGAAGATAATTCATTTACACACAGTTTCCGGAGAGTTTGATATAACCCTCGAGTCACCCTCATGGAGAAAAGGCAAGCTTCCCTGTGCTCAACACTCTGCTCTTGGAGTCTCAACCTAGTGCGTGTAGTTACCACAACAAGCATCATCAAGGCTTTTCTGGCGCCGTTACCGGGGAACTAGTACTCCCTCCGACCCATAATACTCTTCGCTAATATAGATGTATCTAGACACATTTTAGTGGTAGATACATCCGTATTAGCGAAGAGTAATATGGGTCGGAGGGAGTAGAAGGATTACTCACAAGAAAGTCTTCATCACCAACTTGTGCAAACGCCTAAGCTTGGGGAGGTTGCACCTACGTGAGCATCATCTTATCCTTTTAGATTTGTAAAGTACTTTATTTTTGTTTTGTTATTGTCTTGCATATCGACATTCTTTTATTTTTAGTTTTGCATTACTTTTGTAATTCGTTTTGCATTTTAATTTCAGCTTTGCATTTTTGTTTGTTAATTGTTATTTCGGTTGCATTAGTTGTAGTATCATTTTACTTTCAGTTTTAATTTTAAAAATTTAAAAACACATAAAAACTTGCATAATGGGAGAAAGAACTAAATTGTGTGACTACATAAACACTCCTAGTCATCATTTCATTGCTAGGACTATTACCACACCTGATATTCAAGCTGATAGCTTTGAAGTGAGTCCTAGTCTTTTAAACTTGATAACTAGGGAGCAATTTGGTGGTAGTGCACAAGAGGATGCCTCTGTGCATCTTCATGATTTTATTGAAATATGTGACATGCAAAAATTTAAGAATGTTGAAAATGATGTCCTCAAATTAAAACTTTTCCCATTTTCGCTTAGAGGAAAAGCCAAAGAGTGGTTGCATTCACTACCTACTGCTAGTATAAATTCTTGGGATTATTTAAAAGAAGCTTTCACTAAGAAATACTATCCCCCTATTAAAATTTTGAAAAATAGAAACAATATTATTTCTTTTAGGCAAAATTAAAATGAACATGTAGCCATGGCTTGGGATAGGATAGAACATATGCTTAGAACTTGTCCATCTCATGGTGTAAATGAGTGGACCATCCTTCATTCCTTTTATAATGGCTTAAACTATATGTCTAGAAATATTCTTGATTCTGCTGTAGGAGGTGCTTTTATGAGTAAAACTATTGTAGAAGCTAAAGCCATACTAGAGAGCATTTTGCAAAATTATAGTCAATGGCATACTGAGAGAGCTCCAATGCCTTCTAAGAAAGTAAACTCAATAAAAGAGGTAGACATTTTATCAAATAAAATGGATGCATACTTGCTTTTATTAATAAACAAAATGTTGAGAATGTACCGTTCCATGAATTAGTTGGGAATACTGCTAAAAGTGTTGATGTTAACTTTGTTAGGAATTTTGGTGGCAATGGCTATGGCAATAAGAATTACAACTCTTATAATAGGCCACCGTATGTTCCAAACAAGTTCACTACTAGTAGTAATGTTTCTAGTGATGTGGAACATACTATTAGATCTTTTATATCTACTCAAAAGGAGTTGAACAAGGAATTCATATCCAAGTTTGAAAAACAAGATGCTTCGTTTGAAAGGGTAGATCAGCTTACTAAGAAAGTTACCTCATTGAAAAACACTATCATAGATCGAAAACATGAGGAAACCATTAAATATTGTCAAGAGATTATAGATAGATCTTGGGAGCACCTTCATGAACAAGAAAGAGTTGAAAAAGAGACTGTCATGATTATGAATGAGAAACAAGTAGAAGAAGTTAAAATGCTTAGTGAAGTCAAGGATCCTTTGATTGACTTAGAAAAGTGTAGCTTGCATGAACTTATTTCTATCTTACAAAAATTTGCAAGTGATCCATCTGTGAACTCTAACCAAGCAGGTTTTGGTTCTTATATCGCTAATCATGTGTTGAAAGAAAATATTCCTAGGTACAATCAGGAGGCCATGATACCACCAAAGCTTGGGGATGCGTGGATCCCAAAGGTATTAGTTACTATTGGAAAACAAAACACACATGCCATACTTGATCTAGGATCTAGTGTTTCTGTTTTATCTAAATAGTTATATGAATTACTTGAGTTGCAACATATTGAAAAATGCTCTATAGACTAACTAATTGCTAATGATTCCATTAAACATGCTTTAGGCAAAGTAAGTAATGTCATGGTAGAGTTGCATATGACTTTTGTGCCTGTGGATTTTATTATCATAGATATGGAGAGTAAAACCTCTAGTCCTATTATTCTTGGTAGACCTTTTCTTCGTGCTACAGGTGCTATCATTGATTCAAAGGAAGGAAATGTGAAGTTTTAGTTCCCACACAAGAAGTGTATGGAACACTTTCTAGAAAGAGGGACACACCAAAGTTGCTTCAACCTTCTTAATTATCAAGTAAGTAAGCCTAGCTATATGACTATAAAGAAAGCGCTTTATGGGAGGCAACCCGGTTGTTTTTTACTTGATTTTCTTTGTGTCCTATTGTTGTAACAAGATACTTTAGTATTTGTTTTACTTCTGGAGTTTTCAATAAAGTGCCAAGTTTTACCCATTTGGAGTGAAAAGTTCAACTTTCTATATGGAGCAGAAAATTCCTGCGCAAACTCTTTTCAGTAAAAAAATTCCTTGATTTTTTCTGTAGCTCCGATTGAGCTGAAATTTGAACTGTAGTTGCAAATTTTCATCCTTTGTATGCTTGATTTTTTCAGAATATTTTGACATGTCTAAGTAGGGTAACCAGTCACGTTTTACTGCTCTATTTTTCTGGACAGATTCTGTTTATTATGTTTTATGCATTCTTGGAGCTTCCAAGTGGAATCTTTTTGATTGAATTGAGTTTATGAGAAATCATAAAACATTATATACTTGCTGGGAACTTTGTATGCACTTGTGTCTAAGGATTTCTTGCAGCAAGCATCACATCTTTTATTCCTACTAATGTCACCCCATAGAAAAGAGATGGGATAAAATCTTATGTTGAAGTTTTTTCACAGGAATTAGAGGAGATGCGCCAAGAGCTATTCAATAATGGTGAAAACCATAAGCTGAGGATGTCAAGACACCCACTGGACTTAACACTCTCGTTTTGCACACATCTACTTTTTGTTTTTTTTGAGAAATGCATTATTATCACATAATATTTATATTTGGCTGAGACCACCATGTTTATTTATAATATGGGAGAGCTACTGGAGGTTTGGTTTAAATTAAGTTGGATGCATTGAAAGTTTTGGGATTGGGATATTGGAGTTGATTATAAAGATACATATGGTTGCATGATTCATATACTTTGAATGAGTATTGATTTGCAAATGTTTTTTTAGGAGCTATCTTGTATTCATGTTTTGATGCTTAATACTTGTTTGCATTGTTTAACATGGATTGATTAGTGCTATGGACACTTATGTATGCATGTAGACGGTCAACTTTCTCCCTCTTACTAGCCCAAAATAAATTCCAACAAGTCAAAACTTGTTTTTCCAACACCTTTAAACTAAGTTATTCCAGTGAGTCCACCATATCTACCTATTAGCTTTAATGCTATTCCAAGTATGTTTCTCATGCTTTACTGTTTTACTTAGCTTCCAAATATTAAAATGCATATGAGTATGTTTGTTATGAGAAAAGTGGTTTAAAGGCTCCCACGAACTTGAATGCACACTTTATTTTATTGTACTTAATAAATCTGAACCATTGTGATTAAAATTATGAAGTTGTGAGATTGACAAAGTCTGAGTTGGGAGTTAGCTCATCTATGTTGTCATAGGGAACGCTTTCAACATTGCACTTGTTTATACCTAGTTGATGTCATGATTCTTTTGTTGTGGATGCTTATCATTTGTGAAAAGAATGTGGAAACATTGTTTGTTCATGGAGTTTGTATAAATGGTTAGAGAAATGTCTGGTCCGCTAATCTAAGCCATGCATCATTCATGGTAGAACTTTACAACATCCCATAGTGGGCATTCGATGAAGCATCTCATAATAAAAAAGCTATACCAATGGTAAATAGAAGAGATGCTGAGATGTTCATTGTCTGTTTGTCTTGTTATTTTGGTATGGGAAAGCTCCTATACCATGGGGCAAGAGGTGCCCCAGTTGACACTCTCTATGATACTATTATGCTTACAATGATAAGAACTTATTTTGTAGCCCAAGTTTGGTAACATCTTGATACGTCTCCAACGTATCTATAATTTTTGATGCTCCATGCTTGTTTTTACACCATTTGCCTAATGTTTCGTTACACTTCGTGGCACTTTTAAGCATTTTCCGGAACTAACCTACTAACAAGTTGCCACAGTGCCAGTTCCCTGTTTTCTGCTATTTTTGTGTTTCAGAAGTGATACACAGGAAATATTCTCGGAATTGGACGAAACAAGTTCCTGAAGTCTTATTTTACCCAGAAGCTTCCAGAGATCCGAAGAGGAGCAGGAGGGGGGCCACAGGGGCCCCACACACCAGGCTGGCGCGGCCAGGGCCTGAGCCGCGCCACCCTGGCATGAGGCCACCTGGCTCCACCTCTGACATCGCGCCTTCGCCTATAAAGACCCCCCGACGGGAAAAACCTAAATACCCGATCACTTTTCCAGAACACATCGTGATCCACCGCCGCCGTCGACCCGAAGATCGGGAGGGTCCAGAAGCTCTTCCCGGCACCTTGCCGGAGAGGGGAATCGCCACCGGAGGTCTTCTTCATCGCCATGCTTGCCTCCGGAGCGATGAGTGAGTAGTCTACCTTGGACTATGGGTCCATAGCAGTAGCTAGATGGTTGTCTTCTCCACCATGTGCTTCATGTTTAGATCTCATGAGCTGCCCTACATGATTGAGATCACCATTATGTAATTCTACATGTTTGGTTTGTTGGGATCCGATGAATATTGGTGTTATGATTGAGTTGTTGTGCTGAATATTATCTTTTGTTATCTCTATGTTGTTTATGATCTTGCATGCTCTCCGTTGTTAGTAGCTATCTTGGTCGAGTAGTTGCTAGTGACTCCAAGAGGGGGTATTTATGCTCGATAGTGGGTTCATGCCTCTATTTAACCTGGGGGAGTGACAGAAACCTCTAAGGTTGTAGATGTGCTGTTGCTACTAGGGAGAAAACAACATTCATATGCTCAAGGGCATATGCTTTGTTTACATTACACACTTTGCTTAATGCAATTATCTGTTGTTCGCAACTTAATACTTGTGGAGTTCTCGGATTGATTCGCCACAAGTGGATTATTAGTCATAGATGCAGTTGGATGGCGGTCTATGTATTTTGTTGTAATGCCCAGAGTAAATCTCATAGTGATCTTCTTGACATATCACGTTTATCTTTATTCTATCAATTGCCCAACTGTAATTTGTTTACCCAGCATGTGTTATTTATCTTATGGAGAGACACCACTAGTGAACTGTGGACCCCGGTCCTATTTCCATCATATTGCTATCACCTGTTTACTTTACTCGCACTGTTTACTTTACTCGCATACTTCTACTGTTTTCCACTCGATACGCTCATAACCTTTGTTTCAAGCAAACCGGTGAGATTGACAACCTCATCGCAAGTTGGGAACAAAGTACTTGGTTGTGTTGTGTGCAGGTTCCGTGTTGCAGCTAGCAAAGCAAAGCTTGGACGAGGCGCCATATATAAATTGTCCGAAGCTGTCGCTAAGCCAGTCCGCATCACCTTCAGTCGTTATTGTCTGCTTTTCTCCTGATCGACAAACCTTGGTTTCTTACTGAGAGAAAAACTTGCTGCTATATTCATCAAAACCTTCTCTTGGGGGTTTCCAACTGGCCGGTCATTTAGTTTCATACACCATCGACTTGGCCCCATCAACCTTTTTCTGGCGCCGTTGCCGGGGAAGAGTGGAAGACTTCTGCGAGGGGAGTTTTCGCACGCACATCCTTTACTTTGTTTTATTGTTTTGCTTTACTTTATTTATTTTACCTGCATCGTTTTATATCAAAAACCCAAAAAAATTAGAATCCTTGGTAGTTGTTATTTCTTTACTTTTAGTTCATCATGTTGATCCCTAAGTACGTCCTGGAGGACCTCTCAGTAGGTAGTGGTTCATTTATTGGAAAAAGTAACATTGAGGAGTTCTTTAATCACATTAGTATGCATTAGGAAGTTGAGGAAAAATCTTTGGTTGAGCTAGCTCCTAGTATTGAAGTTGCTTCTGCTTATTTGATTCACATGTTGGAAACTAGGTTTGCTAGTCTTAATCCTTTTATGCAATACATGTTCCTTAAGCTTCATGAAATTGAAGATCCTGAAAAGAAAGCTTTTATTTTGGAAGCTTTGCGCTTAGAATTTAAAGATATCGTTATTGAAGCTAGAAAAGTTCTTAAACGTTTTAATAAACTCGGGTCACCTATAAAGGTTATTAGTACAAACGATGAAGGAGCCGAAATACCTATACCTAGCAAGCTCTTGGGATTATGTGAAGCTTTCGAAAATAATTTTGACTGGATCTGTCCCAAAAATCTTTTTTGTGATTTGAGTGAACCAAGGCGTGATCACAAAGGGTCTTCTAAAACTTATGTGGATGAAATACAATGCCTTATTGACAATACTTCTGCAGTTGATCTTAATGCTCCTTCTGAAATTTTCTGCGCCTAGCTCAAAGGCGTTAAAGAAAAGCACTCTTGGGAGATAACCCAATGTTTTATTTTCAGTACTTTTTCTTTTATTTGAGTCTTGGAAGTCATTACTACTGTAATGACCGCTCCTTATCTTGTTTATTTCGTTTTTGTGCCAAGAGAAGCCTCTAATTTGAGTGAGGTAAAGATTTGGGGATGTTGCTGTCCTGAAACTGTTTTCGGTGCTGCACCATAAACATTCGTATAAATTCTCTGTATATCTTTTGGACCTGCAATTTCTTGTGCATATGCCCCAGGTTATATCCAAACTTTCATTAGTTGAACACTTTTTGATTTGAGCAACGGAAAACCCCTCAAAAATTCGGCCTTTGTCAGCTGTTCTGTTTTGACAGATTTCTGCCAATATTTGTGTTTGCCGCTTTATCGCTTTCTTTTGAGTTCTTTTGATCACGGAACTTTTGGGGAGGTTGCTACAGTAGTATTTGCTATATATGTCGTGGTTTTGAGTTAAAACCTGAAGCAAAAAGAGGTTGATTATATGTTATGCCTACACTAATGTTGCTAATAGATTTGTGTATAGTTTTGTATGAAGGAAGTTTTTAAGTGTAGGGATTGGAGAATGATGAGATGAGTTGAAGAATGGACAAAAGCTCAATCTTGGGGATGCCCATGCATCACCCCAAGAAATATCCAAGAAGTACAAGCGTCAAAGCTTGGGGATGCCCCCGAGGCACCCCTTCTTCATCGGCAAAAATCAGGTCACCTTTCAAAATACTATATTTTTATTGCTTCATTCACTATGTGTTTTTCTTGGAGCGTCAGTTGTTTTAGTTTTCTTAGTTAGTTTAGTTTTGTTTGCTGCAATAAATGGTTGGACCCCAACAAATTTCCTTTGGAGGAGATGTACTCGTTTTCATTTGCTAAGAACACTCCGTTTTTCACTCTTATCGTTCATCGAGTGTTCTTCTTTTTCTGCTACTGCTTTTGGTTTTCGCTTTCACCTTGATTTGTGTTCAGACCTTGTCATATATTTTCATCAAGGTGTATTTTTGCCTCTGATCTTTATTGGTTTTCATCAAAAGAGGTGTTTAAAAAATTTCAAATGGTGTTGGAAAAGAGAAAAAGCTTTATGCAAAATAGTGGTACAAGAAGGAGCTTGTGTAGACTGTGGCTTAGGCTTTTTCATGTCATGCTTGATGTCTTTATGATAGTATGCTTAGTAGTTTTGCTATATCATGACTTGTCTCAAATAACTGAGATTGCTTAATGAGCCTTTGAAAAAAATCATGCGTTGTTTTTATTGTAGGGAAGCATTATTTTGGTTTTCTCCTTGATGCTTTATTTGGGTTGACTTGGCGCATGCTCACGCATGTTAGACTCTTACAAAGTCGCCAATAGCCTCTATGATCATTTAGTTTTTGACTTTTGATGCCATCTTATGCTTCTTTTAATGTCGCTTTGTCGTTTTGCATGATTATGGCCATTATTGCTCTCTTAGTTGGTCGCTCCCAGTCTTTTGCTAGCCCTCGCCTTGTACTGAGTATGAGCTCTACTCGTGCATCCAACTCCTAAAAGCCAAAGTTTTCCAAAGTGTCCACCATACATACCTACTAGCAATTTTCTATTCCAAGTAAATTTGACTTGCTTTTATTTTCTCTTCAAATTAAACTCTTACCAGTGTTATGCGAAATTCGGTCAGTAAAGCTCTCACGAACCGGAAGGCACACTTTACCTTTTCCTGTTCTTAAAAATTTGACATTGTGGTCTCTTATGTTGAGTTGTTATGCTTGCAAGTTGTAAGTTGGAGACTAGCCCAGCCATGCAGTCATGGGCAAGCTTTCAACATTGCACTTCTTATTTGAGTTGATATCGTGATCTTTTGTTTATGGATGCCCGCGGTGTGAAATGAATTGGGAATCTTGTGGGGATCATGGAGTTTGTATATGTGCTAGGGAAACGCCAGGCCGCTAATCTAAGCCATGCATAATTCATGGTGGAAATTTGCAGCATACCCATGGTGAACATTCGACAACGCATCTCACAATAAAAAGCTAAACAAATGGCAAATAAAAGAGATGTCGAGGTGTTCATTGTCTGCTTGTCCTGTCATTTTTATGTGGGCTTGTTCCATGTCATCGGGCACGGAGGTACCCCATTGGCGGTTCTCAATGATATGCATATACTTACAATGACAAGAGCCTTGCTTGGGACTCTAAGTAAAGTAGCATGAGGTTTGGGTACTCGTATTCACGGGACACGAGGTTTTCAACTTATGATTTGTCAAGCATATGCATCATAATTGTTCTCGCATTAACTTTAACCATTCAAGATGCTTATGATGGGGGCAATGAGAGCTCAAAGCCGGTAAGTACCATAATTTTTGAAGGTTATAAAATTTGCAATCACTGCTTCCCTCTACGAAGGGTCTTTGAAGGAAATATGCCCTAGAGGCAATAATAATATTGTTATTATCATATTTCTTGTTCATGATAATGTTTATACTCCATGCTATAATTGTATTAAGCGGAAACATTAATACTTGTGTGGTTTATGAACAACACCGTGTCCCTAGTACGCCTCTACTAGACTAGCTCATTGATTAATGATGGTTAAGGTTTCCTAACCATAGACATGAGTTGTCGATTAATAATGAGGTCATGTCATTAGGAGAATGATGTGATGGACAGACCCAAATAAAGCAGAGCAATTAGATCGTGTCATCGTGTTCATCTTTGCGAAGCTTTTTCCTATGTCAAGTATTGTATTCCTTAGACCATGAGATAATACAACTCCCTGGTATCGGAAGAAAGCTTTGAGGTCATCAAACGTCATCCTATGTGAGGGTGATCATAAAGGTGTCTCTCAGGTGATCGGAAAGTACTTGTTGGGTTGTATGTATCGAGATGGAATTTGTCCCTCCCGAGTCGGAGAGATATACTTCGGGCCCACTCGGTAATCGATATCAACACCGCTTGCAAGCATGTGGTTAAGGAGTTAATCACAAAGTGATATCGGATTACGGAACGAGTAAAGTACTTGCTGTGAACGAGATTGAACTAGGTATAGCGATACCGACGATCGAATCTCGGGCAAGTAAAATATCGCGTGACAAAGGGAATACATATACGGGATTAATTGAATCCTGGCATCGTGGTTCATCCGATATGATCATCGATGAATATGTGGGAGTCAATATGGGTTTCCAGATCCCGCTGTTGATTATTGATAGAAGATCATGTCTGCATATTCTCGAACCCGTAGGGTCACACACTTAACGTGCATCGATGCTAGGATAGAATGGATAATTGGTTTATGAGTTTTTGGTCGGAGTCTCGGATGAGATCCAGGACATCACGAGAGGTTCCGGAATGGTCCGGAGAATAAGATTCATATAAAGGAAAGCAGTTTTTGGATTCCGGAATTGTTTCGGAGTTTATTGGTGTTGTACCGGAAGGTTCTAGAAGGTTCCGGAGTGGGACCAACGTGGGCCCACTTGTCGGAGGCCTATGTGGGCCTAAGGGGAAGTGTCCTGGCCACTTTGGGCCAGGCGCACAAGGCCCCTAAGGCCCAGCCGGCCAGCCCTTAGGGGAAACCCTAAGGGAACCTTCCAGAAGGAGGGGGGAAACTTGCCCCCCCACTCTTCCCCCTTGGGCCGCCGCCCTAGGACTTGGAGGAGGGGCCAAGGCAGCCGGCCAGCCCCCCATATAAGGAGGGGCAGGGGCGCAGCCTCCCTTCACTCCAACCCTAGCCGCTGGCCAACTGCTGCCCTCCAATCTCTCTCTCTCGCGACTGCGCGTAGGCGAAGCCCTGCCGCAGAAACTCTCCACCATAAGCACCACGCCATCGTGCTGCAGATCCAATCTATCTCTCCACCATACTTGCTGGACCAAGGAAGGAGGAGACGTCGCTGCACCGTACGTGTGCATCTCTCAGAGGCGCCGCCACTTGCGGCGTTGGATCGGATTGGATCGCGGGGAGGAGACGGCTAGTACGACTACATCATTCACGTTCTGTTGAACGTTTCCGCTGTGCGATTTCTTCAAGGGTATGAAGATCTCATCTACCTCTCTCGTTGATTACATCTCCTAGATTAGATCTTGGCTTTCTTGTTTGCATCCGTAGGATTTTTTTTGATTTACTATGCTGCGAAACCCTTCAGTGGTATCAGAGCTAGATCTATGCGTAGATGTGTTTCACGAGTAGAACGCAACATGCTTGTTGCGGGCGTTGATGTTTTCTGTTGCAAACCTCTTTGTTGTGTATTTCTTATGGCGCGGCATAGTGAGATCGAAGCGGTCCAGGCCAACTTTACGCGACCTCGTTCGCGAGACCGGCTCCGCACTTGACGTGTGGCTTGTTCCACACATGCGGCTGGTGGATGCCAGTTTCTCTCACTATAGTAGTCATGGGATTTACAACGGATGTTAGCAACCATAATATCACCGTTGTGGCTTTTCGTAGGTAAGAATCGTTCTTAACTTGCTACTCCCATAAGCCACGTAAAACATGCAACAACAAAGTAGAGGCGTCTAACTTGTTTTTGCAGGGAGTGTTTTGTGATATGGTATGGCCACAAGATGTGATGTGATATATGTGATGTATGCGATGATCATGTTTTGTAATATTTCACGACTTGCATGTCGATGAGTTCACAACCGGCAGGAGCCATATGGTTGTCTTTATAATTGTATATGACCTGCGTGTCAACTTCTTATACGCCATGTAATAGCTTTACTTTATCGCTAAGTAGTTAGCAATAGTTGTAGTTGCTATTCGTGGTGGAGGCAATCATGGTGGAGTGATGGAGATCATGCCGGCGCGCACAAGATGGAGATCATTGCGCGGAGATTGGCTATACCATGTCACATAAAATTATATGCATGTGATGTTTATCCTTTTATGTATCTTATTATGCTTAGATCGCGACGGTAGCATTTTAAGATGATTCCTCACTGAAAGATCAAGATAAAATTGTGTTCTCCCCTTGTATGCACCGTTGCGAAAGTTCATCGTTTTGAAGCATCTCGTGATGATCGGGTGCTATAAACTCTACGTTCACATACAACGGGTGCAAGCCAGTTTTGCACACGCGGAAATACTTGGGTTTGACTTGACGAGCCTAGCATGTACATACATGGCCTCGGAACACACGGACCGAAAGGTCAAGCATGAGTCATATGGATGATATGATCAACATGTTGATGTTCACCATTAAAGCTACATCATTCACGTGATGATCGGTCTCGGTGTAGTGAATTTGGATCATGTTTCACTAAACAACTTTGAGGGATGTTGAATTTAGTGGGAGTTCATTAGTAATTTGATTAACTTGAACTAATTATCTTGAACTAAATCTTATTGTATTTGCATAAGTCATTGTAGTCTTTGGCACCGTTTCCCACCGACACTTAGCTTAATTGAGTTAAAAGAACTATAGAATTCTGGATAATCACTTTTCGGTCTAGTGCCGTTTAGTTAGAATGTCAAGACTAAAGATTAAGTCCTATTGCAAACTTTAGCAAACCTTGCTTGCTCCATACGATTTAATAAATTGTATTAATCTAAGGGCAACGATTCAAGTTTAGTATCTAAAGATCATATGTTTGCCTTCATGATAAATTGATCTTCAAAATTGTTTGAGAATCAAAGTGATCATCGAGCTGAAAGAATTGTTTCAGAAACAAATAAGAAGTGAAAGATATTTGATATCTAAGACTTTGATTGTTTGCAAAATGATGAAGTATAATTTAGTAAAAGAACATATGCTCATATTGTATGACTATATGCGAAGATTGAAGATGCTAGGCGTCCCGATCACCCAAAAGTTTGGGAACTAATATTATACTTGCATTCATCCTTATAAGCTATAGTAGTTTCATCATGAAAGATGTCATGATAGGACGAATGAAAAGGTATCGGCTAAATTGTTTTGCTATACCAAAGGAATACTAAAGAATGGAATTTGGAAGAATACCAATCATATGATGATGGCGATCCACTTCAAAGTGCAAAATCCAAGGCTATTAGTATTTGACTAAACATTCTTTGGACTATGTGTCAAATGATTGACGCCACTATTGATGTCGATAGATTCTTCTAAAAAGAGAGGAAATGCTAAATAGGATCTGCAAAATTATTTGGTAGAAAAAGGAAAAGGCTGGAATTGTCCAGCTCAGGTATATAAATGATATACATGTTATAGATGAATTCGTTTGCTCGTTAACAATGTAATTCTTGGGTATTCGATACTGATTTGTTGGTATGAAATGTCATACAAAGCAACACAATACAAGAAGTACAATGACCTAAGTAACTAGTAAAAGAATATGGTAATGATGCATGTCGAGATACAAATAAAAGTGTTATTGTGCTTCTCATCGGCATAAAACCTAGCCTTCTAGATATGTTAAGAACTTAATAATTGTTATTTTGTTCTAGTATTATGAGAGCAATGGTTGTTCAAATTATTACCGTCTTCCATAATCGATGGATAGATTATTATTATCTTATTGGTAAAATAGACATTTATAACACTAATGCTAAAGGTTGCAAGACAAAAAAAAAATTCACTTATATGTGACACCGCCGTTTAAGTCATATTGGAAACAAAACATGAAAGAAATTCTATATTGATAGATTTTCGAGTCATTTGATTTTGAATTGATTGACGCTTGTGAGACTTTTCCTAAAGATGATTAAACTCCGTTCGTGGGCCATAGAAAGAACAAGCGACTAACTACATAGAGATCGTACATGTTGATGTATGTAGTTCATGTGTGAAGTCGAGCGTGGTGTATTTTCTATTTCATCAATGACTCGAATAGATGTACGGTATATCTACTTGATGAGATAGAAGTATGAAATTGTTCAATTTATGAAGTGAAAATTGTTGTAACAAGAATATTCAAGTTGTATGATTAGATCATAAAGAAGAATATTTGAGTTACAAGTTTAGCAAACATCTAAGAGTTAGAGGAATTGTTCCACAAACTTGCATCATGATAAACACCATAGGAGTATGGAGTTTTCGATGGATGTAATCAAACCTTGTTTGACATGGTTAGATCAATGATGAAATAAACTACCAATATAATTTGTGGATTATGCTTTAGAGACTACCGCTTTTCACTGAATAGAGCACCATCATAATCCGCTGAAATGACACCGTACAAGTTATAGTTGTCTTTTCTTAAATTTTGGTATGCACGGCATATGTAAAATGTTTACAACCAAAATCGGATTAGTAAGTCTTTGTAGGTTATCCCAAATAATGTCGATGGGTATTCCTTCTACTATGAACCCAAACACATAGTGATTGTCGCTTAAAAGTAAATTTCTTATGAAGGAGTTTTCTCGCGAAAGGTTTAAGTGGGAGGAAGATAGAACTTGATGAGGTTATTGAATCTGAGCAAGATGATCAGAGTAGCGCAGCACCAGAAAATGTTCTGGAAGTGGCAACTGCATTCATAGGTCACGCGTCTACAATATGTTGTAGTCACGGCATCGAAGTTCCTATTTAACCAAGTTGGTCGTAATCAAATAGCAAGATTTGAGGACGAGATATTATTAGATAATAGTAACCAACAATATACAAAGAAGCGATGATGGGCCCTGACTTCGTCATATGGATTTTTCTAGCAACAATTACATATTGAGATATGATAGTTGAATAAACGAAACAACGTTCCTCTACCGGAATGCATACCAAGGACGTGTAACTGACACGACCCAATGGGTTTTGTTGATTCAAAGGTTGCTAGATATGTATGCAAACTTCTATGGTAGAAGTAAGCGTAGCGAAGTTGGAATCTTCAATGATGAAAATGTTAAAGTGTTAATTTCATCAAGATATTTGAAGATGCCTGTATTATAAGAAAGTAAGTGGGAGCGCTAAGACATATTTCTAATGCTTTATGTAGGTGACATATCATTTATTGGAAATAATGTGTTTTTCTTGATATTTTTAAGTTTTCATTAAAATTAGTTTTTGATGAAAGGCTTAGGTAAAACCAGAATATTAAGCATCAATGTCTATGCAGATAGATTGAGGCACTAATATAGTTTTACCAGAGTATATAGATGAAATATTGAATTTGTTCAATATGGAAACAATAAGAACGGTTCTTGTTGCATGGAAGAGGTTGGAGCAAGAATCAATTGTTTTGACACTTGATGAGTGAAACCACAAGAATGATTTTATCAATCTTGTATACCATGATATGTAGATCCAGATGTGTCCAATGCTCTAAAGGTTATAGCATTCATATGATGATCGTTGGACAATAGTAAAGATATTCTTATGCACTTTCGAAGAAGTAAGAATATGTTCTGTATGCAGAAGTGACAAATGGTTCATTGCAATGAGTTACATTGGCTTTGTCACACATACAAGTAAAATTTTATCTAAATTTTAAGCCATTTGTTTTGAGTTAGAAGGTGGCATAATAAGATGGAAGAAAGTTCCATGATGACTTGGATGAGTTCCAATGTTAATATTGTGGCGGACACTGCAACGAGGGCTAAGTATATAATCGCTTTAGAAGCGGCATAAAAGATGCAAAGTAGATAGTGATAATCCAACTTATTTGTGGCACTGTCGTCCAGGTCATATTGGCGTAAAACGCATAAAGAAACTCCATTCTAATGGACTTTTGGAGTCTCTTGATTTTGAATCATTTGACACGTGCAAGCCATGCCTCATGGGCAAGATGATCAAAAACCCGTTCTCCGGAATAATGGAGCGAGCAACGAACTTATTGGAAATCATACATACCGATGTGTGCGGACCAATGAGTATTTCGACGCACGGTGGATATCGCTATTTTTCCAAGTGTGCTAGTACCATGTAGTTCTATTGTATGACAATAGTGACAACATAGTCTCGGCAAAGAAATTGAGGTCTTGCCAGAAGACCAAGTTTATACGATGCCATCTCATGTCGAGATGAGTAATGCGTGATGACGCAAAAGATATGCAAATACAAACGGACCTGAAAGTGTCAGACCCGTAGATAAGGTTTACCACGTGCAACGCGTATGAGTAACACCGGAATGCCATATGTGTTGAATGCGCAAGTATTAACTAGATTATTGACTCTTGTGCAAGTGGGAGACTGAAGGAAATATGCCCTAGAGGCAATAATAATATTGTTATTATCATATTTCTTGTTCATGATAATGTTTATACTCCATGCTATAATTGTATTAAGCGGAAACATTAATACTTGTGTGGTTTATGAACAACACCGTGTCCCTAGTACGCCTCTACTAGACTAGCTCATTGATTAATGATGGTTAAGGTTTCCTAACCATAGACATGAGTTGTCGATTAATAATGAGGTCATGTCATTAGGAGAATGATGTGATGGACAGACCCAAATAAAGCAGAGCAATTAGATCGTGTCATCGTGTTCATCTTTGCGAAGCTTTTTCCTATGTCAAGTATTGTATTCCTTAGACCATGAGATAATACAACTCCCTGGTATCGGAAGAAAGCTTTGAGGTCATCAAACGTCATCCTATGTGAGGGTGATCATAAAGGTGTCTCTCAGGTGATCGGAAAGTACTTGTTGGGTTGTATGTATCGAGATGGAATTTGTCCCTCCCGAGTCGGAGAGATATACTTCGGGCCCACTCGGTAATCGATACCAACACCGCTTGCAAGCATGTGGTTAAGGAGTTAATCACAAAGTGATATCGGATTACGGAACGAGTAAAGTACTTGCTGTGAACGAGATTGAACTAGGTATAGCGATACCGACGATCGAATCTCGGGCAAGTAAAATATCGCGTGACAAAGGGAATACATATACGGGATTAATTGAATCCTGGCATCGTGGTTCATCCGATATGATCATCGATGAATATGTGGGAGTCAATATGGGTTTCCAGATCCCGCTGTTGATTATTGATAGAAGATCATGTCTGCATATTCTCGAACCCGTAGGGTCACACACTTAACGTGCATCGATGCTAGGATAGAATGGATAATTGGTTTATGAGTTTTTGGTCGGAGTCTCGGATGAGATCCAGGACATCACGAGAGGTTCCGGAATGGTCCGGAGAATAAGATTCATATAAAGGAAAGCAGTTTTTGGATTCCGGAATTGTTTCGAAGTTTATTGGTGTTGTACCGGAAGGTTCTAGAAGGTTCCGGAGTGGGACCACGTGGGCCCACTTGTCGGAGGCCTATGTGGGCCTAAGGGGAAGTGTCCTGGCCACTTTGGGCCAGGCGCACAAGGCCCCTAAGGCCCAGCCGGCCAGCCCTTAGGGGAAACCCTAAGGGAACCTTCCAGAAGGAGGGGGGGAAACTTGCCCCCCACTCTTCCCCCTTGGGCCGCCGCCCTAGGACTTGGAGGAGGGGCCAAGGTAGCCGGCCAGCCCCCCATATAAGGAGGGGCAGGGGCGCAGCCTCCCTTCACTCCAACCCTAGCCGCCGGCCAACTGCTGCCCTCCAATCTCTCTCTCTCGCGACTGCGCGTAGGCGAAGCCCTGCCGCAGAAACTCTCCACCATAAGCACCACGCCGTCGTGCTGCAGATCCAATCTATCTCTCCACCATACTTGCTGGACCAAGGAAGGAGGAGATGTCGCTGCACCGTACGTGTGCATCTCTCAGAGGCGCCGCCACTTGCGGCGTTGGATCGGATCGGATCGCGGGGAGGAGACGGCTAGTACGACTACATCATCCACGATCTGTTGAACGTTTTCGCTGTGCGATTTCTTCAAGGGTATGAAGATCTCATCTACCTCTCTCGTTGATTACATCTCCTAGATTAGATCTTGGCTTTCTTGTTCGCATCCGTAGGAAATTTTTTGATTTACTATGCTGCGAAACCCTTCAGTCTTCTCCACCACGTGCTTCATGTTTAGATCTCATGAGCTGCCCTACATGATTGAGATCACCGTTATGTAATTCTACATGTTTGGTTTGTTGGGATCCGATGAATATTGGTGTTATGATTGAGTTGCTGTGCTGAATATTATCTTTTGTTATCTCTATGTTGTTTATGATCTTGCATGCTCTCCGTTGTTAGTAGCTATCTTGGCCGAGTAGTTGCTAGTGACTCCAAGAGGGGGTATTTATGCTCGATAGTGGGTTCATGCCTCTATTTAACCTGGGGGAGTGACAGAAACCTCTAAGGTTGTAGATGTGCTGTTGCTACTAGGGAGAAAACAACATTCATATGCTCAAGGGCATATGCTTTGTTTACATTACACACTTTGCTTAATGCAATTATCTGTTGTTCGCAACTTAATACTTGTGGAGTTCTCGGATTGATTCACCACAAGTGGATTATTAGTCATAGATGAAGTTGGATGGCGGTCTATGTATTTTGTTGTAATGCCCAGAGTAAATCTCATAGTGATCTTCTTGACATATCACGTTTATCTTTATTCTATCAATTGCCCAACTGTAATTTGTTTACCCAGCATGTGTTATTCATCTTATGGAGAGACACCACTAGTGAACTGTGGACCCCAGTCCTATTTCCATCATATTGCTATCACCTGTTTACTTTACTCGCACTGTTTACTTTACTCACATACTTCTACTGTTTTCCACTCGATACGCTCATAACCTTTGTTTCAAGCAAACCGGTGAGATTGACAACCTCATCGCAAGTTGGGAACAAAGTACTTGGTTGTGTTGTGTGCAGGTTCCGCATTGCAGCTAGCAAAGAAAAGCTTGGACGAGGCGCCATATATAAATTGTCCGAAGCTGTCGCTAGGCCAGTCCGCATCACCTTCAGTCGTTATTGTCTGCTTTTCTCCTGATCGACAAACCTTGGTTTCTTACTGAGGGAAAAACTTGCTGCTATATTCATCAAAACCTTCTCTTGGGGTTTTCCAACTGGCCGGTCATTTAATTTCATACACCATCGACTTGGCCCCATCACATCTCGTGTAGGCACTCATATTCAAGGGGCATGCGGCATTCAACTTATATTTTGTCAAGCACACTACTCATATTTGCTTTCACTTTAACCTTAACCATTTCAAGATGCTAATGATAGGGTGATGCACCTAAATTGCATCTACTTTTCCAAGTACTTTGCTTCATAATTTGCTCCGGAATCATCCCATACTTGAATAAAACTGCAGAATCTGAAGTTGTTTTTAGCAAAGTCTCATTTCTGGCTATTTTTGCAGGAAATAAAATCAGGGAAAAATACTACGTCAGTTTTTCATGCAAAGAAGGAGTTTGAGCACCGGAGGGACACGAGGGAGTGTTCGGGGCCAAAACGGGCATGGCCCATGCGACCAGATTCCCTGGCCGCGTGGGGACTGCTCATTCGGCCCTCGAGCGTCGCCTCGCCTCCAGCTTTCGCGTACGCCTTCATATATCTCAAAAAGGGGGTGACCTATGAGACGGAGGCTATTCGCAAAATAGAGCGCCGCCAGAGCCACGATCATCAATTCCGGGATCAGATCGATCCAGGATTTCTTCCCCGGAGGAGGGGATCGGAGGCCGTCTTCACCGTCATCTTCACTGCCTTCATCTCCATCAGCCATGAGCTTCATCTCCATCATCATGTATGAGTAGTCCTCTGTAGGCATGTGAGGTGAATGGGTATTGGATGAGATTGATCATGTAATTGTACTCGTTGTCCGAGATTTGAGGGATTTATCTTGAAGATATTCTTGTATTGTGTTGATGCACTTTAGCTATTCTTAATGCTTACTACTAGGGCCCGAGTGGCATGATTTCAGTATTGAACTTGTTTTGCTTCATCATATAAATTGAGTTTGGTATCTATCTGCAAAGTGTATTGCCTGCTATCATATAGAACCTGCGAACCCTAACAGTGACAAGTGGGGAAAACAAGAGGGAGATTTTTTAGTTTGAGGATTCTATGTGTTCATGAAGTGTTAGTGCGTTGTTTCGGGCTACTCGAAAGGGTAGACCTTAATTACCCGTAGTTCCAAGTTGGCCCCGGTGAAATGGGCAGGTAGGACAATAGATGTTGTGTAAATTCTCTTGGTTAGTACACACAACTATTTTTGGAGCACATACCTACACGCATCGGAATTAGAGTTAAGTCCCATTGCTATTTGTATCTTATTATATGATCAATCTTATTCATGCAACACCCCGCTATCACCTCATGCCTACGTCTTAGCCACTGAAAGTTTCTTGTTCACTATTTCCGGTGAAAACTGGAAAACTATTACAACTGCTAGTGTTTTATTTTCCTTGCTTGAATTAAACCACTGCCATCATTGTTTCTTTATTGAGTTTATTGATATACATGTGTGATTGAGGGTGACGCCTCAATTGCTAAAGTCTTATTGGGATTCTTGTGTTCCCCTTGAGTCAAATTATAAATTTGGGTAATACTTCCCATCGAAGATTTCAACGATCCCCTATACTTGTGGGCATCAAAAACTTTTCTAGCGCCGTTGCCGGGGAACCTAGCTTTATTGGTAAGACCACTTGTTATCATTTATTTGCTGCACTTATTCATTTTCAGCTATGGGGAAGGATAAGAATCTCGCTGAGAAGGTAGTGATGCCATCTACTACTCGAGGAGGTAAGGATCTGCCATCTAGACCTAAATTTTCTCCCAATGCTGCATCTGCTGTTTCTTCTAAAAGAAAAATGCCACTCTATCTGATTCACCATTGCCTGAGCTGTCTGCGCATATTGATAGTAATTTATCAAGAGCAAGTAGAGATAAGGAAGTGACACCTGATTTATCTAAGTCTCCATCTATTGATAAAGTAGGATCTGAACTGGATGAAATTGAATTTTTTGATGATTGTGAAATTGAATTTGAAGAACATGCTATCCTTGCTAGAGCTTTTTTGTATGGAAGTCTTGAGGATTTAGATAAACTTGATGACTATAAAAATATCTCTCTTGATGAATTTTTTCCTGCCGCTAGTAAATCCAAGGGATTTGCTATTTATATTAAAGATAAAGGTTATGAAATTAGCGTTGATCCAGAAATAATTAAAAAGGCTGAGAGTTTTAAATTTTATGGGAAAAAGAATGAGTTTCCTCTTGAACACATGACTGCTTTGCATGAGTTATCTTCCCTATTCGGTAAAGATGATATTCAGCAACGTTATTACTTTTTTGAAATTGTTCCCTTTCACTCTGGGAGGAGATGCTAAAATTTGGTACAATAGCTTAGCACCACATTCTATCACTAGCCAAGAGGAGTGCCTTTGCCAATTCTTTGATAAATATCTTCCTGCTAGTAAAGTACATGCTTTAACTCTTGATATAAGCAATTTTTCACAGAAGGGAGGAGAGGATTTACCTCAAGCTTGGGGGAGATACCATGATATGACTAGGAATTACCCTTCTCATGGTTTTAAGGCTAATGAATTACTTGATATATTTTATAATGGACTAACTGAAGGTACTAGATGTTATCTAGATAGGACCATTGAAGAAGCCACAGAATTATTGGACACAATTGTTCGAAACTATGAAGATTGGAAAATGGAAGAGACGAATGAGGAAGAATTATTTTCCGAAAAGAATCCAGGTATCCTTAAATTAACTGATGAGACAATGAAGGAAGCTGATACGTTGCAAACATATCTATAGTTTTTGATACTCCATGCTTGTTTTACACCAATTGCTTTATGTTTTGTTTACACTTTGTGGCATTTTTATGCATTTTCCGGAACTAACCTATTAACAAGATGCCATAGTGCATAAGCGAACCCATGAACCCTAGTCCACTATCAATCATAAGAAACAACTTTACAACTACTTTATCATTGTTTTCATTTTCAGTACTTATTAAATTCAAAAATAAAAATACTTTTATTTAGTACACTTGCAAACCAAAACACTACACCACCATCTTTTACTGTTTATCATTGCATTGCATATTCCCGCGGCACAAGAATTTTTCTGGCACCGCTGCCATTGCATATTTACTTATTCGTATTGCATATTTCATTTTAGTTTTTTATACTTACACACACCTTGTGCTTGACAACCACTTGGTGAGGTTGAGGGCACAAAGAAAATTTATTTTATTTTGTAGGTTGCTAGAAGAAGGATAGGAAGATAATTCATTTACATACAGTTCCCCGAGCATTAGATATAACCCTTGAGTCACCCTCGTGGGGAAAAAGCAAGCTTCCCTATGCTCAACACTCTGCTCTTGGAGTCTCAACCTAGTGTGAGTAGTTACGACAACAAGCATCATCATCTATTGATGCATATTACAACTTATTTAGATGTTATGAGATGCTATAATCATGTTTTGCATTGATTTATAGGGATTTTCCATCGATTCCCCTATTTCATTTTGATGTTTCAGGGACCTTCTGGAACTCAAATTGACCGAGGATTTTTACAGTGTTGATATTTTATCACGAGAAGCATCTGGAGAACAAGAAGTCAATGAGGAAGGCCACGAGGCCCAAAAGAGCACAGGTGGCGCGACCACCAGGCCAAACCGTGCCACCCATACTCGTTTGGCTGTCGTGCCTCCAATGCCATCCGTATTCATCTCAGATTGATCAGCTTGACCCAAAAATGCCTATATAAAGACCCCCCTGAGGTGTTCCCTCGACGAGGCGGCGGATAAACACGAACCCACAGAATTGAGGCTGTTCCAGCAAAGATTGGAGGGGGAAACGCTGCTGAAGTCTCCCTCGGTCGCTTCTCAACCCTCTCCGACATCACCAACACCGCCACCATGATGAAGAGGGAGTAGTCCACCTCTGGACTATGGGTTTATGGCAGTAGCTTGTTCTATTTCTCACTTATGCTATGATGTTCAGATGCCATATTAGCTGCCCAACATGATTATGGCACATTTTACGTAATTCCTATGTGGTGGATCCTTATTTTATTGGATGATCTATGAGATGTGATATTTTGTTATGTTCTTGATGTATGATTACATGCACATTATTATCCCGTTCTTTATTACTTGTTCTGATTCAACTATTATGCGAGAGAATGAGAGGGATGGTGTGTATTAGATGGAGTAACTTGGTAGTATTAGTGAATTGTGACATCAATTTCATGGCATGCTATGGTGTTTGCCAATTTCAGAGTTACCTCCCTAGGGATATAAATAATGCATGTGCTATATTTCTTAGTGACAGCTGAGAATCCTAAGTTGATGTTCATAGACCATGTTCTATTGTAATATGTCCAAGCGGTAGCATATTTATTATTCACCATCATGTCAAAGTACCTAAGGCTATACTCTGTTAATTCTTAATACTAGATTGCTTGAAGGTTATTCCTTTCTAGTGGAGTATAAGTACGATGTGTAGTATCATCTTTATGTTAGGACGTGATGCCCATATAAATATTATCAAGTAATATTATATAATAATGTCATTGTTTCGGTCATCTATCTTGTGCTTAATGCCACCATAACTTTATGAGAAAGTAGACAAGTGAACATATGAACCCCGGTCCAATTTTAATCATAAGAAACACCTTTCCAACACTTGCACGTGTCTTTTAAAGTGCTCTCTGTTTTATCTCCTATGCTTTGTGTCCCTTGTTCTGTGATTGGGCTTCTTTGAATTTGGTGATTGAAATCAAGTGAAGCAAGTGTTGAACAACTCGGTTTCTCAAAACGTTATCAGCACGAGTGCTTTAGGAGCAAATGTATGTTGTTCAAAACCACTTGCTAATTACTCGATGCGCAAGTCTAAGATGATTATATTTACTGCTGCTTCTAGCCTTCTAGTACTCAATCTTGTTAACACTCATGACATGGACTTATTTAACCAAAGTAAAATGTCACATGATCTAAATACATAGGAAATGTTAGGCATTAACTCCAAGGAATTTACTGAGCTTGCCCTGGATGGCAGAAACTACCTCACATGGGCCATGGATGCTAAATTAAGCCCTACATCCATGTCTCTCAGTCACACCATTAACAAGCCAGTAGCTGTCATAAATGGTCCTTCTACCGCTGAAGGCAAAGGCGTTGCTCTTTCTGAGGCATTACCTCAATTTAGCACTCAAGATTGAATATCTGACTGAAGAGGATCCACTCACTCTTTGACAATCCCTGAAGGATCGCTATGACCAGCAAAGGTCTGTTGTGCTTCCTCAAGCACGAAGTGACTGGCTAAACCTACATTTCCAAGACTTCAAGTCCATTATAGCATATAACTCTGCCTTGCACTGCATTGACTCTCTACTCAAATTGTGTGGCCAGAAAGTCACCGATGTTGATATAATTGACAAAATTTATCTACATTCCATCCCACCAACATGGTATTGCAAGAGCAATATAGACATGCAAAATATTCCAAGTACTCTGAGTTGATTTTTGTCATGTTAGTGGCAGAAAAGCAAAATGAACTTCTTATGAAGAATCATAGTGCTCGTTCCACTGGAACTATGGTTGTGCCTGAAGCACATGCCATCACTCAAAGTGTTGGGAGTTCCCATGGCCGCAAAAAGGGCCAATGGAACCATGGATGGAAGGGGTAAGAGCAATGCATTCAAGGGTAAGGGCAAAGGAAGAGGGAAAGGCAAAGAAAAATTTAGAAATAATTCAGGTGCTCAGGCCAGGGGAAAGAAAGGAAAATGCTTCAGATATGGATGCGAGGATCATTGGTCTCACAATTGCCGCACCCCTAAGCACCTGGTTGAGTTATATCAGTAGTCCACCAGAAGTGGCAACATGCATGATAACAACGAGTCCCACTTTGTAGAGTCTGCTGCTATCCCAGACTCTAAGAAGCTTGAAAATTTGCATCTTGGGGAAAATCCTGGTAGTGCTGATGTCAACCTGGATAATTTCAAGCTTCCTGGAGATATGAATCTTGATATATATGGACACCTGGAGTAATGTCCAGCATAATATGTATTTCCATCATGAGTTGTACTTTTTAGTGTTATGTAGTTACTGCTGAACTTGGTCATGTAATAAGCTCCGTGAGAGCATAGTACTGTTTGCATTAGTATAAGGTTTCCTTAATATAAATTCTAGAAAGTTATTCCTTAATCTATATGTTCGTGTTTCTTCCTTCTCGAATTATAAATATGTCTTTTATAGAACAATGTGTGCAAATCCGATGGATGAAGGGGAGATATGTCTTATAGACAGTGCCACCATGATACGTCTCAAACGTATCTATAATTTTTGATGCTCCATGCTTGTTTATGCACCATTTGCTTTGTGTTTTGTTACACTTCGTGGCGTTTTTATGCATTTTCTGGAACTAACCTATTAACGAGATGCCACAGTGCCAGTTCCCTGTTTTCTGCTGTTTTTGTGTTTCAGAAAAGTTACACGGGAAATATTCTCGGAATTGGACGAAACAAAAGCCGAAGTTCCTATTTTTCCCAATACGAGACGGAGTCCAAAGCAGAGATGGAGGGGGGCCAGAGGGCGGCCACACCCCCCCATTGGGCGGGCTACCCCCTGGCCACGCCGGGGCATGGTGTGGGCCTCTGGTCCACCTCCTGACATTGCCCTTCCGCCTATATATTCTCCTCGATGAGAAAACCCTAAGGCCCCGATCAATTTTCCAGAAAACATACTACAAGCCGCCACCATCGTCGACGCGAGATCGGGAGGGTCCAGAAGCTCTTCCCAGTACCCTGCCAGAGAGGGGAATCAGCACCGGAGACCTTCTTCATCACCATGCCTGCCTTCAGAGTGATGTGTGAGTAGTCTACCTTGGACTACGGGTCCATAGCAATAACTAGATGGATGTCTTCTCCTCCATGTGCTTCATGTTTAGATCTTGTGAGCTGCCTATCATGATCAAGATCATCGTTATGTAATTCTACATGTTGTGTTTGTTGGGATCTGATGAATATTGAGTACTATGTCAAGTTGATTTATTGATTTATCATCTCTATGTTGTTTATGATCTTGCATGCTCTCCATTGCTAGTAGATATCTTGGCCGAGTAGATGCTAGTGACTCCAAGAGGGGGTATTTATGCTCGATAGTGGGTTCATGCCCTAGGGGAGTGACAACAACCTCTAAGATTGTAGATGTGCTGTTGCTACTAGGGAGAAAACAATAATCTTGTGTTCAAGGACATTTGTATTGTTTACATTACTGTCATGGGAATTTAGAGACAGTAGCCATGGGGAGGCTTATCGGAGGGGCTCGACGTTGGTGACGATGGGTCCGGCTCGGGATTGTGCCAACAGAGACACCTCGGTTTACCCAGGTTCAGGGCCCTCCCGGTTGGAGGTAAACCCCTACTTCCTGCCTGCTTCGTATTGATTGGATAGAAACGATTACAGTGCTTCTCGAGCTGTTCGGCTAGAGGAGGAAGAAGAAGATCCGATCTCCCCTATGCTAAGGGTCCAGGCCCCCTTATATAGACGGGGGCCTGGTTACAGGTTTTGGTAGCGATTCGGCCGGCTGCCGGCTCCTCGGCGGCGGCGTCCTTGGCGTGATCCTCTGGCCCTGCTCTGGCAAAGGCACTTTATAAAGTGCATTTCCCCTGGGCCGGCATCTGGAGGGCATATCCCTTCTCTTTTGCCTTGGATCCCATCGTGGGGAAGGGTCTTCGATCTCTCATTGGCTGGACGTGGTCGTGGCGCTCGTCACTCCCGTCCTGCGCCCCTGCCGCTCTTGTCGGGGCCATCCTACTTTTGGCCAGACAACCGTTGAGATGCTTTGTCCTCATCGCCCGGCTCCAGTTCTCCTCGGCGGAGTTGCCAGCCGGCTGCTGGCACAGCCGGCCCTTCGGGCGGAGCCGGTCTTCTCGTGCTGAAGCCATGGGGACTCCTGGGACGCCAGCCGACACATTGCTCGGCCCGTGGTGCGCCCCCTAAGTCATCCCCACGACACTAGCCCCCAAAACTGGCGAAGTCTCATGGGCTAGCATGGGGCTTCGGCGGGTTCCTCTTCTCGCCGAGACCTTGCCCGTCCTCGTCGAAGTCCCAGGATTTCCGGTCCGGCTTGGTCACTCTAGTCGTCGAGGCTAGGCCTTGCGGAGGTTCTCCAGCCATCTTGGGACGAACCGGCTCCGGGGGTGGCCCAGCCGGCGGCCGCGGGCTGGCATGCCGCCTCCTGGGAACTTGCGCCGCTTCGAGTCTCGTTCCCACGCGGTGGCCGGCGCAGCGCGCCAGTGGCCAGTCTTGTCATTTGACTTCGGAATCATCACCGTCATAACTTCCCAAGTCATCATGCGAGGTGAGCTGGTGTACGTCAGCGACGCGTCCCATCAACCCTTCCCACGATCCGCTGCGGCAACTGCCGCGGTGGCGCACGATGTGGAAGTTGGTTACTGAAACGTCGGGGGTTACCCTTTCGCCGCTCTCCTTTAAATACCGAGCGTGCTCGCTGCTCAGGGCGTCTCCCACTTCTCCTTCGCGCTCGAGCCTTCTCTTCTTGAACCCGGCCCGACCATGTCATCCCCTAGCCACTCCCCTGCCAGCGGCGACAAGGTCCCGGAGGGGGACAGGGAGGAGGTTGAGGTGCCGGAGACGGCGCCCTCCGCATCCCGAAGACGCGGTCGCCCAAAAGGAAGCCGCAACAAGAGCACCTTAGAGGCCCTCGCGGCGAAAGCCGCCGCTGCCGCCTCTTCCTCCGTCACGCCCCAGGCGACCGGAGCTCCCAGCGATGCGGGCATCCTGGAGAAGTGGAAGCCCGGCCGCCCGAAGGGGAGCGGGAAGAAGATTGCCCCCGCGGCGGTCGCTGCTCCTTCTTCGTCCCGCCGCCGCGAGCGGCCGCCGGGCAGCAAAAACAAGAAGGCCCCCGCCGTCTTCAGGGTCGACGCCACTCCCGCGGGGCCCCGCGCAACGGCTCCTCCTCCGCTAGGCCCCTCGCGGCCCTGGCTGGAGAAGCCGGCGCTCCAGCCGCCGGAGTACATCTCGGCGCAGGGATGGTCCACCTGCATCATCCCTGTGCTTGCTGGTGCCCGGGATCGTCTCCGCCTCCCGACCCAGTTCACCAGCTCGATGGAGGACCAGGAGATGGCTTGCGCCAAACTGCGGGAGTGCAGCGGCGGCCAGCCCACGTACCGCGTCGAGGTCTACTACGACGGCCAGGGGGTGTGCTACTTTCGCGACGGGTGGTCGAAGTTCTTCATCGACTACGACGTGCACGAGGGTTGGTTCATCCTTCTCACCCGCCAAGATGAGACGGACGACTTCACCATCTGCCTCTTCGACGGCACCCTCTCCGCCCGTGCCTTCGCCGCCCAGCCGTGAGGGGTAGGCCTTGTCGACTTCCGACGCGGACTTCTCTGGGGCAAAGTCCATGCGGCGCTCGCGCCGGGCCGAGGAAGGCGAGCCTCCCCGGGCTGGGAATGCTTGGGGCTCTTAGTGTAGCGATTTAGGAAGCTTTTGTAGTCCCCAAACTTCCGCTTAATGAAAACTTGTCTTTCCTTGTTGGCTGTGTAGATGTCTTTCTTCGCCTTGTGTTCTTGCCATCGCGCAAATGCCTTCTGTTTGGCACCATTGCGATGCGATGATCCTTCCCTTAACGCAACCGTTGTTCACGCGAATCCGTAGATAGGGACTACGATAGTCATTACCCTGCGCAGATGCTTCAGGCGGGCTCTTCCGGCTTCAACGTGGAGGGAACAGTGCTTCTGCTGGCCGGCTCCAGGAAGGACGGACTAGCTCTGGCTCCAGCGCAGTCGGAGCAGAGGCTGAGTCTTGTTCCGGCTCGGGCGAGGTCGAAGCCGGCGCGCTTCCCTTCCTAGGCCTCTGCACATCCCAAACCACGATTGGAGTAGATCTCCCAGTTTCCGGCTCTAGCCGTTGCTTTGCGAGTGTTAGGTTTCGATTTCGCTGCTCGTTTGCTGATCGTGTCGCAGCGCCAGCTGAACGGACAGCCGGCGAGGTACTGGAGCCGGCCTGCTTCTGAGGGCCAATTCCCTTTCCCCCTAGCCCCCGAGTTTTGGGGTAGCTGGACTAACAGCTAGCTCGAAACTAACCTTTCGCGAATGATGCCAACGCCAAGCGAGGTAGCCCTGGCTTCGATCCTCTTGGACGTGGCTTCTCAGCCCAGGCATCGGAAAACTGTGACTATCAACTATTCGCTGGTTTTGCCCTCGCCCGGTTCCCTCAACTTTTTCCTTAATCTTCCCACCCTTCGGCCCTTCTACCCCCAACCGGCAGCCTGGTGCCGGTTGGTCTCCCTTGGGCCGGCAGCCGAATGCCGGCCTAGGGTGGGAGCGTGCCGCGGAGTGAGAAGTAGTACTTGATACGTCTCCAACGTATCTATAATTTTTGATGCTCCATGCTTGTTTTTACACCATTTGCCTATTGTTTCGTTACACTTAGTGGCACTTTTATGCATTTTCCGGAACTAACCTATTAACGAGTTGCCACAGTGCCAGTTCCCTGTTTTCTGCTGTTTTTGTGTTTCAGAAGTGATACACAGGAAATATTCTCGGAATTGGACGAAACAAAAGCCAGAAGTCTTATTTTTCCCGGGAGCATCCAGACATCCGAAGAGAGGAAGGAGAGGGGCCACAGGCCTCCCTCACACAGGGTTGGCGCGGCCCAGGCCCTGGCCGCGCCACCCCTATGTGAGGAGCCCCTGGCTGCCCTCTCGCGATGCCCCTTCGCCTATATAAAGCCTCGGGACGGAAAACCCTAGGGGATTCGGCAATTTTCCAGAAAGAGTTCCGTAGCTCCGCCGCCATCGCCGACGAATTTCGGGGGAAAGAAGTCTCTGTTCCGGCACCCTGCCGGGACGGGGAAGTGCCCCCAGAGCCATCTCCATCGGTCTCCATCGCCGTCTCCGCCGTCTCCATCGACCTCACCACCATCTCCATCAACCTTGCTGTCTCCTATGATGAGGAGGGAGTAGTTCATCCCCGGGGCTAAGGGCTCTACCGGTAGCTATGTGGTTCACCTCTCTCTCCCATGATGTGATCTTTATGTGATCGTGAGCTTTGTATCATGTTGAACAAGTATATGTTATTATTCAGATATTTTGTGTACTCTAGCAATGTTATTAAAGTAATCTATTCCTCCTGCTATGGTGTAACGGTGACAGTGCGTGCATCATGGTGGTACTTGGTTTAGGCTATGATTGTGATCTCTTGTGGATTATGAGAATAATTATTGCTATGATAGTTTGAGTGATCTATTCCTCCTTTCATGGTGTAATGTTGACAGTGTGTGCACCGTGTTAGTACTTGGTTTAAGTTGCAATGATTTCTATCTTGAATTGTGATTTGATTTGGATATCTCTATGAGTGGTGTTTGTCAAGTACTTGATGAACTTTAAGGGGTGCTTCTGTAGCCACTACACAATGATTAGTGTTATTCAATAGGAGAGTAATTCAGAGTGCCTTAGCAAAGAGAAGTTATTTGTTCAGTCATGTTATATTGTTGGGAGTGTGTCCACTAGTGAAAGTATGATCCCTAGGCCTTGTTTCCAAGCTTTGCATACCGTTTACTTGCTATTTTGTTACTTGTTTGCTCGCAGCGATATTTATTTCACACCACGTTTGCTACTTATAATCATCTATACCACTTGTATTTCACTACCTCTTCGCCGAACTAGTGCACCTATACATCTGACAAGTGTATTGGGTGTGTTGGGGACACAAGAGACTTTCTGTATCGTAATTGCAGGGTTGCTTGAGAGGGATAGCTTTGACCTCTAACCTCCCTGAGTTCGATAAACCTTGGGTGATCCACTTAAGGGAAACTTGCTGCTGTTCTACAAACCTCTGCACTTGGAGGCCCAACAAGTGTCTACAAGAATAGAAGTGCATAGACATCAGTACTTTGGTCTATCGGGCCCCCGACTCGTGCTAACCAACGCCTAGTTAACAGTCACTGCCCTTAACACCTGGTCGAGCGATTTTTCTATCGTTTGCGGTTCTGCTCTGCGGCCTTCCCTCGTATGTGGTCTGCCGGCTCCTATCCGTCCGGCTGCGCGGAGCCGGAAGGCGGAGGTTGGGCTCGAGACCTTCGTCATACGTAGTACTCATCCGGCTGGCAAGAGATCGATCTTTTTCGGGGCTGCCGGCTGTGGCTCGGTGCCTGGAACCGGCTGCCGGTCAAGTGAATAACGCAAGAAGCAAAACATACACGAAGTGTTTTCCCCGGAGCCGGCCATAACTAGCCGCTCCGTTTTCCTTTATTCACTAACACGTTTCTCGGGGTATAAGCTTTTGCCTTAGCAGAAGAAAGGTCTTAGGAGACTGACATTCCAGGGACGCTCGGTCTCCTTGTCAGAGTTATCTGCCTTGTTCTTTCTGGGCTCTTGTGCGTCGATGAGGTAATATGCCCCATTGCCCAGCACCCGGCTGACAATGAACGGTCCCTCCTAGGGAGGAGACAGCTTGTGCATGCCTTTAGTGCTTTGGACCAGCCGGAGTACGAGATCTCCTTCGCGAAACGCGAGCGGGCGAATTTTCCGGCTGTGGTATCGTCGCAGCAGCTGCTGGTAGAGCGTTGATCTAGCCAGAGCCTGCTCTCGAGCCTCCTCGAGGAGGTCGACGCCATCTTCGCGAGCTTCTTTTGCTTGTTTCTCCGTGTACTGGACAATTCTGTGCGCGTCGAACTCAATGTCCGTGGGTAACACCGCCTCTGCTCCATAGACTAGGAAGAAAGGTGTGAAGCCGACAGAGCGATTTGGAGTGGTGCGCAGGCTCCAGAGCACTGAGGGTAGCTCTTTGACCCTACAACCGGCTGAGCGTTCGAGAGGCTCGACCAGTCTTGGTTTGATGCTGGCCAGGATCAGCCCATTTGCCTTCTCCACTTGTCCATTTGACTGAGGGTGCGCTACTGACGCTAAGTCCAGCCGGATGCCTTTCTGACCACAGTAATCAGCAAAGACTCCCTTCGCAAAGTTCGTCCCATTGTCGGTGATGATGCTGTGGGGAACTCTATATCTTGTGATGATCTCGTTGAAGAACTTGATCGTGGACGAACCGTCGAGTTTTTGATTGGCTTGGCCTCGATCCACTTGGTGAACTTGTCCACGGCAACCAGCAGATGCGTCAAGCCCCCGGGTGCGGTCTTGAATGGCCCTACCATGTCCAGGCCCCAGACCGCGAACGGCCAGGTGAGCGGGATGGTCTTGAGGGCTGCCGCTGGAGTGTTTCTGTGCTTGGAGAAGCGCTGGCAGCCGTTGCACTGCTTCACCAGCTGCTCTGCATTCTGCTTGGCCGTTGGCCAATAGAAGCCATGGCGGAAGGCTTTGGCCACCAAGGCTCTGGAAGATGCGTGATGCCCGCACTCCCCTTGGTGTATTTCTCTTAGCAACTCTGTCCCTTCTTCCGGCTCGATGCACTTCTGGAAGATGCCTGACACGCTGCGCTTGTACAGCTCGCTGTTGATGATGGTGTACACCCCAGCTCGACGCTGAATTCGCCTAGCTTCCGCTTCGTCTTGCGGCAAGTCCCCAGTGATGAGGTAGTTGGAGAATGGTTCCGCCCAGGAAGGTATCTCCCGTATGTGGAAGACACTGGCGACCAGAGGGTCAGCAGCCCCCGGGTCCGCCGGTGTGCCGGCTTCATCTGATTGTCCGGCTGGGGGAGCGGGCATGGAGCCGGCAGTCCCCTTGTCCTTCGTCGAGCCGGCCGCACTGGGCTGGCCGGCTGCCTCCTTCAGCCCCGAGACGGCAGCCCCCGGGTCCGGTGGCGGTACCTGAGCCGGGGCCGGGTCTCCAGGCACATAGATGGATATGGACTCCGGCGAAGGTTTGATAGACGGCTTATGGATGATCTCCAGGGACACCCCGGCTGGGATATCCTGCTTGGTGGAGCCGATCTTGGACAGCCGGTCTGCTTCCTCGTTGTTTGCTCTGGGGACATGGTGGAACTCGCAGCCCTCGAAGAATCCGCTGAGCCGCTGCACGTAGAAGCAATAGGAGGCCATGTTGGCATCCTTGGCGTCCCAGTCCCCTGAGACCTGGTGCGTCACCAGGTCGGAGTCTCCGAAATAGAGGATCCTCCTGATGCCGATCTGCTTGGCCATCTTGAGCCCATGTACCAGGGCTTCATACTCGGCGACGTTGTTCGACGCACGGAAGTGCATCTGCAGCACGTACTGCAGCTTGTCTCCCTTGGGAGAGGTGAGGACGACGCCTGCTCCCAAGCCCCCGAGCAGCTTGGAGCCATCAAAGTGCATGCGCCAGTGGGTGGAGTCCGGAGCCGGCGGCAGGTACTGGTGCTCTCCCCAGTCAGCGAAGAAATCCGCTATGATCTGTGACTTGATCGTCGTCCTGGGCTTGTACTGAATGGTATGAGCCGCGAGCTCGATCGCCCATTTAGCCACTCTTCCTGACGCGTCCTTGCACCCGATGATCTCCGAGAGCGGAGTGGTGCTCACCACCGTGATTGGGTGCTCCTCGAAGTAGTGCTTCAGCTTCTTGGCCGCCATGTACACACCATACGCGACCTTCTGGTAGTGCGGGTAGTTCTGCTTGGAGAGAGTGAGCACCTCACTCAAGTAGTACACCGGGCGCTGAACCGGCAGCTCTTTGCCTTCCTCGGTGCGCTCCACCACGATCACCACGCTGATGACGCGTGGGGTTGCTGCGATGTAGAGCAGCATTGGCTCTCGCAGAGCCGGCGCTGCCAAGATTGGCGCGGTAGACAAGGCTCGCTTGAGGTCGTTGAAGGCGTCATCAGCGCGCTGGGACCAAACGAAGTGGTCCGTCTTCGTCATTAGCTGGTACAACGGCATGGCCTTCTCCCCGAGACGGCTGACGAACCGGCTAAGCGAGGCCAGACAGCCAGCAAACTTCTGCACATCTCTGAGCTGGGTAGGCTTCTCTAGGGCCTCGATGGCTTTTATCTTCGAGGGGTTAGCCTCGATCCCTCGCTGGGAAACGATGTAACCTAGGAGCTGCCCAGCCGGCACGCCAAAGGTGCACTTCTCGGGGTTGAGCTTCATGCGATAGCGCCGCAGGTTGGTGAAGGTCTCCTTGAGATCGTCCAGGAGCGTGCCGCTCTGCTTGGTCTTCACCACCACGTCGTCCACATAAGCGTGCACGTTCCTCCCAATCTGCTCTTGGAGGGGTCGCTCTCGTCCAGCAGGATCTTCTTGGTGTCGTTGGCCGGCTTGAATTGCTCCACAGGCGACTGGCGAACCGGTACGTCTTGCTGGGTCAGCTCCACACGATGCAGAAGCTGCCTCTTCTCCTCGGCAACGACCAGCGCCTCTGCCAGCTGCGAGCTCTCCTTTGCGCAGGCCAGGGACTTCTGGAAGTTTCCCGAGACTGTGATCACACCTCTGGGCCCTGGGAGCTTCATCTTCAGATAGGCGTAGTGCAGAACCGCCATGAACTTGGCCAAGGCTGGTCGGCCAAGCAGCGCGTGGTAGGGACTGCTGATGTCCACCACCTCGAACCAGATGGGCTCGCGGCGGCTATTCCCCTTCTTTCCGAAGAGAACCTCCAGCTGCACCTTGCCCAAAGGGGTGCAAGAATGCCCAGGCACGATGCCATGGAAGGTGAGCCGGCTAGGTTTCAGCTGAGCAAGCGGGATGCCCAACTTCTCCAGAGAGCTTCGGTAAATAAGGTTGATACTACTACCGCCATCGATGAGCACGCGGGAGAAACGGCACATGTGCGTATCAGAACACACGACGGGGTCCACGACCAGAGCATACTCTCCAGGGCTGGGCATCAACCTCGGGTGGTCCTCGCGCCCCCAGGTAACGGCCGCCTCGGACCAGTGCATGAACTGGGGTTCTGCAGGCATCACAGCGTTCACCTCTGCCTCATGCCAAAGGTCATTCCTTTTATCCTTGCCGGGGGTAGTGAAGATGTGATACTGCTCCACGTCCGTCGGGAAGTCATCATCTTGATCCGGCTCGCCTCCAGCCGGGTCGCGCTGTTGGTCCTCCTGACCTTCAGCCAGTTGCGCTTGCGACGTACCAGGGATCTGCCGAGCGCGCTGCTCCAGCTCTCTCATGAAACAGCACTGACGCGTGGAGTGGGTCGCTTCCCTGCCCGGGGAGGTGTGGAATTTACACGGCTGATTGAGCGCAGCATCGAGGGTGTACTTGCCCTCTTTGCGCCCATGACCGCTGCCTGCAGCCCCCGGGCCTCCTTGGTCAGAAGCCGCTCGCTTTGAGCTAGCAGATCCCCTAGAGGACGTCTTGACGTGGTCAAGCCACAGGTGGATGTGCAGCGCCGATGGGCGAGCCTAGGACTCCGACCCTGGTGCTGACTCCTCGATCGAGCATGGCCTGCTTGCTCCGCCGCCTTGCTGGGCGCGGCGACCCTGGGCGCTGCCGCTCGGAGCACGGCCGCCCTGTCCACGCCCTCCGCGGCCTCGGCTTGCCGATGGCGACCGCTGGATCTGGCCGGGGACGACGGTGGCGAAGATGCGGCACAGGTCACAGGCGAGCTCGTTCGGTGCGTCTCCGTGCACGTCGTAGAACTCGCTGAGCGTGGTGCTCGCGCGACGCCGGTTGGCCTCGTCCTCAGCCACCTTGCCGAGGAGGACGAGACGCGTCCGCTCCAGGGCCTCGGCGACCCGGGCGGGATCGATGACGCGGTCGAGGGGAGCGCGCAGGTCCACCACGGAGACGTCCGGGGCGTCCCGCTCTGGGAGTGGAGCGTCTTGCTCCTGAGGAGGTGGGCGCTCGAGCGACGGGCGCTCGGGGCGCGGTAAGTCACCGCCCTCATCCTCTCCCAGGGTCATCACCTCGACCATGGCGCCAAGATTGCTGCTTTCACCACAGCTCGAGCCTCCGTCGCAGAGGGGGTCGGAGACGTCGGTGACCTCCTCCGGGAAAGGCTTGGCGACGTAGAGGCGGTGACTGCTGACGTCGAGGAAGGAGCCGCTATTGCCGAAGCCGTTCTCGAAGTAGGCCAACTTGTCGCTGACGCAGTCGAAGGTGCCGAACCTCCAGACGAGGCCGAAGGCGACCTTCTCGCCAAAGGGTCCCGGCCGGAACTTGACTCCGCTCGCCACCGCGCTTTGCCCCACGGTGGGCGCTAACTATCGTGGGAATTTAGAGACAGTAGCCATGGGGAGGCTTATCGAAGGGGCTCGACGTTGGTGACGATGGGTCTGGCTCGGGATTGTGCCAACAGAGACACCTCGGTTTACCTAGGTTCAGGGCCCTCCCGGTTGGAGGTAAACCCCTACTTCCTGTCTGCTTCGTATTGATTGGATAGAAACGATTACAGTGCTTCTCGAGCTGTTCGGCTAGAGGAGGAAGAAGAAGATCCGATCTCCCCTATGCTAAGGGTCCAGGCCCCCTTATATAGACGGGGGCCTGGTTACAGGTTTTGGTAGCGATTCGGCCGGCTGCCGGCTCCTCGGCGGCAGCGTCCTTGGCGTGATCCTCTGGCCCTGCTCTGGCAAAGGCACTTTATAAAGTGCCTTTCCCCTGGGCCGGCATCTGGAGGGCATATCCCTTCTCTTTTGCCTCGGATCCCATCGTGGGGAAGGGTCTTCGATCTCTCATTGGCTGGACGTGGTCGTGGCGCTCGTCACTCCCGTCCTGCGCCCCTGCCGCTCTTGTCGGGGCCATCCTACTTTTGGCCAGACAACCGTTGAGATGCTTTGTCCTCATCGCCCGGCTCCAGTTCTCCTCGGCGGAGTCGCCAGCCGGCAGCTGGCGCAGCCGGCAGCCGGTCTTCTCGTGCTGAAGCCGTGGGGACTCCTGGGACGCCAGCCGGCACATTGCCCGGCCCATGGTGCGCCCCGTAAGTCATCCCCACGACAATTACACACTTTGCTTAAGGCGATAATCTATTGCTTGCAACTTAATACCCAACGATTGTTCGGATAATATCCGGCGGGTGCATTATTAGTCATAGATGCAGTTGGATTACGGTCTATGTATTATGTTGTAATGCCCAAGTGAATCTCATAGTGATCATCATGACATGTACATGCATTTGTTTGCATTCTTTATTCTGTCAATTATCGAACTGTAATTTGTTCACCCAGCATGTTATTTATCTTTTTGGAGAGACACCTCTAGTGAACTGTGGACCCCGATCCATTCTTTTACATTCATATTACCGTTTACTTTTACACGCATTATTTACTTTCTCGCAAACTACTATCTTTTACCACACGATATGTTTAATCCTTTGTTTACAGCAAACCAGTGAGATTGACAACCTCACTGTAAGTTGGGCAAAGTACTTTGGTTGTTTTATGTGCAGGTTCCACGTTGTTGCTGGTGCAAAGCTACGCCCTAGATAAGGCGCCATATATAAATTGTCTGGAGCTGTCGCCAAGCCAGCTAGCATCAACCTTTAAAAGTTGGTTCTTTCTCCTACTGGTTCGTTAAACCTTGGTTTCATACTAAGGGAAGACTTGCTGTTGTGCTCATCATACCTTCCTCTTGGGATTCCCAACTGGGTGCCTAACACGCACTATCAAGCATTTTTTTCTGGCCCCGTTGCCGGGGAGAAAGAGTATTTCTGCAAGGGGAGTCTCTCGCTTCCAATCTTTTTACTTTGTTATTGTTTTGCTTATTTTCTTTACTTTATTTTTGCTTGCATAATTTTATCAAAAATACAAAAAATAGTTCCTTTTTGCTATTTTTACTTTTAGTTCATTATGTTGTTCCCTAAGTACGTCCTAGAAGACCTTTCAATAGGTAGTGGTTCTATAATTGGGAAAGATAACATCAAGGAGTTCTTTAATCATGTTAGTAAGCATAAAGATGTTGAGGATAAATCTTTAGCCGAACTTGCACCTAGTTATGAAGTTGCAGTTGCTTATTTAGTTCACATGTTGGAGGCTAGGTTTGTTAACCTTAATCCTTTTATGCAACAAATGTTTCTTAAGCTTCATGATGTCAAAGACTTTGAAAAGAAATATTTTATTTTGGAGACTTTGTGTAAAGAATTTAGAGATGTTGTTATAGAAGCTAGGAATTTTTTTGAGCATTTTAATATGCTTGGCTCACGTGTAGATGTTGTTGGTACAAATAAGGAAGAAATCAAAGTACCAATACCTTTCAAACTCGTAGGGTTGCATGAAGGTTTGGAAAAGAATTTTGATTGGATTGTTCCTGAAAACCCTTTTGATGAAAATAGTGAACCCAAGAGTGTTCATAGAGGATCTTCAGAAACACATTTGGATAAAATACAATTCCTTGTTGAAAAGACTTCTGCTATTGATCTTAATGCTTCATTTGAAAATACTTGATTTCCGCTTTCTGCGCCTAGCTCAAAGGCGTTAAAGAAAAGCACTCTTGGGAGATAACCCAATATTTTATTTTCAGTAATTTTTCTTTTTATTGAGTCTTGGAAGTTATTACTACTGTAATGACCTCTCCTTATCATTTTTTTTTGTTTTTGTGCCAAGAAGAACCTCTAATTGAAGGAAGGTAAGATTTGGGAGAGTTGCTGTCCTGAAACTGATTTCTGCGCTGTACCGTAAAAATTCGTAAAAATTCCTAGAATGTCTTTTTGATCTGCGATTTCTTGTGCACATGCCCCAGGTTATTTCCAAACTTTCATTAGTTTTGCACTTTTCGATTTGAGCAACACAAGATTTTCAAAAAAATTGATCTTTACCAGCTGTTCTGTTTTGACAGATTTCTGCCACTATTTGTGTTTGCCTCTCGATCTCTTTCTTTTTGAGTTCTTTTGATCACGGAACTTTTGAGAGAGTTGCTACAGTAGCTTATGCTTTAATGGGTGTTATACTTGAGTTGAAACTGAACCAAAAGAGTAGATTTGCTATCGTGCTTACACTAATGTTGCTAATAGAATTGTGTGAAGTTTTGTATGAAGGAAGTTTTCAAGTGTAGGGAAAGGAAAATGATGAGATGAGATAAAGAATGGACAAAAGCTCAAGCTTGGGGATGCCCTTATCACCCCAAGAAATATCCAAGAGGTACAAGCATGAAATCTTGGGGATGCCCCGAGGCACCCCTTCTTCGTCGACAAAAATCAGGTCACCTTTCAAGACACTATATTTTTACTGCTTCGTATGCTATGCGTTTTTCTTGGAGCGTCTTTATTTTCACTTTCAGTTTTCTTTTGTTTTGTTTGCTGCAATAAATGGTTGGACCCCAACATGTTTCTTTTGGAGAAGACGCACTCCGTTTTTGATTGCCAAGAACACTCTAGTTTTCACTCTTTTCGTTCAACAAGTGTTCCCTTTTTCTAGTACTGCGTTTAGCTTTTATTTTTCACCTTGATTTTTGTTCAGATCTTGTTATTTCTTTGTATCAAGGTGTGTTTAGACCTCTGGTCTATATTGGTTTTCATCTTTAAGAGTTGCTACAAAAAGGTTTATTGGTGTTGGAAAAGAGAAAAAAAGTTTCATGCCTATAGTGATACAAATGGGAGCTTATTTAGACTGTGGCTTAGACTTTTGCATGTCATGCTTGATGTTATTTTGATAGTATGCTTAGTATTTTTTGCTGTAGCATGACTTGTCTCAAATGACTGAGATTGCTTAATGTGCTTTTGAAAGAATCATGCGTTGTTTTTATTATATGGGAGCATATTATTGTGGTATTCTCCCTTGATGCTTTATTTGGGTTGACTTGGCGCATGCTTACACCATGTTTGACTTTAACAAGTCGCCATAAGCCTCTATGATCATTTGGTTTTTGACTTGTGATACCACTTTATGCTTTGGTTAATAATGTTTTGTCGCTATGCATGATTATGGCCGTTATTTCTCTCTTAGTTGGTCGCTCCCAGTCTTTTGCTAGCCTTCATCTGTACTGAGAGGGAATACTTCTCATGCATCCAACTCCCAAAAAACCAAAGTTTTCCATTGTGGCCACCATATCTATCTATTAGCAATTTGCTATTCCAAGTACATTCGTCTTGCTTTTATCTATCTTCCAAATTAAACTTTTTGTTATCTTAAAATTAGTCAGTAAAGCTCTCACGAAACTGACGTCACATTTAATTTTTGCACTTAATAAACTTGACCATTGTGGCTCTCTTATGTTGATGTTATGCTTGCAAGTTGTAAGTTGGGAGTTAGCTCAGCCATGCCGCCATGGGGCACGCTTTCAACATTGCACTTACTCTTATTTAGTTGATATCATGATCTTTTGTTTATGGATACCTAGCGATGTGAAATAAGTTGGAAACTTGTGAGCTCATGGAGTTTGTATATGTGTTAGAGAAACACCTGTGCCGCTAATCTAAGCCATGCATCATTCATGGTGGAAATTTACAGCATGCCCATAGTGGACATTCGACAATGCATCTCAAAATAAAAGCTATACCCAACGATAAATAAAAGAGATGTCGAGGTGTCCATTGTCTGTTTGTCTTGTCATTTTGATGTGGGCTTGTTTCATGTCATCGGGCAAGAGGTACCCCGTTGGCGTTCTCAATGATACATTTATGCTTACAATGACAAGAACTTGCTTGAGACCTAAGTCGAGTAGCATGAGGTTTGGGTATTCGTATTCACGGGACATGAGATTTTCAACTTATGGTTTGACAAGCATATGCTTCATATTTGTACTCGTATTAACCTTAACCATTCAAGATGCCTATGATGGGGGCAATGAGAGCTCAACGCTAGTAAGTATCATAATTTTTGGAAGGTTTATAAAAACTCGCAATCACTACTTCCCTCTGCGAAAGGGTCTTTCTTTTACTTATATGTTGAGTCTTCACCTTCTACCTTTATGCACCGTCTAAGAGAGCATAGTTGTCATTCTGAGTATAATGTGCATAGTCCCAAAATTTATTATTGACTGATTCATGATTATGGTTTTGGTTGTTCTTAAATTATTTGTATCTAGTCACCCTCTTAAACTTGAAGGTGTCCTATGCATTTATGTTTTGCTATTCCATGAAGGACAAGCTGAATACCACTTTGCTATGTTTTTCTATATGCTTGAAACACACACTTGACTTTCAATGCATTATTACTCATGATATTTTGTTTGTGTTACTTTTCATGTTATAACATGGTTGCTAAGTTTTATTGTCAAGATTATGTCTTTTATGCCCATGTTTAGAGTACTTTGATCTCAGCACTCAATGCTTTACATTGTTTGATCAAGATTGCGATGGTGCATGTCACCTCAAAAATTATTGTTTTGTTATCACTTACCTACTCGAGGATGAGTAGGAGTTAAGCTTAGGGATGCTTGATACGTCTCAAACGTATCTATAATTTTTGATGCTCCATGCTTGTTTATGCACCATTTTCTTTGTGTTTTGTTACACTTCGTGGCGTTTTTATGCATTTCCGAGAACTAACCTATTACCGAGATGCCACAGTGCCAGTTCCCTGTTTTCTGCTGGTTTTGTGTTTTAGAAAAGTTACACAGAAAATATTCTCGGAATTGGACGAAACAAAAGCCAAAGTTCCTATTTTTCCCGATATGAGACGGAGTCCAAAGCAGAGACGGAGGGGGGCCAGAGGGCGGCCACACCCCTCGATGGCGCGGGCCACCCCCTGGCCGCACCGGGGCATGGTGTGGGCCCCTGGTCCACCTCCTGACATCACCCTTCCGCCTATATATTCTCCTCGACGAGAAAACCCTAAGGCCCCGATCACTTTTCCAGAAAACATACTGCAAGCCACCGCTGTCGTCGACGCGAGATCGGGAGGGTCCAGAAGCTCTTCCCGGCATCCTGCCGAAGAGGGGAATCACCACCGGAGGCCTTCTTCATTACCATGCCTGCCTCCGGAGTGATATGTGAGTAGTCTACCTTGGAGTATGGGTCCATAGCAGTAGCTAGATGTATGTCTTCTCCTCCATGTGCTTCATGTTTAGATCTTGTGAGCTGCCTATCATGATCAAGATCATTGTTATGTAATTCTATATGTTGTGTTTGTTGGGATCCGATGAATATTGAGTACTATGTCAAGTTAATTTATTGATTTATCATCTCTATGTTGTTTATGATCTTGCATGCTCTCCGTTGCTAGTAGATATCTTGGCCGAGTAGATGCTAGTGATTCCAAGAGAGGGTATTTATGCTCGATAGTGGGTTCAAGCCTCTGGTAATCTGGGGGAGTGACAACAACTCTAAGATTGTAGATGTGTTATTGCTACTAGGGAGAAAACAAAAATCTTGTGTTCAAGGACATTTGTATTGTTTACATTACACACTTTGCTTAAGGTGATAATCTGTTGCTTGCAACTTAATACCCAACGGTTGTTCGGATGATATCTGGTAGGTGGATTATTAGTCATAGATGCAGTTAGATTACGGTCTATGTATTATGTTGTAATGTCCAAGTGAATCTCATAGTGATCCTCATGATATGTAAATGCATTTGTTTGCATTCTTTATTCTGTCAATTGTCCAACTGTAATTTGTTCACCCAGCATGTTATTTATCTTTATGGAGAGACACCTCTAGTGAACTGTGGACCCCGGTCCATTCTTTTACATTTATATTACCGTTTACTTTTACACGCATTATTTACTTTCTCGCAAACTACTATCTTTTACCACACGATACGTTTAATCCTTTGTTATTTACAGCAAACCAGTGAGATTGACAACCTCACTGTAAGTTGGGGCAAAGTACTTTGGTTGTTTTGTGTGCAGGTTCCACGTTGTTGTTGGTGCAAAGCTACACCCCAGATAAGGCGCCATATATAAATTGTCTGGAGCTGTCACCAAGCCAGCTAGCATCAACCTTCGGAAGTTGGTTCTTTCTTCTACTGGTTCGATAAACCTTTGTATCATACTAAGGGAAGACTTCCTGCTGTACTCATCATACCTTCCTCTTGGGGTTCCCAGCTGGGTGCCTAACACGCACTATCACACCACAAATACAATTCTTTGGAAGACCAAATATTTTTAGATTCTAACTAAGAAAACTAGAAATATTATGACCATTGCTGGAAGCAATTCTCATATTGTGGGTACTGGAAGTGCCACAATTGTTCTCCCTATGGGTACCCAACTGGTAATTAATACGTCTTAAACGTATCTATAATTTTTGATGCTCCATGCTTGTTTATACACCATTTGCTTTGTGTTTTGTTACACTTCATGGCGTTTTTATGCGTTTTCTGGAACTAACCTACTAACGAGACACCACAGTGTCAGTTCCCTATTTTCTGCTGTTTTTGTGTTTCAGCAAAGCTACACAGGAAATATTCTCAGAATTGGACGAAACAAAAGCCAAACCTCCTATTTTTACCGAAGCTTCGCGAAGACCAAAGATGAGACGGAGGGGGGCCACAGGCTGGCCACACCCTGGGGTGGCGCGGCCTAGCCCTGGCCCGTGCCACCAAGGGGTGAGGCCACCTGGCCCACCTCCTGACGCCGCCCTTCCGCCTATATATTCCCCTCGACGGGAAAAACCTAAAGCCCCGATCAATTTTCCTCGAAACATACTGCAAGCCGTTGTCGTCGTCGACGCGAGATCGGGAGGATCCAGGAGCTCTTCCCGGCATCCTGCCGGAGAGGGGAATCCCTATCGGAGGCCTTCTCCACCACCATGGTCGCCTCCGAAGTGATGTGTGAATAGTCTACCTTGGACTACGGGTCCATAGCAGTAGCTAGATGGTCGTCTCCTCCACCATGTGCTTCATGTTTAGATCTTGTGAGCTACCCTACATGATCAAGATCATCTTTGTGTAATTCTACATGTTGTGTTTGTTGGGATCCGATGAGTATTGGTACTATGTCCAGTTGATGTGCTGAATTATTATCTTTATGTTATCTCTATATTGTTTATGATCTTGCAAGCTCTCCGTTGCTAGTAGATATCTTGACCTAGTAGATGCTAGTGACTCCAAGAGGGAGTATTTATGCTCGTAGTTGGGTTCATGCCTCCGATAGTTGGGTTCATGCCTCTAGTAATCTGGGGGAGTGGTAGAAACCTCTAAGGTTGTAGATATGCTGTTGCCACTAGGGAGAAAACAACATTCTTGTGTTCAAGGACATTTGTATTGTTTACATTACACACTTTGCTTAAGGCGATAATCTGTTGTTCGCAACTTAATACCCGATGGTTGCCCGAATGACATCCAGAGGGTGGATTATTAGTCATAGATGCAGTTGGATTACGGTCTATGTATTTTGTCGTAATACCCAGAGTGAATCTCATAGTGATCTTCATGACATATGTACGTTATCTTTATTCTATCAATTGCCCAACTATAATTTATTTACCCAGCATGTTGTTATTTATCTTATAGAGAGACACCGCTAGTGAACTGTGGACCCCGGTCCAATTTCCTTTACATTGCTATTACCGTTTTACTTTTACTTGCACTGTTTACTTTCTTGTATACTATTACCTTTTACCACTCGATACTTTCAATCCTTTGTTTACAGCAAATTAGTGAGATTGATAACCTCATCGTAAGTCGGGACAAAGTACTTGGTTGTGTTGTGTGCAGGTTCCATGTTGCTGCTGGTGCAAAGCAAAGCCCTGGAAAGGGCGCCTTATAAATTGTCCGGAGCTGTTGCGAAGCTAGCGAGCATCAACCTTCTGATGTTTGGCTTTCTCCTACTGGTTCGATAAACCTTGGTTTCACAACTGAGGGAAGACTTGCTGCTATGCTCATCATACCTTCCTCTTGGGGTTCCCAACAGGGTGTTATCTACACGCCATCAAGCATTTTTTGGCGCCGTTGTCGGGGAGAAAGAAGATTTCTGTAAGGGGAGTCTCTCACGCTCAATCTTTTACTTTGTTATTGTTTTGCTTTATTTTATTTTTACTTGCATCGTTTTATCAAAAATACAAAAAAATTAGTTCCTTTGATAGCTTGCATTCTGTTACTTTTACTTTTAGTTCATTATGTTATTCCCTAAGTATAATTTGGAGAACCTTACAGTAGGTAGTGGTTCTATAATTAGGAAATGCAACGTCGAGGAGTTCTTTAATCATATTAGTATGTATAAAGATGTTGATGATAGATTTTTAGCTGAGCTTACTCATAGTTTTGAAGTTGCTGCTGCTTATTTAGTTCACATATTGAAAACTAGTTTTGTTAATCTTAATCTTTTTATGCAATAAATCTTAGAAGAGCACTAAGCTCCCTGGGGTGAGGCGTCGCTGATTGAGCGGCATGTCGCTTTCATGGGGCCTACTGCATAGGTGGCGTTGTTTCATTGCTCAGTTTTCTTTTTGTGGTTCGATGTGTTATAATTTCTGTTGGGCTGCGTTGGTATCGTGGGTCGTTGTTGGGCCTATTGATGGGGTCGGTTCGCCACCGCTTTGCTCGAGATTTTAGCTGAACAAAACATGGACGAATCTGGTCCAACGCGAAAACATCAATTGTTTCGCTCTTCTTGGAGACCCACTAGCGCTGCCGCCGACCAGCTCCGCCTCGCCCGTCCCCTTCCCCACACGTGCACCAGACCGGCGTGCCGCCGCCAACCTCCTCCACCACCTTGCCCATCCTCGCCCCGCCCCTACCCTCCCCCACACGTCCCTTAGACCGGCGACCACCAGGCTAGAGCGAGTCTGCTGCTCCTTCCCTCTGGCCCTAATCCTACAGCGTGATGCCTGATCTCCCGATCGTCGGCGATATGGACAGAGCCACCATGGATGTTGCGCCTCCTGGTCATCTGTAGTGGTTTGGGCGGGTTCTTTTTCATATGGATCTTGCGCCAGGTGCTCCCTTATGATCTCTAAATTTAGTGTCATGTAACCTGTTTTGTTCAGTTTGGAGGTCGTCGTATTTTTGCAAGCATAGTATACTTACTGCGGCCTAAATAAATAAATTATCTGCTACTTTTGTACTTCCTTGACTGGATATATGACGACGAGAAATGTCCTGTATGGTAATGTCCGGTGATTAGAACATTTGCAAAAAATTTTACTGAATCAAATTGTCTAATCATGTCGACGATTCTACATACTGATGCAAAAGTGCTCAGTAGTCAATTATCTGAACAAAGGTGGTTTAACCGTGCAAGATGGCTATGCGTATGGACGTGCCTTTACAGATGATATAATTGACATATGTTCTCAGGTGCTATAGAGGGCTAGTGATTTGGTCTCAAATCCGACAAACCATTGTGCTGAGTCATTTTCTAAATCTGTTGGTGAAAACGATGATGCCTCGAGACTATGCAATAATCTCAATTTTATGCCATATCAGTTCAGGTCTTAGATTTCTCTGATACCCATAATAGTAGTTAGTTTTGAGCATGTGGTGTTATTTCTCCTAATATTCGCCATATTGTTGTTTATATTTGACAGGGCATCCGGTCCTAAAAGGGTAAAGATAATTATATCATCCTACCTCCTAGCTCGGTACAATTGTTCTTTAGTAGTATTATGGAAATTTCTTCGGCACTTACTACCCATTGAGTGATGTGTTATGCGACAGTGCTATTGAACAGCAGGGCAACTTAAGTGGAATTATTCCATGCCATTTTAGTCTACTACATGCTCTTACTGTCATTGTAAGAAAGTTTAGTTATGAGTAAATAGAATTAATTCATTTCATGGGGTGGTACTTTTTTACTCAAAGTGCCAAATGCTTAATTCTCTTCCTGGATCTCCCCTTCTCCCTTGTGTGCTCATTGAATGTGTAAACAGCATTTGAGCTTGTTTCTTGCCATTACACATACATGCTATCAGCAGCATAGTTTCCACCTGAGTGTCTCTGCTTATTTTAACATAGTTGACCATTAATATTTTTAGACTAACTTGGAAATGACATGTGTGAATTTGTGTCAAAAGAAATTATCTGCTTCAGTTTAATGGATTTCATAAATATATTCACTATAAATTTGTGGTTAAAACTGTGTTTTGTAACCACGTCAGGGATTACGATGTGTCATCCTTAAGTTCCTTTTTACTATCCATCGGCCCGGTTTACATGATGCAGGTCGCTATGTTAGTTGATGCATGGTCATGGTGGTTGGAGTAGCATGTCTTAATTGCTTTCAGGTGCTGATGCTTAACCGTTTATGGACCGCAGAAAAGAGATAGAAGGTGATTACGGGGAACAGTCTTTCATCGCCCTTCCATCCTTCCTTTAGCTGGCCCTGTGCTCATCTGAGTGTCATTGGCCTTCTGTTTCTCTTTGTATACGATGCCGTGCTGCTCTCGTGATGGATGGCAATGACTTTCCATGTAGTACTCCAGTTCCGTCGAGTCCCGCTTCGTTGCGACAAGGTAAAGTTCAACTGCTGATGACCATGTCTACCAAATTTATTTGCTAGAATCTGTATTGATTATAAGCTGATATCATAGTGCATTACAGCCAAGACTTGTTTGATCAAATGTAGGCATGCTTTAAAGCTATCAAAGCTAATGCTTGTTCACTTCTCTGTTTATATGTTTTTGTTTTCATTGGTGATTTTCTGGTTAACCGGAGGTTGAAAACAAGACTGCAGCGTTTACTCCACTAATTAAGACCAGAGTACACGGTTTAAGACTTTAAGTGCTCTAACTTTTTTTCTTATATATGAAGAGATGGTTTTAACCCAGCAGTATTCTAGCATATATAATTTCATTGTGTTGATTCAGTCCTTGCCTGCATTGTGCAGAGTTGAACTTTGGTCCGATTTCTTATAAAAAAACAAGCTGTACCATGACATAACCATGTTCGTGTAAATTAGATGATATTTGGAAATTTTTAAAGTGTAATTCATGCATTGTTTAAATCTGGCAAAAACTACATTTTGTAGTTTGAAAGAGCAGAAGTGTTGAATTAAATGGTGTTGGTCTGTCCTGCATACAGTGCTGAAATATGTCTTTTGACATGAACTTAGTTGTATAGTAGCTCATATGGTTGCAAAGGTCTTTCTCCTTGGATCAATAACCTCCCTAGAATTGTGGAGCTGTGGATGCTCCACGCGAAGGCGTTGGTTTTGTGACCCACCTGTCGGCGTCTGGTTCCTTAAGTCGGTTTGGTCTCCATTTTGTGTGTGAAATAGGTTGTTTCCGGTCAATGAAAAAGCAAGACAACAACTCTTATTCTCCCCTTGGATAGGTGCTGCTGCCGCCTGTGCTCCCTCCACGAAGCGCCGCCTCCGCCTCCGCTGTCGCCTCTTCTGCTCCCTCAAGGATCGCTGCCGCAGGAACCAGCTACTCCCACCACGGCACGAACCACGCGAGGGTTGGCTGGTGCCATGCTAGAAGAGGACGGGTGGTGAGCTGGACGAGGTGAATACATGATTCTTACCTTCTCCCTATGTTCTCCTCTCTAGCCACAGCCAATCACAGAAATTGGTCGAGAAGTGAGTGGGAAAATTGTGGGCGGCTCTTCTTCTTCTTCTACTACCACGGTGATGCATCTGGTGAATGACACGTTTGTTTTGAGGTTTATATTCGTAATATGTGATATATGGTTTACATTGTCTTGGATTATTCTTGATCGATTCCTGAAATGGTATCCTATCAGATGGGGACTTACCTTGACCGGCCGGTTGACCTTGAAATTAGTTACTGTGCCATGTAGATATATTTATCCGCCTTCTATTTTCCTCCTCATGTTCTGCAACTAATTGTTTGGATTTCATGTTTCTAAGATAATATGTTATGTATAGATGCAGGAAACAGGTTAGGATTAGTGGCTAATGTAAGAGATGGAGAAAGTAAGCTCTTGGTTTCCTTTTTTCGCTTCTGGTTGTAAGCTTCTCTGGCTCTTCTTTCTGAAAACATTATTGAGCCAAACAAAGACAAGGGATTTCTTGGTATTATGCAGTCTCAGCTTTCCTTCATGATGTTTGTCCATTTCAAAAGAGATATTTTCCTTGTGAATGGAAGCCAATACAAGAACTGACTGTGGAGCCTCCTTAATAGCGACACGTACACCATCATCGGCAACATTTTCAGCCTGCGTGGGTTTGTTCGTTGACTTTGGCTTCCATATTTAAAAAAACAAATGACTTCCATTGAAGTATACAACCATGACTTAAAAGTCTGTTTAGAAGTCGAGAATCTGTCATCTATGAACATGCTGGTTTGATTTGGTTCCCACATAGTTGGATGCTTTTTCTGATTCACACACATAGTTGGATGCTTTTTCTGATTCACCTATAAGCAGTTATCAAAGAGAAATGTACAGAATTCTGTTTTTCAGGATCATCATTTAATTCAAGACGGCAGCCTCGCCAACTCTATCTCTCATGATCAGTAATCAGGCCATCACTTATCGTACGCCGTCTCCAACAGATGTTGAACCACAAGAAGTACTCTTAGCAATCAAGGTCAAGACTTTTTCTGATTCTCTCCAATAATATTTCTGTTGTACATGGTATCAACTATGAAGATATGATGATTCCTGGAAGATCGGGTATCAACTCTGAAGATATGATGATTCTATCAGTTATCTAGAAGATCAGACCCACAATGTTCTTGGTCAGAAAAGGTTACATCATTGTAGTTACCTTCAAATACATTAGTAGAGAACAAAACCAACAAGTTGATTACCTAGCTAGATAACCTTTAAAGAAAGATGATGTACAGCTTGCTATGATGCTCATTATCCCTCTCTTTACGTGCTTTGTAGTAGGCTATTTGACATCTCAATAAAAGAGGTAAGTCTGTCTACTCTAATACTTGGCTTTAGGCAACATCATTGTTTATTTTAACAGCCCGAAGCAGCCTTCTAATTTCTAAACTTGGATTAGGTGCATTATTTTGCACTAATGCATCTTGATGATCTTGTGTACTTATTAAGTATGAAGAATGTCCAGACAAAAACCTTATAGCTTGACTAGGTTTGTATCATACAGATTAAAAATCGATCAAACTGTTCTAATCTAAATCTTAGAGACTTAAAATGTATCCACGCTTTTACTCAAAAGAAATTGGAATGCATCGGGAAGGTAAGCTCCTTACTGATTTCGTCATCAGGTTATTTCTTACTGTCTGTTGCAAAATAAGCTATGCAATACTAGATTGCAAGTTTATTGGTGGACTTCTCATTGCTGTCAACCATAAAGCATCTAAGCCTTTGCGATTTCACTTTTATGCCATGTGCGTGTCAGTTACATAAGCACTATCCTCTATTATGTGTGTGCGTGTGGCTGCAATGTACTGTAGTTGGATAGCAAGGTTCTGCATCTAGATTGTCTTCAAATAATAACGGGTAGTTTAGTTCCTTTATGTTTTGCAAGTAAATAATATTAGCTCAGAAATTCTAAAACAATCTAAGTACTTTTTATATAGACTCTCTAGAAGAAATGACCAAATAATATTTTGGGTAGAACTGTTTGAAGTTTGCAGAGAACTAAGAGTGAGCAGTGCTTTTTGTGATGGCCATTCTGTAAATCAAGTTGTCTCAGATTCTTTGTTGTTTCTACTATTGCCTTGAGTTATTTTTGAATCTCTGTATTGATAAGTCACAATTTATTCATATAAGTTTAGCATAAGTCATGAAATGTCAGTTATCTTTTGTTATTATTGATAGCAGTGTCTGATCACTGAATAACAGAGGTTGTTGTTAAAAGGTGTATCAACCAAATTCACATAATGTCTCAAAATTTAATAGTTTTTAAACGACGGTCAAAAATAGAAGTTCAGTATTTAAACGATGATAGTACAAACGGCGCGGCAAGATGCGCTAGGTCCATCTAGTGTTTCTTAAGCTTCATGATATCAAAGACTTCAAAAAGAAAGACTTTATTTTGGAGACTTTGCGTAGAGAATTTAGAGATGTTGCTATTGAAGCTAGGAAAGTTTTTGAGCGTTTTAATATGCTTGGCTCACCTGTTAATGTTGTTGGTACAACCAAAGAAGACATCAAAGTACCAATTCCTTGTAAACTTGTAGGATTGCATGAAGCTTTGGAAAAGAATTTTGATTGGATTTGTCCTGAAAATCTTTTTGATGAAAGAATTGAACCAAAGAGTGTTCACAAGGGATCTTCAAAAACTCATTTGGATACAGTACAATTTATTGTTGAGAAGACTTCTGCAATTGATCTTGATGCTTCATCACTTGATATTACTTGATTTGCACTTTCTGCGCCTAGCTCAAAGGCGTTAAAGAAAAGCACTCTTGGGAGATAACCCAATGTTTTATTTTCAGTACTTTTTCTTTTATTTGAGTCCTGGAAGTTATTACTAATGTAATGATCTCTCCTTATCATTTTTATTTCATTTTTGTGCCAAGAAGAACCTCTAATTTGAGGGAGGTAAGATTTGGGGAAGTTCCTATCCTGAAACAGATTTCTGCACTACACCGTAAAAATTTGTGAAAATTCTAAGAATATCTTTTTGATCTGAAATTTCTTGAGCATATGCCCTTGGTTATATCCAAACTTTCATTAGTTTTGCACTTTCCGATTTGAGCAACAGAAGGTTCTCGAAAAAATCGATCTTTGTCAGCTGTTCTGTTTTGATAGATTTCTGCCACTATTTGTGTTTGCCTCTCGATCGCTTTCCTTTTGAGTTCGTTTGATCACAGAACTTTTGAGGAAGTTGCTACAGTAGTATATGCTTTATATGTGGTATATTTGAGTTTGAAATGGAACCAAAAGGGTTGATTTACTACCATGTTTATGCTAACGTTGCTAATAGAATTGTGTGAAGTTTTGTATGAAGGAAGTTTTCAAGTGTAGGGAATGGAGAGTGATGAGATGAGATGAAGTATGGACAAAAGATCAACCTTGGGGATGCCCATGTCACCCCAAGAAATATCCAAGAGGTACAAGCGTCAAAGCTTGGGATGCCCCCGAGGCACCCCTTCTTCATCGGCAAAAATCAGGTCACGTTTCAACACATTATATTTTTATTGCTTCATATTCTATGCATTTTTCTTAGAGCGTCTTTACTTTTGCTTTCAGTTTTCTTTTGTTTTGTTTGCTGAAATAAATGGTTGGACCCCAACAAATTTCTTTTGGAGAAGGCATACCTTGTTTTTCATTGCCAAGAACACTCTATTTTTCACTCTTATCGTTCAACGAGTGTTCTCTTTTTCTAGAACTGCGTTTAGCTTTTGTTTTTCGCCTTGATTTTTGTTCAGATCTTGTTATATCTTTGCATAAAGGTGTATTTAGACCACTGGTTTATGTTGGTTTTCATCAAAAGAGTTGTCTCAAAAAGGTTTGAATGGTGTTGGAAAAGAGAAAAATTTTTCATGCAAAAAGTGGTACAAAAAGGAGCTTGTTTAGACTGTGGTTTAGACTTTTGCATGCCATGCTTGATGTCGTTTTGATAGTATGTTTAGTATTTTTTTCTTTAGCATGACTTGTCTCAAATAACTAAGATTGCTTAATGAGCCTTTAAAAAAATCCTGCGTTGTTTTTATTATATGGAAGCATTTTATTGTGGTTTTCTCCTTGATGCTTTATTTGGGTTGACTTGGCGCATGCTTACAACATGTTTGACTCTAACAAAGTCGCCATAAGGCTCTATGATCATTTGGTTTTTAACTTGTGATACCACTTTATGCTTCGGTTTATAATGTTTTGTCGCTATGCATGATTATGGCCGTGATTGCTCTCTTAGTTGGTCGCTCCCAGTCTTTTGCTAGCCTTCATTTTGTACTGAGTATGAGCTCTACTCGTGCATCCAACTCCTAAAAACCAACTTATTCCAATGTGTCCACCATACATACCTATTAGCAATTTGCTATTCCAAGTACATTTGGCTTTTATCTATCCTTCAAATTAAACTCTTTTTGGTGTTATGTGAAAATTAGTCAGTAAAGCTCTCACGAACCCGACGGCACACTTTACTTTTCTCGCTTTTAATAATTTTGACATTGTGGCTCTCTTATGTTGACGTTATGCTTGCAAGTTGTAAGTTGGAAATTAGCCCAGCCATGCCGTCATGGGGCAAGCTTTCAACATTGCACTTTCTCTCATTTGAGTTAATATCGTGATCTTTTGTTTATGGATACTCGCGATGTGAAATAAGTTAGGACCTTGTGAGGTCATGGAGTTTGTATATGTGTTAGAGAAACGCCTAGGCCGCTAATCTAAGCCATGCATCATTCATGGTGGAAATTTACAGCATGCTCATAGTGGACATTCAACGACGCATCTCACAATAAAAAGCTATACCAATGGTAAACAAAAAAGATGCCGAGGTGTTCATTGTCTGTTTGTCTTATCATTTTGATGTGGGCTTGTTCCATGTCATCGGGCAGGAGGTACCCTGTTGGCGGTTCTCGATGATACGTGTATGCTTACAATGACAAGAGCTTGCTTACGACCTAAGTCGAGTAGCATGAGGTTTGGGTATTCGTACTTCATGGGACACGTGGTTTTCAACTTATGATTTGTTAAGCATATGCTTCATAATTGTACTCGCATTTACCTTAACCATTCAAGATACATATGATGGGGGCAATGAGAGCTCAAAGCTAGTAAGTATCATAATTTTTGAAGGTTTATAAAACTTGCAATCCCTGCTTCCCTCTGCGAAGGGCCTTTCTTTTACTTTTATGTTGAGTCTCCACCTTCTACCTTTATGCACCATCTAAGAGAGCATAGTTGCCATTCTGAGTTTAATGTGCATAGTCTCAAAGTTTATCATTGATTGATTCATGATTATGGTTTCGCTTGTTCTTAAATTATTTGTATCTAGTCGCCCTCTTAAACTTGAAGGTGTCCTATGCATTTATGTTCTGCTATTCCATGAAGGACAAGCTGAAAACCACTTTGCTATGTTTTTCTATATGATTTGAACACATACTTGACTTTCAATGTTTCATTATTCATGATCTTTCATTTGTGTTACTTTTCATGTTATAACATGGTTGCTAAGTTTTTATTGTCAAGATTATGTCTCTTATGCCCATGTTTTAAGTACTTTGATCCCAGCACTCAATGCTTTACATCGTTGATCAAGATTGTGATCGTGCATGTCACCTCAAAAATTATTCTTTTGTTATCACTTACCTACTCGAGGACGAGCAGGAGTTAAGCTTGGGGATGCTTGATACGTCTCAAATGTATCTATAATTTTTGATGCTCCATGCTTGTTTATACACCATTTGCTTTGTGTTTTGTTACACTTCGTGGCGTTTTTATGCATTTTCTGGAACTAACCTACTAACGAGACGCCACAGTGCCAGTTCCCTGTTTTCTGCTGTTTTTGTGTTTCAAAAAAGCTACACAGGAAATATTCTCGGAATTGGACGAAACAAAAGCCGAATCTCCTATTTTCACCGAAGCTTCGCGAAGACCAAAGATGAGACAGAGGGGGGCCACAGGCCAGCCACACCCTAGGGTGGCGCGTCCTAGCCCTGGCCCACGCCACCAGGGGGTGAGGCCGCCTGACCCACCTCCTTCCGCCGCCCTTTCGCCTATATATTCCCCTCGACGGGAAAAACCTAAAGCCCTGATCAATTTTCCTCGAAACATACTGCAAGCCGCCGCCGTCGTCGATGCGAGATCGGGAGGATGCAGAAGCTCTTCCCGGCACCCTGCCGGAGAGGGGAATCCCTACCGGGGGCCTTCTCCACCACCATGGTTGCCTCCGGAGTGATGTGTGAGTAGTCTACCTTGGATACGGGTCCATAGCAGTAGCTAGATGGTTGTCTCCTCCACCATGTGCTTCATATTTAGATCTTGCGAGCTGCCCTACATGATCAAGATCATCTTTGTGTAATTCTACATGTTGTGTTTGTTGGGATCCGATGAGTATTGGAACTATGTCAAGTTGATGTGCTGAATTATTATCTTTATGTTATCTCTATGTTGTTTATGATCTTGCATGCTCTCTGTTGCCAGTAGATATCTTGACCGAGTAGATGCTAGTGACTCCAAGAGGGATTATTTATGCTCGATAGTTGGGTTCATGCCTCTAGTAATCTGGGGGAGTGACAGAAACCTCTAAGGTTATAGATGTGCTATTGCCACTAGGGAGAAAACAACATTCTTGTGTTCAAGGACATTTGTATTGTTTACATTACGCACTTTGCTTAAGGTGATAATCTGTTGTTCACAACTTAATACCCGATGGTTGCTCGGATGACATCCGGAGGGTGGATTATTAGTCATAGATGCAGTTGGATTACGGTCTATGTATTTTTTCGTAATGCCCAGAGTGAATCTCATAGTGATCCTCATGACATATGTACGTTATCTTTATTCTATCAATTGCCCAACTGTAATTTGTTTACCCAGCATGTTGTTATTTATCTTATGGCGAGACACCGCTAGTGAACTGTGGACCCCGGTCCAATTTCCTTTACATTGCTATTACCGTTTTACTTTTACTCGCACTGTTTACTTTCTTGTATACTATTACCTTTTACCACTCGATACACTCAATCCTTTGTTTACTGCAAACCGGTGAGATTGACAACCTCATCGTAAGTTGGGGCAAAGTACTTGGTTGTGTTGTGTGCAGGTTCCACATTGCTGCTGGTGCAAAGCAAAGCCCTGGACGAGGCACCTTATAAATTGTCTGGAGCTGTTGCGAAGCTAGCGAGCATCAACCTTCTGAAGTTTGGCTTTCTGATACGTCTCAAATGCATCTATAATTTTTGATGCTCTATGCTTGTTCTTATACCATTTGCTTTGAGTTTTGTTACACTTCGTGGCGTTTTTATGCATTTTCTGGAACTAACCTATTAACAAGATGCCACAGTGCCAGTTCCCTCTTTTCTGCTGTTTTTGTGTTACAGAAAAGTTACACAGGAAATATTCTCAGAATTAGATAAAACAAAAGCCGAACCTCCTATTTTTACCGAAGCTTTGCGAAGACCGAAGATGAGACGGAGGGGGGCCAGGGGCCAGCCTCACCACCAAGGGGCGTGGCCCAGCCCCTGGCAACGCCCACCTGTGGTGAGACCCCCTGGTCCACCTCCTGACGCTGCCCCTTCGCCTATAAAGTCCCCTCGACGGGAAAAACCTAAAGGATGGATCGCTTTTCCTCGAAACATACTGCAAGACGCCGCCGTTGTCGAAACGAGATCGGGAGGATCCAGGAGCTCTTCCCGGCACCCTGCCGGAGAGGGGAATCCCTGCCAGAGGCCTTCTCCACCACCATGGTCGCCTCCGGAGTGATGTGTGAGTAGTCTACCTTGGACTTAGGGTCCATAGCAGTAGCTAGATGGTTGTCTTCTGTAACACCCATGAATTTATAGCAAATTCGAAGTGCCCGTTATGCAATCCATCATAATCCCAGAATCATTGTTGTGATTCACATAACGTAATTGGTATCATAGTCACAGCTATTAATAATAAATAAATGGGTTTACATAGGTGGTCGTATGGACCAAACCTTACATTACATCAATATGCAGCGGAATAATACTTTGGGTCCATATTATCAAGCTTCAACCGCACAGGCAAAGCCGATAGTAGGAAACGGGCCTAGTTCGCAAAGTCGTCAATGATTCCTTCCTTCTTGATTTTTCTACTTCAAGTCTGGCCAAGTTAATAGCCAGGGACAGAGCCGTGAGTACATTGGATGCACTCGCAAACCATCTTATAAATACATGAAAATGGAAATGCATAGTTCATATAGTGGTTTAAGCTCTAAGTTTATTTGCATAAAGCTAATTTTCTTTTCCAAGAGTATTCACTAAGAGGTAAGAAAACGTTTAGCTTGATAAGTAAGTTTCAGATGGAACCCTCAATTGTCGATCACTTTCTTACTCAAGTCACCTTCACAGTCATAGTCATTCCTTGCCACGATTCAATTCATTGTTTCAACACCAGACAAAGGTTAAGTACCGCTAACCCAACTATCCATGACCGCGGACGCGGCTATTTGAATAGTTTTACACTCTGCAGAGGTTGTACACTTTACCCACACCATCCAATTACTTATTGTGTGGGTGACATCCCAGCATAACGATGTATGCTACGACAAGCAACTAGCCATTAATGTTTCACCTGCCCACCTTAGCATAAACACTACCACCTAGAGTTGTACCCCTCAACACCAAAGTCCAAGAAGCTGTCCGGGGTGTGCAAAGTCCCCAGCTGTTTGAACCTCTGGAATGACACTCACCGAGGTAGAGTCCTACCCACGATAGTCCATTTTCAATGAGGGCTCTTCGGCTTGTACCCCAACCACCTGAAAAGGAGGACAAGGCGAGCCTAGGCCGTAGCCACAGGGTGCCCTGGAAGAGGAGTCCCTGGTCGGACTTCCATTTACAGTGTGTAGGGTCTATGATGCAGCGCGGTGTTGATAGTTTTTCACCGTCCAGTTGGGAACCCCAAGAGGAAGGTATGATGAGCACAGCAGCAAGTTTTTCCCTCAGAAAGAAACCAAGGTTTATCGAATCCAGGAAAAAGTCAATACTCCAGAAGGTGATGCTGACTAGCCTAGTAACACTCCAACAAGGGCGCCGTTAATGATAACAAGTTAGCGCGTCTTCAACTAGTAGCAACGCGGAACCTGCACACAACACAACCAAATACTTTGCTCCCAACTTACGATGAGGTTGTCAATCTCACCGGTTTGCTTAAAACAAAGGAATGAGCGTATCGAGTGGAAAGTGATAGTAATATGCAAGTAAAGTAAACAGTGCGAGTAAAGTAAACAGGTGATAGCAATATAATGGAAATAGGACCAGGGTCCACAGTTCACTAGTGGTGTCTCTTCATAAGATAAAATAACACATACCGGGTAAACAAATTACAGTTGGGCAATTGATAGAATAAAGATAACGTGCATATGTCGAGAGGATCACTATGAGATTTACTCTAGGCATTACAACAAGATACATAGACCGTCATCCAACTGCATCTATGACTAATAATCCACTTGAGGCGAATCAATCCGAGAACTCCACAAGTATTAAGTTGCGAACAACAGATAACTGCATTAAGCAAAGTGTGTAATATAAACAAAGCATGTGCCCTTGAGCATATGAATGTTGTTTTCTCCCTAATAGCAACAGCACATCTACAACCTTAGAGGTTTCTGTCACTCCCCCAGATTAAATAGAGGCATGAACCCACTATCGAGTATAAATACCCCCTCTTGGAGTCACTAGCAACTACTCGGCCAAGATAGCTACTAACAACGGAGAGCATGCAAGATCATAAACAACATAGAGATAACATAATATAATATTCAGCACATCAACTCAATCATAACACCAATATTCATCGGATCCCAACAAACACAACATGTAGAATTACATAAAGGTAGTCTCGATCATGTAAAGCAGCTCACGAGACCTAAACATAAAGCACATGGTGGAGAAGGCAACCATCTAGCTACTGCTATGGACCCATAGTCCAAGGTAGACTACTCACTCATCGCACCGGAGGCAAGCATGGCAATGAAGAAGACCTCCGGTGGCAATTCCCCTCTCCGGCAGGGTACCGGGAAGAGCTTCTGGACCCTCCCGATCTTGGGTCGACGGTGGCGGCGGATCGCGATGTATTCTGGAAAAGTGATTGGGTCTTTAGGTTTTTCCCGTCGGGGGGTCTTTATAGGCGAAGGGGTGGCGTCAGAAGTGGACCTGGTGGGGCTCACCACAGGTGGGCGCGGGCCAGCCCTAGGCCGCGCCCCCTGGTGGTGTGGCCCCCCAGTGGCCCCTCTCCGTCTCCTCTTCGGTTCTCTGGAAGCTCCGGTAAATTTCTGGACGTCTGGCTTTTGTTTTGTCCAATTCCGAGAATATTTCCTGTGTAACTTTTCTGAAACACAAAAATAGCAGAAAACAGGGAACTGGCACTGTGGCATCTCGTTAATAGGTTAGTTCCGGAAAATGCATAAAAATACCACGAAGTGTAACGAAACACTAAGCAAATGGTGTAAAAACAAGCATGGAGCATCAAAAATTATAGATACGTTGGAGACGTATCAGCATCCCCAAGCTTAACTCCTGCTCGTCCTCGAGTAGGTAAGTGATAACAAAAGAAATAATTTTTGAGGTGACATGCACTTACACAGTCTTGACCATATATGTAAGCGTTGTGCGCAGGGATCAAAAGAACTTAAAACATGGGCATGAAAGATATAATCTTGATAGAAGAAACTTAGCAACCATGTTATAACATGAAAAAGAACACAAACGAAAGATCATGAAAATGAAACAATGAAAGTCAAACGTGTGTTCAAATCATATGGAAAAACATACAAATGGTTTTTAGCTTGTCCTTCATGAGAGAGCAAAACATAAATGCATAGGACACCTTCAAGTTTAAGAGGGCGACTAGATACAAGTAATTTAAGAACAAGTGAAACCAACAATATGAATCAATCAATGAAAACATTGGGACAATGCACATTATACTCAGAATGACAACTATGCTCTCTTAGACGGTGCATAAAGGTAGAAGGTGGAGACTCAACATAAAAGTAAAAGAAAGGCCCTTCGCAGAGGGAAGCAGTGATTAAACATGTGCTAGAGCTTTTCGTTTGTAAAACAGAGATAAAAAATGGGTTTTAAGAGGTGGTTGTTTCATGTCAATGACTGGCAATGGGGTCTTACTATCTTCCATAATAAACAAGTGAGAGCGGTTCTGAGTTCTTTGAAAATTTGGCACATTGGTGCTCTTTTATAAAGCTTTGGCACTCCTCCCCACCTTTTTTCCTTTCTCAAACCATGGCTAACCGATTCCATCGGGTGACCACCAACATTCACATACCATGGAGGAGTGCCTTTTTTTCTTTTAAAATTAGATTGCAATGGTCTGACCAGCTCTCATGCAAAATTAATGACGAGCAGATGAAGCTGCCTAGTCGAGGGGTACTTAATTTAATATGGAATATAGCAATTCCGACCACTATGTCCCCGTGAGCTAAAAACAGTGGCACAAAACAAGAAGTAGTTGAAAGTTTTTGAAAGGTAGCACATGAAAATTTACTTGGAATGGCTTACAAATACCATGCATAGGAATTTATAGTGGACACAATGGCAAACTTGGTTTTTAGGAGTTGGATGCACGAGTAGAGCTCATACTCAGTACAAAACGAGGGCTAGCAAAAGACTGGGAGCGACCAACTAAGAGAGCAATAATGGCCATAATCATGCAAAGCGACAAAGCGACATTAAAAGAAGCATAAGATGGCATAAAAAGTCAAAAACTAAATGATCATAGAGGCAATGGCGACTTTGTATGAGTCTAACATGTGTGAGCATGCGCCAAGTCAACCCAAATAAAGCATCAAGGAGAAAACCAAAATAATGCTTCCAAATAATTAAAACAACGCATGATTTTTTCAAAGGCTCATTAAGCAATCTCAATCATTTGAGACAAGTCATGCTACAGCAAAACCACTAAGCATACTATCAAAAAGACATCAAGAACGACATGCAAAAGCCTAGGTCGCAGTCTACACAAGCTCCTTCTTGTACCACTTTTTTGCATAAAGCTTTTTCTCTTTTCCAACACCATTCGAACTTTTTATAAACAACTCTTTTGATGAAAACCAACATGGACCAGAGGCAAAAACACACCTTGATGAAAAGATATAACAAGATCTGAACAAAAATCAAGGCAAAAATGAAAGCTAAACGCAGTTCTAAAAAAAGAGAACACTCGTTGAAACGATAAGAGTAAAAAATAGAGTGTTCTTGGCAAATGAAAAGCAAGGAAACTTCTCCAAAAGGAATTTGTTGGGGTCCAACCATTTATTGCAGCAAACAAAACTAAACTAAACTGAAAACTAAAAACAACTGACGCTCCAAGAAAAATGCATAATGCATGAAGCAATAAAAATATAGTGTGTTGAAAGGTGACCTGATTTTTGCCGATGAAGAAGGGGTGCCTGGGGGCATCCCCAAGCTTTGACGCTTGTACCTCTTGGATATTTCTTGGGGTGCGTGGGCATCCCCAAGCTTGAGCTTTTATCCATTCTTCAACTCATCTCATCATTCTCCAATCCCTACACTTGAAAACTTCCATCATACAAAACTAAACACAAATCTATTAGCAACATTAGTGTAGGCATAACATTGAATCAACCCTTTTTGCTTCAGGTTTCAACTCAAAACCACCACATATAAAGCATATACTTCTGTAGCAACTTCCCCAAAAGTTCCGTGATCAAAAGAACTAAAAAAGAAAGCGATAAAGCGGCAAACATAAATATTGGCAGAAATCTGTCAAAACAGAACAGCTGGCAAATGTCGAATTTTTAGCGGGTTTTATTTTGCTCAAATCAAAAAGTGTTCAACTAATGAAAGTTTGGATATAACCTGGGGCATATTCACAAGAAATCGCAGGTCCTAAAGATATACAGAGAATTTTCACGAATTTTTACGGTGCAGCACCAAAAACAGTTTCAGGACAGCAACATCCCCAAATCTTACCTCACTCAAATTAGAGGCTTCTCTTGGCACAAAAACGAAATAAAAAGGATAAGGAGCGGTTATTACAGTAGTAATAACTTTCAAGACTCAAATAAAAGAAAAATAACTGAAAGTAAAAACATTATGTTATCTCCCAAGAGTGCTTTTCTTTAACGCCTTTGAGCTAGGCGCAGAAAATGCGAATCAAGTAATATCAAGCGAATCATTAAGATCAACTGCAGAAGTCTTTCCAATAAGGCATTGTATTTCATCCACATAAGTTTTTGAAGACCCTTTGTGATCACACTTTGGTTCACTCAAATCACTAAAAATATTTTTGGGACAGATCCAATCAAAATTATTTTCAAAAGCTTCATACAATCCCAAGAGCTTGCTAGGTATAGGTATTTTGGTTCCCTCATTGTTTGAACTAAAAACCTTTATAGGTGAACTGAGTTTATTAAAGCACTTAAGAACTTTCCTAGCTTCAATGGCAACATCTCTAAATTCTATGCGCAAAGTTTCCAAGATAAAAGCTTTCTTTTCGGGGTCCTCAATATCATGAAGCTTAAGAAACATGTATTGCATAAAAGGATTAAGGCTAGCAAACCTAGCTTCCAACATGTGAATTATATAAGTAGAAACAACTTCATAACTAGGAGCAAGCTCAGCCAAAGACTTTTCCTCAACATCTTTATGCATACTAATATGATTAAAGAACTCCTCAATGTTACTTTTTCCAATAATTGAACCACTACCTACTGAGAGGTCCTCCAAAACGTACTTAGGGAACAACATAATGAACTAGAGTTAAGAAATAACAACTATAAAGGATACTAAGTTTTTTTGTGTTTTTGATAAAATGATGCAAGTAAAAATAAAGTAAAAGCAAAACTTAAAACAAAGTAAAGGATGTGCGTGCGAAACTCCCCTTGCAGAAGTCTTCTTTTTCCCCGGCAACGGTGCTAGAAAAATGTCTTGATGCAGCGCGGTGTTGATAGTTTTTCACCGTCCAGTTGGGAACCCCAAGAGGAAGGTATGATGAGCACAGCAACAAGTTTTTCCCTCAGAAAGAAACCAAGGTTTATCGAATCCAGGAAAAAGTCTATACTCCAGAAGGTGATGCTGACTAGCCTAGTAACACTCCAACAAGGGCGCCGTTAACGATAACGAGTTAGCGCGTCTTCAACTAGTAGCAACGCGGAACCTACACACAACACAACCAAATACTTTGCTCCCAACTTACGATGAGGTTGTCAATCTCACCGGTTTGCTTGAAACAAAGGAATGAGCGTATCGAGTGGAAAGTGATAGTAATATGCAAGTAAAGTAAATAGTGCGAGTAAAGTAAACAGGTGATAGCAATATAATGGAAATAGGACCGGGGTCCACAGTTCACTAGTGGTGTCTCTCCATAAGATAAAATAACACATGCTGGGTAAACAAATTACAGTTGGGATGTGCATATGTCGAGAGGATCACTATGAGATTTACTCTGGGCATTACAACAAGATACATAGACCATCATCCAACTGCATCTATGACTAATAATCCACTTGTGGCGAATCAATCCGAGAACTCCACAAGTATTAAGTTGCGAACAACAGATAACTGCATTAAGCAAAGTGTGTAATATAAACAAAGCATATGCCCTTGAGCATATGAATGTTCTTTTCTCCCTAGTGGCAACAGCACATCTACAACCTTAGAGGTTTCTGTCACTCCCCCAGATTAAATAGAGGCATGAACCTGTCGGGGGGATGACCCCCGGTAGGGTCGAGAGACTAGAAAGATACAAGGTTTGTCGTTGTCTTTATACCGGTTGACCAAGGAAGGGCCTGGCCGGAATATAGGAGCATCGGCCAGGCCGGCATATATATATATCCCGGCTAATGTCTGGATATGCCGGTATAACCGGAATATAAACTGAGGAGTGCCGGCATATACTTAGATATGCCGGCCTATCTATTTTGTGTGTTGTGCAGGAGCAGAGGAGGCCGGATTACCCGACCTTCATAGGTCGTTGGTCCGGCGTATATGTCCGGGATATGGCCAACGGTCATATCCGGGATACTTAAGTCAACCAAGGTGTCACATCCCGACAATCAAGGAAGAAAACATCCAAGCATGGTAGCAGAGTGTGATGGCAGGGTGCACAGTGGAGGTTACCTACCCTCACTGTGCACAAGTACAGCTCTTACCTCATAGAGGTAAGGTCACAGTTCAAGAGGTACAAGGTACAGGGATATGGAGTCCCATCGAGAGCAATCAGGGAGGAAGTCAAGGGTCTCTGCCTTCGTCAGCAAGTCCTGTTTGGAGTGTAGTTTGTGTCTCCTGGTCTTATATGACCGTTGTAACCCTGGCCACCACTATATAAGGTGGCATAGGGAGCCCTAGCAAGGGGTTGATCACTCTGTGTTACTACACTTAGTAGTTCATCTTCCTCCTCTAGCAGAGAGCTCAGAAGGACCATTGTTGTATACTCCATCGATCCAAATATAAAACCAGTAGAGCAGGAGTAGGGGTGTTATCTCCCTACGAGAGCCCCAAACCTGGGTAGATCTGTGTTCCTTTCTGTCGTGCTTTTTAGCTCGTTCCCCTCTCCCGAATCCTCCAGCATCTAGTTCGGCCCCCATTTAAGCCATCCTATGGCATATGTTGTTTCACCACGACGACATTTGGCGCCCACCGTGGGGCTCATCGATATGCTGGGCGGAGTGTTTATTCGGACGGGGTCTGTGATAGCAGCTTCAGGAGTGCGCGTGGTCTCTGGCCTCGTCCAGAGGCTAGGCTCGCTCAGCTTCGTCAGCGACAACGCCGGATGTCTCGGCGGCCAGCCGTTCCCCAGGGATGGCCGGATCATGTCTTTCGGTTCCCACGAGGTGTACGTGGGGACTGAGAGAGTTTGCAGGGAAAAGGTGCTGGTGGCGGCGGATCCTCCGTCACATCGGCTGGCTCACGCTGGGCGTAGCTCTCGCTCAGTAGAGTCGGCCGAGGTAATGATGGCCGGCACATCAGTGCCGCCGGCAGATGGTGCCGGCAAAGCAGCAGCAGCAGCAGGAGATACTCCCCCGGAGCCGCCAAAGGCCAAGAGGTCGGCGCGTCCTCCGTTGGAGCGTGTCGAGAACCTGGCCGGCACTTCCGCTGTGCCGGCAAAGGGTCAGGTGCTTCTTCCCATCATCGATCGGCTTATTGAGCCGGTGCGATCCGGCGATGATCCGGAGGAGACAAGGGAGGTCCTGGAGGGATCTCGCCAGGCCCTCGTCGACGAGGCCCTGGCCATGCACTAGGAGCGCGAACGGTTTAACCGGCAACTCCATGAGTATGAGGCTGCCCATGGTTTTACTCCTGTGGTAACCCGGCCTAGCCGGATAGATGAGGTTAGAACTAGAGGTAGAGATCTTAATACTGAGCTAGGAAAAGGTGCTAGTGGTAAGGGTCATACTGCAACTAGTACTGTGCCTAAGGTAATTTATAGCTCACCAGTGAAGAATCTTAGAGCAGCAGCAGAGGTAGCTAAGGACTTATCTAATTTGTCCGGCGAAGCACTGCATGAGCAGCAAGCCCGGCTTAACCATCTTTTGTCTGAAGCTACTAAGCAGCAGGAGGCCTTTAAGAAGGCAAACCCAGGTGCCGGGGCATCCCAGTACATTGCGTCGGTAGGAGGTGCCGGCGCAAGGTCAAGGGGCGAAGCTTCGTCCCCGCATCCAAGTGCCCGGCGTGCCGGAAGTGTGACCTCTGGCCGCCGGGACAAGCAGATCCAAGTGTATGATCCGGCAATTGCTGGAAAGCAGGCAGTAGCTCAGAAGAGTGCCGGCCAAGCTGACAAGTATGTCGGCCACAAGAGTGCTGGCCAGAATGTGCCGACCGGGCAAGGGGCAGTTTCGGCCGGTGGTGGCCGGAGTAACAGTGCAGCCCGGCGTCAGCAAGAGGGCGCCGGAGGTGCAGCGCAGCAGCAAGGTGCAGGTCATCCGGGACATCGAGAGGATGATGGGAATTCCGCCCTTGTCAGGGCGGGATATCAGCAGCAGCATCAGCAAGGCCGGCATAGTGAGCAGTATCAGCCGGAGCAGCAGCAGGAGAAAGTGATCGCGGGCCCAATTGCATCCCGGCTAGGACCTCGGTCCTTAGCAGCAAGTGATGCGCGCTTCAAGATGGACAGGATTCACCAATCGGAGTTGGTGGAAAGGCAAGGAGCTCCGGGTCCTATGTGCTTTGGACCCCGGATTATGGGTGAGCCGGTACCTTACTACTTCCAGCTCGCGCGTGGCGCGAGGACATATAACGGCAGTACAAAGCCGGAAGATTGGTTGGAGGATTACTCCACCGCAGTAAACATTGCTGGAGGAAACCTCAGGTGGGCGGTACGATATGTGCCACAAATGCTAGAAGGACCAGCTAGGATATGGCTGAACAATCTGCCGGCCGGAAGTATCAATGGCTGGGTTGATTTCGAGGAGCAGTTTGTGTCAAACTTCACCAGCACATATAAGAGGCCGAATCGTCCTCAGCAGCTGGCTAACTGCCGGTAGGGAGTGAATGAAACCGACCGGGACTACCTGACCAGGTGGTGCACATTGCGCAATTCCTGCGAAGGAGTTGTGGAGCAGCAAGCCATCATGTGGTTCGCTCATGGGTGCCGGCATGGCACCATGTTGTGGCAAAAGCTTCAGAGGGAAATGCCGGCCACGTTGGCCGAGACAATCAAGATTGCTGATAGTTATGCTCTGGGAGATCCTATGCAGCCCACCCTTGATTCACAAGGACAGGGGCAGACCCAGGGGAACACCAACAGCGCTGGGAGACCAGGGCAATACTATCGCACTGATAACCGGAACAAGAGAAGAGATGAAAGGCCGGATCACCGGTATGGGGCAGCACAAGTAGCAGCTGTGGAAGAAGAGCAAGAGGGCGCCGGCAGTAGCCAGCGCCCGAGATATGAGGGCTATCAGCAGCCTCAGCAGCAACAACCGCAGCAGCAACCGCAGCCCTTCCAGAAGAAGAATGTCTGGGTCAACAAGAATGCCGGTGGAGCCGCCGGCCAGAAGAAGCAGTGGCCGAAGTATACCGTAGGTTTGGCCATGGACAAACCTTGTGTGTTTCACACATTCCAGCCGGGTAAGCCGGCGAATCATTTGACCAGAAACTGTTCGTGGCTGGACGACATATTGGCAGGTCGTGCAGGTCCTTGGGGACCGGCTAGACCACCTGTCCCGGTAGCCCCATCACCGTTGACAGGTGCCAATACAATTGCAGTCCCGCCCAGGCCGGTTAATCCCGGGAGTCAGGGCAATGCCGGAAATGCCGGCGTAAATCAAGTGGATCAGAACCATAACCCGGAGTACTATGCCGGAGGCCCAGCAGCGGGCCGGAATGAGTACAAGGAACATGATCAGAGCTACATGGTCTTTGAGACCGAAAGAACAGACAAGCAGAGCTTGTACCGGCGGTGTTTGGAGGTGAATGCCGTTATGTCGGCAGTTCCGAAGCTAATGTACTGGTCTGACCAGGCCATTGGCTGGGACAGGGCAGATCATCCCAGGATCATGCCAAACCCCAGCGGATATGCTCTGGTGATGGATCCGACATTTGTCGGGCCGGCTAATAACGTGAGATTCAGCAAGGTCCTCATTGACAACGGAAGCAGCATCAACATCATGTATCGGGATACGATGCAGAAGCTGGGTATCAAGGAGAATATGCTGGAACCAAGCAAGACCACATTCCACGGCATTGTGCCGGGACTTTCATGCGCGCCGATGGGCAAGATCCGGATGGATGTCATGTTTGGCAGCCGGGATAACTGCAGGGTGGAGAACCTCATGTTTGAGGTGGTGGATTTGGAAAGCCCCTACCATGCGTTGCTGGGTAGGCCGGCACTGGCAAAGTTCATGGCCTCTATGCATGTTGCGTACCTGAAGATGAAAATGCCGGGGCCCAAGGGAGTGATCACCATCATTGGTGATTACAAGCGTTCAATGGCATGTGCCACAGCCGGGTCTAACCTGGCAGAGACTCTAATCATTGCAGAGGAAAGAAAAAGGCTCAAGCGAGCAGTGGAGATTGCGGAAACGGTCGTGGCCGGCAAATCTATGCCAGGCATGGCAAATCCCGGTGGCAGTGCTTCTTTTCAAGTGGGCAAGGAAGTCAAGAAGGTGCCTCTGGATGAAGTTTTCCCGGAGCGCCATGCCCTCATCGGGGCAGGTATGGATCCCAAATAGGAAAGCGAGCTCACCAGCTTCCTCCGTGAGAATCGGGATATCTTTGCATGGTCTACTTCAGACCTGCAAGGTGTGCCGAGGGAACTGGCTGAGCACGCACTGCATGTAAGGCCGGATGCTAAGCCGGTAAAACAGCCGCTCCGGCGGAATGCGGATGATAGGAGGAAGGCAATATGGGAGGAAGTGGCCAGGCTCCTAGCCTATGGCTTTATCAAGGAAGTACTGCATCCGGATTGGGTGTCTAATCCAGTTTTGGTGGAAAAGAAGAAAGATGAGCCCGCCATAGTGAAAGTATGGCGGATGTGTGTTGATTACACCAACTTGAACAAGGCATGCCCTAAAGATCCATTCCCGCTCCCTCGGATCGATCAAGTGATTGATTCCACAGCTGGATGTGAACTGTTATCATTCGTAGATGCTTATTCTGGTTTCCACCAGATCCCCTTGTATGAGCCGGATCAAATAAAGACATCCTTTATTACCCCGTACGGGGCTTATTGCTATCTCACTATGCCGTTCGGTTTAAGAAATGCCGGCGCAACTTACCAGAGATGTATGCAGAAGTGTTTGCATGATCAAATATATAAAAATGTGCAGGTATATGTCGACAATGTCGTCATAAAGACCAAGGAGAGTAAGACTCTCATAGATGATCTCCGGGAAACCTTTGCAAACCTGAGGAGGTTCCGGATGAAGTTAAATCCGGCTAAATGTACCTTTGGTGTGCCAGCGGGCAAGTTGCTCGGCTTCCTTGTCTCCAGCCGGGGTATTGAGGTGAATCCCGGCAAGATTCGTGCCATAGAAAGGATGAAGCCGCCGACAGATTTAAGGGAAGTACAGAAGTTCACAGGGTGCCTTGCATCCCTGAGCCGTTTCATAAGCCGGCTTGGAGAGAAAGCTTTGCCATTATATCAGTTGATGAAGAAGTCCGACACATTTGTCTGGACAACGCAAGCAGATGCAGCTTTCAAGGAATTGAAACAGATGTTGTCAACAGCGCCGGTATTAGCATCTCCAATGCCCCGGGAACCAATGTTGCTCTATATAGCAGCAACCAACAGGGTTGTCAGTGCAGTGGTAGTAGTGGAGCGAGAGGAAGGAGGCAAAACCGTGCAGCGGCCGGTATATTATCTGAGTGAAGTCCTCTCCACTTCAAAGCAAAACTACCCACACTATCAGAAGATGACTTATGGTGTCTATATGGCGGCCAAGAAGCTCAAGCATTACTTCCAAGAGCATCCAATCCGGGTAGTGGCCGAGGCCCCTATCTCGGAGATCATAGGCAACAAAGATGCCAGTGGCAGAATAGCCAAGTGGGCAATAGAGTTGTCACCATATGCACCCCAGTATGACAAGAGAGATACAATCAAGTCCCAGGTGTTGGCGGATTTCTTTATTGACTGGGCCGAGATACAATATGAGCCACCATTGCCAGATGCAAATTATTGGAGAATGCATTTCGATGGGTCCAAGACAATACATGGCCTGGGTGCCGGCATAGTTCTCAGTTCACCAAAGAATGACCAATTGAGATATGTCCTGTAGATTCATTTTGCAGCATCAAATAATGTGGCGGAATATGAGGCACTTGTGCATGGCCTTAAGGTATCTAAGGACATAGGAATTCGCCGGATTATGTGTTTCGGTGATTCTGACTTAGTGATTCAGCAGTGTTCCGGAATATGGGATGCGCATGATGCCAACATGGGATCCTACCGTTTCCTGGTGCAGCAGTTGAGCGGTTACTTCGAAGGTTGTGAGTTCCGGCATGTTCTCCGGGCTCAGAACGATGCAGCCGATGCATTGTCCAAGTTGGGATCTTCCAGAGATTCAATCCCGCCCGGCATTTCGTTGGAACATCTAAGGAAGCCGTCAATCAAGCCCTCGCCGAAGTCATCTTCCATTTATGTCCCGCCGAGTCCGGAGGATGCAGTTCCTATGGAGATAGATGTCGGAGCCAGGTCAGATAACCCGGGGACTGTTTCCTCAGTCCCGGGGACTGCGCCGACATATGCTGTGAGTGCAGTATTCCGGAGCAGAACCAGGGGCAAGGGTAAAATGTACCAAGAGGTTGTGCCGGTACACCCGGGGACTGCTCCGGCATACCCGGGGACTGATTCCTCAGTCCCGGGGACTTCGCAGCCCATGGAGATCGATTATGTGTCGGTCAAAATGATGGAGATAGATCAGGCAGTGTTCGCTGTCAAGGAAGTGCCCTCATGGGCACGTACTATCATGGATTTCTTGGTGGATGATCAAGTGCCGGTGGATGAAACCGAGGCACGCCGGGTTGCAAGGAGATCCAAAGGATATACCATCATAAATAAGGAAATATATAAAAGAAGTGTCACCGGAGTATTGCAGAGATGTGTCGAATCTGCGGAAGGCCTGGAGATGCTCCGGGAAATTCATCAGGGGGAGTGTGGTCACCACGCTTCATCCAGAGCACTGGTGGCAAAGGTATTCCGGCATGGGTTCTATTGGCCGACGGCACTGCAAGAAGCAGAAGATTTGGTCCGGAAGTGCAATGGGTGTCAGAGATATGCCCACCAGATTCATCAGCCGGCATCTGCATTGAAGACTATCCCGATAACCTGGCCCTTCGCTGTTTGGGGCCTGGATATGGTCGGGGCATTTAAGCCGGCCAGAGGAAAGATGACCCATATCCTGGTCATGGTGGACAAGTTCACCAAATGGATTGAAGTGAAGCCCATAAGCAAGTGTGATGGTCACACAACAGTGAAATTCTTGAAAGATATAATCTTGAGATATGGTGTTCCCCATGGCATCATCACTGACAATGGGTCGAACTTTGCCCAAGGACCATTTGCCAGATTTTGTGAGGAAGTGGGAATCCGGCTGGACATAGCGTCGGTCGCTCACCCTTGTGCCAACGGCCAAGTAGAGAGGTCAAATGGGCTAGTGTTATCCGGCATAAAACCCCGGCTGATAGAGCCACTGGAGAAAACTCCGGGATGTTGGCTAGATGAATTGCCAGCAGTGCTTTGGAGTTTAAGGACAACTCCGAATAGGTCAACAGGTTACACACCATTTTTCCTGGTGTATGGAGCAGAAGCTGTGCTTCCAACAGATGTAATACATGATGCACCAAGAGTAGTGCTATATACTGAGGAAGAGGCTAAAGAAGCCAGGGAAAATGATGTGGATCTGCTAGAGGAAGCAAGAGATATAACTCTGTCAAGAACAGCAGTATATCAGCAGAACCTCAGACGCTATCATGCGCAGAAGGTAAATCCAAGGAGATTCCAAGAGGGAGATCTAGTACTCCGGCTAAGGCAAGGCACGGAAGGCCGGCATAAGTTAACTCTTCCATGGGAGGGGCCATTCATTGTGAGTAGAGCCCTGCACAATGATGCCTATTATCTTATAGATGCGCAGGCCCCCAAGAAGGACAAGGCGGACAGGTCGGGAGAAGAAACCAAGAGACCATGGAACATAGCCCTACTCCGCCCCTTTTACTCCTGAGCAGCATAATGTATGTATTTCCATTTTGCTTTTTATGCCGGTATAAGGCTAATAAATGATATGCCGGCATCCCGAAGAGATCGGGCACTGCCTCCGAGATATATCGTTGTTTATTTTCAGTTCTTGTTTATATGCCGGCTGGCTTGTTTTGAATGCTTCCTGTGTCGGCCTAGTAGTGTGTCGGCACCAAAGGCCGCTCTTCGACTCAGCTGCTGTCCGAAACCCGGCTTCATGGCTAGCAAGAGTAGATGCCGGAGATTGTCTACACATGGAAAACGACTAAGGAAGTATATAGCAAGCGAACCGACATTTATGTTAAAGCTAAAGTTAAAACTTGAAATGTCGGATGATTTGAAGTCTAAGTTTCAAAGTTAAAGTACTATATGTTCGATGAAGCAACCTTGAGACTCATACGTCGAAAGCCAAATAAGGTAGACAAGTAGCCAAGGTTGTGAAGTTGAGGAAACAGGAAAACAAACTCGGTGACTTAGCCAAAAGATGATCCGGCATTGATAACAAGCAAACCGAGATAAAACTTGTTCAGGTAGCAAACCAAAGGAATTTAAACGTATATCTTACAGTTGCACCCGGCATTCCGGGGATCTAATAAAGCTTAAAGTTTTTGTGCTGCAAAGTCAAGGAGCAGGGGCAGAAGCAGAGCCGCCGGCTGGTGGAGCTGTAGCAGTAGAGGTGTCGGCTTCAGGAGTGCCGGACCCAGCAGATGGAATGGAGCCATCACCTCCGCCCGGGGCAGATCCCTGTTCCGGGGCGTCGGTGTCGGCCTCTTCGGCTTCCTCTTCATCTTGGCTGGAGTCGGAGCCCTCAGCAGCGGCAGATGCCCCGGCGTCGTCCTTCTTCTCCGGCTCGCGGATGTCCCGGACGAAGGCGTCGGTGTCGGCATAGTCCACATAGCTGTGGGCCAACTCCCGCCGACGCCGGATGTGTTCCGGATCCGTGGTCTAGATGGATCCTTCGCGCACAGTGCGCAAAGTCTCCAAGTCGGCTTTTTCATACCAGGACAAGAAGTAGCTGAGAGCTTTGTCAGCTCCAACCCTCGCGCCGGAATCCCGCCATTCCCGGAGGCGAACCTTGGCAAGCTGCAGATCATTGCCGAGATCAACAGGATCAGTGGGCGTCCTTTGTCCCGGCCAGAGGGCAGAGAATGCCTCCTGGGCGCCATAAAAGAGTTCTTCGGTGTAGAGCGTCATGGCGTTCTTCCGGGATTGCAGAGCCAGCAGCTGCTCCGACATGTCCCAGTTGGCCGAGTCAACCGGAACACCCCGGTTCTCTCGATCCAACTGCAGAGCCCTCTCAACGTCTTCGACGGAAGCGGGGAACATGTCTGAGAAAAATAAATGATGTTAGCAAAAGGAGAATATGTCGGCATAGAGGGTATGTCGAAAGAGAACATGATATGTCGGGCAGGATAAGGAAAAAGGATTTGAAGCTTACTGGCGAGGTCAGCATTGAGCTGTGCGACTGTGACTTCCCATTTTGTCGCTTGCTCCTTTAAGCTGGACAGTTCGGCATGGGCAGTGGAGGCATCAGTCTCGGAAGCAACGAGCAAGTCCTGGGTCTTCTTCAGTTGGCCCTCCTTCCGTTCCTTCTCGTCCAGAAGCTCGGTGATCCGGCCCTTCAGCTGCTCTATCTCGGCCTTGTGAGCGGCATCCCGGTCGTCCAGTTGCTTGGCCACATCCACTGAGGACACACAGTCCTGGTGGCGGGCTTCCAGTGCAGTTTTTTCATCTGCAAGGATTTGAAGTTAAGAGAATGAGAAGACAAGAAACAGAAACAAGAGTCAAAGGATTTGAAACACAAGTGGATTAACAAAGAATCAGCAGGATTCGGCATACCTGTCAGCTCGTTCACCCTCTTAAGAAGCTCGGCGACTTGTTCTTCAGCGCCGGCTGAAGAATGTCGGCACAAGGTTATGTGTCAGAAGGAATAGTATTGCAAAGTAAAAAGAGGAAAGGTATCCGGCATATAGCGGTATGCCGGCGAATATTACCTTTCTTGGATAGCTCCAGCCGAAGCTTGCTATGCTCGTCGGATAACTTCCGATGCTCGCATACCAGGTCATGATACATGTCGGCCCGAGTGTTGTTCATGCGCTGCAAAAGTGTTGGGATTTGAAATATCAGCAGAGAAACTTAGCATATCAGTTAAAGTTGAAGATTCTATCAAGTGATCACTCTTTGGGAGACCCGGCACAGGTGCTGCGCACCTATCCCGGCCCTCGGTGACTAGGATTTGAAGCTCGGATTGAGCTTATATCTCGGTCAAGAGGATTTGAAAAATAATTAAAAAGGGAAATAGGTAAAGACCCGGCACAGGTGCTGCGCACCTATCCCGGCTCTCGGTGACTAGGATTTGAAGCTCGGATCGAGCTCATATGTCGGCAGTTAATTCGAGAACAGCTAACTACAAGAGTATTGGAAAATCCCGGATGTCCGTATCCCGGACAGCCGACATTTTCGGGGACTGGGGATATGTGTATATGAAGAGAAGACTTACGTTGGTGGCATCGGCTAGTTGGTGAAGTCTCTGTTGGAGGCTGAGGAGCTTGCAGGTAATCGGAAGGGGCTTCGCGGCCAGGATATCTAAGGGATTGCCAGTGGCCGAGGCTTCGGCCATCTTCTTGCTCCTGGAGTCCGCTGTGTCCATGTTTCCGGCGTCATTCCACCTGACACAGTGCTCCTTGAGAGACCCGAGGCTCTAGTCACTTTTCGTCACCAGGGGGACGATTCCCTCAAGTTCTGGCGTATCGAAGAAGTTGCGCCGGTAGCCAGGCCGGGTTGCTGCCCTGCCAAGATGCAGGGCCAGGGCAGAGCTGGTCTGGGATGCTGCTTTAGAAGGAGCAGTGGCGGCGGCTGGTGTGCCGGACTTGGTCGGCTGGATCTTGAGAGTCCCGGACTTGACCGGGGCAGTGGTCTTGGCCGGGGCAGAGGTCCTGGTCGGGGCAGCAGGCTTGGCCGGGGCAGGAGCCTTCTCAGAGGAGGGAGTCTTGGGGGCAGGTTGTTCCGGCGCGGCCGGTGCAGCTTGGCCAGCAGAGGCGGGTTCCGGAATAGTCCAGACTTCCGGCACGGCCGGGCCTTTTCCTTTGTCATCTGTGCCGGCACTCTTGTTGCTTGCGCCGACATCTTCGGTTGTGCCGGCGTCGCTAGTGGGCGCGCCGGAGTCTGGGGCTTCTTGGTGGGCTCCGGTGTCCATGTGGACATCAGAAGCCAAGGGTTCCTGTTGAGCCCCCGAGTCCATGTGGACGTCGGGGGCAGAGATATCTTGTTCCGGTGGAGGAACGTCCTTCGCCGGGGAGGTGGTCTTGTCAGGCGCAGGCGAAGATGCCGGCGCCGGTGAGGTAGTATGGCTTGCTGAAGGTATGTCGGGGGTGGCAGCGGCCGCCGGCTTTTCAATGTTGGGGCTAGCACTTGTGCTGGAAGCATGTTCCGGCGCAAGAGGAGCCCTGAAAGAGAGAAGATGCTAAATTAGTAATCAAAGCAAGAGATATGTCAGAGGCAATACAAGGAAAAGAAACTTACCCCGCGGCAACAGGCCTCTGTTTCTTCGGAATAGGCACGCCAACCTTCTGCCTCTTCTGTTGCTGAGGTGTGTCGGGTTGGGGCTTCACGCCTCGCTTCCGGCCGGAACGTCCACCGGTGGAAGGAGGTCCCTGGTTCAGAGGGGCGGCGTCGACGACCATATCATCCGGGATAGCTGAGGACGGCATAGGATAAGCAAAAGGTACAGAAGGAAAGGCATATGCAAGTGGCATCGGGTCATAATACGTCAGGATCTCCTCGTCAGATTCACCCTCACTCCGGCCTTGAGTGAAATGCTGGGATGAAGAGGCCTTACCCGCGGCAGCGGCAGCACGGGTGTTCCGGGGCAGCTTGTCCCAATGGTCCGGATCTTCAACATCCGCAGCAGTGCGGTCTGCCGCGATCTTGATCCGGGAGTTCTCCATACCCTGGAAGCTGAACTTCTGCATAATGCAAAGTAAATTGGTCAGAAGCAAGGAATATGCCGGTGCAAGAAGTATGTCGGATCAGGCAGGATATATGACGATAAATAGATATGTGTCGGCTTAAGTATCTATATGCCGGGTAAAAGAGTATTTGTTGGCCGAGGTGTTTACCGTTGGGGCGGGCCTATCCCGGCTATATGGTTCTAGCCCCCAGGCAAAGGTGGCCTGAGAGGACTTGCAGACGTCCTTGATCCGCCGCAGAATGTCGGCCGGAGTCAGCTCATGTGTGGAATGTCGGGTGGGGTCCATGGGCCCGCTCATCTGGCAGATCTTGTGCGACCGGCGCTGCAGAGGAGAGACACGCCGGCTAATAAAGCATGCCACCAGATCTTGAGGGGTAAGGCCGGCATCCCGGAGCTCGCCCTTAACCCGGTGGAGCGCGTTCACCGGCATCACCGAGTTCTTCGGGTTGTAAGTCCAATTCTTCATAGCCAAGGGTGGCTCGTCCACAAATGGCGGCAGGTTGAGCAGATCCTCGTCGGTGGTGTTCTTGACGTAGAAGAAGCTTTTCTGCCACTTCTTGCAAGACTCAAGGAGCTCCACCTTGGGGAAGTCCGAGCCCTTCCGGGACATGATGTAGGCCGCGCCGCATAGGGTCATGGGGCGGTCCTTCTTCTCCTGGGCCGTTTCCTGCGGCTCATCCTTGCTCCGGGGCGGCTCTTGGACGACTTGCTTCCGCAGTTGGAAGTATTTCGCCCAGCCTTGGGTAAGGGGCTCTATGCCGGCATAGCCTTCGCAAAAGGCAGCGAAGGCAGAGAGGATCATCACGGCATTGGCCGGGATATGATGAGGTTGTAGATCATAGGTGTTGAGGAAGTCCCGGAAGAAGTCCGATGCCGGCAGACCGAAGCCCCGCTCGAAGTGGGCGATGAAGACGACGCGTTCGCCGGGTTCGGGTGCCGGCGCAGTCTCTCCTGCCGGTAGCCGGCATGCAACTCCCTCCGGCACTCTCCTGGTGGAGGTAACCCAGGATATGTCGGCCGGAGTGACCTCCGACCCCTCCCAGCCGGAGCGTCCTTGGGCCCGGGCCGAGTTATCTTCCTCCGAGGCCGAGGTACCCGTCATGCTTGAAGATGCCATCTTAATGGCCGGGACAAGGCGTGAGAGCCGGAGTCCCGTGATGTTAATCCTATCAAGGCCGGAGAAAAGAGGGAGGTTAGTCTCTCCGGCATACAGCTCTCACCAATGTTAGCAGAAATAGAAGATCTACCGAGGCAGTTAAAACCGGAAATAAACGTGGATATAATTCCCACGGAAGAACAGCGGTGTACTCCAAAGGGATATCACTGGCAATGCTAAATCGAGTCAAAGAGACATCAAGCAGAGAAGCTACCACAGATTCAAGCTAGCAGGGCTATCGTGGTATAGCTACAGAGAGGCAGGAGGGATGAAGAACAAGAACAGAGAAAGAGAAGCTCACCGAAGCTTGGCCGGCGGCGGTGGAACGGCGGCGAGCGTGCAGAGGAAGATCCGATCTCTCAACAATGTCGCAGAGAGGAGCGGCGGCGTCATCGACGATGACGCCGGACGTCGGCAAGCGGAGGCGCCGGCGTGCAGGTGGGCGACGGCGGCGGCTTTCCTTCTCGGTTTCTTGGTCCGGCGGCGAAGCGCAAGGGGCAGAGGATCTGAGGAAGACGAAGACTGTGTGGGGGTAAAAAGAGCAAGTTACCCCCACCCCGTATTTATACCGAGGAGGCCGGTCGTGGGGGTCATGGGGAGTGTTCCACTACCACGACCGTTTCTGCGGTGAGTCGCCACGTGGCGGCACGGAGTGGGGCGGCGGTTCCTGTAACTGTGCCACTAGGCCATGATGGCGAGAAGTAACTGCACTGTGAACCGTCACATCGTGTGACCGTTCGAGGTGGCAGGACGGTTCCAAGTTTCGATGCAAACTGTCAGGCGTGGCTTCTCGAGGAAGTCTCATCTATATGCCGGCTTGGCTGCCCGGAGAATAAGTTCCGTCCGGAATATCCTCAGGGCCGGCCGGATTAACTTTTGGAGAAGGAACAGTGGCCGGTATATGGGTGTATGTCCCGGCATATAAATCTGATAGTCAAGATATAACGGAGAGTCGGGTTATAATGAGAAGAGGATATGTTGAACCTGCCTAGGCCCCTCAGTCAAGACTGGGGGACCTCGACAGCTTCGGGGACTAATGTCGGGGGGATGACCCCCGGTAGGGTCGAGAGACTAGAAAGATACAAGGTTTGTCGTTGTCTTTATACCGGTTGACCAAGGAAGGGCCTGGCCGGAATATAGGAGCATCGGCCAGGCCGGCATATATATATCCCGACTAATGTCTGGATATGCCGGTATAACCGGAATATAAACTGAGGAGTGCCGGCATATACTTAGATATGCCGGCCTATCTATTTTGTGTGTTGTGCAGGAGCAGAGGAGGCCGGATTACCCGACCTTCATAGGTCGTTGGTCCGGCGTATATGTCCCGGATATGGCCAACGGTCATATCCGGGATACTTAAGTCAACCAAGGTGTCACATCCCGACAATCAAGGAAGAAAACATCCAAGCATGGTAGCAGAGTGTGATGGCAGGGTGCACAGTGGAGGTTACCTACCCTCACTGTGCACAAGTACAGCTCTTACCTCACAGAGGTAAGGTCACAGTTCAAGAGGTACAAGGTACAGGGATATGGAGTCCCATCGAGAGCAATCAGGGAGGAAGTCAAGGGTCTCTGCCTTCGTCAGCAAGTCCTGTTTGGAGTGTAGTTTGTGTCTCCTGGTCTTATATGACCGTTGTAACCCTGGCCACCACTATATAAGGTGGCATAGGGAGCCCTAGCAAGGGGTTGGTCACTCTGTGTTACTACACTTAGTAGTTCATCTTCCTCCTCTAGCAGAGAGCTCGGAAGGACCATTGTTGTATACTCCATCGATCCAAATATAAAACCAGTAGAGCAGGAGTAGGGGTGTTATCTCCCTACGAGAGCCCCGAACCTGGGTAGATCTGTGTTCCTTTCTGTCGTGCTTTTTAGCTCGTTCCCCTCTCCCGAATCCTCCAGCATCTAGTTCGGCCCTCATTTAAGCCATCCTATGGCATATGTTGTTTCACCACGACGACATTTGGCCTGGTGGGGCTCACCATAGGTGGGCGTGGGCCAGCCCTACGCTGCACCCCCTGGTGGTGTGGTCCCCCAGTGGCCCCTCTCCATCTCCTCTTCGGTTCTCTGGAAGCTCCGGTAAATTTCTCGACGTCTGGCTTTTGTTTTGTCCAATTCCGAGAATATTTCCTGTGTAACTTTTCTGAAACACAAAAATAGCAGAAAACAGGGAACTGGCACTGTGGCATCTCGTTAATAGGTTAGTTCCGGAAAATTTATAAAAATACCACGAAGTGTAACGAAACACTAAGCAAATGATGTAAAAACAAGCATGGAGCATAAAAAATTATAGATATGTTTGAACGGATCGTAAGGGCACCTAGAGGGGGGGGGGTGAATAGGTGCTACTCAAATTTTAATACTTTTTCAATTTAGGCTTGACACAAAAGGTAAATTCTCTAGATATGCAACTAAGGTGAATTTACCTATATGACAACAAGCAAGCTAAGCAAGATACAAGATATAAAGGCAATAAAGGATAGAGGTAACCGAGAGTGGAGCACACGGAGACACGGATGTAATTCCCGTAGTTCCTTCCTTTTTAGGGGAAGTACGTCTACGTTGGAGGGGTGTGGTTGCCACAAAGGCCTAACCAACGCCATAAAGGCTCACCCTATTCTCCGGTGCAAGCTTCCGCCACAAAGGCCTAGCTCACTTTCCACTAAGGGATTCCTCAAGGCGGAACCGGCCTTTACAATCTTGGGGCACGCATCCACAACCGAATTGGAGGCTCCCAAGCACAACACAATGCTGTCAAACAACAAGTAGCAAGATATCAAATACACAAACAAGGTCTTGGGACACAAGGGAACCCAAGACACAAGGGCCCTCAAGCAAATGAGAGGGGAAATCAAATCGCTTCGGTGAGGATGTAGATGATGGTCTTCTCCTTCGATTCTCCAAAGATCAAGAGCTTTGGTGGGTTGAGGGAGGAGATCTAGTTGATTTGGTGGCTCAAAATAATGGAGTTCTTCTTCTTTGGACGAGCTGCTCATTGGGGAAGAAGGTGGGGGTATTTATACCTCCCCAAAAATCAGACCGTTGCCTGCCAGAAAAGTCCGGCTAAAGCCGGAGTTAAGTCCGGCTAAAGCCGGCCTCCACACCGGCTATAGCCGGTCTGAAAAATCCGGCCCTGCCGGAAATAGCCGGACAAAAAGCCGGGTTAGACCAGAGACGCAGAGCTTCTTTCAAAACAAGCCAGTCCGGCTATAGCCGGTCTGGGGACCGGTAAAGCCGGCCTTCCTGGCCAACCTTCATATGAAACTTCTCCCAGAGCATATTAGCACCATTTCCTCAATAATTTCCTTTGGGTAATGATAATTATCAAGTGTAACATAGGAAACCCAATATCTTGTGCAAGAACATAATAAAATCCTGCAAAGCATAATCACCACATTAATAGATAATGTATTGTTAACAAACGCCAAAATCAATTAGGCGGGAAATGCTCTTTCAACGTTGGAAACGTATCAGTCTACACTAAGGAGAAACAAACTACTCCACTAAGCCCCGTCCCATACCAGGGTAATGTGGTCGTACGGTAAGGTTGGTCCGGCATATACTTCACACCTCATCATTAAAAATTCATTCATAGTCATTAGCCATCCTTATGTTTCTTTCAAAGGTTTCATCTTGGATATACAATATCCATCCAAGGTTTGCAACCTCAGTTGATAACTTTCAATAGGGTTCCCATCTAGCTTACTCCAATTTTATTAGCGGGTAAGTAAGCTAATGGAATCATGCTTGGACTAAGGGAGTAGTAGATAGCTCTGTTCGGTAATCTTGCTAAGCAAGACCTCGCTACAATTATTTCTCGACTCTAGCAATTCAATCATGCAATTTAATTTGAAGACAAGAAAGTATGCAATTTGAAAGATAGGTATTGGGTATGATTCAAAAGATGGCTTGCCTGGTTGGGCAATGTTGTAACAGTCTTCATCTTCATCTCGACTTGTGTAGTCTCCATCACCATTTCTTGGTTGACTTCGGGATCCATTCTCCTTACTCTCGTTATCGTCTAATCATAGGAAAGTAAATAAGCATACAATCACCACACAATTCACAAACAACACATATTTCACTACAATAAGGATACTTGGGTAAGGGAAACGATCTAGGAAGTCTATGGAGAGTGGTTTCGAAGATAATTGAGTTCCGATGGATGAGATTATTGAGTGGTTGTATTTAAGTAGGGTTCATTTATTTGGATCATGAAAATATCTCCTACAAGTCCTTATTTGACCAAAGTCATGGACTACAAGTAGATATTTGCGATTAGAGTTCAGTCAGTGTGGGTAGATATCATTTGGATTTCTTTTGAATTATTGGGCAAGTTTCTAGCCGGTAGATAGCTATTATCAACTATTGGAGTTTCCAGTATCTCTGCAAGCTTAACTTGGAAAGGTCTCATTCTTACCTATTAATATTGGGAAATAGGGTTCAGTCCAAGTGGATTAATCAACTTCTATTTAAACATAAATTTTGTCAAATTCCTAAGTTAAGAAAGCCTATTTAACCAATTGGAAACTAGCATTCAAATTAAACAGTTCTAAGTGGAAAACTTGTGTTACCCACAGATAGATAACACTAAATGTGAATTTTGAAAGTTGGATTTATATATTTTTTGATTTTTTTTTGATATTTTATGAATTTTTCAAGGTTGCATAGCTGCAGGTTTGTTATTTTTACCCAATTAAAACTATAATCCTAAATGGGTTGAAAACACTTCCATTGGATAGAGCATGTTCTAAGATTTCCAACGGCATATTATTTGCTAAATTTGAATGGCTACAGCTCTGGGAAATTTAATTCTAAGAATGGTTCAGATTCAAAATTTTAAATCTAGTCTCTCTATTTTCCCCCTTTTTTCCTGGAATGGGCCATGCGCGGGAGGTTAACGGGCCGAGCTGATCTGGCCCAACTATCCCGTCCGAGCACGAGTGGAAAAAAAATAGCTGATAGGGGGGGCCGCTGGTCAGCTCACTTAAAAGTTGAAGGGGTATGGGGCCTTCCTGGCCGTCCGATTAGGATCGGATCCGACGACCAGGGGCTGTCTTCCCCAGCAAGACGGGGATGGGAGAGGGAGAGGGCCTGGGAAAGGGCGGAGGTCGAGGGGGCTCACCGGAGTGGTGGCGAGCGTCGGCGGGGTGTCCTGGCGGTGGAGGAGGCTCTTCTCGGCCACCGTGGAGCAGCAGTAGGTCGGGGGAGCTCCTGGTTCACCAGGAACGTGCAGAGGTCTGGCGCTCCTCATCGGTGATGGCGAGGTATAGAGAATGGGAGAAGTGGAGAGATTATGTCTGCGAGGCTACGGGTTCTCTACTATGTCACCTCGAGAAAAAATGGCTGCAAATGGTGCTCGGGAACGGCGGCGTGGGTTCCGATCTGGAGGTCGCCGGCGTTGAGCTTGGGCTCGGACGAGAGGGAGAGAGGCTAGTAGAGTATGTCTGGGAGGGTAGGATGGCTGGTGTGAGTTCCTTGGCGAGGTTGGGGTGCCTTTTATAGGCTAGAGAGAGGGGGAGCGGCCGTGTACCGGGGCGGTAATAATGCACGGGCGACGGCCGGTGGGGGTTGAGAGGGTGGTAATGGGGCTCGGGCGGCTGCTGCAGAGCACGGAGGGGAGTTAAGGAGAGATGAGAGAGGACTTTCGAGGCTTGTACGGGGAGAAATCATGGAGAGAGGGCGGCGGTGGATTTGCTCCTGTCCATGGCCGTTCCGGTGCAAATGGTGCAAGGGGGATAGAGGGGTAATGGGGGAGAGGTACATGGCAGGGCTGAGTAATGCCCTTTGTCCTCTGGGAGGTGTTAATCCTCGTTCTACCGCAGTAACAAATTTTTGGTTAAAATCTGCACACAAGGTGCTCGATGAAATGGCCGCAAGAATTCAAAGTTTGAATTCTTGAAAATTTCAAATTTTGTTGATCATTATATTGGATAAGAATTCTAAAACTATTTTTCTTAGGTCCAAAGGTGTTTAATTGCTTGAGGGCTATTTTGAATTTGGAATGTCCTCTGTTTCAGATTCAAACTTTGGAAAAAATTTAAATGTGGTTAGAGAAATAATTTTGGAGTGCTCAAAATAGATTCCGAAAGTATGTTTCATGGTACTAGATTATCTGCAGAAAAACATCCATGTCTAGTACAATATTTTCTTAATCCAAGGAGTTGAAGTGGGCTAGTCAATAATATTTTGAAGATCACTTCCTCTTTTCTTTTTAGGGTTTGGGATCTTCATTGATTCTTTCTAATTTCTTCCCTTGTATTTGGGTTGGCTTGACCTTACTTACTTTATGAGTTTGCTAGGAAGGTTTAGCATGTACTCATGCAAGATTTACTATGTAGGAAACAATTTTTAAGGCCAATACTATTTGATAAACCAAACTTATTTGATCTCAAAACTTGGCTAAAGAAATCATAAGAGGTTGGAAAAGGTTTTTGCAATAAGTTTTAGAACAAAGTCCTAAGGTATTGATATTTTGAAGATCGGCTCAATTCATTTTTGGCAATATCAACTGAATAAAAGAGATAGTTTTCAAAGCGGTTCTTTTTATTTATCTAAAAAAGCTAGGATCCTTAACGTAAGGTTTTATCTTCCTTCAAAAAAAATTCTTTTTGAAGAATTTGAAAGATTGGATCCCAGGTTTCAATTTCTAAAACTTTCTCCCATTATTTTTATTTGAAGCATGGGAACAAAATGCAGTGTTTAAAAGACAAGAAACTAAGCGTGTATTTTAAAAATAAAAGTTTTTGTTGGCTACAAAATTTCGTATTTGAATAAATTCCATTTATTTCCATTTTCTAAAAATTTGGGTTATTACAATCTTCCCCCTTAAAAAGAATCTCGTCCCAAGATTCACAAGTTAAGATTGAGAGATATTGAGAATTGAGATCAGTAGATAAGCGGTAGATGAGTGGAAATTGATTTCTATTGGGATAAAGATTGTGTATACCCAAGATGTGGTAAGGTCATATGGGCCAAAATACATCCTCATCAATCACATATAAATTTCAACAAACAATCACATTTTCAAAATCAAGAATGTTGGGTTTAAACCATAGGCTTTCATAAAAATGGGTCTTACAGATTACAGGTCTCATTCTTGTTTTACAAGGAAATAAGCAAGACTACTAGTACCAACTAAGGTGACTAAGGCTTTCTCTTGGTTTGGGCTTCAAATGATTGATCCAACCTGTTCGTACTACTTTATGCTAAGAGAAACTTTAGGGTACTTGGTGGCTGATTCCTGATGATTGATCTCCTTTTCTCCTCTTCATGCCTTTGGGTTGGTGAGGTTACTTCCTGGTGTCCTGCAAGGCTGCTTCCTTCCCCTGCGGAAGTTCAGGCTATAGAGACCTTTGTCTCTATCTTCAATAATGACGCGGTTTTGAACTCTGCCCAGGTTGGTGTTGATAGGGTTGCCTCCTGAAGATGAAAGAACATTTTTAGGATCTTCAGAGCAACTGGGTTTGACACTTTCTTTAGTTATGACCGGATCTTGAGCGATCGGGGGTTCTGGTGCAGCATTTAGCTTCGTTGGGCACTCGTTGGAGTAGTGCCCTTTGATTCCACACTTCCAACAGACGATGTTGGTCCTGTCGCCATGCTTCAGATAGGTATCCTTTGACAAGGTTCTTCCAAATCGTAGGTTTAGGTCATAGCGTAAGTCAGAGGGTGCTGGAGGCTTATTTTCTTAACGCCTTATCCTTCTTTCTTGCTTCTTTTTGTTACGAGCTTTCTGTTGTTTTCTATGAACGCCATGCTCTTTGCTAGTCTTGACCACTTGAGCTGCTAGCTGAAAACTGTTCTGCTTGATCTTGGATATAGCTGTCACCAGGTGATTCATGGAGCAATTGGCTAGAACATGAGTACTACTCTCACATAAGAAGCATGTGATGTTTCATGAAGGGCATTCTCTAGTTGGATGCTCATCGTCGCAATTGGGACAGTTGCCAGTACATTGGCTAGCTTGATGACCTTCTTCTCCACAACGGCTACAAGCCTTCATATTGAGGTGATCTAGGTTGGGAATACTTTTATTGGGGCAGGGACGTTTAGCGTGGAGTGCTTCTCCACAATCATAACATAAGGGTTGAGTGCAAAAATCTCCTTGCTTCTTCTTCGGAATTAGGTTCAAGTGGGACCTCCTTTGGTATTCTCGGGCAATTCTATTGAGGTGAAACTCAAACTCTGAGCTGGCCTTACCTTTGTTCGTACATAACTTAGATGGTGGGTTTGAGAGCATGGGGTGCATCAGAGGGGTCAAGTCCTGCAGTAGATGAGAGGGAACATCTTTCAAAAGGTTTCTTATGCGGTATTGGTTGGTTTAGAGTTTAATTTTGGGCCAGCAAGTCAAAAACATTTGTGAAGAAACAAGTTGTCGTGATGGCTGCTACATGCTACCGGACGGCATATAAGCAACATATCTTAAATAAATCATTCAAACAATTAAGGTACTAAGCACACTTAGTAATCGTGAGGTAAGGGTAGCTCAATACAAACAATTGAGCATTTCCTATAAGTCCTATTAGGTCAAGGCTGTTGAGGTCGTCATCATTTCTATTCACACTTGATTTGTCTCTTGAAGTCTTTATCCTGCATATTTGACTCTCGTGGGAAGATTTCTAGGTAGCTGGAGGAATGGTCTCTCTGTTGATGGTAGCCATCGTAGTTGATGTCGAATATTGACGTCTTGGAAAAGATTGAGTACATGATCTTCTGATCCATCCTTTTTTTGGTCTCATGTTGGTATGTCGTCCATAGTATAATTTGAGGTAGATGAGTAATAGAGTAAAATAAATCTTTAAAAGATTTTTCTAATAAAGAGGTTACACATTCTCTGTAAAAAATATATTTTGAGAGCATAAGCTAAGAGTATAAGATATTTGAAGTGAATAAGAGAAGAATATAAGATTGGCTTTGGATACCAAAGCAAATAAGTTTCTTTTGTAGAGTTAAGTATTTTTCCAAAATATCACTTTCTTAGCGATCGACAAAACTAACTAAGGTCTCCTACAGTCATGATAATCCTAATACCAAACTGGTGGTATCAGATATGTCATTTTCTAACGACCATGCTAGCTAGGGTTTCCTAGAGTCAGCATAGCTCTGATACCAACTTGTAACACCCACGAATTTATAGCAAATTCGAAGTGTCCGTTATGCAATCCATCACAATCCCAGAATCATTGTTGTGATTCACATAATGTAATTGGTATCATAGTCACAACCATTAATAATAAATAAATGGGTTTACATAGGTGGTCGTATAGACCAAACCTTACATTACATCAATATGCAGCGGAATAATACTTTGGGTCCATATTATCAAGCTTCAACCGCACAGGCAAAGCCGACAGTAGGAAACGGGCCTAGTTCGCAAAGTCGTCAATGATTCCTTCCCTCTTGATTTTTCTCCTTCAAGTCTGGCCAACTTAACAGCCAGGGACAGAGCCGTGAGTACATTGGATGCACTCGCAAACCATCTTATAAATACATGAAAATGGAAATGCATAGTTCATATAGTGGTCTAAGCTCTAAGTTTATTTGCACAAGCTAATTTTCTTTTCCAAGAGTATTCACTAAGAGGTAAGAAAACATTTAGCTTGATAAGTAAGTTTGAGATGGAACCCTCAATTGTCGATCACTTTCTTACTCAAGTCACCTTCACAGTCATAGTCATTCCTTGCCATGATTTAATTCATTGTTTCAACACCAGACAAAGGTTAAGTACCGCTAACCCAACTGTCCATGACCGTGGACGCGGCTATTCGAATAGTTTTACACTCTGTAGAGGTTGTACACTTTACCCACACCATCCAATTACTTATTGTGTGGGTGACATCCCAGCATAACGACGTATGCCACGACAAGCAACTAGCCATTAATGTTTCACCTGCCCACCTTAGCATAAACACTACCGTCTAGAGTTGTACCCCTCAACACCAAAGTCCAAGAAGCTATCCTGGGTGTGCAAAGTCCCCAGCCGCTTGAACCTCTGGAATGACACTCACCGAGGTAGAGTCCTACCCACGATAGTCCATTTTCAATGAGGGCTCTTCGGCTTGTACCCCAACCACCTGAAAAGGAGGACAAGGCGAGCCTAGGACGTAGCCACAGGGTGCCCTAGAAGAGGAGTCCCTGGTCGGACTTCCATTTACAGTGTGTAGGGTCTACACTAAGGAGAAACAAACTACTCCACTAAGCCCCGTCCCATACCAGGGTAATGTGGTCGTACGGTAAGGTTGGTCCGGCATATACTTCACACCTCATCATTAAAAATTCATTCATAGTCATTAGCCATCCTTATGTTTCTTTCAAAGGTTTCATCTTGGATATACAATCTCCATCCAGGGTTTGCAACCTCAGTTGATAACTTTCAATAGGGTTCCCATCTAGCTTACTCCAATTTTATTAGCGGCTAAGAAAGCTAATGGAATCATGCTTGGACTAAGGGAGTAGTAGATAGCTCTGTTCGGTAATCTTGCTAAGCAAGACCTCGCTACAATTATTTCTCTACTCTAGCAATTCAATCATGTAATTTAATTTGAAGACAAGAAAGTATGCAATTTGAAAGATAGGTATTGGGTATGATTCAAAAGATGGCTTGCCTGGTTGGGCAATGTCGTAACAGTCTTCATCTTCATCTCGACTTGTGTAGTCTCCATCACCATTTCTTGGTTGACTTCGGGATCCATTCTCCTTACTCTTGTTATCGTCTAATCGTAGGAAAGTAAATAAGCATACAATCACCACACAATTCACAAACAACACATATTTCACTACAATAAGGATACTTGGGGTAAGGGAAACGATCTAGGAAGTCTATGGAGAGTGGTTTCGAAGATAATTGAGTTCCAATGGATGAGATTATTGAGTGGTTGTACTTAAGTAGGGTTCATTTATTTGGATCATGAAAATATCTCCTACAAGTCCTTATTTGACCAAGGTCATGGACTACAAGTAGATATTTGCGATTAGAGTTCAGTCAGTGCGGGTAGGTATCATTTGGATTTCTTTTGAATTATTGGGCAAGTTTCAAGTCGATAGATAGCTATTATCAACTATTGGAGTTTCAATATCTCTGCAAGCTCAACTTGGAAAGGTCTCATTCTTACCTATTAATATTGGGAAATAGGGTTTAGTACAAGTGGATTAATCAACTTCTATTTAAACATAAATTTTGTCAAATTCCTAAGTTAAGAAAGCCTATTTAACCAATTGGAAACTAGCATTTAAATTAAACAGTTCTAATTGGAAAACTAGTGTTACCCACAGATAGATAACACTAAATGTGAATTTTGAAAGTTGGATATTTTTTTTGAATTTTATTTGATTTTTTATGAATTTTGCAAGGTTGCATAGCTGCAGGTTTGTTATTTTTACCCAATTAAAACTATAATCCTAAATGGGTTGAAAACACTTCCATTGGATAGAGCATTGATCACTTTCATTTATATGCACTGTTATGAGCCCTAAAAACTTGATCCTTGCTTTCTTTTCCTTGATTCAGTATGTTTTGTGCCTGCATTTTATAGCATTTGGTTTTGTCTTGCTGTTCAGTGCGTCAAGGCACATAATTCTTCAGGAAATTGTCCAAGCCCTCAAAACCCTACAAGTTCAAGTCATAGAAGCTGGTCCTTGGGAAGAGAAGAATTAATTCAAACTAATTTGAATCACCAGAGAGGGAAGAGACCAACTTGAGAAGCAAGCTAGCAGAAAAAGTTAAAAAGGCAGAGAAAGGAGAAAAGAAGGGAACAACCCATGTGCTGTGAGAGCTGAGAAAAAAACCCCCTACCTCCATCAGCTTCTCCACCCAAAAATGGAAAAAGGTGTATAAAGGAAGGGACCTTGTCACAAGAGCAACAAGCCCATCCACCCACTCCCATCGACAGACCACCTCCCTGCCACCAACTCTCCACCTCTTTTCCACCAACCCCCAAGAACACCAAGAACACCCAAGAACACCCCGGAAGAAGAACAAGAAAAGGATGCACACGATGAGTAAGCTGCTGGAGAAAGACAAGGCTGTGATGAACTGAAGCACAAGATCTTCCTCCAACCCAATCCACTCCTCTGCTTCTCCTGCTCCCTCAAGTTTTTAGTGAAGAACAGCCAAGCCTTTTCCTCTGTCTTTTCTTGTAATCTGTGTTGTTTGTAGTGGATCATTCATTAAGAAACAAAGTTGGTGATTTTCTTGGCTATTGTAGTGAATTGAGTGACACAGTTCCCTGAAATCTCTAAGTCTTGCCAGATTTGCTTTTTAATTGTTTGATCTGTCGAGTGTAAGGCTAGTCCCTGCACTCCTCTGTGTGAAATCATATCCCTAGCCTCTCAAAGCTTGTTAACTCGCAGAGTTCTTGCCTGACAAACAAGAAATCTGTGATCTTTGTGTTACAAATTTCTCTTCTTGCTAAAACCCTAAAAAGACTTTGGCTTGCATGACTAGTCTCTGCTTGCCTGAGAATTGCACCATCTTTCCCTGCCTAAAACTTGCTTAGATCCTTGAGAGACTCTGGCTTGACAACCCAAATCTTTCAAGTTATTTTCTGAAATTTTAATCTTCAAAAAACCCTCTCAAAACCTCATTTTCTGACAGTAAAAGCCCCACCTTTCTGAATTTGCTTAGCTTCTAGAAATAAAGAACCTTTCTTACCTTGTTGATCCCTGTGGAGAGAACGATATAAAACCCCCACTAAACTAGAGTGATCAAGCATGTTCTAAGCTTTCCAATGACATATTATTTGCTAAATTTGAATGGCTACAGCTCTAGGAAATTTAATTCTAAGAATGGTTCAGATTCAAAATTTTATATCTAGTCTCTCTATTTTCCCCCTTTTTCCTGGAATGGGCCATGCGCGGGAGGTTAACAGGCCGAGCTGATCTGGTCCAACTATCCCGTCCGGGAGCGAGTGGAAAAAAAATAGCTGATAGGGGGGGCCCGCTGGTCAGCTCACTTAAAAGCTGAAGGGGTATGGGGCCTTCCTGGTCGTCCGATTAGGATCGGATCCGATGGCCAGGGGCTGTCTTCCCCAGCCAGACGGGGACGGGAGAGGGAGAGGGCCTGGGAAAGGGCGGAGGTCGAGGGGCTCACCGGAGCGGTGGCGAGTGTCGGCGGGGTGTCCTGGCGGTGGAGGAAGCTCTTCTCGGCCACCATGGAGCAGCAGTAGGTCGGGGGAGCTCCTGGTTCACCGGGAACGTGCGGAGGTCTGGCGCTCCTCATCGGTGATGGCGAGGTACAGAGGAAGGGAGAAGTGGAGAGATTATGTCTGCGAGGCTACGGGTTCTCTACTCTGTCACCTCGAGCAAAAATGGCTGCAAATGGTGCTCGGGAACGGCGGTGCGGATCCCGGTCTGGAGGTCGTCAGTGTCGAGCTCAGGCTCGGACTAGAGGGAGAGAGGCTAGTAGAGTATGTCTGGGAGGGTAGGATGGCTGGTGTGAGTTCCTTGGCGAGGTTGGGGTGCCTTTTATAGGCTGGAGAGAGGGGGAGCGGCCGTGTACCGGGGTGGTAGTAATGCACGACGACGGCCGGTGGGGGTTGAGAGGGTGGTAATGGGGCTCGGGCGGCTGCTGCAGAGCACGGAGGGGAGTTAAGGAGAGATGACAGAGGACTTTTGGGGCTTGTACGGGGAGAAATCAAGGAGAGAGGGCGGCGGTGGATTTGCTCCTATCCATGGCCGTTTCGGTGCAAATGGTGCAAGGGGGACAGAGGAGTAATGGGGGAGAGGTACATGGCAGGGCTGAGTAATGCCCTTTGTCCTCTGGGAGGTGTTAATCCTCGTTCTACCACAGTAACAAATTTTTGGTTAAAATCTGCACACAAGGTGCTTGATGAAATGGCCGCAAGAATTCAAAGTTTGAATTCTTGAAAATTTCAAATTGCGTTGATCATTATATTGGATAAGAATTCTAAAACTATTTTTCTTAGGTCCAAAGATGTTCAATTGCTTGAGGGCTATTTTGAATTTGGAATGTCCTCTGTTTTAGATTCAAAGTTTCGACAAATTTTAAATGTGGTTAGAGAAATAATTTTGGAGTGTTCAAAATAGATTCCGAAAGTATGTTTCATGGTACTAGATTATCTGCAGAAAAACATCGATGTCTAGTACAATATTTTCTTAATCCAAGGAGTTGAAGTGGGCTAGTCAATAATATTTTGAAGATAACTTTCTTCCTCTTTTCTTTTTAGGGTTTGGGATCTTCGTTGATTCTTTCTAATTTCTTCCCTTGTATTTGGGTTGGCTTGACCTTACTTACTTTATGAGTTTGCTAAAAAGGTTTAGCATGTACTCATGCAAGATTTACTATGTAGGAAACAATTTTTAAGGCCAATACTATTTGATAAACCAAACTTATTTGATCTCAAAACTTGGCTAAAGAAATCATAGGAGGTTGGAAAAGGTTTTTGCAATAAGTTTTAGAACAAAGTCCTAAAGTATTGATATTTTGAAGATCGGCTCAATTCATTTTTGGCAATATCAACTGAATAAAGGAGATAGTTTTCAAAACGGTTCTTTTTATTTATCTAAAAAAAGCTAGGATCCTTAACATAAGGTTTTATATTCCTTAAAAAAAATTCTTTTTGAAGAATTTCAAAGATTGGATCCCAGGTTTCAATTTCTAAAACTTTCTCCCATTATTTATATTTGAAGCATGGGAACAAAATGCAGTGTTTAAAAGACAAGAAACTAAGCTGTATTTTAAAAATAAAAGTTTTTGTTGGCTACAAAATTTCATATTTGAATAAATTCCATTTATTTCCATTTTCTAAAAGTTTGGGTTGATACATCTTCTCCACCATGTGCTTCATGTTTAGATCTTGTGAGCTGCCCTACATGATCAAGATCATCTTTATGTAATCATACATGTTGTGTTTGTTGGGATCCGATGAGTATTGGTACTATGTCAAGTTGATGTGCTGAATTATATATGTTATGTTATCTCTATGTTGTTTATGATCTTGCAAGCTTTCCGTTGCTAGTAGCTATCTTGGCCGAGTAGATGCTAGTAACTCCAAGAGAGAGTATTTATGCTCGATAGATGGGTTCATGCCTCTATTCAATCTGGGGGAGTGACAGAAACCTCTAAGGTTGTAGATGTGCTGTTGCCACTAGGGAGAAAACAACATTCTTGTGTCCAACTGTAATTTGTTTACCCAGCATGCTTTTATTTATCTTATGGAGAGACGCCACTAGTGAATTGTGGACCCTGGTCCAATTTCCTTTACATAGCTTTACCGTTTTACTATTACTCGCTCTGTTTACTTTCTTGCATTACTATTATCCTTTTACCATTTGATACGCTCAATCCTTTGTTTACAGCAAACCGGTGAGATTGACAACCTCATCGTAAATTGGGAACAAAGTACTTGTTTGTGTTGTGTGCAGGTTTCACATTGCTGCTAGGGGAAGACACGCCGACACGCAGTTGTATCTGGCGCCCTTGTCCAGAGTGTCGCGAAGCTAGCAAGCATCACCTTCTGAAGTTTGGCTTTCTCCTACTGGTCCGATTAAACCTTGGTTTCACAACTGAGGGAAGACTTGCTACTGTGCTCATCATACCTTCCTTTTGGGGTTCCCAATGGTCTGTACTTACAAGCCATCAAGCAGTTTTCTGGCGCCGTTGCCGAGGAGGAAGAAGACTTCTGCAAGGGGAGTCTCGAACGCACAATCTTTTACTTTGTTTTAGTTTTGCTTTATTTTATTTCTGCTTGCATCTTTTTATCAAAAATACAAAAAAATTAGCTTCCTTTATAATTGTTACTTTATTACTCTTAGTTCATTATGTTATTCCCTAAGTATGTTTTGGAGGACCTCTCAGTAGGTAGTGCTTCTATTATTGGGAAAGGTAACATCGAGGAGTTCTTTAATCATATTAGTATGCATAAAGATGTTGAGGATAGATCTTTGGCTGAGCTTGCTCCTAGTTATGAAGTTGCTGCTGCTTATTTAGTTCACATGTTGGAGGCTAGGTTTGTTAACCTTAATCCTTTTATGCAACAAATGTTTCTTAAGCTTCATGATATCGAAGACTCTGAAAAAAAGATTTTATTTTGGAGACTTTGCGTAGAGAATTTAGAGATGTTGCTATTGAAGCTAGGAAAGTTTTTGAGCATTTTAATATGCTTGGCTCACCTATTAATGTTGTTGGTACAACCAAAGAAGACATCAAAGTACCAATACTTTGCAAACTTGTAGGATTGCATGAAGCTTTGCAAAAGAATTTCGATTGGATTTGTCCTGAAAACCCTTTTGATGAAAGTAGTGTACCAAAAAGTGTTCATAAGGGATCTTCAAAAACTCATTTGGACACAATTAAATTTATTGTTGAAAAGAATTCTGCAATTGATCTTTATGCCTCATTTGATAATACTTGATTTGCACTTTTTGCGCCTAGCTCAAAGGCGTTAAAGAAAAGCACTCTTGGGAGATAACCCATTGTTTGTTTAGTACTTTTTATTTTATTTGAGTCTTGGAAGTTATTACTACTGTAATAACCGCTCCTTATCCTTTTTATTTCGTTTTTGTGCCAAGAAGAACCTCTAATTTGAGGGAGGTAAGATTTGGGGAAGTTGCTGTCCTGAAATAGATTTCGGTGCTGCACCGTAAAAATTCGTGACAATTCTCAGAATACATTTTTGACCTGCGATTTCTTGTGCATATTCCCCAAGTTATATCCAAACTTTAATTAGTTTTGCACTTTTTGATTTGAGCAATAGAAGGTCCTTGAAAAAATCGACCTTTGTCAGCTGTTCTGTTTTGACAGATTTCTGCCACAATTTGTGTTTGCCTCTCGATCGCTTTCTTTTTGTGTTCTTTTGATCACGGAACTTTTAGGGAAGTTGCTACAGTAGTATATGTTTTATATGTGGTATTTTTGATTTGAAATCTGAACCAAAAAGGGTTGATCTACTATTATGTTTATGCTAACGTTGCTAATAGAATTGTATGAAGTTTTGTATGAAGGAAGTTTTCAAGTGTAGGGATTGGAGAATGATGAGATGAGATGAAGAATGGACAGAAGCTCAAGCTTGGGATGCCCATGTCACCCCAAGAAATATCCAAGAGGTACAAGCGTCAAAGCTTGGGGATGCCCCCGAGGCGCCCCTTCTTCATCGGCAAAAATCAGGTCACCTTTCAACATACTATATTTTTATTGCTTCATGCACTATGCATTTTTCTTGGAGCGTCTTTACTTTTGCTTTTAGTTTTATTTTGTTTTGTTTGCTGCAATAAATGGTTGGACCCCAACAAATTTCTTTTGGAGGAGATTTACTTGCTTTTCATTTGCCAAGAATACTCTAGTTTTCACTCTTATCGTTCAACGAGTGTTCTCTTTTTCTAGAACTGTGTTTAGCTTTCGTTTTTCTCCTTGATTTTTGTTCAGATCTTGTTTTATATTTGCATCAAGGTGTATTTGGACCACTAGTCTATGTTGGTATTCATCAAAAGAGTTGTTTTAGAAAGGTTTGAATGGTGTTGGAAAAGAGAAAAAGTTTTCATGCAAAAAGTGGTACAAAAAGGAGCTTGTTTAGACTGCGGCTTAGACTTTTGCATGTCATGCTTGATGTCATTTTGATAGTATGCTTAGTAGTTTTTGTTGTAGCATGACTTGTCTCAAATGACTGAGATAGCTTAATGAGCCTTTGAAAAAAATCATGCGTTGTTTTTATTATATGGAAGCATTTATTTGGTTTTCTCCTTGATGCTTTATTTGGGTTGACTTGGCGCATGCTTACAACATGTTTGACTCTAAAAAAGTCGCCATAAGCCTCTATGATCATTTGGTTTTTGACTTGTGATTCCATTTTATGCTTCTCTTAATAATGTTTTGTCGCTATGCATGATTATGGCCGTTATTGCTCTCTTAGTTGGTCACTCCCAGTCTTTTGCTAGCCCTCATTTTGTACTGAGTATGAGCTCTACTCATGCATCCAACTCCCAAAAACCAAGTTATTCCAATGTGTCCACCATACATACCTATTAGCAATTTTCTATTCCAAAGTACATTTGACTTGCTTTTATCTATCCTTCGAATTAAACACTTTTGGTGTTATGCAAAAATTAGTCAGTAAAGCTCTCACGAACCTGATGGCACACTTTACTTTTCTCGCTTTTAAAATTTTGACATTGTGGCTCTTTTATGTTGACGTTATGCTTGCAAGTTGTAAGTTGGAAATTAGCCAAACCATGCCGTCATTGGGTAAGCTTTCAACATTGCACTTCTCTTATTTGAGTTGATATCGTGATCTTTTGTTTATGGATACTCTCGATGTGAAATAAGTTGGGAATCTTGCGGGATCATGGAGTTTGTATATGTGTTAGAGAAACGCATGGGCCGCTAATCTAAGCCATGCATCATTCATGGTGGAAATTTACAGCATGCCCATAGTGGACTTTCGACGATGCATCTCAAAATAAAAAGCTATACCAATGGTAAATAAAAGAGATGCCGAGGTGTTCATTGTCTGTTTGTCCTTTCATTTTGATGTGGGCTTGTTCCATGTCATCGGGCAAGGAGGTACCCCGTTGGCGGTTCTCGATGATACGTGTATACTTACAATGATAAGAGCTTGCTTGGGACCCTAAGTCGAGTAGCATGAGGTTTGGGTATTCGTACTTCACGAGACACGAGGTTTTCAACTTATGATTTGTCAAGCATATACTCATAAATGTTCTTGCATTTACTTTAACCATTCAAGATGCCTATGATGGGGGAAATGAGAGCTCAAAGCTAGTAAGTACCATAATTTTTGAAGGTTTATAAAACTTGCAATCACTGCTTCCCTCTGCGAAGGGCTTTTCTTTTACTTTTATGTTGAGTCACCACCTTCTACCCTGATGCACCGTCTAAGAGAGCATAGTTGCCATTCTGAGTTTAATGTGCATAGTCCCAAAGTTTATCATTGATTGATTCATGATTATGGTTTCGCTTGTTCTTAAATTATTTGTATCTAGTCGCCCTCTTAAACTTGAAGGTGTCCTATGCATTTATGTTTGGGATTTCTATTTTCGTGCCCTCAGGTCGTTAGTTGTACTCAGTTTTCCCCAGCTCGTTAGTTTTTCCTCATTTTTCCCCAAGCCGTTGTCTGAAACCCTTAGAAGGAGCTCAGACGGGAGGATTCCCGTTTAGTTGACCGTTTCCGTGCTGATGTGTGGGGCCGCGTCGTGTGGGGCCGCGTCACGTGGGGCTGGTAGAAAGGGACCGCGTGGGACAGGACGAGACCGCGTTTGGTTGTACGTGAGAGCTCGGTTCTGTCTCTCTCGGGCCAAATTGGCATTGCCTTTTCAGAGCGCCTTTTTCCCTCTCTCTCTGTAACAGTTCTCTCTCTTTTCACCAAATTAGTATCAAATCTAGAGAAGCTTCTATTTCTGTCTTTCTTCAATGATTGTTGCCTTTTGGCCCTCATTTTTTGCCCAATATGGTAACAAATCTAGTAGCAAATCTAGAAGCTAGTATAGGATAAATTCACAGCAGCATAATAAATCTAGAAAACTAAGTATAATACATAAACTGCATACAGCAGCCAAAAGCAGCCAATAACGATGTTAATGTTCATGACAAACTAAGCTGAAAATAATACAAGACGCAATGTATGCCCAACATGAAGATTAGGATACCCCAGGATGAATGAATCTGTTCTTCATTCATCATATATATATTCGTCGCTCCATTTTCTGGTCCGAAAGAAATATTCATTGAACTCCTTCCGTCTGCAGTGTGCAGCCAATACATCCTCCAAACGGTATGGCCTTTGTTCATCTTTCAGACCGTACTTTCCTAATCTATCCACACGTAGTGGCCACTCATCCCAGGCATTCATATCATCAAAGTACTCTCTGATATAACACAAATCCGCGTAGTAGATGCAGCCAGGTCGAAGTGTCCGGTGCACTCTAGTGTCAACGGAGATACACCGGACATGATGGACGAAGAAGGCACGACTGCTAATGTTACTGACGGCATGGAGAGAGCGGCTCTCAGTGTCCACATGGTACACCAATGTTTGACCTTCCTCCAAACGACCGCCCAACAACACAAGCAGCAGATCACCATCAGACTTCACAAGGTAGAACCTGTCATTTTCAAGTTCTGGAAATGAAAATAGTGTCTCCATGTTGACATTGCTCGCGCCCTGCTCCAACTGGACATTGTTGGTGCACACTAATGTTCCGAACTCAAAATTGTTCACAGCTAGTGCATAGAATTCACCATTGAACGTGGTAATGCAACGCATAGAATGGTGCTCGATCGAAAATCTTCCTTCTCCCCAATCTTCATCTATACCCTTAGTTGGAGTGCTCTCATCGACCCAAGCAATTTTCGCCGGGTAATATGTGGAAACGAAGAGCATAGTCGGGGACTTCATTACAGTGACTGACTCCAGAATAACAGATGGCATCTGCGCCTCAAATATAGTGTTCGATGTCTTTGTGAGTGGGTTCAGAAGCCGTATCTTGTGCGGCTGGTTCTTCTGGGCAAGCACGATGACGCTACGGCAAAAGCTGACAAAGTAGTATCTAAAATATATGGGATTGATGAAGATAACATTCAGCACTAAGATGTTTATGATTGAAAATAAAAGGATTAACTCTATAGATATGGAGGAATTTGAACCTTGCATGAACTTCCGTTATATCGATGGTGACGTAGCGGGATGTGCGGAGGTGGAGGAAGGAGAACTCAGCGGCACGTGGAAGGGCGTGCTCTACCATGATCCATTCGTGCAGGTGCACGTCGGGCTCAGGTAAATCCGAGCGCCAATTAGTACAAACTTGCCTCAATGCAGAGTAGGTGTCTACGTACTCCTCGTTCGCCAGTAAGCAGGCGCCGATCTTGTGAAGTAGTCCGTCAGCCCTGAGAGAGGCCCAGTTCACGGAGGCGCCGCGCCTGGATGCGCCGCCCTCGGAGGCGACGGGCTCGGCAGCGACGGCCTCGGATGCGACGGGCTCGGAGGCGACGGGCTCGGGGGCGACGGCCGCCGGCCGCCGGCGCATTCTTCTTCTTCATCGCTGGCAGGGGAGCGCGCGTAGGGCGGCTGGGGATTTTTGGAGAAGGTGATGGGACGTGAGAGGCGTGGTTGCGTGCGTGAGTTATAATGAGACTGTGTGCAGAGGGAGGGAGAGAGGGGCTCTGTACTGGCAATGTGATGGTTCGTCTCAGCAGTTGACGTTTGGTCTCAACACGCGCACCGCGCGGCTAACCGCTGCTCACCGCGACACGCGTCCGTGGGACTGCACGTCAGCACCGTTACGTGTACTCAGTTCTACCCTCTAGTCTTACACTGGAAAAATATCTGTACTCAGTTTTCCCCTCGAGTACTAATACTGGCTAGTGCAATATACTCAATTTTACCCTCAAGTGGCTGGTCAACAGAGAGTCAACAAATAGGATTAAGCTATCTAATTGAGTCATTTCATGCGCAAAAAAATTCAAAAAAATAAAATCATAGTGCCTCCTACTCATGGAGTCTTGTTACGCGACCTGCCACGTAGACAATCATATATAAATCAAATTTTAATACAAATGGCCACTTCTCAAATCACTACTAGCTATGAAGGTTCATGGCTTTCCACTCAAACCCCTTCTCAAAATATCTATACCCAAAACATAGTTTGTCTGAATGAGGCCATAATTTTTACACTCATGTATATTTGAATTGCTAATACTTTGAGGTAGGCCAACCAGGGTTTCATTGTACAAAACATGTGTTTTTCTTTTTCTAAATCTCTTATTTGAATTCCTTAGCCTGTTGACTATTTACTTGCCCTTGTATCCTTGATACTACTCAGTTTTATCCTCTCCCTTCTCACAGAAGCCCAAACTTGGCCTGATTGGTCGAGCTGTTGTCACACGGATCGTGCCCACCTACCGTCGATCCTATGATCTAATGGGCAGGATCGTGCCACCCTCTCTCTATCTGTCGGTGGCAAACTACTACCCCTCTTTGTATGCTAAATGATGAGTTTGCCACCGGATTCAACAAGTTGGGTAATCACGAATTTCTTGTAGGCATTACTTTTCACGGTAAAATGATAAACTATCACGAATTTCCATTTCTTGTAGGCTTTTTTTTCATGGTAAAATGATAAACTATCACGAATTTCTATTTCTTTTAGGCATTACTTTTCACGGTAAAATGATAAACTATCACGAATTTCCATTTCTTGTAGGCATTACTTTTCACGTTGAAATAATAAACTATCACGAATTTCCATTTTTTATAGGCTTTACTTTTCACTGTAAAATGATGAACTATCACGAATTTCCATTTCTTTTAGGCATTACTTTTCACGCTAAACTGATAAACTATCACGAATTTCCATTTCTTTGAGGCATTACTTTTTTGTTGAGATATAAACCACCCCCACAACGGTCATCTCCTCCTTAATTTATTGTGTAAACCCCACAACGGTCATCTCTACCTTAATTTATGGTGTAAACCCCACAACGGTCATCTCTCCCTTATAAACCCCCACAATGGTCATCCCTCATGTCAATAGGTTCTGCCTCTCTCTTCTTCGTTTCTGCCTCTCTCTTCTTCGTTCACATACACTTGATCCATTGCCATGGCTTCCACGTCTCGGACGCCGACCGGAAGGGGAAGGGGAAGGGGAAGGGGAAGGGGAAGGGGAAGGGGAAGGGACGGCCGGGGTGGTGGATCATCATCATTGCCACCACTACCATCAACACTGCCATTGATCATAGAGGAGTTCTTCATTACCATCTATGAAGGCCCTTTGGCCAAGAAGGTACGTACGCACTCCCACATATATGATGCATGTGATTAATTATGTGCATGTTCTAAAAAACCTTTAATTTCAAACGATTGGCGCTCAATCTCTTTGCAGGCACTCCCACAAAAGTTTGCGGACTATCTTGATGGCCAGGAGCCCACAAAGGTGTATCTGCGAGCAGCTGACTGCGGTCCTCGTCTCTGGACCGTGGAGGTCCTATTTGACGGACAAGGCCGGATGTACCTCGATAAGGGCTGGGAGAATTTTGCCATCGCGCACGGTGTGGATTTCGGCTGCTTCCTACACTTCAAATATGAAGGCGATTATGTGCTCACAGTGAAGGTGTTCGACGGAACAACGTGCAGGAAGTACTACTACACGGACGACGAAGATACTGACGATGAAAGCAACGACGACGTGAAGCCATGCATCTAAGGGGATTATGACCAAGAATATATATGTAGCTTCATATGCATCGATTTATAGATCTAGCTATTTTCTATATATTATGCATGTAAAAATAATAGGGAATCGCAATTTCCACTATGATTCGAGCACCACAGCCTCCAAACGATGCCGATGCCAATATCGGCATGGTCAGAACGGCTATGCATGCTCGCCGCCACTGCTAGGTCACCGTCGGGATGCACCCTCAATCCCGTCCCCTCATTCGATCACTGACACACCAGAGATACCGCCGAGGCCAATGACGAACGTACATGCTGATGCCAATGCCGAACATGCACGCCACTGTGGGCACGGCCACGCCGCCCCGCTATGCTGGACGCCACAGACCACCGCGAGGTCTTTCCCTTCGCCACCACACTCCCCTAGCACGCATCTATACACGCCAGAAAGGAGAGACACTAGTTTTCTCTATATTGCTCGCGTTCGTGTCCGATACCGTCAGTCAAAGTGTTGAGGTCGTCGTCGATGTCCTCGACCATTTCTTCCCTTCTTTGCATGGTCAAACGCGTCTAGTTCATATCTATCTAATGCGTCTGGTCTCGCCTCATGCTGTTCTTTGTGGACGTCGATCTCATCTCGGCACCCCGCAGGCCACCTCCTCCGTGCCATCGCTGTAGAGATCCGTTTAAAAATCTAATCCTACCCGTGTATTGCCCCTTGTATCAGCGTCATGGCCCCACTTATCATTCGATATACCGAAGCCCCACTCGTCCGCGTTTTGGTCAGGGATACGACGATGCTTATGGTCAAACAAAGATGGATGCTCTGACGTGTCTTTGCGGGCTCTACGTGGCCCCACTAGTCAGCAGTTAACGGTCTAAGGTGTTGAACCGTCGGGCAACCGGCCGTTCCAGCACTGGTGACGGTTTCAGACAAGGGCTTGGACAAAACTGAGGAAAAACTAAGGAGCTGGGGAAAACTGAGTACAACTAAGGACCCGAGGGCACGAAAATAGAAATCCCTTTATGTTTTGCTATTCCATGAAGGACAAGCTTACCTCACTCAAATTAGAGGCTTCTCTTGGCACAACAACAAAATAAAAATGATAAGGAGAGGTTATTACAGTAGTAATAACTTCCAAGACTCAAATAAAAGAAAAAGAACTAAAAATTAAACAATGGTTATCTCCCAAGAGTGCTTTTCTTTAACGCCTTTGAGCTAGGCTCAGTAATTTGAGAAGATGCTCACATAAGAAATATGAATGGAAGCCAAAAAGAGCATCAAGGAGCAAATATAAAACACATTTAAGTCTAACCCACTTCCTATGCATAGGAATCTTGTAAGAAAATAAATCAAAGAAGCACATAGTCACAAGTATGGGTAGATAAAACAAGAGCAACTTCGGAACTTTCAATATAAAGAGAGGTGTTTTAGTAACATGAGAATTCCAACAACCATATTTTCCTCTCTCATAATAATTTTTAGTAGCATCATGAACAAATTTAACAATATAAGTATCACACTCACGCTCCTTTGTTAAGCATGGAGGGCGATCAAATAAGGTATTAGTTAAAGAGTTACTCTTATTGGGAGGTAGACATGGGTAGCTCCATTCTTCCTCCTCTTGATCATCACTCTCCTCCTATTTTTCATCCAATGAGCTTCCAGTTTCAGCAATTTCTTCTTCCATAGGGTCCTTCAAGGCATTAGTCTCTTCCGTTGGAGAGCATCTATTAAGATATTTAAGAATATAGCCATTTTCTTCCTTGTAATTATCAAAGCAAAATTTAAGTATATCATAAACCTCATATTTATAAGGTGCATCATCAATAAGCAAATAAGCAAGTTCGAATGCACCCTTCCAAGCAATAAATTATTCAATTTGTTCCACATCATAAAAGTCATAATTTCCATTAATATAAGAAGATATGGTAACATCATCGTTATACTCACATTGAAAAGGGAGGTGTTTATACATCCTACAACAACAAGATCTATCAAAGCAATAAGTAACATTATAAGTAGAGCACATGTTTCTAGCAATGATATACAATCTATTGATTTGTTCCCATAAGTGTTTCCCTTTTTGTGACAAGCGATGTTCCTCATAATAATTTTGCTGCTCTTCCGTGAACCTACCTTGCCAAAAAGATTTAGTTTCAAAGAAACCAGCCATTGATAGTAAGCATGATAAAGCAAGACAATAACAGACCAACAAAAATAACAACTATAATAGGAACTGATTTTTTTGTATTTTTGATAAAAACGATGCAAGCAAAAATAAAGTAAAGCAAAACTTAAAACAAAGTAAAGGATGTGCGTGCGAAACTCCCCTTGCAGAAGTCTTCTTTTTCCCCGGCAACGGCGCCAGAAAATTGTTGCTTGTTGCGGCGGTGTTGATGTAAATCACCGTCTCGTTGGGAACCCCAAGAGGAAGGTATGATGAGTATAGCAGCAAATTTTCCCTCAGTAAGAAACCAAGGTTTATCAGTCTAGGAAAAAGTCAAACTCCAGAAGGTGATGCTTGCTAGCCTAGTGACACTCCAACAAGGGTGCCGTTTACGACACTTGTTAGCGCGTCTTCAACTAGTAGCAACGCGGAACCTGCACACAACACAACCAAATACTTTGCTCCCAACTTACGATGAGGTTGTCAATCTCACTGGTTTGTTGTAAATAAATGAATGAGCGTATCGAGTGGAAAGCAATAGTAGTATGCAAGAAAGTAAACAGTGCGAGTAAAGTAAACAGGTTATAGCAATATAAAAGAAATTGGACCGGGGTCCATAGTTCACTAGTGCTGTCTCTACATAAGATAAATAACACATGCTGGGTAAACAAATTACAGTTGGGCAATTGATAGAATAAAGATAACATGCATATGTCGAGAGGATCACTATGAGATTTACTCTGGGCATTACAACAAAATACATAGACCGCCATCCAACTGCATCTATGACTAATAATCCACCCACGGGGAATCATCCGAGGACCCCGTGAATATTATGTTGTGAACAACAGATAATTGGATTAAGCAAAGTGTGTAATGTAAACAAAGCATATGCCCTTGGACATAAGAATGTTGTTTTCTCCCTAGTGGCAACAACACATCTACAACCTTAGAGGTTTCTGTCACTCCCCCAGATTAAATAGAGGCATGAACCCAACTATCGAGCATAAATACCCCCTCTTGGAGTCACTAGTATCTACTTGGCCAAGATAGCTACTAACAACGGAGAGCATGCAAGATCATAAACAACATAGAGATAACATAAGATAATATTCAGCACATCAACTCAATCATAACACCAATATTCATCAGATCCCAACAAACACAACATGTAGAATTACATAACGGTGATCTCGATCATGTAAGGCAGCTCATGAGATCTAAACATGAAGCACATGGTGGAGAAGACTGATGCGGCACGGTGATGGTGCGGTGATGATGGTGCCAGAAAACTTGTTGGCGTGTAGTTGATGAAGTAAATGGCCGGCCAGTTGGAAACCCCAAGAGAAGGTTTGATGAATATAGCAGCAAGTTTTCCCTCAGTAATGAAACCAAGGTTATCAATCCAGTAGGAAAAAGACAATACTCCAGAAGGTGATGCCCATTAGCTGCGTGACACTCCAACAAGGGCGCCGTTAACGATTTCTTGTTAGCTGGTCTTCAACCAGTTGCAACGTGGAACCTGCACACAACACAACCAAATACTTTGTTCCCAACTTACTATGAGGTTGTCAATCTCACCGATTTGCTTGAAACAAAGGGTATGAGCGTATCGAGTGGAAGGTGATAATAATATGTGAGTAAAGTAAACAGTGCGAGTAAAGTAAACAGGTGGTAGCAATATAAAGGAAATAGGACCGGGGTCCACAGTTCACTAGTGGTGTCTCTCCATGAGATAAAATAACACATGCTGGGTAAACAAATTATAGTTGGGCAATTGATAGAATAAAGACAACGTGCATATGTCGAGAGGATCACTATGAGATTTACTCTGGGCATAACAACAAGATACATAGACCATCATCCAACTGCATCTATGACTAATAATCCACTTGTGGCGAATCAATCCGAGAACTCCACAAGTATTAAGTTGCGAACAACAGATAACTGCATTAAGCAAAGTGTGTAATGTAAACAAAGCATATGCCCTTGAGCATATGAATGTTGTTTTCTCCCTAATGGCAACAACACATCTACAACCTTAGAGGTTTCTGTCACTCCCCCAGATTAAATAGAGGCATGAACCCACTATCGAGCATAAATACCCCCTCTTGGAGTCACTAGCAACTACTCGGCCAAGATAGCTACTAACAACGGAGAGCATGCAAGATCATAAACAACATAGAGTTAACATAAGATAACATTCAGCACATCAACTCAATCATAACACCAATATTCATCAGATCCCAACAAACACAACATGTAGAATTACATAAAGGTAGTCTCGATCATGTAAAGCAGCTCACGAGATCTAAAAACGAAGCACATGGTGGAGAAGACAACCAACTAGCTACTGCTATGGACCCATAGTCCAAGGTAGACTACTCACTCATCACGCCTGAGGCAAACATGGCGATGAAGAAGACCTCCGGTGGCGATTCCCCTCTCTGGCAGGGTGCCGGGAAGAGCTTCTGGACCCTCCCGATCTCGGGTTGACGGCGGCGGCAGATCGTGATGTATTCTGGAAAAGTGATCGGGTCTTTAGGTTTTTCCCGTCGGGGGGTCTTTATAGGCGAAGGGGCGGCGTCAGAAGTGGACCAGAGGGCCCACACCACATGCCGGCGCGGGCCAGGGGCAGGCCGTGCCCCCCTGGTGGTGTGTCCGCCCTGTGGCTCCTTTCCGTCTCCTCTTCGGTTCTCTGGAAGCTTCGGTAAATATCTGGACGTCTGGCTTTTGTTTCGTCCAATTCTGAGAATATTTCCTATGTAACTTTTCTGAAACACAAAAATAGCAGAAAACAGGAAACTGGCACTGTGGCATCTCGTTAATAGGTTAGTTCCGGAAAATGCATAAAAATGCCACGAAGTGTAACGAAACACTAAGCAAATGGTGTAAAAACAAGCATGGGGCATCAAAAATTATGGATACGTTAGAGACGTATCACACGGTGTTGATGGTTTTTCACCGTCCAGTTGGGAACCCCAAGAGGAAGGTATGATGAGTACAGCAGCAAATTTTCCCTCGGTAAGAAACCAAGGTATGTCGAATCCAGGAAAAAAGCCAAACTCAAGAAGGTGATGCCTGCTAGCTTCGCAACAACTCCGGACAATTTATAAGGCGCCTCGTCCAGGCTTTGCTTTGCGAGCAGCAAAGTGGAACCTGCACACAACACAACCAAATACTTTGCTCTCAACTTACGATGAGGTTGTCAATCTCACCGGTTTGCTTGAAACAAAGGTATGAGCGTATCGAGTGGAAAGTAATAGTAATATGCGAGTAAAGTAAACAGGTGATATCAATATAATGGAAATAGGACCAGGGTCCACAGTTCACTAGTGGTGTCTCTCCATAAGATAAAATAACACATGCTGGGTAAACAAATTATAGTTGGGCAATTGATAGAATAAAGATAACATGCATATGTCGAGAGGATCACTATGAGATTTGCTCTGGGCATTACAACAAAATACATAGACCATCATCCAACTGCATCTATGACTAATAATCCACTTGTGGCCAATCAATCCGAGAACTCCACAAATATTAAGTTGCGAACAACAGATAACTGCATTAAGCAAAGTGTGTAATGTAAACAAAGCATATGCCCTTGAGCATATAAATGTTGTTTTCTCCCTAGTGGCAACAACACATCTACAACCTTAGAGGTTTCTGTCACTCCCCCAGATTAAATAGAGGCATGAACCCAACTATCGAGCATAAATACCCCCTCTTGGAGTCACTTGCAACTACTCGGCCAAGATAGCTACTAACAACGGAGGGCATGCAAGATCATAAACAACATAGAGATAACATAAGATAATATTCAGCACATCAACTCAATCATAACACCAATATTCATCGGATCCCAACAAACACAACATGTAGAATTACATAACGGTGATCTCGATCATGTAAAGCTGCTCACGAGATCTAAACATGAAGCACATGGTGGAGAAGACAACCAACTAGCTACTGCTATGGACCCATAGTCCAAGGTAGACTACTCACTCATCGCACCGGAGGCAAGCATGGTGATGGAGAAGACCTCCGGTGGTGATTCCCCTCTCCGGCAGGGTGCCGGCAAGAGCTTCTGGACCCTCCCGATCTCAGGTCGACGGCGGCGGCGGATCGCGATGTATTCTGGAAAAGTGATTGGGTGTTTAGGTTTTTCCCATCGGGGGGTCTTTATAGGCGAATGGGCAGCGTCAGAAGTGGACTAGGGGGCCCTCACCATAGGTGGGCGTGGGCCAGGAGCAGGCCGCGCCCCCTGGTGGTGTGGCTGCCCTGTGGCCCCCCTCCGTCTCCTCATCGGTGATGTCTACGCACGCGTCTGTTCTTGTAGACAGTGTTGGGCCTCCAAGTGCAGAGGTTTGTAGAACAGCAGCAAGTTTCCCTTAAGTGGATCACCCAAGGTTTATCGAACTCAGGGAGGAAGAGGTCAAAGCTATCCCTCTCAAGCAACCCTGCAATTACGATACAGAAAGTCTCTTGTGTCCCCAACACACCCAATACACTTGTCAGATGTATAGGTGCACTAGTTCGGCGAAGAGATAGTGAAATACAAGCGGTATAGATGATTATGAGTAGTAAATATAATATGGAATAAGTATTGCTGCGAGCAAACATGTAACAAAACATGAAGTAAACGGTGTGCAATGCTTGGAAAAAGGCCTAGGGATCATACTTTCACTAGTGGACACACTCCCAACAAATATAACATAATTGAACAAATAAATAACTTCTCTTCACTATGGTACTCTGAATTACTCTCCTATTGAATAACACTAATCATTGCGTAGGGCTACGAAGCACTCCTCAAAGTTCATCAAGTACTTGACAAACACCACTCATAGAGATATCCAAATCAAATCACAACTCAAGATAGATATTATAGCAACTTAGACCAAGTACTAACACGGTGCACACACTGTCAACATTACACCATGAAAGGAGGAATAGATCACTTCAATACTATCATAGTGATAATTATTCTCATAATCCATAAGAGATCACAATCATAGCCTAGACCAAGTACCACCACGATGCACGCACTATCACCGTTACACCATGGCAGGAGGAATAGATTACTTTAATAACACACTAGAGTACACATAATGAAGAAGAGTAACATCTACTTATTCAACATGATACAAAGCTCACGATCACATAAAGATCACATCATGGGAGAGAGAGGTGAACCACATAGCTACCGGTAGAGCCCTCAGCCCCGGGGATGAACTACTCCCTCCTCATTATAGGAGACAGCAAGGTTGATGGAGATGGCGGTGAGGTCGATGGAGACGGTGGAGACGGCGATGGAGATGGCTCCGGGGGCACTTCCATGTCCCGGCAGGGTGCCGGAATAGAGACTTCTGTCCCCCAAAATTTGTCTTCGACGGTGGCGGAGCTGCGGAACTGTTCTGGGAAAAACGTCGATTCCCCTAGGGTTTTCCGTCCTGAGGCTTTATATAGGTGAAGGGGCGTCGTCAGGGGGCTGCCAGGGCGCTCTCACACCTAGGTGGCGCGGCCAGGGCCTGGGCCGCGCCGGCCTGGCATGAGGGCCCCTCGTGGCCCCACTCCTACTCCTCTTCGGTTCTCTGGAAGCTTTCGGGGAAAATAAGACTTCAGGAACTTGTTTCGTCCAATTCCGAGAATATTTCCTGTGTAGCTTTTCTGAAACACAAAAATAGCAGAAAATAGGGAACTGGCACTGTGGCATCTTGTCAATAGGTTAGTTCCGGAAATCGCATAAAAATACCACGAAGTGTAACGAAACACAAGGCAAATGGTGTAAAAACAAGCATGGAGCATCAAAAATTATAGATAAGTTTGAGACGTATCAGCATCCCCAAGCTTAACTCCTGCTCGTCCTCGAGTAGGTAAGTGATAACAAAAGAAATAATTTTTGAGGTGACATGCACCATCACAATCTTGATCATATAGGTAAAGCATTGTGAGCTGGGATCAAAAGAACTTAAAACATGGGCATGAAAGATATAATCTTGACAATAAGAACTTAGCAACCATGTTATAACATGAAAATGAACACAAACAAAAGATCATGAAAATGAAACAATGAAAGTCAAACGTGTGTTCAAATCATAAGGAAAAACATACAAATGGTTTTCAGCTTGTCCTTCATGGAGAGCAAAACATAAATGCATAGGACACCTTCAAGTTTAAGAGGGCGACTAGATACAAATAATTTGAGAACAAGTGAAACCAACAATATGAATCAATCAATGAAAACTTTGGGACAATGCACATTATACTAAGAATGACAACTATGCTCTCTTAATGGTGCATAAAGATAGAAGGTGGTGACTCAACATAAAAGTAGAAGAAAGACCCTTCGCGGAGGGAAGCAGTGATTAAACATGTGCTAGAGCTTTTCATTTGTAAAACATAGAGATAAAAATTGGTTTTGAGAGGTGGTTGTCTTTGTCAACGACTAGCAATGGGGTTCTTACTATCTTCCATACAAAAATGAAGCAAGTTTTTGAGAGAGAGATTGGCACTTTTGTGCTCTTTTATAAAGCTTGGCACTCCTCCCCACCTTTTTTCCTTTCACAAACCATGGCTAACCGATTCCATCGGGTGCCCACCAACATTCACATTCCATGGAGGAGTGCCTTTTTTTTTCTCTTTTTTCTTTTCTTTTTGGAATAAGCAATATGGAAGATAGCAAATCCGACCACTACGTCCCCATGAGCTGAAAACAGTGTCACAAAATGAGAAGTATTTTGAAGGTTTTTTGAAAGGTAGCACATAAAAATTTACTTGGAATGGCTTGCAAGTACCATGCATAGGAATTTATAGTGGACACAATGGCAAACTTGGTTTTTGGGAGTTGGATGCACGAGTAGAGCTCATACTCAGTACAAAATGAGGGCTAGCAAAAGACTGGGAGCGACCAACTAAGAGAGCAATAACGGCCATAATCATGCAAAGCGACAAAGCAACATTAAAAGAAGCATAAGATGGCATCAAAAGTCAAAAACTAAATGATCATAGAGGCTATAGGCGACTTATTTTGTAGTCAACATGGTGTAAGCATGTGCCAAGTCAACCCAAATAAAGCATCAAAGGAGAAAACCAAATTAATGCTTCCATATAATAAAAACAACGCATGATTTTTTCAAAGGCTCATTAAGCAATCTCAGTCATTTGAGACAAGTCATGCTACAGCAAAACCACTAAGCATACTATCAAAAAGACATCAAGCATGACATGAAAAAGCCTAAGCCGCAGTCTACACAAGCTCCTTCTTGTACCACTTTTTTTTGCATAAAGTTTTTTCTCTTTTCCAACACCATTCAAACTTTTTTAATCCAACTCTTTTAAGGAAAACCAACAAAGATCAGAGGCAAAAATACACCTTGATAAGTGAATATAAGAAGATCTGAATGCAAATCAAGGCGAAAACGAAAACCAAAAGCAGTAGCAGAAAAAGAACACTCGGTTTTTGATAAGAATGAAAACTAGAGCGTTCTTGGCAATTGAAAAGTGAGTTCATCTCCTCCAAAAGAAACATGATGTGATCAAACCATTTATTGCAGCAAACTAAACTAAACTAATACTGAAAACAAAAACAACTTACGCTCCAAGAAAAATGCATAGTGCATGAAGCAATAAAAATATAGTGTTTTGAAAGGTGACCTGATTTTTGCCGATGAAGAAGGGGTGCCTCGGGGGCATCCCCAAGCTTTGACGCTTCTACTTCTTGGATATTTCTTGGGGTGATGCATGGCATCCCCAAGCTTGAGATTTTGTCCATTCTTCAACTTATCTCATCATTCTCCAATCCCTACACTTGAAAACTTCCTTCATACAAAACTAAACACAATTCTATTAGCAACATTAGTGTAAGCATAACATATAATCAACCTCTTTTTGCTTCAGGTTTCAACCTAAAACCACCACATATATAGCATATACTACTGTAGCAACTTCCCAAAAAGTTCCGTGATCAAAAGAACTCAAAAGAAAGCGATAAAGTGGCAAAAACAAATATTGGCAGAAATCTGTCAAAACAGAATAGCTGACAAAGGTCGAATTTTTGAGAGGTTTTCTGTTGCTCAAATCAAAAAGTGTTCAACTAACGAAAGTTTGAATATAACCTGGGGCATATGCACAAGAAATCGCAGGTCCAAAAGATATACAGAGAATTTTCACGAATTTTTACGGTGCAGCACCGAAAACAGTTTCAGGACAGCAACATCCCCAAATCTTACCTCACTCAAATTAGAGGCTTCTCTTGGCACAAAAACGAAATAAAAAGGATAAGGAGAGGTCATTACAGCAGTAATGACTTCCAAGACTCAAATAAAAGAAAAAGTACTGAAAATAAAACAATGGGTTATCTCCCAAGAGTGCTTTTCTTTAACGCCTTTGAGCTAGGCGCAGTAATTTGCAAAGATGCTCATGTGGGCGCCATATAAGAGCTTGAGGCAAAGGCGTCATATAGGAACTTAAAGCAATAGAGAGCATCAAAAAGAAAATGTGAAAGACATTTATATCTGAACCACTTCCTATGCATAGGAATCTTGTAAGAAAATAAATCAACGAGGCACATAGTAGCAAGCATGGATAGATAAAACAAGTGCCACTTCAAGATTTGCAACATAAAGAGGGGAAACTTAATATTGTTGAGATCCATCAAACCATGTTTCCCTCTCTCATAATAACTTTCAGTAGCATCATGAATAGAACTAAAAATATAACTATCACATAAAGCATCCCTATCATGAGCCACATGCATAAAAGAATTAATACTCACCACAGGAACAATATTAGTTGGAGCAGATTCAACAGAATAATTATTCTCATCACCATAATCATCATAAATAGGAGGCATATTGTAATCATAACTAATTTTATCCTCAATAGTAGGTGAACTGAAAATATTATACTCATCATCATAGCCATCATAAACTAGAGGTTTAGTATCATCGCAAGCTAAAGAACAGCTATTTCGCAAAGCATATTCTTCAAACATATCATCATAAGAAGGAATATCACATATGGGAGATAAAATATTATCAGAACAAACTTAATCCACTAAAGCTGGGGAACTAAAAATATCATGCTTAACAAAACCAGCTTCCCCAAGCTTAGACTTTTCTATAGTATTAGCAACAACGGTGTTCAAAGCATTCATACTAACAACACTATTAGCATGCAAATTAAGCTCCAAAGGTTTTTCATTTTTCTCTTCAAACACTTCATATCTAAACTCAGGAAAAAAGATTAAAGAACTCATTGTTTTCCATTAAGCCTAACTAGTGAAAATAAAAACAAGAAACAAAAAGATGTAATTGCAGAATCTAAAGGAAATAACTCCGAGCGCTCACGCAGGAGGATGCGAGTACCTTTTACCTTACCTCCCCGGCAACGGCGCTAGAAAAGAGCTTGATGTCTATGCACGCGTCTGTTCTTGTAGACAGTGTTGGGCCTCCAAGTGCAGAGGTTTGTAGAACAGCAGCAAGTTTCCCTTAAGTGGATCACCCAAGGTTTATCGAACTCAGGGAGGAAGAGGTCAAAGCTATCCCTCTCAAGCAACCCTGCAATTACGATACAGAAAGTCTCTTATGTCCCCAACACACCCAACTTGTCAGATGTATAGGTGCACTAGTTCGGCGAAGAGATAGTGAAATACAAGCGGTATAGATGATTATGAGTAGTAAATATAATATGGAATAAGTATCGCTGCGAGCAAACATGTAACAAAACATGAAGTAAACAGTGTGCAATGCTTGGAAACAAGGCCTAGGGATCATACTTTCACTAGTGGACACACTCCCAACAAATATAACATAATTGAACAAATAAATAACTTCTCTTCACTATGGTACTCTGAATTACTCTCCTATTGAATAACACTAATCATTGCGTAGGGCTACGAAGCACTCCTCAAAGTTCATCAAGTACTTGACAAACACCACTCATAGAGATATCCAAATCAAATCACAACTCAAGATAGATATTATTGCAACTTAGACCAAGTACTAACACGGTGCACACACTGTCAACATTACACCATGAAAGGAGGAATAGATCACTTCAATACTATCATAGTGATAATTATTCTCATAATCCATAAGAGATCACAATCGTAGCCTAGACCAAGTACCACCACGATGCACGCACTGTCACAGTTACACCATGGCAGGAGGAATAGATTACTTTAATAACACACTAGAGTACACATAATGAAGAAGAGTAACATCTACTTATTCAACATGATACAAAGCTCACGATCACATAAAGATCACATCATGGGAGAGAGAGGTGAACCACATAGCTACCGGTAGAGCCCTCAGCCCCGGGGATGAACTACTCCCTCCTCATTATAGGAGACAGCAAGGTTGATGGAGATGGCGGTGAGGTCGATGGAGACGGTGGAGACGGCGATGGAGATGGCTCCGGGGGCACTTCCCTATCCCGGCAGGGTGCCGGAACAGAGACTTCTGTCTCCCGAAATTTGTCTTCGACGGCGGCGGAGCTGCGGAACTGTTCTGGGAAGAACGTCGACTCCCCTAGGGTTTTCCGTCCTGGGGCTTTATATAGGCGAAGGGGCATCGTCAGGGGGCTGCCAGGGCGCTCTCACACCTAGGCGGCGCGGCCAGGGCCTGGGCCGCGCCGGCCTGACGTGAGGGCCCCTCGTGGCCCCACTCCTACTCCTCTTCGGTTCTCTGGAAGCTTCCAGGAAAAATAAGACTTTAGGAACTTGTTTCGTCCAATTCCGAGAATATTTCCTGTGTAGCTTTTCTGAAACACAAAAACAGCAGAAAACAGGGAACTGGCACTGTGGCATCTTGTCAATAGGTTATTTCCGGAAATCGCATAAAAACGCCACGAAGTGTAACGAAACACAAGGCAAATGGTGTAAAAACAAGCATGAAGCATCAAAAATTATAGATACGTTTGAGACGTATCAATCGGTTCTCTGGAAGCTTCGGTAAATTTCTGGATGTTCGGCTTTTGTTTCGTCCAATTCCGAGAATATTTCATGTGTAACTTTTCTGAAACACAAAAACAGCAGAAAACAGGGAACTAGCACTGTGGCATCTCGTTAATAGGTTAGTTCCGGAAAATGCATAAAAATGCCATGAAGTATAACAAAACACTAAGCAATTGGTGTAAAAACAAGCATGGAGCATCAAAAATTATAGATACGTTAGAGACGTATCAAAGACAACCATCTAGCTACTGCTATGGACCCATAGTCCAAGGTAGACTACTCACTCATCACGCTGAAGGCAAGCATGGCGATGAAGAAGACCTCCGGTGGTGATTCCCCTCTCCGGCAGGGTGCCGAGAAGAGCTTCTGGACCCTCCTGATCTCGGGTCGACGATGGCGGTGGATCGCGATGTGTTTCTGGAAAATTGATCGGGTGCTTAGGTTTTTCCCGTCGGGGGGTCTTTATAGGTGAAGGGGCAGCGTCAGAGGTGGACCAGGGTGGTCTCACCCATAGGGCGCGTGGGCCAGGGGCAGGCCGCGCCACCCTATTGTGAGGCCAGCCTCTGGCTCGGCTCCGTATCCTCTTCAGTTTTCTGGAAGCTTCGTTTAATATCTGGACGTTCGGCTTTTGTTTCATCCAGTTCTGAGAATATTTCCTGTGTAACTTTTCTGAAACACAAAAATAGCAGAAAACAGGGAACTAGCACTGTGTCATCTAGTTAATAGGTTAGTTCCGTAAAATGCATAAAAACGCCACGAAGTGTAACGAAACACTAAGCAAATGGTGTAAAAACAAGCATGGAGCATCAAAAATTATAGATACGTTTGAGACGTATCAGCATCCCCAAGATTAACTCCTGCTCGTGCTCGAGTAGGTAAGTGATAACAAAAGAAATAATTTTTGAGGTGACATGCACCTACACAATCTTGAGCATCTATGTAAAGCATTGAGTGCTGGGATCAAAAGAACTTAAAGCATGGGCATGAAAGACATAATCTTGATAGAAGAAACTTAGCAATCATGTTATAACATGAAAAAGAACACAAACGAAAGATCATGAAAATGAAACAATGAAAGTCAAACGTGTGTTCAAATCATATGGAAAAACATACAAATGGTTTTCAGCTTGTCCTTCATAAGAGAGCAAAACATAAATGCGTATGACACCTTCAAGTTTAAGAGGGCGACTAGATATAAATAATTTAAGAACAAGTGAAACCAAAATTATGAATCAATCAATGAAAACTTTGGGACAATGCACATTATACTCAGAATGACAACTATGCTCTCTTAGACGGTGCATAAAGATAGAAGGTGGTGACTCAACATAAAAGTAAAAGAAAGGCCCTTCGCAGAGGGAAGCAGTGATTGTGAGTTCTATAAACCTTCAAAAATTATGGTACTTACTAGCTTTGAGCTCTCATTGCCCCCATCATAGGCATCTTGAATGGTTAAAGTTAATGCGAGTACAATTATGATGCATATGCTTGACAAATCATAAGTTGAAAACCTCGTGTCCCGTGAAGTACGAATACCCAAACCTCATGCTACTCGACTTAGAGTCCCAAGCAAGCTCTTGTTATTGTAAGTATACACGTATCATCGAGAACCGCCAACGGGGTACCTCTGTGCCCGATGACATGGAACAAGCCCACATCAAAATGACAGGACAAACAGACAATGAATACATCGGCATCTCATTTATTTACCATTGGTATAGCTTTTTATTTTGAGATGCGTCATCGAATGTTCACTATGGGCATGCTGTAAATTTCCACCATGAATTATGCATGGCTTAGATTAGCGGCAAAGGCATTTCTCTAACACATATACAAACTCCATGATCCCGTAATATTCCCAAATTATTTCACATCGCGAGTATCCATAAACAAAAGATCACGATATCAACTCAAATAAGAAGTGCAATGTTGAAAACTTGCCCCATGACGGCATGGCTGGGCTAATTTCCAACTTATAGCTTGCAAGCATAACAACTCAACATAAGAGAGCCACAATGTCAAATTTTTAAGAACGAGAAAAGTAAAGTGTGCCATCAGGTTCGTGAGAGCTTTACTGACCAATTTTCGCATAACACCAAAAAGAGTTTAATTTGAAGGATAGATAAAAGCAAGTCAAATGTACTTTGGAATAGCAAATTGCTAATAGGTATGTATGGTGGATACTTTGGAACAACTTGGTTTTTAGGAGTTGGATGCACGAGTAGAGCTCATACTCAGTACAAAATGAGGGCTAGCAAAAGACTGGGAGCGACCAACTAAGAGAGCAATAACGGCCATAATCATGCAAAGCGATAAAGCAACATTAAAGGAAGCATAAGATGGCATCAAAAGTCAAAAACTAAATGATCATAGAGGCTTATGGCGACTTTGTATGAGTCAAACATGTGTGAGCATGCGCCAAGTCAACCCAAATAAAGCATCAAGGAGAAAAACAAATTAATGCTTCCAAATAATAAAAACAATGCATGATTTTTTCAAAGGCTCGTTAAGCAATCTCAGTCATTTGAGACAAGTCATGCTACAGCAAAACCACTAAGCATACTATCAAAATGAAATCAAGCACGACATGCAAAAGCCTAAGCTGCAGTCTAAACAAGCTCCTTTTTGTACCACTTTTTTGCATAATTTTTTTCTCTTTTCCAACACCATTCGAACCTTTTTGAAACAACTCTTTTGATGAAAACCAACATGGACCAGAGATCAAAATACACCTTGATATAAAGATAAAACAATATCTGAACAAAAATCAAGTCGAAAAACGAAAGCTAAACGCAGTTCTAGAAAAAGAGAACACTCGTTGAACGGTAAGAGTGAAAAACGGAGTGTTCTTGGCAAATGAAAAGCAAGGAAACTTCTCCAAAAGAAATTTGTTGGGGTCCAAATATTTATTGCACCAAACAAAACTAAACAAAACTGAAAACTAAAAACAACTGACGCTCCAAGAAAAACGCATAATGCATGAAGCAATAAAAATATAGTGTGTTGAAAGGTGACCTGATTTTTGCCGATGAAGAAGGGGTGCCTCGGGGGCATCCCCAAGCTTTGACGCTTGTACCTCCTGAATATTTCTTGGGGTGCCGGGAAGAGCTCCTGGATCCTCCCGATCTCGCTTCGACGGTGGCGGCGGCTTGTAGTATGTTTCAAGGAAAAGCGATCCGTCCTTTAGGTTTTTCCCGACGAGGGGGATTTATAGGCGAAAGGGCAACGTCAGGAGGTGGGCCAGGTGGCCTCACCACCTGGTGGCACGGCCAGGGGCTGGGCCGCGCCACCCTATGGTGTGGCTGGCCCCTGGCCCCCCTCTGTCTCATCTTCGGTCTTCATGAAGCTTTGGTAAAAATAGAAGGTTCGGCTTTTGTTTCATCCAATTTCGAGAATATTTCTTGTGTAACTTTTCTGAAACACAAAAAATAGCAGAAAATAGGGAACTGGCACTATGGCATCTCGTTAGTAGGTTACTTCCAGAAAATGCATAAAAACACCACGAAGTGTAACCAAACACAAAGCAAATGGTGTGTAAACAAGCATGGAGCATCAAAAATAATAGATATGTTTGAGACGTCTCAAGCATCCCCAAGCTTAACTCCTGCTCGTCCTCGAGTAGGTAAATGATAACAAAAGAATAATTTTTGAGGTGACATGCACCATCACAATCTTGATCAATGATGTAAAGCATTGAGTGCTGGGATCAAAGAACTTAAAACATGGGCATAAGAGACATAATCTTGACAATAAAAACTTAGCAACCATGTTATAACATGAAAAGAAACACAAACGAAAGATCATGAACAATGAAACATTGAAAGTCAAGTGTGTCTTCAAATCATATGGAAAAACATATAAAAGTGGTTTTCAGCTTGTCCTTCATGGAATAGCAAAAAATAAATGCATAGGACACCTTCAAGTTTAAGAGGGTGACTAGATACAAATAATTTAAGAACAAGCAAAACCATAATCATGAATCAATCAATGATAAACTTTGGGACTATGCACATTAAACTCAGAATGGCAACTATGCTCTCTTAGACGGTGCATAAAGGTAGAAGGTGGAGACTCAACATAAAAGTAAAAGAAAGGCCCTTCGCAGAGGGAAGCAGAGATTGCAAGTTTTATAAACCTTCAAAAATTATGGTACTTACTAGCTTTGAGCTCTGATTGCCCCCATCATAGGCATCTTGAATGGTTAAAGTAAATGCAAGTACAATTATGAGCATATGTTTAACAAATTATAAGTTTACAACCTCGTGTCCCGTGAAGTACGAATACCCAAACCTCATGCTACTCGACTTAGGTCCCAAGCAAGCTCTTGTCATTGTAAGTATACACGTATCATCGAGAACCGCCAACAGGGTACCTCCTGCCCGATGACATGGAATAAGCCCACATCAAAATGACAAGACAAACAGACAATGAACACCTCGGCATCTCTTTTATTGACCATTGGTATAGCTTTTTATTATGAGATGCGTCGTTGAATGTCCACTATGGGCATGCTGTAAATTTCCACCATGAATGATGCATGGCTTATATTAGCAGCCCATGCGTTTCTCTAACACATATACAAACTCCATGATCCCACAAGATCCCAACTTATTTCACATTGCGAGTATCCATAAACAAAAGATCACGATATCAACTCAAATGAGAGAAAGTGCAATGTTGAAAGCTTGCCCCATGACGGCTTGGCTGGGCAAATTTCCAACATACAACTAGCAAGCATAACATCAACATAAGAGATCCACAATGTCAAAATTTTAAAAGCGAGAAGTAAAGTGTGCCATCAGGTTCATGAGAGCTTTACTGACTAATTTTCACATAACACCAAAAAGAGTTTAATTTGAAGGATAGATAAAAGCAAGTCAAATGTACTTGGAATAGCAAATTGCTAATAGGTATGTATGGTGGACACATTGGAATAACTTGGTTTCTGGGAGTTGGATGCACGAGTAGAGCTCATACTCAGTACAAAATGAGGGCTAGCAAAAGACTGGGAGCGACCAACTAAGAGAGCAATAACGGTCATAATCATGCATAGCGACAAAACATCATTAAAAGAAGCATAAAATGGCATCATAAGTCAAAAACCAAATGATCATAGAGGCTTATGGTGACTTTGTAAGAGTCGAACATGTTGTAAGCATGTGCCAAGTCAACCCAAATAAAGCATCAAGGAGAAAAAACCAAATAAATGCTTCCATATAATAAAAACAACGCATGATTTTTTTCAAAGGCTCATTAAGCAATCTCAGTGATTTGAGACAAGTCATGCTACAACAAAAACTACTAAGCATACTATCAAAATGACATGAAGCATGGCATGCAAAAGTCTAAGCCGCAGTCTAAACAAGCTCCTTTTTGTACCACTTTTTTGCATAAAACTTTTTCTCTTTTCCAACACCATTCAAACCTTTTTGAGACAACTCTTTTTTATGAAAACCAACATAGACCAGTGGTCTAAATACACCTTGATGCAAAGATAAAATGAGATCTGAACAAAAATCAAGGTGAAAAACAAAAGCTAAACGCAGTTCTAGAAAAAGAGAACACTCGTTGAACGATAAGAGTGAGAAATAGAGTGTTCTTGGCAAATCAAAAACGGAGTGCGTCTTCTCCAAAAGAAATTTGTTGGGGTCCAACCATTTGTTGCATCAAACAAAACAAAATAAAACTGAAGGCAAAAGTAAAGACGCTCCAAGAAAAACGCATAGAATATGAAGCAGTAAAAATATAGTGTGTTGAAAGGTGACCTGATTTTTGCCGATGAAGAAGGGGTGCCTCGGGGGCATCCCCAAGCGTTGATGCTTGTACCTCTTGGATATTTCTTGGGGTGACATGGGAATCCCCAAGCTTGAGCTTTTTTCCATACTTCATCTCATCTCATCACTCTCCATTCCCTATACTTGAAAACTTCCTTCATACAAAACTTCACACAATTCTATTAGCAATATTAGCACAAACATAATAGTAAATCAACCATTTTGGTTCAGTTTCAAACTCAAAAACACCACATATAAAGCATATACTACTGTAGCAACTTCCTCAAAAGTTACGTGATCAAAAGAACTCAAAAAGAAAGCGATCGAGAGGCAAACACAAATGGTGGCAGAAATCTGTCAAAACAGAACAGCTGAATAAGGTCGATTTTTTCGTGGACAGTCTGTTGCTCAAATCGAAAAGTGCAAAATGAATGAAAGTTTGGATATAACCTGGGGCATATGATCAAGAAATTTCAGATCAAAAAGATATTCTGAGAATTTTCAGGAATTTGTACGGTGCAGCGCAGAAATCTTTTTCAGGACAGCAACTTCCCCAAATCTTACCTCCCTCGAATTAGAGGTTCTTCTTGGTACAACAACGAAATAAAAATAATAAGGAGAGGTCATTACAGTAGTAATAACTTCCAAGACTCAAATAAAAGAAAAAATACTAAAAAGAAAACATTGGGTTATCTCCCAAGAGTGCTTTTCTTTAACGCCTTTGAGCTAGGCGCAGAAAGTGCAAATCAAGTAATATCAAGCGACGAAGCATCAAGTTCATAATTTGCTCTAAGAATAGAGTCAAAAAGTAATTTCTTCCTCCTTCTAGGGAAGTGTTCCATACCTTTATTGAGTGGGAATTGATATTTGATGGTGCCTTCCTTCATATCAATGATGGCACCTACAGTTCAAAGAAAAGGTCTTCCCAAAATAATAGGACATGAAGCATTGCATTCAACATCCATAACAAGAAAATCAACGGGAACAAGGTTATTGTTAACCATAATAAGAACATCATTAATCCTTCCCAAAGGTTTCTTCTTAGCAACATCAGCAAGAGGAACATCAAAATAACACTTTTCAAGCGGTGGTAAACCAATCATATCATAAATCTTTCTAGGCATAATAGAAATACTAGCACCTAGATCACATAAAGCATGGCAATCAAAACCATTAACATGCATATCAATGATGGGCTCCCAACCATCTTCTAACTTCTTGGGAATAGAAGCCTTTTGTTTCAACTTTTCCTCCCTAATTTTCATGAGAGCATTTGTAATATTATTTGTAAAAGCAATATTAATAGAACTAGCATTAGGACTCAAAGCAAGCTTTTGCAAGAACAAAATAACTTCAGATATATTGCAGCCACCAGCATCAAAATCATTAAAAGAAATAGAGCTATCATCTCCCATACTCCGAAAAATTTCAGCACTTTGTGTAGAAAAAGTTTTTGCAGTTTTAGGCTTTTTCGCACAAGGAGTAGGAGATTTCTAGACACCAATCAAAGTAAGAGGATTGCTAGCATTTGGAACAACATCATTAGAGGTAGTAATAGTACATATGAAAGTGCAAACTTTGTATCCCTCAGGTTTTGTGTGTTAGATAACAACATTAGGAATTTTAAGTGTGTGCTAAGTTGTGCAGGTTTGACAGCTCAAGAATTGCCAGGCCGGATAATCTGGCCAGGGGCCGGATAATCCGCCCCCTCCGGAGACAGAGGCCAAAACGGCTAAGGACTAGCTTGGCGTCACCCAGTATAGGGGGCCGGATAATCCGCCCCCCCTTCGACGACCCCAAAAACGGCTAAGGACTGCGTCGGCGTCACCCAGTATAGGGGGTGGATATTCCGGCCAGGGGGCCGGATAATCCGCCCCCTTCGACGGCTTCAGAATTTCGGCTAAGGACCAGAGGCGGCGTCACCCAGATGGGGGGGCGGATAATCCGGCCAGGGACCGGATAATCTGGCTAGCCGGATAATCCGGCCATACTTTGGCCGGATAATCCGCCCCTCCAAGACAGCAATGGCTACATTTTGGGAGGGGCTATAAATACCCCTCCCCTTCTTCCACCTCAAGCTGCTCGAGCTGTGCAAGAAGAAGACCTCATTTGGAGCCACCAAATTCGCAAGATCTCCTCCCTCAACCCACCAAAGTTCTTGATCTTTGGAGAATCGAAGGAGAAGGCCTTGATCTACATCCTCACCGAAGCGATTTGATTTCCCCTCTCATTTGCTTGAGGGCCCCTTGGGTCTTGGGTTCCCTTGTGTCCCTTGACCTTGATTTGTGTGATTGACTCTTGATACTTGTTGATTGATTGCTTTGTGGTGCTTGGGAGCCTCCAATTCAGTTGTGGAGTTGTGCCCCAAGTTTTGTAAAGGCCGATTCCGCCTTGAGGAATCCCTTAGTGGAAAGTGAGCTAGGCCTTTGTGGCGGAAGCTTGCACTGGAGAATAGCGTGAGCCTTTGTGGCGTTGGTTAGGCCTTTGTGGCAACCACACCCCTCCAACGTAGACGTACTTCCCCTAAAAAGGAAGGAACTACGGGAATTACATCCGTTTCTCCATGTGCTCCACTCTCGGTTACTTCTATCCTTTATTGCCTTTACTACTTGTATCTTGCTTAGCTTGCTAGTTGTCATATAGGTAAATTCACCTTAGTTGCATATCTAGAGAATTTACCTTTCGTGTCAAGCCTAAATTGAAAAAGAATTAAAATTTGAGTAGCACCTATTCACCCCCCCCCTCTAGGTGCCCATACGATCCATTCAATTGGTATCAGAGCCTTGGCTCTTAATTTGGGCTTAACCGCCTAAGAGTATGGAAACATCACCTAGTGAGGGCTCGGGTCAAGTTTCCATGGGTGAGTTCAAATCTTTGGAATCATCCATGGCCTCCATGACATCTCAAATAAGTGAGTTGCGTGAAATGATAGCGCAACTCATGCAAGCTAAAACTGCCAATGCTTCTCCACCCTCGAAAAAACCCGCTACTCCACAAGTGGAGAATGTGGTGGTTGATGTGGAGGGTGCCGATAAAAATGGCGATGCTAAGTCTTCCACAAAGGGCGACGGGAAAGGTGAATTCCCTCATTGGTATTCACCCGACCCGCCGGTTCCTCATCCTCATATTAACCATAGAGGAGACCCACCTAAGCTTGATGCATTAAACTTTGGTCAATGGCAATATCAAATGATCTCTCATATGCGCAGTTCTTGCATCGAGCTTTGGAGGATCATTGAGGAAGGATTCAAGGCCGTGGACCCCCACAACATGACAAGAAGAGAGACGGTCGATAGTCAACTCAATGCTACCGCTCTCCACATGATTCAAGTCGCCGTTGGGTCCAAGGACTTACCTCACATCCAACACTTCTCCACCGCCAAAGAAGCTTGGCAAGGACTCTCCGACGTCTTTGTTGGCAATGAGACCATGAAGAAAACAAGATACATAGCTTTCTCAAATCAAGCGGAGGGATTCTTCATGATGGATGGTGAGGATCATCAAGAGATGTATAGAAGACTCAAGACAATTGCCACCACCTTCAAGAACCTCGGTGCTCACCATATTGATGATGAGTGGATCAAGATGAAGTACATTCTTGCTCTCACCCCATATGAGCCCGCGGATGTGAAGAGTGTTCAAGGAAAGCACAACTTCAATGAGATGACCTCCAATCAAGTGATGCAAGAGATTCAAGCCTACAAGGTTTCCGCACAAAATGCGGAAGATGCTCGTGCCCGTGCCATAGGAATGCAAAGAAGCTCTAATCTTGCATTGAAAGCAAGTGTGGTTGAGAAAGAGGTTCCTCTTCAAGCGAGTATTGAAGCAAGACTAGAGATGTGTCCCGAGGACATTAGGGCATGTACAGTGCTAGGGAAAGATGCCTTCCCTTGTGCCTTCCACGTGAGCAAGAGAAGGCCAAGGAAATATATCATACAATGCTTTATCTCTTAGAGTTATCTCTACCGCTTTAAATGTTTGCATAAAAATAGGGGTTAACAATAAATAGTATCATTGTAGTTAAGAGAAGTCAAGCCATACAACCCATAAATATGCCTTCTCTTTCTTCACAAGGGATAATCTCTTACGCAAGGGAAGGCTGGGGCCTTTTTCAGTTCTCTCTCCACGACACATCAGCAAACGTCCTAGGTGGCATAGTTAAGGAAAGGCTAACGTAGCAGCGTTGTACGTGCCCTTAGACATGAGTACAATGAGCACATGGCCTTCTATGGAAAAACCTTTTGGGTTGATCCACACAAGGCTAAGGAAGACAATCAAAGAAGAAGCAAGTCAAGTGGCTATCAAAGGAATGACAACAATGGTCAAAGGGTGAGGACGTGCTACAATTGCAATGATAGATTCCACTTTGTTGCCGAGTGCCCTTATGAGAAGAGAGAAGACCATGGTGGAAAGCTCATCCTCAAAAGCAAGACCAAGTCACCTTCAAAGAAGCCATTTGTGAAGAAGGGTGGACCAAAGAAGAAACAACCAAAGTTTGTGTTCTTGACTCAAGAAGAGTACTCCGCAAGTGAGAGTGATGAAGAAGAAACCACAACTAGTGAGATGGCCGCAATGGCAACCACCTCCACTTCCCCCACATCACTCTTTGAATCCCCCAATGAGGACTCTCTCGTCAAGAACGTCAAGTGCCTTATAGCCAAGTATTCCGAGGTATCACCCACACCTTTCTCATCCTCTAAGACAAATGATGCTCCCTTGAATGACCTTGCTAGTCTTAGAGTAAAAGAAGAAATTATTGCTTTTGATGACTATGTGTCTAGTGTAGATGGTGTTCATAAGATTCACTTTGAACGTCTATTGAGCCAATATGGTAAAACTCTTGAAAAACTAGATGAACAAATGAGGCTTGAAAAGGAATATGCTCAAGATATTGCCTCACTAACCGAGTCTCTTGAAGAAGAGCAAGAGGAACGAGCATCTCTCGAAGAGAAGCTCGATTCCATTGAGGAATCTAATAATGAAGTTGTTTCCAAACTCATTAAAGAGCGAGACCATGCTCGTGCTAAAGTAAAAATGCTTAAAAAGGAAAAGGTTGAATTTGGTGTTGGTCATGATATACTTGTTAAGGATTTAGAAGATCTTGACAAGGCTCACAAGGCCTTGAAAAGTGAACACTCTACTCTTACCAAGTCACATGAACAACTTCAAATTCAATTGACTAAGAATAATGTGCCTAGTTCTTCTACTTCTACTTGTGATCATGCAAATGTTATTGAAGAAAATGCTAGGTTGAAAGATGAGCTTGCCAAGTCCTCCATTCCCATAGGTGATAAAAACTTGAATGACCTTTTGAGTAAGCAAAAGGCATTTGGTGATAAAACGGGGATTGGCTTTGTCTCAAAGAAGAAGAAGAACAACAAGAAAAAGAAGGCCAAGCCCGCACAAGCAAAGAAGGATCCTATTATGGGTGGCAAAGCCACTCATGATGATCATGCGGGAATTGCTAACCCTCACTATATCTTATTTCGTGATTATTATGGTGATGTTTATGCAAAATATGTTGGTCCAAATGATGGTTATGTTGCTTGGTCTATTTGGGTTCCAAAGACCCTTGTTGCTAACAAAAGAGGACCCATTGAGAAATGGGGACCTAAAACCAAGCAATAATCTCTTGTAGGACTATGCTTCCGGTGGATCAAAATGGGTGCTTGATAGTGGATGCACAAGTCATATGACCGGAAGCAAGGAGATTATGACGGAGATGAGGCCTAATGATAACAACATAACCGTCACTTATGGAGACATGTCACAATCCGAGGTATTGGGTCTTGGCAAGGTGGTGGTCGCACCGGATATTTCCCTTGTGGACATCATGCTTGTTGAGACCCTAGGTTACAATTTACTTTCAGTTTGTGCACTTGGTAAGATGGGCTTTGCCGTCTTCATTGATAATGAAATTGTGGTACTCTTGTGGAGCAAGTCTCTAAAGGTCGCTTTCGTTGGGCACATTGAAAACAACTTGTATGTGGTGGACTTCTCTGGGAAAACCACTACAAGTGCAATGTGTCTATTTGGAAAGGCCGATGTGGGTTGGCTTTGGCATCGCCGACTAGCCCATGTCAATATGAGAACTTTGCAAAGCCTTCACAAGGGTGGTCACATACTCGGACTAAAAGAGAATGTTTCTTTTGCCAAAGATCGTGTTTGCAGGGCTTGCGTTCTAGGAAAAATGCATGATTCTCCCCACCCAAGCAAGACTATCATTTCTTCCAAGAGGATCTTGGAGCTCCTTCATGTGGATCTTTTTGGTCCTCCATCTCATGTAAGTCTTGGTGGGAAGAAATATTGTTTGGTGATTGTTGATGACTATTCAAGATATACTTGGGTCTACTTCTTCAAGCATAAGAGTGAGACTCAACAAACCGTCATCGACTTTGCCAAGGAAGTTGAACGTCAACATGGGCAAACTATTTTGGCAATTAGAAGTGACAATGGCTCGGAGTTCAAGAACTACACCTTAAATGGGTTTCTTAGTGATGAGGGGATACGTCATCAATATTCCGCTGCATACACCCCTCAACAAAATGGTGTAGCCGAAAGGAAGAACCGGACTCTTATGGATATGGCTAGGTCCATGTTGGCGGAGTTTAAGTCTCCATACAACTTTTGGGCCGAAGCTATCTCTACGGTGTGTCACTCTTCAAACCAGCTCTTCCTCCGCAAAGGCCTAAACAAGACTCCATATGAAATACTCACCGGAAGCAAGCCCAACATCTCCTACTTCTGAGTTTTCGGGTGTAAGTGTTTCTTTCAAAGAAAAGGAGTTCGTTTAGGTAAATTTGATCCAAAAGCAATAGAAGGTATTTTTGTTGGTTATGGTGCCGAATCCCACACTTATAGAGTCTTCAACAAGTCCACCGGGCGTGTTGAAGAATCTTGTAGTGTGGTATTCGAAGAGAATGACGGCTCCCAAGGGGGGCGAGATGTTGTTTCTTGTGATGTAGATGATGAAATACCTCGAGAAGCCATAGGAAGAATGGGCGTGGGATTTTTCTGCCCCATTGAGGGACACCTTGTGGCGGACCGAGAAGGACTATGCTCTACTCAAGTGGAGCCTTCATCTTCACAAGCTCAACAAGCCTCTCCCAAGGAAGCATCTAATGCACCAACCGAAGAACAAGACAAGGACCTTCATGAAGAAGAAGGGGCACCACCATCCTCTCCGGTTATCTCAACCGCCCCCAATTCTTCACAAGACCAAGATTGTAAGGACCTCAAATTTGATACAAATTCGAAGTGCCCGTTATGTATTCCACCGCAATCCCAGAACCATTGTTGCGATATACATAACGTAGTTGGTATTCAGTTCCATAGTTCTTACAATATGATAGTCCAAATACAATGGTCACATAGACCAAGTCATATTACAACATAATATAGCAGCGGAAATAACGTCTTCGGCCCATGCCTTCTCCCTACAGGCAATGGCGACTCACGAAGACGAGCTTAGTTCTGGTACTCTTCTTCATACCCTTCCTCCTGGTATTCCTCCCCATAGTCTGGCCAAGTTGATAGCCAGGGACACAGCCGTGAGTACATTGGATGCACTCGCAAACCATCTTATAAATGAAAAGATGAAGTAGAAATGCAAGATTGATATGGTGGACTAAGCACTAAGTTGTTTTGCAAAAGCTAGTTTTATTTCCCAAGAATGTTCATTTATAGGAAAGAGATTTAGTTCTCTAAATTTCCATCTAAAGAGGACTTCAAGTATGTCAACAACATTTCAAGTCAAGTCATTCACCAAGTCACCATTGTCACTTTTAGTCCTGACAAAAGTCAAGTACAGCTTGCCAACCGTCCATGACCGCGGACGCGGCTATTCGAATAGTTTCAAAACCTCTGCAGAGGGGTACACTTTACCCACAAGATTCAATACATCTGCCGGGAGAACTCCACGGTTCGACATACACAAAGTATGCGAGGTTCAGATAATCAAACAAACTCTTTCACTTGCTCATCCTAGTATAGGATCCTTCCCTAGAGCCCGGGATACGGAACCCCGCTCCGGCGCCTCTAGTTCTGCCCATCCCGGAGGCCGGGTTAGTGGAATCCACCTGGTCCAGAATTAACCGTTTCGCGGTGTCCTTCCATGAAGATTTGTTACAAGGCCTCCCATACTAAGATAAACAAGCTACGGATTAAGCCCCTTCCCATATAGGGGTAATGTGGTTGTACGGTAAAATTGGCTCCCATGGTACATCACTCGTTGTCATTTAGAAATATGTTTCATAGTTCTTAGTCAAGATTGATTTTCTTTCATAAAGCCATTCTGTAGGAGAAATCTCTATTTCAAGTTTCAAGTTCAAGTCACCAATTTCAACTAGAGTTCCCCTTATAGATGGCCTCAATATTATTAGCGACTAAGCAACTACATTGAGTGATGACCACTAAATAGAGTTGGATAAACTCAGCTTGATGCTCTTGATAATCAAGACATCAATATACTTCTATCATTCTACTCTAGCAATTCAATCATGCAATTTACTTAAAACAAGTAGAATGCAATATTAAAACTAGGCATGGGGAGTATGAATCAAAAGATGGCTTGCCTTGGTTGGCAAAGTGTCCGGGGTTTTCTTCTTCTTCTTGATAATAATAATCCCCTCCAATATCCTCCTCGGCAACACTAGCGTCTAATAACGAATAAACACAAAGCACACCATCACTTCACCAAGCTAACAACATACCAAGCACACATCTTTGTTTGCTAACCAAAGCATTCATGTTGCATTTTTAGGGTGTGGGATTGTAAGTCTTTCTTCTAAGTTTTTCTTCAAGTGTGCAAGCTAGATTCTTTACTAAGTGGCAAAGGTGGTTCACTTGTGCAGCATTGGTATTGATTTAGGGTTACTAAGACAAGTTCAAGTGGGATGGATCCACTAAGTGAATTGGCATTGAGGGCAATTAATTCTAAGTGTGCAAGTAGGGATCTATCATTTTATGCTACCAAATAGGATTGGGTTAGGGTCTAAGGGGTCACACTAATAGGGTTTGGGATAGATTAGTGTTGACTAACAGTAAGAGGGGTCATTAGTGAGTTCACATTTTAATTTTCATGATTTTTGATGGCTTAAATAATTTTCTAGAAATCTTTCATTATTAAACAAGCTATGGTCACACTATTCATATCTGATTTTATTCTGAACTTATTTTGAATTCTAACCAGTTCTATTGGGTAGATTATTTTATAAGCTTTCCAATGCATATTTATTTGCTAGATTTGGATTTGTAAAACTCTAGGAATTAAAGTTTGAAAATAGTATCTGAAACATATTCAAATTAATTAAAAAGGCGGGAGAATAATTTAGAAAATGAAACGGACCTAATTCTAGCTAACTGGGCCGAGTCTGAGTAGAACCCGAACGGGCCTGGCCCAGAAAACGTTTCGCTGCGGCGGGAAAAATAACAAACGGTGCTGATAGGTGGGGCCGACTCGTCAGACCTAAATACGAAACCCGAATCGGTAAGTTATCGTCCGATCAAGATCTAACGGCTCGCGATCATCTTCTTCCTTAGCACGGGCGGGAGCTCACCTGCGAGCAGTGACGAATGTTCGACGGCGATGGCGAGGCGTAGAGGAAGCAGAACTCGTCGGCGACGTGCGGGATCGGCGGCGGTTCGTCTCCTCCTCCGATTCCCTGCAGCAGCTTGCTCCCAGGTGCTCGGACGCGGCGGCGCTCCGCTCGTCCAGTACCACTCCGGCGAGGCTGGCGACGGCGAACTAGGGCAAGCGGGGCTAAGCGACGATGTCTGGGAGGTAGAGGGGAGTGAGGTGAGTCGTTTCGTTTGATCGGAGGGGCCTTTTATAGGCCAGAGCGTCGAGGGTGAGCGCGGCCAGAAGCTCGTCGGCACGGGGGCCCTGGCGGCGTTTGAAGCTTGCTCCGGTCACGGCGGTCACGGGGGCGTGCTGGGAGGGTTATGGCTCGGCCGCGGAGTGCTGTGGGTCTCCTCTGGCGCCTCCAAGCTGGTCGGCATCGTGCAGGGAAGAGGGTTACTGGGAGGGGGCCCTGGGTGCAAACCTTGCCGTCCCTCCGCTTCTCCTGGCTTGGGTCGGGGCTGGGGGCACTGGAGTCGACCGTAGAGCGGCCAAGGAGCATGGCGACAGTGCTGGAGCGAGCCAGCACAGTGCAGCTCCAGTGATTTTGATTTCATTTGATTTTTCTTCTGCCAGTGTTCGACGAAATGCCCGCAAGAACTCAAAATTCGAATTTTCAAAATTTTCCACTTTGGGTGCTCATCATATTGGATAAGGTACCCAGGCATATTTTTGTTATAGTGAAAGGATGAGTTTTGCAAAAATTTATATTTCAAATTTGGTATAGTACCTGTTTCAGATTCAAACTTTGGCTCAAGTTTGTGTGATGCTCCAGTTTGAATTTTGGACAAAATCTTGTTGGTTGAGTTGGTCCATAACTTGGTTAAACTCAACTTACTGGCCAAACATGAAGGTGAGCTGTAGATTGCTTAATCTAGGGTCTCAAAGTGGTGTAGTCAATAACAGTTTCTAGATCATATTAACTTTATCTCTTTCTTACTTACTTTAACTTCTGGTTTCTTTGCTTCCTAAAAATCTTCTCAATTGATTCTGTTGGTTCACTTAGAATTATCTAACCAATGCACAAATCAAAATAACACACATAAAATCATAGAATACATATAGTAGAAAATACATGTATGCATACCATAATAGATAAAAAGTTTTATTTGGGTCCAAAGTTTGGCACTTTATTTATTAAGAAGTGGATTACAATTTCTGAGTTGTTACAAAGATCAACCCACTCATGAAGATAATGATGATCAAGGTCAAGTTGATGGTCAAGACGGGGACCAAAATGATCAAGATGATCAAGTGATTCCTCCTAGGTCAAATGAGGAGATCGAAGCACGTCGCAAGAAGAGAATTGAAAGGGACTTGGAACTTAAAGGTCATACCCTTGAGAGGGTTATTGGAGATCTAAGGCGCAAAGTGTCAACCCGGCGTCAATTGGCACAATTTAGCACTCATCATGCTTATATCTCCATGGTTGAACCCAAGAAAGTATTTGAAGCTCTTGAAGATCCGGATTGGTTGGATGCCATGCATGAAGAACTCAACAACTTCAAGCGCAATAATGTATGGGTGTTAGTAGAGAAGCCAAAGGAGTGCCGCAATGTGATTGGCACAAAGTGGATATTCAAGAACAAGCAAGATGAGAATGGAATTGTTGTGAGGAACAAGGCAAGATTGGTTGCTCAAGGTTTCTCCCAAGTTGAAGGAATTGACTTTGGAGAAACTTATGCTCCCGTGGCTCGTCTTGAGTCCATTCGTATCCTTCTTGCATATGCCACTCATCATAATTTTAAGTTGCAACAAATGGATGTTAAAAGTGCTTTTCTAAATGGTCCATTGAAAGAGGAAGTGTATGTTAAGCAACCCCCAGGGTTTGAGGATCTCAACTTCCTGAACCATGTCTACAAACTCCATAAGGCACTCTATGGCCTTAAACAAGCCCCACGTGCGTGGTACGAGCACCTTAGGGAGTTGTTGTTAGACCGTGGGTTTGAAGTTGGGCAAATCGACCCCACTCTTTTTACTAAGAGGGTCAATGGGGAGCTTTTCGTATGCCAACTATATGTTGATGATATTATTTTTGGCTCTACTAACAAAGCTTTTAATGATGAATTCTCAAAGCTTATGACCGATAGGTTCGAGATGTCTATGATGGGCGAAATGAAGTTCTTTCTTGGTTTTGAAATCAAGCAATTGAACGAAGGGACTTTCATCAATCAAGCCAAATATGTCCAAGACATGCTCAAAAGGTTCAAGATGAAGGAACTAAATGGGGCCGCCACACCAATGGCCACTAAATGTCATCTTGATCTAGATCCCAATGGTAAAGATGTGGATCAAAAGGTATACCGTTCTATGATCGGTTTGTTGCTTTACCTTTGTGCATCTAGACCCGATATTGTGTTGAGTGTAGGTGTGTGTGCAAGGTATCAAGCCGCTCCTAAAGAAAGCCACCTTATGACGGTTAAGAGAATCTTTCGATATTTGGTTCATACCCCAACTTATGGCCTTTGGTATCCCAAAGGCTCGGATTTCTCTCTTTGTGGCTTCACGGATTCGGATTGGGCCGGTGACAAGGATGATAGGAAATCAACCTCCGGAGCTTGCCAATTTCTTGGTAGGTCTTTGGTGTGTTGGTCTTCTAAGAAGCAAAATTGTATATCTCTCTCCACCGCCGAAGCCGAATACATTGCCGCCGCAAGTGGATGCACTCAATTGTTATGGATGAGGCAAACTTTAAAGGAATACGGTGTCAATTGTGACAAAGTGCCTCTTTTATGTGACAATGAAAGTGCTATCAAGATCGCCTATAATCCGGTGCAACATTCAAGAACCAAGCATATTGAGATCCGGAATCATTTCATTAGAGATCATGTTGCCCGTGGTGATATTGAGCTTGCTTATGTTAGCACCAAGGATCAACTTGCCGATATTTTCACGAAGCCTCTTGATGAAGCAAGATTTGGATATTTGAGGAATGAGCTAAATATCATCGATTCAAGGAGTGTGGCTTGAACATCTTGCAAATACACCTATATTTCAATGCTTGTTTGGTTTAGGTGTGGGCATGGAGATAGGGGGAGTGCGGTCCTAATTAATTGGGCTATCCCTCCCCCCATAATGCCGATAGTAATCATATCATTCTCTTAATATCATTTTTGTGATATATGAGCTTCAATGACGAGTAGTGGTTATGGACTCAAGATACATCTTCGCGGTCCAATGCCATAATACTCAAACATGGCGGCTTCGGCCACCGACCTCTTCTTTTCGAAGAGTTGATTCCTTGCATATCTTATTTGAGGTCTTGGTGTTCTCTCTCGGTATTGGTTCTTATTTTGATATGGGAAGGCACTTGCATTGGATATTTCGTTGATTTGCTCTTGCAATGTTAAGTGCTGAGAACCACTCCATGTTTGCTCTCTCACCTAAGCCATCCTATCTCAAGACATCTAATCTTTGCACACGAGTTCAAAGTTTTCATCAAAACAACATCTGTTTTTGAAAAATTTCCAAGTTTTTCTGTTCTGGCACTCCAGGCCGGAATATCCGCCCCCAGGGCGGAATATCCGGGGGGCCGGATTATCCGGGTCACTCTGGCCGGATAATTCGGCCTGGTTTCGGCTGGCTATATAAGGGGCAGGGTCGGGCTGCCCTAGGGCAGTTCCTTCCCCACCCCGTCCTTAGACCCCCAGCCGCTGCCGCCGCCCTCTCGTCGCCGCCGCTGGAGCCCCGGCCATCCCCTTGGCCGGATTTCGCCGGGAGTTGATCTCCTTCCCCTTCGGAGGGCTTTCACCGAGCCATTTTTGCGATGGATGCGGGTATTTTCCTAACCCTAGGGTTGATTTTACCTTTGCATATTCTTGGTGTTTGGCCCTCTAGTTGTTGTTTTCCTCTCCCATGAATTATGTTGTATGATTGCCTTCCCCGATCTATCAAATTGTAGGTTGCAGCAATTGTTAGAAAAAAATTTCGAGGGGCCGGATTATCCGCCCCCTGGGCGGAATATCCGGGTGGCCGGATTATCCGCCCCCTGGCCGGATAATCCGGCCTGGAATGCACTGTTATATGTTTTCTTTATTGCTGCCCTCAATTTGATGTTTTTGTGAAGTTTGTTTGTTCATACTACATGATTCTTTGATCCTTTAAGTAACTCGTGTGCATATGCTTATCCCCATGCTCTCCGTGCATCTCTCGTTCACAGGTGGTTCGGGGTTGCCGAAGCGCAAGCGCCGGTTGATTCCGAATGAGGAAGGAGTCCTAGTTGATGAGGTTGTTATCCGTCAGCGTCAGAGGGAGGCTGCTAGGAAAGCTGAGAAGGAGAAGGCTGCCAAGGTTCAAGCCCGTCGTCGCAAAGGCAAAGCGACTCATCCTAACTACAAGAGCATGCCAGAGGCCGAGTACATTCTTGTGCGGCGGAACAATTGGTACGCCTCACCAAGAGATGAAGACATTGAGGACCATGGTTTCTGGAATGAAGAGCAGTGGGGGATTTTCCGTGATGTCTATGAGCCTCTCAAGAACCCTTGTCGTCCGATGCATCCTATTGATTTTGATCACCTTCGCAGCAAGACCTATTTTGATGAAGCAGTTTCAGTGGTTGAGAAGTTGGGTTTGATGGGATTGGCTAACATTCAGTGCAACTATAATCCCGGTCTCATCAAGCAGTTCTATGCTACTCTTGTGATTCTGCCCAATGCTCAGAAGTCTATGAAGTGGATGACCGGCGAGCATGAGTGTACATCGGACTTCTCTATGTTTGCCTCTCTCTTGGGGTATGCGTATAATGGAGACACTCCAGTGGGTCGCCGTATTCACAATCCGGGGACCAAGCCTGACAAGGACAAGCTCTATGACCTCTATGACTCCACAGGTGTTGTGGGCTTCATCAAAGGCCTACATCCTCTTTATGATCAGCTTGTCCGCATTTTCAGAGAGAACATTGCTCCTAGTGGTGGTAACAATGATGCTATTCGGACCTCTCTTGTTGACCTCCTCGCTTTTGCTCATGAGTGTGCTACTTCGACTGACCCTGCTGAGGACTTTACTCTTGATGTGATGGATTTCATCTTCTATGAGATCAAGGATGCTATCATTCAGAGGAACACCGTGCCTTATGCTCCCTACATTATGCTCCTAATCAAGAATGCCCTTGGTGACTATGACATTCATGATGATAGTGTGGAGCACCAAGTAAAGAAGATGTATGTCAAGAGGTCGAGGCCTTCTGCTCCAGCTGCTGCATGATAAGCGCGCAAGCTTGTGTTTCCACCCATGCAAATCCCGTAAGACTCCTAATGTGGTTGAACTTCGTGTGGTTTATTTGCTACCATGTGGTGTATGAGACTATGTTATATGTTCTATATGTGCCATGTGGATCGTTATGTGTTGTTCACTTATGTTTTTATGAGCTCATGGTTATTGGTGAGATGGCTATGGAATTATTGTCCGGTTTCTCGTCATTATCATATACGGAATTCCATATTGTTTGAGTTATCCATGAAAAGGTATGCCGCCTACAAACTTAATTGTGTAGATGCACACATCTAGGGGGAGCTTTATATCTTGCTCAAATATTTGTTGTTTGAAATATTCGATCTCGCTTGCAAATCCTAGTGTTGTCATCTAACACCAAAAAGGGGGAGATTGAAAGTGCAAACTTTGTATCCCTCAGGTTTTGTGTGTTAGATAACAACATTAGGAATTTTAAGTGTGTGCTAAGTTGTGCAGGTTTGACAGCTCAAGAATTGACAGGCCGGATAATCCGGCCAGGGGCCGGATAATTCGCCCCCTCCGGAGACAGAGGCCAAAACGGCTAAGGACTGGCTCGGCGTCACCCAGTATAGGGGGCCGGATAATCCGGCCAGGGGCCGGATAATCCGCCCCCCCCCTTCGACGACCCCAAAAACGGCTAAGGACTGCGTCGGCGTCACCCAGTATAGGGGCCGGATATTCCGGCCAGGGGGCCGGATAATCCACCCCCCTTCGACGGCTTCAGAATTTCGTCTAAGGACCAGAGGCGGCGTCACCCAGATGGGGGGGGCGGATAATCCGGCCATACTTTGGCCGGATAATCCGCCCCTCCAAGACAGCAATGGCTACATTTTGGGAGGGGCTATAAATACCCCTCCCCTTCTTCCACCTCAAGCTGCTCGAGCTGTGCAAGAAGAAGACCTCATTTGGAGCCACCAAATTCGCAAGATCTCCTCCCTCAACCCACCAAAGTTCTTGATCTTTGGAGAATCGAAGGAGAAGGCCTTGATCTACATCCTCACCGAAGCGATTTGATTTCCCCTCTCATTTGCTTGAGGGCCCCTTGGGTCTTGGGTTCCCTTGTGTCCCTTGACCTTGATTTGTGTGATTGACTCTTGATACTTGTTGATTGATTGCTTTCTGGTGCTTGGGAGCCTCCAATTCAGTTGTGGAGTTGTGCCCCAAGTTTTGTAAAGGCCGATTCTGCCTTGAGGAATCCCTTAGTGGAAAGTGAGCTAGGCCTTTGTGGCGGAAGCTTGCACCGGAGAATAGGGTGAGCCTTTGTGGCATTGGTTAGGCCTTTGTGGCAACCACACCCCTCCAACGTAGACGTACTTCCCCTAAAAAGGAAGGAACTACGGGAATTACATCCGTGTCTCCGTGTGCTCCACTCTCAGTTACTTCTATCCTTTATTGCCTTTACTACTTGTATCTTGCTTAGCTTGCTAGTTCTCATATAGGTAAATTCACCTTAGTTGCATATCTAGAGAATTTACATTTCGTGTCAAGCCTAAATTGAAAAAGAATTAAAATTTGAGTAGCACCTATTCACCCCCCCCCTCTAGGTGCCCATACGATCCGTTCAACATACCTTCATCTTTCTAGCCATCTCATCTTCTCTTTCCCACCTGGCATGCAATTCTGCTAACATCCTAACATTTTCATCAATTCTAACTTGGATGGCATTAGTAGCAGCAAAAGGATCAGGTTTAGCAGACATTCTATTAATCAAGGAAGATTGTGCATGAGACAAAGATGAAATATTAGTTTCAGCTTTAGAAACCTTAGCTTGCAACTCAGGAATATCCCTGCTCAAATTATCAAGTTGATGACTAATAGTCTTCAACAAGGCAGATTGCTCCTCCATGGTCTTGGTAAACAACTTGTTCTGCTCATATTGCATCTGCATAAAATTCTTAGTAGCCCTTTCAACTTCTAAAATCCTTTCTTCACTTGGCATTTTAGGTCTACCAAGGTAGCTATTATCACCATTAGAAGAAAACGGCCTATAATTATTGCTAGCAAAATTGTTCCTATAAGCATTGTTGTTGAAATTATTATTTCTTACATCAACATGCTCTTCTTGAGCAACCAAAGAGGCCAAAGAAACATTATTAGGATCAACATGAGCTCTATCATTAGAAAGCATAAGCATAATATCATCAATCTTATCACTCAAGGAAGAGGTTTCCTCAACAGAATTTACCTTCTTACCTTGTGGAGCTCACTCGGTGTGCCACTCAGAATAATTTACCATCATATTATCAAGCAGCTTTGTTGCGGCGCCCAAGGTGATGGACATAAAAGTGCCTCCAGCAGCTGAATCCAATAGATTTCTTGAAGAAAAATTCAGTCATGCATAAAAGGTTTGGACAATCATCAAAGTAGTCAGTCCATGAGTGGGACAATTCTTTATCATAGATTTCATTCTTTCCCAAGCTTGAGCAACATGTTCATTATCAAACTATCTAAACTTCATAATATCACTACACAAAGCTATAATCTTAGCAGGAGGATAGTATTTTCCAATAAAAGCATCCTTACACTTATCCCAAGAATCAATACTATTTCTAGGCAAAGATAGCAACCAATCCTTAGCTCTTCCTCTTAAAGAGAAAGGAAACAACTTAAGCTTAATAATATTACCATCTACATCCTTATACTTTTGCATCTCACATAGCTCAACAAAATTGTTGAGATGAGCTGCAGCATCATCAGAACTGGCACCAGAAAATTGCTCTTTCATAACAAGATTCAACAAAGCAAGTTTGATCTCATAAAAAATTGCCTCAGGAGCAGGTGGCGCAATAGGAGTGCAGATAAAATCATTGTTTTTGGTGCTAGTAAAGTCACACAACTTGGTGTTCTAAGGAGTACCCATTCTAGCAGATCTGAAAGCAAACAAGTAAAAGCAACTATAAAGGAACTACTTTTTTTTTGTATTTTTGATAAAACGATGCAAGCAAAAATAAAATAAAGCAAAACAAAAACAAAGTAAAAGATTGAGCGTGAGAGACTCCCCTTGTAGAAATCTTCTTTCTCCCAGGCAACAGCACCAGAAAAATTGCTTGATAGTGCGTGTTAAGCACCCAGTTGGGAACCCCAAGAGGAAGGTATGAGGAGCACATCAGCAAGTTTCCCTCAGTTGTCAAACCAAGGTTTATCGAACCAGTAGGAGAAAGCCAAACTTCAGAAGGTGATGCTTGCTAGCTTCGCGACACTCTAGACAATGGCGCCAAAAAATGCTGGTTCGTGGCTTTTCACTAGCAGCAACGTGGAACCTGCACACAACACAACCAAGTACTTTGCCCCAACTTATGATGAGGTTGTCAATCTCACCGGTTTGCTATAAACAAAGGATTGAGCGTATCGAGTGGTAAAAGGTAATAGTATGCAAGTAAAAGTAAATAGTGCGAGTAAAAGTAAACGGTAATAGCAATGTAAAGGAAATTAGACCGGGGTCCATAGTTCACTAGTGGTGTCTCTCCATAAGATAAATAACAACATGCTGGGTAAACAAATTACAGTTGGGCAATTGATAGAATAAAGTTAACGTACATACGTCATGAGGATCACTATGAGATTCACTCTGAGCATTACGACAAAATACATAGACCGTAACCCAACTGCATCTATGACTAATAATCCACCCTCTGGATATCGTCCGAGCAACCATCGGGTATTAAGTTGCAAACAACAGATAACTGCATTAAGCAAAGTGCATAAAGTAAATAAAGCAAATGTCATTGGACACAAGAATGTTGTTTTCTCCCTAGTGGCAACAACACATCTACAACATTAGAGGTTTCTGTCACTCCCCCAGATTACTAGAGGCATGAACCCAACTATCAAGCATAAATACTCCCTCTTGGAGTCACTAGCATCTACTCGGCCAAGATATCTACTAGCAACGGAGAGCATGCAAGATCATAAACAACATAGAGATAACATAAAGATATATAATTCAGCACATCAACTTGACATAGTACCAATACTCATCGGATCCCAACAAACACAAAATGTGGAATTACACAAAGATGATCTTGATCATGTAGGGCAGCTCACAAGATCTAAACATGAAGCACATGGTGGAGAAGACAACCATCTAGCTGCTGCTATGGACCCGTAGTCCAAGGTAGACTACTCACACATCACTCCGGAGGCGACCATGGTGGTGGAGAAGGCCTCCGGCAGGGATTCCCCTCTCCGGCAGGGTGCTGGGAAGAGCTCCTAGATCCTCCCGATCTCACTTTGATGATGGCGGCGGCTTGCAGTATGTTTCGAGGAAAAGCGATCCGTCCTTTAGGTTTTTCCCATCGAGGGGAATTTATAGGCAAAAGGGCAGCGTTAGGAGGTGGGCCAGGTGGCCTCACCACCTGGTGGCACGGCCAGGGGCTGGGCCGCGCCACCGTATGGTGTGGCTGGCCCCTGGCCCCCCTCCGTCTCATCTTCGGTCTTCGTGAAGCTTCGGTAAAAATAGGAGGTTCGGCTTTTGTTTCATCCAATTCTGAGAATATTTCCTGTGTAACTTTTTTGAAACACAAAAATAGTAGAAAACAGGGAACTGGCACTATGGCATCTCGTTAGTAGGTTAGTTCCAGAAAATGCATAAAAACGCCACGAAGTGTAACCAAACACAAAGCAAATGGTGTGTAAACAAGCATGGAGCATCAAAAATTATAGATATGTTTGAGACGTATCGGTCTACCTATAGTATAGGGGGGACAAACTTGCTAATTGGTCTATGGCGGATTGTAATTAAGCTGGTAGAGGTAAAAGCCCAAAAATGGGAGAATAAGTCCTAAAGCCAGGGCTGGTAAGGAGTAAAGTCCCATAAACTTGGGTAGAGACTCTTACCGGTAATTACATAACGGGTGGGTATGCGAGGTCACGGAGGAGGACAGTGATTGGCTTGGATCTTAGACTAGGCCCCATACACAGGAAGTATGGACAGGTAGGCCACTTGGATGTGCAACAAGGCTAAGATCTCTTATGGGTACAAGTGACCACCTCTACAGAGTGTAACAAAGTATCGAGATACTCCCTGTTACGGGAAGGACCTGCGAACGTGGCAGGAAAGGAGCCCATCGAAGCTCTAATCAACCTGTGAAGGCTGGTGGACATAGTTCCTCTGAATAAAAGCAACCTCTTGAAGAAATGTTTACGAAAACTTGCATTACCAAATGACTCTTGGGTCTAAGGCTATAGCTAGTGCATAAAACACCTTATTCTCTATATGAACTTGTTGGGTAATGCTCGTTACTCACCCCACTCCCTCTTAACCCTTGCTTAGATTGGAGCAACACAAGGAGACAATCTTGAGACACTGAAGATGAAGATGAAGCCCTCTATCAATGTCAGAACAATCAATGAAGTCAACGACTACGCCAAGCATGCTGGAAAACTAGAATAGGTGTAGAAGGGAACCAATTCCCTAATCCTAGAACCTAAGTAGCTAGGGTAGTTCTGTAGCAAGCCAACTGCATTAGTGTAGCTCTAGTTGGGACTTCAATGTATTATTTCTCGTTTGTAGTCGCCAAGACTAAACCTCTACCTGTTGAGGAGGTTCTGAAGATCTTCTGTATGATGAAATTGTAATCCTATAAGACATACCATGGATATACTAGTGAGACGGTGTTTCGTTGGTGTTATGTCATCGACTTGCATACTACACATGCAGTGGTATGCTGGGTCACCACAGCTTTTGCAGAACTGTCAGCTCCATACAAGTTGTTGGGGCCATGCTGTAATGCATGCGACAACATTAATCCAACTGAGACCAACTGCATATCACTCTGCATCCCCCTTGCAGCTAGTGCATGGGAAAGAACCAAGTATTTCCCATATGTAAAGATTTGGTTGCGCTGTGTACGTGCCAATCTCACCACCTCAGCGTACTTGGGTCCTCACTGGAAGTTGGGGACCTATGCGGGGTATCAGTCTCCATCTGTAATCAAATACGTTGATCCTATGACTGCGGATATGTTCACGGCACGGTATGCTGATAGTATTTTTAATGAGGATCATTTCCCGACATTAGGGGGAGGATGTACCAAAAAGAATGCTGAGAAATTTCATGGAGTGCTGAAGGCCTCCATTCCTTAGATCCACGCACTAGTGAAGCTGAACTTGAAGTTCAAAGGATCCTAAATCTCGAAAGGCTAAAAAATAATTTTCCAGATGCCTTCACTGATCATAGTGGGGTGACAAAATCGCATATACCTGATGTAAATGCACCAGAGAGAGTAGAGATAGCCCCAAAGGCTATTGACACAAGTTTGGGCCAAACCCCTAGGAAAAGGGGGAGACCTCTAGGTGCTTGTGATAAAGTTCCACGGAGATGTCCGCAAAAACAAATAAGCGAACCAGATATGTCACACCCTAACTCAGTTGAAGAAGCTCAACTTGAAGATGAGAAACTCCCTAAAGTGAGCCATCCTGAAGGTGGAATCCCCAGTGCACAGTCACGCGCACAAACTGATTGTGACATTGTGGCATCGGGACAACCATACCCAGTCGTTTTGGGAAATCACGATGAGCTGGTAGAAATGAATGATGAAATCAGCACAAATTATGTTGATTCAGGAGAGTTATATAACAGAAAGATGACTATTGTCGACATATATTTCGCCTCCAAAATTGCTTCAATTGATCTAGATCCAGAACCTAAGTCCATGGCAGAGTGCTAGAAACACTCAGAATGGGTTAAATGGAAAGAAGCAATTGAGGCTGAATTGCACTCACTTTATAAGAGGAAAGTGTTCGGTCCTATAGTGTGAACTCCTCCATGTGTTATCTCTATTGGATACAGATGGGTTTTTGTTCGGAAGAGAGACAAAAATAACCAGGTGGTGAGATATAAAGCAAGGCTGGTAGCACAAGGTTTCTCACAGAGACCAGACATTGATTACGATGAAACATACTCTCCTGTGATGAGTGGCATAACATTCTGATATTTATATCTATGGCAGCTAGCCTAAACATGCAAATGCAGTTGATGGATGTGGTGACCGCATACTTTTATGGGTCACTTGACTCGGAGATCTATATGAAAGTCCCTGAAGGGCTAAAGATACCACATCCAAAACAAAATCGCAACATGTATAGCATCAAGTTATAGAGGTCACTATATGGATTAAAGTAGTCCGGTAGAATGTGGTACAACCGGCTGAGTGACTTTCTCTGGAAGAGAGGTTACACCAATCATGATGACTGTCCCTGTGTATTCATCAACAAGTCCTATAAAGGATTATGTATCATCTCAGTCTATGTCGATGATTTGAATATCATCGGAAACGTAGAGGACATAAAGGAAGCTATGTCTTACCTTAAGGCGGAGTTTGAGATGAAAGACTTGGGCAAAACCAATCTTTGCTTACGCCTGCAGTTTGAGCACCTCCCCGAAGGAGTGTTGATACACTAATCCACCTATACAAATAGGGTCCTTGAAAGATTTAACATGGATCTCACCCTCTAAGAACCCCATGGTTGTGAGATCCCTTGAAGCGGATAAAGACCCATTCAGACCTTGTGAAGAAAATGAGGAAGTTTTGGGACCTGAAGTTCCCTACCTGAGTGCCATTGGAGCACTAATGTACCTTGCGAATTTCACTAGGCCTGATATTGCGTCCGTGGTAAACCTGCTAGCCAGGTATAGTGCTGCTCCAACCAGAAGACATTGGGTCGGCATCAAAACTGTCCTCAGATACCTCCAAGGTACTCAAGATCTTGGATTATTCTATAAAAGAAACCAAGAATTAACCATGTTGGGATATGCAGAAGCTGGCTATATGTATGATCCCCATAATGACAAATCACAAACTGGATTCATATTCCTCTATGGTGGTACAACCATTTCTTGGGGGTCTTTCAAACAGACCCTTGTAGCCACATCTACAAACCACTTAGAGATAATTGCAATGTATGAGGCCGCACGTGAATGTGTTTGGCTCAGACGGATGGCAAATCACATCCTGAAGTCATGTGTACTCAATGTCATCAATAACCCCACCTTTATCTATGTAGATAATGATGCTTGTGTTGCACAAATGCAGATGGGCTATGTTAAGAGCAATCTCACTAAGCATATTGCTCCCAAAAAAAAATTACCCTCATGAGCTCCAGAACAACGGGGAAGTGAATATCTTGCATACTAAGTCATGTGAAAATCTTGCCGATCTATTCACAAAGTCTCTACATGCATCCAGTTTCTTCCGGTGTGTTCATGGCATAGGTATGAGACAACTTAGAGAGATGCAAGGTTCAGGGGGAGACAATCCTTCTACCATAACCCGTAATATGAAATCTTGGAGATCTCATAATGATTTTAAAGATCATCACTAATCCCAGAGATTAGTTGTTGTACTCTTTTTCCCTTACTAACTTTTCCCACTGGGTTTTCTCACTCAAGGTTTTTAATGAGGCAACAAGTGCAACATAGCTTGCGTGTGCAATGCACTCTTTCTCCATTCATCCCTTTTTTCCCACTGGGTTTTTGGTAGGAGTTTTAGTGAGGCATATGCATTTCGTGGTATATACGCCCAAGGGGGAGTGTTATGAAACACTAGATCATTTTCCTTGGTGGACAAGGCTCTTCATTTATGGATAAGTATGGAGCTTCCTTGGAAGCGAAGGAACCATGCTCCTTGCTTAGTGGCCAAGGCTCTTCCTTAGTGGATAAGGATGGAGCTTCCTTGGAAGCCATGGAGCCATGCTCCTGGTTCCTTGGTGGCCAAGGCTCTTCCTTAGTGGATAAGGATGGAGCTTCCTTGAAAGCCAAGAAGCCATCCTCCTTGTTGGACAAGGCAAAAATGATCATAATTGTGTGGGCTATATATACCTAAACTACCCATGAAGTGAGGCTATAAATAGAAGACAAGAGAGAAGAGTTGGAGATACAAGCTTCCCAGATTATATTACAACACTATATAATAAAGAGCTCTCTGTTTTCTCTCCTATGTTTTGTGGCCCTTGTTCCGTGATTGCGCTTCTCTGAATTTGGTGATTGAGAGCAAGTGAAGCAAGTGTTGAACAACTCAGTTTCTCAACACTTTCATAGACCGCGGTCAACATTTCTATTCTCGCCAACCTCTCAATAGATTCCATGCAACAGTTGACGCAGGGTCAGCACGGCAATGTCCATGGATGATGGACTAGAGTTTAATTAGAGGAAAAGGCGCTGGTAAATTCAAGGCTGACAAAAACAGGAAAAGGCACAATTTACCTAGGTTCGGCCCCTCCGTAGGAGGTAAAAACCTACTCCTGCTTGTCTGATCTCGATTGATGATGAAAATTATGGGGGTGCCTTGATGGCTATGGTGATGTAGATGCGATCTTGCCTTGGGAAGATTGTATCTAGGTTGCGAGAGAGTCCCCCTGTCGGCCCCTCTTGGCCTTTACATATGAGGACAGGTCTGGGTGCCGTATCCGGGGGGGGGGTCGAGATTGTGCCAATACCTAATAGTAGACTAGCCTTGTACGCAAAGTTTTATCGTCTTTGTGGGCTTACTTCCTCATGGGCTTCATGCTGGTAGCACTTTCTTTGTGGCTTCCTCGTTGGTCCACACCATATATGCTAATAGTAGGTACCCGTCGGGTTATGCCCACAACAACAATGTTCAAGAGACATCATTTGTTTCGTGTGAATTTCATACTCTCTTCATGAACTCTGGTGTTTTTGGGGTGAGTAAGAGTAGTTGAATCTCCATGGTGTCTCCGTTGGAAGCCCCTCTTGACACCAAGGCCCCTCGTGATGTACAAGAAATGTGGTGCTTGAGATTCTCCTCATTAGTGGACGATAGCTACCATGGGTGGGCAAAACATTCAGTGTGGGACCTCTGCCCACATGATTGACCAAGTCTTGGTGACAAAAGTAAGGAGAGTCATAACAATTGACTGGAAAAGCTAGATGTTCCATCTCAATAACTCTCAAAGGGGCATGGAAAAATGGTATTCCCTCCGATCGAAAATAAGTGTTGGTGACTTAGTACAAACTTTATACTAAGTTAGTACAAAATCACCGACAGTTATTTCCAATCGGATGGAGTACTATCATACGAACTTTGTTGCCCGGAGGAAAATGTAGCTCAAGCAGTGCTAGAGCTTGATATTTATGGTGCATTGAGGATCTATCCTCATGATTTCTTTGTGAGGGTTCCAAGATTGAAATACTAGCTAGTGTTGTTATTTCTTGAAGGGTGTCGTGTCTGAGAGTCCTTGAAAAATTTCGTGGCATGTTTGTGAGGAGTTAGTTTGTGAAGGCTGGATATCGCCTATCTTGTGATCGACGTTGATATATCCTATCCCGGATCATCCACAATTGTTGTCGAGGACACTATTTGCCCAACCACACTTGAAAATTGATATGCAACAAATCTTTCATGCTTTGTGGTGTTATAGTAGATGACATCAATGAGGAACCGCACATATAGTTCCATTTTACATGAGATTAATATGCTGTGATGTTTATTTGAAGAAGCAATTTTCGTGGGTCAAGGAGACACTAGAACTTCCTTAGAGGTGTGGTGGCCGTGTGATGTTGTTTTTAAAACCTACTGAATTACTGATGATACTGATGCCTGTAACCACCATTTCCATTGATTAATAATCGTTATAAGACATAAAAGCATAAAAACAAAAAAAATGTTGTCGTAGAGCGCAAAAAGAAATAATTTACGACCGTCAAGAATTACTTTTCCCGGGACACTTATGACAATTTTAAACGAACGAATCCATGATCATTTCGTAATAACAACCAGTTCATTTCTCGCAGAAAGAAAAATAGTTTCCAACGGGGCCTTATTATTGACAGGATCGCAAATGGAAGCGGGTGCACAATCTCAATCGCTTGGTGGTGGTGGAAGCGGTCAGTCACAAGAGCAAGTTAGGCGTGTACGCATTCCAGAACAGAGGATCTTCTTCTCGAAGCCATCCCATTTAGCAAAGGAAAAGGAAAGCTTGTCGGAGATCCCTATGCAGATTAGATTAGTATTTTACAGAAAGAGTGTTAGTTATTTACTCCTGAATTGCTGGACTTGCGGAGGGAACAGCGCCGTCCATCCGTCGTTACAGTCGAGATGACACTTTTTACAGATCGATGTTCTTGATGAAATGCTCAAAGAGTGATATCGCCACTGCAAATGCGAGTACAGATCTTGAATTTGTATTTCAGTCTTTTCTGGTAAATGTATATAGTTCATCAAAAAGAGCAGTCATACTAGGGGAATTGCTGCATTAACATAGAGTCTGCTTAATCCTCACTCTTTGTCTAATTGCTATATAACTCAGATTCGAAACTTCACCAAAGAAAAAACTAGTATATGCCCAGAAGAATGAATTATCATCAAGAATCAGTCAAGGGTGCGAGGCAGCTTTGACCAAGGCCTCTGAATTTTCCGGTCGATTAGCTAGCTAGATCGTGGCGTTCCGTCACTTCGGCGATCTCGGGGTCACCGCCGTGGACCGCCGCGTGGGGCCAGCCTCGACGTCGCCGTCCTCCTTCTTCTCCACGACCGCCGCCTCCTCCTCCTCGCCGCTCTCCGTCGAGGGCCCCTCGAGGTCGTCGCGGACGCGGAAGGAAGCGTGAAGCACGATGACCGGGACGCCCAGCGCCAGCGCGGCCATCAGGTTGGCGAGGGCGCCGGCCGCGGCGATGTCGGCGAGCACGAGCGCGACGAACGCCGCGGCGACGAGCCGGCGGAGGAGCGCCAGGCGCGGGAACGCGCCGAGGAAGCCCAGGCAGACGATCAGGACCTTGGATGCCGCCATGAGGAAGAGCACCGACGCCCGGTGCCCCGCCGCGGCCAGCGACGCCAGGAGGAGCGCCCACTGCAGCGCGGCGTAGTGGTACCGGAACGTGCGCGCGTTGCGGACCGCGCGCACCGCCGCGGCCTCCGCGTCCGCCGCCGCTCCGAACGCCGACGGCCGCGGCGCGAACCGGGTCAGCGCCCGCCGCGCGCCCCTAGCGCCCGCGCACGCCCGGTCGACCGCCCGCCTGACCGCGCCAGCTCCCGCGCCGCCGGCGGTCATGGCTCTCGCCCCCGCCGACTGCTTGCTGGGCGACGACGCCTGCCTCGATTCGCCGATCCGGTTGCCGGATTTGGAATCTGGAGTGCCGGACACCATGGGAGAGGTCGCGTGGTCGAGCGAGTCAAAGACGGGGGCTTTAACAAACGGCGCCCGGGCGTAAAGGCTGGGTCTCGCCCTGGCCGTGACGGCGAAAAACCGGACCTTTTCCACCCCTTCCCGCGTCGGTTGTGTTGCCGCGGCAGCGACCCGGGCGGTGGTTGGATCTTCCACCAACGTTCGGCACAGCGCGATCGATCATCCCCTATACTTTTCATATGTTTTTGTTGCTTTTTTTTCACTCTGTAATTAACAATAGAGCAATGCTGTTTTCTGAACGAAACAAGTACGTCTTCGCGATGGCAAATCACATGACCTCTGAGCGTTCTTTTTTTAGAAGATTCGCCTATCTTCTATTTTCAGAAGAACAAACAGTACCCAGAAGAAGCGTTTCACAAGTAGCGTCTGACCGAGAAGTGGCCTTGCCACGATTTTGACTTATATTGTTTAACAACCAGCTATCAGATGCTCCACCAGGGAGGCAGGGAAGGAAAATCCTTTTTCGTGGAATCTAAGAGGAACTTCGTTCAACCAGCAATTGTGGTGCATCAGTCGTAAATGATGAATTGCTTGGTGCCTTGGTCCTGTCATTTATGCAATGAAAAATCAGACCCCACAGGAGGCCAGTGAGATCAACAACTGTGTTCCTCTAGGACTGAGCAGTTGACTGTAGTATACTTTTTTTCAAAAGTAGGCGAATGCGTATCTTAATGTTACTAGCATAAAGCCCGTGCGTTGCTATAGTCTAATAAATATAAACCTAAATTTTTGAGAAAATTTAATTTCTTAAAATTGCAGAGAACAAATCTTAGATGAGACTGCCATCCTAGTTCACTGGACTGAACTCGTCGACCTTGCCCAATTCTTCACGTAGATGGTGCTAATTAGATCTAATAATTCTCATCATTTTCTAGTTGGCGCCATTCAACTTTGACATACATAGATTTCAAAGTCGGAAAACCCGTGCATAACTACTTGTAAGAATGTTTTTTTCTTGGATGATCCTTTTCATGTTGCATAGCTGATGTAGGATCTTATGGAACAGGATAACAGGATTAAGAAATAGTCAAACGCTCTAGCAAATGTTGACACTTCCTCTTTACAATTGTCGTTAATTGTTCTCGCATTTATAGCTCCTAGTTTTTCTGAATAATTATCAAGCTACGAGCATCGCCGGCTCCTAGTATCTAGACAGCTCCTCTACTAATCAATTCACTGCTCTCCAGTTTATGCAAACGGTACTCGCGATCCCTATCGTGACGCTAGTGCTCATGGCTATGATTGTAGAGAATACCGAAATTTATTCTTAGACAACAATCTCGACAGCTTCAATGACTTCTCCTTAAAGCTCTTGCTAGGCAGGTCTGCACTTTGCAGGCGTGGTGCCGTCGTGCCATGTCTCACATGCGAGGTGGTGTCGGCGACCGCCCTCGGTCGGTGCCGGCAATGAAAGCCACGCAAATCGCCTCTCGGCTGCCATCTCTGCTGGGAAGTGCTTGAGAAAAGTGGCGCAGCCGCAGTCGCGATGGGCGCCGCCTAGGCGATCTCGTCTCCTCCATCTCATGCATTCCTCACATGCCGTGTATTCCTGGTCGATCCCTGGAAGTTGTTGATCTCCCTCGTACTCCTAGGTGGCCATAGGTTCATGAGGGCAGGCATGCCGTGCTCAAGGTTGCCCATCAGGGGGTGCATGGCGTGTGCTCGAGGGTGACCGGCGCTCCTCGTGCGCCTTGTACAGTTACACCTGCCGCGCGCCGCGGACAGGCGACTGCCAGGCGACGGCGATGAGTCATCGGATCGGGTAGGGCTTCAAGGTGCCCCGTGGAGTTGCATACATACGTTCATTGGCGTCAGTCGTGGGTTAGGTCAGGTAGTATACTCGACCTCACGTCGTGGCATATCGCGTTTTCTCTTACATCGTGGCCCAGAATAGAAATAGCTTGGATCAGATCGTACCGGTATATATATGAGCGTTTGTATAGAGAGCACCGATCTAGAGATCGGACCTAATATGTACTCGTAATCCTTTTGGACTCACCTAACACGGGACGTACCAAGTTTGGACGACGGACAGTGATATAGGAACCAGGCGGTGGGTGTTAGGAAACATGTACATATAATATACTCGATCTGGTTTTTATACCACGTACGTACGAATTAAGTAGGGCAGCTTCCATGATGTATGAGGAACGGAGCTCCTATGGGCCGCTGATGGGCTGCTCTGAATTGTTGTTAGGACCAGTTATTTTGGGCTATTCAGTTTGCGGTCACCAAGTTGTTTGGCACAGGCTCACAGGTGCCTTTCTTGGCTGCAATCACATTGCGGTACCGCAAGTTGATGGTGTCAATTACTGAGAGGGTCATTTCAGGGTCAAATTCGAATAGCCCAAATAATACCGGTTGAAATCGTTTGAACACAAATATCTCCGTTACGGTGACGACTCGGCGCTCCACTTGGCAGGATACCCCTTTACTGGTTTGCCACCGTGGCTGCCAAGTGGCGTACCTCGTCCACGTAACCTTTCTCTTCTCTCCCCATTGTTCTTCAAGCTCCTGCTCCCGCTCGCCTACCGAGATCTTAGAGTACCACAGCGCTGCTAGCGCCGCGCAGGGGACATGGCCTCGAGGTTGAAAGCGGGTTCTCCTCGCTGCGGATCTGGCAAGATCGGGATCGGGAACTGGGAAGATCTGGAGGAGGTTGTTCTCGTGCTGGAGAAGTTGGGGCGGAAGCCACTGATCATGCGGAGGTTGTTCTCGTACTGGAGAAATGGAGGCTGTTTTTAGCCTTCCATCAATTCCAGCAGCTCTAAGAGAAATGGAGAAGTAACAGATATGCAAAATCTGAATTCTCTCTGAATTTGAATATATACGATGAATACTCTCTGAATATACACATATAACGCTGGATTCTATTATGTTGCTCTTGCTCTCTGGTGAATTGCAGATTATCATGTTCCAGGACAGCATCATCCTCTTGCTCTACTATGTCCTGAACTTAGTTATGATCATCAACCTTTCTGTCAACTGTAGCATTACAAATGTGATTATCTGCGTCATCTTTTTGCCAGGTATCCTCATCTGCTTCTCCTTCTTGACAAGTAGACTATTCTGCTTCCGGTTGTGTTTCTTGTCCTGTTCTATGACTTGTATGAATATCTACTGGTGGTTGTGGTTCTTGAGTAGTTCCATGATTTCTGTGAAATATTACTGGAAACCAATTCCTTGAACATTTCTCTCATTTCTCCGATGTGATACAGTAGATATTATGTTGCCAAGTAGATGGTCAGTCTGACTGCTGGCTCATGTGCCCTTCCATGCTTGAGCAAATCACTTCTCAAACATTGCACAAATTTTGTGTGATCAGCATATAGGTTCAGTACTGTCAACTTTCAGTCGATGTCAACTATGTGTGTATCATTAACTAATTTACTATTTTCTGATGCTGGAGTACTTAGATCATGTCAATTAAGCAAATCCACCAACTGAACAGCTATGCTTTGCATGAAAACTAGCACATAAAAATCAACAAAAATGGTGCATTTTCTGAATCTTGCAAAGAACAGAGGGAACATGACAGCTTCCCGAGAAGGCTAGAGGGGGAATTGGCGGTACCTAGCTTTTAAGTAACAGCAAAATACAGATAATCATAACACGACAAAATATGTCAATTTAGCAAATCTAAACAACAGAAGATTATTCCATTGCTTGGTCATACAGATAAACATAACACAACAAAATATGTCTGTTACAAGCAGATAATCAATCACAGAGTCATTAGACATCATCATACTAGTGTTCGTTAACTAAAGTTTAAAAGTAGAACACTTCAAGGTAACTAGTCTTCTGGCTATTCCCAACGATGAATTGGGGGAGTCCCAGGCATTGTTGGGAAGATCCACATTGGCGCCTCCCACTCATTGTAATAAGTGGGTCCGTATATCAGTTCTGATCCTATTGCCGGAGCTCCTCCATTCATGTGTATACGGCTCCATTCTGGCACTGGCCTCTGGGTGTAGGGACGGGCTCGATGGTATGCAATAAACACACAGTCTTCTTGTAACAAGGACATGCCTTGTCCAGCAGATGGACCAGCTCTTTCAACATCAGAACAGGGTTCTCGGTGGAAGATTGGGTTGTTGATTCCAAGAAATACTGAAAGCCCGTGCAGATGCTCCTGCCTGATCCACACTGGACCATCAACAGGATCTTCGGCTTCCGGGCGAAGATTAAAGGGATGCCTTGCGAAAACGTTGCACCGTAGACTAGGATAAGTGCTCAACCGTATCCCATCTTGAAACTGTACAGGAGCATTGCTGTTTCTATCGCCATCTATCTGAATCCAAAGTAGATCGAAATTGCCATAATGGTAGGTATTGGATGCCAAGAACCAGGTAGTTTGTGAATTAGGCACTAGAACTTCTTCAACGTCTTCATCCGAATCGGCAGGAAATGCATCTCCTTCAGCCGCATCGCCATCAACTGCAGCGGCTTGAGCCGCATCGCCAGCAACTGCAGTGCCTTCAGCCGCATCCCCTGCAACTGGATCCTCGATGTTCGGGGCAAGTATTAGACCCGGGCCTTCATCTGTGCCTGCGTACGGAAGAAGATAAGCCACAATACAAAAATGCAGTAAGCAGGTAGAACTACGTGTAAATTCAGATAGAAAGAGGGCATAACTCACCCCAAGTATGTGGTTCCCAAACCAGAATATCTCCTCGTGGTTCTGTAACCGCGTACACGCGGAACAAATCTGTGCGATCACCGAATAGATGAATTGCATAGGCGTCGACATACATGCGAGGTGCAAGGTGGTAATTTTTGAGGATGACCCAGCCGTTGTCTTGTTGACTGTCTACATAGGCGATCAGTTTGTCAAAGATCACGATTGCTTCATAATGCCACTGATCACTGCATTTTTCCTTGTAAGGGGTCTTTGTAATCTTTATCTTCAGAAGCTGTAACTCACACTGCTTGTATGAAAACATGCATGTTCGAAACCTGGGGAAAACTTCAATATGAGCCAGTAATGGGAGAGGCAGAGTCACTTCTCTGTACATGTGGCGGATCTTCAGGAAGCCGTTATTCATGAGTAATGCCATCTAGTCACCGTTACTTCCAACCCAATGCCCTCTTCCATCGGAGTCATTGCAATGCACGTGTGCTTTAAGCATCTTCTTGTTTAACAGCATGAAGAGGGCGTCAATGCCCTGCAATTGAATTTGTTTGGAAACTTTATAAAAATTAAGGTGTTCCACAGAAGGAAAAGTTTGCTTGAATAGATGGAAAACTATATAGGTAAACCGTTACAAAAAGAGCGGTCGTGGGCAGAGTAACAGTTGTACAGCATTTTCGAAGCACTGCCGCAGCTATACCCTCTATGTGAACTGTTAATAGGTGCATCAAGATACGTGCTAGTCTTTTTTTCCTCTCAAACAACTTCTCTTTTTTGTATCTCTCACTCTATATAACATTTGAATCTGAAACTTTGCAGTTTACTCAAACAATTTTTGTTGAATTTTAAATATTTGAATAAGTTAAATTTCACACAAAAAATCAAAAATATTTTTCCCACATTCTAGTTGTAATATTACAGCGATCTGCAAAGTTTGAAATCTGTATGTTACATAGTTTGAGAGATATAAAAAAGACAAATTCAAAAAAGTATGGGAGTGTAGGTGAGACCCTGCTTAGACAAAAACTATTCCATTCCAATTTTGGCTATTTAAAAAGTCATTGCATGGTATTCGACAGAATGCTCACTGGATTGCAAGAACATTGTTTGGTAAAAAATGATGTGCCTACTAGATGTTCGGCATAAGGATAACTATGCTTGAATATATCATAAACACATACAAGATGGAAAACTAAGTCCGTAAACCGAAACCCTAAAAGGCGTTATGGGCGGAGTAACTTCATTTTTTGGAAATATTTTATCTAAAAAGTCGATGCATGCAAGGTATTCGACAGAGAGATCGGTGGATTGCAAGAACATAAACAGACAGGAGATCAATATATATATATATATATATATATATATATAACAGAATACTGAATCTAGTTACTCTTACTTGTGCATCGCTATCATGTGGCCACGAGGATTCGTCGGCGTGGAGTAGGCCCGGCGCATCAAGCGGTATATTCGGGGTCCCTCGAATGGCACGACGCATGCCAACCATGCCGACAACAAGGCGAGCAGCGCTTAAGATATCGACCCGCTCGACTATGTTCTCAACCGATGGGTAGTGTAGATTATCCCACCCCATGGATTCATGGTAACGATCAGCAATGGGCTCTTTTGGAGTCGAACGCTGACGCTTCCCCCCCTGGGGTTCGTCCCACCCAGACCCAGACATGACCTGTGCCGGCAAATGCGGGCGGCGGCGACGTGATGGAAAGAGAAGCGGCGATGTGATGGAATGGAAACGAGAGGGCGCAGCGGTGTTGTGGAGAAGATGGGGAATAAGGCGATGAACTGCCTAGCGCAGGGTAATAAGTGGAAGTTGGCGTTGGGAAGGGGAGGGGGGGCGGCGGCGGTTCACTGTACAAGGAGTGGAAATAATATTTTATCTCCGCCGTGGGCCCTCATTGCAGCAGGCTTCCTGCCCGCCAGTGCAATCCGTGTACAAGGCATGCGCACGCAGTTCAAAAATTAGTTTGACGTCCATCTTTCTCCAACAAATTATGCCATGAAATTTGTATTTTAAAGTTTCAAAAAAATTCGAAACAAAATTCTTGTGATAGGCATTGTTGAATGCTATAAACCGGTACAAATCTCAATATGAAATACTTTATATTCTATTTTACACAAAAAAGACAAAATCTGACATATTATATAGTGAATAGTACATGATAGAACACTATAATTTTATTAGATTTTACCATATTTGTGTAGCCTAGAATATAAAGAATTTCATATTGAAATTAGTACCGGTTTGTAGGATTCAACATTGCCTATCACAAAAAAAAAGACAAATTCCTAAGAAAAAGATGTACTTTCTTACTACTATTTTAATACTATTTACATTCACAAATTTATCTTCTTATATCTTTCAAAATTCAACATATCTTTGTATGTATTTAACGCCAATTTTTTTGAAAACATAGAAGTTTGAGAATTTGAACTTTGAAAAATTCTGAAAGTGTAAGGAGCATCGGTGCCCATTTGCACCAAATCCCTTGTCGAATCCAATGATACAGCTTTTATGAACTTTTCAAAATTCTGAAAGTGTTGGGAGTATATTATTTTACAAGGTGCACACGACGGGCGCTCTGACTTGCGAAGCGTGACTTGAGAGTCATTGACAGATGGGTCCCCCATGTGATGGGGCCCGCGTGCAGTGAGGGCAAGTCAGAGACAAGTTAGAGTGGGCAAGTCAGGGCCTCGCTCTGGATATCAACGACACTCATGCGGCATGTCTGGGCATCTCCGGCAGAGCGCGCACAGAGCGCGCTCTAGACATCAACGGAAGGCATGGCCGCGCTCTGGGCATCTCCGGCCCCTTATACAGATACACTTCAGTACATAGGGAAAACACACTTACTAAATCATATATAAGGAGGGTCCTCGCTCGGACACTTACTTATATAGGTGGAACGAACAGTACATGAATCTAGTATGGAGGGGGAGAAATTAAAGCAGGCATCTTCTCATGATAGTAATTCTCCAATACGCGTCGTAGCATACATACGCATCCGTTGCTGCGTAGTGGATATGCTCCGGCTTTAGTTCCCGAAGATGCCAGGTGTTGTGCAGCTTCAGCTTGCGGAATTTCTCCTTGTAGTCTTTGAAGTTGCGGTCGATGATTAGTTTCACCATGTTGGCCAAGCCGGTCCTTTCTTGGAACGGCATGTTGAAGTGATCTTGTAAGTCCACGTGGTCTGGTATGTGGGCGCCCATGGCTTGAAGCTTGGGGGTGTCTTGGCACTTGTCCACAGTTGTGAAGGAAATGTCGGGGCGGTTGAGGAACTATATGAGTTCAGGACAGTCCCTTGTTGCCACGGCTTCGTTCCAGAGTAGGCAGTGATCGCGCATGCAAAGTTGCAGGAGGGCGGCGTGGCGAGGCTTGACGATGGTGTACTCAAGATCGAGGCCGATGATCCGCTCTTCGTCCGGCTCGCCGAGCCAACGCTCAAACATGGTGATGAACTTGGCCGCCTCTCTCGGGTCGGTTGTGTGCATCACCGTGAGGACGGTGTCACCATGAGCAAGGACCTTGTGGTAGTCGGTGAAGACATTGCCGTCGATCTCCATGACGGTCGTGGCGCAAGGAGTGGGAGTGGAGGGGGGAGGGGGTTATCTCTGGAGAAGACGAAGTTGGGGATCCAATTGTTTTCCAGGCCGCGAGATCGTGGGATAAATAGTGCGCGACGGGTCACTGGCACGCCGCGTAAGTAAATGCAGTGTAGCGCTTAGTGGGTGCTTTGGAAGTTGAACCCCCCACGCGAGCCCCCGTCGCTTCGTTTATGAGAGAAGAGGAAGTTGGGGAAGCAATTGTTTTGCAGGCACGCCGCGGTAAATGCCAGTCTAGCGCTTTGGAAATTGAACCAGACGCTTTGTTTCATTTCTGAGAGAGCGCTAGACCGACGTGTCATCGTGGGCCCCGGTACTCCAGCCCACTTGTAAGTGAGAGGCTGCTATCGTGGGTAAGGATGTACGTACGTTTACCGCCAGGCAGCAATTAGAGAGTCTCGTTGTTGGGTCCTCTCGTTGTTTGACTACACGCAGCAGAGCGACAGTCTGAAAAAGGAGATAGCGTGCAAGGGGGAATAAATCCGTTCTCGTCTGACACGCGGAAGGAATAGACAACAAAATCTTACCATTGAAATGCTTCTCGTCGAGGTCACCTACTCCATGAGCCAAACGAGTGAGACAAACTAGTCCAGGTTTAGCATCCGAAGCGTGTGGGGACCCACTTGTCTGGGTTAGGTTTGGTCCGACGTGTGTCTGGGGCCCCACTTGTCAATAGTGTTCCGGGCCTTAGTGGGGCCACATGTCATTAGGGTTAGGATTCGTGGCCAGTGGAAATTGTGCGTAGCAGCGGGATGAGAATTAACAGGGCAGCGAGATTTCAAAGGCAAGTACATTGACGAGACACGCCTCAGTCTGACAAGGCGTGCTCAAGAGATCTCAGTAGCATCATCATCGCTCACTCTACTCTGGCGACTAGTTCAGTAGATGGAGGAGTTCCCTTCCATGGGTAATAGCTTGCAACTAGGTCTAAATCACAACTTAAGCGGATTAACAAGACACCTAACGCAAGGGGCCCACTAGTCAGTGCTGATGTGGCATTGCATGTACACATGACATCATTTACATGTCTCGATCATTATGAAAAATTTGAAAATTTCACACATTTTGACTGAATCTCACAGAAAGTAATGAATCTTTGGAACAGGTAGTCCAAACTATTTCAAATGTTTTCAGATTAGTTAGTTCATATTGGGGAAAAATACAGGGAAGTCCCCTGGGGGTGTGGGACCCTAGAACCAAGACCAAACCATGGTTCCCACCCCACCTGGCAGACATCGATGGCACCGCCGAGTTTGACCAAGATCTCGGAGGGGGGCCTGGGGAATTCAGAAAAAATCAAAAAAATGGAAAAACACTGCATGGAGTCATGGTGAGTGATGCGTCACCTAGGAAAAATACCAAACATGCCATCCCAAGGGTTCACATGTGGACTCTCTCACAGAGAGGTGCTTCCAGGCAGGAGTTCTCCTGGTCTTCCTTGGCAGATGACCATGGTTTGTGCAAGTTCCATAGCAAACTTTGGAACCATGGCCCCATTTTTGGTGGAGATGTGCATATTTGCATTCCCAACCACTTTTGCAACTAGTGTTTTTCCAGTTTCCACATAAAAAATGCATTTCCCATTTTCCGGGTGCCCAGAGGGGTCGAAACAGGTGCTTTTTTGTGAAGGGGCCACCAAGGGCAGTGCGCAGAACATCACCACTCTATTTTTCATGGGTGGCGGACCTGTCAGGGGTGCCACATCCAGGAGGCTAGGAATTATCTCGGCCTGCTGCCATATAATGAATTATTTTTGCCCTAAATCCTTTTTAATCCAATTTTGCACTGGGGCTACAAGGAATGCACACCAGAAAAATTGGGGAAAAATACAGGGAGGTCCCCTGGGGGTGTGGGACCCTGGAACCAAGACCAAACCATGGTTCCCACCCCACCTGGCAGACATCGATGGCACCGCCGAGTCTGACCTAGATCTCGGAGGGGGGCCTGGGGAATTCAGAAAAAATCAAAAAAAATGGAAAAACACTGCATGGAGTCATGGTGAGTGATGCATCACCTAGGAAAAATACCAAACATGTCATCCCAAGAGTTCACATGTGGACTCTCTCACAGAGAGGTGCTTCCAGACATTGCATGACATGGTTTCATAACAGTTCATAACATAATAAACACAAAGTACTTCAATGTGTTCAGTTCATTACATAATTTTATTGCGAAAGCACGACACATCAGGGTTCAAGCTGGGCGCGTAGCTGCTCGTTTTCCTTCTCAAGAGACGCCACGAGTTGGCAGCTTGCGAGGTATTTCATTTTGGAATCCACGAGCTCCCTGAGTGCTTTCTCGTTTTCAGCCAGCAGGTTCCTGCATGTGATCTCCAGGGTGACAGTACTGTTTGTTAGCTTCAAATTTTCCTCCAATAGATCTTTGATCCTAGCTGTATTCTTATGTGCCGAGGCTCTGGCTTCCTTGTCCAGTTCCGACCACTGTTGATTCTCCTTTACAAGCTGCTTGCGCTCACGCGCAAGGCACTTGGCAACTAAGAGGACTTTAGCCATATCCACTTCCTGGGTCAATTTTTTCTCCCTTTGTTTGGCTATCCGTTCATTAAGCCAGGACGCCATATCTGGGTTCAGCCCCACCTTCATTTCCTGTATAAAATAAAAACAGGGTTATTTCTACCAACGACGCCAACTAAGTGGCAGTGGCGTCCTCCCAAAAACCCCATTACAGGTAAAGCACTCTACTCTCACCTAAGTCAGAATCGCAAGAACCCCAATGCATGTCAACACAATTAGAGAGTGCTTACCTCGCTGAGCCGGGGAAATGTGGGCATCGGGTTCTGGATCGCCGTCACCATTTTTTGGGAGAGAGGCACACCCTACAAAACCATCATGGCTCCGCCGGCTCTGGAACATTTTATTCCACGGTTATGAGTTATAGAGGAGGAAGAAGAAGAACAAAAAGATGATGATCAAGAAGGAGAATTCGTCCCAGTACCCGGATGATCCCTCGCCTGATTCAAGTTTTCCCTTCTCCATCAGGGAGAGCAAAGATTGCGCCTCTATGTGAGGGCTTTCTCTAATGGATGGAGCAAGTTCCTTCCGGCGGCGAGCTCTCTCCATTCGCTCCGCTTCCTGAGTCATCAGGGGGCGGTTTCTCTTTGGAGGCATGGCTAGACAGAGCGGATGGGGGGCCGGGCAGGAGGAAGGAGAAGGAAGTAGGTGAATGAATAATATGGCAAGATAGTCAAACAGCCCAGCCCGTGGTTCAACCACTACTCTCTGTCTTCTAGCCTTCTCATGCAAGCTATATGCTCCGTAATTGAAAAAATAGAGCCCCCGCCCGGCACGCGGGTGGATACGTGGCGCCGATTAACTGACGCTCACTGCCCCGTCCCATCGTGCCAGTGCCAGGGTCCTGGCTAGACACGAGAAGGCATGCTAGGACACGCCGGAAGATAAAATGCATTATATTTTATATATTAACTGAAAATGGAAGGGTCAAATATTACGCAAGATAAATTGCATTGAACAGAAAATGGTAGCTAATATGCATGGCTTTTGCATTTTCTTCATAGATTACTAACTTAACCACTAGCTAAACCTAGTACATGACGTCGTCGGAGTCGTCGGAGTCGACCTCCGTTGGGGCCTTGTCCTTGCCCTCTGCTTCATCCTCTATCGTGGTTGCCTTGCCCTTCCCCCTGCCCTGGGGTTCCAATGACCTGGTCATGGCCGTCTTCATGTCTCGCGCAAACTTTGCGGCGGCGGATCTTGGCTGCTCAGTGTTGACGCCGCCATCCTCATCGTCCGATTTAAGATTGATGAACGGTACGGGTTTGAGGGCGGTCTTGAACCGGCCTACACTGCGAGGCCTGCTGGAGCCACTGTGAGACCTGCTCGATGTCGAAGAAGTAGGAGTTGGAGTAGATGCATTGCTGCTCGGTTCAAGCCACCATGGCCATCTGATGCGGCGGCGGCTTGACCTGCCGCGCTGTGCACGACCGGGCGTGGAGTTCCCGCTGTGGTAGTACGTACCACCACCGTGGCTGAGGCCTGGGGTGGCGTGGCTGAGGCCTGGGGTGGAGCTTCCGCGTCTAGCGCGGGAGGTGTTGTAGCGGCCGGTGTGAGGCATCTGAACTACGGGGAGGGCTCGCTCGTGTGAAGAACAGGAGGCGGAGGCTAGTGTTCGTGGTGTCTGCCCAGAGGGAAACATATCTTTTTGATAGGGTAGCTCTCCATGGAAGCACATGCCCCCAGCGACTGTGCATAGCTTCCACGCTTGTAAACAATACATTTTCTTAGTGTCCATGATGGCAATTTCATTGGTGGCATAGTTGCGTTGCACGATCCCACCTGTCATACTCAAACGGTCATATTCTGGGGGGCGCGCTGGTATAACTGCCGGATGCAAGAGCAGCGTCGTCACTCTGATTCTTCCTTCTTCCCATCTCCCCCTTGCACCTACGATTCTTTTCCGGGCTAGCTCACATCTGCTGTTCTAGTTCCCCACCTAGTCCCTCTGCTGTGCTCTCCCTTGGGGTGCAAGGCAATGGTTCGCAGCTACTGTAGTTCTTCGCGGGCGGAATCAGGGACGGCTCGCCGACGCTCCCCTATCCTGTACCGGAGTAAGCCCTACGACTATTCGCCGGACAAAATCTGTGACTGTGGAGTAAAGATGCCGAGATGGATTGCGTGGACGGATGAAAACGCTGGGAGAAGATTCTACAACTGCGGCATCCGCGCGGTATTATTGTAAACTAATCATGTTTGTATGCCAGTTTAGTTATTTTAATTCTCACATCTTTCCTCTTCCTTTACTATGTTTTTGGCAGGAAGGCAAGGGCCGAGGCTGTGAGAAGTATGAGTGGATGGACGACCCGCTACCATTTTTCCAGAGAGAGCTTGTTTGTGATCTTTGTGATGCTGTATGGGAGAAGATGGAGGAGAACCGTGCGCTGCTTGATGAAAACAAGGAGCTTCTGGACCAACTTCGGAAGCTCGAGCAGAGTGGTGGTGTGCATGCTTAGTTGCAGAAGCAAGCAGCCGAAATAGAGCAGATCAAGGTTAGGGCAGATGGTGGAAACAATCTGCTCTTCATATGGATATGTTCCATGGCATTTGCTCTTTATGTTGGCATTATGATGTCTAGCACCTGAAAAGCAGAACTGTAAGGACCCAAATATTGTGTAATGTGAAATGTTATCCTGTACCATTTATTCTGCCTTTTCTGACTGTCCCTCTGAACAAAAACTCCAATATAAGAACATATGAATAATGTCAAACAAGGCTTATTAAAAATGAGTACATAGTTTACAAATTACAAATTCCATAACAAATACAGTTCGGACAGAATTTCGGGCAGGTCCAGGGCCCCTGTTTTACAATGCACACACAAACACACATGTTCCAGAAAAATAGTTTTCAGAATTTTGCTGTATTACAGAGACGGAGCACTCAGAAAAAAGACTGAATTAGTCTTACTCCCACCTAGCTGTCTTCTTCCTCTTTGGGGACAGTTTTCTCGCCTTCTTGTATGTTGGATCAGAAGGTTCTGGAATGTCCGGCCAATCTGAATCAGATCCCGTGTCATCATCACTCCACTCAACTTCCTCGTGAAGCACATAGACAGCATCAACAGTCTTGCACCTTGTCTTGCGTTTCCAGACAAATATTAGAAAGCAGGTAAGCCCCAGCTAAGCATAGATATTACCTAATTATAAATAAAGATCATACACGCAAATACTTCATACCTAGGCTTTGGTCCGTTCAAAGGACACCCAGCTGCTCTATGTCCAATACATTTGCATTGCTTATATCTGTTTTTGCCTTTCTTGCTACCACTAAAAGGCATGCCCTGCTTCTCCATGAAATTCTTGAACCTACTCATCCTAGGTCTTCCTTTGCCTCTTTTAACATTTGGTTGGCACAGCTTGAAAGGTAGTTGAACCACAGGCCACTGTGACTGATCTGTGTAAGGAGGGATGGCACCTGCGTAGGTAGCTCGAAATCTAGCCAAAGAGAAGTACTCACTCACATATTGATCAAGGTGTGGCAGAGTTCTTTTGTGAACCAAGAAGATTAACGCGTGTGGGCATGGCTTCCCAGTATGCTGCCACTCTAAGCAGCTGCATTCTCTACTGTCAATCTTCACGACATGCCTCAGGCCATTCCGGCTCAAATCTCTCACCTCACAGTTGTGGTCGTTAGACTCTCCAACTCTAAGGTAACCAAGACCTCGACTTCTCTGGTTTATTTGCTGAATAACAGCGGGTAGAATGTGCCCTCTTAGTCTGTCCCCAATATCTCTTCTTACTTTTATCACCCTCATCAACATACCTCGCATGGTGTCCATCAACATATGAACTGGAAGGTCTTTTGAGTCTTTGACCCAGTTATTTACGATTTCAGGAAGGTTGTTGTTTATGTAATCACACTTTATTGTGGGATTAAAAGCACTCCTCATCCATAAAAGGCTGTGATTCCTTTCCAAGTATATGGCAAAATCAGAGTTCTCAGCATGTATCTTGTCCATAAAAAATTTGTAGCTCTCAGGCTTGTAGGCCCTAGCAGCAGTCCACATGTAGCGATATACAGTGCCTGAGTAGTGCCTGTACAGGTTCAGCATCAAATGAGCATGGCATTCTCTTTGTTCAGCATGTGGAAATACTGTCCGAACTGCATTTGCCAATCCTTTGCATGCATCAGTGCTTATGGCCAGTGGTGAAACATCACCTATTGATCTATGCAGTTGCCTCATAAACCACTCCCAGTTCGCCTCTGATTCCGACTGAAACAGGCCGAATGCCACCGGGAACATCCAGTTCTGCCCATCCAGTGTTGTCGCTGATGCTAGACAACCATTCCATCTGCCAGTGAGGACAGTGGAGTCTATACTCAAATATGGCCTACAACCCTCCTTGAACCCTTGAATACAGGGCTCAAGGGCCATAAAAAAGGTTAAAATATATGTTCCCCTCCTCCTCTTTCGTGTCAATCTCGACAACACTACCTTGAGACCTAGATTGTATTTCAGCCTTGAAGCTGTACAACAGCCTGAAACTATTTTCCCAGTCCCCGTATAGTGTTTGCAAAGCTCTCTCTTTACCTTTCCAAACTATGTGATACGGTAGCTCGACGTTGTAATCAGTCATAAGCTTTACCTGAATCGCCTTGGCAGTCTCATTGGGCGTTTTCTTAAGAATGGCCAAAGCATGCTTCTCAACCCATTCTTGAGTTGCACAAGAAGATCTTAGTTTGCAGCCTGTTGGACACCTGTGTGCAGGTCCCATCTTGTTCACCTGCATCGGAACATTCATTTTATACATTAGTTGCTTCATAATAATTCCTAAACTTGCTTCACATATGAAAACCCGAACCCGTCAGTTAGAAATAGATATTTATGTGCGAGGAAAGCTTGTCAGTACCCTAACTGTTTCTCCACCAGGAAGTATCCTAACGGAGATCTTCCATGGGCATTGATCCTTCACCCTCTCCCCATTGTAGTAGTCTAATCTGCACCTCGCCTCGTATCGTTTCCTTGTGTTTCTAGTTCTAAAGACGTCAAACTCTCCGATGATACAATATTGCGCAAATACTTTCCTGAATTCTACCATGTTGGCGAAGTATGTGCCCACCATAATTACAGGTACCACTGGATCATATGTTATCGCTAACTCGCTAGTGACCTCATCATCTACCGGTATGGCAGCTTCCTCCATTAGTGATTCATCGATCACATCACCACCTGTTTCTTATTCCAGCACCTCTATTTCACTGTCCTCATCTTCCCCTATGTCCGAAATGGGAGGACCTTCATTGTCATCCTCTACATCATAATCACTAGGTTCATTAGCGATGCCAAGTACATCACACATTGTTTTCTCTGCCATGGGTTCGTCGACGCCATCACCTCCCATGGGTTTGACATTGACAGTCTGCCAATCTACTTGCTGTGCTGAGAAATTTTCTCCCACATCTGTCTCTACTAGTGATGGTGGTTCTGCCCTTTGTTCAAAAAAATATTGCTCCAATTGGCATTCCCATTGACAAGTATCATCGTTATCTAAGTCTGCTAACGTCCAGTCCTTCTTGGGGGTGGACTCCTTGTTAGTGTTTCCGGTGGGGGTGGACTCCTTGTTGGTATACTTCTTGGGGGTGATCTTCTTTGTGGTTGACTTCTTGGGGTGTTCTCCTCGGTGGTCTTCTTTGTGGTTGACTTCTTGGGGGTGTTCTCCTCGGTGGAATTCTTTGCGGTTGACTTCTTGGGGGTGTTCTCCTCGGTGGTCTTCTTTGTGGTTGACTTCTTGGGGGTGTTCTCCTCGGTGGTCTTCTTTGTGGTTGACTTCTTGGGGGTGGTTTCCTCGGTGGTCTTCTCTGTGGTAGACTTCTTTGGGGTGTTCTCCTTGGTGGTATTCTTTGTGGTTGACATCTTGGGGGTCTTATCCTCGGTGGTCTTCTTTGTGGTTGACTTTTTGGGGGTGGTTTCCTCAGTGGTCTTCTTTGTGGTTGACTTTTTGGGGGTCGTTTCCTCGGTGGTCTTCTTTGTGGTTAAGGGGGTGTTCTCCTCGGTGGTCTTTTTTGTGGTTGACTGGGTGTTCTCCTTGGTGGTCTTCTTTCTGGTTGACTTCTTGCGGGTGTTCTCCCCCTCGGTGGTCATCAACCACTCTGCCATAGACTACGCGGAGGCGTTCTTTCTGGGACAGGTCCTCTTGCATAGGAGCTTGCGGTTCCGCATCAGACTATCTGTTGGACTAACATTTGCAGTATTCTTTGGACTAAAATTTCCAGTACCAACCTTACTAGGGCTGATCCAATCCTTCATGGAACTAGGAATGTTCCCGTTACCTTCAGTTAAACCATCCCCCTCTGGATCAGCACGGGTGCCTACGCAACCGAGAAACAGTATATGGTTGCCCCCTCCATATTTCTCCAATGCCGCATCTAAATTAGGTTGACTGTTAACGCCAATCTCAATGAAATCTTGGATTCTTCTATTCCACCACACATATTTTACTTTTTGGTGAGATCCCAGCAGCAAGTTCTCACTAAACTTTCCAATCAGTTCAGCTACTTGTATCCCCTTCTGGCGATCGACGTAGACATCAACATCATGTTTTGGAACGAGAACATCTGAGCCATCATCCAGTTCTGCAGTGTAGGGGTCGAATGTGGCCACCATTTTCAAAAGAGGAGGAGGTTCAGCAGCAGCAGGTTTTTCAACACCAGCAGGAGGTTCAGCACCTGGATGATGTTTACCAGGAGCAGGGTTACCAATAGCAGCAGATTTACTGCTAGGATGTGTAGCAGCTTGAGCACCAGCAGCAGATTTTCTTTGATTACCAGCAGGAAATTTCTTGGATGCCCGGGCAACAACACCATCTCGTGTTCCACCAATAATTTTAGCATGCAAAATATGGCCAGGAGAGTCTGCAAACCTTTCCAATTGATCTTCAATCTTTTCCATGTCCACAGGTGTAACAACCCCCCGCGGTGATACCCATTCGAATTCTGCAGTTTGTGCGGAGCCCATTGGAACAATTTCACGAACAAGTTCAACCATCCCAGATATAGACTTGAAGCTTCTTTCTGCAACGAGCAAGGTTACCTTACAACCCTCCACAGCTACGGAGTTCCCATTGTCCAGCATACCAACGTACTCATGAATTTGTAGAGTGATGATGTAATCTTTGCAAATCCTACTCGATATAAGGTTGGGGAAATAAGAAATGCTTGTTAGTGTTTGACTAACAAATATCTCTCAACGAAATATATCTTGATTTCCTACATCCAGCTAGCAGATACCGATGAAGAATGGTTAAATACATAAGAGAAAACAAGCTCACCTCCTCCGGCTGCTCAGGGTGAGACATGATTCCTGAGTTGCGGGCCCTTCCATCCTCTGTGCTGCTCAGCTCGTCTCCCGGCGATGGCGATCTATCTCTGCGCAACGGCTCGCTCGACATTCGGCATCACCGCAGGCCGTCGGGCGCGGGCACGCGAGCTTTAAGCAGCGCTATCTGTCTGTGTCGCCGCCGTCCTAGGGTCCAGGCAAGGTTAAGGGCGGAGGAACGAACTAGATCTTGACCGTACACCGCTGCGTACTGAACTCGGTTACATCGAATTGCCACGCAGATTGACACGCTGAAACTAACATGAAACGGAGAAATACTGACATGCGGGACCGCAGTGGGCCCAAAATGGGAGAAGTCACGACAATATTTGGTTTGCCCTCATTTCGTTCAGAATGGGCCCTCTGAGAAATTACCTACCCAACTTTTCAAATATCGTCTATTACAAGCAACAAAGGCACCTGTGAGCTTGTGCCAAGAAACTCGGTGACCGCAAATAAAATCGCCCAGTTATTTTACGTATGAGGTAGTATGTGACAGCCTTCAGCCACCTACGATCCTTTAAGTACCACCTTGTTTAACGCTGGATTTTTTTTAGCATGGACAAAACTTAGTTACGGTTTTCTGAAGGACAGTGGGTTTATTGCCGATTTTTCTGACGTACGAAGGTTTTCTTGATGTATAGGAAGGCAGACAAGAAAAAATCGGACGAGCGTACCTTTTGAGGTACGAAGCTTTTAGTACTGATTTTCTATCGATTGACACATATGGACAATTTTTTTGACATAGATTTTTTTTACGGACGAATGGACGAAACTTTGAGCTGGTTTTTTTACGTACCACGGTTTTGTGACCATCACGACCTCAAGCCGTATTATAAGTAGAGATAAAAGGCAAAGAGTATATTTACAAGAGACTCTAGTATATTGAATGTAAATACATCCACTAAGGCCATCTCCAACGGGCCATCGCATACGGACGCTAAACATCCGAATGTATCCTCATGACCCAAATTCAGCTTCCAACAGGGAGGCGCAAATGAACAGGGGCCTCGATTCCTGTCTGGACCTAGCGCAAAATGAGTCCAAATTTGGGCTGGGTTTGCGATGGGCGTGGACAGAGCGAGCGCCCGCGCGTGTCCTCCCCTCCTGTGGCCAAGGGAAGCCAACCGGCACGGGTCCACGCGGTCATCGAAGTCTCCTTTTTAATACGGGCGACAGCGACGCCACCCACTACAATTCATTGCACCCATCTCCGAGGCAGCACTCACTCCCCACTTCAAACGACCCTAGCGAGCTCGCGCGGCCATGACGAAGCACAGCTGGTTCGGCCCAGGGAAGAACGACCACGAGGCGGTCTCGAGCTCCGACGCTCGCCGCCATCCAGCATCTAGGCCGCCGCGGCTACCTCCTCCACTGCGCAACCGCGTGTACGTGGAGGTCGACGTCGCCCGCGCCTTCGCCGAGCAGGGCCCGCTACCGTGGCCAGATGTCCGCCTGTCGCATGGGTGGCATCTCAACTAGGCGCGGGTGCCTGTGTCAGCCATTCCTAGGGCCGGCCGTGGGAGCCACCGCGAGATCCTCCGTCGGCACGCCTTCTTGCCGGCGGATCTCCGCCGGGACCCCGCCTACGCCATTGACTCCCCCGTGTGGGATCGGTGGTTCGAGGAGGAGCGCGACGCCTACCGGTAGAGCATCAAAGCCCACCTCGAGGCCAACGATGATGACAACGTTGACTACGAGGAGGGGGGAGGGGGCGACATCGATGGAGGAGGCGATGGCGACGGAGGAGGCCCCGATGAAGCAGGAGGCCAGGGAGGACAGGGAGCTGGACTGGTCGGTGTACCCGACTAGGTACGAGGAGGAGGACGACTACACGGGCTGCCGCTTCCCCCACCCCGCGGCCAGGGGTGCCAGATTGGTCGCAATACTGCGGCTGTGACACCCAGTACATCGAGCTGCTGCCGTGGGTGCCGGCCATCCTGCATGACTCGTGGGTGTTGGGCAGCCGGGATGACCCGGTGGTGCCGCCCGAAGACAGCGACTGGGAGCTTGAGGATGGCGAGCCCCCAATGACAGAGGAGGGGGAGCTTGAGCACGCTCTTCGGGGGAGGAGGAGGCCAAGTGGGTTGGCCTCCGGGAGGCCATGGAGGTCTCCAAGCGGCCGCGGCGCCGCCGCCTCCACCGCAAGAGGAGATCCTCCCTCCTCCACCGCGCCTTGTCGGCGTCTGGCCACCTCCTTAGGTGTTCATCGTCATCGACGACAACGACGAGCAGTAGGCTGCCGCTGCCATGCTAGCGGAATTATCTTTTCTTTTTCATTTTTTACTGCCTGTAGCGGCCAGCGTGGCCACCTTTTGGACCCACTGTAATTAATGTTCCTTATGCTATTTTCTTTTTTTCGCACTCATTAATTTTTTTGTGCCAGCTTGTTGGGCGCACTGCCACCACATATCAGGCAGTGACCTCGAGCCTATTTGCAGGCCAGCACTAAATCGGACAGATTTAGGATCCGATATGCGGTAGCCCATTGCTGCTAAAGTCGGTAGAGCGTTTGGTCGAGAAAAAACCAATGGTGGTGGTCGAGAAGTAGGAAAGTGATTCCCGGAAGCAGTGCATGTGAGGGCCACTTGTACAATCGAGCAAAAGGAACACTGGATTGTCTGGCTATTTCGGTTCTCATGGAATGCTGCCTAACAGAATGGCTGCTTTGTAAATCTGTATTATGTCTTCTCGCGGCAGATTTTTTGTTTTATGTGAGCTGGTTTGGGTACTGAATAGTACAAGTATTCACTAGAAACTAGACATAATACATCATACTCCTCTTGATCTTTCTTTTCATTGCTTAGTGGAATTGACCTGTACTTTAGGACTCCATGATTCTCAAATCATCTGTACAATTTTTCACATTCTCGGCTGGTGTTGGTGGCGGCGGGGTTCTGGTGTCATAGGCGGCTGCGTGGGGCTTGCGGCGGATGGGCGGTGCTATTCTCTGAGTCCGTTCGTCCTGGGGGACGGCCGTCGTTCCCCGTCGTCCTTGCTGTGCGCTTGCCCTCTGCAGAGGTTCGCATCCTCTTCCTCTCCTTATATATACTAGCTGAATGCCCGTGTTTTGCTACGGTCTAACAAATTTATATCACATACAGAAGCATTCACAATTACATTATATAGTCATTATCACTGCTTTCAAACCATTACCGTATTACATCTATTTGTTCCTCATGACTATGACCTCAAACTCTTCAAATTTCATTTCTCTCTGCATGAAAGTTACATACTCGTGCTTGACATGATTTCGTATGAGCAAGGTCTTGCCATGCCCATTGCTTATGCTTTAGTGACCTTGTTCTCACATAGATTTCTCAGCACAAACATGAAGGCAGTAAGACAATTTGTTTACCGATCAAAATAAAAAGCCTGACGAAAAAATAGCTCCTTTTAAGTCAGCTACTACTAAATTCAGTGAAAGGAGTTGGCATTGAAATGACATGTACTTGTTCAAATAAATCCAAAAAGTTTAGCAAAATAACTTTGAAGAGAAGGACATTTAAATAAGAATATGCACTACTCTCCCTTTTCAAAATTGAGAAATATACTATTCTGCAATACTGCTTGAAGTACACTGCATGTGAAATAAGCTGCTTTGTCCTCTCTTTACAGCCTCCTCCTAGACTTTACAACAATGAAAAATAGGTCGGCAAGTCAGTGGGACCAATCATTATTTTGTTTATAAAAATAATATAGAATTTAAACCAAGAGCTAAACCTGGTGTTGATTAAGAATGTGTGCTGAACTAACTATAATGCTTTATTCAAACTTTGGGAGAAATTCAAATTAAATGCCATTATGTTGCAAATTCTTACCAACAGGGAAGTTTAGTTTGTGATGGTAAAACATTTTTCTAGTAGAAATGATACTGAAATCTCAAACGCTAGCAATGAAAACATCCTATGTGCATAATTTGTTTGTTTGTAGTAGTAGAGATAATGCTGAAAAGAACACAGTGAAATATCAGCACATAAAAGACATCATATGCGCATATTTCTGCATTTTCCATTCGAAAATAATTTGATCATCTACCGGATCACATCTCTACAAAATGGGCTATCAGACAGTTGACAGGAACTTGTACACTGCCATCAATATTGCAATGGAGCTTGCATAGATGTGAATTTATAGCATCAATCTTATATATTAATTCATGCTCTACCAAAATAGGATATCATAAAGTTGGCATCAACCTCTACACTGCCATCAATCTTGTAATGGAGCATGTTTTGCTGGAGCGCAACCTGTGTGAATGCAAGATGGCAACAAGGTTGTAAGATTGACCTCAACAATGTAAGAGACTAAGAGATATTACCTGTAATTTTATGAAGATGTTGATCTGTTGCTCTCGAGAGGCTTGAAAATTATGTATTCGTCTACACGATGCATGAGCTCTTGGTGGAAATCAGATGTTTCAGCATCTATCACCCTCTTCTTCATACTCTCAAAGGGGACAAAAATATGTCGATGCTCTCTGCTCTCAAACAAGTAGCAGAACACAACCAGAATAAAACTATCGACCCTCTCTAATACAGCAGATAGAACCAATAATCATTAGCACTGAACTCCAAACTGTAGGTTGGTCCTGCGCTAGCCGCTAGCCAGTCGGAGCAGAGTTGGGCGCTGTTGGCTGCGTCAACGGGGAACATGTGCAAAACCATGGCCCAGATCGGCAGCAAGAGTTGTGCGCTTGCAGGACAACAACCGCCTGAGCGCTCCTGGAGCACCATTGGCAGCGCCGCGAGACAGCCATTCCCAATCCGGGCCAAGGGCCGCAGTTTCCCTAGTCGGCCGTGCCGGCGAGGCCCTGGACGCCGGTGATGTCCTACGGTGTGCCGATAGTACCGCGCCTAGATGGCTACGCCCCGGGAGCAGCCGGACCGACGGCACATGGTTGTCGCACGGACATCTACTCGGCCTGCTCGCAGACGCTGCCTGCGCCAAGCCGCTCACCTTTCTTTGCCTCCGTCTGCAACCTCACGATGTGGCAACGAGGGCAGTGTTTTGGTGGTTAAATGCAGGAGAAAGGTGGGTGATGGGGTGGAGGAGCCGGGCCAGTTGTGGTGAAAGCGGCGGCGGAGAGCTCGGGGCGTGTAGACAAACGGCGGCGTCCAAGAAGTGGCGGCCGACCACACACAACCCCGGACCGATTCCTCGCGGCCGTCGTCATCCCCATTGATTCCTAGCCAAGACCAACCAATTTCCGGGCAAGAATGGCCCCACTATGCCGGCCTGCCTTCTGCAGATCTCCACTGCGTGGGCGCATCCATTGCCACGTTGTCATTCTGGAGCACCACCATGGACGTGGCGGCCACATCGCAACCACTCCACTATGTCTTCAGCGCCGACAGCTCCCAATCCAGCCGGTGCCCTCCGCTTGTCCCGTCGAGCAGGAGCGGAGGTAGGGGATCGATGCGGAGGCGGAGGAGGGAGATGTGGGGGTGCGGCCGATTTTTTTGACGTACGAAATATGCCCGTGCGTTACTACGGGTTGATTAACTAAACAGTTTAAATTTACGGCTAAGTCGTTCGAAACAGCCTTGGTAACGGTGGATAATGGGTTTTCTAGTAATGATAGGCGAGTGCTGACACTGGATCACCCGCTCATGAAAGCTGTATAATAAATTTGTTTTGATGGATAAATAAAAAGTAACCCGAACTAAATAAATGACTCAGGCAAAACAATATCTTGGTGCACATCTAAGAAGAAACTGTGGGTAGCTGCCAACAGATTGGAGGAATAAAATTAAAGAAATTCCTCACATTCTCTTGAAAATCTTTTCTGATTCTTTCGGTTTCCATGATAAATGTACACCAGCATAGTGCGAGCATTTGGATGGGCACAAAAATTTACCGTCAGCCAATGCTCATCAGGTGATATCCAAGAACTCGGCCCTCTTCAACCAAAATCACCAATGTACTTGCTCAAGACGACCAAAGCCACAAGATTGGGGAGTAGATGATTTCAGAGTCACATGAGGTATTACTTCCAGGACGATGACTCAGCTGACCAACAATTCAAAAGCCAGTTGTGCTGGTAGTAATCTTTTTTTCTTTGTTCAAGAGCATCCCAGTGAACTAACACGTCTGGGCCTCACGTTTCTCAAATACAAATAACCAAAAAGTGTTGGAGATAATCAAACCTGGAATGTGTCCGTACAGTCAGTACTCATATCCTGATTTTCCCTAATAATTTCCAGCTTATACAATGTTTGCTCCAGGGCATCTGCTTCGGTACACCCCCCCCCCCCCCCCCCCTAACTCAAAAAGTTTTTTTTCCTTTATTTCATTTAATTAATTCCTAATCCACCGAAGCCCATATCCAGCCCGTGTATACCCAGTTGTAATATACGATTTCCTATACGTACACGAGACCCTCGATCGCCCGCACCCTCGATCGCCCCGCACCCCTTCGTCGTAGATCGCCCTGCTCCCACACCCTATTCGTCCTCGATCACGGCCGCCGCCGTGCTGGCCGTCTGCACCGCCCCATAGGTGGCCGCCGCCGCCGGCGGCCTGCACTGGCCCGCCCTTGTCGTCCTCCAGGCCGCCTTCCGCTCTCCTGGCCGCCTGCACCGCCCGGCTCTCGCACCCACCGGTCGTCCATCACGATCATCGGCGCTCTCCTGGCCGCCTGCACCGCCTCGCAGCTACACCACCCCTCAACGTTCGGGGCGCCCCGTGGTGGCCGTAGGTGGTTCTATCCACGGTGGTGGCGACGCTGGCTTTGGGGGTTGAGGATATCCGCCTGCTCAGTGGCTGTGGTGATCGTCTTCGGTGCCCTCTCTCTAGCCAGCGTAATCATAATTTCAACCATCTGAATATCGTCGCGGGTTGTTCTATCAAAGCCACTTATTGTCAGGTGAATGTCGTCTCTCATCTTAGTGTCTGGAGTACTCTTGTTTTGGATTTACTGTAGGTAGACCTAATTGAGGTGTTTTCCTAGTTATATGAATGTTGATGTTCTGCAGTGTTAGGAGAGATGGAGGACTTCGGCTCTAGTTCAAATATCATCCTTGAAAATGAATATACAAGTGGTGACGATTATGGTAGTTCAGAGGATGAATCTTCATCATATTACGAAAGTGTACCCTCCGAGAACGGTGACCTTGGTGGTCATGGTGAGCAGAACGAATCGTTCTTCCAAAGTTTGGGTGAAGTATGTATATTATGTTGCCTTATTTATTATTATGTCAACGAGGAAATAAAAATGTCATCTTAAGTGTGTATGACTTATTAATTGTCTAGGAGATAGCGGATGATTCAAACGGTGATCTTGGTGGTCATGGTGAGGAGAATAATCAAGTGGAATCGTTCTTCCAAAGTTTGGGTGAAGTATGCATACTTTGTTGCCATATTTATTTTTGTGTAAACGAATGAAATTGTGGTGTTTAATATCTACGGCTTTTCAATTATGTAGGAGATAGCCGATGATTTGAACGAGCATGAATATCATGGCGAATCAGACATGGATGAGTACGGCGGTGAAAAGAACGATCAAGTGGATGATAACAACGCAGTCCTGGATAATGATCATGAGAAGCAAGAAGCGGTGGATAGACAGTGGAATGTAATGGACATGTCCTTTGTGTCTGAAGAGGCGGCTTTCGATTTCTACAACAAGTATGCAAGAGATCGTGGCTTCAGCATAAGGAAGGACAACGTGAAACGAGGGAAAGGTATTTCTGGAATCATACGCTTGAGGCGTTTTTTGTGCTCCAGGGCAGGGAAGCGTCAAGACAAGTTTTTTAACCTTGAAGGCCGCGTCCGTAGGGAAAGACCCGAGTCTCGCTGTAAATGCAAGGCATATATGGAAGTGAAGCTTGATAGATCTCGTGGGCTTTGGGTTGTTGGGAGGTTTGACGACAATCACAACCATATCCTTGCTGCGCCGGACGAAGTTCCCTTTCTTCGATCGCAGAGAAAGATCAAAGACTTCCAGAAATCTCAGATCTTATCAATGGGGGCAATTGGGATTAGAAAGTACATCATTATGAGAGACTTCATCAGCAAATATGGCTCTTTTGACAAGGTAGGGTTCGTGAGTAAGGATGTGTACAATTTCTGTTCTAGGGAGAAGAGGAAGCTTATTGAAAAAGGTGATGCTAGGACGGCACTTCGCATTATGATGAGCAGGAAGGAGAAGGACCCTGATTTCTTCTTTGACCACCAGCTAGATAAGAAAGGACGGCTCAAAAACTTATTCTGGTGTGATTCTCAGTCACGTAAAGACTATCAAGACTATGGCGATGTGGTGGTGTTTGATAGCACCTATAAGATGAATCGGTATGGCATGCCATTCGTTCCTTTCGTGGGGCTGAACAACCACCGTAGGACTATAGTTTTTGGGTGCGCCATCGTATCAAACGAGGACGAAGGTACATACTCTTGGGTTCTTCGGACATTTCTAAAAGCAATGTATCAGCAGAGGCCAAAGGCTGTAATCACAGACGGGGACGCTGCGATGATCAGAGCTATTAGTAATGTCCTTCCAGATGTGTGGCACCGTCTTTGTGGGTGGCATATAGACCAAAATATGAAGAGACATCTACACCACAAGTCCTTCAAAGAGTTCCGGTCACTTATATACTACACCACCACGGAGGCTATCTTCGAGGAGAGATGGGGCGCGTTTGTTCGAAAGTGGCAGACACTGCAAACCAAAGAGTGGTTAGACAGGATGTACACCAAGAAGAAACTATGGGCCGCGGCATACCTTCAAAATGGATTTTTTCTTGGTATGAGAAGTAACCAGAGGAGTGAAACCTTGAACTCATGTCTTCACCTTCACCTAGACTTTGGTATGACCGTGGTTGATATGGTTGTGCATTACAAGAATGCCATTGTTCGTATCCGTACGACAGAGGCAGGTGACAACTGCGTTTCTTCACAGTCTTTACCAGTGGCAGTTACCAGTTCTAGGGCGATTGAGGTGTCTGCTTCACATCTGTTTACTCCTGCAAACTTCTACATGTTGCAAGCGGATCTTAAGAAGATAGACGACCTCGAGGTTTTTGATAAACTGGTGGGAACAGACTGTGAAGAGTTTATCGTTAAATGGAAAAACAGTAGCAAATACATCTTTCACGTGGAGTACACCCCTAAAAGCTCGGAAGAAACTATAAAGTGCAGCTGCAGAAGAATGCATCGTAAGGGACTCCCCTGCAAGCATATTCTCCATGTTCTGAAGGTACTAAATATTCGTGAAATTCCAAAGTGTTTAGTTCTTCGACGTCTATCAAAAAAAGCAAACTATGGTTTGCCCACAAAGCGCACAAGTGATCTGTTTGGATGGGGTTGGAAAGGGGCAGGGGAGAGGACAAGATACAACGACCTCAGTGTGTTAGGGTCAGAAGCATTCCATGTTGCATGCAATGACCCAATTTTATTTGAACAATTGAAGGAGTATATGAAGGACATTATATCGAAGAAAGGAGGGAATGGCCACAGCTTCGGTGATGAAGAAGCACAGATGTGTGACGGAATTGCACCTGCTATTGGGGATCCTATCCAAGCTTCCACTAAAGGAGCGCCTAAGCAAAATGGAAAAGATTTGTCAAACGAGGACCACCGCTTGACAAAGAACGGTAGGCCTCTTGCATTCAACGAGAGAACGACAAGGACAAAGAGGAAGCAGGTGTGTAGTGCATGCAAACTTCAAGGACATAACAAACTAAGCAGAAAATGCAAAGAACATCCAAGGTTAGTGTGTTGAGCTGTTTATGTTAGGGTGATTATTGCATTTCATCTTTGGCAGATTCTCATCATTTTCTTATGTCATTTTTTGCAGCAATATCGTACATGAAGTAAACAATTAGCGACCATCCATTTGTATTTGGCGATATCTGAAGTTGTCAAAGAAGATTGCTTGTGGAATAATATATTTGAGAATAAATATGTTTTCTTATCGTGTCTTTGTAACGAGATTGTGACATTATTTGTTATTGTCATAAAAAAAATTAGTATATATTTATGATTAATGTTTGTTGATAGCGTTGTGTTATTTCAGCACTAGCTATGGTTAGAAACATAGATTATATGGCTGGACTATCCGGGTATGTAGGACGGACAGTCTTGCATGACATGACAGACTGTCTTGTGGTACCGATACTTTGCAATATTCATCACAGTACGCACCCAGACAATAACCCGGACACGTGCCCGGACAGTCTGTTCCGCCCGGACAGTCTGTACCTTGGATAGCTGCAAACTAAACGGCATCCCCGGACTGTCTGACCAACACAGAAAGACAGTCCTGCCCTAGAATGGCAAATGATTTACAGTTTACAGAGGCGGGCAAGACGCCCGGACTGTCTTGGTTTGAATATCAGGCGACCTCGCTAATGGGCCGGCCCAGCTGCGTCGGCCGAAACAGGCCCAAAAATGAAGTGCCAGCGCGCACCTCACAGCGGGTGAGACTTTAGTCCCACCTCGCTAGTTGAGTGCTATTTCGACCTGCATATATAGCTTCCTGTGAGGAGGACACTGAGCTCCTCTCAAAAACGTGCCATGTCCTGCCTGTTGATACATCTGCCCTGTGGGCCCTTTCCACGCTGGCTGCCAGTCGGCAGTAGGGACCACCATCACGGTGTTGACCCGACCCCGACGGTAGCCATGTGGTCATGGCGGGCTATTTTTTTCGTTATTTTTTCCTTTTTATTATTTCGAAGACCAGACAGTCTGGTATCATGTCTGCAAACTAGTCTGATGCTTTACAGTATAAATAGAGGCAAATGGTTAACCTTCGCCGGACTGTCTGTGCGAAAACTGTCGGACTGTCCTGGTGTACATTCCGGACTGTCTGCTATGCTTAGATCGGATCATGCCCTACGTCGAAACAACGACGGCAACAACCCTACCACGGATCGCCTATATAAACGCCGACGTTATAAACCCTAAATCTCGACCGCCACCGCCACCACGATCTCCACCGCCACCAAGATCGCCACTGCCACCACGATCTCCACCGCCACCACGAACGCCACCACCACTGATACGTCTCAAACGTATCTATAATTTTTGATGCTCCATGCTTATTTTTACACCATTTGCCTATTGTTTCGTTACACTTAGTGGTACTTTTATACATTTTCCGGGACTAACCTATTAACGAAGTGCCACAGTGCCAGTTTCCTGTTTTCTGCAGTTTTTGTGTTTCAGAAGTGATACACAGGAAATATTCTCGGAATTGGACAAAACAAGTTCCTGAAGTCATATTTCACCGGGGAGCTCCCAAACATCCGAAGACCTGACTGAGGGGGGCCACGTGGCCCCCACACACAGGGGCGGCGCGGCCTGGCCCCTGGCCGCGCCACCCCCTTGTGAGGCCGCGTGGCTCCACCTCTGACAGCCCCCCTTCGCCTACATATACCCCCTGACGAGAAAAACCTAAGGGCCCGATCAGTTTTCCAGAATACATCGCGATCCGCCGCCGCCGTCGACCCGAAGATCGGGAGGGTCCAGAAGCTCTTCCCGGCACCCTGCCGGAGAGGGGAATCGCCACCGGAGGTCTTCTTCATCGCCATGCTTGCCTCCGGAGCGATGAGTGAGTAGTCTACCTTGGACTATGGGTCCATAGCAGTAGCTAGATGGTTGTCTTCTCCACCATGTGCTTCATGTTTAGATCTCATGAGCTGCCCTACATGATTGAGATCACCGTTATGTAATACTATGATGTTGGTTTGTTGGGATCCGATGAATATTGGTGTTTATGATTAAGTTGCTGTACTGAATTATATCTTTTGTTATCTCTATGTTGTTTATGATCTTGCATGCTCTCCGTTGTTAGTAGCTATCTTGGCCGAGTAGTTGCTAGTGACTCCAAGAGGGGGTATTTATGCTCGATAGTGGGTTCATGCCTCTATTTCACCTGGGGGAGTGACAGAAACCTCTAAGGTGGTAGATGTGCTGTTGCTACTAGGGAGAAAACAACATTCATATGCTCAAGGGCATATGCTTTGTTTACATTACACACTTTGCTTAATGCAATTATCTGTTGTTCGCAACTTAATACTTTTGGGGTGTTCGGATGATATCCCCGAGGGTGGATTATTAGTCATAGATGCAGTTGGATGGCGGTCTATGTATTTTGTTGTAATGCCCAGAGTAAATCTCATAGTGATCTTCTTGACATATCACGTTATCTTTATTCTATCAATTGCCCAACTGTAATTTGTTTACCCAGCATGTTATTTATCTATGGAGAGACACCACTAGTGAACTGTGGACCCCGGTCCTATTTTAATCATATTGCAATCACCTGTTTACTTTTCCCGCACTGTTTACTTTACTCGCATATTACTACTGTTTTCCACTCGATACACTCATAACCTTTGTTTCAAGCAAACCGGTGAGATTGACAATCTCATCGCAAGTTGGGAGCAAAGTATTTGTTTGTGTGTGTGCAGGTTCCACGTTGCAGCTAGCAAGCAAAGCTTGGACGAGGCGCCATATATAAATTGTCCGCTGCTGTCGCAAACTAGTCCGCATCACCTTCAGTCGTCACCGTCCCTCTTCTTCAAGAACGATATTAAACCTTGGTTTCTTAACTGAGGGAAAACTAGCTGCTATACTCATCACACCTTCCTCTTGGGGTTCCCAACGGGCTGGTCATTCACCACGCATCAAGCTAATTTTCTGGCGCCGTTGCCGGGGAAGAGAGAAGACTTCTGCGAGGGGAGTTCTTCGCACACACATACTTTACTTTGTTATTTGTTTTGCTTTACTTTATTTTATTTTACCTGCACTGCTTTTTATATCAAAAACCCAAAAAAATTAGAATCCTTGGTAGTTGTTATTTCTTTGCTCTTAGTTTATCATGTCTAGTTCCGATGCTACTGCTATGTCCCCCGAGGACATGATTTTCACTTTTAAGCAAAAGGATGAGGAAAGTTTTAAGGAAGCTTGGTCTAGGATTTATGATTGGTATGGAAAAACTGAACCTAAAATGACTTTGAGTTTGCTTCTTAGTAGCTTTTACTTTGGACTTTCTCTTCGTTATAGATATGCTTTGGATGCTACTGCAGAAGGAGATTTCCTTCATTGTGATGGAGATCAAGCCTTCAATATTATTAAAAAGTTGATTACAATTTATAGCATGCCAACCTATTTTGATTCCTCTCTTGTGTGCATCTTTAATAGACTTAATACTCTTGAGGCTCGCACTGCTAGTTTGAACTCTTGCTACAATACTTTGCGCCAGCATTTTGATTATGTGCCAATAAATTCTGAACCTTCGAGTTGGAAACCTACAATAAAAATCACCATTAATGGTGAAACTTTTCATGCTCGTTGCGATATTATGTCTGAATTTTGTCTTATGCCAAAGAGTGTCTATGAATCTTTGAGCCTTTGGAAGCTTTCTGAGGGGGGAGAAGAAATTTCTCTTACTAACAATGCCACTATATTTCCCCTTGGAATTGCTGAAGGAATCTTTACAAAAGTCCTAGGAAGAATGATATCTACTGATTATCTTGTTATTGAATGTGTAGGGAGAGGACAAATCACACTTGGGAGATCCCTCTTGAAGCTCTTGGGCGCCGTCATCGACGTGGGAAAAGGCAATATAACATTTACCACTCCACCTTGCAATAACCATATCTTTCCTAAAATCAAGAGCAAAGGTAAGAAAGCAAGACATAAGGCACGCGCTGATCCTACCACTTCATCTATTGATAATACTTGATTCGCAATTTTCTGCGCCTAGCTCAAAGGCGTTAAAGAAAAGCACTCTTGGGAGATAACCCATTGTTTACTTTTCAGTACTTTTTCTTTTATTTGAGTCTTGGAAGTCATTACTACTGTAATGACCGCTCCTTATCTTGTTTATTTCGTTTTTGTGCCAAGACAAGCCTCTAATTTGAGTGAGGTAAAGATTTGGGGTTATTGCTGTCCTGAAACTGTTTTCGGTGCTGCACTGTAAAAATTCGTGAAAATTCTCTGTATATCTTTTGGACCTGCGATTTCTTGTGCATATGCCCCAGGTTATATCCAAACTTTTCTTAGTTGAACACTTTTTGATTTGAGTAACAGAAAATCCCTCAAAAATTCGTCCATTATCAGCTGTCCAGTTTTGACAGATTTCTGCTAATATTTGTTTTTGCCACTTTATCGCTTTCTTTTGAGTTCTTTTTTATCATGGAACTCTTGTGGAAGTTGCTACAGTAGTATATACTTTATATGTGGTAGTTTTGGGTTGAAACCTGAAGCTAAAAGAGGTTGAATATATTTTATGCTTACACTAATGTTGCTAATAGAATTGTGTTTAGTTTTGTATGAAGGAAGTTTTCAAGTGTAGGGATTGGAGAATGATGAGATGAGTTGAAGAACGGACAAAAGCTCAAGATTGGGGATGCCCATGCATCACCCCAAGAAATATCCAAGAAGTACAAGCGTCAAAGCTTGGGGATGCCCCGAGGCACCCCTTCTTCATCGGCAAAAATCAGGTCACCTTTCAAAACACTATATTTTTATTGCTTCATGCACTATGTGTTTTTCTTGGAGCGTCAGTTGTTTTAGTTTTCTTAGTTTGTTTAGTTTGTTTGTTTGCTGCAATAAATGGTTGGACCCCAACAAATTTCCTTTGGAGGAGATGTACTCGTTTTCATTTGCAAAGAATGCTCTAGTTTTCACTCTTATTAATCGAGCATTCTACTTTTTCTGCTACTGCTTTTAGTTTTCGTTTTCGCCCTGATATGCGTTCAGATCTTGTCATATCTTTTCATCAAGGTGTATTTTTGCCTCTGAACTTTATTGGTTTTCATCAAAAGAGGTGTTTATAAAAATTTCAAATGGTGTTGGAAAAGAGAAAAAGCTTTGTGCAAAATAGTGGTACAAGAAGGAGCTTGTGTAGACTGCGGCTTAGGCTTTTTCATGTCATGCTTGATGTCTTTTTGATAATATGCTTAGTGGTTTTGCTGTAGCATGACTTGTCTCAAATAACTGAGATTGCTTAATGAGCCTTTGAAAAAATCATGCGTTGTTTTTATTGTATGGAAGCATTATTTTGGTTTTCTCCTTGATGCTTTATTTGGGTTGACTTGGCGCATGCTCACACATGTTAGACTCTTCCAAAGTCGCCATTAGCCTTCATGATCATTTAGTTTTTGACTTTTGATGCCATCGTATGCTTCTTTTAATGTCGCTTTGTCGCTTTGCATGATTATGGCCATTATTGCTCTCTTAGTTGGTCGCTCCCAGTCTTTTGCTAGCCCTCGCCTTGTACTGAGTATGAGCTCTACTCGTGCATCCAACTCCTAAAAGCCAAGTTTGTCATTGTGTCCACTATAAATTCCTATGCATGGTATTTGTAAGCCATTCCAAAGTAAAATTTTCGTCTGCTACCTTTCAAAAACCTTCAAAATACTTCTCGTTTTGTGACACTGTTTTCAGCTCATGGGGACGTAGTGGTCGGATTTGCTATCTTCCATATTGCTTATTCCAAAAAGAAAAAAAAAGGAAAAAAAGAAAGAAAAAAGGCACTCCTCCAATGAATGTGAATGTTGGTGGGCACCCGATGGAATCGGTTAGCCATGGTATGTGAAAGGAAAAGGTGGGGAGGAGTGCCAAGTTTTATAAAAAGAGCACGAAGTGCCAATCTCTCTCTCAAAAACTTGCTTTATTTTTGTATGGAAGATAGTAAGAACCCCATTGCCAGTCGTTGACAAAGACAACCACCTCTCAAAAATCAAGTTTTATCTCTGTTTTACAAATGAAAAGCTCTAGCACATGTTTAAATCACTGCTTCCCTCTGCGAAGGGCCTTTCTTTTACTTTTATGTTGAGTCACCACTTTCTTTCTTTATGCACCATTAAGAGAGCATAGTTGTCATTCTTAGTGTGATATGCATTGTCCCAAGGTTCATTGATTGACTCATATTGTTGGTTTCACTTGTTCTTAAATTATTTGTATCTAGTCGCCCTCTTAAACTTTGAGGTGTCCTAAGCATTTATGTTTTGCTCTCTTTGAAGGACAAGCTGAAAACCTTTTGTATGTTTTTCCTTATGATTTGAACACACGTTTGACTTTCATTGTTTCATTATCATGATCTTTTGTTTGTGTTCATTTACATGTTTACAACATGGTTGCTAAGTTCTTATTGTCATGATTATATCTTTCATGCCCATGTTTTAGGTTCTATTGATCCCAGCTCATCAATGCTTACATATATGATCAAGATTGTGTAGGTGCATGTCACCTCAAAAATTATTCTTTGTTATCACTTACCTACTCGAGGACGAGCAGGAGTTAAGCTTGGGGATGCTTGATACGTCTCAAACGTATCTATAATTTTTGATGCTCCATGCTTGTTTTTACACCATTTGCCTATTGTTTCGTTACACTTAGTGGTACTTTTATACATTTTCCGGGACTAACATATTAACGAAGTGCCACAGTGCCAGTTTCCTGTTTTCTGCTATTTTTGTGTTTCAGAAGTGATACACAGGAAATATTCTCGGAATTGGACGAAACAAGTTCCTGAAGTCATATTTCACCGGGGAGCTCCCAAACATCCGAAGACCTGACTGAGGGGGGCCACGTGGCCCCCACACACAGGGGCGGCGCGGCCTGGCCCCTGGCTGCGCCACCCCCTTGTGAGGCCGCGTGGCTCCACCTCTGACAGCCCCCCTTCGCCTACATATACCCCCTGACGAGAAAAACCTAAGGGCCCGATCAGTTTTCCAGAATACATCGCGATCCGCCGCCGCCGTCGACCCGAAGATCGGGAGGGTCCAGAAGCTCTTCCCGGCACCCTGCCGGAGAGGGGAATCGCCACCGGAGGTCTTCTTCATCGCCATGCTTGCCTCCGGAGCGATGAGTGAGTAGTCTACCTTGGACTATGGGTCCATAGCAGTAGCTAGATGGTTGTCTTCTCCACCATGTGCTTCATGTTTAGATCTCATGAGCTGCCCTACATGATTGAGATCACCGTTATGTAATACTATGATGTTGGTTTGTTGGGATCCGATGAATATTGGTGTTTATGATTAAGTTGCTGTACTGAATTATATCTTTTGTTATCTCTATGTTGTTTATGATCTTGCATGCTCTCCGTTGTTAGTAGCTATCTTGGCCGAGTAGTTGCTAGTGACTCCAAGAGGGGGTATTTATGCTTGATAGTGGGTTCATGCCTCTATTTCACCTGGGGGAGTGACAGAAACCTCTAAGGTGGTAGATGTGCTGTTGCTACTAGGGAGAAAACAACATTCATATGCTCAAGGGCATATGCTTTGTTTACATTACACACTTTGCTTAATGCAATTATCTGTTGTTCGCAACTTAATACTTTTGGGGTGTTCGGATGATATCCCCGAGGGTGGATTATTAGTCATAGATGCAGTTGGATGGCGGTCTATGTATTTTGTTGTAATGCCCAGAGTAAATCTCATAGTGATCTTCTTGACATATCACGTTATCTTTATTCTATCAATTGCCCAACTGTAATTTGTTTACCCAGCATGTTATTTATCTATGGAGAGACACCACTAGTGAACTGTGGACCCCGGTCCTATTTTAATCATATTGCAATCACCTGTTTACTTTTCCCGCACTGTTTACTTTACTCGCATATTACTACTGTTTTCCACTCGATACACTCATAACCTTTGTTTCAAGCAAACCGGTGAGATTGACAACCTCATCGCAAGTTGGGAGCAAAGTATTTGTTTGTGTGTGTGCAGGTTCCACGTTGCAGCTAGCAAGCAAAGCTTGGACGAGGCGCCATATATAAATTGTCCGCTGCTGTCGCAAACTAGTCCGCATCACCTTCAGTCGTCACCGTCCCTCTTCTTCAAGAACGATATTAAACCTTGGTTTCTTAACTGAGGGAAAACTAGCTGCTATACTCATCACACCTTCCTCTTGGGGTTCCCAACGGGCTGGTCATTCACCACGCATCAACCACCACGATCGCCACCTCCACCACGAACGCCCCCGCCACCACGAACGCCACCGCCACCACGAACGCCCCCGCCACCACGATCGCCACCACCACTGTCAACACACGATCGCCACCATTGCCGTCGGACAGTACCCACCGCCGCCGGCCACGACGCACCACGACGCAATCGCCGCCGCCCACGAGCATGTGCCACCTGCTGAGAAGCATATAGCACAGCTGTATCCATCGACTATTCTTCGTGGCGCCTACTCCTAAAAGGGGTTCATCTCGTGTCGGGTAATTTTTGACAACTTATGATTCTAGTTACCCTTGCCTATATCTTTCATCCGACGAATTACGCTCCGGTCACTTTATACTTATTTTATCTTTTTATTCAGTCATAATCAATTATCATGCATGCTGCAGATTTAGTGATAGTGCTGTAATGTTTTGTAGAGCATGGAAGCAAACATGGGTGACATTAATTGTTCTGTTGTAACATGGTGCAAACTAGTAGATGGTATGTCACCAAGACAACGAGGAGCACTGTCTGGATCAGGAATAGAGTGTATGCTAGATATTCAGCCGATCAAGATGCGTACGGGTTTGCTGCGGTATCTCATACAAGCATATGAGCATACCCAAAAAAAAATCGTGTTTAATAAAGATAAGAAGGTTGAATTTACCGTTAGTGCACAGGACGTTTATAGCATTTTTGGGTTTCCAAATCGAGGCCTAAACATTTTTGAAATAGTACATCAAGAAGGGAAAGATGCTAAAACACGTGTACCTGAAAATTTTCTCAATCGCAACACAGAGAATATAGTCATTAATGAGCTAATCCATGATATTATCGAGAGTGGTGCCACGGACGACGTGTTCTTACAGAAGGTGGTTTTGGTTCTCATTTCCACGGTGCTTGCACCGTCCTCAAGAAAAATTGTGAATCCAAGTTATTATTGCCTAGTGGAAAACGTCGACCGTATAAAAAGGTTAAATTGGAATGCATTCACGTTAGAATATTGTCTGGAATGCCTTTCAATTGTCAAAGAAGCAGGGAAAGTGAAGCGTCAATGGCCAAATGGAAACTTAGCCCTCATACAGGTATCATCATTTGTCAACTATTTAATTATGCATTGCAATTATTTGTCATGTCACCTACAATGGTATACTTTATATTCAGATCATGTACTGGGAGAAGGTACGTCCGGTGTCTGCTCCAGCATTCAAAGAGATCCAAGTTCTTCGTATGTACCCTCTTATGAAAACTTGGACCGAATTGGAATCGGCCAAACGAGATAAGTATGAAAGTACCTATGGTCGTGCTCATGGCAAAGTAAGTGACTTTTTATTGTTGATATTAGTTTGATAAGTTCATTTTAAAATAAACGCTACATGCTGCATATTTTTGAACATGCAGATCGAAGACGATATCTCCTTTGAACATAGAATATTGAGTCTACAAAAAGATGAGCCCGTATCAAAAGAAAAAGGCAGTTCTGGGAGAACTAGAGGATCTACTAGTAGGGCCACACGTATTGACTCCTCCTCATTGGAGAAATTTATGGAGTGCATCGATCGCCTTACTCAGGAGCAAACACGGCTTACTCAGGAGCAAACACGCCTTAGGAATGACATGCTTCTTCTTCCAGAGATATGTGCAGAGGTAGCACACATGCTGACCTTTAATTCATACGCATAATTCCTTTACATGTGGTATAACAAAGTGACTTTACACCTTGTAGAGAGTTCTTGAGAAGTTAAACACGAAAGGTATACTTTACAACCCTTTTGATGAGAAAGCTTCTGAAGGCGAACATGAGGATAGTAACAAGGACCGTTATAGAAGCAAATATTACATGGACGGTGCCAATGATAATTATGTCAACAGCCCACATCCGGCTGCTAACATGGAAGATCTAGAAGTCAATAATGAGGACCTCGATGATTCATTTGTCGCCACGACTGCACCAACACATGGATTACAGGATGTGGATGGTCTTAAAGAAGATGCGTCACACAAGTTATCTCCACATGGGAATCTCATCTATGGCTCTGGTTCTAAAGTTGATCCATTCCAAATACCTGTACATGTAGGTCCTTCAGATAACATATCGACATCATCTTTATCGTCTTTATCGTCATCCGGGTTTGCATATAACAAGTCAAAGAAGACGGCAGTTAGAAAACGGTTGCCATCAAAAGTTCTCAAATCCCCATATTTGGCGAACAAAGGCGGCAAACGGACTAAGCGATCTCTGAAATATAGCAAAGGTAAAGCTCATATATTATTTTTATGCATGTGTCACATAAGTACGTACCTTTGAATTTACTAACCTCAGTGACCTCAATTTTCAGGTTATGCACCTTTGTTTGATCCTACGGATGGCACAAATAATATGACTGTTGTACACATCACAGCTGCTGTGTCATTAGTAGAAAAAGTATCATTGTGCGATCGCTTGTGCAAAAAAAAATTATTCAAAGTTGGTGAATTGAGGCTGACCGCTTATCACATTGCACCAATCTTGCGTCATGAGTGGCTAACGGGTGACGTATGTATCATTAATGCTTTCCAATTAAATATTATGTTTTCATATATCAGAGTACTATTTAATTTTTCAAACCTCGTTACCTTACAGGTCATAAATGCTTATATTTTGCACTTATCATTTAGCGGTATGTTCCCTGATCGTATTCTCACCACATCATGGAGAACACAGTGGCTCATAGAGTTCAAAGCAAAAGGTAAAGTTTGCTATTCACCGTACAACGACCAAAAAGCAGTTGAATTGTCCGGTGCAGTACAAAGATGCATCGATGAATATTTCAAGACAAACAAGGTAACCCTAAGTCATTTAATCATACGTGTTATACTTGTATGTTCTGCTAACTTTGACAAATAATATAATGCATATGTAGCTATATTTTCCTGTCAACGTCAACAAAAACCACTGGATAACTGTTGTAATGCATAGAACAAAGGAGGAGTTTCAGGTTCTCGACTCTTTTAATAATATGACGATGTACTTGGACACGATTGAAACTTTGGTATGTTTTTTTATTTCATTCACCTATTGCCATATTTTAAATGCAGATTGCTTACTTATTGCAATAACTATTTGTTTACTTTACAGAGATCCGAACTAGGAAATGATATCAAAGAAGCAAATTCGGCCTTGTCCAATTGCTATCCGGATGTGTCCAAATGGCCTATAATTCCGTATGACACGCCGAAACAAACTGATGGGTTAGTACATGTTTATAAGTTAATCTCATTATATATGTATGCATTTCAATACACTTAATTAGTTTATTCTTTTTGTACCAGAAACTCCTGTGGACTATTTGTCATAAAAACAATGCAACGCTGGAACGGAGATGGATGGAGCGAACAATTTTCTCAGGTTGGTCACCGTTATCCAATACATGTAGAGTCAACATGACGTGGTTATGGCATCATATCAATAACTTGCAAACTATTTCATTGTAGACTGAAGTTGACGGCTCCCGGGAGACTGTTGTTGGTGAAATAATTTTTTCGCCTATCAACGAGCTACTTAAAGTGAAAGAGCGATTTGTAAAGATGATGGACGAGACTAATGGCGAGAATTAGCTAGTAATATGACTTTACACGGATGGGTTTTTGTCCCGGAGAAGGTTTCCCATTCGTGTGACAGTCTTATTTTTTCTTTTCCTATTTTGTAATGGTTGAGAACTTATTTGGAGTTTGCGTATTTGTAGTGGTGGAGAACAATTTATTTCTATATTTATATTTGGATTTCACGTTATATGAGATGCCCGTGCATCTTTATGTCATAACCAGTGCACCCGTTAGCCAGGTTGCACTGGTGAATAATCTAAACAACTACTTTTTATTAATTGCATGACATGTATATATGAAACACAAGCTAGTAGATAATACATAGGTAAAATACGTACGGCATACAAATGATATATGATGCTAACAAACGAATTTAACGAAACAATTAAGAGAACTAAGATAAATAAAACGAATTAAACATTATCGTCATCAACACGAACGACAATCACTTCTTCATAGTTGTTCTGAAGAGCAAGCACATATTGCTCGTAAACAAAGCCGATACTACATGTGATGACGAACGCCGCTTGTAGCCTCCGTCGGCGTCACCGAACAGCGGTTGCATGAATGCGGCTAAGTCCCGAAAAACCAGTTGCGCGCGCCACACCCCAAGCCGCTACCTTCAAACCATCAAAACATGCCTACGGCACGGTCAGGATAAGATGAAGAAGCTGCTAAAGGCATGAACTCTAAGCGTGTGAGTGAGTGATGTGCCTCTGATGTGGAAGACAAAAATGATCGTGTGGAAATTGTGCCTCTCTAGATAGCTAAGATGGAGCGCTCCATGCATGAAAAAACTGTGTTCATCGCGTGGAAATAGCGCCTCTCTAGATAGCTACAGCCTGAACTCTTAATGGCCAGACATTTCCGCAGACTTTTCACTTAAGCCGGACGGACAGTCTTGCCTTCCACGCCCGGACTGTCCTCTGAGTGCTAGCCGGACAGTCTTGGTTGGAAACGCGAAAAGAATATCAGTTCCAGATGGGGGCCAGACAGTGCCCCAGACTTATCCGGCCCTGTTGTCTCGGGCAATCGCTGAATCCGGCCGGACAGTCTTGCTGTCCAAGAACGGACTGCCCGCTCAGTGATAGCCGGACTGTCTTGGTTGGAATCGCGAAAAGAACATCAATTCCAGAGGCCGGCCAGACCGTTCACCAGACTTGTCCGGCCCTGTTGTCTTGGACAAAGCACAACGCTGGCCGGACAGTCTGGCCAAATATGCCACAACATGTCCGGGGCGGGAACTCTTGCCGGCGTACTGCGCCGGTAAGCTAGCGACGCCGGCGATCTCGCGGCGGCCACCTCCTCGGGCGTCCGGCGATCAAGCCGGCCAAGACACCTGATGGCCCAACGATGAGCTGGCGCACCCCCTGCTTGATCCGTGCCGGCGATCACTTTTTCCGACGAGCCGGCGACGATCCGGCGACGAGCCGGCGATGAAGAACCACCATGGATATACATGTACTAATCTTATACGTATACGGGTACTCTAACATACAGATGTCATATAATTTTCTTGTGGGTCATACGGGCTTGTACAGGGCTTTCTACAACTTAATTATTACAATCATGCCATTTGTTATGAAGAGGTACGGAAGGATCTTAGCCATCCTTGTGTTTGAGTTAGGGGGGGGGTGTACCGAAGCACAGGCCTTGCTCCAGATGGACTTCTGCTCCTCGATTAAATCTGCGACTCTCCATATACACTCCACCTGCACCACCCCACGGTTGCAGCTTACAATTTCGCCAGTGTGAGACCACCTGCGGCTGCCATTAGACTATGGGGAAATTATCTGTAATAAAAGAGACTTTTCTTCATATGAAATTTTCCCCGCGCTAATCGCACGTCCAACCCAGCAAGCCCATATGCACATGTTCGTGGTTTGTCCTAAGCCTGCAGCGGAACTGCTTCTTTCCTCTTTTTTTCTCTGTGCTTTTTCGATCGCACGCCACCGACAAATTGCTGGCAAAATCTTCATACTGCATCGGCGTTCTGTGCCAGCTATGGCACCCGCGTGTAGCTGCGCCCTCCTGGGGAGGAGCTAACGCTCAGCATCGCACAGCCGGTTATAACACACGCGTGTCACTCGGACAGCGAGGACCGCCGCTCGTCGCAGAGCTCCTCTCTGTCGAAAACATGCGCCACGCGCCTCAAGTTTCCTCTGGGTCAAGCCTGTCTGCAGGACTCAGCCTATGTGAGCATAGGCTAAACCTCCATGCAGTAAGTCCTCTTCCCCGGCATTAACCGCCATGCAGCGCGCGTGCTGGCCCTCGCCCCTCCTCCCGCCCAGCGTGACCATCCACACATTGAGCAGCGATAGAGGTGTACATGTCTGGCGCAACATCCTCATACAGCAGCTATGGCGGCGGCGGCCAAGCGCATACCCGCGCATGAGCTGGTCAGCTGGTGTACCAGAATATGCACCCTTGCCTTGAGATCGGTCGACGCACGCGACGTGCCTTTGGCTTGATCAGACGCTTGCCACGGCAAGCCGCCCTGGCCGGCGTGGCCTTCTCAAGCACCCCATCCTCCTCCTCGACTCCTCGTGTCTAGCTCCAATCCCTACTTGTCCTCATGTTTGTCTTAGAACTCACTGTCTCTTGCCATGGAGCCGCCAGTTGTATGGCCTCCTCGAGCAGCTTATATGTGTGCTATTATTTCCTTTTGTTCTTGTTCGGATTCCGATTCAGAGATCTCGGGGACGATTAAGCTAGTTGGGGTTGTTTCATAGGTGATGCGGAGACTGTGTATCGAAGATCTGGGTGGCTGTTTGTTCTGTGGGGCTAGATTTAGCTTGTGTGATTCGTTTCAGTTTGTGTGCCGTCGATGGCCGATATTCCACCAGCTGTGCGCCGTCGCGGCCGTGGCCAGAAGCGCTTTGTTAAGCTTTTTTTTCGCGCGTTGCTTCTGTTGTTGGATTCCCTTTGCTCTCTCTTGCTCGTGCTGCTGTTTGGCCTGATGGCGGTTGATTTAGAGCATCTCCAACAAACGCGCTATAACGCGGACGCGCTAAAAAAATCGCCAGTATACCACGCGCGGAGACGGAATCGGCCCTCCAGCAGGCGCGGTATCTGCGGCGGCGCTGCAAATTTTTTTGGACGCGCGGGCGTTTGCACTATCCGGAGCACCAAATGTTAGGCGTCGGCTGCAGCGCGCGGTAACTCTTCGGATGCGCGCGAATGCCCAACGGGCTGAAATTCCCCCCTCCCCGGGCCCATGCCCTCCCCCCCCCCCCCCCCCCGCGTCGCCGCCGCCGGTCGATTCCACCCGCCGGCCGCGCTGTAGCTCGCCGCCGCGCCGTAGATCCACCTCGCACGCGCCTCCTCCCGGCGCCGTCAACCCGCGCCGTGGCCTGACGCCGTCGCCCAAGACGCCGCCGTTGCTCTCTCTCCCCGCCTCTCTCCGCACCGCCGTCGCCATGGCGTCGAGCCTGCTGTCAACATGGCGCCGCCAAGACGCTCGCCGGTTTGCTTCCAAGGTATGCGCTTCCGCCGGCCGCCATCATTTTTAGCCAATTTTCCCGTAGTAGCTAGTGGTAGTGAAGTCATTTTATACGTGTATTTGTAGAGTTCATCATCCGATACATCGGATGACGAGTACGACCAAGAGGAAGAGGAGAACATATCCATGCTATTAGCATACCGCGCCGTCAAGAAGCCAAAAATAGGTGAATCGGTGTTCGGTAGACAAAAGTTGCGGAGAGAAAGGATTGAAGGGCATGAAAAGTTGATGCGGTCCTATTTCAATGAGAATCTGATATTTCCTGAAAACTATTTTCGGCGGCGTTTTCGGATGAGCATCAACTTGTTCAAGCACATCGCAACGGAGGTGACCAGGTATGATCGATTCTTTGAGCAACGGAGAAATGCCGCCGGAGAACTTGGTCATAGCACATATCAAAAGGTGACCGGCGCCTTGCGTATGTTGGCATATGGTATACCGGCTGATCTAATTGACGATTATTTGGCCATGGGAGAGAGTACTTCTATCTTGTGTGTGAAGCGCTTTGCCGTGGCAATTGTGAATGTTTTCGGATCTACATACTTGAGAGCCCCCAATGCTCAAGACACGGAAAGACTTTTGGAGTTCAACGCCGACCGAGGATTTCCAGGTATGCTTGGCTCTATTGATTGTATGCATTGGAGTTGGAAGAATTGTCCAGCGGCATGGCATAGACAATTCAAAGGGTACAAGAAGGATCCCACGATAGTCCTTGAAGCGGTCGTCGATCATGAGACTTGGATATGGCATGCATTTTTTGGAATGCCCGGGTCTTGCTATGACATCAATGTTCTTCAACGGTCACCACTAATGACAAGACTTGCAATGTGGGAAGGTCCATCGGTGGAGTTTGAAGCAAATGGTCACAACTACAACTATGGCTACTTCCTCGCCGACGGCATATATCCAAGGTGGCAAACATTTGTGAAGCCAATTAGTCATCCACGAGGTAAGAAACAAACCCAATTTCACGTTGCACAAGCAGAGGCTAGGAAAGATGTAGAGAGAGCATTTGGGATTTTGCAAGCTCAATTTACCATTGTGAGGTGGCCGGCTAGATTTTGGGACCAAGAGTGTCTTTGGTATATCATGACCGCTTGTGTCATCATGCATAACATGATTATAGAGGATGATCGTGGGAAAAATGTTGATCATACCCACTATGAGTTGATGGGGGTTCCCGTGCAAGTGAGGAGGTCCACACATAGGATTGCCCGGTTCATTGCCTTATACCATGCTATTCGCTCCAACGACACACATGATGAGCTCCAAAAAGATCTCATGGAAGAATGGTGGAATTGGCATGGACAACAATAGTTGCATACTGTTTGAAAACTATATGGTGTATTGTTTCAAAACTATGTTGTATTGTTGTATGTTGATCCGTAAACTTGTTATATTTGTTGTGAACAATTTGTTGTATTTATTGTATTTGTTGTGAACAATTTGTTTATTTATATGGTATATTTATTTGTGAATTTATGAAGTTTGTTCGATCTTCTTTGATGCATAGTTGGGTGTGAATATTGTTTCCGCCGGCGCTGCGTGCTGTATAATGACGCGCCCGGCGAAGGAACGTTTTTGGCGCTCGCGACCTCGCTCCAGTTTAGCGCTTCCGGTGGGGGAAAACTCGCTCCAACGCGCGGTATACGTTTACAGCGCGCTAGCAGCGCCGTTTCTAGCGCCAAAATTTAGCGCGACTGGTGGAGATGCTCTTAGTTTCTGGTTGTAGAGCGGGCGCATTTGCGAGATGGTGCTTGTGTGGGTGATTTTGCGGTTTTGGGGGTGGAAATCTGCCGTCTGGACTGGGTTGTGATGAAAGGGGACTCTGAACGAGAGTTTGATGGCAGGATTTTTTTTGACAGAAGTTTAATGGCAGGATTAGGTTGGTATGTTGTCGCTGTTTACATTTATTTCCTCTTTTCTCTAGCTCTACCTACGGCGATCCTTGGAGCGCCGCTGCCACCACAGCCGTCAGCTCCAGTTCAGTGTCTGGCTCGCAAGGATGGTGGTAGGTGCCGGCCCCCTCACTCATGCTACAACATCTCGCCTCCTGTGGCTGCCCTGTGCCCCTGTCCTCCGCAACCTCAACTCCATGTGCCGCCACGAAAGTGACGACACCTCCTGCTTCAGAACTGCTCGCTCTGGGCCTCCCTTGATTGATTTTTTAACAAATATAGACCTCTGTTGAGCATTTGGCAAAAATAACCTGCACCAAAATCAATTGACAAAACTAACCTGGCGGAACAGGTAAAAGAGACACGTGTCTTTTTCCGCCATAGCGTGCGGCGGAACTCCATGACCGCCATGGGGAGTGGCGGAAGGCTGGTCCAGCCTTTGGCGCTGGCGGAAGGTGATGTGGCATGCAGATTCCCTAGCCCGGGCGCTCTGCATAATAGCTCCATCGCTTCATCTTTTGTTCCATTCTAGCAGGACTCAACCAATGCAATTGTTGGTACCATTCTAGTAATATTTCTTTGATCTTGGAATTTGGGACTGATAGGAGAAAGAAAGAAAGAAAGCCGTTGATGACAACTGTTTTGGCACAAAAAAGGACTCACACGCAGATACATGCTCTGTAGAATGCAGCGCTGCAGTATAACAATTTCATTACCTGTCTCCCGCCAACGCCAACGGCGGTACACAACCTTCCGCCATTCCCTGTGGCGGGTATACAGCTCCGCCATATGCTCTGGCGGGAAGAACACGCGTCTCTTTTTCCTCTTTCCGCCAGGCCAGTTTTGGCATTTGATTTTATAGGAGATTATTTTTGACAATCATTTTCAGCAGAGGTTTATATTTGTAAAAAAATCCCCTTGATTCCGACCGGGTCTACGACCTAGCTCTAGATCCTCCTCTACACCCTTTCATTCCAGTGGATGCCCCGGCAAGCAGGTCGTCGTTGCCCTCCTGTCCTCAATGAGCGGGATGCAGACATGGTAATTCTATCTCATCTTGTTGATTTGGTTACCCTCTAGAATGCATGTATGGATTTGCAGAATATTTTCCATGGTTCTCTGAACTTAACATCTATGCTAAATCTAGAGGTAAATCATTTTGATGTGCAGTTAAAGCAAATCTATGCTTATGTTCAACCTTCATACACCATTTTCAGTACGGATTTTAATGGCCATGGAGATATATCAGCTGCTAGCATCTTGTCAATGGCGAGCTTGTGCCAACCTTGTACCACTCTTTTCTCGCTACACGTCGTGAAGACATGGATTCGTGCATAGGTTCAGATCCTGTAATCCTCCGCTCATGTCATATGCGAGTAGATCAGCAACTAACCTTTTTTTTTGTTTCTTGCAAGGTGGCATCCACCATATCTTGCATGACAAATGCTTCATCTTTTGCCTCTTTGGTGTACTTGATTGATGTGCTGCGAGCAACAAATCTCAGTTTAACATTTCCTGCAGCATACCATCAGGTCAGCTATGCTCTTGGATTGAAAGACTGTAGTTCTTTTTTTTTCAAGGATACGTCATGGAAAGACGTATCGGTTTCAAGGAGAAGGGCCAAGCGGCCAATACATCGCTGTCGACACAGACGTCGAGAGCGCCACTCCACGCTGCCTATTCTAGAACAGCAAGAAAGGGAAAAAAAAACACACACCAACTACTCGCCAAACCTCCACCTATCCACAAAGGCAAGCTCTGCCCGAAACAGGCCAGCGGCCTTCCACAACCCGGCTTCCATGCGAATGGTACGCATGACTGCCAGCGGCGAAGGAGTGGCTCCCTCGAAGACGATGTCATTCCGATGTCTCCACAGACACCAGCATACCAGGGCAATCCCGGTCCAGAAGTCTCTGATATCGGCCGTCCTTCCACGCCATGATTGCAGCCAGTCGGCGAGAGAGATCCCTTGCGGCGGCAGTCTATCTTCTCTATCCCACCAGCGAAGACAAGCAGCCCACACCGTCCGAGCGAGCACGCAACCAAGCAAAAGGTGGGTGATGGTCTCCTGAACTTGGTCGCAGAAGGGGCACGCCGAAGGGCGCGGAAGGCGGCGTCTCTCAAGTCTGTCTGCCGTCCAGCATCTGTCACGCAAAGCTAACCAGAGAAAGAATCTACACTTGGCCGGGGCACGGGATTTCCATATCTGAAGGGCGCCTGCCATAGGCACATTCCCATGGAACATGCCGAGGTAGCAGGAGTTCGCTGAATAGGTATCCTTGGAACCCCAAATCCATCGAAAGCTATCCGGGACACCTTCAGTGACAGTTAGCCCCTCCACGCGGTCGGCAACCGCTAGCAACTCATCAATGGCGAGAGCATCCAGATCAGTGGGGATGTCATCCAACCATCCACCCTCAAGGCAATCCTTGACCAACCTTGACCGAGACAGTCTCTTCGGGATCAGAGCAAAAAGGTTTGGCGCAAGGTCCTTCAAGCGTCCATCCGGTAACCATTTGTCTAGCCAGAAAAAGGTGGAAGCACCATCGCCCACTACCGAAGAGGTAGCGGCCTCAAAGACCTTGGTAACCATGGAAGGCACTTGGATATCAAACTCTTTCCACGGCCGTGAAGCCTCCACTCGGCTCAGCCACAACCACCGCGCCCGTAGCGCAATGTTCATCATCCGGAGGTTTATAATCCCCAGCCCACCGAGCTCCTTCGGCATACAAACCCGGTCCCATCCTGTAGTTCTTTGATTTATGTTTTTACAGAGGATTTGTTAATTTCCTGCTAGATATAGTATAAGTTTATAGACGTAGATGATCTTGGCTGGTTTCTGTTGGTACCCGTTATCCCTTTTATTCTGACATTCTTTTAGATGGGGCCTAAGGTGAGTAAGCTGGTTGCTTTGTGCATGGAGACAGAATAACTGGGTCTTCAGTATTTTGTTTTGAGATAGTTTCTCTTATTAATTTCATCTATGTGTGCTTTTCAAAGTTTGAAGAGAGGGTAATCTGCTGTATGTATGATTGATTTGATTTTCCTCGTGCAGCTGCAATCTTTTAGCGTGCAATTATTATCGAAGTTCAGGATAATGTTATTTGTATTGGCATTCACCTTCTAATATTGTTTTTACTTGCACAGAGAAAAGGAACATCATCACACAAGCATATAATGCGTGGCCAAGCTCTGGTGAGGCATGCCTACATCATTCAGCTGATTCAGGATGATGTGGGACCAGCATTATTTTGAGCTGAAGAACCATGAAAATGTGCATTACTGTTAGAAGAACCATGAAAATGCGGCCAAGCTCTGGTGATGTTGAAGCTCGTTTTCACATTTCTTAAAACAGGATGACTCACGGTTTTCTTTTATGAACTCCGGGAATGATGACAATATAGAAAAACAATCTTATATTTTGGAGATTTTTCCAATTAACGTGTTATTTGTACACATTATTATACCTTGCTATACATTATTGTGCACAGTTGTATTGCACAAGTAGATTATCTTATGTGTATATTTGTCTGTCTAATGATACATACATTTTAGAAATAACCAAATACTTAGAACTTCTATGAGATTATTGGAAGTCAAGCTCACATTTATAACGATATTCATTACTGTTGCGAACAAATTAATGCCATGGATGATGATCTAATTTACGACTCTCCTAAAACTGGAACAATTTCCTTGGCCTCTGCTTCAGTGTATTTTCTTCTTTGTAGTGCTTTTACATCCTTGGTCTCTGCTCGTGTGCATTTTCTCCTTTGGAAATGTTTTTACATCCTTTGCCTCTGCGAGATTGTCAGGCTCTTGTTTGGGAGACAGGTCCTGAAGTCAAGAGATACTGTTTTCTCTATCACGACTGTATTTACATGTATAATAATATATTAACATAATGCTAAATGTTACCCTTTTTTGAAGAAAGGGCGATGAACATGATCGTCAAAGGCAAGAAGCCATGCTTTCTCCCAAAGGTGAGATGTCCTAACAACTTCATGCTTAGCAAGGATAGGATCCCCTAACAATGCGCTTCTTCTTTTCTAAATAAAATGACACCATATTGTCCATTTTATTAAAAAAAGCATCTCTTGTGAGATGGTTCATAGTGCACTTCGACGCATGGGCGGGCCCAGGATTTTATAATGGGTATTCAAAATACAAAAAAAATCAAGTTAAGTAGAAGAAAATGAGGGAGCGAGGGTTTGAATTCATGATCTATTAATGTGCGCGCACTACTCAAGCCAACTAAACTATCGCCTACTTTGTCCATATTCTTGGATTGATCCCTATACAAACTAAAGCTAAATTGTTGGCTCTACCATATAATATGAAAAGTTTGTCAAATTTTTTGAGTATTCACCTGAATACCGATGAATTCACATGGGCCCGCCCATGCTTCGACAGTAAGCTCAGCTAACAAAATCAAAACAAAATAAAAAACACTATAGTACAAAAACAGCGTGGCAAGGCGCGCATAAGGATCTAGTACGGAAGTAATATTCAAGTGGTAAAAGTGGATTAATTTAAAATCAGCAAAACCAAGAGCAAATGACCATTTTGATAAACTCATAACAGCCAATGTGATGATTTGGTCACTGACAAATCTGAAACTATAAAATGAAGCCTGCAAATTTGTTCGCCCTGATCTAGATTTGACCCATTTCATAACTAAAATGCAGACACCGACCAAACTCAGTCACACACAATTCTCTGAACTGCAGGCTCATTTCCACTCAATCGCACTCAGTTTTGCAGAACGGAGGAACAGCAGTAATCAGACACATACGAACGAACAACAGATGCACAGTATTTGCACAGAAACAAGTCAGAATCTCGAACATCAGGTAGCAGCAACTTCGTTCCACGATTTCACATTACAGCTAGATCTAGTGCTAAGAAAACATCGAAAACTAAACAAGGTTGATTCCATTCCATCTAAAGCTTTCTTGAACGCGAGGCTGATGAGTGCGGGCAGACAAAAAAACACATCGGAATCTGCATCATGTATCGGCGTCGGCAAAGACGAGGTTGGTCATCTATCCGCCGAAGCCGTAGAGGGTGCGGCCCTGGCGCTTGAGGGCGTAGACGACGTCCATGGCGGTGACGGTCTTGCGGCGGGCGTGCTCGGTGTAGGTGACGGCGTCGCGGATGACGTTCTCGAGGAAGATCTTGAGGACGCCGCGGGTCTCCTCGTAGATGAGGCCGGAGATGCGCTTCACGCCGCCCCTCCTCGCCAGGCGCCGGATCGCCGGCTTGGTGATGCCCTGGATGTTGTCGCGCAGCACCTTCCTGTGGCGCTTGGCGCCGCCCTTGCCCAGCCCCTTGCCTCCCTTGCCGCGCCCGGACATGGCTCCGAGTAGGCGGCGCTGGAATTCCTGGCACGGTGGTGGTGGTGATGGTGGATTGCTGCTGCTGCTCCCGATTTGGCTGTGATTTGCGCGAGGGGAATGGTGGGGATTAAAAGGAGGGACGAGAGGTGGGAGAAAGGCGTGGCTGCCATTGGATGAGCACAGAATAGACGGTTCAGATCGCGATCCGGGAGAGAGTGCCGCGGATCGGTGTGGAGTGGCGGGCTGGGTCTGAATTTTCGTTCCGTCTCGAAAATTTTGGGCGCGCGAGGCGCCTTTGCCTTTCGTTCTCTTCTCTTCTGTTCTCTTTTTGCGAATCGAATTCAATTTGGTAGTCATGTCTTTTTTACAATGAAATTTTGAACGTCATAGGAAGCAGTTGAAATCAACGATTTTGTTCTTGAGGACTGAGCAGAAAGTTCCGGTATGCTAGGGCGTGATTTGTAGGCCGGATTCTGTGGACGGAAGTCAAAACTAGGCCGCGATCTATGTGTTACGACTTGCACGGTTTTTAAAGCAGTCTTCAGCTAGACCCACTGGAAAATGTCGAATCGGTTGTTTCGAGGAGCTAGGTCCGGGAGATCGCAAAATAGCCTGAAAGCGCCCACTTTTGCATGTGTGGAAAAGCACAAAAGATGCGTCAATAACTCCCACTCCTTCCCTCTCTGACTATCGTCAATGCCCGCTCATCCTCTCTCTCTTCCCTGAACTGACCGAGCGACATAGTCGATGGATGCTTCACATCCGATGCGGGATCCCCTGGCGAAGGTTGCTCCCCGACGGGCCGCATCGAGTGTGCGCTCCGTCGCCAAGTACGTAGCCGGCGGGTGGAACTGACATGTCTTCTCGATCTGGGGGCAACACCATGAGGTGAGGAGGGTTTCTCCTAGTCATAACTACTCGTTTTAGCACATGGCTCTAGGTTTTTTTAAGAGAAAACATGTGTTGTCAGCTGCTTGCTACATAATAGTAGTTCTTTCTCTAAAAAGATCAGAGACAATTCAAAGCACGTGTGGTTGAAACAAATACCTAGATTCATTGTTCCCACTTTTCACATCTAGTCCAAGTTTCCTATGAACTTGGAACAATGTACCGTTTCAATTGCATCATGGTGGGTACATGTCAATAGGCTTTCGCATGTGCAAACATTTTCGTCTAAAACTTTGATCCTTAGATAAATTTTTCTTTCATTTTGATGTGTGCCTGTGTGGTCTGGCTAATATTGTCCAAAGATTGTACCAATCATCTGATATGTCAGGTACAATGAGCTCTATATATTCAGTAAAATAAACTCTTCCGAGTTGTATGGCCTCTATTAGTTTGCATAGCTTACTTTCAGCGATATGGATGATAGCAATGTGGGTGATCATGACATTTTTTGGATCACCATTTTGTCCGCATATATTAGATTTTATTTTGTGTTGTTTATAGCAAGGACCCTTGATTCTAGTTTTGCCCCGGGCCCCCAAAATCCTAGGACCGGCCCTGCTTTCGTCTAAGGATGCCTGGCCATTGGACCGATGATTCAGGGTGGGACATTACGACTACGAGGTGGGTACGTTATCTGAGCCGAATGCCTTCTAAAGAGCAACAGAGGTGTGCGAAGGTTGGCTCAAGCGCCGATTCTGTCTCAACTGGCTTTTATTTCATACCTACATTGGATCAAAGCACTTTTTTTTGCAGAGCTAGTAAAATCGTCCATCCACTTTTCTTTAAGGCATCTGAACTTATTTTTTGTGTATCCGAGGAATGTATAGGTATGTTATGAAGTGTCAGACTAGGTGGTTGATTTTGGTAGAACGGATGTATAATGCCACGGAGTACATTGTACGTACGGGCGTTTGAGTAGACGCGTAAGCATAGGAAACAATGATTTAATGGATAGCATCGGTGCATGAGTTCCTATCCCAATGCTAATAGCACTGCGCAAACGCTGAATATATTTTTCCAGCGTCTGGATGGCACCTGCCCCCTGAGTACAATCCACTGCGCGAGGGAGAAAAGGCAAAGCGCCCGCCGCCCGGCGTCTAATTCGCGTCGACGCTGGGGACAATCCCACGATCAGACGTGATTCTAGCCTGGAATTTCATCCTAGCGTCTGCTCTTAGCGCTCCATTGTAAGTGCCCCAAATACAACCACCAATGGTGCTAAATAGGTGGAGCTGTTGGTGGAGGAAAAACAACCCGTGGTGGGCGAGTAGCAGGAAGTCGTTCCTGGAAGCAGTGCACGGGGAGGGCCACTTGTGCAATCAAGCATATGGAAGATTGAAATTGTCTGTCTAGTTTTGTGCCCATCGACTGCAGATAGAACAAGCTGCAACTCGAGTAAAGGTTCTACACTTTCACTGCGTTGAGATATCTGCAGACTGCAGCCGGCCCATCCTCTTCAGAAACTTCTATACACACTTTTTTTAGGGGATTCTATGCACACGTGAACATGGGAAGTTGGAACCTAAGGTCAGTCATGCGAACGAACAATGAGCCAGCAAGCACTCAACCTACGCTGCAGATTAAGGACCCCTATGCATCGCTTATTGCGAGCTCAAGTGCCGCCTCACTCGCTTGGGCCTGTGAGTGAGCTCCTTAGTTCTAAAAAAGTGAGCTGCTGGTACACTAGCAATAACGTGTGCATGCGAAACAATATTAGAAAAAGCTTTCAAACCCATTTTTTTCAGGAATATTATGGTTTTAATATATACTAGTTGAATGCCCGTACGTTGCTACGGCTCACTTAAATTTTATTTTCTGGTTACAAATTTATATATAATACATATAAATTTCAAACGTAAATAAATAATTAGACATTGTATTCTAGCAAAAATAAAATTCTATTTTACTTAAAAGTTAATTCAAGAAAAAGCTACAATAAGATACAATATGCATAGAAAACAACCAACATGTTAGTATTGACACGTATTATTTACATAGGTGAATACCCGTGCCTTGCCACGGGTTCTCAAATTTTTCTGTCACTATCATTATGCTTCATAGTCATCGAACTCCAATAGTATCGCCATATATTCCACAATCCTCCTATTTCAACATGTCACTCGCTAGTAGTTCACATAACCTAGGATATTGGAGTTTATATGAGGTAAATATATAAGCAACATTGATCAAAATTATCTTGGCCCATATTCCATGGATTTGAAATCTAAAAAATTGTGTGTCAAAACATTGAAATATGGCTAAACCTTTGTTTGAATGTCATATCGTAATCTATTTAACACTTCTGTCTCCACAAAGTTAACATGTAATTACTTCACAGACCAAAGCCATATTAGAAATTCTTAAATGAATTTCCAAACAAGATATAGTTTTACAGAATACCAAGCTAGAACATATAATTTGTCAATCTACCGAATAATCGCTTTAGGTCCCGGGCACCTTGCAGCCTCGTTTTGTATTTTTTTTGAAAATTAACATTTTCAAGTTTCAAAAGGTTCCAATATAAAATTCCAGATGTTACGTATTTTATGGACGTGTAAAATCTCAACGTGATATAGTTTGTATTTCGACCTACACAAAAATGTGAAATACTGACCAGCTGGGAGGTTTTTGAATTTATAAGTGTTCACCATCTTAGATTTAGAATTTTGTCTTTTTTACACAGCCTAAAATATAGACATTATATTATGGGTTGATTTTTTGCACACAGATAGAGGTCATGATTATCTACGTGCATAATTATTTTCAATTTTTTGACACTTTAAAACGTCAATTTCAGATAAATTAAAAAACCGAGCTCCATGGTGCCCGGGAGCCAAACGACGTACTCATCAATCTACTCCCTACTTCTCTAATTGCATCAAAATGTTTTTAATAAAACATTCTATTTCCTTTGTGATAGAAAATATTTTGTCTAGGTATACTATTTTTTGTACATTCTGTCATTCTAACATCATGGGCGCATTAAGATTTAATTAATATTATTTTTAGATAAACTCTCTTACAAAAAATATCTATGTATATAACAAACTCATCACATTTGTTGCGAACTTACATGCACTAAGACTCATGAATGAGAGATTTACAAACAAATTTTCTGAAGAGGCTCCTTCAACTGCTATCTATATTAGGGCTCCAATGGGGGCATGAAATTTGAGCTTGACGTACACAGGTGCGACACCAAGCTCTTAATCAATAAGAGGATTGTAAGCTTCTTACCTGGTTGTAGCTTTGCTCTTGATCCAGCTAGAATGGATCCCTGACTGTTTGTTTTTCAGGTTTAACTAATGGTCGGATTCTGTTGGTTTTGTATCTGGTCAAACTGGCTGCTAATCTTGTGGAATCCATGGTAGCAGTTTGATCATATCCAATACTTCTGTCACCGAATAAACCAATGAAGTAGACTACTATTCGTAGTATTCCCATCAAAAGAGCAAGGTTGCATCTAGCTAACTTTGATTTAATCAACTTAATTACGTAGTGAAAGGTAGAGGGGCAAAATTCAGCTACACTTAGTACAGCAGAGAACGATCTAGCAGTAATCTTCGTTTCCATGTTTGCTCGTGTTGCCACTTGCCACACATGAGAATGCAACACGATGGTCAGCGGCTACATCCCAGCTCCTTGTGCCTTCCCGTCGTGGTGGACGCTGGGCAAACACCATATCTGCAGGAGTGTAGCCGCCCCTGTCTCAACAACTATACCTCCTCGACTCTTGGCAGTGGCCACATCTCTGAGCTGACTGCGGGCAGTGATGCAAATTCTTGCAGACACTGAATTTTTTTACCACGATTCGGTTGTTAATTAAGTTTCAATGTTGCAGAGCAGGAATTGATTCGATTTTGGGAGGACCAATCAATGGCGTTCTTGGTGTTGTCTGAAATCTGCAGGCTAGAGTTGAGCTGGTATTTAGGTTCCGCTTCTGACATATGAGCGCCGAAAAGACAAGTCTTCAGGTAGGAGGCCAGGGAGAGAGGGTGATTTCTCTCTCTCTCTCCTTGCTCGAATCCTCCCTCTCCCTCCCGTAGGGGCAGCACGTTGGCCTGCCCCGAACACTCTGCCTTCACCCGCGCCGACCGGCCGCAGCTCTCCTCCGCACGTGTCCTGCGCCGCCGGCTACTGCCGGTCGACAAGGGCCACCTCGATGGCCGGCGCCCGGATCTCCTCTAACCTGTATCTCCTCCCTCCCTTCCACACACGATGCCCAAACAATTTAGACGCTATTGAGGCGAGGTCGGCTGGCAGCGATGGAGGAGTTCTGTTTCGTCAAGACCGAATTGAAGGCCTTGTTTGGATACGGGAGTTTAGCCAAACCCATTTTCCGTAATCCAAAATAACGGTGTAACTAACTAAAATGGCATCATGTTTGGGTGGAGTAACTAAAACGGGAAGAAGGAAAACTCGGTTTCCACAAAACCAGGAAAACGAGTATTGACAAAAACGACTAATACTCGATTTTGGGAAAACGCGATTACACAATCCACGATTCAACGGATCTCGAGCAGGGTCCTGGGCGGCGACTGCCCGGCGGCCTGGTCATCTATGTGACTATGTCTGCGACCGTCGGTGAGCACCGGCGGAGACCACACCGCCTCGTACAGCTCGTCGAGCTCTAGGTCGCCGTGCTCATCGATGATCCCCGCACCTGCGCGCCGCTGCACGCGCGCCCACGTCTGGCTCCTGGTCACGGTCTGCATGGTGGGTGGTGAGCTCGACGACTCCTTGCCGGAGACGGCCAGGCTCCCGGCCACCTCGGCACCACTGCCGGCGGGCACACCACCTACGACTATTCAAGGGCCGTCTGTCTCGCCAGCTACAAGCACATCCGCAAGGACTGGGTGCCGCCTGCACGCAGCCGCGACGCCCGGCTTGAGCGGCAGCGCGGTGGTCGTGGTCAAGGAGCACCGCCGTTCATGCCGAGTTGCCGACGTTGGGCATCTTCTCGCGTTACACAAGGAGTGCACGTCGATATCCCGTCGAAGTGCTGGAAGATCCTGGCATCCTGCCTAGGACTTCCTGACGCTAGTTGCTGTCGGTCCCGTACGACGTGCTGCTCATGACGATGACCGGACGCCGAGACTTTTCTCGTCGGACAGGCCGCAGAGCAGTCTGCTCGGGCTTCAGTCGTGAGCCTACGTGCATCAAGGCAGGCGGCGTCCAGGACTATCCCCAGAAGGCAGGGAGCGGCAGGAGCAAGGCGGCCATAGGAATCGGAAGTGGAAGGTCATGTCGTCATTAGCTCACGGAAAGAGAAGATACTCCCAGGATATTTTTTTAGACCAGTTTTGCCCTTTTCTAGCCCAAACATAGTTTTCGTCGAACTGATTAGTAACAGAAAAATGATCAAAACTGGTTCCGCTAAAAATCGGCTGAAAACTTGTTTTCCTATAAACCCACCTTTAATACTCGCTATCCAAACAACCACGAAGAGGATCTGGTATTTCGTGGGGAGGAGACGAGGACTCTTGGCCTCGCGCGTGTGTCTGCCTGATTCCAGTTTAGGCGGACGACGGAGTACGGACAGTTTGCTTGGTTTTTTTTACGGACGAACGAGACATCGGTTTTCTAGACGTATGCGGACGACGGAGTACGGACAGTTTGCTTGGTTTTTTTTACGGACGAACGAGACATCGGTTTTCTAGACGTACGAACTGGTTTATTTACCTACCACGATTTTCTGACCATCACGTCCTCTAGCAATATTATTAGTAGAAATACATATTAAAAATTGTTCAGAAAAAAATCCAAGATCTATGAAAATTGTTTCATCCATTAGAAAATGTTTCACACTTAAAAAAAATGTTCATGCATTACACAAATTGTTCGTGTTTTAAGAAAATGTTCATGTATATCAAATTTTGTTCATCTTTTGATAATAAAATCAAAGTTCTGAAAAAAGCGTTCAAATAGGAAAAATGGTTCATATATATTATTTAAAATGGTCCACGTATTTTTGAAAAAATTTAGGCAAGTCAGAAATTATTATTGCATTTGAAAAAAATACTCACACATCTAAACAAATATGTTAAAAAAAATCATAGATTTAGAATAATGTTCACAGGTTCAAAAAATGTTCATGGATACAAAAATATGTATGTTCCATTGGTATAAATAAAGTATTCATGTTTTACCAGGAAAAAAAGGAAAGAGAAACACAACTAAACAGGAAAAGGAACCAAGAAAAATAAACAGAAAATAAAAAACGAGAGAAGTAAACAGAGAAAAAAATGTGAATGGACGTGGCTAGGCGGGAAGCATTGCGGGCGTGGCGAGAATCAAGCTCGATATACGCGATAAGTAGGGATTGCACAGATTTATGCTTTTCTCCAAGCTATAGACGAGTTGCCCTTCCCATATTAGAGAGTGCTAGGCCTACCACTATTTATAGTGGAAGTAACTTAGATTGCAACAAGAAGTGAGCCTAGCTCACTTGGCTAGGGAAGCGGATGTACAACTCAGCCACCCAGGTTCAAATCCCCATAGATGCGAATTTGTGTTCTTATTTTTTAAAAACCAAAATCGTTGTAGGGGCTTCCCCTACCGCATTTCCTTTCAAAAAAAACTTAGATTGTAACATACATCTACATGCAATGTCAACTATGCATTTTGATGATATGACATATATATTATTAAATAAGAAGAGAAATGATTGTGATAACTAGCTATGTTGCCATAATATCACACTTATCAAAAATAAATGAGTCTACAAATCTATACTTCTTATAAAGCAAAACCCCACTAAGGGGTCATTTAAGTTGTCTATCTCAGCATGTAAGCTATCCACATCACCCATAATATTAGCCAATCAATTGTCCATGTTATCCCACTAATATTAATTAATTAATATCTCTACATGCAATATATCCACCTCATCAATTCTTTTAAGCCATACAATTGAATACTTCACTATTTTTTGTTGGCAAATACACAAATATTTAACTTTAATTAAATTTAGCCTTTGAATATTGTGACCAATTGAATCTTCAGATTAATTTTAATGATTTTAATAGACAAGCCCATTTTATGTGTCTTATACACAGTAGATTTTTTAAAGAGAATCCCGCTGCAACGCGTGGGGTATTTTCTAGTTAATTAATAAGGCATTCTAAGTTACTATCATTATGATATTATGCACTATGGAGATAGTAACACCTAGTAGTAACATATGCATAATACTACGTCATGTTACTCCCAACTATGAGTAGTCTAAGGAATAGCATCTGGGCCCAAAACGGCATGATATAATTTTTTATGATATGAATTTGGGTTCTTATTTTTTTTAAACCAAAATCGTTGTAGGGGCTTCCCCTACCGCATTTCCTTTCAAAAAAAAACTTAGATTGTAACATACATCTACATACAATGTCAACTAGGCATTTTGATAATATGACATATATATTATTAAATAAGAAGAGAAATGATTGTGATAACTAGCTATGTTGCCATAATATCACACTTATCAAAAATAAATGAGTCTACAAATCTATACTTCTTATAAAGTAAAACCCCACTAAGGGGTCATTTAAGTTGTCTATCTCAACATGCAAGCTATCCACATCACCCATAATATTAGCCAATCAATTGTCCATGTCATCCCACTAATATTAATTAATTAATATCTCTACATGCAATATATCCACCTCATCAATTCTTTTATGCCATACAATTGAATACTTCACTATTTTTTGTTGGCAAATACACAAATATTTAACTTTAATTAAATTTAGCCTTTGAATATTGTGACCAATTGAATCTTCAGATTAATTTTAATGATTTTAATAGACAAACCCATTTTATGTGTCTTATACACAGTAGATTTTTAAAGAGAATCCCGCTGCAACGCGCGAGGTATTTTTCTATTTAATTAATAAGGCATTCTAAGTTACTATCATTATGATATTATGCACTATGGAGATAGTAACATCTAGTAGTAACATATGCATAATACTACGTCATGTTACTCCCAACTATGAGTAGTCTAAGGAATAGCATCTGGGCCCAAAACGGCATGATATAATTTTTTATGATATGAATTTGGGTTCTTATTTTTTTTAAACCAAAATCGTTGTAGGGGCTTCCCCTACCGCATTTCCTTTCAAAAAAAAACTTAGATTGTAACATACATCTACATGCAATGTCAACTATGCATTTTGATAATATGACATATATATTATTAAATAAGAAGAGAAATGATTGTGATAACTAGCTATGTTGCCATAATATCACACTTATCAAAAATAAATGAGTCTACAAATCTATACTTCTTATAAAGCAAAACCCTACTAAGGGGTCATTTAAGTTGTCTATCTCAACATGCAAGCTATCCACATCACCCATAATATTAGCCAATCAATTGTCCATGTCATCCCACTAATATTAATTAATTAATATCTCTACATGCAATATATCCACCTCATCAATTCTTTTAAGCCATACAATTGAATACTTCACTATTTTTTGTTGGCAAATACACAAATATTTAACTTTAATTAAATTTAGCTTTTGAATATTGTGACCAATTGAATCTTCAGATTAATTTTAATGATTTTAATAGACAAACCCATTTTATGTGTCTTATACACAGTAGATTTTTAAAGAGAATCCCGCTGCAACGCGCGGGGTATTTTTCTAGTTAATTAATAAGGCATTCTAAGTTACTATCATTATGATATTATGCACTATGGAGATAGTAACATCTAGTAGTAACATATGCATAATACTACGTCATGTTACTCCCAACTATGAGTAGTCTAAGGAATAGCATCTGGGCCCAAAACGGCATGATATAATTTTGGAGAGTGGATTTGGTGCTCACCCGGGTACCTACTCACCCTCAGAGCACCGTTGGATCTTGTATAGAACCGTTGGATTCTTCCGGTCACTAACAGCTAACAGACGGCGACTACACGGCATGCATGACATCAAAGATAGGACCTGTTTCGTAAAGAGTGAATAAAAAAAGCAAATTCTTGTCGTCAAGTGTGTTGTTGGAACTAATTTGTAATCTAGTAGCGCTAAATATCAGCTAGTAGCGGCTCGACCATCGGAGAGTGCCTTGCAGTCTCCCCGTCCGAGTCAGAGCAGGCGCCTGGGCTCCGGCGATGTGGCCAGCACCAGCGCCCCTGCCTCCACTCCTGACGCTCCGACCATGAGCCGCCCAGACGCCGGCACGACGCGCGGAGACGAGGAGCGAAGCTGACGGCAGTTCTGGACGTCACAGAGCAAGGGGCGCTGTTAGTGCTCCCAGCGCCAGTGCCAATTTCTCCGGCGGAAGCAGAGATGCCGCCGCAGAGCTGCGAGATTCAGAGAGGAGACGAGAAGCTCAGCCTAAACCTATCGATGCCACGAGAAAGAGAGCTTCAGACGAAACGGCGCGGCCTCGGTCCCGGGATCGCGCAGAAGCTGCGCCGTTGTCCGCTCGTGCCGCAGATTCCCGGTCTGCGCTGGCTACGGTGAGCTGGAAAGGGCTAGACGATACCGCGGCGGCACTGGCGCCGGCGCCGGCGATTGCGGAGGAAAAGGCACCGAGCGCTCCTCGCCACGCGGTCCAGCCGCAGAAGATGAGTCCCCTGCACGAGAAGATCCTGAAGACGGTGGATGAGCTGAAAGACGACCTCTCCGAGCTTTTCAGCAAATCCCCAGAGCTCAAGCCAAGCACGCCGCCACGGACACCTGCGCGCACTCCTCGTCTTCCCGAGCAACACGCCTCTCGCCCGGCCATCCCGGCCAGCAGAGCCCGCCAGGCTGCGGCCGCTGCTGCTCTGCATCGTCGCGGCAACGCAGGTTATGCTGTAGACAAGCACGGCCAAGCTGCTCCCCGCGGCTTGCCATCGCGACGGTATCGCAGGTGCCGGGCCGATCCGTGCGGCGGCGACGACGCGCGCCCTATGGGACCATGCCGCGGGCACAGCTGCTGCCATCGCGGCAAGCCCGAGTGCGGCAGCTGCAGAGGACACTGCTCCTCCTCTGGCCCGAACCTTCCGGCCTTCCCAGGATCTGCCGCCGCTGGGCGAGCAGGCCGGAGCAGCAGGCGTGCAGCGGAGAGCTGCAGCGGCCGGCGGCGAGAAGATAGAGCCCCTGTCAACGCGGGCGCTTGGGCGTCGAGGCCTGATACGTCTCCAACGTATCTATAATTTTTGATGCTCCATGCTTGTTTTTACACCATTTGCCTATTGTTTCGTTACACTTCGTGGCACTTTTATGCATTTTCCGGAACTAACCTATTAACAAGTCGCCACAGTGCCAGTTCCCTGTTTTCTGCTGTTTTTGTGTTTCAGAAGTGATACACAGGAAATATTCTCAGAATTGGACGAAACAAGTTCCTGAAGTCTTATTTTTCCCGGAAGCTTCCAGAGATCCGAAGAGGAGACGGAGTGGGGCCACGAGGTGGCCACACACCAGGGCGGCGCGGCCCAGGCCCTGGCCGCGCCCCCTACGTGTGAGACCGCCTCGGTCCACTCCTGACGATGCCCCTTGCCTATAAAGACCCCCCGACTGAAAAAAACTAAGGACCCGATCAATTTTCCAGAACACATCGCGATCCACCGCCGTCGTCGACCTGAAGATCGGGAGGGTCCAGAAGCTCTTCCCGGCACCCTGCCGGAGAGGGGAATCGCCACCGGAGGTCTTCTTCATCGCCATGCTTGCCTCCGGAGCGATGAGTGAGTAGTCTACCTTGGACTATGGGTTCATAGCAGTAGCTAGATGGTTGTCTCCTCCACCATGTGCTTCATGTTTAGATCTCATGAGCTGCCCTACATGATTGAGATCACCGTTATGTAATTCTACATGTTTGGTTTGTTTGGATCCGATGAATATTGGTGTTATGATTGAGTTGCTATACTGAAATATATCTTATGTTATCTCTATGTTGTTTATGATCTTGCATGCTCTCCGTTGTTAGTAGCTATCTTGGCCGAGTAGTTGCTAGTGACTCCAAGAGGGGGTATTTATGCTCGATAGTGGGTTCATGTCTCTATTTAATCTGGGGGAGTGACAGAAACCTCTAAGGTTGTAGATGTGCTGTTGCTACTAGGGAGAAAACAACATTCATATGCTCAAGGGCATATGCTTTGTTTACATTACACACTTTGCTTAATGCAATTATCTGTTATTCGCAACTTAATACTTGTGGAGTTCTCGGATTGATTCGCCACAAGTGGATTATTAGTCATAGATGCAGTTGGATGGCGGTCTATGTATTTTGTTGTAATGCCCAGAGTAAATTGCATAGTGATCTTCTCGACATATCACGTTTATCTTTATTCTATCAATTGCCCAACTGTAATTTGTTTACCCAGCATGTGTTATTTATCTTATGGAGAGACACCACTAGTGAACTGTGGACCCCGGTCCTATTTCCATCATATTGCTATCACCTGTTTACTTTACTCGCACTGTTTACTTTACTCGCATACTTCTACTGTTTTCCACTCGATACGCTCATAACCTTTGTTTCAAGCAAACCAGTGAGATTGACAACCTCATCGCAAGTTGGGAACAAAGTACTTGGTTGTGTGTGTACAGGTTCCACGTTGCAGCTAGCAAAGCAAAGCTTGGACGAGGCGCCATATATAAATTGTCTGAAGCTGTCGCTAAGCCAGTCCGCATCACCTTCAGTCGTATTGTCTGCTCTTCTCCTGATTGACATACCTTGGTTTCTTAACTGAGGGAAAACTTGCTGCTATCTTCATCAAACCTTCTCTTGGGGTTTCCAACTAGCCGGTTATTTACTTCATCAACTCGGTAGCATCAAGCTCTTTCTGGCGCCGTTGCCGGGGAAGAAGTGGAAGACCTCTGCAAGGGGAGTTTTTCGCACGCACATTCTTTACTTTGTTTTAAGTTTTGCTTTACTTTATTTTTACTTGCATCGTTTTATCAAAAACCCAAAAAAAAAGTATCCTTTATAGTTGTTTTTACTTGTCTTGCTTTATCATGCTTTCTATCAATGGTTGGTTTCTTTGAAACTAAATCTTTTTGGCAAGGTGGGTTCACGGAAGAGCAGCAAAATTATTATGATGAACACCGCTTGTCACAAAAAGGTAAACACTTATGGGAACAAATCAATAGATTGTATATCATTGCTAGAAATGTGTGCTCTACTTATAATGTTACCTATTGCTTTGATAGATCTTGTTGCTGTAGGAGGTATAAACACCTCCCTTTTCAATGTGAGTATAATAATGATGTTACCATATCTTCTTATATTAATGGAAATTATGACTTCTACGATGTGGAACAAATTGAAGAATTTATTGCTTGGAAGGGTGCATTTGAACTTGCTTATTTGCTTCAAAATACTGATGATGCACCTTATAAATATGAGGTTTATGATATAGTCACATTTTGCTTTGATAATTACAAGGAAGGAAATGGCTATATTCTTAAATATCTTAATAGATGCTCTCCAACGGAAGAGACTAGTGCCATGAAGGAGCCTATGGAAGAAGAAATTGCTGAAACTGGAAGCTCATTGGATGAAAAAGAGGAGGAGAGTGATGATCAAGAGGAGGAAGAATGGAGCTACCCATGTCTACCTCCCAATAAGAGTAACTCTTTAACTAATACCTTATTTGATAGCCCTCCATGCTTAACAAAGGAGAATGAGTGTGATATTTATATTGTTGAGTTTGTTCATGATGCTACTGAAAATTATTATGAGAGAGGAAAATATGGTTGTTGGAATTCTCATGTTACTAAAACACCTCTCTTTATATTGAAAGTTCCGAAGTTGCTCTTGTTTTATCTACCCATACTTATTACTATGTGCTTCTTTGATTTATTTTCTTACAAGATTTCTATGCATAGGAAGTGGGTTAGACTTAAATGTGTTTTATATTTGCTCCTTGATGCTCTCTTTTGCTTCAACTCATATTTCTTATGTGAGCATCTTCTCAAATTACTGAGCCTAGCTCAAAGGCGTTAAAGAAAAGCACTCTTGGGAGATAACCCAATGTTTTCTTTTCAGTACTTTTTCTTTTATTTGAGTCTTGGAAGTCATTACTACTGTAATGACCGCTCCTTATCCTTTTTATTTTATTGTTGTGCCAAGAGAAGCCTCTAATTCGAGTGAGGTAAAGATTTGGGGATGTTGATGTCCTGAAACTGTTTTTGGTGCTGCACCGTACAAATTCGTATAAATTCTCTGTATATCTTTTGGACCTGCAATTTCTTGTGCATATGCCCCAGGTTATATCCAAACTTTCGTTAGTTGAACACTATTTGATTTGAGCAACAGAAAACCCCTAAAAAATTCGACCTTTGTCAGCTGTTCTGTTTTGACAGATTTCTGCCACTATTCGTTTTTGCCGCTTTATCGCTTTCTTTTTTAGTTCTTTTGATTATGGAACTTTTGGGGAAGTTGTTACAGTAGTATATACTTTATATGTGGTGGTTTTGGGTTGAAACCTGAAGCAAAAAGAGGTTGATTATATGTTATACTTGCACTAATGTTGCTAATAGAATTGTGTTTAGTTTTGTATGAAGGAAGTTTTCAAGTGTAGGGATTGGAGAATGATGAGATGAGTTGAAGAATGGACAAAAGCTCAAGCTTGGGGATGCCTATGCATCACCCCAAGAAATATCCAAGAAGTACAAGCGTCAAAGCTTGGGGATGCCCCCGAGGCACCCCTTCTTCATCGGCAAAATTCAGGTCACCTTTCAAAACACTACATTTTTATTGCTTCATGCACTATGTGTTTTTCTTGGAGCATCAGTTGTTTTAGTTTTCTTAGTTAGTTCAGTTTTGTTTGCTGCAATAAATGGTTTGACCCCAACAAATTTCCTTTGGAGGAGATCTACTCGTTTTTATTTGCCAAGAACACTATGTTTTTTATTCTTACAATTTCACCGAGTGTTCTTCTTTTTCTGCTACTGCTTTTGGTTTTTATTTTCGCCTTGATTTGCGTTCAGACCTTGTCATATCTTTTCATCAAGGTGTATTTTTGCCTCTGATCTTTATTGGTTTTCATCAAAAGAGGTGTCTCTAAAAATTTCAAATGGTGTTGGAAAAGAGAAAAAGCTTTATGCAAAAAAGTGGTACAAGATAGAGCTTGTGTAGACTACGGCTTAGGCTTTTTCATGTCATGCTTGATGTCTTTTTGATAGTATGCTTAGTGGTTTTGCTGTAGCATGACTTGTCTCAAATAACTGATATTGCTTAATGAGCCTTTGAAAAAATCATGCGTTGTTTTTATTGTATGGAAGCATTATTTTGGTTTTCTCCTTGATGCTTTATTTGGGTTGACTTGGCGCATGCTCACACATGTTAGACTCTTACAAAGACACCAATAGCCTCTATGATCATTTAGTTTTTGACTTTTGATGCCATCTTATGCTTCTTTTAATGTCGCTTTGTCGCTTTGCATGATTATGGTCATTATTGCTCTCTTAGTTGGTCGCTCCCAGTCTTTTGCTAGCCCTCGCCTTGTACTGAGTATGAGCTCTACTCGTGCATCCAACTCCTAAAAGCCAAAGTTTTCCAAAGTGTCCATCATACATACCTACTAGCAATTTGCTATTCCAAGTAAATTTGACTTGCTTTTATCTTCTCTTCAAATTAAACTCTTACCAGTGTTATGCGAAAATTGGTCAGTAAAGCTCTCATGAACCGGAAGGCACACTTTACTTTTTCCTGTTCTTAAAAATTTGACATTGTGGTCTCTTATGTTGAGTTGTTATGCTTGCAAGTTGTAAGTTGGATTCTAGCCCATCCATGCTGTCATGGGGCAAGCTTTCAACATTGCACTTCTTATTTGAGTTGATATCGTGATCTTTTGTTTATGGATGCCCGCGGTGTGAAATGAATTGGGAATCTTGTGGGGATCATGGAGTTTGTATGTGTTAGGAAAACGCCTGGGCCGCCAATCTAAGCCATGCATAATTCATGGTGGTAATTTGCAGCATACCCATGGTGGACATTCGACGACGCATCTCACAATAAAAAGCTAAATAAATGGCAAATAAAAGAGATGTCGAGGTGTTCATTGTCTGCTTGTCCTGTCATTTTGATGTGGGCTTGTTCTATGTCATCGGGCACGGAGGTACCCCGTTGGCGGTTTTCGATGATACATATATACTTACAATGACAAGAGCCTTGCTTGGGACTCTAAGTTGAGTAGCATGAGGTTTGGGTACTCGTATTCACGGGACACGAGGTTTTCAACTTATGATTTGTCAAGCATATGCATCATAATTGTTCTCGCATTAACTCTAACCATTCAAGATGCTTATGATTGGGGCAATGAGAGCTCAAAGCCAGTAAGTAACATAATTTTTGAAGGTCTATAAAACTTGCAATCACTGCTTCCCTCTGCGAAGGGCCTTTCTTTTACTTTTTTGTTGAGTCACCACCTACTATCTTTATGCACCATAAGAGAGCAAGATTGTCATTCTTAGTATAATGTGCATTGTCCCAAAGTTTTCATTGATTGATTCATATTGTTGGTTTCACTTGTTCTCAAATTATTTGTATCTAGTCGCCCTCTTAAACTTGAAGGTGTCCTATGCATTTATGTTTTGCTCTCTATGAAGGACAAGCTGAAAACCATTTGTATGTTTTTCCTTATGATTTGAACACACGTTTGACTTTCATTGTTTCATTTTCATGATATTTTGTTGGTGTTCATTTGCATGTTATAACATGGTTGCTAAGTTCTTATTGTCAAGATTATATCTTCATGCCCATGTTTTAAGTTCTTATGATCCCAGCTCACAAATGCTTATATATATGATCAAGATTGTGTAGGTGCATATCACCTCAAAAATTATTCTTTGTTATCACTTACCTACTCGAGGACGAGCAGGAGTTAAGCTTGGGGATGCTTGATATGTCTCCAACGTATCTATAATTTTTGATGCTCCATGCTTGTTTTTACACTATTTGCCTACTGTTTCGTTACACTTCGTGGCACTTTTATGCATTTTCCGGAACTAACCTATTAACAAGTCGCCACAGTGCCAGTTCCCTGTTTTCTGCTGTTTTTGTGTTTCAGAAGTGATACACAGGAAATATTATCGCAATTGGACGAAACAAGTTCCTGAAGTCTTATTTTCCCCGGAAGCTTCCAGAGATCCGAAGAGGAGACGGAGTGGGGCCACGAGGTGGCCACACACCAGGGCGGCGCGGCCCAGGCCCTGGCCGTGCCCCCTACGCGTGAGACCGCCTCGGTCCACTCCTGACGATGCCCCTTCACCTATAAAGACCCCCCGACGGAAAAAACCTAAGGACCCGATCAATTTTCCAGAACACATCGCGATCCGCCGCCGCCGTCGACCCGAAGATCGGGAGGGTCCGGAAGCTCTTCCCGGCACCCTGCCGGAGAGGGGAATCGCCACCGGAGGTCTTCTTCATCGCCATGCTTGCCTCCAGAGCGATGAGTGAGTAGTCTACCTTGGACTATGGGTCCATAGCAGTAGCTAGATGGTTGTCTCCTCCACCATGTGCTTCATGTTTAGATCTCATGAGCTGCCCTACATGATTGAGATCATCGTTATGTAATTCTACATGTTTGGTTTGTTGGGATCCGATGAATATTGGTGTTATGATTGAGTTGCTATACTGAAATATATCTTATGTTATCTCTATGTTGTTTATGATCTTGCATGCTCTCCGTTGTTAGTAGCTATCTTGGCCGAGTAGTTGCTAGTGACTCCAAGAGGGGGTATTTATGCTCGATAGTGGGTTCATGTCTCTATTTAATCTGGGGGAGTGACAGAAACCTCTAAGGTTGTAGATGTGTTGTTGCTACTAGGGAGAAAACAACATTCATATGTTCAAGGGCATATGCTTTGTTTACATTACACACTTTGCTTAATGCAATTATCTGTTGTTCGCAACTTAATACTTGTGGAGTTCTCGGATTGATTCGCCACAAGTGGATTATTAGTCATAGATGCAGTTGGATGGCGGTCTATGTATTTTGTTGTAATGCCCAGAGTAAATCGCATAGTGATCTTCTCGACATATCACGTTTATCTTTATTCTATCAATTGCCCAACTATAATTTGTTTACCCAGCATGTGTTATTTATCTTATGGAGAGACACCACTAGTGAACTGTGGACCCCGGTCCTATTTCCATCATATTGCTATCACCTGTTTACTTTACTCGCACTGTTTACTTTACTCGCATACTTCTACTGTTTTCCACTCGATACGCTCATAACCTTTGTTTCAAGCAAACCGGTGAGATTGACAACCTCATCGCAAGTTGGGAACAAAGTACTTGGTTGTGTGTGTGCAGGTTCCACGTTGCAGCTAGCAAAGCAAAGCTTGGACGAGGCGCCATATATAAATTGTCCAAAGTTGTCGCTAAGCCAGTCCGCAGCACCTTCAGTCGTATTGTCTGCTCTTCTCCTGATCGACATACCTTGGTTTCTTAACTGAGGGAAAACTTGCTGCTATCTTCATCAAACCTTCTCTTGGGGTTTCCAACTGGACGGTTATTTACTTCATCAACTCGGTAGCATCAAGGCCTCTGCGGAAGCACACGGGGAAGATGCAGAGGCGTTGGCCTGGGCGCGGGCGTGCGCAGGCGTCGTCGGGGACATCGAGACCCTGGTCGGAGAAGGGTGCGGAGGCGCGGATGCGACGCCGGGCGCGAGGGCGCCGGTCCAGAGGAGATGCTGGCGATGGATGCGGCCGAGCCGTAGCTCGGGACACCGAGCCCCTGGTTGCTCACCGCGCTCGTCCGGCGGGTGGCTCCTCGGGGACCTCTCCTCGCTCGAGCCGCCGCAGCAGCTCGCCGGTGACAGCTTCCGCCATGGACACCGAGTCCCCGACGACGACGGGGTTGGTCCTTCTCCCCTGTTTCCGCACCATCACCTCCAGGACCGCCATCACGTCCTCCTGGCAGTGCGGAACGGCCACGGCAGGGGAAGCCAAGAACTGCGTCGGCCACATCCCGAAGCCCCCGGCGGCTGGCGAGGGCGAGCACGAGCTTGAGCACCGCGGACGCCTTGGTGGGAGAGGAGTGGTGGAGAGATGAGAGAGACAGATAAAGGAGAGGATAAGGTGGGAGAGGAGTGGCTCAGGGCGTGAATACAGTTTTAACGCCGTGACACACGTGTCACCGGCTAACATGGTGAGTAGCTACCACCGTGTGTATAGTTTTGTTTTTGTATAATTTTGAGCCTTTAGGCTATGTAAATGTACTTCTGGAGTTATAAAGAGATTTTGATTAACTTTCTCTTAGCTGAGTTTTTTTATAGAACACCTCTTAGGTAAGGTTCTGATTAGTGATTACTGTCTAGTACGAATCTTGTGTAACTACTGAAATCCTTGATATATGCATTTAGGCTATTTTTTTTAGAAATTGACATTCCAACTAATAACAACTTTCGTTTTGGGTAGCATTGTTGTGTGTTAGTGTGTACTCGTGCTTGGCAGTTTTGCTCGAGTGACTTGGACTAGAACGTATATTGTTGATTTATTGTTTCCTCTATTAAAGTCCTTTTATCCCTTTCTGTGATTCGTAATCCTAGCTCACCATCCATTGTTCACTAGTAAATAAAAAACTTGTTATATTATTATTTGAACTATGTATGTGAACTTTGAACTACAATTTGCACTCAATTTTTTCTTTCAACCATTACACAAATTAAGGTGGCATTAGCAAGTCTGTCCCACTCGTCAAGATGATGTGGTGTCATGGTGCTCTGAGGTGGACACATTAGTCGCCACATGGTAAGGCATTGAATGTCATCATACCACGAGACTAGGCATGTGTTTTGGGTCAAGGCTTTTCTCCCTTGACCCTTTGATATGCAAACTTCCTAAACTATATTCTTAGTTAATGAACATACTACATGTTTTTGCTTGTTTTTTAAAACATATTCTCATATTAAACTAGTCTAGGACATTAGGCAATATACAACGGCTAGAAGATGGTAAAACTAGGTTTCACTGGCGAGAGAGGGGTGTGTCTTGCAAATTATATGCCCATAATTGAGAGCTACACGACCCATTAGTGGGATTGGCAATCCAAACCTCATTAATTCTACATTATGGTTTAAATGAAATTATGAATGAAACAATATGGTTTAAGCAATTACAAGAAATTCAAAAGTAATTCAAAGTGTCATTTCGCAAAAACATGGTCCAAATGTGAATAAAGTGAAAAATGAAAATTTATATTAAGTAATCTTCTTAAGGATCTCCATATTTTTCAAACAACAAAGCACTTCAGGCATTTTAAATTCCCCATTTCACAATGAAGGACACTATCATGTGAAATGCCAGCGAAAAACTATGTCCCCCCAAGTAGGTCCAATGTGACAAGATTGGTTGGTGCATATATATATATATGTATATATATATATTTATATTTATGTAGTGCATGTCTTAGATGAGATACAGACTGCCATCTCTACATCTTTTGGGGAGGAGATATTGAATCCTTTGCTTAAACCTGATGATTAGCATCTCTGGATGCAATGCAGCACGCATGATCCAACTCTTTTTTTTTTTTTTGCCCCATTAGGATAAACTAGTACCCTCTCACATGGGAGAGACACTAGGAAAGCTGGACCAGTACCGCAGATCCCATAAAACCGGCTATTAAATCCCAAAAGGGCAAAACAATTGCAGGAAATACCTGACAAAGTGGACCAGGACAGGGGACACACTAATACTCCAGCGTAACGTGCCAAGGTGTCGCACTCGCACATGTGCCTTCTTGTGGGCATATTCCTTCCATCTCCACCCAGTAGGCAGTAGCCAACTGATCGGATCGATCCATACATACATCTGCTTCTCAATTTCAGCCGAACAAGAGAGTAAACAGCTTGCAGATTTCGAATTTTGATCTATCTTTCTCTAATAATTTGTCGTTGTCATACCGGATTCAGAATCTACATATTTTTCTTTCAGTAGACAAAGCCGGAGCACTATCTTTTAATTTGGAGTCTCTTTAATTTGAGAAATATAGTTTTACAGATTACAGGATACAGTACGGGAAAACGACAATACCAGATAATTTTCACCAGTAGAAAGACCGTTTCAGAATTCACATCATTTTAGAGTTAGACACTAGAACTATGAGTGTAAGCAAAATCGTATATTGCCTTCAACCGTTTCTATGTCCATTTGTTTTTCAATACAATGTCATAAACTAACCTGCATAGCCGTATCATTGTTTTGTTGGTCTCTCTGTGCCGACGCACCGAGAACCGGGGGCTGGCATGGTGCCTAGGGCTCAATGGAGGTGCCAGGACCAAATTCTTCCTCTATATATTTTTAATTATTATTTCCTCCAATCACTATTACTTGTCTTAATATGAATGTATCTAGATAGTAAAAATATGTCCTGATACATTATATTAGGTATAAATAATAGTGGTCGGAGGAAGTATTAATTTTATTCTAATGTATATATGTGATTTGCCAAAATCATGTGTAGTCAAGTGACTACACAAAAACCCCTTGGAACCATGACTGCTAGAACTCACTATGGTGAGTGTCCATTCGGGTATGAATTGTAGGTGAAGCGTTTGGATGAATCAAGGTGCTATATGCGTGAAACAATCGGCGATATAAACATATAGCCAAGTGAGGGTCATTTCCTCATTGATTAACATTTTTTGTGTGCTGATCTTCCACTTGCAACCGATGATGATAAACCATTTTTTTTATGCACTAGTGGAAAAAGGGCCTTTGGCCAGGACCCTTTAGTCCCGGCCTCCATCTGGGCCGGGACTAAAGGCCCGGCCACGTCGCCCGAAATTCGCCAGCCGCCCGGGAGGCTTTGGTCCCGGCCCGTAATGACCCTTTAGTCCCGGCTTGAGACACAAACCGGGACTAAAGGGCTACGCGCTGGGAGGTCCCCCTGTGCGCACCCTTTAGTCCCGGTTTGTGTGTCAAACCGGGACTAAAGTCCTCTGCCTATATATATGGCTGCAGCCCCTCTTTCCACTCTTCCTTGCATTTTTCTTGGATGGATCTAAGTGGGTGTGTGCTAGCTCTCCTTTTTGCATGGATGCACTAGAGGTGTTTGATGAAATGTGTGTTAGAGCGATGCCGCTTCAGTTCACCGAACACAACTACGATATGAGGTGCCCGAGCCACGCTTAAGTCTCTTCCTCTTTATTTCCACTTATTCTAAAAGGTTAGCAACTATATTTTCTCGTTTAGACCGTGCGGTACTAATTTTTAGGATCGTGATTATGTTTGATATACTGTTGCATGACGCAGATGAGCCATCCATGGATGTACGGTGATCGACGCAGAGCCGCTTACAGAGAAGGCGTGCATTCTTTTCGAGATGCGGCCGATGCGAACAAGCATGGTGGTGGCTATATGTTTTGTCCATGTGTTGAATGTCGGAATGAGAAGGACTACACTTCCTCAAGAGTCATTCAGAGCCACCTGCTTCGGTCCGGTTTTATGTCGGGCTATAATGTTTGGACCAAGCACGGAGAAAGAGGGGTTATGATGGAAGACGACGATGAAGAAGAAGAGAACGATGATGACAACTACCGATCTATGTTCCCTGAGTATGCTGATACCGCAATGGAAGACAATGAAGAAGAAGATCAGGGTGCAGAACGGGAACCAGATGAGCCCGCTGATGATCTTGGCCGGGTCATTTCTGAAGCACGGCGAGGCTGCGACACAGAAAAAGAGAGGTTGCAGTTCGAGCAGATGTTACAGGACCACAACAAATTGTTGTACCCAACTTGTGAAGATGGCCAGAAGAAGCTGGGTAGCACACTGGAATTGCTGAAGTGGAAGGCAGAGACCGGTGTGACTGACTCGTCATTCGAAAAGTTGCTGGTACTGATGAAGAAGATGCTTCCAAGAAAGAACGAATTGCCCGCCAGCACGTACGAAGCAAAGAAGCTTGTCTGCCCTCTAGGATTAGACGTGCAGAAGATACATGCATGCCCTAATGACTGCATCCTCTACCGCGGTGAGAAGTATGAGAATATGGATAAATGCCCGGTATGCACTGCATTGCGGTATAAGATCAGAAAAGATGACCCTGGTGAGATTGAGGGCGAGCCACCCAGGAAGAGGGTTCCTGCCAAGGTGATGTGGTATGCTCCTATAATACCACGGTTGAAACGTCTGTTCAGAAATAAAGATCATGCGAAGTTGTTGCGATGGCACATGGAAGATCGTATGAAAGACGATAAGTTGAGGCACCCCGCCGATGGTCGGCAGTGGAGAAAAATCGAGAGAGAGTTCCCGAGATTTGCAGGTGACGCAAGGAACTTATGGTTTGGTCTGAGTACAGATGGCATGAATCCTTTTGTGGAGAAAAATCGAGAGAGAGTTCCTGAATGCAATTTCTCAGAAGGTAATCGATCGAGAAAGTCTATCAGGGTTACAGATTGATGTGGTCCAATGTCTGGTCAGCTTTGAGTTGTTGTTCCCACCATCCTTCTTCAATATAATGACACACCTCCTAGTTCACCTAGTCGAAGAGATTAGAATTCTCGGTCCTGTGTTTCTACACAATATGTTCCCCTTCGAGAGGTTCATGGGAGTCTTAAAGAAATATGTTCGTAACCGTGCTAGGCCAGAAGGAAGCATCTCCAAGGGCTATGGAACAGAGGAGGTCATTGAGTTTTGTGTGGACTTTCTTCCTGACCTTAAGCCGATTGGTGTTCCTGAATCTCGGTATGAAGGTAGGCTGACAGGAAAAGGCACACTAGGAAGGAAAGCAAAAGTATGTATGGATGGGCATTCTTTCTCTCAAGCACACTACACAGTTCTACACAATTCCACCGTGGTGGCTCCGTATATCGTGAGACACAAGAATATTCTATGCTCCGAAAACCCGGGGAAGACTTACTCTTGGATTAAAGGGGAACATGAGAAGACTTTCGGCAGTTGGTTGCAGACACATCTCATGAATGATGACACCGTTGGAGATCAGCTATACTGTTTGGCCAGGCCACCATCTTCTACTATATGTACTTTCCAAGGGTACGAGATAAATGGGAATACATTTTACACGGTTGCCCAAGATAAAAAGAGCACCAACCAAAACAGTGGTGTCCACTTTGATGCAACAGACGAGAATGGGCACTGTTTGGAAACATATTACGGGTACATAGAGGAGATATGGGAACTTGACTATGGACCTACTTTTAAGATCCCTTTGTTTCGGTGCAAATGGGTGAAGCTGACAGGAGGCGGGGTAGTTGTAGACCAAAAGTACGACATGACAACAGTGGATCTCAACAATCTTGCGTACATGGATGAACCATTCGTCCTAGCCAACGATGTCGCTCAGGTTTTCTATGTGAAGGACATGTCTACAAAAACGAGAAAAAGAAATCAGCAAAAGAAGACATCGTCCGATGAGCCAAAGCGCCACATAGTTCTTTCAGGGAAAAGAAACATCGTGGGAGTAGATGACAAGACAGACATGTCAGTAGATTATAATAAGTTTCATGAAATTCCGCCCTTCAAAGTGAAAACTGACCCAAGCATCCTACTGAATGATGAAGATTCTCCATGGCTACGACCCAGGAGAAAACAGAAATAATAGATAGGATTGTTGGTGCTATAATGTAATAATGTATTAAACCTTTTATGTAATGCATGATGAAGATTCTCCATGGCTACGACAGACACGGTTACATATAGTTTTAATTGAAAATGGCAAACTAGTTAATAGTTTGGATAGTTAAAATAAATAATTTTGAAAATATAAAGTATTTTTGAATTAGTTATTCAATTTCAAACACTTTTCATATTCATAGTTTTATCAGATTCTAAAATATATAAAAAGAATATTAATTAATATAGTTTTAATTGAAAATGGCAAACTAGTTAATAGTTTGGATAGTTAAAATAAATAATTTTGAAAATATAAAGTATTTTTGAATTAGTTATTCAATTTCAAACACTTTTCATATTCATAGTTTTATCAGATTCTAAAATATATAAAAAGAATATTAATTAATATAGTTTTAATTGAAAATGGCAAACTAGTTAATAGTTTGGATAGTTAAAATAAATAATTTTGAAAATATAAAGTATTTTTGAATTAGTTATTCAATTTCAAACACTTTTCATATTCATAGTTTTATCAGATTCTAAAATATATAAAAAGAATATTAATTAATATAGTTTTAATTGAAAATGGCAAACTAGTTAATAGTTTGGATAGTTAAAATAAATAATTTTGAAAATATAAAGTATTTTTGAATTAGTTATTCAATTTCAAACACTTTTCATATTCATAGTTTTATCAGATTCTAAAATATATAAAAAGAATATTAATTAATATAGTTTTAATTGAAAATGGCAAACTAGTTAATAGTTTGGATAGTTAAAATAAATAATTTTGAAAATATAAAGTATTTTTGAATTAGTTATTCAATTTCAAACACTTTTCATATTCATAGTTTTATCAGATTCTAAAATATACATTAGTTATTCAATTCAAAATTAAAAATTGATATTTGAAAATGAAAACCTGAAAAACTATGGCTTTGGCGCGCATTTATTGCGCCTTTAGTCCCGGCTGGAGCCACCAGCCGGGACTAAAGGGGGGGGGGGGGGGCTCGGGCGCCAACCGCCCATAACCCTTTAGTCCCGGTTGGGGGCTCCAGCCGGGACTAAAGGCACCCTTTAGTCCCGGTTTGAGCCCCCAACCGGGACTAAAGGGGGGGGTATATAAGCCCCCTCTTCTTCCTCCCCGGCACTTAGCCGTTTCCGTCGACGCGCGCGAGGAGTTAGCTGCCGATCGCTGCGGTCGCCGGAAATCTCGCCCGAGCCGCCACCTCCGGCCACCGCCCGCCGCCACCCCTCCCCGAGCCGCCCGCCGCCACCCCTCCGGCCACCGCCCGCCGCCACCCCTGCGGCCACACCGCCGGCGCCCGAGCCTCCCCCGAGCCGCGCCCGCCCCACCCCCGCGGCCACCGCCGGCGCCGCCACCCCTCCGGCCACCGCCGGTGCCGCCACCCCTCCGCCGCCCCTCCGCCACCCCTCCAGCACCCCTCCGCCACCCCCCCGCGGCCACCGCCGGTGAGACCCGAGCCGCCCAAGCCGCGCGCCCCTTTTTTTTGTTAGATTAGATTAGGTTAAATTTTTTTATGTTAAGTTTTTTTAGGTTAAATTTTATTAGGTTAAATTTTATTAGGTTAGGTTTTATTATAGGTTAGGTTTTTTTTAGAATAGAAATAAGTTAGAAATAGCAAATAGAAATTTTAGTTAGAAAAAATAGCAAATAGAAATAAGTTAGAAATAGCAAATAGCAAATAGAATTTTTAGTTAGAAAAAATAGCAAATAGCAAATAGAAATAAGTTAGAAATAGCAAATAGCAAATAGAATTTTTAGTTAGAAAAAATAGCAAATAGAAATAAGTTAGAAAAAATAGAAATAGAATTATTTTCCAAATAGAAATAGAATTACTTTGCAAATAGAAATAGAATTAAATAGAAATAGAATTATTTTCCAAATAGAAATAGAATTACTTTGCAAATAGAAATAGAATTACTTTGCAAATAGAAATAGAATTATTTTGCAAATAGAAATAGAAATAGAATTACTTTGCAAATAGAAATAGAATTATTTTGCAAATAGAAATAGAATTATTTTGCAAATAGAAATAGAAATAGAATTACTTTGCAAATAGAAATAGAATTATTTTCCAAATAGAAATAGAATTACTTTGCAAATAGAAATAGAATTACTTTGCAAATAGAAATAGAATTACTTTGCAAATAGAAATAGAATTACTTTGCAAATAGAAATAGAATTACTTTGCAAATAGAAATAGAATTACTTTGCAAATAGAAATAGAATTACTTTGCAATTAGAAATATAATTGTTTTGCAAATAGAAATAGAATTACTTTGCAAATAGAAATAGAATTACTTTGCAAATAGAACTAGAATTACTTTGCAAATAGAAATAGAATTACTTTGCAAATAGAAATAGAATTATTTTGCAAATAGAAATAGAATTTATTAGTTAATCAAAAGTCGGTATTTTGCAGAAACTATGGATCCACATAGCAGGAACCTCGAAGAGGAAGAACTTCTCGAAGATATAATCAAAGACGCCCCCGACGTTGAACCAGCTGAATCTCCGTCGTCATATCTAAACCCCTCCGGAGATGGAATGGAGGTCGACCGACACGAAGATGAAGCCGACGGGGCAGGAGATAGCTCCAATGACGGAGAAGGTGATAGCTCCACTGATGGAGAAGCCGGTGGAGAAGCCGGTGGAGAAATAATAAAGTCCGGCGAGGTATTCATATGAAGTTCGGCAATCACTTGTAATATGTGAAAAATATTGGAGATAGCTCTATATTGTATATATATACATTCATTTGACGAATGTTTCTCCCTCTTAGGCCTCCACATCGAGCAAAGCTACGAAACGAGGCCCGACTAAAAAGTTGGACGCACGGACGCATTACACCTTTGAGGTGATATTGCCTACGGGCGAACCAAAGCTTCCTAAGAATGCTGCTGACACATTCAAGAAGCAATGCGGAGTTCTCGTTAGGGATCACGTCCCGATCAGCGTTCGGGAGTGGAACAAGCGCAAAGGGGCAGCCGATAGTGACTATGTCGCCGAAAGGTACAAAGATAATCTTTGGAATGATATCATGTCACATTTCAACCTGCCAGAATGTGAGAATGAAGACGCCGCAAAAAAACTGAGGGCCAAAGTCAAGCAGTGGACTCTAAAGAAGATGGCCGAACTGTTCCGTAGCTGGAAGAAGAAGCTATGGAAAGACTATCTGAAGACAAAGAAAGTGCCAGTATTCAAGGGGTATCTAGCCAAGCAGGCGAATCACTGGAAGGCATTTCAGGAGTACAAGCAGTCAGAAGATGCCAAGGCATTATCAGAAAAGAACAAGAAAAATGCCGACAAGAAGAAATATCACCACACGCTGGGGCCAGGGGGCTATGAGACTGCCATCCCAAAGTGGGATAAGAAAGAGCAAGATCTGCTAGCTAAAGGCATCGTACCTGAACCCATCCGTGATGAGTGGGAAATGAGAGCAAGGAATTGGTTCCTTGCGCATGGTGGTTCGTACGACGAAGAAACAGGGGACCTCATCTGCAGTGGTGGTCTTAGGATACCCAGGGAGAATTGGAAAAAGATAGTGAAAGAAATTAAAGAGGGAAAAAGACAGTTCACTGCAGATAGAGAGAAAGATTTGCTCACACTGGTCCTCGGCAATGACGAACATGGAGGACGAACGCGAGGCTTCGGTCCTTCTTACCCGTGGTGGCTTGGGTTTGCCAGAGACCAAGACACTTACAGAAGCCGGGCGAGAGCAAAGAAGCGACAGCAGGATGAGGAGAATGACAAGTTCAACCAGTTGCTTGCCAGGCTTAACGAGCAACAGAAGCAGATTGACGAGCTTAGAGGAGTAGCGCGCCAGGAAGATCCTGGACTCGATATTATCGGCGCCCCATCTAAGCGGAAAAGCAGCGTGGCTGAATCTGAGGCCCCGCCCGACGATGCACGAAGAATGATAGAGGGCGGTCCCGGCTACCCCGTGGATGGAATCAAGGAGTCAACATCATGTGAACTCCATCAGAAATTCAAGAACATATCCATGAAGGTGGCCGTCGGACAAGCTTTACCTTCTGGCCCTGATGCACGCTGGCATGGCCGTGAGATTCCAGCTGGCTTTGCTAAAGTCGGGGTGGATGAAATCATGGCGGGGTTTCATGATATGGAGCTCGACATGGCTGGACCCGAAGATGAGAGGACACTCGGAGAAGTACTGGGTGGAGTCATCCTATGGGACAAGAACTACATCAAGCTTCCAGGCTCGGCCCCAAGGACAACACCGCCTCCGAGTCGTCGCAGGTCACCTACACCTCCATCACCTCCAAGCCCTCCACATGACGACGGCCACCACAACACGAGTCCATCTCGATCACCGCCGCCGGACTTGGGTCGGCCGTCTCCGCCGCCGCCCGCTAAGGATACTAAGCGGAAGCGTGCCAGCAAGAACGCTCCGTCCATGAGTTCTAAGCGACGGAGCTCCCCAAAGCGCAAACTGTCGCCCCTCCCAAAGGTACCTCATGCTAATCTTCCTATCAGACCTTATGATCGTACCGACGAGGAAAACGCCAGGATAGCAAAGGAACATTATGAGGCGCAGATGAAAAATAAGGAACCCGAGCCCCGCCCGGAATACACCGAGAAGCAAATAGCATATGCAAAATACTTCATGACCCTTCCATCACAATATGACTTACACCATAAGCCTGACGACTATACACGCACATTGTAGAAGGAAGGGCAAAAGAGCAAGTCACGTGCAAGTGCAAGTGCAAGTGGGAGCAAATCAAGTTCAACTACAAGCAAAATAAGATCAGACGTTCCTCAGCTTGGACAACAGGCCAAACAGTCGATCCCACCCCTCAGGGTGTTACCCGAGAATGTTCCCTCTCTGGTGCAGGGGCAAGATTTGGGATTAGCAAAGAAGTGGGCGGATGAATGGGGTATCCCGGTTGAAGTCATTCTGGCTTCCCAAGACGACGTGGTACCCAAGGCTGTGGTAGCCCCTAAGCCACAGTTTGTCATGGGAGCGCCTTTGGTCAGCAAAGATAAGTTTGATGATCTCCCAACAAATATGCGTTACTTGCATACATGGTACTTAAGTGAATCAAAGAAAGGGAGAACGATGATCGTGGCGCTTGTCCCACGGGAGTACTACGGCCGTCCCGAAGACATCCATATCGACTTTGATGAACTCTTCCAGATGTACAATGCCGACGCCCTCGACAAATCGCTTATGAGTTGCTATTGTCTGTAAGTTTTTCAATTCGTTGTCTACATATAACTTGTTCAATTATTTCAATTCATTGTCTACATATAACTTGTTCAGTTATTTCAATTCATTTTCTACATATAACTTGTTCCGTTCTGACTTGTACTCTATTATGCAGAATAAAGATTCTGGAATGTAAAAGTAGGAACATCCTAAATATTGGGTTTATTGACCCAGATAAAATACATATAAAGACGCTAACTGATAACCCCAAGGAGACGGAGGAAAACCTTCTAAGGTTTCTAACAGATCAAAATTACTGTGACCACATACTGTTTCCATACAACTTCAAGTGAGGGTCTTACTCTGTTGTGTCCATTCACTTATGAGTGTAATTGATAAGTTACTGACACATATATATATACATGTGCAGCTACCACTGGATTCTGTTGGACATTCAAATTGATAAGGGAAGAGTTGATGCCTTCGACCCATTATCGAGACCCTTGGAACAGTTCCAAAGCCTGCAGGACATGCTCCAAGGGTAATTTCAATCATTCTTGCGCTCTATCGGTCTCTTTCGATGATTTTCTGATATATCAATTAATGAAAAACTTAGCAAATCATTTTCCTTGTCGGGCAGGGTTTGGAAGCGGTTCAAGTGCGTGACTCCCGGTATCCGGCATGAGAAGCTGACCTTTAGAGCGGCTCAGGTAAGTAGTAGTATGATATACTTCTATTTTCAATACTTTTGTAATGCTAGATTATTATTTTGATTATATATATTCTATTCTCGTAAAGTGCGACCAGCAGCCACGGGGGACGCATCTATGTGGATACTATGTTTGCGAGACCATTCGCACGTTTACCTCTGAGCACAAGGATTACAGATACGATGTAAGCAATAAACATTCACACCTCTATTTTTACTCGTCATTCTTTGTTATCATGATTGATATTCATATTCATCTCCTCTTCTTATATAGTACACGGCCATGCGGGAGAAGTACCTACCAGAGCAACGCGCGATTGCTGTTGCAGAGGAGCTGGCGACCTTTCTGAGAATAGAAGCTATAGACGACAAAGGACGATTTAGTGTAGCTAGGGGCCATTACTGATGTTGGTCCATGTAATCGAATAGACGGGCTCTAGTCCCGATAATTCTGATCTCCATATAATTGTATATATATGCTCGCTTGTAAGATAAGTTAATCTTATATATATGCATAAACTAATTCCCGAACACGCACCAAACGAGGCATCACGTTAATCCCCCGAACACCAAAAACCCTAGAACCCCTAAACCCTAAAAACCCTAAAGTAAAAAAGCAAAATCTGTAGATGCCTTTGGTCCCGGTCTGTGTTACAAACCGGGACTAAAGGTCCTGGCCCTGGATCCCTCGGAGACGCCCACGTGGACAGCCTCCAGTCTCGGCTGGTAACCAGGCCGGGACTAAAGGGTTAGCCTTTAGTCCCGCGGCTGGGGTCCCGGTTGGCAAACCGGGACTAAAGGCCATTACGGGCCGGGACAGAAGGTGCTGTCCCCACTAGTGATGGAACACTCGTATTACATTAAGACACGGCTAAATCGCTGGTCACCATATGGGTTACAGAGGAAGGGAAGCCCATCGTCCATAAGACATGATCTTGCAGAGCTACACTAACACCCAAAGCCGCTAACTCATGGGCGGGCTTATTACAACCTCTAGGGGTATACAACACTCGAGAATTGATGAAACACATAGACAGCTGAACAGGTATGTGCCAAAAAAGGTCTCATAAGTATTTATTAATATAATCAAAGTTGAAGCAGCATCGGTGGCTTCTCTTTTTGTAGGCTGAGGAAATTGATGAAATTGTGGGTGCATTCATGCAAAGGTCAGTGAAAATATGAATCTCTTCCTCCCTCTTTTGTAAATTACTTGTTTCTCACGCAAAACATGCATAAAAATGTATTGATTTGGGATGCACATGCCTTGATAGTTGATTCTATTGTTTTTTGTCCAAAAAGAACCACCCTAGCTAGCCTTCATGTTAGCGTGAAGGCTCGAACACATGTGAGCAAGAACACATCAACCCGCAAGGGTAGATGCAGGCCCAGAGCAACCATGTCTCTACCCCTGGGCATGCGATTAAAAGCTCACATTTTGTATAGAAAAGTTCAAATTTCCGAGATACATAATGGTCTACCCATATAGCCCACTTGGTAGCTCTGGATTTGGGTACGATATGGGTGTGCCCATGTTAACCCGTCCTTATCATCCAACTACTCTCTTGGTAAAAGGGGAGTATATTGCACAAAACCTCCACTTTCGGTACTATGGGTACACAAAACCACCATTGTTTAGGCTTCAAGTTGTGGATACCCAAATATAGATCCAACGATTCTTAGTGGTGATTTCATGCAAAAATCCAAGGGTGGTGGTTCCCTACACCCATATCCCCAAAAGTTGTGTTTTGTGAAATGTATTCTCTTTATTGTGGAAAATAGTAGCCTTGCTACTGTATTTTTAAACTAATTTTTGGGTTAAAAGTGTTGTAGGATTGTACAAAAAGGTAAATTGTGCAATTTAGTCTAAAAAGGGGAACATGGAATAGATGATTTAAATTACATTGGCAACGAAGAAGGATGTGTACAACGATAGAAGCTTGCGCCACGGTAAAAAAAATAGAAGCTTGCGCGCTGAAAATAATAGACCTCTTGGAACGAAGAGAGCATACAAATATCTCTTGAGAAAGAAAAGAGAAGTGAGGAAAAAGAAATGATGATTGGTGCTGGAACCACATGCATGCATGCTGGTCCGACGTGAGGAGCAACGTGCGCGGCCTAGCTGTCTCTCGGTGACCGAATCAGACCTACTGCTCCGGACACAAACATGTCAGATTCCGATGTTTCCCTCCTCCTGAAATCAGATGTACTACTCTCTAGGGGTTTTTGTTTTACCTTCCAGAGAGTATGACACACATACTCCTGTTCTAGAGTACTAGTACATTGCTTGTAGTTAATTACCATCTCAAATTGACACTAGGTAGAGTTAATAATATTAGTAATTAAATGACTGCTGGCCTGGATGGCGATCGATCGACCCGCAAGGAAATCCCCGTACGTAGAAGAAGAATGCTAAACATCAAGGAATTAGTTACCGTTCTAGACACTTGGTCGTTAAATTAGGCGAGCAGGAGCAGTCGCTGGGCACGTACGTTGCACGCGGTCGAGAAATTTTCGCCGGTTGCGGCAGATACACGATGGATCGGCCGAGCTTGGCGTGCGAAATGCCCAACTATGGTGGATCTGGACTGGAAGAATTCGAGATACAGCCGTAACGCTGCCTAACCGTGGAAAACGACTACGTTCCGCTCTGGAGGCTGTTCTTTTTCCTCCGTATATCGATGATCTTTCGGGCCTTTGGTCAAAATCCGACCATGATCATCGATTCATCTCCTTTGGTAAATGCTTAATTAACATGTGGTCTGCTAGCTGCAGGAGTTTGATCATCGTCGTCGACGGCACGACGGAGATTGACCTGCCACAGCCTGTCCAACCCTGACACCTACGCAGTGCAGCAATTTCACGGCAGATCGATGCAGGTGCCGCTGGAGTACGTTATCGACGCCACCGCCGACAAAATCCACCTGTATCAGACGTGCAGCAGAGGCCAGCAGAGCGTGAATTCCACCTCCTCACGTTTAACTTTCCCTCCCTTTATAACCACCACCACCCTCCACCTCCAGTCCCACTCCCACCTTCTCTCACCTCCAGCTCCGACAAAGCCAGAGCAGACCGGCCGAAGAGCTCAGCTCACGGATCGACCAATCGTCGTGGCAGCTGCGGCGATGATGACGTCGGCGGGGGGCGAGGACCGGGAGGCGGTGCCGCGGGTGGTGTCGATCCTGTCGGCGCTGCTGGAGCGCGTGGCCGAGCGCAACGACGTCGTCGCGGCGGTGGAGCGGCGCATACGAGAGGAAGACGACGACTACCAGGAAGAAGAACAAGAGGACGTGAAGAAGACCAAGAGGAAGGCGGTGTCGGCTTTCCAGGGGCTGACCAAGCCGGCCATCTCCGTCGGCGGGTACCTGGAGCGCATCTTCCGGTTCGCCGGCTGCAGCCCGTCCTGCTACGTCGTCGCCTACATCTACCTCGACCGCTTTCTGCGCCGCCGCCCGGCTCTCGCCGTCGACTCCTTCAACGTCCACCGCCTCCTCATCACCTCCGTCCTCACCGCCGTCAAGTTCGTCGACGACATGTACGTTTTACTGATCATCGATCGCACATCCATTCGTCCAGTTCGGTAGATGAACTAATTAAGCAAGCTCTTGACTCTAGTAGAAAATTACCAGCCCATGCATATTCAAATTTTCAGTCTGAAAAATAACATGCTATCTGCATTCTTGCTTTAGCTAGTTGGTTAGATCAAATCGGTCTGTTGGATCACCTGATCCACACAACTGAGGCGGTTCAGTGCAGCATGATCACATAATTGAGATATGCAGTAGAGCTTGTTGTAGCTTGCGCTCTGATCTGATCTGACTTTGCGATCCCCTCTGTCGTGCCTAGCACACACGGCCTCACGGACCCCCACTGTGTGCCAGCCATGTGGGGCCGGTCCTCTCATCTTTCTAAATTCCCACGCCATTGTTTCCAACTGGCATGCCACCAACCAAACCAAGCTAGCCTTGCCATTTTTAGCTGGTCACGAGGACAGCTGTCCAGTTCAATCGAGGTCTATGCCAATTGCCAGCAGCACCACAATTCACCATTGCTATCAAAGTCATTTTGTATCTAGAGCGTCGCCATCGAAACAAAGCAGTTGTCGATTATGCACCCAAAGCTTTGGCGTGCTGTCGAAAAAATCATACTGTATCAATGTATCATGATTTACCGATTGTGACAGATGTGGGAAATTGCAATGCAGATGCTACAACAACGCCTACTTCGCGAGGGTGGGAGGGATCAGCCTGATGGAGATGAACTACCTTGAGGTGGACTTCCTCTTCGGCGTCGCCTTCGACCTCAACGTCACGCCGGCCACCTTCGCCTCGTACTGCTCCGTGCTGCAGACCGAGATGTCCTACCTCGAGCAGCCGTCGCCGTCCATCGACCCCGTCTCCCCCGTCTTGCTGCAGCACTGCTTGCCGGAACAGGATCAGGTCGACACCGCCGCCGCCAAGGGCTGCCACCGCCACAAGCAGCAGCACCAGCAGCTCACTGTCTGATCGACCGAGCTCTTCCTAGCTTCTTCCTTCTTCTTTTTTTGTCCTTGCGGTGTCAGCTATCTCGACCTCTCTTCTTTTTTTACTGTTCTTGGACATAGGTGTTGGTTAGTTAGGATCGACTTCACCATTGTTGGAAGGATCAATCATGAATGGAAGCACGGATCGGATTGGGATTGTGCCCATTGTTAAAAAGATGCTGCTAACCTGTGTGCATGTGAGTCACAGCACACTGCGTGCTTTGCTTGCCTTGCCTGTACTGCTGTTTGTTTCTTTTCGCTGCTTTTCTTCTCCCCTTTCTGGATCAAATTATTCTCTGAGAAAAGGGGTAACTTGCTAGGATTAGATATTTAGATGGATGGATTGGACATCGTGGGATGGTGGAGATTGGAGAACAGTCGGGTTACTGCTAAGAACATGGCATGTTTCTTGCTTACTATGCGTTGCAGTGACATATGCAGTGTTAGGACAAAATTGGCTTCACCGGAATGTTACGGAAAATGACGGAGATGGAAAAGAACTCCAAAACGGGTAGGAACTCACTATTATGAGCAGAGCCGTTTGAAATGACACTCTTTCTGACTGAAATTGTTTCCAGACGCAACAGACTGAAACTGCCAGTGACAGATTCAGTCAGATGCCCTACCAAGACTTAGCTACAGTCAGAAATGTCACTAGCTAGAGTACACGATCGTCCATACTGAAAGCGTCAATGTTTCTTCAGACTAGTTTTACAAAATAAAATAGTAAAAATATTCAGACTTCAGTTCCCTATTCGCAGGGGCAATGCAGTTATCAACTTATCATGTACATAGTTTCTGCAAGTAAGAACCGCCAAGTTACTGCAGTTGCTCCAGGTTTACTACCTGAAATCTTCACAAGAGACAAGTAAAGGTCCAATGGACAAATGATAAGACGCTACAGCAACATGGCAAAGCATCTTGGGTGGTGTGCAGGTGAGGAGAAGATTTGATGATCAGGAACAGTAGATGTATCGCATCAAGTGTATACTATGGGAGTGAAAAAATACAAGGATGGGAACGTGGTGTGCATGTAGATGTAGGGCTAGTGGTTGCGCCTTTTGCGCTGTAGTAATATATAACGCCTTTGGCCTTAATGCGGTGAGCTGGATTAGAACATGGTTGGTCACAAGAAATTCGCAAGGATATAGCTAACAACAAGTGAGAGAAATGGTTGTAGATCCACGAAACAGGCTTACGCCCCGCTATATTAATATAGCAACCACACGATACAACGAACGGTTAGGGCCTCAGCACAATCAAGCCCAAAAGAAAAAAGAGAGAAAAAGAAAAGAAAACAATGCCGACACCAGCGGATCGACGAAAACGAAGATGACCCGCAACCACTGTGCCCTCCGGAGAATTCCCACCACGCTCCTAGCACTTCAAATCGCCGCGTACCAAACAACACCTCCAAGAAGGAAAGCGACGATGACGCTCCTAATGCACACATACACATTTCAAGCTTTTCCAAGGTGAATTTTCTCACACAATGCTGGTAATGCAGTTTGGCTAAAATGGTGTTCTGAGAAATAATCAGCAAAAATTTCGGTGCCTAGCTAGAAGTATTTTCCTTTCTCTACCACATGTATAACAAGGATTGGCATGTGGGTACTCGTGGGGCACTAGCTAGTTCAACCATTGCATGTGATGTGCCGATCGCCAAAGCCAGCCTAGTGGCGCTTGAACCCTGTGAATCCTGCCCTACCCCATGCGCGGGGAATCTGAGGCGAAAAGGATCACAGGAAGCAACCCATTTGGGGACTGTGATGCATGACTCTTTGGCCACTGTTGGTTTTCTTTCCTTTTCGTGAAGGTTTCCATTTCCTTTGGGTGCGTCCCTGTGAAATGGAGGTGGATTTTGGTAGGGGGCTACCTTCTCCATGCACTTCGGCAGTACCCATGCTGTGCAAGAGTATGCATGTGTTCTCAGAATTCCCTGGAATTATCCTTTTTTTTTAAACAAGGCAAAAGACTTGCCATTTTCATTAATTAAGGAGAAGGTTTTAGAGATGTTACAAACCAACTCTTGGCGAAGCCAAGATAAAAATAAAATAAAGTCTAATCTCTCCGCATAATATTACATAACGCTTTTGCCCCCGCTAAGCACCAAAGTGCGGCCTCCTCTTTGATTTTGGAGACAAGCATAGACGAAGAGCTTGCATGGTTTTGGAATATCCTAGCTTTTCTTTCCTTCCAAATCTCCCACGAAATAAGCATAGCGAAGGAAGTCAGGGCTTTTCTTGTCTCTCCTCTCTTATGAATAACTTGATCCCACCAATCCTTGACGCTCTCAATGGCATGCCAATCTTGTGTGTCCATCTCATGTAGGCCAAGCCATGATTTTAATGAGGTCCAAACTCTAATGGTGAACCGGCAATGATAGAAGATGTGAGCGGTCGATTCTTGAACTTGGTTGCAAAGTTTGCAAAAGCCACAATTTGTCCATCCTCTCTTCTCAAGCCTATCCGCCGTCCAAACTCGATTTTGAAGAATCAACCAATTAAAAGTTTTGCATTTTGGCGGAGCCCAAGGCTTCCAAACAAACTAGGCATGGTGGAGGCAGTGAGCCCTAGGAATTGCATGTTGTAGACCGACTTTGCCGAGTAACAACCATTGTTGGTGAACTTCCAAGTTATTGAATCCTTGGTCTCGTTATCCAATTGAACATTGGCAAGCATCTCCCAAAGCTTATAGAATTGTTGAATGTGATCTACACTTAGCCCTTCTTGAGTTTTTATTTGGGAAACCCAAAATCTTGATCCAAAGCTTTGCACACCGTGGTGTTCTTCCTTTGAGAAAGCTTGAAGATAAGCGGTGCAACATCTTTTGGCCTCATGCCATCTAGCCAAGCAGCTTCCCAAAAAAATGTTTTCTTTCCATTCCCAATAGTCACACATGTAGCCGCCCTGAAGAGTTCACGGTCGCTTGAAGTACATGGGTTTCCTAGCCTAACCCAAGGTTTCTTCTCCTCCTTCCACTCATACCAAAGCCACCGCAATCGAAGGGGCGATGCGAATTTTACCAAGTTGAGAATCCCAAGCCCCCCTTTGTCCTTTGGTTTGCAAACTAAATCCCAATTTACTTTACACTTTCCCCCGGAGACTTTGTCACAAGCAGCCCAAAGGTAAGCACGTCTTATGCTATCAATCTTCATAAGCACCTCCAAAGGAATTTCAAGCACGGTGTTGTAGTAGATAACAATACTAGTTAGGACTGCCTTCACAAGAGATGTGCGCCCCGCCATGGTGACATGCTTACCAATCCATGGGACAAGCTTTCTAGCCACTTTATCTTCAAGAGGTTGAAAATGGATTCTCTTAAGGCGGGTGACCGATAAAGGTAGGCCAAGATACTTCATGGGGAAGTTTACATGAGATGCCGGAAAAGCTTGCAAGATGTACTCAAGTTCCATTCCCTCACATCTAATCAGAGCCACTTGGCTCGTAGAGCAATTTGTAACAAGACCGGTGATATTGCCAAAGTCCGACAAAGTGGAAGCTAAGAAGTTGATGTCATTCTTATTTGGGACAACAAAGATGAAGGCGTCATCGGCATATAGAGAGGTGCGTATAATGGGGGCTCTCCCATGAAGTTTATGCAAGTGTCCTTGCTCGGTTGCCTTGCTAAGAAATTTCCGATCTTCTTCTCCTTATGGAGATCGACACCATGGTCAAGAAGGTACCTGGTCATGTTATAGATGCGTTTTCTTGCCTATACCATACATGTACACCACACAAAGCAGATCAATCAATGTATTAAACCATCGAATCATAATCAAGATAGTTTACTAATGATGTGAAGAAGATGGTGGACGGGGCTTTGCGGGACTAATTACTTGGGGAAGTGGCGACAGGACGACCGCGTGGTCTGCGTGGAGGATGTTCATGTTGCAGTAGGTGCTGGTGGCAACGGTGCCAAAGAGCTCGTGCCTCCGTTCGGGTCCAGGCTCCTCCTAAACTCTGCATCATTGGCTACGTACGTATTAACCGCAAAAAATCAATCGGCATGGCGCGCAATGGAGAGATGGATGCAGAATTACGTAGATTAGCACCCATCGGGTGACGGATGTTGCAGAGGGATGTCCATGCTCGCTCTCGCTCCTTCGGCGGCGGCGGCGGCGCCCTAGGGAATCTCTCCAACTCTGGTGGAAGTGGAGGTAAGGGAAATGGAAGAGACGGTTCAGGAAGCGGAGAAAGATCGAGGGACTGTGGAAATTATGGCAGTAATAGCTGGGGCGTGGCCACTCCGATCCCACGGTGCTGATTCTTTTGTTGAGCATTTTTAGGGCGAAAGAATGGTCTCATCTTTTCAATATTTGATGTCAAACGTATTTGATGGCTACGTAAGGTAAACTTCTATTTAATAGTAAAAGTTTGGCAGTCACAAAATTTACCACTGGTCATTATTAATTCTTCTTGCTACAATATCTTATTATTTGCTACAACACATCAAGGACAGTTGTAAGATGTTTCTCTTTAACACTCTTTCTTACAAAAACAGGCCGGCCTGACTCTCCCTTTTCTGACAATAATATGACACTCCGCCTGGGTAAAGCCCTCCCTGTGGCAGGCCTCGGCACATTTATCCTCATCACAGCGTGGAGTGGTATATGTCTGACTGAGCTCTTTGCAAGGCATGGCCGTTGAACCTTTAAAACAACAATCAAAATATGGTGCATGAAAAAACCGATCCCTACAATATTCTCAATTTACGCAATAAAGGGGTGAAAGGGACGAGAACAAATTTCACATATGACTAGTAAACGTATAGACCATATTGAGGAATTGCAATGTTTTTTGGGTGAATTTTTAGGAAATATTTACCAGGAACCAAATGGAGTGGCATGAGCAGTAGCAAGCATAGCAGGATTGTCACATTGAGGGCTCCCATGTCTCAAATAATATACAGTAAAGAAGTCAAGCAAGAGAGCACACAGCAGATGCACATCCAAATGGTCTACGCCATCTCTTATAGCCATAGATGATGAGATATGAGAAAAAATAAATGCCAAAGATATCACATATCTCATATCCTGAATATGTGTGTGACGTGGTGTTGATATTCTATCTCAAAGATGTTGGTCTGTCTGCATGATGTGTACCTTTTTGAGTTTTGTCCATTAATAAAAACCAATTTTTAAGAACCGTTTCATTTATGAAAGATACTAAGGGAAATAGTGGGCGACCCACGGATTTTTTTTCGAAATGGGGTCTCTGCATCAAAATGATGCATACAGCCTTCTTTTATTTCAATTATTCAACAAAACCCGGCAAAAAGCCTTACATCGATCTTACAAACCAGAGCCACCAAACAAAAGTGTCAAAGCACCACTAAACTAGTACAAAGCTAGAAGAATAGACTCACGGGAATAACTATGCATGTAAATCTATCCGTCAGATTCTATATAAGGAGCACAAGGTGGCAAACATCGGTGCTTGATTACTTAACGGCAAAGGCCATCGACATGATAACAAGAGCGCAGGGGGTTTACTTAAGACAATAGTGCTTATACTATTGTAGCTAGTGTAAGATTGAAGAGTACATTGAAACCCCTCCATATCCGAATAAAATTAAGGAGAATTTACTTATTGCCGTTGCTAACAAAAGTAAGAAGAGATGTTCCGAGCCATATAAACAGGTGAGTTCCCCAGAGGTGAGTTTCCCAAATTACAAGCGCCACCAATGAAGCTATGGCGGCTTTCTAGTTGCGCATGTTCTTTTGGCCGGCTGATGCAGCGAGGGGGTGGAGGCTGGCACTTTGACGACTACTGGTTCTTACTAGAAGGACCTTGCGCGCTTTGTTGCGCCCGTTTTCTGATGTTCTCATTTTTCTCTTTGCGGATGTACGCTCAATTTGCTTAACCTAGGATGAAAGGTTGTAATTTGAAGCACATCATGGTTTGGTGAATATGTATATAGAATTGCACCTTTTTTAGTTTCATACCCGTAAAGAAGTGGAGTCAGTTTACCTTTTCCAAACTATATTTACGTAGACAAAATAGTGTTCTTTACCAAATAAAATTTAGTACTTCCAGGCAATGTGATGCCAATGCATGAAATCAATCAAAATTAGAGAATTACCATCCATGGCTCTAAGTGATTGGACCATAAAAAACTACATAAGTCCTGAAAGCCGTGTTTATGATGAAAATGAGTAATCATTGATGGTGACATGTGAATTCTCACTTCTTCTCTGTGAACCTCAGTCAAAACTCGGAATCCCTCTGTTGCATTCTTTCCTAGTGTATTGTCACTATAGGAGTATCAAATTTTACTTTCAGTTAATAGACCATTGGAATCATCTCCTTCATAGTTCACTTGACCAGATATTTAAATACATGATTTGCAACTTATTGTACTCAAAGATGCTTGTATAAACTGCAAGTAATTTGTCCAATTTACATAAAAAATTAGGTAACAATACTCTTATCCTGGTCATACTCATTACTCGATGTGTATCCGTCATTGCATCACTTATTTGTAAGCAGCATAAATCAAGCTTCTTATTCACATGAAACTCGATCTTGGGAACAAAATCTTGAACTGCTATGTATCAGCCACTTCATAGCAACCAATTCCTGAGAGTAACATCACAACTTGGCCAGCCAACAGCCTACTGAAGATGCGCTCAAGTAAAGTAAAGATACAAAAATTTACAACATGCCTGAAGATGAACCATTGGGTAGGAGCAATGTGATTAGGAGACTTCACTTTCTTATCCAAGGGGGAGACATGTTTATCAATCATAGACAATATTGCTTCAAACTCAGTCACATATTGGTCTATTGTATCAATCTCCTATTGTGCATTAACCCGTTAATTTCTCTCATTTGGTTGCTTGACAAAGACTTGCAGAGTCAATGAAATATCTCCGTAGTTTAGATGATCACCCCTTGTGAAATCGAAAGCTCTCATCAACCTTCAAATGCGGGAGGAGCAGAACCCACACTCACTTTGCAATCTTGTTTAGTTCATCATAGAGAACACCCATCCATTCAGTACTGCTACGAATAATGCTCGAGAACCACTTTTTAGTTTTCCACCAGATTCTTTGAAACCCCCAAAATATATAACACTTATTACCGAGTGTCAAAACTTACAAATACCTCTGCACTTCTGTAGGAGTGAAAATATACGAACTGCAACCATCTGTGATTCGAATCCCATCCAGATTAAGTACGTCTGATCGTTCAGTGATAAGTGATAACAGTGAGAACAGCACACTCCTATATCTATAAAAAAATATATTCATCAGGAAAATATAGAGTATGACTTCAGAAACTCATTATGATTCCAATTTGATGTAAAGGTCTCTGCAATAGTAAGGCACTTGAAATAAAGCAGCTGGATAAAGGTCTAAAGATACTTCTCAATTACCTGTATAAACTCATTGTGACTCCACTTTGATGCTTAATCAGACTAATATATTTTTTAATGAAGCCCCACAAGGTTAAAGGTACTTCCCATTTACCTGTATAAACTGAACTCTTGATGCATAGATCAAACGAATACTTGAAATAAACACAAAGTTTTGTTAATGCATGAGTGATTGTGCTACTTGTTTAGATCGACCCAATTGCTATCAGTTGCTATCTGCTATGTCAATCTATTTTTTCTGCACACTTGGTGCAGGGATAGATTACGTTGGGTGAACTAAGTGCAGTATGTCGCACACATCAGGGGTAAACGAATGATGGGCATCGGAGATATGTAAAGCAGGATGTTAAAAAAAAGGAGATGGAAAAGACGGCCTCACCTTTGCTGCTAGAGGGGAGGCTAGAGCCGTAGGAGTTTGTTGCCACCGACAGAGGTGACACGGTAGCAGTGGGGGCAATTCACCGGGGCGTTGTGGCGCCGGCAACGGCGGAAACGTCCGAGACGGATTGGGGATGGCGGGATGGTGCAGGGGCTAGATAGGAGGCCACAGAGCTCTTCATATCGCTGCAGAAGATCTATAACCCGGCGGAGGTGATACAGGTGCAGGGACGGCAGCGACTCATATGCTGAAGGCAGGACAAAATCGGGGAAGATGTTGAAGATGGGATGCCGCACTCCTTTCCCAAGTCAAAGAGCAGCTGAGCTTGCCGACCGCCATCCAGAAATCGAGCACAATCCACAACGGGGACTGCCATCAAACACCCATGCCAGAGCCATCGATGGAGTTTTCCTAACGGAAAGGAGAACAGACGACGGCATCAGTGACGTTACCACCAGATCAGGCATCCCCACGAGCCGTGCCACCTCCCGGCAGAGCAGCAGGCGCCTTCAATGGAAGCAGCAGGCGCACCACCAGAGCAGCAGGCGTACCACCTCCCGGCGGCCCTAGCAGGCGGCGATGTGCAGCTAGCGCGGTGTGGCCGTCAAAGTCGATGATGTCGACGTCCAGGCCTTGCATGAGCAGGTTCTCCACCCCGCACGCCGCGTAGAGCAGCCGGATGGTGGCGTCCAGGATCTCCGGCATGGCGAGCGGCGACACAGCCGCCTCCGCCGGCGTCTGGTCGAGCGACGACTGCCTAGCCAGCCCGAACTTGGTCGCCCCCGCCATGGCCCTTGTCGTCATCGCCACCGCCGCCCCGCCCCGCCGCGGCCTGTGCTGCGGCTCCAGCGGCAGCTGGCGCCAGAGTAGGTTTTTTTTCTCGTTTGGGAAAAAATACCGGTAGGTAGCGAGAAATCCGGTTTTCGGAAATACCGGAAATACCGGTAAATATCGACCGAGATTTGTCAAACGAAGTTCTAAATTGGTCCAAAATTTATCAAAATTCTTTCAATTTAGACATATTCTATGAATACCAGAAAATTTCGTTCGGTATTAGGAAATACCGGTGGTGACCGATAAAACCGGTTTTCGGCGAGATTTCGGAAATCTCGGCCGAGAAAAAAACCCTGCCAGACCCGCGCCGCCTCCGACAACAGCTGGCGCGAGAAGCTCCACGTCGCCTTCACCGCAGCGGCCATCGCTTCTTTACCGACGCGGCGTTCCTTTTTTTAAAAAACTAGGAAATATACCCGTGCGTTGCACCGGGAGAGAAAACTCATATCACGACCCGGCGCAACCGGAAGAGAAAACTCATATCACGACTCGGTGCAATGCATATTCTATCACTTTTTGCCTCATTCAGTTATCATTTTTGGTACTTGTATTTCAAAGCACTTTTGTCCGTAATTTATTTTAGCAAATCAAGATCCAAAATTCAGGAACAAATGAAAATAATGTCAGAGATCTATCTAGCCTATAGTGTCATATTCACTCGTCAAGATTTAAGAAGTAATAGACACGTTCTTCAATTGCACATGGACCTCCCATGCTTCCCCGTGTCTGGCCGAGCGGAGGCACGAGAAGGCAGTGGGAGCTTGGTCGGCCGCCATGTCCGAGCGCTCACTGAGCTCGCGCTCGAGGCGGCGTCTACAGTGTGTCCCTGCGTCCGGCCGAGCGGAGGCAGTAGACGGCAGCAGGAGCTCGGCCGGCCGCCATGGCCGAGAGCTCCTCGACACTCCTGCGAGCCTCCCGCGAGCGGCAGAGCGAAGGCTTCGCCGGCGACCGGAGCCGTGTGCGAGACGGCGAGGTGGGTGGATCTCCCCTGGGTCAAGCGGATCCCAGCGGCACACACCACCGTTCCCTGGCCGCGCGGATCCCCGGCAGCGCCCCATCGAAGAAGGAGGGGATAAGGTGAAGGTTACTGCAAGGGGCTAAACTGCAAAAGTGGCAACCACCGATCTTAGAGTGATTGCGGATTGATTTCCCCAAAAGTTGTTTTTCAGTTTTATTTGTAGAGATATTGCGGGTTGATTCACAGAATTAGGTAGGTTTTTTTGCAAAACGTCCGACGGAAGAACCAAACCATGGAACCCTTGCGTACTTTATTATTAGGTATAGATATAGATATAGATATAGATTATTAGGTATAGATATAGATCTACCGTGCGTCCCTGCGTCCGACCGAGCGGAGGCAGTAGACGGCAGCAGGAGCTCGGCCGATCACCATGGCCAAGAGCTCCTGGACACTCCTGCGAGCCTCCCGCGAGCGGCAGAGCGACGGCTTCGCCGGCGACCGGAGCCGTGTGCGAGGCGGCGAGGTGGGTGGATCTCCCCTGGGTCAAGCGGATCCCAGCGGCACACACCACCGTTCCCTGGCCGCGCGGATCCCCGGCAGCGCCCCATCGAAGAAGGAGGGGATAAGGTGAAGGTTACTGCAAGGGGCTAAACTGTAAAAGTGGCAACCACCGATCTTAGAGTGATTGCGGGTTGATTTCCCCAAAAGTCATTTTTCAGTTTTATTTGTAGAGATACTGCGGGTTGATTCATAAAATTAGGTAGATTTTTTTGCAAAACGTTCGACGGAAGAACCAAACCATGGAACCCTTGCGTACTTTATTATTATATATATATATATACTAGGAAATATGCCCGTGCGTTGCAACGGGAGAACAAAATCTATAAACAAGAGAAAATACAAACCATCTTCCTTGAAATTTGCTCCATGTTTGACTGTTTCTCAGCTTTCCAGCCATATGCCATAATACATTCAACATATCTTTTTCCATGGTTCAGTCAACATGGTTTGGAGAACAGTTAAAAAAAAAACATGGTTTGGCGAACAATCGATAAGAGCGAATGCATCATGCCAACCTAAGCTATTCATGATACTTAAGATATAAGTGAAGTATTTTATATGGTCTGAAAACTGTCTAACATTATAATGTACATAAAGTACATCTAATAAAAAAATTAGCATGAAGCAATCATATAATTCATGGAGACTATGATAGTGGTATGCCAATATGATATTGTGCTATAAAATGAAATTACCATCAGCTTTATAGCTAGTAAAAAATTACTCATATCGTGAAGTAAAATCACAGATTGGTGAGTACAACTTGTTTCATCAATGACGAAGCAAAATTAGAAATTAATCTAAGCACATATCAGGTTAGTAACAAGAACAAATATGGTCATCTCCGTTCGGAGAATTTGTGGTCCTAGTTCTGTCATTCAGAACTTACCTCCAGACTGTTAGTGTGTGGAGAGGCTCGACGAGGAGTTATCCATGTGGAGGAGCAGGCGTGCAAGGAATATCTATAGGATTCGACGAGCTGCCGCCACCGTCCACCACAGTCCAGCGTCTAGGAGTCTGATTATGCAGCCATGCAGGCCGCCGTCCTGGCCTCACGGTTTGCTTATCCTGCCAGCTGAGGGACACATCGCCTCTCGCCAGAGATCGATCGATTGGTATTATTTTTAGAGACTTTCGTTCAGTCAGGGTGTCATGAAGAATACCGAACAAATAGTGTCTGCAAACTCTTGGATACAGGTCCCTCAAAAAAGAACCTTTTGGATACAGATCAGCCCGATAAGCCCTAGCTTCAACTCCCCTTCTTCTCCATGACAACCACACTCAGCCCTGCCTCTACCAACAATACATGATAACCACCCGTCGCTTCCTTCCGCCGCCACAGCTTGCGCCGGCGAGGCGAGCCCTGTCATCTCCTAGCCTGCGGTTGCGATGCTCTCCCTTTCCCTGCACGAGTTCTCACCGTAGTTAATCTATATAATCCGCTTTCCTCTGCTCGTGAGTGGTATCTAGTGGCGCCATGCTCAGGCCCAGGTGGAGTATTAAAAACAGCTAGCTCCCTCTTTTGTGCATCGATTGGTCCAGTTATTCTGGCATGGCCTGGCCGCGGCGCGGCTTGCTCAGTAGCGAATTTCTGCCTGCATAAGCAGTTGAAATTACAGCCGAGGCTCTCGCTCAATCCCCTCTTATGTTGAATCGTTGACAGCGCTACCTAGTCCATGACCGCTCGAGCCAAGCCGCGAGTCCCGATGCGACGCACGCGGCCATTGGCGTCGACCACAACCTGACCGGCGTGCATTCACGATTGGGTTCAGACTGACCGGACGCCATCTCCGCCAACAATTTTCCAACCTTGGTGAGACGGCGCGTGCTGGACGTCCGTTTTCGGGTGGGGCGGCCAATCAGGCGTGCTCGGAGGAGACTACGATGCATACGACGACGGTTAGAGTCCGAGAAAACGGCGTGTGTTCGCTCAGCTCAGGGAACCTCCGCTCGATACCCTCCATCGGGTTGATTTTCATTTATCTTTCAAAGCTCATAGGGGACAGCATGTGCGTATGTAACATATAGAACTCTACTGAGTATGGAACTTGGCAGTATCAACAAGCGCGCACAAACAATCCGCATCCTTGCAAAAACGACCAGCTGCAGAGAGTACCTCAGGTGCTAGACTGAACTGCTGCAAAGCAAATTGGTATGAAATCCTATCTGCCCTCAGCTGATCAACCTCCTGTAGTAGACACCGAGCAAGACGCAAGACGCAACCCCCGCAGTGAAACCTGCATCCGCCGCTGTGTCGCTACTGTCGAGGAGCTCAACGGGCGCGTCCTGCCTCTCCTCCGTCCCCTCTCGTGTGTGTGGCCTTGTTTATATAGACATCAAGACTCTGCGCTAAGCGTTGGATGACGTGTGCGTGACCGCGTTGGACTCCTCCCTCCGTTAACATCTGGACTTTCCTTGATACGTAGCCGGCCCAGCCCGGTCAAAATAACGGACAAAATAAACGCGTTTTGACAATACGGAAGAACCAAACCATGGAACCCTTGCGTACTTTATTATTAGGTATAGATATAGATATATATATATATATATATATATATAGGTATAGGTATAGATATAGATTATTATGTATAGATAAAGAGCGCTTTATTACTTAAAATTTAAGTATTACACCCGCCTTCTGCATAACTAAGATGCACACAGCCCAAACCAAAGTCAACACTTAATAAAATAGCGAAATTACATATCATGATGAGCAATTATAATCTCGCCTAAACTGAGGGACCGATACAAAGACTATGCAACCATCTATGTTGGAAAAAATATATCTCTCATCGTAGCCTTCAATCACGCAGAGACCTCTGTCCTCCACCCTCTGAAGAGAGGATCATCAGCAACTTGGTTGATATGCCGATGCAGCAGAGCTGCCTGCGGCTTGCAACTCTTGATTAGACAAAGAACATACGAATCATCGACCTATCAATGTATCATCCTCCTTCAGAAAATAAGAGAACCGGCTCCGCCTATTGATCATCGATGATTGATCAGTCGGTAGATAGCATTGGTTTCTACACATAGTACGAGGATGGTTTGACTCTTAGTAGCACATACCATCGGTTCCATGACTTCCATCGTTCCTACCCTCGCGTCGTCAAGTGGCATGCAATCTGTCGAGAAATCAAATTAGGGCAGCTCAATTATGGTGATGCACACTACCGAGCTAGCTCAACAGCCCGTGGCTTTTTTATTCCTTCGTCATCCAGTGCAAAAACGGCAGCCCTATACCTATGCTATGCAACTCAGTTTATCCTCTGTTAGGATTAAGCACGTCTACGTATACGGTTCGTATACAGTGTCTGGGTAGGACTAGTAGTTTCCTAGTCATAGTAGCCTAGCATATTTATATGCGTGCACCCTATCCTGTAATCACCGTGAGATTTAAAGTAATAAGAAATAAAGAAAGAACCAGGTGCGATATGCACCTGTGGCGATCCTATCGATCTTCTTGTATGCGTGCATGAATTACCTGAGCTAGCTCAGCTCTACTAGTTGATTTCTAGTTAAAGCCAGCTTATTAGTATATATGTGTATGGTCTCGCCGGAGTTTCGCTAGTACACGCGTCTTGCCGGAAAGTACTCGACTGATTGTGGTGTACAAGTCGAGCTAATTCCAACAATTGGTATCAGAGCCTAAGGTTCATCGTCTGTGATTTTCTGAAAGTACTAGAAAATTATAGCGATAGTCAAGGTTGGCGATAACTCGGCATCGGCACCGGTGGTGGAGACAGTGGGGGCGGCTTTGTATCCGCGCCTAGATCGCAAGGACTACGGGCTCTGGGCCCTCAACATGGAGGTGGCCATGGAAGCTCAGGAGATATGGGAGGCCGTCGATCCAGGCGGCGACGACTATGCCAAGAGAGGCGCGAAGTACCGGAAGGATCGCCAAGCTCTAACGGCACTCTATTCCGTCGTACCGAAGGACATGTTGCAGCACCTTGTCAGAAAGAAATCAGCGAAGGATGCTTGGGAGACGATCGAGATCTTGCACCAAGGTCATGCCCGTGTGAAGGAAGCGCACCTTCAAAGTTTGACGAAGAGCTATGAAGATCTGAAGATGGAGGATAGCAAGACAGTCGATCAGTTTGCCTCCCGTTTCGTCACCCTCATCAACAGAATAAGGGGATATGGCGAGAAATTGGATGAGGTCAAGAACGTCAGAAGATTCTTGCGTGCCGCACCGGCGCGCTATATGCAGATCGTTACGTATATCGAACAATGTCTCGACCTGAATACACTGACGGTTGAGGATCTCGTCGGAAGGTTCAAGGCCCATGATGAGAGAATCCGGCTTAGCTTCGGCAACCCGGAAGAGAGTGAGCACTTGATGCTCACGAAGCAGCAGTGGATGACTCTTTCAAAAGAAGCGCAAGGAGGATCCACGAGCGGCGGCAAGAAGAAGGAGAAGGAGCGCTCAGCGAGAAAGTACATCGCAGAGCAGGAGGATGATGACGAAGCTCTGTCGCGGAGGAAGTTTGACATAAAAAAATAAGGTGTCATAACTGCGGCAAGCTTGGTCACTTCAAGTCTGATTGCCGAGAACCACCGAAGGAGAGGGCTCTCATAGCCCAGAAAGGAGATGATGGACCCATGATGATGATGCTCGAGGAGTGCGAGCATGACAAGGAGGAGTTAGCTCTTCCGACGCCGACTATGGAGATTGTGAAGCTCGCAGAAGAGAAGGTTTACCTTCATGACAAGCAGGGGACAAAGACGGGTGGCAACGTCTAGTGCCTCAACACGGGCGCAAGCAATCACATGACCGGCGACATGGCCTAATTCTCCGAATTAAATCTCTCGGTGGGAGGCACCGTTTGTTTTGGTGACGGGGCGACGGTCAACATCGCAGGACGAGGCAATGTCTTGCTTTAGTTTCAAAACGGTCATAAGGTACTCACTAGTGTGTACTATGTTCCCAAGTTGGAGAGAAATATTATCAGTCTTGGACAGCTCACGGAACGTGGATGCAAGATTGTGCTCGAGGAGAACTATCTATGGGGATATGATCATCAAAGGAAGCTTATCATGAAGGTGGAGAGATTGAAGAACAGACTCTATTACCTTGACTTGGATCGGGTGGATCCAATATCCGATGGATTTCTAGTCGGGGAGCAACGGAGTGCCCCGTTCCCACCTGAATCCATGCATGTCACGCAAGACATAATTTGTGAGAAAGAAAATTTGGGTCAAGCTGAAGGTAGCCCCCACCATAGCCAGAAGAAGGCGGACTGAAAGAAAATAGCTCGCTAGAAGAAGGTCCAGTAAAAGGTCCAGTAAAAAAGAAGATAAGGTATAACTGTTCAGAGCTACTTAATCTAGCTGTAGCTAGCATCATCGAAGGCCGTACATATTTGGAAACTCCAGAAAGCAGCGTTCCGCTTGGAAGCAATCAAGCGAGCAGCAGCGGGACGTCGAAAGAACCCGACGATCCGTAACATGCATGCACTCCAAGCACCTTGCCTAGATGCAGCGGTCGACCAAAAGGGCCAGAAGCAGGCGGACCAAAAGGAAGTGGCTTGCCAGGAGGAGCTCCACGCGAGGAGCTTGGGAAAAAGGAAGAATCCCTACGAGGGCTCAGCAGCCCAGAAAGCCTGACGCAAGGAAGCAGCCATTGTGCTGTTACGAGAAGGCCAGGAGGAGGACCGCATGGAGCTCCATCGACAGGAACTTCACCTGGCGCTATGCCCAACGATCGGGCAGAATTGATCGATACGCAACTGTTAAGTGCGTTGTGTGTTTCTGAGAAACCATGCAGATTCTTAAAAGAGGCTAGCTTGTACGTGAGTGTAGCTCATACGAGCTTTGCACCATTGCCTCAAAATTCAGAAACTGAAGAGATGAGCGTCACATCAGTCGCAGAAGAGTACGTCGTATCAACTCCGACAGCATTGGAGACAAGACGACTACGGCGCACACGAGCATATATGCGACGTGCGTTGGACTGCTATCCGAAGAAGGTGCTTCGGACGGTAAATCCGGTGAAGTTGAAGAACGAAAAGCAATGTTCGCCTAGCGAGGAACCGGTGAAGACCAAAGAAATGGACAAGGAAGATGATCAGCGTCAAGCCATGAAGAAGCCGGCGAAAATAAAGACGGTGACATGGATGCGACGAGGAGCGACAAAAGCAATATCGACGATAAAGACCAAGACGGTGAAAGCAGTGCCAAGGGTAACACCTACACGAAGCAAGTGACATATTTGGGACCCTGGTCGAAATGAAACGGTCGTGCTTAGGGGGGTGATTGTTAGGATTAAGCACGTCTACGCTCGGACGGCGCCGTGTGCGTTGTCTGTGTTGTATACGGTTTGTATACAGTGTCCGGGTAGGACTAGTAGTTCCCTAGTCATAGTAGCCTAGCATATTTATATGCGTGCACCCTACCCTGTAATCACCGTGAGATTCAAAGTAAGAAATAAAGAAAGAACCAGGTGCGATATGCACCTGTGGCGATCCTACCGATATTCTTGTGTGCGTGCGTGAGTTACGTGAGCTAGCTCTACTAGTTGATTTCTAGTTAAAGCCAGCTTATTAGTACATACGTGTATCGTCTCGCCGGAACGTCTCGCCGGAGTTTCGCTAGTACACGCGTCTTGCCAGAAAGTACTCGGAAGATTGTGGTGTACAAGTCGGGCCAATTCCAACATCCTCGCCCTTACACTAGAGGAATGAATCGCTACACCGACGGCCGACAACCCTAGGGCACAATTGTCGTCGTCGGCGTAGTCTATGCCGAGGGCTGCCCTCTATTATATGTTAATCCAAATTCTATAAGGAGACTAACGATGGAGCAAAATGAGGCCCATCGCTGACCGGTAGGTAGAGAATGATGTTGAACCTGCTAAGTATACTGAAGCCGTTGCATCCATTGACCGCGAGAAGTGGATTTCTGCTATGCAAGAAGATATGTAATCGCTTGAGAAAAATGGCACATAGGATGTTGTACGCTTGCCTAAACACAAGAAGGTTGTCCGCTGTAAGTGGATATTTAAAAGAAAGAAAAGTTTGTCTCCTAAAGAGCCTACAAGGTTTAAGGCAAGGTTAGTAGCAAAAGGTTTCAGCCAGATTCCAGGTATTGATTACAATGACGTTTTCTCTTTGGTTGTGAAGCATAGTTCTATTCGTGCATTCTTTGGTATTGTTGCTATGCGTGATCTTGAGCAGTTAGATGTGAAGACTGCTTTTCTACATGGTGAACTGGAGGAGGAAATTTACATGGACCAACCTGAAGGGTTCATAGCGCCTGGTAAGGAGGATCTTGTTTGCAAATTAAAGAGGTTCTTATATGGTTTGAAACAGTCTCCAAGAAAGTGGTATAAAAGGTTTGATTCATTTATGCTTGCACATGAGTTCAAAAGATCGCAGTATGATAGTTGTGTTTACATTAAGTTTGTTACTAGATCACTCATATATTTGCTGTTATATGTTGATGATATGTTGATTGCTGCCAAGAGCAAGAAAGAGATCACTACTTTGAAGGCACAGCTGAGTAGTGAGTTTGAGATGAAGGATCTTGGTGCTGCTAAGAAAATACTAGGTATGGAAATTACAAGAGACAGAAAATCTGGTTTGCTATTTCTTAGTCAGCACGATTACATTAATAAAGTTCTTCATCATTTTAATATGCCCGATGCAAAGAAAGTCACAACACCTATTGACGAGGGGTTAACTCGACAAATGTCCAAGATGAAGGACTTAGGATCGGGGAGATAGGGCGTCAGATGAACTCGAAGGTAAACTCAGTCAAACAAGGTGGCTATGAAAGTAAACATGGGTATAGAACCTGGCTTGCTTTCAATCTGTCCCACACCGTCTCCTCCTGACCCCTATATATAGGTGGCCAGGTCTCGAGGATCGGGTGGGATCCGATACAGATTACAATACTAATATACGACATGAACTCGTATTTCGGCTAGTATTACAATTGGGCCTAGTCTAACGGGCCTCAGGGGTACTCAACTGACGGGCTCTATTATCTATACCCTTGTCACCTATTGTACCACACTTCAAACTGTCATCTACTCAATGTCCTGTTATTGATGAAGATATTGAGTACATGTCTCTAGTTCCATACTCTAGTACTGTTGGTTCTTTGATGTATGCCATGGATTGTTCTCGCCCTGATTTGTCATATGCTATGAGTTTGGTTAGTTGATACATGGCTAACCCTGGTAAAGAATATTGGAAGGCTGTTCAGTGGATTTTCAAGTATCTTCGTGGCACTTCCAAAGCTTGTTTGAAGTTTGGTAAAACTGGAAAGGGACTTGTTGGCTACGTGGATTCAGATTTTGCTGCTGATTTGGATAAGAGAAGGTCCCTTACAGGTTACTGCTGGTGATTGTGCTGTGAGTTGGAGGGCAACTTTGTAACCAGTTGTTGCCTAATCTACTACTGAGGCTGAATACATGGCTATTGTTGAAGCATGTAAAGAGTCTATTTGGTTGAAAGGTTTGTATACTAAGCTTTGCAGTGATGATTCTTATGTTAACCTGTTTTATGACAGTCAAAGTACTATATACTTAAATAAAGATCAAATGTTCCATGAGAGGAGCAAGCACATTGAGGTCAAATACCATTATGTGAGAGACTTGGTCGCTCAGGGTAAACTGAAGGTATGCAAGATTAGTACTCATGATAATCTTGCTGATATGATGACAAAGCCAGTTTCTGTTGCTAAGTTTGAGCTTTGCTCAAGCTTAGCTGTTTAGCCCTAGTGGTTGTTTGGCACTGAAAGTGTTTTCTTTGTTTGTTCAGGAGATTGTTGAAGTTCATGCTACAAGGAATTTGTCTCAAGGTGCCCTCTGTTATATGTTGATCCAAATTCTATAAGGAGGCTAACGACGGAGTGAAGCGAGGCCCGTTGCCGGGTAGGCTTGGGCAAAGCGAAGCGGATTGTTGCTACCAACTATATATACTCCTTGTAACCCACCGGCTAGGGTTGAATCGCATCAATAGATAACCCACGGTGTTTGTAAACACTTCCGATATAGTGAAGTTTTGTTGGCTGGTGCCTGCGGCGTAGTCTACCGCTGTTTATAATTTTTTCAAAAAAAGTTAGAAATTTTTTTCAATTTTTTTGAATCTTTGAATTGTTTGACTCATTAATCTCTCAATTGGAATATTTTTAATACTAGTTACACTTAATCTTTTGTCAAATTTAAGTCTTGATCAAACTTCCCAGTCGGTCACTTGTCCTCACACTACTTCACCCCCAGCACGTTTAACTTCTCTGTTCCATCCAGATGAGTTTCCATAAAGCAAATTATTATGTCACATACTAACGAGTCCATTTGATAAACAAGGTCTAAATACATTTAAACAAACAATTCATGTATAGTTAGTGGTCTCTCGAATCAATCAGATTTACATCATATACAAATAATTCAAAAAAAGTAAAAAAATGAAAAACCTTTGCATATAGTCTTCTTATGTCACATACTAACGAGTTTACTTGATAAAAATTTCTACATACATTTAAACAAAAATTCCTGTATAGTCAGTGGTCTCTCGAATCAATCAGATTTACACCGTACACAAATAATTCAAAAAATAAAAAACCTTCGCACATAGTCTTCTTATGTCACATACTAATGAGTGCACTTGATAAACAAGTTCTACATAGTTTTCTTATTCCATACCCCCGCTTTACCCTGTTAACCCTTGCTTTACCCCGTTGATAAACGGCAAGCATAAACCTTCTTAACTAGGGGTCAAATTTTGCAAAACTCTTTGTGTATCTATAATAAAATAACATGTTGTGTACCTAAAAATGATTTTTTGAAAAATCATGAGGAAGCCATGATGGAGCTGTAGTTCAAATTTGCCCCGCTTCCTGCTGAATTGGCAAGAGTTTGTCTTTTTTGTGGAAGGTTAATGCAAAGCTTTACACACACGCAAACAATTGGTATTATATACATAAAATGTGTCCTAATATTGTTTCAAATCAGGGTGGTCTAGTTTTGTAATGTATTTTCAGTACTTTCTTCACAAAAAACCCAACTTTGACACTTAGAAAATGGAAAGTGGTTTTTTTATGCGTAGAAAATGAAAACTCTCAATATAAACCATTTTTGCCATCCCAATATGCACACATGTGCACAATATGGGGTCATTTGAACAAACTATTCCATAATTCAGGTCATGACCTAGCTCATCTGGCTTGAAAGCCATGAAACTTCATATATGATAGGTCATTTCCGAGAAGGGGTTTCTACAATATTTGCAACAGTCTAAGTTTATTATTTTTCCTCACAACTAGGTCACATAACATGACACAATGAAAAGGTTCTACATTTTTTGATTTTTTTTTGAATTTCTTATACTCGATTCAAAATGTGGTCGAAACGGTGGGCATGAACCTTCTTAGCAAGGGCTGAATTTTGCAGAACTATTTATGGTCTCTGATAAAACTTCTACTTATGAACCTGAAAATGATTTTTTGAAAAAAAATCATGGGCAAACTATGATGCAGCTAGTTCTAATTTTCCCGACTCCCAGTTGAATCAAAACCCTAAATCCCTAAACTGAAAATCCTAACTAATTAAAGTTAATTAGTTCTAAATTTTGGAAGGTTTAGATGAATAGATCTTATTTTTCTACAAGTTTTAATATATTATTTGTATTTTTGTGAAATAGAATGATTTAGTTATGATTTTTCTAAGATTAATATGGTAAAATAGAAAATAGCTATGCCGAGGGCCTTGCCGTCGGCATAGCTATCCTACGCCGACGGCAGTTCTATGCCGACGGCCAGCTTCGTAGGCTGCCTATCTCGTGGCCTACACCGACGACACCGACATTTGGTCGTTGGCGTAGACATTGATCGTCGGCGCCTTGCGCCATTTCCTTAGTGTTGTAACATCTCTTCTTTTAGTATGCTTATTATTATGTGCCTACAGATAAACTATCAAAATAAATTGCGAGTCATCCAGGACTTTTAACCCATGAACATGTCCCTTCTACTGCATAGAAATAGTAGCTACTCTTGTTTCTTTTCTTTTTTTGCGAATTAGCTACTCTTGTTTCGGGTTGCTTATTTGTTCACCGGGCGCTTGTTTCTACTTCTTCTCTACAAGACTGGACAGAGAACTCCAGGACACATGTCCCAGTCATGCTGCATGAGCAATACAATTTTATATTCTTCGAGATTGCTTCAGCATGTTTGTTTTTCTAATGGAGAAGGTAGGGTACTGCCAATGCATTCCAGAAGAAAGAGTTGCAGATTATACAGGTAGCACAAGTATAGGATAAGATTGCAACTAATCACTGTGCGCAAATGGTACACACTTCAGTTGGATCTCCACATGGACATCTACGGCGAAAGGATCTGCTAGACCAGTTACCTAGTACTGTACTCATGAGGACCACAGTGAATTAGTTTACTGCTGAAGTATGACAAATTCGCATTTGAGCTCGCTGTAAACTACTCTGATTTAAACCGCATGTCCTCATCGGCCATGTCCACGCAGTCTGCAATCGCTCGTCGTCGGCCGTTTCCTCCGGCGTGGCTGAGAGCCCGATGCTTTCGATGCCTCTCCAGAGGTCATCGTGCCCGCTGCTGCAGGGACCCAATTCGGTGCACAAACTGCCTCTATTTCGGTCATGTTGCGCGCTTCTGCCGAGCTAGGCCTTGCACCGATGAGTCTCCACCGCTTCGCTGTGCTGCTTCACCACCTCTCCAATCGACTTCACCCGCCTATGTTTCAGCATTGCCTGCTTCCGCCGATGTTGCTACCTCGACTGATGTGCCTTTGCGGCATGTCCTCATGGAGGAGGTTGTGCTTCTTCGTTCTGAGCTTAGCGACTGCCTTGACCGTGTTCGGAGTGTTTTGGCTAGAGCGGAGGATGCTATTGGCAAATTGCAGGTTGTGTCTCTGTTGCCTGAGCTTCAGGTTAGTTCCTTTGAGGGTGCAGATGTGTGTGCAGCCTGTGAGCAGGAGTTGTGCACGGTTATTGATGATGATGTTGTCGCCGAGGTGACGTCGAAGGCTGTTGTTGAGGTCATTGCTGAAGAGGCCCCACAGGAGTCGTCTGTGGCCGGAGAAGATTGCATCTTCGGTTGTTTCTCCCCTCGAGCTAGGTCTTGCTCGTCACCGCAGCTAGCTTTGCCGGATGTTTCTGGGTGTGAGGATGTCACTGCGATCATGCCTCCAGTGATGCAGATCATGCCTGACCTCCAGGAGCTGTGTGGGGAGCCATCTCCCTCTCCTCTGTCAATGGTGCCACAACAGGTGGACTCGCTTGAGACGTCAATGGTGGCTTCCACTCCGCCATTTCACTTTGTTGCCCGTAGTGTCAAGGTTAATGAAGTTGATACTTTGGCATCTAGCTCTGATGTGCTCTTTGCAAAAGAGCTTTGCAGCCTGCTTATCAGTTTGGAGGCGGCTATCCCCGGATCCGCCAAGGAGATTGCTAGCATCCTGTCTGATAAGGCTACGATGGGCAACATCAAGAAGGTGAAGGAGTACCTAAGGGGTAAAAGAAAGAAGTGTGGCGCCGCAAGGAAGGCGCACACAGTTAATTGATGGATTGGTTGTCATCTTTCCCCTTGAGATGTGATTTCATTTTGTGAGATTTCAGGTTGTAGTATGTTGGCTCAGTTGTTTGCTCTTCTTAGATGGTTGGAGAGTTGCAGGCTTTGGGGTGGTAGGCTTTTCGTAGTCCGGTTGTGTTTTTGTTGTAACAGTTTTTGCCCGGTTTTCCGTTAATTAACTGGGCAACTCTCTTCTTCTTAATTAATAGATTGAGGCAAAGCTTTTGCCTCCGTTTCAAAAAAAAAATTGTAACAGTAATAAATTTGGTGGCACCGGTTTTGGAAGCAAGTGCGGCAACTTCTATTCCAGTACTTGTGCAAAATGGCAAGTTGACTGTTAAACAGTTATGCTAGTCCACACCTCATTTCCGGAAATCACTGTCAGTGCGTCACTGGGTTATCACATGGTTTTCCTCTTAGCACCATCAAATAGATCATCAACACATGGCATCGAGAGGTAGAAACACTCGCACATGTGTGTAACCCAACCATTGCGCGGTGGCCAGCTCGGTACAAGGTGACAAAAGGTGCCCCACCATTTAGGGCGTGTTTGGTATCCCGACACTAGTGGAAAAAGAGGCTTCTATCCGCCACCTTTAGTCCCCAAACTATTTGGGCCGGGACTAAAGGGGGCATTAGTCCCGGTTCGTGCCGCTGGGGCACGGCCAGCACCTAGTCCCGGTTCGTAATGGACCTTTAGTCCCGGTCGTTAACACGGACCGGGACAAAAGGGTTGGCGGGCGGGAACCCCACGGGCGGCGGCCTTTAGTCCCGGCCTATGTTAACGACCGGGATTAAAGGGTGACCTTTAATCCCGGTCTTTAACATGGACCGGGACTAAAGACCGTCGCCTACAAAATCCAGCTTCTCTTCCCCCGAGCCTGCCAGTACACCAATGGTGGTCGGAAGCTTTGGATTGAGTGGAGAGGTCATGCCCGATTTTTTTATCAAAATAATCTAAGATTTTGAGTTATTTCATCTATCTAATTGGTTCAAAAGGTTAGCAACTTTACTCTCTCATCTTTAATTGCTAATTTAGCTCATATAATGCTCTAGATGTGGTGAGATTTGTGGCTATAAATTGGGAGTAATTATAGGAGTTTATTTGATTTATATAGCATTTGAGCTTAAATTAATTCCTTAGTTTGCACATGTGTAGAGGTGGTGTACTTGTATGTTGACCAAAATGAGTATGAAGTAGAAATTTGTCATGCACATATATAGCTTTTTTTATGCTCAAAAAATAGAGGGATTTGTGGAGTAATTAATGTTAGAAAGTAATGTGGAAGTAATTGTGAGCTTATGTGATTTACAATAATAATTTTTTAGCAGATGAACCGGCAATGGATGTACGGTAGCCGAGTCTCAAGCGAGTTCATTAAGGGCTTGCAGGATTTTCTCCATGTGGCTGATGCGAACAAGCGGAATGGTTTTGTTGTCTGTCCATGTAGTGTGTGTAAGAATCTGAAGAATTACTCTTCATCAAGAACCCTTCACGTGCATCTGCTTCAGCACGATTTTATGCCCAGCTACAATTGTTGGACCAAGCACGGAGAAAGAGGTATTACAATGGAAGACAATGAAGAAGAGGATGATGACAACTATCCTGGTTTCCCTGAATATGGTGATACTTTCATGGGAGAAGCTGAAGGGGGAGCTGAACGGGGAGCTGAAGGGGAAGCTGAAGGAGAGACACATGATGAGGCCCCTGATGATCTCGGTCGGACCATTGCTGATGCACGGAGAGAATGCGAAACTAATAAGGAGAGGGAGAAGTTGGATCGCATGTTAGAGGATCACAAAAAGTCCTTATACCCTAACTGCCAAAATGGTCTGAAAAAGCTGGGCAGCACACTTGAATTGTTGAAATGGAAGGCAGAGGAAGGTCTATCTGACTCTGGATTTGAAAAGTTGCTGAAAATGATGAGGAATATGCTTCCAAAGGATAATGAATTGCCCACCAGTACGTACGAAGCCAAGAAGATTGTCTGCCCTCTAGGTTTAGAGGTTCAGAAGATACATGCATGTCCTAATGACTGCATCCTCTATCGTGGTGACTATGAGAATTTGACTGAATGTCCGATATGCACTGCATTGCGGTATAAGATCAGAGGAGATGACTCTGGTGATGTTGAGGGCGAGCCCCCCCGAAAGAGGGTTCCTGCCAAGGTGATGTGGTATGCTCCTATAGTACCACGGTTGAAACGTTTGTTTCGGTGCAAAGAGCATGCCAAGTTATTACGATGGCACAAAGAGGACCGTTTGTCAGACGGGATGTTGAGACACCCTGCTGATGGGTCACAATGGAGAAAGATCGACAATAAGTTTAAAGATTTTGCAGGTGACGCAAGGAACATACGGTTTGGTCTAAGTACAGATGGCTTCAATCCTTTTGGGGAGCAGAGCTCCAGTCATAGCACCTGGCCCGTGACTCTATGCATCTATAACCTTCCTCCATGGTTGTGCATGAAGCGGAAGTTCATTATGATGCCAGTGCTCATCCAAGGTCCGAAGCAACCCGGCAACGATATTGATGTGTACCTAAGGCCATTAGTTGATGAACTTTTACAGCTGTGGGCCAAACCAGGCGTACGTGTGTGGGATGAGCACAAACAAGAGGAATTTGACTTACGAGCATTGCTGTTCGTTACAATCAATGATTGGCCTGCTCTTAGTAACATTTCAGGACAGACAAACAAGGGATACAAGGCATGCACACACTGTTTACAAGAGACTGAAAGTATATATTTAGCTAATTGTAAGAAGAATGTGTACATATCGCACCGTCGATTTCTTAGCAAAATTCATGCCGTAAGAAAAAAAGGCAAGCATTTCAACGGTAAGGCAGATCACCGGGACCCACCTAAGGAAAATACTGGTGATGATGTATTCGATATGGTCAAAGATATAGAAGTAATCTTTGGAAAGGGTCCTGGCGGACAATCTGTTCCGCATGACGCAGACGGACACGCACCCATGTGGAAGAAGAAATCTATATTTTGGGAGCTTGAGTATTGGAAATTCCTAGAAGTTCGCTCTGCAATCGACGTGATGCATGTGACAAAGAATCTTTGCGTGAACCTGCTAGGCTTCTTGGGTGTGTATGGGAAGACAAAAGATACAAAGGAAGCTCGACAGGACCTGCAACGTGTGAAAGACCCAGAAGACCGACATCCGGAACTGTTTCAAGGTCGCGCTAGCTACGCTCTTACTAAAGAAGAGAAGATCACCTTTTTTGAATGCCTGAACAGTATCAAGGTCCCGGCTGGATTCTCATCGAATATAAAGGGAATAATAAATATGGCAGAGAAAAAGTTCCAGAACCTAAAGTCTCATGACTGCCATGTGATTATGACGCAATTGCTTCCAGTAGCATTGAGGGGGCTTCTACCGGAAAATGTTCGACTAGCAATTGTGAAGCTATGTGCATTCCTCAATGCAATATCTCAGAAGGTAATTAATCCAGAAGATCTACCACGGTTACAAAATGATGTGGCCCAATGTCTTGTCAGCTTCGAGCTGGTGTTCCCACCATCATTCTTCAATATTATGACGCACCTCCTTGTTCACCTAGTCAAAGAGATTTCCATTCTCGGCCCTGTATTTCTACACAATATGTTCCCCTTTGAGAGGTTCATGGGAGTCTTAAAGAAATATGTTCGTAACCGTGCTAGGCCAGAAGGAAGCATCGTCAAGGGATATGGAACAGAGGAGGTCATTGAGTTTTGTGCTGACTTTGTTCCCGACCTTAAGCCGATTGGTCTTCCTCAATCGCGTCATGAGGGGAGACTTAGTGGAAAAGGCACGATCGGAAAGAAACCAATGATATATAGGGATGGTCATTCGTTGACTCAAGCACACTACACAGTTCTACAAAATTCCCTCTTGGTGGCTCCGTACAGTGAGGAATACAAGAATATTGTACGCCAAGCAAACCCAGGGGAGCCTGAGTCCTTTGTTTTACAGCTCCACATGGCGACTTTCGGCGTTTGGTTGCAAAGACGTCTCATGAATGACACTGTTGTTGAAGAGCAGTTGTACTTGCTGGCCAAATTACCATCTTCGACTATATTGACTTTCCAAGGGTACGAGATAAATGCGAATACATTTTACACGGTCGCCCAAGATAAAAAAAGCACCAACCAAAACAGTGGTGTCCGCTTTGATGCAGTAACTGGCAAAGGGCGAACGGACACATATTATGGTTACATAGAAGAGATATGGGAGCTTGATTATGGACCTAACTTTAAGGTTCCTTTGTTTCGGTGCAAATGGGTGAAGATGACAGGAGGCGGGGTAAAGTTGGACGAGCAGTACGGAATGACAACGGTGGATCTCAACAATCTAGGGTACCTTGATGAACCATTCGTCCTAGCCAAAGATGTGGCTCAGGTTTTCTATGTGAAGGACATGAGTAGCAAACCAAGAAAAAGAACCAAAGCGAATACATCATGTGATGAACCAAAGCGCCACATAGTTCTTTCAGGGAAAAGAACCATCGTAGGAGTGGAGGACAAGACAGACATGTCACAAGATTATAATTAGTTTAGTGAAATTCCGCCCTTCAGAGTGAACACTGACACAAGCCTCAAGTTAAATAATGAAGATTCTCCATGGTTACGCCACAATCGTAAGCAAGGGACACTAGCGAAGAAATGATGTGTAATCATGTATAATAATGTATTGTTCTAATCATGTATTGTTCTAATCATGTATTGTTCTAATCATGTATTGTTCTAATCATGTATTAAACATTTTATGTAATGTATTGTTCTAATCATGTATCACAATAACACTCACGAGAGGCGGGGAAAGGATTGAACTGGAATTAAAGTACATGGTCAGATTAAGTCACAATCGACCGAACTAGTTTTCGAATGTTGGAGTGATTCAGTCATAGTCATGCCTAGCCCTATAAACGTCGCCACTGTAGTCGTCGTAGTCGCCGACGTCGTCGTCGCTGGCATCGGGGTCGCGGTAGTCAAACCTCAGCCAGTGAGCACGTGTGGGCTGAGACTGAGGGTAGCGCAGGCGGGGGCCACTGTAGGCCATGACGCTCTGGAGAGTCCGGCCGCGCCACCACAGCCGACGGCCGGCCTCGTTGAAGTTCGAACGAGGCGGGCCGTCCTCCTCGTGCCTGGCAAGCGCACTCTCACGCCGATTGATGAAGAAGGCGTCCCAAGTCGGGCTGTAGTCGGGATGCCACTGGGGATTCCTCCGCTGCTCCGGTGTGAGCTCGAAGTAGTAGTGATTCGTGATGGCCATCTGGCGCGCCACACCTAGAGGGACAGGAGGGACCGGTACGCCTCCGACGCTCAGCATCCAGCCGGTGGGGACGCGGTAGCCCGGTGGGCAGGGGTAGTTTGAGGCGCAAAGCGCCTCTGCCTCCTGGGGGGTTAGAGATACGATGGAAGCCATGGAAGAGAGTTATGAGGTTTGCAGATATGAGTCTAGATATGATATGTAAATGGAGGCCAAGCCTACATATATATAGTGAAAAATGGCGGGAAACCTTTAGTCCCGGCTGGTGGGTGCAACCGAGACTAAAACTGTCAGTGGGATAAGGACGTGTGGGTAACCTTTAGTCCCGGCTGGTGGGTGCAACCGAGACTAAAACTGTCGGTGGGATAAGGACGTGTGGGTAACCTTTAGTCCCGGCTAGTGGGTGCAACCGAGACTAAAGCTGTTGGCAGGATAAGGATGCGTGGGTGGATGCACTGCTCGATGAGATAAAGCATGTAGCGCACGACGCCCCTGTCGGAGGAACAAGACAAAAATAGAAGCGGCGCCGTGCCTATAAAAGGAGCATCGATACGCCATGGCAAGCACAACTCGAAGGCAGGGAGAGTTTCATCCCCATGGATGGAGGAAAGGGTTGGGAAATCTCCCGTGGCGGAGTTTCTCGAAGATGTCGTTGGTGCTCACGCCCTACGGCATCTTCGGAAGCTTCGCCTCGGAAAAATTTCCCTGCAAGCCCGTGAAAGACTCCATCTCCTCTAATAGTTATGGAGGAAAGGGTTGGGAAATCTCCCGTGGCGGAGTTTCTCGAAGATGTCGTTGGTGCTCACGCCCTACGGCATCTTCGGAAGCTCCGCCTCGGTTGTGTTTTAATTGAAAATGGCAAAATAGTTAATTGTTTAAATAGTTAGATTAATTAATTGATTTTGAAAATAGAAAATAGTTTTGAATTAGTTATTCAATTTCAAACACTTTTCATATTCAAAGTTTTGTCAGATTCTAAAATATTGAAAAAGAATATTAATCAATATAGTTTTAATTGAAAATGGCAAAATAGTTAATTGTTTAAATAGTTAGATTAATTGATTTTGAAAATACAAAATAGCTTTGAATTAGTTATTAAATTTCAAACACTTTTCACATTCAAAGTTTTGTCAGATTCTAAAATATATAGAAGTTATTCAAATTGAAATTCAAATTTCATATTCAAATGAAATCTGAAAAAATATAAGGCCTTGGCGCGCATTTATTATCCCTTTAATCCCGGTTGGTTTCACCAACCGGGACTAAAGGTCTGGGGCATGGGCGCGAACCACCCAAATGTCTTTAGTTCCGGTTGAAGCCACCAACCGGGACTAAAGACCCTTTAGTCCCGGTTGGTGGCTTCAACCGGGACTAAAGACCCCCCTTTAGTGCCGGTTGAAGCCACCAACCGGGACTAAAATGGTGCGGGTATATAAGCCGCGCCGCCCATCTTCTTCCCCCAACACTTAGCAGTTTCTAGCACGGAGGAGATCGAGGTCTACAACGTTGCGGTCGCCCGAATCCGTCGACCGCCGCCGCCGGACGTCCCCTGCACGAGCGCCGCCACCAACCGCATCGCCCCCTCCAGCAACGCCGGCCGCCCTGAGCCGCCGCCCGAGCCGCCGCCCGAGCCCGCGCACGCCCGTGCCCCGAGCCGCCGCCCGAGCCCGCGGCGCCGCCCGTGCCGCCCCCTGCAGAACGCCGGCCGAGCGCCACCCCTACAGCAGCGCCGCCCACGTGCAGCCCCCTGCAGCAGCGCCGCGCGCCCACCCCCTGCCCTGCAGACGCCGGCCGCCCACCCCTGCCTGCAGCTAGCGCAACGCCGGCCGCGCCGCCCCCCTGCTAAGGTAATTTTTTTTAGAATTTATTAGTAATAGAAATGCTAATAGAATTTAGTAATAAAAATGCTAATAGAATTTTTAGTAATAGAAATGCTAATAGAATTTAGTAATAGAATTTTTAGTTAGAAAAATAGATATATAGAAAATAGTTAGAATTTAGTAATAGAAATGCTAATAGAATTTAGTAATAGAATTTTTAGTAATAGAAATGCTAATAGAATTTAGTAATAGAATTTTTAGTTAGAAAAATAGAAATATAGAAAATAGTTAGAATTTATTTATGTTAGATTTTATTTATGTTAGATTTTATTTGTTAGAAAAATAGCTAAAAAATATGTGTACTAAAAGGGGGCGTTGGCCGGGCGCCGACGCGGTGAGGGGGTCTTCCCCCCACTGCGTCGGCGCTCGGCCAACGCCCCCTTTTTTTTTGGTTATTGCTCAAATATGTGTACTAAAAGGGGGCGTTGGCCGGGCGCGGACGCGGTGAGGGGGTCTTCCCCCCACCGCGTCGGCGCTCGGCCAACGCCCCCTTTTTTTTTGGTTATTGCTCAAATATGTGTACTAAAAGGGGGCGTTGGCCGGGCGCCGACGCGGTGAGGGGGTCTTCCCCCGACCGCGTCGGCGCTTGGCCAACGCCCTTTTTTTTTGGTTATTGCTCAAATATGTGTCACTAACTTGTTTTACCTGTCTTTAGAAGAGACATGGACGGTGAAAATGACCCACGCCACCCCGAAGAATTCTTATTTGGCATGATACGTGAGAATGTATATGTGCCTCAAGAAGGTGCCGATCGAGAAGACCCCAGAGTAGCCGGCCGAGAAGGAGTCGGCCGAGAAGGTGCCGGAGAAGCTGAATTTGAAGATGATGTTTCATCGTTTCTTAACCCTTCCGGTGATGGAATGGAGATAGAAATGTTTGACGACGAAGGGCAAACAAACACCGATGCCGAACGACAATTGCAAACAAACGCCGATGGCGAGGTATATAGATTTAGCTTTTGGTGATACGAAGGGAATATGCATATTTGTATTAACGACTTTTTCTTTTTTCAGCCCTCCGGATCGAGCAAATCGTATTCTAAACGAGGTCCGAGCCAAAAGTTGAGTGCGAATCAGAAGCTGACCATCGATGTAGTATCTCCAGATGGCAAACCGTTGGAGCCAACACAACACGCAACAAAATTTATAAATCAATGCGGAGTGATTGTTAGGGACATGATCCCGATCACGGTTCAAGAATGGCACGAGCCAAAGAAGGCACGTCTTGGAGCTACTTTTGTGAACAAAAGATCCAAGAAAGACCTTTGGAGGAAGCTCATGGAAAATTTCATTCTACCTCTGGAGTACTCCAAGAAGGATGATGATGGAAATGAAATTCCGGGTGGACGTGAAAGGAGAAGGAGAGTTAAACATTACGCTCTCAAGAAGATGGCTGAAGCATTCCGGGGCTTCAAGAAAATGTTATACGCGAAGTATATCGCGAAAAAGAAAACTCCAGTGTTCGAAGGAGCATACGAGAAGTTGAGACAACAGTGGCCTGAATTTGTGGCATTCAAGGCATCTGAGAGAGCCAAGGAAATGTCAGAAAAAAATCAGAAAAATGCTGAAAAGAAGGAACATCACCATGTTTTGGGGCCAGGCGGCTACGTGAGAGCAGTGCCCAAGTGGGAATCTATGGAGAATGGATTGAGGAATAAAGGAATCACTCCAGGTACAGAGGGATGGCCCGAAAGGGCCAAGCACTGGTGGTACGGACATGGAGGATCGTTAGACCCGGCAACAGGGGAGTGTGTTCATCGGAAACAGACCTTTACTCCCACAGCAAAACTTGTTAAGGCAATGGAGGATGCTCAAGCGGGATTGATCCGTGTCGACCGAGAGAACGACGAGCTGACACACGCCCTCGGGAATCCAGAACACACCGGACGAACAAGAGGCAAAGGCGCCGGTGTTCCATGGAAGGAAGGGTTTTCTCAGCACGAAGATCCGTACGGTTACAAAAGCCGTAAGAGAAAGAAGGATCGGGAAGCAGATCGGATCGGCAAGGTAGAACGTGAATTAGCCGACATGAAGAGTATGATACATCAACTTAGCCAGGGAGGCGGATCTCGGCTGCAGGAAGATCCAGCATTGGATCTTAATAGTCAGCGGAGAAGCAGCGTGGCTTCCACGGAGGTCCCAGCTGATGAGCATGAAGCACCGGGGTCTCGCTACCCCGTGGATGATGTTAGGGAGATGACAAATTGTGAGCTACATCAGCCAATGAAGAACGTGACCATCAAGGTGGCGAGCGGCGACGCTTTACCTTGTCTACCTGAAGCACTCCACCATGGGAACCCGATACCGGCTGGCTATGCTCGTGTCTCGGTGCTTGACATAGTCAGCTCGTTCGAGGACCTAGATCTTGATTTTGCTACACCTGAAGGGGATCGGAGACTTGGAGATGTCAAGCGCCAAATCGTTTTATGGCAAAAGAAATACATCAAGTTTCCAGGATCAGCGCCAAGGCCACCGACTCCGAGGAATCCAAGTCCACCCTCCCCCGGTGAACGTCGTCCACCTACGCCGCCCCCGAGTCCACCTCGGGCGCCGCGTCAGCCGACGCCACCCCCGAGTCCACCTCGGGCGCCGCGTCAGCCGACGCCACCCCCGAGTCCACCTCGGGCGCCGCGTCAGCAGACGCCGTCCCCCAGTGCACCTCCCGCGCGTCAGCCAACGCCGTCCCCCAGTGCACCTCCCGCGCGTCAGCCAACGCCGTCCCCCAGTGCACCTCCCGCGCGTCAGCCAACGCCGTCCCCCAGTGCACCTCCAGCGCGTCAGGCGAAGCCTCCCCCCAATACTACTCAGACGGGGAAAAAGCGGAGTAGGTCTGCTATGGTTAGTACTACTGATAAGGTAGTACATAAGACCACGAAGATACCAGAGCCATCGCTAAAGCCTCTTCCCAAGAGAGCTTATGATCGGACTACCGAGGAAAACGAGGCGATAGTACGCGCCGAAGTGAAGGCATTTCTTGCACCGAAAGTGCCTGAGCCCAAGCCGACATACACGCAGAAACAAAAGGACTGGGCTTATGCTATGCTTACTGCAGAGCCCCAATATAAGATGAATCTGCCATCAGACTATAAACGCGAAATTGAAAGGCAAAGTGACTTGGCCAAGGCAAAAAGAAGCGGGAAACAAATTCCCCAGCTTGGAGAACAGAAGAATCAATCGGTCGCCCCGCTCATAGTCGGCCCCCTCGATATCGATACGTCCTTCAGAGCCGATTTGGAAGAGGACCGATTGTTATTGGACCCCAGAGTAGTAGCAGCTGCACAACTATTGGGTTTAACTGTAAGGGAGGCAAAACAGAACGCGGCCCTCTTGAATGTGCCTCTTCTACTTATGTTAGGCCTTGAAGAAGCGCCACTGGGAGAGGTAGTAGAGCAATATGTACTGGGGGGGCCTCTGATCAAGCCTGAGGATGAACGCGGTCTATCAACACATATGCGAAATCTGCTCGGCTGGTACAAGGTGCATATACAAAAAAAGGACTTCAAACGTTGGATCCTCTTGGACGTTAGAGAGGAGCATTACTTCAAAAGATACATGGTACATATTCCAATGGACGAATTGTTTCACATATTCAATCAGCGCGATCTCGACAAGTCTACCATCAGTTGCTATTGTCTGTAAGTGATTTATATTCAAGTATCTAGCTAAGCTCGTTCATTGCCTATATATCTTCATTAACTATATGATTTTTGTATGCTATTATGCAGATTTAAGATGTTTGAATGCAAACAAAAGGGAATCTATGACGTTGGGTTCATTGACCCATATATCATTAATGAAAGGATGTTAAAAGATTTCCCCAGAGACGTGGAGAGGGACCTCTTCAGATTTTTTTTGAAGCAAAGTCTTAAAAGAGAACTTCTCTTTCCTTACAACTTCAAGTGAGTGTTTCTATCTTCTAGACATTCATTTTTGCTTACTCGATGTTAAGTGTAATTGATGAGTTATGCATGCGTGTCTGCAGTTTCCACTGGATTCTGCTAAAGATTCAATTGGACACATCAACTGTTCATATCTTGGACTCATTGGATAAGCCCGACGTCCTGTTTAGCGACATGAAAGAAATGCTGCAAAAGTAATTTCAATCATTACCCGACTATATCAGCTCCTTTCATTAATTTGCTGATATCAAGTATTTAATAACTCATTTGCTCATTTTCTTTGCCCTGTAGAGTTTGGACACGTTTCAGAAGGTCGGTAACAGGTGAATTCAAAGAACATCTAACTTTTAAAAAGAAAAAGGGTTTGGCGCAACCACCGGGGACCAATCTCTGTGGATTCTACGTCTGCGAGTTCATCCGGTGGTATACCAGTGAGCGGAGAGCACATTCCACGGACTTTGATGTACGTAAATAATATTCACAGTTTTCTTTTATTATAATCAATTGTGTTGAGTTTCATCCAACTTATATATATCCATATCGATCTTCTTAAAGTTGTATGTGATGCGGGAGAAGCTCGTACCAACCCAGCGCCTAAAAGCAATTCAAGAGGAGCTGGCAGGATTCATCATGAGGGAGGTCCTCGATCCGAAAGGAGAACACTATGTGGAGGACGAAGAACGCTATTTGTAATTTAGTGATCTCCATGTAACTTAGTTTGTTTTGAAACTTGTTTGAAAAATAGTTGTACATACACTTGTTTGAAATTGTAGTATATACAGTCGCAAGACATCATATAATATTATATATGCATGCACCAACATGTAATGTGTATGTACTAGTCGTAGAATATAGGTACGGAAACTCGTTTGAAATTCAAATGAACCCTAATTAAGCATAAACCCTAAACCTATAATCTGAAACAGCAATAAAAATAAAAACAAAAACAGAACACTTTAGTCCCGGTTCTCATTACGAACCGGGACTAAAGGTCCCCGAGACGGCTCACCCAGCCTTGCCCACGTGGATGGCCATTAGTCCCGGTTCGTTTGCAACCGGGACTAAAGGCTGAGGGCCTTTAATCGCGCTTTGCTAGTCCCGGTTTGGAAACCGGGACTAAAGGCCGTTACAGACCGGGATTAATGGCCCTTTTTCCACCAGTGCGACCCAGCTTAGAAATTCTCTGCCCAGTCGAGATTTTGTTGTTTGTTAGCCCGGTTTATGTCTTCGGGCACTGCCCACCTCGCACCGAAAAGCACTCTCGGCCCTGCCCAGTTGAGAAGCTTAAATCGAGCTTCTCAACTAAGCTCGGCTGAGTAGAGCCGGAAAATCCCACCCACGACCGGCGCCTGGGCCCGAGGCCCATGAGGGGTCACGACCCCGCTCCAGTTTCGCCCCCATTCGCCCCCGCAGAGACTCTCCTCTCCCTCCGTCCCCAATTCTCCTCCCTCGACGATCTGCGCAGTGCTCCGTCCCCGTCGCCACCCCAGCCCCCCGAGCAGGCGCAGTTCCCCGCCCCCGTCGCCGCCCCAGCCCCCGAGCAGGAGCAGCAGACGCGCGGCCTCCTGGCGGTGGCTCCACGAGGAGGAGCAGGCGACCTCTTGGGCGGCGGGTTGAGGAGCATTACGACCACCCCTCTCGCCGGCGACGGGTTGAGGAGCGTGGAGGCAGCTCGGGGCGGCCACCCCTCTCGCCGGCGACGGCTCCCCTCGCCGGCGGCGGCGCCGGAGCCCAAGCCGGCCATTCTAGGGACCCGATGGCTTTTTTTGTTTTATGTTCAAGGACCCGATGGCTTTTCTATTTTGTACTCAGGGACCTGTTGCTTTTTTGTGTTGTATAGCATGGCTCAAGTCATACAGGACACCAAACATGATCCCAACTGAGCTTGGCTCAGCTCATACAACCTACCAAACACATCACAATAAAAGGCACTTGTATGTAGTGGGCATAGCTACACTCAGCTTGTATGAGGTGAAATAGTCCACCCGGGCTACCAAAGACACCCTTATACTTCAGTCTGGCATGTTTCTTCAAGAAAAAGAAAGAAGAACTGCTCGCATTTGGGGAGGGCAATAGCATCACCTCCTGATTACAAAAAAAATACAGTTACATGACGCAAACAATCAATACGAGTCCTAACGCGAGACACAACTAATACCGTCTGAGTGCCTGATCCATATTACTTGTCACAGTATTGTATCTAGATGCGTTGCAATCTAAGTGTAAAAAAAACTTGTGCACTTTTGCAACTATTAGTAGGTTAGTTCTAATAAATATAATAAAGTTATAAAATAATAAGCATTTTAGCACAATAAACAACAAAGTTCATGTATGTATTTTACATGCATCATAGGGTTTCTCGATCTCTCCAAGAACTAGGCAAACTACTCACACATGAAGGCAATCAACATCATAGTGGTAATATAAATGATACGCATATGGATGGATGAATACTTGTACAAATCCACAAGAAGGTCTAGGGATAACAACAAGAATGAGGAATGTATGTAGATATTGATGGCGAAGGTGATGATGACGGTGATGATGATAAAGATGATGCTTCTTCCTCCAAGGATCCTTGTAGACACTGGATCGATGCCCTCTGCGAGTTCCTCCTCCGGATCCCTTCCGAAGGTGACGTTTCGTAAGTTTCTGGTGTCTCTGTGTTGGATCCCAGATCCGACTACATGAGGTTGAAGTATTTGACGAGGCGAAGCCACCGACACCCGATACGGTTATCGATAAGGGCGGGCTCTGCCCGTATGGGTGCTCGTTAAAGCTTTTGGAGTTCGTTTTCTCAATGGCCTTCCACCCAGGTGCATGAATAAATATTTAGTACACTTCTGCAGCTTCAGATTTGCATTTTATTCTTTAGAAACAACGTATTTGAATGGCATTTTTATCACTCCTTATGATTTAGCGATCCTGGTGAAAGAAGCATAGAAAGGTGCGCATAAGCGCAGTAAAATACAAAATTCCTAATGTAACTAGTGCAAAATCTGATGGCTTCGCTAGGTTGAGACTCCAATTGCAGAGTGCTGAGCATAGGGAAGCTTAATTTTCCCCACGAAGGTGACTCAAGGGTTTATATTGAACTCTCGGGGAACTATGTGTAGAAGGATCCTTCCTGTCCCTCTTTTAACAACCTGCAAGGTAAAATAAAATTGCTTTATGCCCTCAACCTCACCAAGTGGTTGTCAAACACAAGGTGTGTGTAAGTATACAAAACTATAAATAAATATGCAATATAAAATAGGGATTTCTATTTTCATGCCCTCGGGTCCTTAGTTGTGCTCAGTTTTCCCCAACCGCTTAGTTTTTTCTCAGTTTTGCCCAAGCCCTTGTCTGAAACCCTCACAAGGAGCTCGGACGGGAGGAATCCCGTTTAGTTGATTGTTGGTTGGTGCTGGCAAGTGGGGCCATTGTTGGTGCCCCGCAGTGGACACGTCTCCACTTATCCAGATCATCGTGGGACCCACAACTTGTCCACGTTAGCATGCCGGACCCATAGCTTACCCAGGTGCCCGTTGCAAAATGGGAGCCCGAGCCAGCCCTGCGCCCGTGCCCGTGCCATTGCTTCCCCTTTCTTTCCCCGCACCCCATTGTTCTTCTTCTCCGCCAGCGGCAGCCCTTCTCCGGCAGGCGGGTGATGTCTAGTTTCTCTTCGACCTCCCGTTCTTCATGGCCGCAGTATGGACCCGTGCCTTTGACAAGATGCCCTAACTGCCCACGCCAGGAGCCTCTAAAGCGGTTGATCTGTAAGACGGACGACAACGGCAACCGTGGACATGAGTTCCTTGCATGCGAGAGCTTGCCATATAGAGAGGGGGATAAGGTTAGATCTCGCTCCAATTGCTTTGTTTTCTCTCGATTTTTTTGTTATTCCCTCAAATTTGGGATTTAGGGTTCACGTTGTTGTTTTCAGATCCTGAAGAAATGCAAGTATTTCGAGTGGATCGATGTGTACGTTCAGAGGCTTCAATTGCAGGAATCAATTGGCGCTATTGGGGAGCGCAATTTGGGAGGGGGGGACTTGCTGTAGAGAATGCGGCGGAGAGAGGAGCCGTTCCGATTATGCCTAATGCTCCCAATGCAGAACTGGTGGAAGTGAAGGGAGAACTGAAGAAAATGAACAAGCAGTTAAGGCAGCTGATAGAGTTGAAGAAGCAAGCTAATCTGATGGCTGGTTGTTTTTTTTGTATAATTGTGATCGAATTCTTATCATTGCTCATCAGGCGCTAGAAGTTGTTACAAGGGATCCCTTGTTACAAATCCATTATTCAGTTACATGTACTTGTAGTTGTTTTCAAAGTTAGTGTGTGCATTCACCGAAATTACCAAAAAAAAATAAGTGTTAGGGAATATAGGAATGCTAAAGATAGTTGATAATTGTTAGAGGGGTGACAAATAATGCATTCACCGAAATCCCACAAATATGTATGTCTCATATTTCTACCAAAATTATACCACTTTTGGGATGTTTCAAATAACCAAAACTATATCCCAAACTATATTCCCTAAAAGAAAAGGAATGCTAAAGAAAGTTGATAATTGTTAGAGGGGTGATAAATAATCCATTCACCAAAATCCCCCAAATATGCCAAATATGTATGTCTCATGTTTGTACCAAAATTATACCACTTTTGGGCCGTTTCAAATTACCAAAACTATATTCCCTAAAAGAAAAGGAATGCTAAAGAAAGTTGATAATTGTTAGAGGGGTGATAAATAATCCATTCACTGAAATCCCCCAAATATGCCAAATATGTATGTCTCATGTTTCTACCAAAATTATACCACTTTTGGGCCGTTTCAAATTACCAAAACATATTCCCTATAAGAAAAGGAATGCTAAAGATAGTTGATAATTGTTAGAGGGGTGATAAATAATCCATTCACCGAAATCCCTCAAATATGTATGCCTCATATTTATACCAAAATTATACCACTTTTGGGCCGTTTCAAATTACCAAAACTATATCCCAAACTATATTCCCTAAAAGAAAAGGAATGCTAAAGAGAGTTGATAATTGTTAGAGGGGTGACAAATAATGCATTCACCGAAATTCGCAAATATGTATGTCTCTTGTTTACACCAAAATTATACCACTTTTTAGTTTAACATTTTTAGATCATGGAAAATAATGCATAAATAGAGGGAATATAGTTACGTGGCAAACTCGTTATTGCACATAAATAGAGGGGTGGCACTGTACACCAACAGAGAGAGAGGGGTGGCCACGAAGAGAGAGAGAGAGAGGGGTGGCCACGAAGAGATGGAGAGGGGTATACTGCCCGTTAGATCAGTGGATCAACGGTTGGTGGAGTCGATCCGTGTGACAACGGCTCAACCAATCAGGATAAGTTTGGGCTTCTGTGAGCATTTGTGACAGTACTTGAGGGCAAAACTGAGTAGTACTAAGAAACCAAGGGTACGTAAATAGTAAATAGACGAAGGAATTCAAACAAAAGAATTACAAAATGAAAAATACGTGTTTTGTACAATATAATTCATATTGGGCTACATCAAATTATTTGCAATTCAAATATACATGAGTGTGACAATTATGGCTTCATTTAGACAAACTATGTTTTGGGGAAGATGTTTTGCAAAGGGGTTTGAGTGGAAAACCATGCATCTTTATAGCTACTAGTGATTCTGAGAAGTGGCAATTTGTGGTAAACCCTTGATTTATCTATGTTTGTTAAGGTTTCCTAGGTGGCAGGTTGCGTAGGAAGACTCCATGAGTAGGTGCCACTATGTTTTTATTTTTTTTTTATTTTTTTGCGCATGAAATGACTCAATTAGCTATGTTAATCTCATTTGTTGACTCTCTGTTGACCAGCTACTTGAGGGTAGAACTGAGTATATTACACTTGCCAGTCTAAGTACTCAAGGGGAAAACTGAGTATAGATAAAATTTCTGTATAAGGCCCGAGGTTAGAACTGAGTACACCAAACGTCCCAGGGTTAGCCTCGTGTCACGGTGCACGCTGTAGCCGTGCATAGCGGACGCGTGTTGTGGTACACACCACCTTCGTCTTTATAGAGCCCCTCTTTCTCTCCCTCGACGCTCGCCCACTCTCTCATTCTCACTGTAACCGCCTCTCCTGTCCCATCATCCCCATTGTCGGCACTTCCGACGTAGCCGCCGGCGCATCGGCCGCCGCCCCCGTCCAGGCCCCTGTCGCTACTTCCAACGTAGCCGCCGGCGCATCGGCCGCCGCCCCCGTCTAGGCCCCTGTCCAGACCCCCGTCCAGGCCCCCGTCGATTGGGACCAGTACGAAGACCCGTATGAACCAGTGCCGTACGTCGTGTCGGAGAACCCCTACAACACCAGCATCGTCAACGACGAGTCGGAGATAACCCTTTGTTCCCTTGTTCTTATCCCATTTCAATCCTTTTGTGTTAGATCTAGCGTTATTAGGGTTCGTATGTTCCTAGTTCAATCCTTTTGTGTTAGATCTTGCGTTATTAGGGTTCGTCTGTTCCTAGTTCAATCCTTTTTGTGTTAGATCTTGTGTTATTAGGGTTCGTCTGTTCCTAGTTCAATCCTTTTGTGTTAGATCTTACGTTATTAGGGTTCGTCTATTCCTAGTTCTAGATCTTGCGTTATTAGTGTTTGTGATTTGCTTTTGTTTAAGATTCGGTTAACTTATGTGAGTAATCAATCCCATCCGGTTAATTTGTGCCGATGATGATGAATATTTGGGCACAAATTGATTCAGGGTTTGGTCAGTGAACAATTGGTGTGTACAAATTTGTTGTGCATGATCTTTGGTTCACTGACTCAAATCCTGGATATAAGTGTGTCCAATGTAACTGAGGCTACCTCTTTTTTTTGTGCCCATATTATCATGCATGATCTTTTGTTCACTCTCTGTTCCATCATCGCAGCAATTGACTCCGTGTTTTTCGATCTTTGGTGCTACGTGACAGGTGCAGAGCAGCGACATCGATAGCGACGATAAGCCCTTCCACACCAAGACTCGTCACGTCCTCAGGAGGCTGCAGTCTGCCATTACGATGGCCACTTTGCTCGAGGCATTTACAGGTGCCCCTTCTGCAACAGGAGGCTCCGCGCCACCGACTTCAACTGCCTGGTGAACCATGCTGAATCCATTGGTAGAGCCATTGGCGGCGCTAGAGTTGGAACGACCGTGAACGTGCATGCGTTCATGGCCAAACACAAAGCACTTGGGATTCACCTGCGCAGCCTGATACGTCTCGAACGTATCTATAATTTTTTATGCTCCATGCTTGTTTTTACACCATTTGCCTTGTGTTTCATTACACTTCGTGGCGTTTTTATGCGATTTCCGGAACTAACCTATTGACAAGATGCCACAGTGCCAGTTCCCTCTTTTCTGTTGTTTTTATGTTTCAGAAAAGTTACACAGGAAATATTCTCGGAATTGGACGAAACCAAAGCCAGTCGCCCAGAATTTCACCGAAGCTTCCAGAGAACCAAAGAGGAGGCAGAGTGGGGCCACGAGGGCCCCACACACTAGGGCGGCGTGGCCCAGGCCCTGGCCGCGCCCCCTATGTGTGAGGATGCCCTGGCAGCCCCCTGACGACGCCCCTTCGCCTATATAAAGCCTCAGGACGGAAAACCCTAGGGGAATCGGCAATTTTCCAGAAAGAGTTCCGTAGCTCCGCCGCCGCCACCGACGAATTTTGGGGGACAGAAGTCTCTGTTCCGAAACCCTGCCGGGACGGGGAAGTGCCCCCGGAGCCATCTCCATCAACCTTGCTGTCTCCTATGATGAGGAGGGAGTAGTTCATCCCCGGGGCTGAGGGCTCTACCGGTAGCTATGTGGTTCACCTCTCTCTCCCATGATGTGATCTTTATGTGATCGTGAGCTTTGTATCATGTTGAATAAGTAGATGCTACTCTTCATCATTATGTGTACTCTAGTGGTGTTATTAAAGTAATCTATTCCTTCTGCCATGGTATAACGGTGACAGTGTGTGCATCATGGTGGTACTTGGTCTAGGCTACGATTGTGATCTCTTATGGATTATCAGAATAATTATCACTATGATAGTATTGAAGTGATCTATTCCTCCTTTCATGGTGTAATGTTGACAGTGTGTGCACCGTGTTAGTACTTGGTCTAAGTTGCAATAATATTTATCTTGAGTTGTGATTTGATTTGGATATCTCTATGAGCGGTGTTTGTCAAGTACTTGATGAACTTTAAGGGGTGCTTCTGTAGCCACTACGCAATGATTAGTGTTACTCAATAGGAGAGTAATTCAGAGTAGCATAGTGAAGAGAAGTTATTTATTTGTTTAATTATGTTATATTTGTTGGGAGTGTGTCCACTAGTGAAAGTATGATCCCTAGGCCTTATTTCCAAGCTTTGCACACCGTTTACTTCCTGTTTTATTACATGTTTGCTTGCTGCCATTTTTATTTCTTATTACATCTACTACTTATAATCATCCATACCACTTGTATTTCACTATCTCTTCGCCAAACTAGTGCACCTATACATCTGACAAGTGTATTGGGTGTGTTGGGGACACAAGAGACTTTCTGTATCGTAATTGCAGGGTTGCTTGAGAGGGATAGATTTGACCTCTTCCTCCCTGAGTTCGATAAACCTTGGGTGATCCACTTAAGGAAAACTTGCTGCTGTTCTACAAACCTCTGCACTTGGAGGCCCAACACTGTTTACAAGAACAGACGCGTGCGTAGACATCACAGCCTCCAAGCTTAATCCCATGTAAAATGTAGCTTATGTTGGATCTATCGGTAGTACTATTGGATATGTCGTGAATATATATATATGTTATGTTGGCTGCTGTATGCAGCTTATCCTATATTTTCTCGATTTATTATGCTGCTGTGAATTTATCATATACTAGCTTCTAGATTTGTTACCATATTGGGCAAAAAACGAGGGCCAAAAGGCAACAATCATTGAAGAAAGACAGAAATAGAAGCTTCTCTAGATTTGATACTAATTTGGTAAAAAGATAGAGAACTGTTACAGAGAGAGAGGGGAAAAAGGCGCTCTGAAAAATACCAATTTGGGCCGATAGAGACTGACGAGGGTTAACTCGACAAATGTCCTAGATGAAGGACTTAGGATCGGGGAGATAGGGCGTCGGATGAACTCGAAGGTAAAGTTAGTCGAAATAGGTATGTGTCGAAAATAAACTTGGGTGTTCAACCTGGCTTGCTCTCAATCTGGCCTACCCCGTCCCCTCCTGGCCCCTATATATAGGCGGCCAGGTCTCGAGGATCGGGTAGGGTACGATACAGATTACAATATCGACATACGGTAAGAACTCGTATTCGACTATCATTACAATTGGGCCTAGCTTATCGGGCCTCAGGGGTACTCAACTAGCGGGCTCTATTAACTATACCCTTGTCAGTAGCCCCTGAGATTCTACCAGAATTGTAGATTCAGGTTGAATCTCTAATCTTCAAATCTTTGACTTGATCAATTCTTCGACTTCTTCTCATCTTCAAATCTTCAACTTAATCTTTTCGACTTATTTTCATGATATTCTTTCGCAAGGGGTTTTGATGAACAAGCCTGACAACCCTGACGGATCAAGAGGTCAGTTAACTGCCGGAACAAATACTTGTCACCTACTTCAAATTCAATCCCCTTGGACTTGAATTCGGGATACCGGTCAAATCCACTCTTTTGCCGCATTTAGGACTTACAAAGAATGAATCCCAGTGGTTCTCAAGGTACCCAGTGCGTCCACCAGGATTTTCTTCGCGTCGTAGACACGGATACATACTAGCAGAGCGCATCCATGTGCGTATACCAGGCCACACAGGACGGATCCCGGGGTCTTACCTTCGTGACAAGTCACGGCATTCGAGTCGCGTTGCGATAACGCAACTCGAGAATCTTATGTCGCAGTCAAATTTTGACTGAAAATATTCGGGTTTCTTTCAACCATAAATCCCGCTCCCGATGGGAGTAACACCCCTGCACTTTTCCAGCTTTTACTGCTTTATCAAGAAATATCGTCGGGTGCGCGCTCAGCGCTCCCGATGGGAGTAGCCCCCGAGGCTATAGTCGAAAGAGATTTTTTCGAGTATAGGCTCGAAATAGAGTGCAATCCATCATACTTCAACTCGAAATACTTCAACTTCAATATACTTCATCCTCGAGATACTCTAAGAACGCCTTGTCGTTGAATATGCTTCCATAACTCCATTAAAGATTTCCAGTCACCATCTTTTAAGAGTAATAGCCCCCAAGGCTATAATCGAAAAATCCTTCACACATAATCTTCTCTAAGAATTTTGCATTTGTCGGCGCCATTTTCTGTTTGATAATATATCCTTTATGACATCAATGAATACGTCACTATGTATCATTGCGAACCGTTGCATGGGCAGTACTGTAAATTTCTCAATTTTTGACCGTTAGTGGGCTGCCGTTTCCGCTCTTTGCGCCACGTCTCAGCCCACGATCCTTCTCCCAGAAGATATATAAGGGACGTAGTGGGGGATTTTTACTGTTTACCAGCTCGTTCCCTCCGCCGCCTCCATTGCTGATCTCCTCTGCCTCCTTCTCTCGTGCATAGCCCCCAAGCACACTTCGTACTGGATGCGCGTGAAACACCTGGCCACTAAGAGCACCATGGCCAAGACTTCTGCCACCAACTGGGTTCGCTCCACCATCACAAAGAAGGAGGTGGAGAAAGCTACGGTGGACGGCCTCATCGCCGCCGAAGATTCCATCAAATTCCCCAGTACTGAACGGATCCCGAAGCCCCCGAGCGGTTATCGGGTAATGTTCCTTGCTTTCCTCCTCCGCGGTTTCTCTCTTCCTGCCCACGAGTTTCTCCGTGGGCTTCTGTTTGTTTACGGTGTGCAGCTCCACCAGCTCACACCGAATTCTCTGCTGCACATCGCCTGTTTCGTGACTCTCTGCGAGTCCTTCTTGGGCATTGAGCCCCACTTCCTTCTGTGGAGGTCAATCTTTCGACTCCGCCCCAACGTTTCTTTGGCTAGGAAACCTGAACTGGGCGGAGCCGTCGTTTCTGTGCGCCCTGAGGCGCAATACTTTGAATTTTCCATGGCCGCTTCTGTTCAAGGGTGGAGAACAAAGTGGTTCTATATCAAGGACCGCAAATCCTCTCCTGAAGATGAATACGGCCTTCCTCCCTTTGACGCTTCCCAGGAGGTGAAGAAATTGGCATCGTGGGACACGCTCCCCTCAGATGCAGAAGTAGAAGAAATTCTTCCTCTTCTTTCCCGCATCAAGGCTTTGAAAGGAGGTCAAGGAGGTGCTCTGTCGGGTATGCAACTCATGGCGTTTTTCATTCAACATCGAGTTCAACCCCTACAACACCGCCTTACCAGACTTTGGAATTACTCCGGCTTGGAAGATCCTACTCGCATATCTGAAGATCTGATATCGAAAGAAGACGTCGACAAGCGAGTCAGGAATCTTACCAAGCTCACCAAGGAACATGCAGTTGCGGATTTAACCGCTGACTTTTTCGACTCCGTGCACCCTCTGCCTGAGGTATGTATCTTCGCGTTTACTTATTGTCAAACTTTGCTTGGTTCGATTTGTGTTTATTCTGTGCCATTGCACTCTGCTAATTTATTCATATGCAGGGTCATCAATTCCTTGTTTCTCGTCCTCCTCTTCCAGAGGCAGGGCCCCTACCAGCTGATCTTGCCTCTACTGCATCTGAAGCCCCCGAGGCTGACGAAAGTCAGGATGGAGATGATGTCGAAGAATCAGAAGAGGAAACTAGCTCAGCGACATCGCCTCCTCCCGTACTAGCTGAAGATGTTGGTGTCGACAAGAAAAGGAAGCGTGTCGACGAAATTGCTTCATCGAGTTCTGCAGCGGCTGATAAAGCCCCCGTTCTTGCAGAAGATATGGAGTACTTCGACATGCTAGCATCGTAAGTATTGTAGTCGAGTTCTTCAATTGCATTGTTCTTGCCTTGTTTTCATAACTTATATTCTTCATGCAGCGATGATGAAGAACCACCAACATACGTGACAGCTGCTCCACCACCTTCTCCTATGGCCATTGACGAGCCTATCGAACCAGATGTTGCACCGAGGGCTACCAGGTCCGGTGTGAAGAAGGTTCCTCAAGCCCGATACTCTAAACGCTCAAAGAAGGCCAAAGAAGCCGAAGTTTCTCTGGAAGCCCATGCACCTACGGTTTCCTCTGATGACGTGAGCAATTCTTCTTTACTTTCTTTCCTTTTATGCACTTCTACTCTTACACACTTCTTTTCTCAGGCTTTAGTGAAGAGATTTATTGCCCTGGGCACGGAGTGTGCGGGGTACCTAAAGGTTGCGAAAGCTTCCGAAGGTACAATCTTGATGTCCAGTCATTACTTTTCTTCTGTGCTTTTTCTTTTCCCACTTATCTGACTCCCTTTCGCCTTCTTTTGTAGCTGCCTTAGCAACAGCCAATGCTCGAATTGCGTCGCTGGAAGCGGAGCTCAATGCTTCGCGAAAAGCTTATGATGTGGCGGCCGCTGCTAAAGCGAATGCTGAGAAGTCGCAGAAAGCTGCGCTTGGTAAGGCGAAGAAAGCTGAGAAAGCTTTAGCTGAAGCCAACAAGGAGCATGCTCAACGAGAGCAAGCCGTGGCGGAGCGTCTTCACACCATGTCTACTGCCGCTGAAAGTAAGTGCTTCGCCTTGTCTTCTGTTTTCGTCTTCTGTTGCACTGGTGTATTTGTTGACACTTGTCTCTTCTTTTCTTTTCTATTGCTCAGAATTCACCGGGGTATCTCCGTCGTCCTTGCAAACGGACGATGATCCTCTTATGGATGCGGTTAACCTACTCGAGGAAAACTGGATATCTATCCAGGAGACTTTTGAGTTGGTTAGCCGCGTTTTATCACGACTGTTTGCCGGCTTGTGGCCGAAGAAAAGGGCGACAGTTCCGAAGGATAACTTGACTGAACTTGCCAAGTCCTTCGATACCACTGAAGACCCCACTCTCCAGCTGAAAGGTCTTTCCATTAAGCGCGGCGCCGAAGGTGCTATTGCACTTTCCCTTGCTCATGGGACGAATTTCGACTGGGGGAGGGTTAGCTCCCCTCATGGCCACACCCGTGACGAGATGAAGGCTTTTTTCGAGAGGGCGAAGAAGTTGGCACCTGCATTGTTGACAACTATTTCTCCTTCGGCAGCCTCTGCGGTGCCTGCTACACCAGCTGCAGCGGCGGAAAATCCAGTACCACCATCGACTTCTGGCGAAGAAGCTGCCGTGCCCTCCTCTGCCACGGAACACAATGCTGAGGTGGCGTAGACTCGGCTTTCTTTGTAGCTTTTTAGTTTTTCTCCTTTTGGATGCAAGAAATTCTAGTTGCGTGCAACCCGAGAACCTTAGTCATAGGGTCTTGCACTTATGTAAATATGTTTCCAGCGTATGAAGTATTATGCTGTCTCTCTGAAATGTTTCTCCTTTCTTTCCCCTTTGGCTTGCAGTCGATGCGCGCCAATGATCCTTTGACTCACGGTCCTGCTCCTTCTTCTACCCGTGTGTTCGGTTCTCAGATTTCGTCGACTCCTAGTCGATGCAATCAGTGCATAGAATATTCGGCAAGGATTTCTGACCTTGAGGTTCGCTTGACTTCAGCCAAACGCCAAGCTCAGATGGTGTTTGATAAGGCTAGCAAAACTTCTGCTCTGACGAAGCAGGTGTCGATTCTTAGTGATGAAGTGTCCAGCTTGACGGCAAGGATTTTGCATCACGAAGAATGCGGCTCTTTCATTCTTGGTATCGTCGAATCCGCCTGTGAAATGTTGCGATGTAAGCTTCCTCTTGACTTATTTTCTTCTCTTTGTACTGTTACTTTTGTGATATCCTTTGCCCTTATAGGCACTTGCTTGGACTTCGCTGCTGAAGATCGTCGGGTTACCGAACGAAGCGCAGCTCTGGAGAAGATGTCCGCAGGTGTTGAAAATTTATGGTCTGATCCTCGATGCCGAAGCGCTATTGTATTACTTCAGGACCGTGCCCAGCATATTGGCGAGGCAGTGGATGGCTGTAGGAGAGCTCTCGTAACTATGCACTCGGTGATGCTTCCTCGCAATCCTCTGCCTGCTACTTTTCCATTGCTCCTTGACGTTTTTAGATCCAGCCAGCGAATCCATCGGTTAATAGAACTGAACCTAGTAGCAGGTGCCAACTTTGCTCTTGGGTGGATACGCAAGTGGCATCCAAGACTCAATTACAGTTCTATGTCGCTGAGCTATCCTCCTGGTGGGGCAAGCCTTCGAGTACACTTAGAGAGTACCTTGCAGCCTGCCCGACGAATTATAGCCAGGTTGTTGCAAGAAGACTCCGCGTTTTTCTGCGAGTTTCACTACTTAGACCCTTTAGGTGTAGATGATTCTGACAACCCGATGTTGTAATATGTGTGTGTGTAACGCGAGAGTATTTTATTTCGTAACTTTATGACGAAAATTTGTTCTCAGGGCGTTATTGTATGACTCGTGCGTTTGCCGCATTTTTTCTTTGAAAGACTCGTAAACTCGAATATGAGGAACGTTTTGTCTTCATTATATTTGCGATGTAAGATACATGAGGTGTCCCAAGAGATCCGGCCTATGGCCCGTGTTCTGGATCTAGAGGGCATTGCCCCTGGTACAACTTGTGGCTTTTATAGCCTTATTCTTCTACTCTATTGTGCTTTTGATGCTTATGCTGTCGTAGCTTTCTCCTCCTCTCCTGTATTTTTGTCCTCCTCTGATGCTCCTATTCGCGGTTTCTTTATCTCTGGCTCCGTAGCGTACCCTTCGAGTGGTTTGACGCCTTCTGTTGTCGTGCTTTTCGCCTTCTCTGCGTAGTTGGCTATCATGCCGAAGTTTTGCGCCATTTTGTGGAACTCCCTGTCGCAGAGATCTGAAACTTCAAAGCTTCCTTTCACTGTAATTATTCCTCTTGGTCCTGGCATCTTAAGTACCAGATATGTGTAGTGAGGTACTGCCATGAATCGCGAAAACGCGGGTCGTCTGAGGATCGCGTGATATTGAGATGGCCAGTCCATGACTTCAAAATCTAGCTTTTCTCTTCTGTAGTTTTGTCTGTTGCCGAAGCAAACGTTGAGTGCTATTCGACCCAATGGGTAATTGGCACTTCCTGGCACGATTCCATGGAAGGAACAATCTGTTGGCTTCAGGAACTCTAGTGATATATGCATTGCTCGGAGTGTTTTCGCGTATATCAGGTTAATTCCACTCCCTGCATTCATAAATATTCTGTCGACATCATACGCGCCGATTTGAGCTTTGAGTACCAAAGGCGCGTTTCCTGGCCGAGGTACTGTTATAGGGTGATCTTCTCTATTGAACTCTATTGGTTGTTCTGACCAGTGCAGATACTCCGTTGCAGCTGGAGGTGATATGACTGCTAGGTTGACTTGTCGAGTTATGCTCTTCTCTTCTTTGTTTGACTTGGGTACAGGTTGTATCATTGCTGTGATGTGTCCTTTTGATGGAACATACCCTTCGTCGTCGTCGTGTCCCTGATTTTGCTGGTCTTGTCCTTGAGGAGCTCCATTGTTTCCTTGCTGCTTTGCCGGAGGGTTGTTGCTTCCTTCGAATCCTTGTCGCCTTGCTTCGGTTTGTTTGTTTATTGCTGCTTCTTGTAGTTTTAAGAATGTTGTGCAGTCTTTCATTGCGTGCCTTGATACTCGCTTCCCATCGACGAACGCTGAGTGTATATGACAAGGCCCATTGAGCATATCTTCTGGTGATGGGTTGTACTCTCTGGATTCTCTTGTAGGGAACTTCTTATAGTCCTCCTTTCCGTAGCTTCGATATCCCGAGCTTCTGCGATCATTTCCTTGATAGCTGTTGTCTTTATATCCTGCGGCGACTTGGCTATGCGAGCCGTAGGTGTCGTAGTTTCGGGATCGCCTCCTTTGACTTCCATATCTATTTCTTCTATCGTCTTCTGGAGATCGCGTCCTTTTGTTTTTGCACGCATCTTCTCCATCTGCGAATCTGTTTGCTGTGTCCATGAGGTCTGACACAGTTTTCGGCTTGATTCTACCCATCTCCTCGACTAGGTCTCTTCGTCTTAATCCAATGATGAACGCATCTATTGCTCTTTCGTCTGAAACTTCGACTGCTGAATTTTTGATAAGGCTCCATCTTTGGATGTATGCCCGTAGTGTTTCATCGCGTTGTTGCACACATGCTTTGACTTCTTCTATTGATGCTGGTCGTTTGTATATCAACCTGAAGTTGCTTGTAAATTGCTTTGTGAGGTCTTCCCAGCTTCCAATAGATTCTTTCTCTAGTTTGCTCAACCATGACCTCGCTGCGCCGGTGAGGTGTAGTTGCAAACTTTGCATTGTTGTTTCTTTAGTTCCTCCTAATATTTGAACTGCTTGTAAGTAATCTGCGAGCCATGATTGTGGTTCCTATGATCCATCGTATTTTTGCTGGTCGTGAGGTAGCTTGAATCCCTTGGGAACTGGAGTGGTGCGAACCCTGCGGGTAAAGCATGATGCCCCTATCTCTTTTTCGTCATCTTCATAGTCGCGTTTTTCATTTGGGGATCGCGATCTTCGAGTTCCACCGTGCTGCTTTGGTGATGGCGATTGAGATCGGTGCTTGCTGCTTCTGCGCCGAGGACTACTGTGACGGCGAGGTGACCTTGCTTTGTGCACTTCCTTGTGGTGATATACTTCTTCTCCTTTTGCTGATAGCTTGTGGCCCACCATGTTGAGTCCGTTCAGTGCTGCTCTATGCATATGTTCTCTAGGATCTCCTGGACTTGGTTGAGTTGTAAGTAGATATGCTTGTGCTGCCACTAGTGCTGCTTCAGGAGTTTTTGGTAGGATGTTTCCTTGCTCGTCGACCGATAGGAAAGACGAGTCGAGGTTTTTAGAAATACTTTGCCTGTCGGAGTACTCGAGGTTATCGTACCTTGAACCGTGTCGACGATTTTTCCTTGCGTTGCTGTATGATGCGTCACTTCGCGCTTTTCGAGCAGCTTCGCTAGCTGCAATGGCTGAATCTTTTCTTCTTTGTATCTCTATTTTCTCCTTTGCTAATTGCTTGGCCTGCTGCCTTAGGGCGTAGTGATACCCCAAAAGCATGTCTTTGCTAGAATTTGATGGTATTGGCGTGCCGTGTTCTATGGCTTCTCTTATTATCCTCCATTCGTCGACTGATAGTCGAATTTTTTCCCTGCTTGCGAGGGATTCTGGTGTTTGCCCTTCTGCTAGGTGATTTGCTCCTCTGTCGATATTTGCTGGGTTTAGTACTGGATTGTCGTTTTCGTCGAATTCTTCTGAGTTATCTCCTATAATGGCGAGCACCTGGCATTGTTTGCCGATGTTACCCTTAAAGCTTGAGAAGATCGAGTTACTATCCTCAGAAAGCTCTAATCCTGTCTTCCATGTATCTGTTGACTTGTCTGCAGTATCGTCGAGGCAGATCGTGAGATCTTCGAGTTGGACTTCCACATCAAAATTTTCCTTTTCTTCGTTGTCCTCTGCGATCTTTTCTTTTTGCACTTCCTCTGGGCTGACCGGCGAGTTTACCTCGCTGGAAGAGCCTTCAGAATATTCCATTACTGCTGTTGTCTTGAGCTCACTTGCCGACAAATCTTGTTTCGTCGGATCTGAGAGGCGAGATGAACCCGACGGTCCGATGAGGATGTTTAAGCTTCCGATTGTCAACTCCATCTCTTGATTTTCGTCGATTTCTGTACTGCTGTTGGCTAAAAGCGAAAAAGCCGTCGAATTCATGATTCCAACGCCCAAGGTCCCCACGGTCGGCGCCAATTGACGAGGGTTAACTCGACAAATGTCCTAGATGAAGGACTTAGGATCGGGGAGATAGGGCGTCGGATGAACTCGAAGGTAAAGTTAGTCGAAATAGGTATGTGTCAAAAATAAACTTGGGTGTTCAACCTGGCTTGCTCTCAATCTGGCCTACCCCGTCCCCTCCTGGCCCCTATATATAGGTGGCCAGGTCTCGAGGATCGGGTAGGGTACGATACAGATTACAATATCGACATACGGTAAGAACTCGTATTCGACTATCATTACAATTGGGCCTAGCTTATCGGGCCTCAGGGGTACTCAACTAGCGGGCTTTATTAACTATACCCTTGTCAGAGACAGAACCGAGCTCTCACGTACAACCAAACGCGGTCTCGTCCTGTTCCACGCGGTCCCTTTCTACTAGCCCCACGCGACGCGGTCTCGTCCTGTCCCACGCGGTCCCTTTCTACCAACCCCACGCGACGCGGCCCCACACGACGCGGCCCCACACGTCAGCACGGAACGGTCAACTAAACGGGAATCCTCCCGTCCGAGCTCCTTCTGAGGGTTTCAGACAAGGGCTTGGGGAAAACTGAGGAAAAACTAAGGAGCTGGGGAAAACTGAGTACAACTAAGGACCTAAGGGCACGAAAATAGAAATCCCTATAAAATAAATATGCAAATGCAACAACGCTAGAAAATCTTTTACCGCGGGAATATGCAAACTAAAGTAATATGCAATACAATGGTAAACAGTAAAGGATATAGTTATAGTGTTTTGGTTTGTGAAATGCAATAAAGGAAATGTTTTTTTGTATTTTCGAAATTAATAATCACTGAAAATAAAAACATTGATAAAGTGAATGGAAAGTTGTTTCTTATAATAAAAAGTGGACCGGGGTTCATGGGTTCACTAATGTACTCTCTCATAAAAGATATGGCGGACATAGGATCATACAATTGACATAAAAGATTGCAACAAAGTTCATATTCAAATGAATTCTTATGGGCATCACGTCCTATATAGAGATGTTTTGGTTATTCATCTCCCTCATACTCCACCAAGATGGGAATTTAATCTAGTCATCTCGGTATTAAGATAAACTTAGAGCATAGCATTAAGCATAATGAAATGAAGTAAAAATAAGAACATACTAGATCAAGTCGCGGATACTCAGCAAGGTCACGCTAGAGATACCCTGTAGCGTGGTATTTTCTTTATCCCTAGTGAGGCAACAAAGTAAGGTAAACACCCAAGTGACTCCTAGGGACTGTCCTCCCCAGAATAATCACCCCCCATTACTCCAACTAATGCACATGTCCCCCCACACATGCTCTCATAAACATGCTTGATCATAACAAGTAAATAAGAACGGGGTACATAATATACATCTACTCATACACTGAAATTAAAGAACAATTGCAATCTCATATATTACTCATAGAAATATCCACCACAAAAGTGATACAAAGATGGCCATAATCATGTTATGCAGCTCATATGGCGCTAAGACGATGAAGAACAAGAGATATACATATAGCTACTGCCACAAACCCCTAGTCTAGAGGTGGACTACTCCCTCTTCATCATGGTGACGAAGGTAGAGTCATTGGAGGGGATGGAGATCACACCGGCAGTGCCCCACCAAAGTTTTCCCCTCCAATCTTTGATCTCACAGGCTTCTGTTTCGGGTTTGTGTGTTTCGGTGGCGCTCCTCTTCGTGACACGCAGGGGAACCCTTTTTATAGATGCAAATGCAACAACGCTAGAAAATCTTTTGTTGCGGGAATATGCAAACTAAAGTAATATGCAATGCAATGGTAAACAGTAAAGGATATAGTTGTAGTGTTTTGGTTTGCGAAATACAATAAAGGACATGTTTTTTTGTATTTTCGAAATTAATAATGACTAAAAATAAAAATAGCGATAAAGTGAATAGAAAGTTGTTTCTTATAATAAAAAGTGGACCGGGGTTCATGGGTTCACTAATGTACTCTCTCATAAAAGATATGGCGGACATAGGATCATACAATTGACATAAAAGATTGCAACAAAGTTCATATTCAAATGAATTCATATGGGCATCACGTCCTATATAGAGATGTTTTGGTTATTCATCTCTCTCATACTCCATCAAGATGGGAATTTAATCTTGTCATCTCGGTATTAAGATAAACTCAGAGCATAGCATTAAGCACAATGACATGAAGTAAAAATAAGAACATACTAGATCAAGTCATGGATACTCAGCAAGGTCACGCTAGAGATACCCTATAGCATGGTATTTTCTTTATCCCTAGTGAGGCAACAAAGTAAGGTAAACACCCAAGTGACTCCAAAGGACTGTCCTCCCCGGAATAATCACCACCCATTACTCCAACTAATGCATACGTTGCCCCACACATGCTCTCATAAACATGCTTGATCATAACAAGTAAATAAGAACGGGGTACATAATATACAACTACTCATACATTGAAATTAAAGAACAATTGCAATCTCATATATTACTCATAGAAATATCCACCACAAAAGTGATACAAAGATGGCCATAATCATGTTATGCAGCTCATATGGCGCTAATACAATGAAGAACAAGAGAGAGATACATATAGCTACTGCCACAAACCCGTAGTTCAGAGGTGGACTACTCCCTTTTCATCATGGTGACGAACGTAGAGTCGTTGGACGGGATGGAGATCACATCAGCAGCGCCCCGCCGAAGTTTTCCCCTCCAATCTTTGATCTCCCAGGCTTCTGTTTCATGTTTGTGTGTTTCGGTGGCGCTCCTCTTCGCGACCCGCAGGGGAATGATACGTCTCAAACGTATCTATAATTTTTGATGCTCCATGCTTGTTTATACACCATTTGCTTTGTGTTTTGTTACACTTTGTGGTGCTTTTATGCATTTTCCGGAACTAACCTATTAACGAGATGCCACAGTGCCAGTTCCCTATTTTCTACTATTTTTGTGTTTCAGAAAAGCTACACAGGAAATATTCTCAAAATTGGACGAAACAAAAGCCAAAGTTCCTATTTTTCCCAACGCGGGACGAAGTCCAAAGCAGAGACGGAGGGGTACCAGGGGCCAGCCACACCATAGGGTGGCACGGGCCAGCCCCTAGCCGTGCCACCAGGTGGTGGGGCCACCTGGCCCACCTCCTGATGCTGCCCTTCCGCCTATATATTCCCCTCGATGGGAAAACCCTACAGACCGATCAATTTTCCATGAAACAAACTGTAAGCCGCCGTCGTCATCGATGTGAGATCGGGAGGGTCCAGAAGCTCTTCCTGGCACCCTGCCGGAGAGGGGAATCACCACCGGAGGCCTTCTTCATCACCATGCCTGCCTCCGGAGTGATGTGTGAGTAGTCTACCTTGGACTACGGGTCCATAGCAGTAGCTAGATGGTTGTCATCTCCTCCATGTGCTTCATGTTTAGATCTTATGAGCTGCCTATCATGATCAAGATCATCGTTGTGTAATTCTACATGTTGTGTTTGTTGGGATCCGATGAATATTGATACTTTGTCAAGTTGATTTATGATTTACCATCTCTATGTTGTTTATGATCTTGCATGCTCTCCGTTGCTAGTAGATATCTTGGCCGAGTAGATGCTAGTGACTCCAAGAGGGAGTATTTATGCTCGATAGTGGGTTCATGCCTCTAGTAATCTGGGGGAGTGACAGAAACCTCTAAGGTTGTAGATGTGCTATTGCTACTAGGGAGAAAACAACAATCTTGTGTTCAAGGACATTTGTATTGTTTACATTACACACTTTGCTTAAGGCAATAATCTATTGCTTGCAACTTAATACCCAACGGTTGCTCGGACGATATCCCGAGGGTGGATTATTAGTCATGGATGCAGTTGGATTACGGTCTATGTGTTATGTTGTTATGCCCAAGTGAATCTCATAGTGATCCTCATGACATTTGTATGCTTGCTTTATTCTATCAATTGCCCAACTGTAATTCGTTTACCCAACATGTTATTTATCTTATGGAGAGACACCACTAGTGAACTATGGACCCTGGTCCATTCTTTTACATTGTTATTACTGTTTACCATTTACTCACTTTATTTACATTCTCGCAAACTACTATCTTTTACCACTCGATACGCTTAATCCTTTGTTTACAGCAAATCGGTGAGATTGACAACCTCACTGTAAGTTGGGGCAAAGTACTTGGTTGTGTTGTGTGCAGGTTCCACGTTGCTGCTGGTGCAAAGCTACACTCCAGACGAGGCGCCATATATAAATTGTCTGGAGCTGTCGCGAAGCTAGCGAGCATCAACCTTCGGAAGTTGGTTCTTTCTCCTACTGGTTCGATAAACCTTGGTTTCATACTGAGGGAAGACTTGCTGCTGTACTCATCATACCTTCCTCTTGGGGTTCCCAACTGGGCGGACATCTACACGCCATCAGGGAACCCTTTTTATAGATGGTTTTAGGTCAAGACACATCCAATGAGATGAAGATCGATGGCATAGGAGCAACAAGGGGGAACGGGTTGGCCCCACGTGGCCAAGGAATCTGGCTGTGTGGGCCACGCCTGTTTGGCCCTCGTGGCTCCCCTGTTGCATCTCCTTGGCTCCTAAGTCTTGTTCCGTGGAAAAACACGTTCCCCAAAATTTTAGGTAATTTGGACTCCGTTTGGGTCCCTAAAAGTCAAAAACATAGAAAAGGAGGTTTTTTGGCTTTCCCAGGTTAATCCGATAAAATTAGGGAACATGTGAATTATTCCCAATAATCATCAAAAATCATGAATATAATCAATATATGATGCAAATAAGGTGGAATATCAAATGGTAAAGTGCAAAGATCATGTATGCATTTTACATGCATCAATATCCCCAAGCTTAACCTATACCCATCCTCGAGTATAAAGGTGATAAAACTAACATGAGCTTTGTACTTTACTACTATCTAAGATATCAAAAAAGATTATTGCTGCTACACATAATCAAATGATTCATTCTATAAATAAGTAGCAATATGCAAGATAGATTATCAAAGGATATCCACATTTCTATGTAAGGATGTCTAATAATGATTCACAAAGTAAAATATAGAAGAAAGCACTATGGACCAAATGTATGCAAAGTGAAATAAAACAAAGTAAAGACATCCTAAAATGGTCATAGAGTATTCTTCTTGAAACTGAATGTAAAGGTGGACACTAAAGATAAACAGATGATAAGTAGAGGTAAAACATGAATAAAGTAATATCTAGCTTCCAAATGCTTCAACTTAAGCTTATGTTTGAGACATGGTATTCACTGGTTTCAGGCTCCCATTGCCCCTATCATTAGCATCTTGAAATGGTTAATGGTTAAAGTGAAAGCAAATACGAGTAGTGCCCTAGACAAAATATAAGTTGAATGCCTCATGCCCCTTGAAAATGAGAGCCTACAACAGATGTTACTAAACTCGGGAAACCAAGCAAATTCTTGTCATTGTAAGTACAATAGTATCATAGAGAATCTCAATCGGGGTACCTCTTGCCCGATGATATGGAAGCTTTCCCATACCAAAATGACAATACAAACAGACAATGAACACCTCAACATCTCTTTTATTTACCATTGGGTATAGCTTTTTATTATGAGATGCGTCGTTGAATGCTCACTATGGAATGCTATAAATTTTCACCATGAATGATGCATGGTTTAGATTAGTGGCCCGAGAGTTTTATCTAACCATTTATACAAACTCCATGAATGAACAATGTTTCCTCACTTAGTTCACAAATAATAAGCATCCAAAAAAAAGAATCATGCCATCAATGAAAATATAAACAAGTGTAATGTTGAAAGCTTGCCCTATGATGACATAGATGAGCTAACTGCCAACTCAGACTTTGTCAAGCTCACAACTTCATAATCTTAATCACAATGGTTCAGGTTTATTAAATGCAAGAAATAAAGTCTGCATTCAAGTTCGTGGGAGCCTTTAGACCACTTTTTTCATAACAAACATACTCATAAGCATTTTAATATTTGGAAACTAAGTAAAACAATGAAACATGAAAAACATACTTGGAATAGCATCAAAGCTAATAGGTAGATATGGTGGACTCACTGGAATAACTTGGTTGAAGGTGATGGAAAAACAAGTTTTTGACTTGTTGGATTTTTATTTTTGGGCTAGCAAGAGGGAGAAAGTTGACCAACTACATGCATGCATAAGTGTCCATAGAGCTAAACAATCCATGTTAAACAATGTAAATAAGTATTAAGCATCAAAATAATGAATACAAGATAGCTCCTAATAAACCATATGCAGATCAAAACTTATTCAAAGCATATGAAGCATGCAACCATATGTATCTTAATAATCAACTCCTATATCTCAATCTCAAATCTTTCAATGCATCTAAATCAAATCAAACCAAACCTCTAGTAGCTTTCTCTCAAACTAAATAAATATGGTGGTCTCACCCAAATAAAAAGAAAACAAAACAAAAACAAACTATAACAAGACGCTCTAAGTTTATGCGATAAAACTGTGTTGATAGAAAAACAAAAAGTAGATGTGTGCAAACCGAGAGTGTGTAGCCTAGTGGGGTCTTGACATCCCCAAGCTTATAGTTTTCACCATTTTTTAATGTCTCTTGGTGTAGCTCCTCTAATTCCTGTGAAAAAATTTCAACAAAAAGATATCCCCCATCTCTTTTTCTCTAGGGTGACATTAGTAGGCATAAAAGGCATGATGCGTGCCGCATGTAATTCCCAAAACAAATTGCATGAAAAGTTTCCAGTAGGTATATAATGTTGTATTCCTTCTCATAAACGCAAACCAATCATAAAGATTTAGCTTTAAAGCTCAAAGAATGCATAAATCAAAATAGGACAGAATCTGTCCAAAAATATTGCAGCAGAAAAACGTAATTAATTACCCTACTTAAACATGTCGAAAAATTCTGTAAAAAATCAGACATACAGAGGATGAAAATTTGCAACTTCAGTTAAAAGGAGAGCTCAATCGGAGCTACAAAACAAATTAGAATTTTTTTACTGAAAAGAGTTCATGCAGGAATTTCTGCTCCATAAATTTTTGGCAACTTTAACAATCCAAAATGAGTAAACCTTGGCACTTTATTATAAACTCTAGTAGCAAAACTAAAAACAAAGTATCTTATTATAGCAAGAGGACACAAAGAAAATCAAAATAAAAATAATCGGGTTGTCTCCCGTAAAGCGCTTTCTTTATAGCCATATAGCTAGGCTTACTTACTTGATAATTAAGATGGGTGAAGCTCATGAGGGAACTTGTACTTTGATGTGTTCCTCTTCCTTGGGAAATGTTCCATGTACTTTTTGTGTGGAAACTAAAACTTCACACTGCCTTCATTCGAATCAGTGATAGCTCCTGTAGTACAAAGAAAAGGTCTACCAATAATAATAGGACTGGAGGTTTTATTCCCCATATCCATGATAATGAAATCAATAGGTACAAAATTTATGTGCAGCTCTACCATAACATTACTAACCTTGCCTAAAGCATGTTTAATCTCTTGACAATATTTAATTGTTTCCTCATGTTTTCGCTCAATGATAGTGTTTTTTAATGAGGCAATTTCCTTGGTGAGCTAATCTACCCTCTCAAACAAAGAATCTTGTTTTTCAAACTTAGATATAAACTCCTTGTTTAACTACTTTTGAGTAGATATAAAAGGTCTAATAGTATTTTCCAAATCACTAGAAACATTACTACTAGTGGTGTTAGTGGCGGCTCCAGGAAAAAGATGTTAGGTATTCATTTATTGTAAGGAAATAATTCTCAATGCAATATGAACTAAAGCAAATGATATAAGAGATAAGACCATAATTTGAGCACAATAGTAATATTTGAATCAAGTAATAATACATAAGAAATAATAAAATAGTTTCATAATAATTATCAATACTACTATAACGATATTGCATTGAACGAGTACCTTCTAAGAGAAGAAGTGATGATGACCCCATATTAGCAATTGCAATATAACTTTATAAGAAGTAGTTGAGGCATCATCGGTCTGATTCGATGTGAATGTTTCATCTGTCTTTTTTTAAATTTAAAGCTTTTTCCCACAATAAAAATATGCTCCATTGCCTGCAGCACTCCTTTTCTTCATCTGCGTTTCAAACAAAAAACAAGGAGAAAATTCAGGAATTTACAAGCTTGCATCTAGACAATTAAATATGCTAATCTACAAAGTTTCGATTCATATCTACTATCGATAAAAACGTGAATTAGATGTAAGCTCCTAATCTGCTACAAATCATAGTCTACTAGGAAATTAGATTCTCCCTATTCCCTAGATGCGCAGTTTTGATCGAGTCGGGCGTCATCTCTGCGTGTTCGGCCGTCGGCGCATCGCTACAGCGCTCCTCCCACCCTCCTTTTTCTGCCGATCGGGTCGCCTCGCGGTCGCTATAGCCTATAGAGCTAGCGGGAGTCGCAGTCTCATAGAGAGGCGGCACTTGCGGTTTGATCGAGGCATCGCATCGAGTACTGCGCCCGTGAGGAGCGAGAAACCTGAAGACACAAAGTCGCAAGCACTATGCCCATGGCCTGGCTTGGCCTGGTGGGCTGATGACCTGCTGTGATCCCCTAGATTAATATATCCCCTAGATTCATATGAATACAGGTGCATACCCCTGGCACCGCCTCTGAGTGGTGTACTTGTTTGGAACATAAGGTGGCCTATTATAAGAGTTGTAATTATTACCAAATTTCCTAACAAAATTGACATCAACACTTTCAGCATTGTTCCCAACTATCATGCAAAGGGATATTCTCAACATTTTGTTTATTAATATAAGCAAGTATGGCATCCATTTTATTTGATAAAACGTCTATCTCTTCTATTGAACTTACTTTTTTAGAAGGCATAGGAGCTCTCTCTGTATGCCATTGACTATAATTTTGCAATATGCTCTCTAAGATGGCCTTAGCTTCTACAATAGTTTTGCCCATAAAAGCACCTCCTGCAGCTGAATCAAGGATATTTCTAGACATGTAGTTCAAGCCATTATAAAAAGAATGAAGGATGGTCCACTCATTGACACCATTAGAAGGACAAGTTCTAAGCATGTGTTTAATACTTTCCCAAGCCATAGCTACATGTTCATTTTCATTTTGCCTAAAAGAAAGAATACTATTTCTTTTCTGCAAAATTTTAATAGGGGGATAGTACTTCTTAATGAAATCTTCTTTTAAATCATCCCAAGATTTAATACTAGCAGTAGGTAGTGAATGCAACCACTCTTTGGCTTTTCCTCTAAGTGAAAATGGGAATAATTTTAACTTCAAGACATCATTTTCAACATTCTTAAATTTCTGCATATCACATATTTCAATAAAATCATGAAGATGCATAGAGGCATCCTCTTGTGCACTACCACCAAATTGCTCCCTAGTTATCAAGTTTAAAAGACTAGGACTCACTTCAAAGCTTTCAGCTTGAATATCAGGTGTGGTAATAGGCCTAGCAATAAAATACTCATTAGGAGTATTTGCGTAGTCGCACAACTTAGTTCTTTCTCCCATTATGCAAATTTTTATTTTTTAAATGAAAACCGAAAGTAAAATGATACTACAACTAATACAATCGAAATAAAAAAGTTGTAAACAAAATGCAAAAAATAAAAAAAATGAAAACCGAAAAAAGTAAAGTAAATGCAAAATTGAAAATATAAATGATATGCAAGACAATAAAAAAACAAAAATAAAGTACTTTGCAAATCTAAAAGGACAAGATGATACTCACGTAGGTGCAACCTCCCCAAGCTTAGGCGTTTACACAAGTTGGTGATGAAGACTTTCTTGTGAGCAATCCTTCTACTAGCTCCCCGGCAACGGCGCCAGAAAATCTTTGATGGCTTCGCTAGGTTGAGACTCCAAGTGGGAAGCTTGATTTTCCCCATGAAGGTAACTCGAGGGTTTATATCGAACTCTCGGGGAACTGTGTGTATAAGGATCCTTCCTGTCCCTCTTCTAACAACCTGCAAGGTAAAATAAAATTGCTTTGTGCCCTCAACCTCACCAAGTGGTTGTCAAGCACAAGGTGTGTGTAAGTATACAAAACTAAAAATAAATATGCAATATAAAATAAATATAAAAATGCAATGGCGCCAGAAAATCTCTTACCACGGGAATATTCAAACTAAAGTAATATGCAATGCAGTGGTAAAAAGTAAAGGATATAGGTTTTGGTTTGTAAAATGCAATAAAGGAAATGTTTTTTTGTATTTTCGAAATTAATAATGACTGAAAATAAAAACAGCGATAAAGTGAATGTAAAGTTGTTTCTTATAATAAAAAGTGGACCGGGGTTCTTGAGTTCACTAATGTACTCCCTCATAAAAGATATGGCAGACATAGGATCATACAATTGACATAAAAGATTGCAACAAAGTTCACATTTAAATGAATTCATATGGGTATCACGTCCTACATAGAGATGTTTTGGTTATTCATATCTCTCATACTCCACCAAGATGGGAATTTAATCTAGTCATCTCGGTATTAAGATAAACTCAGAGCATAGCATTAAGAACAATGACATGAAGTTAAAATAAGAACATACTAGATCAAGTCGTGGATACTCAGAAAGGTCATGCTAGCATGGTATTTTCTTTATCCCTAGTGAGGCAACAAAGTAAGGTAAACACCCAAGTGACTCCAAAGGACTGTCCTCCCCGGAATAATCACCCCCCGTTACTCCAACTAATGCACATGTCCCCCCCCCCCACACACACGCTCTCATAAACATGCTTGATCATAATAAATAAATAAGAACGGGCTACATAATATACATCTACTCATACACTGAAATTAAAGAACAATTGCAATCTCATATATTACTCATAGAAATATCCACCACAAAAGTGATACAAAGATGGCCATAATCATGTTATGCAGCTCATATGGTGCTAAGATGATGAAGAACAAGATAGAGATACATATAGCTACTACCACAAGCCTGTAGTCTAGAGGTGGACTACTCCCTCTTCATCATGGTGACGAAGGTAGAGTCGTTGGAGGGGATGGAGATCACACTGGCAGCGCCCCGTCGGAGTTTTCCCCTCCAATCTTCGATCTCCCACGCTTCTGTTTCATGTGTTTGTGTTTAGGCGGCGCTCCTCTTCGTGACCCGCAGGAGGACCCTTTTTATAGATGGTTTTAGGTCAAGACACATCCAACAAGACAAAGATCGATGGCATCAGAGCAACAAGGGGGAACATGTAGGCCCCACGCGGCCAGGCTGGCCATGTGGGCCATTCCCGTTTGGCCCTCGTGGCTCCCCTGCTGCATCTCCTTCGCTCCTAAGTCTTGGTCTATGGAAAAATGCGTTCCCCCAAAATTCAAGGTAATTTGGACTCCGTTTGGGTCCCTGAAAGTCAAAAACATAGAAAAGGAGATTTTCTGGCTTTCCCAGGTTAATCTGATAAATTTAGGAAACATGTGAATTATTCCTAATAATCATCAAAAATTATGAATATAACCAATATATGATGCAAATAAGGTGGAATGTCAAGTGGTAAAGTGCAAATATCATGTATGCATTTTACATGCATCAAAAACCATAAGGTAAATATGATGTAATTTGAACTCATCACTATGCCTTGTGCATATCCAACTTAGCCGCACAAAAACCTCTCACCCCTATCTTCTTTTACTAATTGAGTGAAAGCATTCATATGCCACCAGCACATTATTATCAGTAATGAGCCTACCATGTACAAATTCACTTTGTGTTGGCCCAATGATTTTGGGCAAAAGACCCCTTAACCTTGCATCCAACATTTTCAAAATCATTATATAGACGACATTAGAGAGGCTAATTGGTCTAAACTAGGTTACCTTCTCTGGAGATTTTAACTTTAGAATCATTACTATTGTAGTATCATTCCAACCTTCTGGTATCGAACAAGAGTTAACTGCCTCTAACACTTCATTAACTAAATCATTGATAGGAAGGTGCCAAAACCTCCTATAAAAATCTGCATGTAAACCACCTGACATGTGTATAACCTGTCGGTTGCCCACTATTGGTATACCAGGTGCATCCCAACAGGAGAACCACATAATGTTTGCTAAGGACAAGAAGCCAAGGAAAGATTAGCTGTTTTGATGCCCCTGAAGCCTAGTTATCCTAGCATGTGATGCAAGAACTAGTCGAAGATAGGAAATCCTAGGGTTTGCCCCTACCTTGTAACCGACCCGGTCACAGTACCTGAGACCTAGCCTCATATATAAAGGCTAGGAGGGTGATGTCTACGCACCCTTCTATTCTTGTAGACAGTGTTGGGCCTCCAAGTATAGAGGTTTTTAGAACAGCAACAAGTTTTCCTTAAGTGAATCACCCAAGGTTTATCGAACTGAGGGAGGTAGAGGTCAAAGATATCTCTCTCAAGCAACCCTGCAATTAAGATACAAGAAGTCTCTTGTGTCCCCAACACACCCAATACACTTGTCAGGTGTATAGGTGCACTAGTTCGGCGAAGAGATAGTGAAATACAAGTAATATGGATGATTATAAGTGGTAATTGCAATCTGAAATAAAAATGGTAGTAAGCAAACATGTAGCAGAACTGGTTGTAAACGGTGTTTCAATGCTTAGAAACAAGGCCTAAGGATCATACTTTCACTAGTGGACACTCTCAACAATGATATCATAATTGAACACATAAATATCTTTTCTTCACTATGCTACACTAAACTACTCTCTGGTTGGATAACGAACACCAATTCACCGCGTAGGGCTATAAAAGCACTCCTTAAAGTTCGCATTCCCCATCTAGTTTACCCCACACTGTCACCTTGAGCGCCCCAGATGGTTCCAGACAAATACCACAATTTCATAGAGACATCCAACTCAAATTATAACTCATGATAAGTATTACTATAATCTTTAGCCTAAGAGCCACACACGATGCGCACATTATCAACTTCACACAGTGGGACAAGGTGTCTCCGGAGATTACATTAATAAAAGCACTTAAGTAGCATAATAGATGAAGAGTAACATCTACGTATTCAACTAGATTACAAAGCTGATGGGTTCGTAGCATAGAAAACAAAAATTTTCCTACGCAAGAACGCATAAACTGGCCAAAATACTCTACGAGGTGGTAGCAACGGATACTAACCCTCGACGACCGTAAGCGGGGATTACGTTCCCGCACAAACGTTGACGATGGAGAGTTGGTGAAGACGCACGTAGTCGACGTAGTTGTTCACTTGACGTAGTCGACGTCGCGGTTCACTTGACGATCACAAGATCGTGTCCCCGGCGCCACAAGTGGCAGCGCCCCCGTGCTCGGTCACACGTACAGCTCGACGTCGACTCCTCCACGCCCTCGGTCCAGCGGGGCAGCGGAAGAAGGGATCCGCCGGACACTCCTCCACACACTTCTCCAAGTGTATGAACTACGAACTACAATTCCGGCAGAGCTTCGCTAAGCCAAGATGGAAAGTGGGCAGCAACTATGCAAGGGAGGGGAGGATCAAGAAGTGTCTCACATGGAGGAGAGGGAGGGGTTTATATAGGAGAGGAGGGGCAGCCCCCAAGGGGTTGGCCGGCCAAGGAGGTCTCCTCCTCTTCATGGTGATAACTCCCTCTTCATTCCCTTCATGGTGGTAACCCCCTCATCAACATGAGGTAACCCCCATTTTAATTTTGCATGACATTCATGCTAATTAAAATTCACACTTATTGATTTAATAAAACATTTTTATTTCTTTAATATTTGTTAATTCATTCAATTAACAAACATTAACAAATACACCCTTGAGTTATTTCGATATCCCGAAACAGTTTCGGTGCTTTTCTGAAACAACCCTTATGATGTCCTGTAATTCGATCGGAGTATCGTATCCACTCAAAAACGACGACAAACCTTAAGTGTGTCACCCTACGGTTCGCGAATAACGTGGACATGATCGAGACTCCCCTCTGATCAATAATCAACAGCGGGATCTGGAAATCCATGATGACTCCCACTTACTCAACGATGAACTAGTGATCGTGTGAACCTATAACGAATATAGTTAATTCCTTTTGTCTCGCGATATTATTACTTGTCCGAGATCCGATCATTTGGCATCAACCATGCCTAGTTCGATCTCGTTCCCGACAAGTCTCTTTACTCGTTCCGTGATAATGCATTCCTGTGACCTAGTCACATGCTTGCAAGCGATTCCAATGCAATATCACCGAGAAGGGCCCAGAGAATATCTTTCCGTCATTCGGATGGACGAATCCCACTCTTGATCCATGAGCCTCAACTAATACTTTCAGAGTACCCAAATCAACCTTTATAATCACCCTATTACGGTGTGACGTTTGATATCATCAAAGTACCCTTCCGGTATCAGTGATTAACATGATCTCATGGTCTAAGGATTAGAACTACTTCGCATGAGTTTGATATAGCAATGAACTTGATGACTTGATCGTATTGCTATTCGTACTATGGGTGTGAGTGTTCATCACATCATTCTTCTAATGATATGACCCCGTTATTAACAACATCCAATGTTCATGATCAGGAAACCTTGATCATCAGTTAATCAACGAGCTAGTATAAAAGAGAGGCTTTACTAGGAACCCTTTTAGTTTATTAATCACACAAGTATTAATGTTTCCAATTAATACAATTCTAGCATGAAAAATAATCATCTATTATGAACACGGAATAATATAATAAACCTTGACCGCTGTCCAGTGTTCCAAACCTGGATCAGATTGGTACCTACTAGTCAAACTAATAGCATGTGCCACATCCGGTCTTGTACATAACATGGCATACATGATAGAGCCTATGGCAGAGGCATAGGGAATCTTATTCATTTCTTCTCTATCTTTAGCTGTAGCCGGACCTTGAGTCTTACTCAATATCTTTCCTTGCAACATAGGTAAGAACCCTTTCTTACTATCTTCCATTCTAAACTTCTTTAGAATCTTGTCAAGGTATGTACTTTGCGATAGCCCAATTAAGCGTCTCGATCTAACTCTATAGATTTTGATGCCTAAAATATACGCCGCTTCACCAAGGTCTTTCATTGAAAACTTACTGTTTAAGTAATCTTTTACGCTCTTCAAAAATTCCGTATCATTTCCAATCAGCAATATGTCATCCACATATAATATTAGAAATGCTACAGAGCTCCCACTCACTTTCTTGTAAATACAAGTTTCTCCATAAGTTTTGACAAATCCAAACCCTTTGATAACTTCGTCAAAACAGAGATTCCAACTCCGGGACGCTTGCTTCAGTCCATAAATGGATCGCTGAAGTTTGCATACCTTGTCAGCATCCTTAGGATCAACAAAACCCTTGGGCTGTACCATGTACAACTCTTCCTCAATGTTACCATTAAGGAACGCGGTTTTCACATCCATCTGCCAAATTTCATAATCGAAAAATGCAGCAATTGCTAACATAATCCTAACAGACTTTAGCATCGCTACGGGTGAGAAAGTCTCATCGTAGTCAATTCCTTGAATTTGTCGGAAACCTTTTGCGACAAGTCGTGCTTTATAGACGGTCACATTACCATCAGCGTCTGTTTTCTTCTTGAAAATCTATTTATTCTCAACGGCCTTTCGGTCATTGGGAAGTTCCACCAAAGTCCATTCTTGGTTTTCATACATGGATTCCATTTCAGATTTCATGGCTTCATGCCATTTGTTGGAATCTGGGCTCATCATCGCTTCATCATACGTCGCAGGGTCATCGTTCTCAACAATGGCATTTACGACAAGATCACCGTACCATTCAGGAGCAGCGCGTGTTCTTGTCGACCTGCGAGGTTTGGTAGTATCCTCTTTTGGAGTTTCATGATCTTCATCATTAGCTCCCACTTCATTTGGTGAAGTCACCACCGGAACGGTTTCCGGCGCTGCGCCACTCGCCAATTCATGAAGAGGAGGTTCAATAACCTCATCGAGTTCTACCTTCCTACTATTCACACCTTTCGAGAGAAACTCCTTCTCCAAAAAGGATCCGTTCTTAGCAACAAACACTTTGCCTTCGGATCTGTGATAGAAGGTGTACCCAATTGTTTCTTTAGGGTATCCTATGAAGACACATTTTTCCGCTTTGGGTTCGAGTTTATCAGGCTGAAGTTTCTTCACATAAACATCGCATCCCCAAACTTTTAGAAATGACAGCTTAGGTTTGTTTCCAAACCATAATTCATACGGTGTCGTTTCAACGGATTTAGATGGAGCCCTATTTAAAGTGAAAGCGGCTGTTTCTAGCGCATAACCCCAAAAAGATAGTGGCAGATCGGTAAGAGACATCATAGACCGAACCATATCCAATAAGGTACGGTTACGACGTTCAGATACACCATTTCGTTGTGGCGTTCCAGCGGGAGTGAGTTGTGAAACTATTCCACATTCTCTCATATGTGTGCCAAACTCGTAACTAAGATATTCTCCTCCACGATCAGATCGTAGAAATTTAATCTTTCTGTTACGATGATTTTCTACTTCACTCTGAAATTCTTTGAACTTTTCAAACGTTTCAGACTTGTGTTTCATTAAGTAAATATACCCATATCTACTTAAGTCATCAGTGAAAGTAACAAAATAACGATATCCACCACGCGCCGGCACACTCATAGGTCCACATACATCGGTATGTATGATTTCCAATAAGTCTGTCGCCCATTCCATAGAACCGGAAAACGGCATTCTAGTCATCTTGCCCATAAGACATGGCTCGCATGTCTCAAATGATTCATAATCAAGTGATTCCAGAAGTCCATCCGAATGAAGCTTCTTCATGCGTTTAACACCAATATGACCTAAACGGGCAGTGCCACATGTATGCGGCTATATCATTATTTGACTTAATTCTTTTGGCATTCACGTTATGAATATGTGTTTCATCACTATCAAGATTCAAAAGAAATAAACCTTTCTTCTCAGGTGCATGTCCATAAAAGATATTATTCATATAAATCGAACAACCATTGTTCTCAGACTGGAATGAATAATTGTCTCGCATTAAACAAGATCCGGATATAATGTTCATGCTCAACACAGGCACCAAATAACATTTATTCAGGTTTAAAACTAATCCAGATGGTAAATGTAGAGGCAGCGTCCCGACGGCGATCACATCAACTTTTGATCCATTGCCGACGCACATCGTGACCTCATCCTTCGCAAGTTGCCGCTTATTCTTTAGCCCCTGTTTCGAGTTACATATGTGAGCAACCGAACCAGTATCAAATACCCAGGTGCTATTGCGACTACTAGTAAGGTACACATCAATAACATGTATATCATATATACCTTTGTTAATCTTCCCGTTCTTCTTATCCGCCAGATACTTTGGGCAGTTGCGCTTCCAGTGCCCCGTTTCCTTGCAGTAGAAGCACTCAGTTTCAGGTTTAGGACCAGCCTTGGGTTTCCTCTCAGAACCGGCAACAGATTTGCCGTCCTTCTTGTTTCTACCCTTGGACTTATTATCCTTTCTACCTTTCTTGAAACTAGTGGTCTTATTGACCATCAACACTTGATGTTCCTTTTTGATCTCCACTTCTTCAGTCTTAAGCATTGAGAGAAGCTCGGGGAGAGACTTCCTCATGCCCTGCATGTTGTAGTTCATCACAAAGCCTTTGAAGCTAGGTAGGAGAGATTGGAGAACCCGATGTATTCCCAACTCATTGGGAATCGTTATTCCCAAAGAGATGAGCTTATCGGCGTACCCAGACATTTTGAGTACGTGCTCACTAACGGAGCTGTTCTCTTCCATCATGCAGCTAAAGAACTTTTCTAAAGCATCATAACTCTCTACGGCAGTATGGGAGTCGAAGATCAGTTTCAACTCTCCCATTGTATCATAAGCATTGCTGTTCTCGAAATGTTTTCGCAGCTCTGGCTCAAGTCCATACAGTATGCCGCAATGAACTAAACTGTGGTCCTCCTTACGAGTCAGAAAAACATTTTTCTCTTCATCGGGAGCATCTTCTGCAGGCGGGTTACCTAGCGGTGCCTCAAGCACATAGCCCTTTTGAGAGGCATTGAGGAGGATCCTCAAGTTAAGTGCCCAGTTGGTGAAGTTGCTACCGTTGGTGGCTAGTTTTTCTTTCTCCATGAACGCATTGAAATTCAGAGCAGGTGGTGCCATGATCTACAAATTATTTGCAAAGTTAACTTAGACTAAGTTCATAATAGAATGAGTTCAGGTTAAATCAAATTCTACGTGAACTCCCACTTAAAAACAACACCCCTCCTAGTTTTCTTAAGTGATTACACGAACCAAATCCACTATACCGCAACCGATCATCACGTGCAACGGTATAGTTTCAAAGGCGAACATCACCATGTTCATCATATCAACCATATGACTCATGCTTAACCTTTCGGTTCGTGTTCCGAGGCCATGTCTGTACATGCTAGGCTCGCCAAGTAGAACCATAACATTTGCGTGTGTAAATCTGTCTTACACCCGTCATATGTGAACGTAGAGTCTATCACACCCGATCATCACGAGGTGTCTCAAAACGACGAACTTTCATGACGGTGCATGTTATGGGAGAACACATTTTATCTTGATATTTATATGAGAGGGATCATCTTATAATGCTACCGCGCGATCAAATCTAAGCAGAATAAGATGCATAAAAGGATAAACATCACATGCATATATAATGTGATATGATATGGTCCTTCATGCACTCGATCTCCATCTTGTGCGTCATGGCATGATCTCCATCATTCCACCGGCGTAGCACCAAGGTCCATGGCGCGCCAACTTGGTTGTCTTCCTCCATTACAATATATCACTTGGATATATATATACGGCACGCAGGCCATTTAAATGTAAAGACAACCATATGGCTCCTGCCGGTTGTTTATAACTTTACAAAAAGGATCATCGCATACAATTTGTAACATAAACAATTTGACCATATCACATCACATGCCCTGCAAAAACAAGTTAGACGTTTCTAATTTGTCTTGCATATTTTACGTGGTTTGGGGCTTTCTAGGAAGAACTGTTCTTACCTACGAACAAGAACCACAACGGTGATAAAAATATTATTAACAACTCTTTGTAAAATAGATCATAACTATAGTGGGAGAAACGTGCACCCGCAAAGCCACATATGCCGAAGCATGTCAAGTGTGGGACAAGTCTCGTGAACGTGGTCACGTAAGGTTAGTCTCGGGCAGCTTCAATCCCACTATGCCACTATGATCCAAAATACCAAAAAATTGCAATAACATGATCATCAACGCCCACATCCACATGTGTTCTAACCGTGCATACCAACTACGCATAGAGATGGCTCTGATACCACTGATGGGTTCATAGCATAGAAAACAAATTCCTACGCAAGAACGCATAAACTGGCCAAAATACTCTACGAGGTGGTAGCAACGGATACTAACCCTCGACGACCGTAAGCGGGGATTACGTTCCCGCACAAACATTGACGATGGAGAGTTGGTGAAGACGCACGTAGTCGACGTAGTTGTTCACTTGACGTAGTCGACGTCGCGGTTCACTTGACGATCACAAGATCGTGTCCCCGGCGCCACAAGTGGCAGCGCCCCCGTGCTCGGTCACACGTACAGCTCGACGTCGACTCCTCCACGCCCTCGGTCCAGCGGGGCAGAGGAAGAAGGGATCCGCCGGACACTCCTCCACACACTTCTCCAAGTGTATGAACTACGAACTACAATTCCGGCAGAGCTTCGCTAAGCCAAGACGGAAAGTGGGCAGCAACTATGCAAGGGAGGAGAGGATCAAGAAGTGTCTCACATGGAGGAGAGGGAGGGGTTTATATAGGAGAGGAGGGGCAGCCCCCAAGGGGTTGGCCGGCCAAGGAGGTCTCCTCCTCTTCATGGTGATAACTCCCTCTTCATTCCCTTCATGGTGGTAACCCCCTCATCAACATGAGGTAACCCCCATTTTAATTTTGCATGACATTCATGCTAATTAAAATTCACACTTATTGATTTAATAAAACATTTTTATTTCTTTAATATTTGTTAATTCATTCAATTAACAAACATTAACAAATACACCCTTGAGTTATTTCGATATCCCGAAACAGTTTCGGTGCTTTTCTGAAACAACCCTTATGTTGTCCTGTAATTCGATCGGAGTATCATATCCACTCAAAAACGACGGCGAACCTTAAGTGTGTCACCCTACGGTTCGCGAATAACGTGGACATGATCGAGAGTCCTCTCTGATCAATAATCAACAGCGGGATCTGGAAAGCCATGATGACTCCCACTTACTCAACGATGAACTAGTGATCGTGTGAACCAGTAACGAATATAGTTAATTCCTTTTGTCTCGCGATATTATTACTTGTCTGAGATCCGATCATTTGGCATCAACCATACCTAGTTCGATCTCGTTCCCGACAAGTCTCTTTACTCGTTCCGTGATAATGCATTCCTGTGACCTAGTCACATGCTTGCAAGCGATTCCAATGCAATATCACCGAGAAGGGCCCAGAGAATATCTTTCCGTCATCCGGATGGACAAATCCCACTCTTGATCCATGAGCCTCAACTAATACTTTCAGAGTACCCAAATCAACCTTTATAATCACCCTATTACGGTGTGACGTTTGATATCATCAAAGTACCCTTCTGGTATCAGTGATTAACATGATCTCATGGTCTAAGGATTAGAACTACTTCGCATGAGTTTGATATAGCAATGAACTTGATGACTTGATCGTATTGCTATTCGTACTATGGGTGTGAGTGTTCATCACATCATTCTTCTAATGATATGACCCCGTTATTAACAACATCCAATGTTCATGATCAGGAAACCTTGATCATCAGTTAATCAACGAGCTAGTATAAAAGAGAGGCTTTACTAGGAACCCTTTTAGTTTATTAATCACACAAGTATTAATGTTTCCAATTAATACAATTCTAGCATGAAAAATAAACATCTATTATGAACACGGAATAATATAATAACAACTTTATTATTGCCTCTCGGGCATATTCCTTTCAAAAGCTCATGATCACATAAAAATCACACCATGGGAAAGAGAGATGAACCACATAGCTACCAGTAGAGCCCTCAGCCTCGGGGGAGAACTACTCCCTCTGTAACGCCCTGCCTTTTGCTAAAGGCAGAACTCCTGTGTATCTGTGCCATTCCCTGGATCAGTAGATAGCACCACAGTACAAAATATAGTAATCATTGCAATAGCATCAATATTACAACATAAATCCAGTTACATAGGTCTTCAACCTTACGAGTACACAGCATAAAGCATAGTTGCAGTGAGCTTCCATCTTCATCAAGTGCCACAGGCATACATGTTGGAATGTAAGCTCGAGATCCTACTCCTGGTTCCTTACTCGAAATAAAACCTGCACATTTGAATATGCAGCCCCAGAGGGGTCAGTACAATGATGTACTGGCAAATGACACATATTTGTGGCATTTTATGGAAAGACTATACTACATGACATTTGGCTGGTGGATCTCATAGGCGGATTTGCATAAAGCCAATTTTGTCCTATACTTACCTTTGCAAAACTTTCTTTCAATTTTTTTTTCAAGGGTCAAGACAACCCCCATACACTACATACTGGCCGGTATGTAGTTCTGGGCGCAACTCAACAAAGTTTGGAACCTCAGGCACCACCACCCCTCGGAGTGCATGGTCCTTAGTTCCTACCTAGGGGTTTCTAGACAGATTTTAGTCATTCAGAATCGGTGATGAGATTCTTCCGTACATTCCATGTCTAGAGACTCAACTGTCCATAACCGAGGACACGGCTAATCGATTAGTTTAGACACCTTGCAAGGGTTGTGCACTTTCACCTTACGACTCATTTTATGCCCATACATAAAATGAGACGAGACCTTTTAGAGGAGAGAGCAACTAACTGGCAAGATCCATTCCCAACCTACAATTCAACTACCCGCCATCTTCTTGCACACAAGTTGCACTCTCACATCTAATCAGTCAAGACAGAGCCCATAATGTCATAAGGCTGCACTGGAAGCACTCTAAGCATGGAAGACATGGTAACCTCTTTATTCCTGGGTGGCAAACCACAAGTGAACACCCAGGCAGCAACTACACAATGTGTAGCCCCAGGTCGCCACTCAACATCGCCTCCATCATCAAACCAATCCACCCAGGTGTTTCATTTTAGTGGAAGTTCTTAATTTGTTCACAAAACACTTTTATCAAGTGATCATAGCATGGCATCAATATTTTTCAAAGTATTTAGCATCCTAACAGGTGGGGTTTGAGGATTGTCTATACACTACTAGGATCTAAGCATTTGATAAAACAGTTGAACATTTCACCTATCATGCATACTACTGAAACACACTAATGCAGTAGTAAAAATAGGTAGGGGATATGGGTGTCACTTGCCTTTTTGAAGATCACGACGTTCCACTTCTCTCAACTAAGCACGTAGCTCTTCGCACAAACTATAGCATAGAAATAACAATACATAAACATACCATACAAACACAATCAAACAAATCAAACAATTGAAGAGTGTTTGTTTAACAATTTAGATTTATTGAGATGTTATGACAAGAAAGATATGGCAAAGAATCATGATTTGTGAGATATGGATTTGAGAGCTTAGTTGCGAAAGATCGATATGATTTGAGAGATAATTGGACTAGGCATAATATAATTTGATGAAGTTTTTATGCTTTATCAAAGCATATAGGAGTTTTAGGAATAGCTCATGTGAAATAAATTACACAAGAGTCGATTTGTGCAACTACAGCACTATCGAGTAAATGTGACAACAATTACTCTTAAATGGTGTCTGCTGCACTTAGGAACTAGGCTAGGTTTTAAGAATGCTTGAACTACTCAATTAGCACATTTGCAAGTTGAATAGTTCAATACATAGAGACAAGATTAAGTAGGCATTGGATTGGGGATGAATGAGTGATATTTGAGGACATGGCTCAAATGGTTCATTGATCAACATGGTGTATAACACATACTATGGTACGGGTTATAACAACTCCACATTAATAGAACCTAAGTTTGAGATGAATTCATATTCTACTCAAGTAGCACAATTGCAATTTGAGTGCATATATGAATCAGACAAAATATAATGAGTGAGATCTTTATGCTTTATTAAAGCATATTGAATCTTGGAACATCTCATGTGGGTAAATCACATAAGAGACAAAATAGTGCAATAGCAATACTATTGAATAAGTGTGACAACAATTATTCTTAAATAGTATATATTACACTTAAGCTTAGGCTAGGATTCTTATAACATTGAGGTACTCAATTAACTCAAATGCAAATTGAATAGTTCAATGCAAGGCTAAGATTGAGTAGACATGAGTAAATGACTATAGGTAATGGATATGTATAGATGATGTTTGAAAACATGGCTTAAGGTTCCTAATGAGTAAATAGGATTGGGTTAAGTACTATGATGTTGATTTGATCAATACCATAGTAGCAAAGGTAGAAACTAAGATTGAAAGTATCACACTTTACTCAAATGACGCATTTGTAATTTGAATAAGTGGGTACTATGCACGATAGGTCTAAGTGAATATGATCTTGATCAAGATGTTGTTTAGACAACATTGATGACTAGGTATGATTATAGGATTTGCTAATGTAGAAAGAGACATTACTAAAGAAATAGTTTTATTCCTATAGTAGAAATTACTCAAATCCTCATATTTAAATTTGAATAATTGTGAAGTGGCTCAAGAAAATATGGGTGTGATACTACTGGATAGCTTGCAGTAAAACAAAGTTACTGCAATTGGAATCATTCTAAAATAAGTTATAGAATTCAAACTATGATCAGATTAGTGATTTGGACAAATTTGAATGCACAAAGTGTGTGCACATATCAAATTTGGGATTTCTTGTTCCTATGATGTTCTACATGTTGAGAGGATTCCAAATACTATAAACTTGTAATTTTTGGATAGACAGAATAGAAGATATGAATTTAGCAAGCTAACAGAAGGTTTGATTCCAATTTGAAAATAGATTCAAATTGAACCCATAAAATATAAGATTTTATGGTACTGCTGGATTCTATATGTTCTAAGGATTCCAACGGTATATTATTTGTTATTTTTTGGACCTACAGATCAAAAGATATGATTTTTGCAAGATTGGGATCAAATCTGGTTTGAAATCCTAATTCGAAATCCTGTTTAAATCAGAGGGCTGCCACGTGGCTTCTTCTGATAGGGCTGTACCGTTTTCGTGCGGATCTGCGTTTTAAGCCGTTGTATCTTAAGGAGATTGGATGGATCAGATCTAAAGGTAACCGTTCGGTGAGTGATCTATCCCGGTCCTTTAGATCTTGATCCGACGGTGACTGAGGAAGAGAGAAGGGCTTACCGCCTAGGGTTTCGGCGAAATCCTCCGGTGGGGCTACGGCTCGGAAGTGAGTGCCAGCGACGTTCCAGAGCCTCTCAGAGACGAAGACGACGTGGACGACATGCAGAACGGCTTGGAGAGCTCGATTGTATGGGCGGCGATGTCAGTCGCTTCCTCTGGTGACGCGGAGCGGTGGCTGGAGTCGTTGCGAGGGCCGGCGTGCTTCGGATGAGGTCGTGGGCTTCGATTCTTTGCGTTCTTGGCCGATTTGGTGGCATCAGTGCGTGCGCCCGAGGATAGGAAGAATATTAGGGACCAGAGGGGGTGGTGGAGTACCTCACAGTCGTCGAAATCGACGGAAAGGAGCGGCAGCAATGGCGGACTCCGGCGAGCTATTCTGGGGCAGCCTGGCGGCATGGAGGAGGAAAACCAGAGGGGAAATGGAGGGGAGGATGAGGGGATTATATAGGCACAGAGGGGAGCCGAAATAAGTAGGGAATAAAGAGGAGTTAAGGAGGAGTAACGGCGGGAGGGGCTCGGTCTCCGGCGAAATCCACGGCGGGAGGTTGAAGACGACCGGGTCACCTGACATGTGGGGCCCAGTTGTCTGTGGGAGAGGGAGAATAGATTGGTACCGGTTCGGGATTTTAGGTTAGCAGGCCGTGGGCCGTTTCGGGTACTGGGCCGAAAGGTTCCCCGGGGTCCTTTTCTTATTTTCTTTTCTTTTCTTCTTTTCCTTTTTCTGTTTTCTTATTTCTTTTGTATCTTTTGCAAAAATGCTTCAAATCAATTCAAACCACTTTCAGAAATTTTCTAAAATTCAATGCAATGATTTAACACTGCAAGAAGACTAGTTTTTTTCAGAATTGGAACAAGATTTTCAGATGGTTTCATAAACTTAACAAAAGGGGTTTGCTTGCATAAAGCTAAATAGGGTTTGAAAATAAATCCTTTGAAATAAGAGATAATACTTTATAAAATAATGTTTGAAATTATCTTTCAAACTTAGTTCTTAAAAAACAAACTTTACTAAATAAAACACATTTGTGATTCACTCCTTTGCAAGCAAGCTTGCATAGGTTTGAATAAAGGATGGAAAATAGTATTTTGATACTTGATCTTTCTCAAAGAAGTTCTTCAAGAAAATAATGGAAAGTTTTAAAATAGTTTTCTAATAAAGCTTTCAAATAAACTCAAAAGTTTTAAATCCCTGTGAATTTCAATCAATGCACTCAAAACAAAAGCAAAAAAATTCCCCCAAAATTTGATAAAATCTTAGGATGTTACAGACTACCACCCTTAAAAGAAATCTCGTCCTCGAGATTGGAGAAAGGCTAAAAAGTTTATTGATTCCAATGGAACTAGGGTGCTACCACCCTTAAAAGAAAATTCCTCTTGGTGGTATCTTGATGCTTCCTTAGGCACTTGCATTTTGTTCCCAGCTTGCATTCGCTGTTGTGTCATTTTCCCTGAACCGTCCTTCTCAGAAGTTTTGATGATCAATACTATGTTCAAAAGTGGGCATACCAAGGGTTCCATCCAATTCTGGTGATAAGCAGATATCATCCATTGCGTTGTCATCAATAAGGTAGTCCACATCTTCCAAGAATGTGTATCTAGCCTTTTCTTGGTCGGTCCTCACCAAGGCCAAGACAGCATACAGGCTATCACCATACTCCTTGTTGCTTTTTAGCTGATTTTCATTACAGAATCTCAAAAGATGATCCAGTGCCAATTACTGCATGCTTGACCCATGAACATGATGAGACCACACATCCCAATGAATTAGGATGGCATCACTGTGTAGTCTTCTCATGCATTTCATAGGGGTAAACAAGGTGGACTCTGTAAGAGGTACTTACACCTTTAAGGGACGGAAGGTCGCCTTATAACCAGCATTGTTGAATCTTTTCTTGATACTGGGGCTCATCATGCTATCTGCCACTTGTACCAGATGATCCTTAAGAATTCCTTTCGCAACCATCTTCATATTCATTGGAAGATGCTGGTCAACTTGATCATATCTCGAAGGTGAACTCCTTTGCAAGAAAAGGGGATCTAACGAAGCTCTCATGGGCAGGAAGGTAGTTTCAGGGATTTGGAGAATTGCTTCATCACGTCGCAGGTCGGGATGGGGTAGACTTCGGTGGCGTAAAGCTTTGGAACCAGGAGGCAATGTCATAGGTAGTGGTGGCTGTCTCTATTGTGTCTCTCTAGAGAGGTGTGATCTCTCTTTTATAGGCTCAGGGAGGTAGCCGAACAGCCACGTGGGAAGTCAAAATGAAGGGTCGGGTAGGTGAATCGAACAGGCTACAGCCGAAGTTGAACAGCCTTCGTATTCAAGGTCCACTGAGCAAAACGTTTCTGATTTGTGTAGTCGTTCAATAGCCAAATTCTTACCGTATTCCTACGTTTTGGCCACACTGGCTCACTATAAGGGGTGTAATATATTATCCTCCTAAGGTTATGGTTTAATGACATCGTCTCTCATGTAGGTATGTCTCTCTAGATTCGCCATTCCTCATACAAGAGCAAACAATATGAGTAGTCGTCATGGGGCGCAAATCCATGTCGCACCCAATCATTACCTTGTATTTGGTTTGGTGCATCTCGCATTCTAACTCTTGGTCAACCTCACTAGCTTTTAAACAAAAGTTTTGTTGAAATTGGAACCAAGTTCCCAAATCCTATTTTTTTATTTTGAAAACAAAATCTATCGTTCCTAGCTAGAGGTTTTCAACAAAGCTCATGGCAATAATCCTTAAGTTGTAGATCCTTTGGTTTGCCATTTAAGAGGAATTAAAATCCTTTCCATTGCTCTGTTTGCTCTTTCCATTGCTCTGTTTGCTCTTTCCATTGCTCTGTTTGTTCTTTCCATTGCTCTGTTTGCTCTTTCCATTGCTCTGTTTGTTCTTTCCATTGCTCTATTTGCTCTTTCCATTGCTCTGTTTGTTCTTTCCATTGCTCTGTTTGCTCTTTCCATTGCTCTGTTTGTCCTTTCCACCTTTCTTGCATGAGGTGGTTAAATAGTATTACTTCCACATTAGTTACACCTTGGGGTGTCTTCTTATTGTTTGCGTGGTATCCTTCAGCCATCCTAGCTTACTGGAGTCTTGGGGTAATCATCCTTTGTGTACCCTCTTGCGAAATGTTCTAGTCTCTTGTACTTGAAACACTACCTCTTGTTGTTGTACTCTGTATCCTTATCTCCAACTGAGGGTCATTGTAGTTGTTCTGGTGATGAGGTTGCATCTATTTGGGGTTTAGGACAGGCTCAGGTATTAGCATAGATGAGAATTAGATAGAAGGGATCTAAAGAAGTTTTCCTACCCAAACACAGTAGATCAAAACAATTTATCCTACAAGCAATATCTAACAAACATTCATCATATCAAGCAAACTAGTTTTCAAACAAACGGGGAGGTACGATCATCCACAAGTCGGTATGACCATAATGTTTATTACACGTCGTTGCTTATGAAAATTTCCTAAATGGAGGTCCAACTAAGGCTTCTTGGTACTCTTCTAAGCAGATCCATTGTTCTGGTCCAGCTGCTTCAGTAGATTGGTGATTTGCTCGTCCTTGGTTTTGATGAGGTCTCCTTGAACACTAAGTTCAGATTCCAACTTTTCCATGTCACCTTGAAGTTGGTTTATGGTTTCCTTCAATGTAGTAGTGTCTTCCTTTTCTTCTTTGAGGTCTTGCTGAGTATTATGAAGTCTCCACTTGAGTCTTTCTCCAAGTTCCTTTATTGGCCTTCAATGTAGTTCTTCATGTTGAGTCAAGGGAAGTATATGGAGTATCTGTCTCACACTTCTGGCACATTGTGATCTTCCATCCTTTGTTGATGATTTTAGGGTAGGGTCAGCTATAGCAAAAGGAAACATTTGAAGAGGAAGTAGGAGAGAATACAAGGAGTTCAAAATGCGAACATTCTTCTTTAATAAATAGAAGTAAGATGAGATAGAGATTTTTATCCTAGGGTCTCGATCCTACAGGCAACACTATGCTCTGATACCATTCTGTAACGCCCTGCCTTTTGCTAAAGGTAGAACTCCTGTGTATCTGTGCCATTCCCTGGATCAGTAGATAGCACCACAGTACAAAATATAGTAATCATTGCAATAGCAACAATATTACAACGTAAATCCAGTTACATAGGTCTTCAACCTTACGAGTACACAGCATAAAGCATAGTTGCAGTGAGCTTCCATCTTCATCAAGTGCCACAGGCAGACATGTTGGAATGTAAGCTCGAGATCCTACTCCTGGTTCCTTAATCGAAATAAAACCTACACGTTTGAATATGCAGCCCCAGAGGGGTCAGTACAATGATGTACTGGCAAATGACACATATTTGTGGCATTTTATGGAAAGACTATACTACATGATATTTGGCTGGTGGATCTCATAGACTGATTTGCATAAAGCCAATTTTGTCCTATACTTTTCTTTGCAAAACTTTCTTTCAAAATTTTATTTTTCAAGGGTCAAGACAACCCCCATACACTACGTACTGGCCGGTATGTAGTTCTGGGCGCAACTCAACAAAGTTTGGAACCTCAGGCACCACCACCCCTCGGAGTGCATGGTCCTTAGTTCCTACCTATGGGTTTCTAGACAGATTTTAGTCATTCAGAATCGGTGATGAGATTCTTCCGTACATTCCATGTCTAGAGACTCAATTGTCCATAACCGAGGACACGGCTAATCGATTAGTTTAGACACCTTGCAAGGGTTGTGCACTTTCACCTTACGACTCATTTTATGCCCATACATAAAATGAGACGAGACCTTTTAGAGGAGAGAGCAACTAACTGGCAAGATCCATTCCCAACCTACAATTCAACTACCCGCCATCTTCTTGCACACAAGTTGCACTCTCACATCTAATCAGTCAAGACATAGCCCATAATGTCATAAGGCTGCACTGGAAGCACTCTAAGCATGGAAGACATGGTAACCTCTTTATTCCTGGGTGGCAAACCACAAGTGAACGCCCAGGAAGCAACTACACAACATGTAGCCCCAGGTCGCCACTCAACATCGCCTCCATCATCAAACCAATCCACCCAGGTGTTTCATTTTAGTTGAAGTTCTTAATTTGTTCACAAAACACTTTTATCAAGTGATCATAGCATGGCATCAATATTTTTCAAAGTATTTAGCATCCTAACAGGTGGGGTTTGAGGATTGGCTACACACTACTAGGATCTAAGCATTTGATAAAATAGTTGAACATTTCACCTATCATGCATACTACTGAAACACACTAATGCAGTAGTAAAAATAGGTATGGGATATGGGTGTCACTTGCCTTTTTGAAGATCACGATGTTCCACTTCTCTCAACTAAGCACGTAGCTCTTCGCACAAACTATAGCACAGAAATAACAATACAAAAACATACCATACAAACACAATCAAACAAATCAAACAACTGAAGAGTGTTTGTTTAACAATTTAGATTTATTGAGATGTTATGACAAGAAAGATATGGCAAAGGATCATGATTTGTGAGATATGGATTTGAGAGCATAGTTGGGAAAGATCGATATGATTTGAGAGATAATTAGACTAGGCATAATATAATTTGATGAAGTTTTTATGCTTTATCAAAGCATATAGGAGTTTTAGGAATAGCTCATGTGAAATAAATTACACAAGAGTCGATTTGTGCAACTACAGCACTATCGAGTAAATGTGACAACAATTACTCTTAAATGGCGTCTACTGCACTTAGGAACTAGGCTAGGTTCTAAGAATGCTTGAACTACTCAATTAGCACATTTGCAAGTTGAATAGTTCAATACATAGAGACAAGATTAAGTAGGCATTGGATTGGGGATGAATGAGTGATATTTGAGGACATGGCTCAAATGGTTCATTGATCAACATGGTGTATAACACATACTATGGTACGGGTTATAACAACTCCACATTAATAGAACCTAAGTTTGAGATGAATTCATATTCTACTCAAGTAGCACAATTGCAATTTGAGTGCATATATGAATCAGACAAAATATAATGAGTGAGATCTTTATGCTTTATTAAAGCATATTGAATCTTGGAACATCTCATGTGGGTAAATCACATAAGAGACAAAATAGTGCAATAGCAATACTATTGAATAAGTGTGACAACAATTATTCTTAAATAGTATATATTACACTTAAGCTTAGGCTAGGATTCTTATAACATTGAGGTACTCAATTAACTCAAATGCAAATTGAATAGTTCAATGCAAGGCTAAGATTGAGTAGACATGAGTAAATGACTATAGGTAATGGATATGTATAGATGATGTTTGAAAACATGGCATAAGGTTCCTAATGAGTAAATAGGATTGGGTTAAGTACTATGATGTTGATTTGATCAATACCATAGTAGCAAAGGTAGAAACTAAGATTGAAAGTATCACACTTTACTCAAATGACACATTTGTAATTTGAATAAGTGGGTACTATGCAAGATAGGTCTAAGTGAATATGATCTTGATCAAGATGTTGTTTAGACAACATTGATGACTAGGTATGATTATAGGATTTGCTAATGTAGAAAGAGACATTACTAAAGAAATAGTTTTATTCCTATAGTAGAAATTACTCAAATCCTCATATTTAAATTTGAATAATTGTGAAGTGGCTCAAGAAAATATGGGTGTGATACTACTGGATAGCTTGCAGTAAAACAAAGTTACTGCAATTGGAATCATTCTAAAATAAGTTATAGAATTCAAACTATGATCAGATTAGTGATTTGGACAAATTTGAATGCACAAAGTGTGTGCACGTATCAAATTTGGGATTTCTTGTTCCTATGATGTTCTACATGTTGATAGGATTCCAAAGACTACAAACTTGTAATTTTTGGATAGACAGAATAGAAGATATGAATTTAGCAAGCTAACAGAAGGTTTGATTCCAATTTGAAAATAGATGCAAATTGAACCCATAAAATATAAGATTTTATGGTACTGCTGGATTCTAGATGTTCTAAGGATTCCAACGGTATATTATTTGTTATTTTTGGACCTACAGATCAAAAGATATGATTTTTGCAAGATTGGGATCAAATCTGGTTTGAAATCCTAATTCGAAATCCTGTTTAAATCAGAGGGCTGCCACGTGGCTTCTTCTGATAGGGCCGTACCGTTTTTGCGCGGATCTGCGTTTTAAGCCGTTGTATCTTAAGGAGATTGGATGGATCAGATCTAAAGATAACCGTTCGGTGAGTGATCTATCCCGGTCCTTTAGATCTTGATCCGACGCTGATTGAGGAAGAGAGAAGGGCTTACCGCCTAGGGTTTCGGCGAACTCCTCCGGTGGGGCTACGGCTCGAAAGTGAGTGCCGGCGACGTTCCAGAGCCTCTCGGAGAAGAAGACGACGTGGACGACGTGCAGAACGGCTTGGAGAGCTCGATTGTGTGGGCGGCGATGTTAGTCGCTTCCTCTGGTGACGCGGAGCGGTGGCTGGAGTCGTTGCGAGGGCCGGCGTGCTTCGGATGAGGCCGTGGGCTTCGATTCTCTGTGTTCCTGGCCGATTTGGTGGCATCAGTGCGTGCGCCCGAGGATAGGAAGAATATTAGGGACCAGAGGGGGTGGTGGAGTACCTCACAGTCATCGGAATCGATGGAAAGGAGCGGCAGCAATGGCGGACTCCGACGAGCTATTCTAGGGCAGCTTGGCGGCATGGAGGAGGAAAACCAGAGGGGAAATGGAGGGGAGGATGAGGGGATTATATAGGCGCAGAGGGGAGCCGAAATAAGTAGGGAATAAAGAGGAGTTAAGGAGGAGTAACGGCGGGAGGGGCTCGGTCTCCGGCGAAATCCACGGCGGGAGGTTGAAGACGACTGGGTCACCTGACATGTGGGGCCCAGTTGTCTGTGGGAGAGGGAGGATAGATTGGTACCGGTTCAGGATTTTAGGTTAGCAGGCCGTGGGCCGTTTCGGGTACTGGGCCGAAAGGTTCCCTGGGGTCCTTTTCTTATTTTCTTTTCTTTTCTTCTTTTCCTTTTTCTGTTTTCTTATTTCTTTTGTATCTTTTGCAAAAATGCTTCAAATCAATTCAAACCACTTTCAGAAATTTTCGAAAATTCAATGCAATGATTTAACACTGCAAGAAGACTAGTTTTTTTTTCAAAATTGGAACAAGATTTTCAGATGGTTTCATAAACTTAACAAAAGGGGTTTGCTTGCATAAAGCTAAATAGGGTTTGAAAATAAATCCTTTGAAATAAGAGATAATACTTTATAAAATAATGTTTGAAATTATCTTTCAAACTTAGTTCTTAAAAAACAAACTTTACTAAATAAAACACATTTGTGATTCACTCCTTTGCAAGCAAGCTTGCATAGGTTTGAATAAAGGATGGAAAATAGTATTTTGATACTTGATCTTTCTCAAAGAAGTTCTTCAAGAAAATAATGGAAAGTTTTAAAATAGTTTTCTAATAAAGCTTTGAAATAAACTCAAAAGTTTTAAATCCCTGTGAATTTCAATCAATGTAATCAAAACAAAAGCAAAAAAAATCCCCCAAAATTTGATAAAATCTTGGGATGTTACACCCTCCTCATCATGGGAGTCAGCAACGACGATGAGGATGGTGGTGGAGTCGATGGAGATGGCTCCAGGGGCGATTCCCCGTCCCGACAGGGTGCCGGAACAAAGACTTCTATCCCCCGAAACTAGTCTTCGATGGCGGCGGTGCTGCGGGACTTTTCGTGGATCGAGGCCTCTTCCTTTAGGGTTTTCGCGTCAGAGGCAATATATAGGCGGAAGGGTGATGTCGGTGGGCGCCGGATGACCCACAAGTATAGGGGATCGCAACAGTCTTCGAGGGAAGTAAAGCCCAAATTTATTGATTCGACACAAGGGGAGCCAAAGGATATTTATAAGCCTTAACATATGAGTTGTCAATTCAGCTGCACCTGGAAACAGACTTGCTCGCAGTGGTTTATCAGTAGCAACAGTTTTATAGTGGTGACAGTAGTGAAACAGTAACATCAATAGTAAAATAAAAGCGGTAATAGTATCAATAGGAAATAGTAGGACTAAATACTGTAGGCATAGGGATGGATGTACGGGCATTGCATGGATAAGATAACTCATGAAATCAGTGAGACATGGGAAATTGCAGATAAATAATGATAAAGCATCCTAGTACTAAATAATCATAGGCATGTGTTTCGTATATAGTCGTACGTGCTCGCAATGAGAAACTTGCACGATATCTTTTGTCCTACCAGCCTGTTTGCAGCAGGGCCTCAAGGGAAACTACTGGTAATTAAGGTACTCCTTTTAATAAAGTACCGGAGCAAAGCATTAACACTCGGTGAACACATGTAATCCTCACATCATAGCCATCCCCTCCGGTTATCCCAATTTCTGTCACTTTGGGGCCTCGGGTTCTGGACAACAATATGTGTATACAACTTGCTGGTAAGACCATAAACAACAAGTATCATCATAAAAAAATAACAAGTTCAGATCTGAAATCATGGCACTCGGGACCAAAGTGACAAGCATTAAGCACAACAAGTTGCAACAATGTCATAAGCACTGATGTCTACGCACGCGTCTGTTCTTGTAGACAGTGTTGGGCCTCCAAGTGCAGAGGTTTGTAGAACAGCAGCAAGTTTCCCTTAAGTGGATCACCCAAGGTTTATTGAACTCAGGGAGGAAGAGGTCTAAGCTATCCCTCTCAAGCAACCCTGCAATTACGATACAGAAAGTCTCTTGTGTCCCCAACACACCCAATACACTTGTCAGATGTATAGGTGCACTAGTTCAGCGAAGAGATAGTGAAATACAAGTAGTAGTGATGATTATAAGTAGCAAATGTGATCTGAAATAAATATCGCTACGAGCAAACATGTAACAAAACAGTAAGTAAACGGTGTGCAATGCTTGGAAACAAGGCCTAGGGATCATACTTTCACTAGTGGACACACTCCCAACAAATATAACATAATTGAACCAATAGATACTATCATCAATATGCAACTCAAAACAATTCTCCAATGGAAAATGAACACTAATCATGCGTAGGGCTACGAAGCACTCCTCAAAGTCCGTATGTACCCAAACTAGATTGTCCCACACTATCACCGTGAACGCACTAGATGGTTCCAACAAACACCAACAATTCATAGAGACATTAACCAAAAAGATACAGATGATGCACACACTAGTCACCTTTACACCATGATACGAGGTATCTCCGGAGAGTACAATAATAAAGCATAGGAGTAGCATAATATCTGAATAATAACATCTACCAATTCAACTAGATACAAAGCTCACGATCACATAAAGATCACATCATGGGAGAGAGAGGTGAACCACATAGCTACCGGTAGAGCCCTCAGCCCCGGGGAACTACTCCCTCCTCATCATAGGAGACATCAAGGTTGATGGAGATGGCAGTGAGGTCGATGGAGACGGCGGAGATGGCGATGGAGACCAATGGAGATGGCTCCGGGGGCACTTCCCCATCCCGGCAGGGTGCCGGAATAGAGACTTCTGTCCCCCGAAATTCATCGATGGCGGCGGCGGAGCTGCGGAACTCTTCTGGAAATTTCACCGATTCTCCTCGGGTTTTCCGTCCCGAGGCTTTATATAGGCGAAGGGGCGTCGTCAGGGGGCTGCCAAGACGCCCTCATGCGTAGGGGGCGCGGCCAGGGGCCAGGCCGCGCCGCCCTATTGTGTGGGGCCCTCGTGGCCCCACTCCGTCTCCTCTTCGGTTCCCTGGAAGCTTCGCTGAATTTCTGGATGTTCGGCTTTTGTTTCGTCCAATTCCGAGAATATTTCCTGTGTAGCTTTTCTAAAACAGAAACAGCAGAAAACAGGGAACTGGCACTGTGGCGACTTGTTAATAGGTTAGTTCTGGAAATCGCATAAAAACGCCACGAAGTGTAACGAAACACAAGGCAAATGGTGTAAAAACAAGCATGGCGCATCAAAAATTATAGATACGTTTGAGACGTATCAGCATCCCCAAGCTTAACTCCTGCTCGTCCTCGAGTAGGTAAGTGATAACAAAAGAAATAATTTTTGAGGTGACATGCACCTACACAATCTTGATCATCTATGAAAGCATTGAGTGCTGGGATCATAAGAACTTAAAACATGGGCATGAAAGACATAATCTTGATAGAAGAAACTTAGCAACCATGTTATAACATGAAATAGAACACAAACAAAAGATCATGAAAATGAAACAATGAAAGTCAAATGTGTGTTCAAATCATAAGGAAAAACATACAAATGGTTTTCAGCTTGTCCTTCATGGAGAGCAAAACATAAATGCATAGGACACCTTCAAGTTTAAGAGGGCGACTAGATACAAATAATTTAAGAACAAGTGAAACCATGATCATGAATCAATCAATGAAAACTTTGGGACAATGCACATTATACTCAGAATGACAACTATGCTCTCTTAGACGGTGCATAAAGATAGAAGGTGATGACTCAACATAAAAGTAAAAGAAAGGCCCTTCGTAGAGGGAAGCAGTGATTAAACATGTGCTAGAGCTTTTCATTTGTAAAACAGAGAGATAAAAACTGGATTTTGAGAGGTGGTTGTCTTTGTCAACGACTAGCAATGGGGTTCTTACTATCTTCCATACAAAAATAAAGCAAGTTTTTGAGAGAGATTGGCACTTTTGTGCTCTTTTATAAAGCTTGTCACTCCTCCCCACCTTTTTTACTTTCTCAAACCATGGCTAACCGATTCATCGGGTGCCCACCAACATTCACATACCATGGAGGAGTGCCTTTTTTCTTTCTTTTTTTTCTCTTTTTTTAGAATTAGATTGCAATGGTCTGACCAGCTCTCATGCAAAATTAATGACGAGCAGATGAAGCTGCCTAGTCGAGGGATACTTAATTTAATATGGAAGATAGCAATTCTGACCACTACGTCCCCATGAGCTAAAAATAGTGGCACAAAAAGAGAAGTAATTGAAAGTTTTGAAAGGTAGCACATGAAAATTTACTTGGAATGGCTTACAAATACCATGCATAGGAATTTATAGTGGACACAATGGCAAACTTGGTTTTTAGGAGTTGGATGCACGAGTAGAGCTCATACTCAGTACAAAACGAGGGCTAGCAAAAGACTGGGAGCGACCAACTAAGAGAGCAATAATGGTCATAATCATGCAAAGCGACAAAGCAACATTAAAAGAAGCATAAGATGGCATCAAAAGTCAAAAACTAAATGATCATAGAGGCTTATGGCGACTTTGTATGAGTCAAACATGTGTGAGCATGCGCCAAGTCAACCCAAATAAAACATCAAAGGAGAAAACCAAAATGATGCTTCCAAATAATTAAAACAACGCATGATTTTTTTAAAGGCTCATCAAGCAATCTCAGTCATTTGAGACAAGTCATGCTACAGCAAAACCACTAAGCATACTATCAAAACGACATCAAGCACGACATGCAAAAGCCTAGGCCGCAGTCTACACAAGCTCCTTTTTGTACCACTTTTTTTTGCATGAAACTTTTTCTCTTTTCCAACACCATTCAAACCTTTTTGAGGAAACCCTTTTTTATGAAAAACAACATGGACCAGTGGTCAAAATACACCTTGATGCAAAGATAAAACAAGATCTGAACAAAAATCAAGGCAAAAAACAAAGGCTAAACGCAGTAGCAGAAAAAGAGAACACTCGTTGAACGATAAGAGTGAAAACTAGAGTGTTCTTGGCAATGAAAAACAAAGTTCATTTCCTCCAAAAAGAATATGATGTGATCCAACCATTTATTGCAGCAAACAAAACAAAAGAAAACTGAAAGCAAAAGTAAAGACGCTCCAAGAAAAACGCATAATGCATGAAGCAATAAAAATATAGTGTGTGGAAAGGTGACCTGATTTTTGCCGACGAAGAAGGAGGCGCCTCGGGGGCATCCCCAAGCTTTGACGCTTGTACCTCTTGAATATTTCTTAGGGTGACATGGGCATCCCCAAGCTTGAGCTTTTGTCCATTCTTCAACTCATCTCATCATTCTCCAATCCCTACACTTGAAAACTTCCTTCATACAAAACTAAACACAATTCTATTAGCAACATTAGTGTAAGCATAACAATGAATCAACCCTTTTTGCTTCAGGTTTCAACTCAAAACCACCACATATAAAGTATAAACTACTGTAGCAACTTCCCCAAAAGTTCTGTGATCAAAAGAACTCAAAAAGAAAGCGATAAAGCGGCAAACACAAATATTGGCAGAAATCTGTCAAAACAGAACAGCTGATAAAGGTCGATTTTTTAGAGGGTTTTCTGTTGCTCAAATCAAAAAGTGTTCAACTAATGAAAGTTTGGATATAACCTGGGGCATATGCACAATAAATCGCAGGTCCAAAAGATATGCAGAGAATTTTCACGAATTTTTACGGTGCAGCATCGAAAACAGTTTCAGGACAGCAACATCCCCAAATCTTACCTCACTCAAATTAGAGGCTTCTCTTGGTACAAAAACGAAATAAAAAGGATAAGGAGAGGTTATTACAGTAGTAATAACTTCCAAGACTCAAATAAAAGAAAAAGTACTAAAAATAAAACAATGGGTTATCTCCCAAGAGTGCTTTTCGTTAACGCCTTTGAGCTAGGCGCAGTAATTTGCAAAGATGCTCATGTGGGCGCCATATAAGAGCTTGAGGCAAAGGCGCCATATAGGAACTTAAAGCAATAGAGAGCATCAAAAAGCAAATGTGAAAGACATTTAAATCTAAATCACTTCCTATGAAAAATAGTCTTGTAAAGATACAAGTCATGAAAGCGCAAAGCAAAAAGCATAGGAAGGCAAAACAAGTACAACTTCAAGAATTGCAACATAAAGAGGGGAAACTCAATATTGTTGAGATCCATCAAACCATGTTTCCCTCTCTCATAATAACTTTCAGTAGCATCATGAATAGAATTAACAGTATAACTATCACATAAAGCATCCCTATCATGAGCCACATGCGTAAAAGAATTAATACTCCCCACATGAACAATCGTAATAGGAGCAGATTCAACAGAATAATTATTCTCATCACCATAATCATCAAAAACAGGAGGCATATTGTAATCATAACTAATTTTCTCCTCAAAAGTAGGTGAACTGAAAATATTATACTCATCATCATAACCATCATAAACTAGAGGCTTAGTATCATCACAAGCTAGAAACAGCTATTTCGCAAAGCATACTCATCAAACATATCATCATAAGAAGGAACATGGATAGTACTAATGGTACAACAATTATTAACCATAGAATCGGTACCAAAAAGATTTTCAATATCAAAAGTAGAGTGCTTTTCCCAATCATGATCACTAACATAGGTAACAGGCATAGGAACATCACATAGCAGAGATAAAATATCATCAGAGCAAACTTTCTCCACTAAAGCTGGGGAACTAAAAATATCATGCTTAACAAAACCAGCTTCCCCAAGCTTAGACTTTTCTATAGCATTAGCAACAACTGTATTCAAAGCATTCATACTAACAACACTACTAGCATGTGAATAAAGCTCCAAAGGTTTTTCAATTTTCTCTTCAAATCTAAACTCAGGAAAAAGACTAAAGAACTCTTTATTTTCCATTAAGCCTAACAAGTGAAAATAAAAACAAGAAACAAAAAGATATAATTGCAGAATCTAAAGGAAATAACTTCGAGCACTCACCAGCAACTAAAAGACTTAGTAGCCAAAGAATGTGAGTACCTTTTACCTTACCTCCCCGGCAACGGCGCCAGAAAAGAGCTTGATGTCTACGCACGCGTCTGTTCTTGTAGACAGTATTGGGCCTCCAAGTGCAGAGGTTTGTAGAACAGCAGCAAGTTTCCCTTAAGTGGATCACCCAAGGTTTATCGAACTCAGGGAGGAAGAGGTCAAAGCTATCCCTCTCAAGCAACCCTACAATTACGATACAAAAAGTCTCTTGTGTCCCCAACACACCCAATACACTTATCAGATGTATAGGTGCACTAGTTCGGCGAAGAGATAGTGAAATACAAGTAGTAGTGATGATTATAAGTAGCAAATGTGATCTGAAATAAATATCGCTGCGAGCAAACATGTAACAAAACAGTAAGTAAATGGTGTGCAATGCTTGGAAACAAGGCCTAGGGATCATACTTTCACTAGTGGACACACTCCCAACAAATATAACATAATTGAACCAATAGATACTATCATCAATATGCAACTCAAAACAATTCTCCAATGGAAAACAAACACTAATCATGCGTAGGGCTACGAAGCACTCCTCAAAGTCCGTATGTACCCAAACTAGATTGTCCCACACTATCACCGTGAACGCACTAGATGGTTCCAACAAACACCAACAAACACCAACAATTCATAGAGACATTAACCAAAAAAATACACATGATGCACACACTAGTCACCTTTACACCATGATACAAGGTATCTCCGGAGAGTACAATAATAAAGCATAGGAGTAGCATAATATCTGAATAATAACATCTACCAATTCAACTAGATATAAAGCTCACGATCACATAAAGATCACATCATGGGAGAGAGAGGTGAACCACATAGCTACCGGTAGAGCCCTCAGCCCCGGGGGAGAACTACTCCCTCCTCATCATAGGAGACAGCAAGGTTGATGGAGATGGCGGTGAGGTCGATGGAGACGGCGGAGACGGCGATGGAGACCGATGGAGATGGCTCCGGGGGCACTTCCCCATCCCGGCAGGGTATCGGAACAGAGACTTATGTCCCCCAAAATTCGTCGGTGGTGGCGGCGGAGCTGCGGAACTCTTCTGGAAATTTTGTCGATTCTCATAGGGTTTTCCGTCCCGAGGCTTTATATAGGCGAAGAGGCGTCATCAGGGGACTGCCAGGGAGCCCTCACGCATAGGGGGTGTGGCCAGGGGCCAGGCCAGGCCACGCCGCCCTATTGTGTGGGGCCCTCGTGGCCTCACTCCGTCTCCTCTTCAGTTCTCTGGAAGCTTCGGTGAATTTCTGGACGTTCGGCTTTTGTTTCGTCCAATTCCGAGAATATTTCCTATGTAGCTTTTCTGAAACACAAAAACAGCAGAAAATAGGGAACTGGCACTGTGGTGACTTGTTAATAGGTTAGTTCTAGAAATCGCATAAAAACACCACGAAGTGTAACGAAACACAAGGCAAATGGTGTAAAAACAAGCATGGAGCATCAAAAATTATAGATACGTTTGAGACGTATCAAGCACTAATAGTAGATACTAGGCACCATGCCCTAACAATCTCATAACAAATTACATGAACAATCTCATCCAATACCTACCATTCCCTTCACCTACAGCGGGAATTACTCACACATGGATGGGGGAATCATAGATGGTTGATGGAGGGACATCGGTGATAATGGTGATGAAGATCTCCTCCAAATCCCCATCCCGGCAGGGTGCCAGAACGGAGTTTCTGGTTCCGAATCGCGGTTTCTAATGGTGGCGGCGTAGCGGAACTCTATCTGGGGAAAACATCGAACCCCTGCTCCTTTTAGGTCAGAGGGTATATGTAGGCGGAAGGGCGGCTCGAGAGGGCAGTGATGACCCACAAGTATAGGGGGTGTATCGTAGTACTTTCGATAAATAAGAGTGTCGAACCCAACGAGGAGCAGAAGGTGTTGATGAGCAGTTTTAATCAAGGAATCACTGTAAATACTAGCAAACAGGTTTTTAGGAGTATTTGGTAATACGAGTAAATAAAGTGCGAGTAAATTAAAGGCAGTAGTAACAATTGCAGCAAGTGGCCCAATCCTTTATTCAGCAAAGGACAAGCCGGTTGTGTTCTTATAATAACCAAATGTTCTCGAGGACACACGGGAGGTTTCTGTCAAGAGCTTTCGCTTCATAGAGCCAATAGTATTTATTGATTTGGTAAATGTTATGGGGGTGAACCTGTGCTAGCGCACTACCCTTACTAGGATAAATACACACTTGTGATTATACCCCTTGCAAGCATCCGCAAATACAAGTAAGTAATTAAGATAAATCTAACCACAGCCTTAAACTCTAGGATCCTACGCTCCCTGGTGCAATGGTTTCCCAACGGAGGTTTAGGTTTCTGTCACTCCAGCAACCCCACAGTCGGTGACCAAATACACAATGCATCTCACTAGGCCCATAAATGGTGAAGTATCATGTAGTCGACGTTCACATGACACCACTAGTGAAATAGCACCACAACAATATCAAACCATTAAATATTTCTCAACAATAATTCACTACTAACATCTTGACTTCTCCCATGTCCTCAAGAACTAAACGAACTACTCACAAGACATCATTTGGATCATGATCAGAGGTGAAATAATGGTAAATAACAATCTGGACATAAACCTTAATTCAACGGTTCCACTCAATAGCATCAACTACAAGAGTAATCAACACCGGGAAAGTTTCCCCTATGAATATAACAAGATCCAACTCAAGATGTTACAGCGGGATGGCAAGGTGATGATGGAGACGAAGGTGCTGGTGATGGTGATGATGATGATGATCCCGATGAAGTCCGGTGCGATGATGATGACGATGGCGACGATCTCCCCTCTCTGTGAAGGAATTTCCCCGGCAGATTTCTCTCTGCCGGAGAGCTTTCTCTCTCTGGTGTTCTCCGCCCCGCAAAGGCGGCTGTGTCTAACTCTGAACCCCCCCTGACTTAGGTTTTCGGGGACGATGATGTACGCGAAGGGGCGAGACCAGAGGTGGGCCAGGGGCCCCTCACACAGGGCTGGCCCTGGCCCCTCTCGACTCCTCCTTCTGGCTCCGTGAGTCTTCTGGGAAATTATAATTTCTGGGTATTTTTCTGGAATTTTCCTGATCTTCAAAATATGGTCTCCAGATGGTCCTTTTTCCAGCAGAATCCTGACTCCGGCAGCAGCTTCTCCGATGATCATCAAACATGTGAAAACAAAGGAAATAACATAAGTATCATATCTAAATATGAAATATATCAATGAATAACAGTAAATTATGATACAAAATAGTGATGCAAATTGGACGTATCAACCCCCCCAAGCTTAGACCTCGCTTGTCCCCAAGCGAAAACTAAACTCGGTAAACATGACCACAGGTTTATGGAGTGAAGTGTCGATAATCAAAATACGAACAAGAAGCATCACATTCACTAAGGCACAAATTATAATAGACAGCAACTTCCCTTTATAAGATGTAAACTTGCAATAGGTAAAAGGGAATCACATATAAGAATGCACAAGGTAAATTATAATTGGCAATGGCAAACCTTAGTTCTTGGTCAAGGAATGGAGAACAAACTATTCTCTCTTTTAAACGGAGCCTTTTAAAACGGAGCTAATATAGCAAAGACTATATGCTCAACAAAGTAAACTTTTGCATTCAAAGAAAGCTTTCAAAGATGTATTCCTTCAGACAAAAGCATTATACGAAAACAAGGAAGATAATAAACATGATTAAACGGATCAACATATGGATGAGTGAAACATAACAACTCAAATGCTTGCTTGAGATAGAGGGAAATAGGTTGACTCAACATAAAAGTAAAAGATAGGCCCTTCGCAGAGGGAAGCAGGGATTAAACATGTGCTAGAGCTTTTCATTTGTAAAATAGAGGTAAAAATTGTTTTGAGAGGTGGTTGCTTTTGTCAACGACTAGCAACAGAGTTCTTGATATCTTCCATACTAAACAAGTGAGAGCGGTTCCGAGATGTTTAATTAGTTGGCACTTTGGTGCTCTTTTAAAACTTTGCACTCCTCCCCACCTTTTTCCTTTCTCAAACCATGGCTAACCGATTCCATCGGGTGCCGACCAACTTTCACAATCCATTGGAGGAGTGCCTTTTTCTTTCTTTTTAGAATTAAGATTATAATGGTCTGACCAGCTCTCTTGCAAAATTAATGACGAGCAGATGAAGCTGCCTAGTCGAGGGGTACTTAATTTAGTATGGAAGATAACAAACCCATCCACTACGTCCTCATGAGCTAAAAACAGTGGCACAAAATGAGAAGTGTTTGAAAGTTTTTGAAAGGTATCACATGAAAATTTACTTGGAATGGCTTAAAATACCATGCATAGGAATTTATAGTGGACTCTTTGGAAGTGACTTGGCTTTTGGGAATTGGATGCACGAGAAGTATTTCCTCTCAGTACAGGTTTTTGGCTAGCAAGGCTGGGTAGCAAGCATAAGAGTTGCATGAAACAAACAAACATACATATAATAAGAACAATCATGCAAACTCCCTTGAAAGTACAACGATTTCAACTTTAAGAATAACAATGCTTATAAGCCAAACATAAGGAAAACTGAAGTGATGTAACTACAAGCACTTCTTCAATCTTTTCTACTCAAACCTCAAGGTAAAGTTGCTACTGACCAAGCTAGGTTTGCCAAAACCAACTGAATCTACTCATGTTCCCAATGTGATACCAATACCAATCAACAAGACTAGTCACATAAGAGAGATTGCAGACTAACATAAAGTGTGCGAAAAGTAAACGATAAAACTTCTCATTAATATTTCATTACCGCAACTCACACCAAGGGATACAAAGATAACTAACTAAGGAAGATACTTCCAACTGCAAACTATTCTATATGATAACTTCTCTATTCATGATAAGACTCTACTTGAAAAGTAAATGAACAGAAGGTAATGATGTGATACCGCGGCACTCCCCCAAGCTTGGAACAAGCCAAGGGGATGCCTATACCGATGACGAATTACTCCTTTGGCGGTGGCGGTGCAACTTCATTGTTGTCGTACTTCCAAGGCAGAGGTCCTCCATCAAAGAAGGATGTCTCGGTCTCCAAAATCCTGAAACTTGCAGCAGCACTCATTTGTTGAAATCTAGCTTCATACTCACAATTTTGGTTATGCAAGTCGTAGAGTTGTGCTTGTAATTGGTTAGTGGTCTCTTGAAGTGAGAGGACATCCTTCCACAGTTCTGTAGTCTCTTTCTTGTACTTGGCGACCAGCTCTTGATTAATCCTATAGATAATTTCCACCTCGCGTTCCGCCATCTTCTTGTATTTGAAAACTTCCTGTTCCAGTGCTTCCATCCTTGCTTCGAGACTCCCTTCTCCCTTGGGTCCTTGAACATCTTTAATCTGTAACTCCCCATCCTTGAGCGACAACTCCTTCAGATGCATCTTCAGTTCCCTCATATACGGATTGATGGAATCCGCAGGAGGGTTCTCTTTGGATGAACCAGATGAAGACATTATAACTTCAAGGTAGAGGGCAATTCCTGACAGAAACAGCTCGAAACAAAACACGACGAGAAAACGATATACAGACCTCGGGAACTCCGGGGGGTTAAATAGGCGAAAATTATACATCGAAACAAAGTCACAGGAGGAAACCGGGACGGAAAAGAGTTCCGAGGCGTTCTCACACGGGGGTGGCGCGGCCAGGGGTGGGCCCGCGCCACCCGTGTGTGAGACCCACACGGACTTCTTTTCCTCCCCGTTTTCGTCTCGTGATTTTTCATATTTATTAAAAACAGCAAAAATATTAAAGGAAGAACTTTTAGCAAAACTTTTCTGACTAGAACTGTTACCTATTCGAAAACGAACTCTGCAGGTTCCTGCAGTTTGTCTTGGATGTAATCTTCCGGAGAAATTGTTTCAATAACATCAACATCTTCATTATAAGAATCTCCAGAAATATAATGTTTGAGTCTTTGCCCATTCACCACTTGTGTAGAATCATCTTTCAATGAAGCAATCTTAATAGCACCTGAGCGGTACACTTCCACAATAACAAATGGTCCTTCCCATTTAGAAAGTAATTTACCTGCAAAAAATCTGAGACGAGACCTATACAAAAGAACTTTCTCACCAACATGGAACTCTCTCTTAAGAATTCTCTTATCATGCCATTGCTTGACTTTCTCTTTGAAAAGTCTGGCATTCTCATACGCTTCGTTTCTCCACTCATCTAGAGAACTCAAATCTAACAACCTCTTCTTACCGGCTAGTTTAAAATCTTTATTAAGCTCTCTCACTGCCCAAAAAGCTTTGTGTTCTAATTCTAAGGGCAAGTGACACGCTTTTCCGTAAACCATCTTATAAGGAGACATACCCATGGGATTCTTATAAGCAGTTCTATAAGCCCATAAAGCGTCATTTAACTTACTAGCCCAGTTTTTCCTAGATCTACTAACAGTCTTCTGCAAAATAGACTTGATCTCTCTATTTGAAAGCTCTACCTGCCCACTAGTTTGGGGATGGTAAGCAGAAGCAATTCTATGATTGACATCATACTTAGCAAGAGTCTTTCTAAAACTACCGTGAATAAAATGAGAACCTCCGTCAGTCATAAGATATCTAGGCACTCCGAACCTAGGAAAAATAACATCCTTAAGCATTTTTAACGAAGTCTCACCATCGGCACTCTTTGTAGGTATGGCTTCTACCCATTTAGTAACATAATCAACAGCAACAAGTATATGGGTATAGCCTTTTGAAGGGGGAAAAGGACCCATAAAGTCAAATCCCCAACAATCAAACGGTTCAATAACTAGAGTGTAATTCATAGGCATTTCATTGCGTCTAGAAATATTACCAACTCTTTGACATTCATCACAAGATAAAACGTACCTTCTGGCATCCTTAAAGAGGGTTGGCCAATAAAAACCTGATTGTAGAACCTTCTGTGCGGTTCTATCTCCAGCATGATGCCCTCCATAAGCAGTGCTATGGCATTTCCTTAATATCTCTTGTTGCTCATATTCCAGTACGCATCTTCTCATGATACCATCAACTCCTTCTTTATATAAGTGTGGGTCATCCCAAAAATAATGCCTCAAATCATAGAAGAATTTTCTTCTTTGCTGAGCTATAAAGGTCGGAGGCAAATACTTGGAAACAATAAAGTTAGCATAATCAGCATACCAAGGAAGGTCCCGTGAAGTTACATTAATTGCAGCCAATTGTTCATTTGGAAAACTATCATTAACAGGAATAGGATCAAAAGAAATATTTTCCAACCTAGACAAGTTGTCAGCCACAGGGTTTTCAGCTCCTTTCCTATCTACGATATGCAAATCAAACTCTTGTAAAAGCAACACCCATCTAATAAGCCTAGGCTTAGCATCCTTCTTAGTCATAAGATATCTAATAGCAGCGTGATCAGTATGAATAGTAACTTTAGAATCAACAATGTAAGATCTAAACTTATCACATGCAAAAACAACAGCAAGAAACTCTTTCTCAGTAGTAGCATAATTCTTCTGAGCAGCATCAAGAGTCTTACTAGCATAATGAATAACATTCAACTTATTATCTATGCGCTGTCCAAGAACAGCACCAACAGCAAAATCACTAGCATCACACATAATTTCAAAAGGTAAATTCCAATCAGGTGGTTGAACAATAGGAGCAGTAGTTAAAGCCTTCTTAAGAGTTTCAAAAGCTTCCTTACAATCATCATAAAAAACAAATGGTACATCTTTTTGAAGAAGATTAGTAAGAGGCTTTGAAATCTTAGAGAAATCTTTAATAAACCTCCTTTAGAAACCAGCATGACCAAGAATACTACGAATACCTTTAACATCTCTGGGACAGGGCATTTCTCGATTGCTTCAACCTTTGCTCTGTCAACTTCAATACCTCTTTCAGAAATTTTATGTCCAAGAACAATTCCTTCATTCACCATAAAGTGGCATTTCTCCCAATTAAGAACAAGATTAGTTTTTTCACATCTCTGCAAAACTTTATCAAGATTGTGCAAACAATTATCAAAAGAAGTTCCATAGATGGAGAAATCGTCCATGAAAACCCCCACAATTTATTCATAAAAACCATGAAAAATAGCAGACATGCATCTTTGAAAAGTAGCAGGAGCATTGCACAAATCAAACGGCATACGTCTATAAGCATAAGTTCCATAAGGACAAGTAAAAGTGGTTTTCTCTTGATCTTGATTTTTAACAGCAATCTGAGAGAAACCAGAATAACCATCAAGAAAACAAAAATAAGTCTTCTTAGACAACCTCTCTAACATTTGATCTATAAACGGTAAAGGATAATGATCTTTCTTAGTAACTTTATTTACCTTTCTAAAATCAATGCACATCCTATAACCAACTACTACCCTTTGAGGAATAAGCTCGTTATTCTCATTAGGCACAACAGTCATACCTCCTTTCTTAGGGACACAATGAACAGGACTAACCCATCTACTATCAGCAATAGGATAAATAATACCAGCATCAAGGAGTTTTAATACCTCATTTCTTACCACATCCTTCATCTTGGGAATTAAGCGGCGTTGATGCTCTACAACTGGCTTTGCGTCTTTCTCCATATTAATGGCATGCTGACATAAAGTAGGAGAAATCCCTTTTAAATCATCAAGAGTATATCCCATAGCTCCTCGGTGTTTCTTCAATATCTCCAATAATCTTTCTTCTTCCTTTCCTGAAAGTTTAGAACTAATAATAACAGGATATATTTTCTTATCATCAATATAAGCATATTTGAGATCATCAGGCAAAGGTTTTAATTCAAACACCGGATCTTCTCTAGGCGGCAAAGTGGTACCAAGATCCTCCACAGGTAGATTATGCTTGAGTAATGGTGGTTGACGAAGAAGAATATCGTCAATCTCTTCTCTTTCCTTGCTAAAAACATCACTTTCGTGATCTTCCATGAATTGCTGCAAGGCATTATTAGGGGCAAGAGCAATAGAAGCAAGCTGCTCAACTCGAAAATTTTCATTAGGCGTGTCATTTTCATAAGAAGTCTTAGCAAACTTGGAAAAATTAAACTCATAAGACTCTCCATTAAACTTAGTAAAAATTTTCTCTTTCTTACAATCTATTATGGCTCCACAAGTGTTCAAAAAGGGTCTACCAAAAATAATAGGACAAGTTTCACTAGCCTCCTTACCAAGTACTAGAAAATCAGTAGGGTACTTAGTCTTACCGCATAGAACTTCCACATCTCGAACAATACCAAGAGGCCAAACGGTCTCTCTGTTAGCAAGCTGAACAACCACATCAATATCTTCAAGTTCACAAGCGCCAATCTCGTGCATAATTTCTTTATAAAGCTCCAAAGGAATAGCACTTGCACTAGCACCAATATCACATAAGCCATAATAGCAATGATCTCCAATCCTGACAGAAATAACAGGAACACTTGCTTTCCTATGCTTTTTAGGATGCGAGAGAATGTTAGAAGCATCTTCACAAAAAAGAATATATTCATCTCCTACATCTTTAGTAACAAGATCTTTCAATATAGCAACAGGAGACTTAATAGTAATTTGCTCATCAGGCTCTACAGCTTTCTTAGTACTTTTATTAGACACACTTACCAAAGTAGAGTACTTCTTTACCTTAGCAGGGAAAGGTGTCTTCTCAAAATAAGGTTCAGGCACGAGGCTATCAACAGTACAAACTTCAGTAGCTGCAGCAGGTATATGACTAATAGAATCTTTGTAAGGCGCATGATATTTGTTCCAATCTTTCTTCGGAACATCAATATAAGAGGCAAAGGCCTTAAGACAATTAGCAAGTATTTGAGAATCAAGACCATAAGCAGCGCTAACACTATGAAAGTCATCGGTTCCCATAAAAGATTTAATACATTCATAATCATAGTTTATACCTGACTTCCTACCTTTGTCGTTTTCCCAACCTTCAGCATTCTCTTTTATACGGTCAAGAAGTTTCCACTTGGCATCTTCTTTCATATGAGTAAATGATCCAAAACAAGAAGCATCCAAATAATCCTTATCAGGAAGAGTAAGCCGCGCATAAAAATTATCAATAACAATATTATTAGGAAGCTCATGAATGGGGCATTTGAGCATTAGTAACTTCAATCTCCCCCACGCTTGGGCAATACTCTCTCCATCATGAGGCCAAAAATTATATATCTTGTTACGGTCTTTATGAATTTCACTTGGAGGATAAAACTTGGAGTAAAAGAGAGGCACAATATCCTCCCATGCCATAGATGGACCATCTTGGAGTAGTCGATACCACTCTTCAGCTCTGCCTTTCAATGATATAGAGAATAATTTCTTCTTGACCTGGCTTGGTGAAATACCTGCACACCTGAACAACTCGCATAATTCATGTATAAACAATAAGTGATCACCCGGATGGACAGTTCCATCTCCCGAATAGCAGTTATCCATAATACGCCCAACAATTTTCATAGGTATTTTAAAAGGATCAATTTCAGCAGGCGGTGGCGGTGGTGGTTCCTCCGCATGTGCAGCAGCAGCAGTAGTAGTAGATGTGTTTCCAAATAGGAAACCAAATGGAGAGTTCTCCATAGCAGAATAAAAATAAAAGACAAAATAAAACAATACTCACAGTGACGGTTACCTTTTCCAATTCCACTCTTCAATAGCGCTACACTCCCCGGCAACGGCGCCAGAAAATAGTCTTGATGACCCACAAGTATAGGGGGTGTATCGTAGTACTTTCGATAAATAAGAGTGTCGAACCCAACGAGGAGCAGAAGGTGTTGATGAGCAGTTTTAATCAAGGAATCACTGTAAATACTAGCAAACAGGTTTTCAGGAGTATTTGGTAATACGAGTAAATAAAGTGCGAGTAAATTAAAGGCAGTAGTAACAATTGCAGCAAGTGGCCCAATCCTTTATTCAGCAAAGGACAAGCCGGTTGTGTTCTTATAATAACCAAACGTTCTCGAGGACACACGGGAGGTTTCTGTCAAGAGCTTTCGCTTCATAGAGCCAATAGTATTTATTGATTTGGTAAATGTTATGGGGGTGAACCTGTGCTAGCGCACTACCCTTACTAGGATAAATACACACTTGTGATTATACCCCTTGCAAGCATCCGCAAATACAAGTAAGTAATTAAGATAAATCTAACCACAGCCTTAAACTCTAGGATCCTACGCTCCCTGGTGCAATGGTTTCCCAATGGAGGTTTAGGTTTCTGTCACTCCAGCAACCCCACAGTTGGTGACCAAATACACAATGCATCTCACTAGGCCCATAAATGGTGAAGTATCATGTAGTCGACGTTCACATGACACCACTAGTGAAATAGCACCACAACAATATCAAACCATTAAATATTTCTCAACAATAATTCACTACTAACATCTTGACTTCTCCCATGTCCTCAAGAACTAAACGAACTACTCACAAGACATCATTTGGATCATGATCAGAGGTGAAATAATGGTAAATAACAATCTGGACATAAACCTTAATTCAACGGTTCCACTCAATAGCATCAACTACAAGAGTAATCAACACCGGGAAAGTTTCCCCTATGAATATAACAAGATCCAACTCAAGATGTTACAGCGGGATGGCAAGGTGATGATGGAGACGAAGGTGCTGGTGATGGTGATGATGATGATGATGATCCCGATGAAGTCCGGTGCGATGATGATGACGATGGCGACGATCTCCCCTCTCCGGGAAGGAATTTCCCCGGCAGATTTCTCTCTGCCGGAGAGCTTTCTCTCTCTGGTGTTCTCCGCCCCGCAGAGGTGGCTGTGTCTAACTCTGAACCCCCCCCTGACTTAGGTTTTCGGGGACGATGATGTACGCGAAGGGGCGAGACCAGAGGTGGGCCAGGGGCCCCTCACACAGGGCTGGCCCTGGCCCCTCTCGACTCCTCCTTCTGGCTCCGTGAGTCTTCTGGGAAATTATAATTTCTGGGTATTTTTCTGGAATTTTCCTGATCTTCAAAATATGGTCTCCAGATGGTCCTTTTTCCAGCAGAATCCTGACTCCGGCAGCAGCTCCTCCGATGATCATCAAACATGTGAAAACAAAGGAAATAACATAAGTATCATATCTAAATATGAAATATATCAATGAATAACAGTAAATTATGATACAAAATAGTGATGCAAATTGGACGTATCAGGCAGCTGGGATGGCCTCACCACACCCTGGCATAGCCAGGCCTGGGCCGCGCCACCTGGTGGTGTGGCGGCCTCCCAGCCCCTCTCCGTCTCGTCTTCTGGCTCCGTGGGTCTTCTAGTGAAATAGGATTTTTGCAATATTTTCCCGGATTTTTACTGAAAGTTGGATTTCTGCATAAAAACGAGACACCAGAGCAATTCTGCTGAAAACAGCATTAGTCTGTGTTAGTTGTATTCAAAACACACAAATTAGAGGAGAAACAACAGCAAAAGTGTTCGGGAAAGTAGATACGTTTTGGACGTATCAACTCCCCCCAAGCTTAGCTTATTGCTTGTCCTCAAGCAATTCAGTTAACAACTGAGTGTGATAAAAGAAACTTTCACGAACACATTTGCTTCATAATATGTATATATGCTCACTATATGATCAAGTACTCAGACAATTCATAATAAGAAATATGCAACTAATGCCACCTCGTAATCAAGCAAGCTATGAAAGAGTGCCAATGTACTAATAACAAGTAACATGAAACATAAGAAGTTGCAAGATTGTAATGCTCATAATAAGATATAAAAGAGTGGTATCCTGCTTGTCTTTATTTGTGGAGCAAAACATAAATGCTGAGGCACCTCTGAAGTCCAAGAGAAGACTAGAAGTAGAAATATCAAAGATACAAGCATCAAAGTTATACCACAATTAACCGTGTTCTGGGACAATGATACGTTTCAAACGTATCTATAATTTTTGATGCTCTATGCTTGTTTTTACACCATTTGCTTAGTGTTTTGTTACACTTCGTGGCATTTTTATGCATTTTCTGGAACTAACCTATTAACGAGATGCCACAGTGCCAGTTCCCTGTTTTCTACTGTTTTTGTGTTTCAGAAAAGTTACACAGGAAATATTCTCGGAATTGGACGAAACAAAAGCCAAACCGAAGAGGAGACGGAGTGGGGCCACGAGGGGCCCACACAACAGGGCGGCGTGGCCCAGGGCTAGGCCGCGCCCCTATGTGTGTGGCCGCCTCGGTCCACTTCTGATGATGCCCCTTCGCCTATAAAGACCCCCCGACGGGAAAAACCAAAATACCCGATCACTTTTCCAGATACACATCACGATCCGCCGCCGTCGTCGACCCGAGATCGGGAGGGTCCAGAAGCTTTTCCCGGCACCCTGCCGGAGAGGGGAATCGCCACAGGAGGTCTTCTTCATCGCCATGCTTGCCTCCGGCGCGATGAGTGAGTGGTCTACCTTGGACTATGGGTCCATAGCGGTAGCTAGATGGTTGTCTTCTCCACCATGTGCTTCATGTTTAGATCTCGTGAGCTGCCTTACATGATCGAGATCACCGTTATGTAATTCTACATGTTGTGTTTGTTGGGATCCGATGAATATTGGTGTTATGATTGAGTTGATGTGCTGAATATTATCTTATGTTATCTCTATGTTGTTTATGATCTTGCATGCTCTCCGTTGTTAGTAGCTATCTTGGCCGAGTAGTTGCTAGTGACTCCAAGAGGTGGTATTTATGCTCGATAGTTGGGTTCATGCCTCTATTTAATCTGGGAGAGTGACAGAAACCTCTAAGGTTGTAGATGTGCTATTGCCACTAGGGAGAAAACAACATTCATATGCTCAAGGGCATATGCTTTGTTTACATTACACACTTTGCTTAATGCAGTTATCTATTGTTCGCAACTTAATACTTGTGGAGTTCTCGGATTGATTCGCCACAAGTGGATTATTAGTCATAGATGCAGTTGGATGGCGGTCTATGTATCTTGTTGTAATGCCCAGAGTAAATCTCATAGTGATCCTCTCGACATATGCACGTTATCTTTATTCTATCAATTGCCCAACTGTAATTTGTTTATCCAGCATGTGTTATTTTATCTTATGGAGAGACACCACTAGTGAACTGTGGACCCCGGTCCTATTTCCATTATATTGCTATCACCTGTTTACTTTACTCATGCTATTTACTTTACTCGCATACTACTATTGCTTTCCACTCGATACGCTCATACCCTTTGTTTCAAGCAAACCGGTGAGATTGACAACCTCATCGTAAGTTGGGAACAAAATATTTGGTTGTGTTGTGTGCAGGTTCCACGTTGCCACTCGCAAAGCAAGGCGTGGACAAGGCACCCTATAAATTGTCCAGAGCTATCGCGAAGCTAGCAGGCATCACCTTCTTGAGTTTGACTTTTTCCTGGATACGATTAAACCTTGGTTTCTTACTGAGGGAAAAAGTTGCTGATGTGCTCATCATACCTTCCTCTTGGGGTTCCCAACTGGACGGTGAAAAACCATCAACACTGTGCCGCATGAAGACATTTTTCTGGCACCGTTGCCCAGAAAAAAGAAGACTTCTGCAAGGGGAGTTTCGCACGCACATCCTTTACTTTGTTTTAAGTTTTGCTTTACTTTATTTTTACTTGCATCGTTTTATCAAAAACACAAAAAAATTAGTTTCCTTATAGTTGTTTTTACTTGTCTGCTTTTAGCTTTGCTAGAATGGCTACTCATGAGAACACCAAGTTGTGTGATTTTACTAGCACTAATAATAGTGATTTTATCTGCACTCCTATTGCGCCACCTGCTCCTACTGCTGATTTTTATGAGATTAAACCTGCTTTGTTGAACCTTGTTATGAAAGAGCAATTTTCTGCTGCTAGTACTGATGATGCTGCAGCTCATCTCAACAATTTTGTTGAGCTATGTGAGATGCAGAAATATAAGGATGTAGAGAGTGATATTATTAAGCTTAAGTTGTTTCCTTTTTCTTTGAGAGGAAAAGCTAAGGATTGGTTGTTGTCTTTGCCTAAAAATAGTATTGATTCATGGGCTAAGTGTAAGGATGCTTTTATTGGTGATACTATCCTCCTGCTAAGATTATAGCTTTGCATAGCAATATTATGAAGTTTAGTCAGTTTGATAATGAACATGTTGCTCAAGCTTGGGAAAGAATGAAATCTATGATAAAGAATTGTCCCACTCATGGACTGACTACTTGGATGATTGTCCAAACTTTTTATGCATGACTGAATTTTTCTTCAAGGAACCTATTGGATTCAGCTACTGGAGGCACTTTTATGTCCCTTACCTTAGGCGCCGCAATGAAGCTTCTCGACAATATGATGGTAAATTACTCTGAATGGCACACAGAGAGAGCTCCACAAGGTAAGAAGGTAAATTCTGTTGAGGAAACCTCTTCCTTGAGTGATAAGATTGATGCTATTATGCTTATGCTTTCTAATGATAGAACTCATGTTGATCCTAATAATGTTCCTTTGGCCTCTTTGGTTGCTCAAGAAGAGCATGTTGATGTAAACTTCATTAGAAATAATAATTTTAACAACAATGCTTATAGGAACAATTTTGCTAGTAACAATTATAGGTCGTATCCTTCTACCAATGGTAATGGTTATTTTAATTCTTATGGTAATTCCTCCAACAACACTAGGGCTGCGCCCTCTGAGCTTGAGGTAATGCTCAAGGACTTCATCGGTAAGCAAAATGCTTTTAACAAGTCTGTTGAGGAAAAGTTAGGCAAAATTGATATTCTTGCTTCTAAAGTTGATAGCCTTGCTCATGATGTTGAACTTCTAAAATTAGAAGTGTTTCCTAATGATGTGAAGGAGAACAATCCTTTTGCCACTGCTAATGCTATCCAAGTTAGAATTGATGAAAATGTTAGGATGCTAGCAGAATTGCATGCCAGGTGGGAAAGAGAAGATGAGATGGCTAGAAAGATGAAGGTATGTACCATTACTACCTCTAATGATGTTATTCCTAATGCTAGCAATCCTCTTACTTTGATTGGTGTAGAGAAAACTCCTACTCCTAGGGTTAAACAGCCTAAAACAGCAAAAACTTTTTCTCAAAAGAGTGCTGAAATTTTTCGGAGTGTGGGAGATGATAGCTCTATTTCCTTTAATGATTTTGATGTTGATGGCTGCAATATATCTGAAGTTATTTTGTTCTTGCAAAAGCTTGCTTTGACTCCTAATGCTAGTTCTTTAAATGTTTCTTTTACTAAGCATATTACCAATGCTCTCATGAAAATTAGGGATGAAAAGTTGAAGCAAAAAGCCTCTATTCCCAAGAAGTTAGAAGATGGTTGGGAACCCATCATTGATATGCATGTTAATGGTTTTGATTGCCATGCTCTACGTAATCTAGGTGCTAGTATTTCTATCATGCCTAGAAAAATTTATGATATGCTTGATTTACCACCGCTTGAAAAGTGTTATTATGATGTTCCTATTGCTGATGTTGCTAAAAAGAAACCTTTGGGAAGGATTAATGATGTTTTTATTATGGTTAACAATAACCTTGTTCCCGTTGATTTTCTTATCATGGATGTTGAATGCAATGCTTCATGTCCTATTATTTTGGGAAGACCCTTTATTCGAACTGTAGGTGCTATCATTGATATGAGGGAAGGCACCATCAAATATCAATTCCCACTCAAGAAAGGTATGGAACACTTCCCTAGAAAGAGAAATAAATTACTTTTTGACTCTATTCTTAGAGCAAATTATGAGCTTGATGCTTCATCACTTGATATTACTTGATTCGCACTTTCCGCGCCTAGCTCAAAGGCGTTAAAAAAAAGCACTCTTGGGAGATAACCCAATGTTTTTACTTTCAGTACTTTTTCTTTTATTTGAGTCTTGGAAGTTATTACTACTGTAATAACCTCTTCTTATCATTTTTATTTCGTTTTTGTGCCAAGAGAAGCCTCTAATTTGAGTGAGGTAAGATTTGGGGATGTTGATGTCCTGAAACAGTTTTCGGTGCTGCACCGTAAAAATTCGTGAAAATTCTCCGAATATCTTGTGCATATGCCCCAGGTTATATCGAAACTTTCATTAGTTGAACACTTTTTGATTTGAGCAACAGAAAACCCTCTAAAAATTTGACCTTTGTCAGCTATTCTGTTTTGACAGATTTCTACCATTATTTGTGTTTGCCGCTTTATCGCTTTCTTTTTGAGTTCTTTTGATCACGGAACTTTTGGGGAAGTCGCTACAGTAGTATATGCTTTATATGTGGTGGTTTTGAGTTGAAACCTGAAGCAAAAAGGGGTTGATTCATTATTATGCTTACACTAATGTTGCTAATAGAATTGTGTTGAGTTTTGTATGAAGGAAGTTTTCAAGTGTAGGGATTGGAGAATGATGAGATGAGTTGAAGAATGGACAAAAGCTCAAGCTTGGGGATTCCCATGTCACCCCAAGAAATATCCAAGAGGTACAAGCGTCAAAGCTTGGGGATGTCCCCGAGGCACCCCTTCTTCATTGGCAAAAATCAGGTCACCTTTCAACACACTATATTTTTATTGCTTTATGCACTATGCATTTTTCTTGGAGCGTCAGTTGTTTTTATTTTTCAGTTTTGTTTAGTTTTGTTTGCTACAATAAATGGTTGGACCCCAACAAATTTCTTTTGGAGAAGTTGCCTTGCTTTTCATTTGCCAAGAACACTCAGTTTTTCACTCTTATCGTTTCAACGAGTGTTCTCTTTTTCTAGAACTGCGTTTAGCTTTCATTTTTCGCCTTGATTTGTGTTCAGATCTTGTTATATATTTATATCAAGGTGTATTTTGACCTCTGGTCCATGTTGGTTTTCATCAAAAGAGTTACTTCAAAAAAGTTTGAATGGTGTTGGAAAAGAGAAAAAGCTTTATGCAAAAAAATGGTACAAGAAGGAGCTTGTGTAGACAGCGGCCTAGGCTTTTGCATGTCGTGCTTGATGTCTTTTTGATAGTATGCTTATTAGTTTTGATGTAGCATGACTTGTCTCAAATGACTGAGATTGCTTAATGAGCCTTTGAAAAAATCATGCGTTGTTTTAATTATTTGGAAGCATTATTTTGGTTTTCTCCTTTGATGCTTTATTTGGGTTGACTTGGCGCATGCTCACACATGTTTGACTCATACAAAGTCGCCATAAGCCTCTATGATCATTTAGTTTTTAACTTTTGATGCCATCTTATACTTCTTTTAATGTCGCTTCGTCGCTTTGCATGATTATGGCCGTTATTGCTCTCTTAGTTGGTCGCTCCCAGTCTTTTGCTAGCCCTCATTTTGTACTGAGTATGAGCTCTACTCGTGCATCCAACTCCTAAAAACCAAGTTGTTCCAAAGTGTCCACCATACATACCTATTAGCAATTTGCTATTCCAAAGTACATTTGACTTGCTTTTATCTATCCTTCAAATTAAACTCTTTTTGGTGTTATGCGAAAATTGGTCAGTAAAGCTCTCACGAACCTGATGGCACACTTTACTTTTCTTGTTTTAAAATTTTGACATTGTGGCTCTCTTATGTTGAGTTGTTATGCTTGCAAGTTGTAAGTTGGAAATTAGCCCAGCCATGCCGTCATGGGGCAAGCTTTCAACATTGCACTTCTTATTTGAGTTGATATCGTGATCTTTTGTTTATGGATACTCGCGATGTGAAATAATTTGGGAATCTTGCGGGATCATGGAGTTTGTATATGTGTTAGAGAAACGCCTGGGCCGCTAATCTAAGCCATGCATAATTCATGGTGGAAATTTACAGCATGCCCATAGTGAACATTCGACGACGCATCTCACAATAAAAAGCTATACCAATGGTAAATAAAAGAGATGCCGAGGTGTTCATTGTCTGTTTGTCCTGTCATTTTGATATGGGCTTGTTCCATGTCATCGGGGCACGGAGGTACCCCGTTGGCGGTTCTCGATGATACGTGTATACTTACAATGACAAGAGCTTGCTTGGGACTCTAAGTCGAGTAGCATGAGGTTTGGGTATTTGTACTTCACGGGACACGAGGTTTTCAACTTATGATTTGTCAAGCATATGCATCATAAGTGTATTCGCATTAACTTTAACCATTCAAGATGCTTATGATGGGGGCAATGAGAGCTCAAAGCTAGTAAGTACCATAATTTTTGAAGTTTTATAAAACTTGCAATCACTGCTTCCCTCCGCGAAGGGCCTTTCTTTTACTTTTTTGTTGAGTCACCACCTTCTATCTTTATGCACCGTCTAAGAGAGCATAGTTGTCATTCTTAGTATAATGTGCATTGTCCCAAAGTTTTCAATGATTGATTCATGATGTTGGTTTCACTTGTTCTTAAATTATTTTTATCTAGTCGCCCTCTTAAACTTGAAGGTGTTCTATGCATTTATGTTTTGCTCTCTCATGAAGGACAAGCTGAAAACCATTTGTATGTTTTTCCATATGATTTGAACACACGTTTGACTTTCATTGTTTCATTTTTATGATCTTTCATTTGTGTTCTTTTCCATGTTATAACATGGTTGCTAAGTTTCTTCTATCAAGATTATGTCTTTCATGCCCATGTTTTAAGTTCTTTTGATCCTAGCGCACAACACTTACATATATGGTCAATATTGTGTAGGTGCATGTCACCTCAAAAATTATTTCTTTTGTTATCACTTACCTACTCGAGGACGAGCAGGAGTTAACCTTGGGGATGCTGATATGTCTCAAACGTATCTATAATTTTTGATGCTCCATGCTTGTTTTTACACCATTTGCTTAGTGTTTCGTTACACTTCATGGCATTTTTATGCATTTTCCGGAACTAACCTATTAACGAGATGCCACAGTGTCAGTTCCCTGTTTTCTGCTATTTTTGTGTTTCAAAAAAGTTACACCGGAAATATTCTCGAAATTGGACGAAACAAAAGCCAAACATCTAGAAATTCACCGAAGCTTCTGTGGGGACCCCGGATTACCCATCCGGAATACCCGATATGCATACAATTCACGATCCCATGATCAGTGTGTCGTGAATTCACATATCCGAGTTGATAACAGAATTACATCATCCATTACAGTACCGAAATAAAGTCTTACAATTGGTCACATGACCAATACTGATAATGCCACGCAAGGCAAATTTACAACTAAGCAGCGGATATCATGCAGCGTTGATGACCCACGTCATGCCTACTACCCTACAGGCAACTGACTGGGAGACGTTCCTAGTTTGCACCGGCGTCATCGTAACCATCGTCACCTTCCTCGTAGTCTTCTTCATAGTATGACCAAGTTAATAGCCAGGGACAAAGCCGTGAGTACATTTGAATTGTACTCGCAAACCATCTAAGAAGAAGTGTTGTCATGCAGTTTGGCTGTAGTAAGAAGAAAGGCTCTAATCTAGTTTATCCTATCTAGTCAATTTCTCGTGTCGATATAGCATGTCTTACGACATTCCTATATCCTTATTAAAGAAAACATTTAGAAAGCCTTTTTAGTAAAAATCTCTAGGAAAGGGGGAACTCATTTGGTTTTCAAGAGAGAGCCGGTGGTCAATCAAACATGACCACCTTCCTTTATAAAACCAGGTCAATCACACATGACCATCTCCATTCCGTCGGCAGTACCCTGCAAGTACTCCGAACCTTACCCGTGCTACGTCAGTACCCTCCGAGTACTCCGTCCGGCACCTTTCTCCATTTTTCCGAAATCCACTTTTAAAACCAAAACTGCATTGGGCAATGTAGTGATCTTTTTAACCGTCCATGACCGAGGACTCGGCTATTCGAATAGGTTTACACTCTGCAGAGGTTGTACACTTTACCCACAATCATCCGGATACTCATCGTGTGGGCATCTTCCCCGCATAACATCATATGCCACGACAAGCACCCGATCAAAGCCTTTCGCTTATCTACCTTAGTACGGGAATCTACCCTATGGAGTATGTACCTCCCCGGCACATCCTGGCAGTCTACCTCCATGTTCGAGCGTAACCCCAGTGCCACGTCAGGAGACCCATAGTGTCTTCCGGCCGGATAAATCCCTCACTGGATCCCGATTTACTATTGCCCATTTACTTGCGGCAATCCGGATTCCGGGGTACCGCGTACCCTTATATAGTTAGGAGACTCCCGTACTAAAATAAACAAACTACGAGCTAAGCCCCGTCCCATACCAGGGTAATCGTGGTTGCACGGGTTAATTGTTCTGAACACTACAAAGAAATACCAAAGTTTTTCTTATGGAACCAAACTTGTCTCCATCTTCGGGATGTTCATCTCCACCTTATTTTCAAACTCATTTGTTTGAAATCCATCAATGGAATAGCACTCCATTCCAAGGTTTTTGAAATCATTTTCAAAGTCCCATTTGAGTGTTCCCAACCTAGAGTTTTTGCTCCACTACAAAGTTTCCCAAAGGCTTTGCTGCTAATCAACAAGTCACTGCTGCAAGGGTGGTGAATAGGTGTTCAACGGGGTCATCTCGAAGGATGATAACAAATTGGCTCGTGGAGCTTGAGCCAACAAATAATTGCTACAAGGACTATAGCAATATAAAAAAACATACAGTTTAATAAACCTTTATGAAACATGCAAAGTAAGTGAATAGGATCAGATATGTATCAAGTATAGATGGCTTGCCTTGGTTGCTTGTCCCTGGTCTTCTTCCTGGAGCTCAAACACTCCCCCCCCCCCCTTCGGTGCACTCATTGTCGTTCGAATCTATCGCCGGTAAATGATAGCAACATAAGCATGCAAGCATACAAGATCACACACACCATAGCAGCAAACAAGCCACACCAACCAAGTATCATAAGCAAGCAAGTTTATCTACTGAACAAATTCAGGTGTTTCTAAGCCAATAACTATTTATAAGAATAAAGCAAAGATTTAGCTATTAACTAAACTCTAATTGAGCTCTAAATAGCATGCAGGCAATTCAATTGGTTAATAACATGCTACCAGCATACCAATAGAAATGTATCATTTTTATGAATCCAACAAAAGTGGATTCACCCCAAAATAAGTTATGGTTATTTTTCTATGATTTATATAGTATTAACAATGCCTAGAGTATCTAAATAATTCTCAGATATTCTGTGAAACTCAGAAAATTATACCAGAGGGGCATTTTGAAAGCTACTGCAATACATGTTCCATAGAATTGGAATCATACAAAAATCACACATATACAAGATTTATAAAATAAACAAGCTAAACAAGCTTCCCTGACATTTTAATTACTACTCTAAGCACAAAGATCACGGAGACCTAATTTTGGTTCCACATGCAAGACAATACTGGATACTAACTCTGAAAAATGGATTCACCTCGTTTGAATCTATAGAACTTCAAATTTGGAATTTTGAAGGCACAGTGGTCAGATTTGCAAACTAAATGCTAGGAATTTCTTCAGTGCCCTAACTGCAAGTTGGCCAGTACAAATAGCTAGATCTATAAACAAGGGTCACCCAGAAATTTTAATCACTGAATTTGGATGCCCAGGGAATTTTCTATGCAATTTACAAACTAGCAGAGATATTCAAATACGCAAGCAGATTATCAGAGAAAAAAAACAAGATGGGCCGACTTTATTTGGCCGATGGGGCACCCTGCCGGGTTGGCCCAGCAGCTAACTACAGCGCACGGTAGAGAAAAATAAAAGCAAAGCCCGACAGCTGCATGCTGCGGACGGATCAGCCGATCGACGACCTGAGCTCGGTCGACGGCGATGGAAGTGCTCGACGGGGATGGTAGAGAGGAAGTCGGGCCTCACCGGGGGATGGTTGAGGGGCGGCGGTGAGAGCTCGAGGCGGCACAGAGGTTCGGCGAGGAGGGCTCGGGCGACTCCCAGGCAACGCCGCAAGCGAGGCCACCGTCTTCGCGCTCCACAGGAGGTCGCCGGCAATGGCAGCTGCAGGACCTCCTAGACAGAACTGAAAATAGTCAGGAAGTAAAGAGTGAGAGGGATACAGAGCTGCAGATAGAAGGAAGGGGAGGAGTCGTCTGCAAGCATGCGGTCGACGACGAGCTGCCCGCGGCGGCGCTCTAGTCGGACTCGACGACGGCGCGAAGCATGCGAGCTGCAGGAAAAACAGGGATATGGTAAGGGCTGTCATGTCTCAGAGAAGAAGAAAGAGACAGAGAGAGGGGCGGAGGTGGTCTCTGTCGGCCTGGCGATGGGGACCTGGCCACGGCGGTGCGTCCTCGGATGTACCCAAGGAAGAAGAAGAGAGCAGGGAGCTGGGCTCGGTCTTTGTTCGTTCTACCGCTGGAAGGTATGGGTTAGGGGATATGGAGGAGCTCAAGTAGACAGGAGAGGTGGCGTGAGTGCGTGTTCAGTGGGCAGTGTTTGCTCGTCGGCCACTGGCCAAGGAGGGCGGCGCTTGGGGACAGCGGAAAAAACGACGAGAGGGAGAGACAAGACCACGCCAGTAAGTCAAGGGACTCGAGGCAAGGCTACTGGCGAGATATGAAGTGCGCAGGTATTCGGTAGGCTCGGGAGGGATACACCAAGTTCACGCCCGCCAGGTGTTCGATGTGTGCACGACTATCAGGGCGCGATCGAGACAGAACGAGAGAAGTAGCAAATTGGCGATGGCTTGCCAGGGAAGGCTCTAGGATGCTTGGGGGAGGTCAGTGGCGCGGCTGCTCGGCCAGGGGAGCAAGTTTAGAAAAGTGGACATGTCATGGCGGTCTAAAGCAAAAGAGAGGGGTAGGGAGCTAGGGCTATGTCTAGGAGAAGCAAAGGCTGAGTGGACGGATTCTGGTACTGTGCTCGCACTAGTCGGATGGAGAGAGAAGTGAGCGATGCATCCATGCATGGCATCTTAAGGCATGGTCGGCTCCCATTTTTGCCAAACATAAGACGATGAGGATAATGCTCAAATGGCACGGTTTTTGCAGACCAAGGAATACTACTGGTGATTTAGGTTCAGCTTTGTGAGTTTGGTGAAGATTTGAATTTTAAAAGAGGTGGTTTTGATCACTTTTAGTAGGCATGCCCAAATTTGAAGAATTTTGAGTTGAACTAGATTTTGAAAATTGTTGAAAATAACAAAGTTGGATTTTGAGTTAAAAGGGTTCTACTTCCATAACAAGGCATAGTAGAAGGTTTGTAAACTTTAAAAGATGCTTAAGAAATGCAGATAATGGCATAAGTACCATATCATGCATTTTAGGGAAAATAAAATGTAATAATAAGATAGTTTGATAAAAAAAAATTATCGAAAGGAAATGATATGATAAAACATATCATCCATATTTCCTATTTTATTTGAGAAAAGAAACCAAAATCGTTTAGTAAAACTTTGAAATAGCCTCATAGCCAAAGTAAGGAATAAAAAGGATTTTGAGGTTCTTAGTAAATTTGGAGACAAACGTTACGCTTGAAAACTTGATTTATTGCTATAGGGCAATGCATACATGTTTAGAGGTGAAACTTGGTGTTATTATCCTACTAGCAAGGTTCTAAGAGTTGATCAGAACACACACACAAGTTGTGAGATAAACAATTCAACTAGAGATATTGGATAAGAACCAATTTGATAAGAGAAATTATGAACTTTGGCTCTGACTATGATCTTGGGAAAAGATAGTAGAGGTGATCAAAGAGGTAGCGAATGGATGTGAGAAACTTCATGATTATACATAGATCTTCTAGATGATTTTCAGATGGGATAGGTCACATAAACAATAGGTGTGATCTTACTTTTTGTTAAATTGCACTGGAGGTTTTAGTATAGCCAAGTGGGGTTTTGAAAGAAAATAGCCACAAACACTTTGATAAACCGTGGATAATATTCCCATAATTTTTAGAGACAAGAATGATACCAAAGTGGTACCTCTCCTATCTCTGTTATTATTCTAAAAATAAGAAAAACACTTGTGGAAATACTTTTTATAAAATATATTTGTGAAATAAAATGGGTGCACATATAGAGTGAACCTCATTTCTAATTCCTTTGGATAAACTTGTATTTTGAATATAAATACTCATTTCCTAAGAAATAGAGTTTTAGAGCTTTCAAAGAAGAGATCATTAAAATAGGTTTTATTTGAAAGATGGACTAAAATAAATTTATAAGAATACCCCCACTAGCCATTTTATAGTTTGATGTTCTCAGATAGGTTAGGCCAGAGGCCTACCTGTAGATCATAGCTACAAACAAGCAAATCAATCAAGTCAAACAAGTCACACAAAATCAACTCACCACACAAAGTGAATCATTTGAAGCTAGCCTAGCATCACTAGAGGCAATGGTTGAACAAGTGTTCAATGGTGATCAAGCCATGGGAAAGTTGAAAAGATTTTCAAAGAAAGGAGTAAGGCTTTGGTAGATATTTTAAGAAACAAATGGAGACATAATCATCTCCTTTAACAAGTTTTCTCAAAGGTGTTTTGAAAGACCACTTATCAAAGGTTTATAAAATAATAGTTTTATAGAAATAGTGGGATCACAACACTATATCCCTGTAGTTTTATAAATACTAATTTTGGTAAAGACCTTGTTTTGAAATGGGTCTTGGCTCCTATTTTTAGACCATAAAACGTTTTGAAAATAAAGGAGGTGCCAAGATACTCTATTTCGGGAAAAAGGCTTGTAGCACAAAATATGGCCTGATCACAAGAACACAAAGATTGGGTTGGCCCACAAATTTATTCTTCAAACTACACTCTTGCAAACATAATTTACACAACAGCAAGGCAAACATGCAATAGATTCCAGTAAATCTGATTAAGCACAAAAAGTTTTTGTTGGCCCTGATTTTTGGCTCACCAAACACTACTCAAACATGGTTAGACAATTTGGGGTGTTACAGCTTCCAGAGAGCCGAAGAGGAGACGGAGTGGGGCCACGAGGGGCCCACACAACAGGGCGGCGCGGCCCAGGGCTAGGCCGCGCCTCCTATGTGTGTGGCCGCACTTCTGACGATGCCCCTTCGCCTATAAAGACCCCCGACGGGAAAAACCTAAATACCCGATCACTTTTCCAGAAACACATCGCGATCTGCCGCCGTCGTCGACCCAAGATCGGGAGGGTCCAGAAGCTCTTCCCGGCACCCTGTCGGAGAGGGGAATCGCCACCGGAGGTCTTCTTCATCGCCATGCTTGCCTCCGGCGCGATGAGTGAGTAGTCTACCTTGGACTATGGGTCCATAGCAATAGCTAGATGGTTGTCTTCTCCACCATGTGCTTCATGTTTAGATCTCGTGAGCTGCCTTACATGATCGAGATCACCGTTATGTAATTCTACATGTTGTGTTTGTTGGGATCCGATGAATATTGGTGTTATGATTGAGTTGATGTGCTGAATATTATCTTATGTTATCTCTATGTTGTTTATGATCTTGCATGCTCTTCGTTGTTAGTAGCTATCTTGGCCGAGTAGTTGCTAGTGACTCCAAGAGGGGGTATTTATGCTCGATAGTTGGGTTCATGCCTCTATTTAATCTGGGGGAGTGACAGAAACCTCTAAGGTTGTAGATGTGATGTTGCCACTAGGGAGAAAACAACATTCATATGCTCAAGGGCATATGCTTTGTTTACATTACACACTTTGCTTAATGCAGTTATCTGTTGTTCGCAACTTAATACTTGTGGAGTTCTCGGATTGATTCGCCACAAGTGGATTATTAGTCATAGATGCAGTTGGATGGCGGTCTATGTATCTTGTTGTAATGCCCAGAGTAAATCTCATAGTGATCCTCTCGACATATGCACGTTATCTTTATTCTATCAATTGCCCAACTGTAATTTGTTTACCCAGCATGTGTTATTTTATCTTATGGAGAGACACCACTAGTGAACTGTGGACCCCGGTCCTATTTCCATTATATTGCTATCACCTGTTTACTTTACTCGCACTGTTTACTTTACTCGCATACTACTATTGCTTTCCACTCGATATGCTCATACCCTTTGTTTCAAGCAAACCGGTGAGATTGACAACCTCATCGTAAGTTGGGAACAAAGTATTTGGTTGTGTTGTGTGCAGGTTCCACGTTGCTGCTCGCAAAGCAATGCTTGGACTTGGCGCCCTATAAATTGTCTAGAGCTGTCGCAAAGCTAGCAGGCATCACCTTCTTGAGTTTGACTTTTTCCTAGATACGATTAAACCTTGGTTTCTTACTGAGGGAAAAACTTGTTGCTGTGCTCATCATACCTTCCTCTTGGGGTTCCCAACTGGACGGTGAAAAACCATCAACACCGTGCCGCATCAGACAAGCACATTACGCTAAGAATAACAGCTATGCTCTCAAGAAAATGCTTAAAGTTAGAAGATGAGGACTCAACATAAAAGTAAAAGAAAGGCCCTTCGCAGAGGGAAGCGGTGATTTAACATGTGCTAGAGCTTTTTATTTGTAAAACAGAGATAAACAATTTATTTTGAGAGGTGGTTGTTTCATGTCAACGAACGGCAATGGGGACTTGCTATCTTCCATAATAAACAGGTGAGAGCGGTTCCGAGTTCTTTGAAAATTGGCACATTGGTGCTCTTTTATAAAGCTTTGGCACTCCTCCCCACCTTTTTTCCTTTCTCAAACCATGGCTAACCGATTCCATCGGGTGCCCACCAACTTTCACATACCATGGAGGAGTGCTCTTTTTTTCTTTTTAGATTAGATTACAATGGTCTGACCAGCTCCCTTGCAAAATTAATGACGAGCAGATGAAGCTGCCTAGTCGAGGGGTACTCAATTTAATATGGAAGATAGCAATTCCAACCACTACGTCCTCATGAGCTAAAAACAGTGGCACAAAATGAGAAGTAATTGAAAGTTTTGAAAGGTAGCATATGAAAATTTACTTGGAATGGCTTTGAAATACCATGCATAGGAATTTATAGTGGACTCTTTGGTAGACTTGGTTTTTGGTAATAGGATGCACAAGAAGTATTCCCTCTCAGTACAAGTGAAGGCTAGCAAAAGACTGGGAAGCGACAATCGAGAGAGCAATAACTATCATAATCATGCTTGCGACAAAACAAAATTAACATAGGCATAAAAACGATACAAAACTCTGAGGCAAATTAGATCATCGAGGCTTAATTAACTTTTTTATTCAGTCATATGCATACTTGAGCATGTGCCAAGTCGATTCAAATGAAACTTTTCAGAGGAGGATACCACAATGTCATACCGTTTTATGAATAAAACAATGCAAGCAAGCATCTACATGAAATGCTACAAACTATTAATAAATTGAAACTAGTCATATGAGAGCAAGAACTACAAAGCATCCATTAGATAACATATACCTCACATGAACTGGCTAAGCATGTCCACATAGATGAGTATATGTACAAAAATGAAAACAAATAGAGTTCATACCAGCCTCTTACCACATCTCGAGTTGTCATACGTCGTCATTATTGCTCTTCACTTGTGTGGCTTGAATAATATAAAGTGAATACCAAGCTCCAATGGAGTCACAGGAGACTGAACTCTGCAGCAGACTTTACAAAACCGAAGAAGAACAACAAATATTTTTGGGTTTTCGATTTTGCAACAAGAACGGAAGGAAAAAAGCAAACCAAGCAAAATATTTTTGGATTTTTCAAATACCAAACCGAAAATAGAAAACAAAGCAAACCAAAGCTAGAAAGCTACAGAGGCAAATAAAGAGAAACAACGGAAATATTTTTGGTCTTTTTGTGTTTTGGAAAGCAGAAAAATAAAAATGAGAAGCAACAAAGGAAAAGAAAGAAAAACATGGATATACAAAGGATCGATAAAATATGATATGGAGATGAGTGAATCATCGGCGTACCTCCCCCCGAAGCTTAGGCTTTTGGCCTAAGTGGAGATCAATCCCAACTCGGCCAACTCGGCCATGAAGTGGCGCCTCCAAAGTGTGACGAAGAAGTACCTTCGTCCTGGTACGAGCTCGAGGACGCCCCAGCGTGGTACATGGCGTAGTTGTCAGCAGGCGCCTCCTCCTGGTTCACGGTGCCCTGCTGTGTGTGGAAGCCGAGCAGCCTGAGCTGCTCATCCAGCTCCTCCTTTGAGCGCGACCATGGTTTCCTGCATAGACTGAACAAATGGGACCGCGGCAAGGGAATTTCCCTTTCATCTCTATCAATAAATAACATTCTATAGACTAGTTTCCCTGCACATGAGTTAGCAGTAACAAAGTGATGAAGCTTCATGGCAGCAAGGTCAAGTCTCTGTGGGACTAACAAAATATCATTAGGAGCTATAGAAAGTCCTAGAGTAGCAACAATGCACGCAAAAATAATGCCTCCATAAATAGGTCCCCTAGCAGCTAGGCGATGGGCGATAAGAGCACCGAGGTTATACTTTCTACTAACATCAAGTGCAGTAGCTAGAAAAGCTAGATGATAGTTAGAAATATTGCTAGTGTTCTCTCTACCAAGAATACTAGTGGCAAGGTAATAAACAATGTATCTAATAGCTGGGAGTTGAATATTTCTTATCTTGCCACGCTGAGCTGTGCGGTCATCATCGTTGGTCACTCCTCGGTAGAGCTCCAGCAAATCAAAGGGTTGGTTCAGAATCTTCTTCGCCGTCCCAAACATGGGGACACCTAGAATACCACAAAACTTCTCCAAAGACATGGTGATAGACTTATCATAAATTTTAAATGCAACAGATGGCCTGAATGCAGAGTTAGTGAATTTAAAACTCTCAACAAAAATCTTTGTGAGAATAGCATATTGATTACTCTCATCCGCCATGTATGTAGTCAATCCCACCCTGTCAACAAGGAGTAAGAAATCCTCAAGAATCCCTGCATCACTCAAAAAGTTAGCACAAGGAAAGGTGGATGGATGCGCAACTCCATCGTCCCCCTCAATGTTCGGTGACATAAGATCTTCATTGTAGGATATCCTGTATTGAGCAGTGGATCTTGTAGGCCTTGATGCCCTTGGTGCTTCTCTTTCAAAGACTTCTCCATAGGTGTAGTTGTCCATTTCCCTTTTCTGAATTTTTTAACAAACCACATAAAAAATGATTTTGAGACAAACAAATGTAGGAAACTACTATAGGGAGTTACTAGAGGGCTAACATGCATCAAAATAACATTTATAAGCAATAGAACAAGCATGCAAACTCATTTCACCTGCAGCCTATAGAGCTAAAATACTCAAGAAATACTCCACTAAACAAAATTCTACTTGGACAATCGGAGGAGTCACATACCGGAGAACAAATGCTCCAAATTTCAGCACCAAAGATGGGCTGAGCAAGGAGATCAAAAAATCGTGATGAAGAGCAGCAAGAACTCGGGTTTGAGCAGGAGTGTTGAGATATTTCGGGAGAGAGAAAGAAGTGAGGATGAAGAGGTAAGTGAGAGGCCAGGGGGGGCCCTCCCTCACCATACCATGGCGCGGCCAGGCTTGGGCCGCGCCCCTGCTGACGCCAAGTTGACGTGTGAAAATGCAGTTGATGGTCCTTGTGCGTGGTGAACAACCAGCCCGTTGGGAACCCCAAGAGGAAGGTGTGATGAGTATAGCAGCTAGTTTTCCCTCAGTTAAGAAACCAAGGTTTATCGTTCTTGCAGAGAATGGACAATAACGACTGAAGGTGATGCGGGCTGGCTTAGTAACACTCCAACAAGGGCGCCGTTTAACGATACTTGTTGACTCGTCTTCAGCCAGTAGCAACGCGGAACCTGCACACAACACAACCAAGTACTTTGTTCCCAACTTGCGATGAGGTTGTCAATCTCACCGGTTTGCTTGAAACAAAGGTTATGAGCGTATCGAGTGGAAAACAGTAGAATATGCGAGTAAAGTAAACAATGCGAGTAAAGTAAACAGGTGATAGCAATATGATGGAAATAGGACAGGGGTCCACAGTTCACTAGTGGTGTCTCTCCATAAGATAAATAGCACATGTTGGGTAAACAAATTACAGTTGGGCAATTGATAGAATAAAGATAAACGTGATATGTCAAGAAGATCACTATGAGATTTACTCTGGGCATTACAACAAAATACATAGACCGCCATCCAACTGCATCTATGACTAATAATCCACTTGTGGCGAATCAATCTGAGAACTCCACAAGTATTAAGTTGCGAACAACAGATAATTGCATTAAGCAAAGTGTGTAATGTAAACAAAGCATATGCCCTTGAGCATATGAATGTTGTTTTCTCCCTAGTAGCAACAACACATCTACAACCTTAGAGGTTTCTGTCACTCCCCCAGGTTAAATAGAGGCATGAACCCACTATCGAGCATAAATACCCCCTCTTGGAGTCACTAGCAACTACTCGGCCAAGATAGCTACTAACAACGGAGAGCATGCAAGATCATAAACAACATAGAGATAACAAAAGATAATATTCAGTACAACAACTCAATTATAACACCAATATTCATCAGATCCCAACAAACCAAACATGTAGAATTTCATAATGGTGATCTCAATCATGTAGGGCAGCTCATGAGATCTAAACATGAAGCACATGGTGGAGAAGACAACCATCTAGCTACTGCTATGGACCCATAGTCCAAGGTAGACTACTCACTCATCGCTCCAGAGGCAAGCATGGCGATGAAGAAGACCTCCGGTGGCGATTCCCCTCTCCGGCAGGGTGCCGGGAAGAGCTTCTGGACCCTCCCGATCTTCAGGTCGACGGCGGCGGCGGATCGCGATGTGTTCTAGAAAAGTGATCGGTTACTTAGGTTTTTCCCGTCGGGGGGTCTTTATAGGCGAAGGGGCGATATCGGAGGTGGGGCCAGGTGCCCTCACACCATGGCGGCGCGGCCAGGGGCTGGGCCGCGCCAGCCAGGTGTGAGGGGGCCTGGTGGCCCCTCTCCTTCTCTCCTTCGGATGACTGGAAGCTCCCGGACAAAATAAGACTTCAGGAACTTGTTTCGTCCAATTTCGAGAATATTTCCTGTGTATCACTTCTGAAACACAAAAACAGCAGAAAACAGGGAACTGGCACTGTGGCAACTTGTTAATAGATTAGTTCCGGAAAATGCATAAAAGTGCCACGAAGTGTAACGAAACATTAGGCAAATGGTGTAAAAACAAGCATGGAGCATCAAAAATTATAGATACGTTGGAGACGTATCAAGCATCCCCAAGCTTAACTCCTGCTCGTCCTCGAGTAGGTAAGTGATAACAAAAGAATAATTTTTGAGGTGACATGCACCTACACAATCTTGATCATATATGTAAGCATTTGTGAGCTGGGATCATAAGAACTTAAAACATGGGCATGAAAGATATAATCTTGACAATAAGAACTTAGCAACCATGTTGTAAACATGCAAATGAACACAAACAAAAGATCATGAAAATGAAACAATGAAAGTCAAACGTGTGTTCAAATCATAAGGAAAAACATACAAATGGTTTTCAGCTTGTCCTTCAAAGAGAGCAAAACATAAATGCATAGGACACCTTCAAGTTTAAGAGGGCGACTAGATACAAATAATTTGAGAACAAGTGAAACCAACAATATGAATCAATCAATGAACTTTGGGACAATGCATATTACACTAAGAATGACAACTATGCTCTCTTAATGGTGCATAAAGATAGAAGGTGGTGACTCAACATAAAAGCAGAAGAAAGGCCCTTCGCAGAGGGAAGCAGTGATTGCAAGTTTTATAACCTTCAAAAATTATGGTACTTACTGGCTTTGAGCTCTCATTGCCCCCATCATAAGCATCTTGAATGGTTAAAGTTAATGCGAGAACAATTATGATGCATATGCTTGACAAATCATAAGTTGAAAACCTCGTGTCCCGTGAATACGAGTACCCAAACCTCATGCTACTTTACTTAGAGTCCCAAGCAAGGCTCTTGTCATTGTAAATATATGCATATCATTGAGAACCGCCAATGGGGTACCTCCGTGCCCGATGACATGGAACAAGCCCACATCAAAATGACAGGACAAGCAGACAATGAACACCTCGACATCTCTTTTATTTGCCATTTGTTTAGCTTTTTCTTGTGAGATGCGTCGTCGAATGTTCACCATGGGTATGCTGCAAATTTCCACCATGAATTATGCATGACTTAGATTAGCGGCCTGGTGTTTCCCTAACATATATATACAAACTCCATGATCCCCACAAGATTCCCAATTCATTTCACACCGCGGGCATCCATAAACAAAAGATCACGATATCAACTCAAATAAGAAGTGCAATGTTGAAAGCTTGCCCATGACTGCATGGCTGGGCTAGTCTCCAACTTACAACTTGCAAGTATAACAACTCAACATAAGAGACCACAATGTCAAATTTTAAGAACAGGAAAAAGTAAAGTGTGCCTTCCGGTTCGTGAGAGCTTTACTGACCGAATTTCGCATAACACTGGTAAGAGTTTAATTTGAAGAGAAAATAAAAGCAAGTCAAATTTACTTGGAATAGCAAATTGCTAGTAGGTATGTATGGTGGAAACTTTGGAAAACTTTGGCTTTTAGGAGTTGGATGCACGAGTAGAGCTCATACTCAGTACAAGGCGAGGGCTAGCAAAAGACTGGGAGCGACCAACTAAGAGAGCAATAATGGCCATAATCATGCAAAGCGACAAGGCGACATTAAAAGAAGCATAAGATGGCATCAAAAGTCAAAAACTAAATGATCATAGAGGCTATTGGCGACTTTGTAAGAGTCTAACATGTGTGAGCATGCGCCAAGTCAACCCAAATAAAGCATCAAGGAGAAAACCAAAATAATGCTTCCAAACAATAAAAACAACGCATGATTTTTTTCAAAGGCTCATTAAGCAATCTCAGTTATTTGAGACAAGTCATGCTACAGCAAAACCACTAAGCATACCATCAAAAAGACATCAAGCATGACATGAAAAAGCCTAAGCCGCAGTCTACACAAGCTCCTTCTTGTACCACTTTTTTTGCATAAAGCTTTTTCTCTTTTCCAACACCATTTGAAAATTTTATATACACCTCTTTTGATGAAAACCAATAAAGATCAGAGGCAAAAATACACCTTGATGAAAAGATATGACAAGGTCTGAACGCAAATCAAGGTGAAAACGAAAACCAAAAGCAGTAGCAGAAAAAGAAGAAAACCCGGTGAAATTGTAAGAATGAAAAACGGAGTGTTCTTTGCAAATGAAAACGAGTACATCTCCTCCAAAGGAAATTTGTTGGGGTCCAACCATTTATTGCAGCAAACAAAACTAAGCTAACTAAGGAAACTAAAACAACTGACGCTCCAAGAAAAACACATAGTGCATGAAGCAATAAAAATATAGTGTTTTGAAAGGTGACCTGATTTTTGCCGATGAAAAAGGGGTGCCTCGGGGGCATCCCTTAGCTTTGACGCTTGTACTTCTTGGATATTTCTTGGGGTGATGCATGGGCATCCCCAAGCTTGAGCTTTTGTCCATTCTTCAACTCATCTCATCATTCTCCAATCCCTACACTTGAAAACTTCCTTCATACAAAACTAAACACAAATCTATTAGCAACATTTGTGTAGCATAACATATAATCAACCTCTTTTTGCTTCAGGTTTCAACTCAAAACCACCAAATATATAGCACATACTACTGTAGCAACTTCCCCAAAAGTTCCATGATCAAAAGAACTCAAAAGAAAGCGATAAAGCGGCAAACACAAATATTGGCAGAAATCTGTCAAAACAGAACAGCTGACAAAGGCCGAATTTTTTAGGGGTTTTCTGTTGCTCAAATCAAAAAGTGTTAAACTAACAAAAGTTTGGATATAACCTGGGGCATATGCACAAGAAATCGCAGGTCCAAAAGATATATAGAGAATTTACACGAATTTTTACGGTGCAGCACCGAAAACAGTTTCAGGACAGCAACATCCCCAAATCTTTACCTCACTTGAATTAGAGGCTTCTCTTGGCACAAAAACGAAATAAACAAGATAAGGAGCGGTCATTACAGTAGTAATGACTTCCAAGACTCAAATAAAAGAAAAAGTACTGAAAATAAAACATTGGGTTATCTCCCAAGAGTGCTTTTCTTTAACGTCTTTGAGCTAGGTGCAGAAAATTGCGAATCAAGTAACATCAAGTGATGAAGCATCAAGCTCATAATTTGCTCTAAGAATAGAGTCAAAAAGCAATTTCTTCCTTTTCCTAGGGAAGTGTTCCATACCTTTCTTTAGTGGGAATTGATATTTGATGGTGCCTTCTCTCATATCAATGATAGCACCTACAGTTCAAAGAAAGGGTCTTCCCAAAATAATAGGACATGAAGCATGGCATTCAACGTCCATAACAAGAAAATCAACGGGGACAAGGTTATTGTTAACCACAATAAGAACATCATTAATCCTTCCCAAAGGTTTCTTCTTAGCAACATCAGCAATAGGAACATCATAGTAACATTTTACAAGCGGTGGTAAATCAAGCATGTCATAAATCTTTCTAGGCATAATAGAAATACTGGCACCTAGATCACATAAAGCATGGCAATCAAAACCATTAACATGCATATCAATGATGGGTTCCCAACCATCTTCTAACTTCTTGGGAACAGAAGCTTTTTGCTTCAACTTTTCATCCCTAATTTTTATGAGAGCATTGGTAATATGCTTAGCAAAAGCAACATTTAAAGAACTAGCATTGGGAGTCAAAGCAAGATTTTGCAAGAACAAAATAACTTCAGATATATTGCAGACATCAACATCAAAATTATTAAAAGAAATAGAGCTATCATCTCCCACACTCCGAAAAATTTCAGCACTCTTTTGAGAAAAAGTTTTGGCAGTTTTAGGCTTTTTAACACAAGGAGTGGGAGTTTTCTCTACCCCAATCAAAGTAAGAGGATTGCTAGCATTAGGAGCAACATCATTATAGGTAGTAATAGTACATACCTTCATCTCTCTAGCCATCTCATCTTCTCTCTCCCACCTGGCATGCAATTCCGCTAACAATCTAATATTTTCATCAATTCCAACTTGAATAGCATTAGCAGTAGCAAAAAACATTGTTCTCTTTCACATCATTAGGCAACACTTTTAATTTCAGAATTTCAACATCATGAGCAAGGCTATCAACTTTAGAAGCAAGAATATCAATTTTGCCTAACTTTTCCTCAACAGACTTGTTAAAAGCAGTTTGCTTACCGATGAAGTCCTTGAGCATTACCTCAAGCTCGGAGGGCGCGGCCCTAGTGTTGTTGTAGGAATTACCATAAGAATTACCATAACCATTACCATTGGTAGAAGGATACGGCCTATAATTGTTACTAGCAAAATTGTTCCTATAAGCATTGTTGTTAAAATTATTGTTTCTAATGAAATTCACATCAACGTGCTCCTCTTGAGCAACCAGAGAGGCTAAAGGAACATTATTAGGATCAACATGAGTCCTATCATTAGCAAGCATAGCCATAATGGTATCAATCTTATCATTCAAGGAAGAGGTTTCCTCAACAGAATTTACCTTCTTACCTTGTGGAGCTCTCTCGGTGTGCCATTCAGAATAATTTACCATCATGTTGTCGAGTAGCTTTGTTGCGGCGCCCAAGGTAAGGGACATAAAAGTGCCTCCAGCAGCTGAATCAAGTAGGTTCCTCAAAGAAAAATTTAGTCCTGCATAAAAAGTTTGGACAATCATCCAAGTAGTCAGTCCATGAGTGGGGCAATTCTTTATCATAGATTTCATTCTTTCCCAAGCTTGAGCAACATGTTCATTATCAAACTGAGTAAATTTCATAATATTGCTACGCAGAGATATAATCTTAGCAGGAGGATAGTATCTACCAATAAAAGCATACTTGCACTTAGCCCATGCATCAATACTATTCTTAGTCAAAGACAGCAACCAATCTTTAGCTTTTCCTCTCAAAGAAAAAGGAAACAACTTGAGCTTAATAATATCACTTTCTACATCCTTATATTTCTGCATCTCACATAGCTCAACAAAATTGTTGAGATGAGCTGCAGCATCTTCAGTACTAGCACCAGAGAATTGCTCTTTCATAACAAGTTTTAACAAAGCAGGCTTAATCTCATAAAAGTTTGCAGCAGGAGCAGGTGGTGCAATAGGAGTGCAGATAAAATCACTATTGTTCGTGTTAGTAAAGTCACACAACTTGGTGTTTTCAGGATTGGCCATTTTAGCAAAACGAAAGTAAACAAGTAAAAACAACTACCAAGGATTCTATTTTTTTTTGGGTTTTTGATATAAAACAATGCAAGTAAAATAAAGTAAAGTAAAGCAAAACAATAACAAAGTAAAGGATGTGCGTGCGAAAAACTCCCCTCGCAGAAGTCTTCCAATCTCCCCGGCAACGGCGCCAGAAAAGAAGCTGCTGACGCCAAGTTGACGTGTGAAAATGCAGTTGATGGTCCTTGTGCGTGGTGAACAACCAACCCGTTGGGAACCCTAAGAGGAAGGTGTGATGAGTATAGCAGCTAGTTTTCCCTCAGTTAAGAAACCAAGGTTTATCGTTCTTGGAGAGAATGGACAATAACGACTGAAGGTGATGCGGACTGGCTTAGTAACACTCCAACAAGGGCGCCGTTTAACGATACTTGTTGACTCATCTTCGGCCAGTAGCAACGCGGAACCTGCACACAACACAACCAAGTACTTTGTTCCCAACTTGCGATGAGGTTGTCAATCTCACCGGTTTGCTTGAAACAAAGGTTATGAGCGTATCGAGTGGAAAACAGTAGAATATGCGAGTAAAGTAAATAGTGCGAGTAAAGTAAACAGGTGATAGCAATATGATGGAAATAGGACCGGGCTCCACAGTTCACTAGTGGTGTCTCTCCAGAAGATAAATAGCACATGCTGGGTAAACAAATTACAGTTGGGCAATTGATAGAATAAAGATAAACGTGATATGTCAAGAAGATCACTATGAGATTTACTCTGGGCATTACAACAAAATACATAGACCGCCATCCAACTGCATCTATGACTAATAATCCACTTGTGGCAAATCAATCTGAGAACTCCACAAGTATTAAGTTGCGAACAACAGATAATTGCATTAAGCAAAGTGTGTAATGTAAACAAAGCATATGCCCTTGAGCATATGAATGTTGTTTTCTCCCTAGTAGCAACAGCACATCTACAACCTTAGAGGTTTCTGTCACTCCCCCAGGTTAAATAGAGGCATGAACCCACTATCGAGCATAAATACCCCCTCTTGGAGTCACTAGCAACTACTCGGCCAAGATAGCTACTAACAACGGAGAGCATGCAAGATCATAAACAACATAGAGATAACAAAAGATAATATTCAGTACAGCAACTCAATCATAACACCAATATTCATCGGATCCCAACAAACCAAACATGTAGAATTTCATAACAGTGATCTCAATCATGTAGAGCAGCTCATGAGATCTAAACATGAAGCACATGGTGGAGAAGACAACCATCTAGCTACTGCTATGGACCCATAGTCCAAGGTAGACTACTCACTCATCGCTCCGGAGGCAAGCATGGCGATGAAGAAGACCTTCGGTGGCGATTCCCCTCTCCGGCAGGGTGCCGGGAAGAGCTTCTGGACCCTCCCGATCTTCAGGTCGACGGCGGCGGTGGATCGCGATGTGTTCTGGAAAAGTGATCGGGTACTTAGGTGTTTCCCGTCGGGGGGTCTTTATAGGCGATGGGGCGATGTCAGAGGTGGGGCCAGGTGCCCTCACACCATGGCGGTGCGGCCAGGGGCTGGGCCACGCCAGCCAGGTGTGAGGGGGCCTGGTGGCCCCTCTCCTTCTCTCCTTCGGATGACTGGAAGCTCCCGGACAAAATAAGACTTCAGGAACTTGTTTCGTCCAATTCCGAGAATATTTCCTGTGTATCACTTCTGAAACACAAAAATAGCAGAAAACAGGGAATTGGCACTGTGGCAACTTGTTAATAGATTAGTTCTGGAAAATGCATAAAAGTGCCACGAAGTGTAACGAAACATTAGGCAAATGGTGTAAAAACAAGCATGGAGCATCAAAAATTATAGATACGTTGGAGACGTATCAGCCCCCTGTGGTGGGGTGGCATGGTGGGTCCCCCTGAGGTCTCCCAGGTGCCTCTCTGCCTCATTTTTGGCATAAAAATTTAAAAAGATTTTTCTAGAATTTTTTGAGAAACTTTATTTTTGAGGATTTTTCAGAAATTGACAAGAGATTAAAAACTCAGGAAAACGAAGATGGAATGATTGCAAGCAAATCAAAACCAAGTATACAGCAGCTCTAAGATACTCTAATCATGCAACTAACAAAGGGAACAAAAATGATAAAATTAAATATGAGTGAGGTAAAGTAAATGCGGTGAAAACGAAGTTTCATTCATATAAAATCACTTTGTCAACAAGGTTGATCAAGTCTTGTTACCAAACCAATTTTATATGAGGCAAAACTTTGCATTTCACTATATGCTTATGTTACCTTGACCTTGATAGGCACAGTCCCAATCATGACAATTTTATATTCTTCCTTTGGCTTTCGCTCTAAACAAATAATCTGACCAACTCGGATGGTTTCAACATTCTTGATTGAATTTAGAGCATTCTTTCTATCAATCTTCTTGGGAAAATAGACCATGTATTCTTTGTCATTGACATTAAAAGTTACTTTTCCTTGATTGCAATTAATAACCGCACTTGCAGTGTTTAGGAAAGGTCTCCCAAGAATAATAGACATATTATCATCTTCAGACATTTCCAACACAACAAAGTCAGTTAATATCAAACAACTATTAGCAACTTGAACAGGAACATTTTCACATATACCAATAGGAATAGTAGTAGACTTATCAGCCATTTGCAAAGATATATCAGTTGATACCAGTTTTTCTAGATCAAGTCTCTTATAAAGAGAAAAAGGCACGACACTAACTCCGGCTCCCAAATCACATAAAGCAGTTCTAACATAGTTATTTTTAATGGGACAAGGAATAGTTGGTATACCTGGATCTCCAAGCTTCTCTGGTACTTTACCATCAAAAGAATAATTAGCAAGTAAAGTGGAAATTTCCTCATTAGGAATCTTTCTTTTGTTAGTAACAATATCTTTCATATACTTTGAATAAGGAGGCATTTTAATAGCTTCAGTCAAAGGAATTTGCAGAAATAAAGGTTTTATCCATTCACAAAACCTGTTGTAGTGTTTTTCTTCCTTGGATTTATGTTTCTTACCAGGAAAAGGCATTGGTTTCTGCACCCAAGGTTCTCTCTCATTACCATGCTTGTTGGCAATGAAGTCTTCTTTGGTGTCCTTTGCATTCTTAGCAAGCTTGTCTGGTTCCTCTTCAACTTCTTCTTTATCGGGAGCATCACCTGGTTTAGTTTCAGCATCAGAAATAGAAACACTATTAGGATCTTTACCTGTTCCGGAAGATTCTGCAACTATTTTATGCTTCTTCTTCTTCTTGGAAGGGATATCATCACTTGAAGTGCGTTGAGAATCTTGCTCAATCCTCTTAGGATGTCCTTCAGGATATAAGGGGTCTTGAGTGGTAGCACCTCCTCTTGTGCGTATTTCACACGCTTGTTTTTCTCTTGCGGCATTAACTAGCAAATCTTTTTGCACCTTGGTAAGCTGATCAATTTGAGTCTGAACCATTTGAAAATGTTTAACAAGCATGTTCACATCATTGGAGGTTCTCTCCACAATATCCTGCAACTTGTTAATAGCTCTAGAATTTTCTAACAAATGATTCTGCACTCTCTTATTAAAATTATCTTGCTTAACAATAAAATTATCGAACTCATCTAAGCATTGATCAGGAGGTTTAGAGTAAGGAATATGTCTATCATCAAAGCGTTGGAGAGAGTGTACCACAATAGTAGATGAGTGAGGGATTGGCTTACATAATTCTTCTATAGGAGGTAAATTCTTCACATCTTCGGATTTAATACCTTTCTCCTTAAGAGATTTCTTGGCTTCCCTCATAACTTCATCATTTAATTCAATCATTCCTCTCTTCTTCGGTGTCGGCTCTGGAGTTGGCGCGGGTATTGGCTTAATTAGAGTCCAATCATCATGATTCTAGCTTATTTTAGCCATTAATTCTTCAGCTTCAGCTGGAGTTCTTTTCCTGAAAACACAAGCAGCACAACTATCCAGATATGTCTTAGATTCATTAGTTAGTCCATTATAAAATATATCAAGGAGTTCATTTTTAGGCAATGGCTCTTTAGGCAAAGCTCTAATTAAAGAACAAAACCTTGCCCAAGATTCAGGCAATATCTCTCCTTTTCCCTATTCAAAGTCAAAGATTTTCTGCACATCAGCATGTTGAGCACTAGCGGGAAAATATTTCTGAAAGAAAGCATAAACCAAAGCAATAGGATTATCAATAGATCCAGGAGACAAATTATTAAACCAAGTTTTAGCTGCATCTTTCAATGAGAAAGGAAAAATCTTAGCAACAAAGTAGGTGCGAAGCTTAATATCATCAGAAAACAAATTACTCAAAGTAGAGAGCTCATTCATATGCTCCATAGCACTTTCATTTTTAGTACCACAAAAAGGTTCTTTCTCAACAATAGATATGTAAGAGAAATCATAATCCTTATCTCTAATATTTATGGCAGAAGCAGCAAACTTAGCATCAGGAGATAATTTATATCTAACAGCACGTCTTGCTAGAAGTTCCTTAACAGCATTAGCATCACGAGTGGCATGAGCTTCAGCAATAAAATCATCGTCAAGCTCAATATAAGCGTCATCAAAATCATCGCTAGGACATTCCCTAGACTCAGGTGAACTAATAGGTGTAACATTGGTGTTTCCCATTTGCTTAGTTCTAGCAATTGTAGCATCTAAAAAGGAACCTAGCGAACCACTCTCATCAAGCATAGTAGAAGCATCATCTAAATTATCAGTGGCATTTTCAAACTCAGCAGAAGAAGTAGCAGTAGTGTGTGCGTGTGGTGGTGTAAGCAACTTACTCATAACAGATGGTGAATCAAGAGCAACAGAGGTATTCAGAGTTGTACCTCTTCTTGTAGTGGATGGCAATATAGGAACTTTTCCATCACGAGGTTTACCCATGATGAAAGGATTGCAGTGAACAATATGAATTCCAAGTGAACTTACAAATAAAGCTATGCTCCCCGGCAACGGCGCCAAAAAATAGTCTTGATGACCCACAAGTATAGGGGATCGCAACAGTCTTCGAGGGAAGTAAAGCCCAAATTTATTGATTCGACACAAGGGGAGCCAAAGGATATTTATAAGCCTTAACAGATGAGTTGTCAATTCAGCTACACCTGGAAACAGACTTGCTCGCATCGGTTTATCAGTAGCAACAGTTTTATAGTGGTGACAGTAGCGAAACAATAATAGCAATAGTAAAATAAAAGTGGTAATAGTATCAATAGGAAACAGTAGGACTAAATACTGTAGGCATAGGGATGGATGTACGGGCGTTGCATGGATAAGATAATTCATGAAATCAGTGAGACATGGGCAATTGCATATAAATAATGATAAAGCATCCTAGTACTAAACAATCATAGGCATGTGTTCCGTATATAGTCGTACGTGCTCGCAATGAGAAACTTGCACGACATCTTTTGTCCTACCAGCTTGTTTGTAGCAGGGCCTCAAGGGAAACTACTGGTAATTAAGGTACTCCTTTTAATAAAGTACCGAAGCAAAGCATTAACACTCGGTGAACACATGTGATCCTCACATCATAGCCATCCCCTCCGGTTATCCCAATTTCTATCACTTTGGGGCCTCGGGTTCCGGACAACAATATGTGTATACAACTTGCAGGTAAGACCATAAACAACAAGTATCATCATAAAACAATAACAAGTTTAGATCTGAAATCATGGCACTCGAGCCCAAAGTGACAAGCATTAAGCACAACAAGTTGCAACAATATCATAAGCACTAATAGTAGATACTAGGCACCATGCCCTAACAATCTCATAACAAATTACATGAACAATCTCATCCACTTCCTACCATCCCCTTCACCTACAGCGGGAATTACTCACACATGGATGGTGAATCATGGATGGTTGATGGAGGGACGTCGGTGATGATGGTGATGAAGATCTCCTCCAAATCCCCATCCCGACAGGGTGCCAGAACGGAGTTTCTGGTTCCGAATCGCGGTTTCTGATGGTGGCGGTGCAGCGGAACTCTATCTGGGAAAAACGCCAAACCCCCGCTCCTTTCAGGTCAGAGGGTATATGTAGGCGGAAGGGCGGCTCGAGAGGGCGGCTGGGTTGCCTCACCACACCCTGGCGCGGGCAGGCCTGGGCCGCGCCACCTGGTGGTGTGGCGGCCTCCCAGCCCCTCTCCGTCTCGTCTTCTGGCTCCGTGGGTCTTCTGGTGAAATAGGATTTTTGCAATATTTTCTCGGATTTTTATGAAAGTTAGATTTCTGCATAAAAATGAGACACCAGAGCAATTCTGCTAAAAACAGCGTTAGTCCGTGTTAGTTGCATTCAAAACACACAAATTAGAGGAGAAACAACAGCAAAAGTGTTCAAGAAAGTAGATACGTTTTGGACGTATCAGCGCCCGAGGGGCCCACACCATGTGGTGGCGCGGCTAGAAGTGGGCCCACGCCACCCTATGGTCTGGCCGCCTCCCGACTCTTCTCCGTCTCCCCTTCGGACCCTATGTACATGACAGAAAAATAGGAACTTCAGGCTTTGTTTCGTCCAATTCTGAGAATATTTCCTCTGGTAAAAACCTGGAATAGAATAACAGCAGAAAATAGGAACTGGCACTATGACATCTTGTTAATAGGTTAGTTCCAGAAAATGCATAAAAATGCCACAAAGTGTAAACAAAACATATAGCAATTGGTGTAAAACAAGCATGGAGTATCAAAAATTATAGATACGTTTGTAACGTATCAGCATCCCCAAGCTTAACTCCTGCTCGTCCTCGAGTGGGTAAGTAATAACAAAAATAATTTTTGAGGTGACATGCAGCCAACACAATCTTGATCAAGTTATTGTAAAGCATTGCAAGCTGAGATCAAAGTACTCTAAACATGGGCATAAAAGATATAATTCTAATAATAGAACTTAGCAACCATGTTACAATATGAAAAGCAACACAATAAAAGATCATGAATTATACTGCATTGAAAGTTATTTGTTTGTTTTGAGCATAGAGAAAGCATAGCAAAGTAGTATTCAGCTTGTCCTTCGTGGAATAGCAAAACATAAATGCATAGGACACCTTCAAAGTTCAAAGGGTGACTTGATACAAATAATTTGAGAACAAGCAATACCATAATCATGAATCAATCAATAATAAATTTTGGGACTATGCACATTATACACAGAATGACAACTATGCTCTCTTAATTGGTGCATAAGGATAGAAGATGAAGACTCAATATAAAAGTAAAAGAAAGGCCCTTCGCAGAGGGAAGTAGGGATTAACAAGTTTTATAAAGCTTCCAAAAATTATGGTACTCATTAGCTTTGAGCTCTCATTGCCCCTATCATAAGCATCTTGAATGGTTAAAGTTAATGTGAGTGCAAATATGAGTTATATGCTTGACAAATTATAAGTTGAAAATCTCATGTCCCTTGAATACGAGTACCTAAACCTCATGCTACTCGACTTAGGTCCCAAATAAGTTTTTGTCATTGTAAGCATACATGTATCATTGAGAACGCCAACGGGGTACCTCCTGCCCAATGATATGGAAGCTTTCCCATATCAAAATGACAAGACAAACAGACAATGAGCACCTCGACATCTCTTTTATTTACCATTGGGTATAGTTTTTTATTATGAGATGCGTCATCGAATGCCAACTATGGTTATGCTATAAATTTCCACCATGAACGATGCATGGTTTAGATTAGCAGCCCAGGTGTTTCTCTAACACATATACAAACTCCATGAGCTTACAAGTTTCCATCTCATTTCACACTGCTACGCATCCATAAACAAAAGATCATGATATCAACTAAATAGGAATATGTGCAATGTTGAAAACGTGCCCCATGAAAGCATGGCTATGCTAACTCTCAACTCACAATTTGCAAGCATATAAACTTCATAAGAGATTCACAATGGTCAAGTTTATTAAGTGCAAGAAAGTAAATGTACCATCAAGTTCGTGAGAGCTTTACTAACTAATTTTCTCATAAAAAAATTTAATTTGGAAGATAGATAAAAGCATGATGAATATACTTGGAATAGCAATAATGCTAATAGGTAGATATGGTGGAAACTTTGGCAAACTTTGGTTTTTCAGGAGTTGGATGCACGAGTAGAGCTCATACTCAGTACAGGTGAAGGCTAGCAAGAGACTGGGAGCGACAAACTAAGAGAGCAATAACGGCCATAATCATGCATAGCGACAAAACATTATTAATCAAAGCATAAAGTGATATTACAAGTCAAAAACTAAATAATCATAGAGGCTTGAGGTGACTGGTGATACGCCTCAAACGTATCTATAATTTTTGATACTCCATGCTTGTTTTTACACCATTTGCCTTGTGTTTTGTTACACTTTGTGGCGTTTTTATGTGATTTCCAGAACTAACCTATTGACAAGATGCCACAGTGCCAGTTCCCTGTTTTCTGCTGTTTTTGTGTTTCAGAAATGCTACACAGGAAATATTCTCGGAATTGGACGAAACAAGTTCCAGAACTCCTATTTTTCCCGGACGAAGGACGAGGACCGAAAGAGAGCCGGAGGGGGGCCAGGGGCCAGCCTCACACCAGGGCGGCGCGGCCTAGCCCCTGGCCGTGCCCCCTATGTGTGAGGAGCCCCTGGTAGCCCCCTGACGACGCCCCTTCGCCTATATAAAGCCTCGGGACGGAAAACCCTAGGGCAGTCAGCGAAATTTCTAGAACAGTTCCGCAGCGCCGCCGCCGTCGAAGCCAAATTTTGGGGGACAGAAGTCTCTGTTCTGGCACCCTGCCGGGACGGGGAAGTGCCCCCGGAGCCATCTCCATCGGTCTCCATCGCCGTCTCCATCGACCTCACCGCCATCTCCATCAACCTTGCTGTCTCCTATGATGAGGAGGGAGTAGTTCACCCCCGGGGCTGAGGGCTCTACCGGTAGCTATGTGGTTCACCTCTCTCTCCCATGATGTGATCTTTATGTGATCGTGAGCTTTGTATCTAGTTGAATTGGTAGATGTTATTATTCAGATATTATGCTACTCCTATGCTTTATTATTATACTCTCCGGAGATACCTCGTATCATGGTGTAAAGGTGACTAGTGTGTGCATCATGTGTATCTTTTTGGTTAATGTCTCTATGAATTGTTGGTGTTTGTTGGAACCATCTAGTGCGTTCATGGTGATAGTGTGGGACAATCTAGTTTGGGTATATATGGACTTTGAGGAGTGCTTCGTAGCCCTACGCATGATTAGTGTATGTTTTCCATTGGAGAATTATTTTGAGTTGCATATTGATGATAGTATCTATTGGTTCAATTATGTTATATCTGTTGGGAGTGTGTCCACTAGTGAAAGTATGATCCCTAGGCCTTGTTTCCAAGCATTGCACACCGTTTACTTACTGTTTTGTTACATATTTGCTCACAGCGATATTTATTTCAGACCACATTTGCTACTTATAATCATCACTACTACTTGTATTTCACTATCTCTTCGCCGAACTAGTGCACCTATACATCTGACAAGTGTATTGGGTGTGTTGGGGACACAAGAGACTTTCTGTATCGTAATTGCAGGGTTGCTTGAGAGGGGTAGCTTTGACCTCTTCCTCCCTGAGTTCGATAAACCTTGGGTGATCCACTTAAGGGAAACTTGCTGCTGTTCTACAAACCTCTGCACTTGGAGGCCCAACACTATCTACAAGAACAGACGCGTGCGTAGACATCAACTGGTTTATAGTCATAACATGGTGTAAGCATGCGCCAAGTCTACCCAAATAAAGCATCAAAGGAGAATACCACAATATTATGCTTTTGTATGATAAAAACAACACATGATTCTTTCAATAGCACATTAAGCACTCTCAGTTATTTGAGACAAGTCATGCTACAACAATAACTACTAAGCACATAATCAAAATAATATCTAGCATGACATGCTAAAGTCTAAGCCACGGTCTAAACAAGCTTCCTTTTGCAACACTATAAGCATGAAATATTTTACTCTTCTCCAACACCAATCAACTTATTTGAAACAACTCTCATAGATAATAATCAATAAAGACCAGAGAGCCAATCATATATAACTTAAGAAAAATAACAAGCTCTGAACAAAATATGAGTGGAAAACTAGAGCTAAACGTAGTGCTGGCAAAAAGTGAACACTCGGAGGACAATAAGAGTGAGAACTAGAGTGTTCTGAGCAATAAAAAAGGAGTGTGTCTCTCTCCAAAACAAACATGCTAGGATCCAACAATATATTATAGCAAACAAAACTGAAAACAAAAACAACTGACGCTCCAAGAACAACACATAGCATATGAAGCAATAAAAATATAGTGTCTTGAAAGATGACCTGATATTTTTGTTGATGAAGAAGGGGATGCCTTGGGCAACCCCAAGCTTTGACGCTTGTACTTCTTGGGGTGACATGGGCATCCCCAAGCTTGAGCTTTTGTCAATCCTTCATCTCATCACATCATTCTTCTCTCTTTACACTTGAAAACTTCCTTCATACAAAACTTCACATAATTCTCATTAGCAACATTAGTGTATGTAAGATAGTAGATCCACTTTTGATTTAGTTTCAACTCAAGTACAACATCCATTAAAACATTAGCTACTGTAGCAACTTCTTTTAAAAGCTCTTCCGATCAAAAGAACTCAAAAAGAAAGAGATTAAGAGGCAAATGCAAATAGTGGCAGAAATCTGTCAAAACAAAACAGCCGGTAAAAATCATTTTTTTTAATCTTCTGTTGCTCAAATCGAAAAGTGCAAAACTAACGAAAGTTAGATAATAACCTGGGGCACGATTTTGTTTCTAGACAGCAAATTTCCCAAATCTTAACTTCTTCCTATTAGAGACTATTCTTGGCACAAAAACAAAATAAAAAGGATAAGAAGAGTTTGCTACAGAGATAACAACTTCCAAGATTCAAAGAAACAAAAATAAACTGAAAGCAAAAATATAATGGGTTGTCTCCCAAAAGCTCTTTCTTTATAGCCAGTAAGATAGGCATAATAATTTCTATGATGCTCTCATATGTATAAATTGAACATATAAGAATGCATCAAGAAGCAAATATCCAACACATTTAAGTCTAACCCACTTCCTATGCAAAGGAATTTTGTAAGAAAATAAATTATTGAAGCAAGAGGTTACTAGCATAGGAAGGCAAAACAAGTGCAACATCAAAACTTTCAACATAAAGAGAAGAGACTTAATATTATTGAGATGCATAAAACCATGTTTCCCTCTCTCATAATAACTTTTAGTAGCATCATGAATAAAATTAACAATATAACTATCACATAAAACACTTATCATGAGCCACATGCATAAAATAATTATTACTCTCCATATAAGCATAGTCATTCTTATTAATTCTAGTGGGAGCAAATTCAACAAAATAGCTATCATTATTATTATCATCACCATAATCATCAAATATAGGAGACATATTGTAATCATAATTAATTTTCTCCTCAATAATAGGTGGACTGAAAATATCATATTCATCATTGTAATCATCATATATTGGAGGTATAGTATCATCATAAGCAATAGAATAGCTATCTTACAAAGTGTTCATTTGTAAACATATCATCATTGGAAGGAACATGGATAGTACTAATAGTACATCAATTATTAATATCATCATTTTCAGAATTGGTACCCAAGAGATTTTCAATATCAAAAGTAATGTGCTTTTCCCAATCATGATCACTACTATAGGTAACAGGCATAGGATCATCATCGAGTTCAGACTCATCAGCATAAACTATAATAGGAGCAACATGCTTAGGGGAAGATACCGTTTCCTCTCTCCTTTTACTCCTCCTCTTCTTCCTCTTCCCCTCTTTAAGAGGGAGTGGCTTGAAAGGAAGCTTCTCCACATACCCTTGTTTATTGTCAGAAACGGTAGAAGAAACTTTGGATGATTCCTCCTTTTCATTAATAAGAACAAAACACATATTAGTCTGGTCATATTTTGGTAAAGTCTCATCTTTTATAATATTTTGTATGTAAGTATTTGTGTGGCAATTATCAACACGGTAAAGATGACATCCATGCATGACACTATTCATATTAAAAGCACCCATATCTACCAAAGAAGTTTTTCTTGATAACTCTTCACATCCCAAAAATAATGTAAGTTCATCATGCTGATTAGGAGTGATCATGTCATTACAATACAAACTTGCAGTACCCATTGGATTAGAAAGGCTATTATTATAGCCTGAGCATTGAAAATTGAAATGACCCACTTTATAGCAAAGTTCACAAATAAAAGGATAGAGGGCACAAACTTTTTCACCAAGATCATTTAGAGCCCTGTCCCACATTCTAGTTTTTTTATTCCTGTGGTGGATACAATATTCTTCTTTGATTTGATTCTTTTCACAAGGTCTAAGTGCTCCACAAAAATTAATATGCTTATAAGAAATAGTACTTTCAGAAGTTTGAGCATGTTTATTGCAATCATTAATAACAATTTCATTTTTCATGCAGGTGTTTTTAAAAGGTTCATGATACATGTCCCAATTTTCTTTAGGAACATTAATATGAGAAGCAAAGGCTCTATAGTAATCAACAATAATTTGAGGATCAAGACCATATTTAGCACTAAGCTCTTGAAAATCAGCAGTTTCAGTGAAAGACTTAATGCAATCATACTCATAGTTTATACCTGATTCTTTACCTTTATCACAATCCCAATCTTCGGTATTGCTTTGAATTGTTTCAAGCAGATCCCACTTGGCTTCAACCTCCTTGCTTGTGAAAGACCCCTCTAAACAGGCATCTAGATAGTCCTTGTAATGTCCTGAATGCCTTGCATAAAAGTTATTAATAACAATATTACTAGGGAGCTCATGAATGGGACATTTGAGCATTAGTGACTTCAATCTTCCCCACGCTTGGGCAATACTTTCTCCATCATGAGGATGAAAATTATAAATATAATTCCTATCTTTTTGAATCTCACTAGGAGGATAGAATTTAAAATAAAAGAGAGGTACAATTTCCTCCCAGTCAATAGATCGGCCATTCTTCAGCGTCTTATACCATTCCGCACCTCCGCCCTTCAGTGATAAAGAGAATAGCTTCCTCTTAACTTGATCTATTGAAATACATGCACACTTGAACAACTTACATAATTCATGTATAAAGAGTAAATGATCACCAGGATGGACAGTTCCATCTCCAAAATAGCAGTTATTCAAAACACGTTCAATAATTTTCATAGGTATTTTAAAAGGGATACTTTCAGTATGTGGATCACAAGCATCATTAGAATTATCACATATGGGAGATAAAGTATCATCAGAGCAAATTTTATCCTCTAAAGCTGGGGAACTAAAAAGATCATTTTCATAAAAACTAGCTTCCCCAAGCTTAGACTTTTCCATAGCATTAGCAATAATGGTGTTCAAAGAATTCATACTAATAACATTGCTATTAGCATGCAAATAAAGTTCCATAGGTTTTTTAATTTTCTCTTCAAACACTTCATGTCCTAACTCAGGATAAATACTATAAAGCTCTCTAATTTTTTTGTGGTTTTCCATTAAGCCTAACTAGTGAAAATAAAAACAAGAAACAAAAAGATATTATTGCAGAATCTAAAGTAAATAACTTTGAGCACTCACACACCAGCAATAGTACTAGAAGATAGCTTAGTAGCCAGAGGATGCGAGTACCTTTTACCTTACTTCCCCGGCAACGGCGCCAGAAAAGAGCTTGATGTCTACGCATGATTCTATTCTTCTAGACAGTGTTGGGCCTCCAAGTGCAGAGGTTTGTAGAACAGCAACAAGTTTCCCTTAAGTGAATCACCCAAGGTTTATCGAACTCAGGGAGATAGAGGTCAAAGATATCCCTCTCAAGCAACCCTGAAATTAAGATACAAGAAGTCTCTTATGTCCCCAACACACCCAATACACCCAATACACTTGTCAGTTGTATAGGTGCATTAGTTCAGCGAAGAGATAGTGAAATACAAGTAATATGAATGATTATAAGTGGTAATTGCAATCTGAAATAAAAATGGCAGCAAGCAAACATGTAGCAGAACTGGTTGTAAATGGTGTTTCAATGCTTAGAAACAAGGCCTAAGGATCATACTTTCACTAATGGACACTCTCAACAATGATATCATAATTTAACACATAAATATCTGTTATTCACTATGCTACACTGAACCACTCTCCGGTTGGATAACGAACACCAATTCACCACGTAGGGCTATAAAAGCACTCCTTAAAGTTCGCATTACCCATCTAGTTTACCCCACACTGTCACCTTGAGCACCCCAGATGGTTCCAGACAAACACCACAATTTCATAGAGACATCCAACTCAAATTATAACCTATGATAAGTATTACTGTAATCTTTAGCCTAAGAGCCACACACAATGCGCACACTGTCAACTTCACACTATGGGACAAGGTGTCTCTGGAGATTACATTAATAAAAGCACTTGAGTAGCATAATAGATGAAGAGTAACATCTACTTATTCAACTAAATTACAAAGCTCATGATCACATAAAGATCACACCATGGGAGAGAGAGATAAACCACATAGCTACCGGTAGAGCCCTCAGCCTTGGGGGAGAACTACTCCCTCCTCATCATGGAAGTCAGCAACGGTGATGAAGATGGTAGTGGAGTCGATGAAGATGGCTCCGGGGGCAATTCCCCATCCCGGTAGGGTGCCGGAACAGAGACTTCTATCCCGCTAAACTGGTCTTCAATGGCGGCGGCGCTGCGGAACTTTTCGTGGATCGAGGCCTCTTCCTTTAGGGTTTTCGCGTCAGAGGCAATATATAGGCGGAAGGGCGATGCCAGTGGGCGCTCGAGGGATCCACACCATGTGGTGGCATGGCCAGAGGTGGGCTCGCGCCACCCTATGGTGTGGCCGCCTCCCGGCTCTTCTCCGTCTCCCCTTTGGACTCCATGTATGTGACAGAAAAATAGGAACTTCGGGCTTTGTTTCGTCCAATTCCGAGAATATTTCCTTTTGTAAGAACCTAGAATAGAAAAACAGCAGAAAACAGGAACTAGCATTGTGGCATCTTGTTAATAGGTTAGTTCCAGAAAATGCATAAAAATGCCACAAAGTGTAAACAAAACATATAGCAATTGGTGTAAAACAAGCACGGAGCATCAAAAATTATAGATACGTTTGCAACGTATCAGAGGGGTCGCCGGGGAGGCGATGAGAACCTTATGCTCGAGCACAAGCAGCACCATAGCCATCACGGAAACCTTGTAATCTTCATCATCAATCAAGATCAGACAAGCATGAGTAGATCTTTACCTCCTACAGAGGGCCCGAACCTGGGTAAATCTCTCCTTCTCCTATTTTTGTCAGTCGATGAATCTACCAGCGCACGTGATACGTCTCAAACGTATCTATAATTTTTGATGCTCCATGCTTGTTTTTACACCATTTGCCTATTGTTTCGTTACACTTAGTGGTACTTTTATACATTTTCCGGAACTAACCTATTAACGAAGTGCCACAGTGCTAGTTTCCTGTTTTCTGCTGTTTTTGTGTTTCAGAAGTGATACACAGGAAATATTCTCGGAATTGGACGAAACAAGTTCCTGAAGTCATATTTCACGGGGAAGCTCCCAAACATCCGAAGACCTGACGGAGAGGGGCCACGTGGGCCCCAGACACAGGGGCGGCGCGGCCACCCCCCTGGCCGCGCCAGCCCCGTGTGAGGCCGCGTGGGACCTCCTCTGACATTGTCCTTTCGCCTATATATACCCCCTGACGAGAAAAACCTAAGGGCCCGATCAGATTTCCAGAACACATCGCGATACGCCGCCGCCGTCGACCCGAAGATCGGGAGGGTCCAGAAGCTCTTCCCGGCACCCTGCCGGAGAGGGGAATCGCCACCGGAGGTCTTCTTCATCGCCATGCTTGCCTCCGGAGCGATGAGTGAGTAGTCTACCTTGGACTATGGGTCCATAGCAGTAGCTAGATGGTTGTCTTCTCCACCATGTGCTTCATGTTTAGATCTCATGAGCTGCCCTACATGATTGAGATCACCGTTATGTAATACTATGATGTTGGTTTGTTGGGATCCGATGAATATTGGTGTTTATGATTAAGTTGCTATACTGAATTATATCTTTTGTTATCTCTATGTTGTTTATGATCTTGCATGCTCTCCGTTGTTAGTAGCTATCTTGGCTGAGTAGTTGCTAGTGACTCCAAGAGGGGGTATTTATGCTCGATAGTGGGTTCATGCCTCTATTTCACCTGGGGGAGTGACAGAAACCTCTAAGGTGGTAGATGTGCTGTTGCTACTAGGGAGAAAACAACATTCATATGCTCAAGGGCATATGCTTTGTTTACATTACACACTTTGCTTAATGCAATTATCTGTTGTTCGCAACTTAATACTTTTGGGGTGTTCGGATGATATCCCCGAGGGTGGATTATTAGTCATAGATGCAGTTGGATGGCGGTCTATGTATTTTGTTGTAATGCCCAGAGTAAATCTCATAGTGATCTTCTTGACATATCACGTTATCTTTATTCTATCAATTGCCCAACTGTAATTTGTTTACCCAGCATGTTATTTTATCTATGGAGAGACACCACTAGTGAACTGTGGACCCCGGTCCTATTTTAATCATATTGCAATCACCTGTTTACTTTTCCCGCACTGTTTACTTTACTAGCATATTACTACTGTTTTCCACTCGATACACTCATAACCTTTGTTTCAAGCAAACCGGTGAGATTGACAACCTCATCGCAAGTTGGGGACAAAGTATTTGTTTGTGTGTGTGCAGGTTCCACAAACACCTTCAGTCGTCATCGTCTCTCTTCTCCTGATCGATAAACCTTGGTTTCTTAACTGAGGGAAAACTAGCCGCTACACTCATCATACCTTCCTCTTGGGGTTCCCAACGGGCTGGTCATCACCACGCACAAGGACAGTTTGCTTCCACATTAAATAGCAAGCAGCACGCTTTCCCCTAAACCCTAGTCCTTCATCCATGGACATTGTCGTGGTTACCCCACGTCACCATCTGGGCCTCGGGCTTTTACGTCACCTATATCAAATAGTGCCTTTTTAACTTCCTCGCTGAATATGGAGCTAACAACACCTCATTCATTGCTTCTACAACCCGACGATGGACAATGTCAAGAACCCATGTATGACTCTCCATATATCTTCCGACAAAAATAGACCAGAGAAATAATAAATGACATGGTCTTTCAACTGAGTGGCCTCTTTCCACACCTTAGTGTCATCTAGGAGCCTGCGTATAAAGTTTCTTTTCTTTCTTGTAGTGGCTACATTATGGAAATATGATGTGTCACGATCCCTTACAGTAGCCAATTTGAATGACCATGTTGCATCCAATAGATCTCCTCTTGCTCTAGTAATTTTTCTATCGGAAATTGTACCTCCTTCCGCCTTCCCAAAGATTCAGGTGAAACAACACCCCTTTTCATTTGCCTAATTCTTTCCATAATTTTTCTATTCTCTTCTTTGGACCTTTCAATATTCTTTCCTCCTCCCCTTTGTTTGATTAGCTCTTCGGATAACCAACAAGTTTCAATATTCTTTCCTCCTCCCCTCTGTTTGATTAGCTCTTTCATCAAAGAAGTTGTTATCAACCACAATTGGCCCATGCTCCGACCTATGGTGCTGCTTAATAATAATCACTGCTAGTGGGAAAAGATTTCTCCACTTCGCATACATACTGGCCGATCTGTGTCTCCCTTAGCTCCCCTTTCTCCATGTGAACTTGTTGCCCAAAAAGCTCATATCATGCAAGTCACAATCAGATAAACAATCCCTGAAAGCTTGCATCATGTGTGCCGGCCTTGGATTTCCCCCGTATCATCTGAATACATTATCTCATTTAAAGCACCTATGACAATCCATGGTAGCGTACCCCTTATTTTCAGATTACAAAGACAGTCCCAGGAAATATGTCTGTCTTCCTAGGCTGGTTCACCATAGAAGTCTATGAACCTCCACTCAACCCCATCCAAAGTTTCAAACATGATGTCAATAAATTAGGTGACACATACTAGGAAATCATTTTATTATCACTGTTACAAAACACAACTAGCCCTTGGGCACTCTGTAACATCCCAGATTTTTTAGTTTTGAATTTTTGTTGTGCATCATGTCATCATGCAAAACTTTTCAAATCTCAAAAATGTTTTGTTTTATTTTCAATCAAAGTCCTCATTATTCTTTTCAAATTTCTCTTATAGCCAATAGGCTAAGTTCTCACAAAAATACTTTTGATTTTGGTTTTTAACAAAGAAATAGATTCCTAAATGCTTTAGGGAGCTACACGAATTTTTACAAATTTTTCTGTATTTTATTTGGCTATTTTGGGGGCCTAAAACTCAAATAGGAAAAAAAGAAAACAGAATTTAAAAGAAAAAAAATAGTGTTTTTTTTGGCAGCCGGATCGAACTGGGCCGAATCTGGCCCAGCCAGCCGCCCCGCGCCCGCACCGCCCCATGCGGCGGGTAGTAAGCGCCGCCGGCCAAAACAGCAGCAGCCCAGCCCGCCCTCTTTTTTCCTTTTTCTTTTCTTTATTTTTTTCCTGGCCGGGTGGACCCACTTGTCATCACTAATCTCGTTCCAGGACGTGAGATCTGCCCGCGGAGCTTGAAGAAAAGAAGACTTGTAGTTTATTTTACTTAGTCGTTTTTTTTGAGTTGTAATAATTTTGTGGCTTTGTGCCTTATTGAGTGAAAAGACTATGTTATTTGTGGATCAAGCGTTATAATAAAGACCTTTGTATTCTTGATATTTCATATTGTAACTGTGTGTGCTAGCAGTCGATCTGGGACTAGCACAAATAAAGCACAGGTACGCTACACTCTCCCATCACTCTCATCCACACATATAAACTCAAAACCTAACCGATGACGCAAAACATCCGCACTATCCCTATTAAAGTGAGACTCGGACAAGAACAAGATATCCGATCTTGTGTGCTCATGGAGGTCCAAGAGCGAGTGAACTATCGGTGGCCAATTTGCTGCCCAACAGTTCCAACCACAAATTTTCATTAACCTTCAAGAGGGCATGCGAATATATCAACATTGGTTGTTTTAGCTTCATCACCCTTTAGTCTTCATTCTCTTCTTGTCATAAACCTTCACGAGATATTCAAGAGTATCAGAAGGTGGTATGTTGTCCTCCATGAGCGTATCCTTCTGGCTATGAATCACCATGGTTCCATTGTGCTTCACACCCTCAGTAGTATCATCACCAAGGTCTACACGTTTGCGTATTGTTTTGTCCATATCATTGGTATGATTAGTTCTCCCATCATTTTCCTCCTCAAAGGAATCATTAGGCTGCTAATTTGCATGCCTACCATGGCCACAACCAAGATTCTGGCCGCGTCTAGTTCCACGGCCTCTGCGCGACCCAAATCCACCCACACATCCCTGGCCACGACCTCGAAAACCTGTTTCTGCAACAAGCCAGACATCATAAACATGATCCTCCAGTGCATGAAAACCCTTCCCGCACTCCATATATTCATGGCCTAGCAATCCACAAAGCTCGTAGAACTTCATAATATTTTTCATACTTAACCAGAAATACTTCCTTGAGCTCATTTGCATATCACCGATGTGAATCGTGCTAGTGGTTTATTTACATCTAGCTCAACATGAAAATGAACAAAATTGCCTCTGCCCAGACCTTATGTATCAACTTTGGCGAATTGGCCAACTCGCCTAGCTAGGTTTTGGAGGATCTCCTTTTAGGCCTCGGGTTATCATGAATCTATACCCATATTGGCAGCTTGTCCAGGATGAGTGATGATGGCTTTGAATACCTATCATATGATCATATCACAATTCTCAAGTTGCGAAAAAGCCAAAACCCTTCTTTTGACAAAAACTCTATAGTTGGGAGGGAGCAAACGCAGCACCACGTTGTTGGCGAGAGCGTCTGTCATCTCGTATTCTAGTTCTACAGTCAGGATTCCATGCATCTTCTTTAGATGTACTTCCACACTGGTGTGTTCCTCCATCTTGCATGATGGAAATTCATCCAAACAATCATTCTTCATCACACGCACTGGTGGCTGATACGTCTCAAACGTATCTATAATTTTTGATGATCCATGCTTGTTTTTACACCATTTGCCTTGTGTTTCGTTACACTTTGTGGCGTTTTTATGCAATTTCCGGAACTAACCTATTGACAAGATGCCACAGTGCCAGTTCCCTGTTTTCTGCTGTTTTTGTGTTTCAGAAATGCTACACAGGAAATATTCTTGGAATTGGATGAAACAAGTTCCAGAACTCCTATTTTTCCTGGACGAAGGATGAGGACCAAAAGAGAGCCAGAGGGGGGCCAGGGGCCAGCCTCACACCAGGGCGGCGCGGCCCAGCCTCTGGCCACGCCCCCTATGTGGGAGGAGGCCCTGGCAGCCCCCTGACGATGCCCCTTCGCCTATATAAAGCCTCGGGACGGAAAACCCTAAAGGAGTCGGTGTTTTTTCCAGAACAGTTCCGCAGCGCCGCCGCCGTCGAAGACAAATTTTGGGGGACAGAAGTCTCTGTTCTGGCACTCTGCCAGGACGGGGAAGTGCCCCCGGAGCCATCTCCATCGATCTCCATAGCCGTCTCCGCCGTCTCCATCGACCTCACCGCCATCTCCATCAACCTTGCTGTCTCCTATGATGAGGAGGGAGTAGTTCATCCCCGGGGCCGAGGGCTCTACCGGTAGCTATGTGGTTCACCTCTCTCTCCCATGATGTGATCTCTATGTGATCGTGAGCTTTGTATCATGTTGAATAAGTAGATGCTACTCTTCATCATTATGTGTACTCTAGTGGTGTTATTAAAGTAATTTATTCCTCCTGCCATGGTGTAACGGTGACAGTGTGTGCATCATGGTGGTACTTGGTCTAGGCTACGATTGTGATCTCTTATGGATTATGAGAATAATTATCACTATGATAGCATTGAAGTGATCTATTCCTCCTTTCATGGTGTAATGTTGACAGTGTGTGCACCGTGTTAGTACTTGGTCTAAGTTGCAATAATATTTAACTTGAGTTGTGATTTGATTTGGATATCTCTATGAGTGGTGTTTGTCAAGTACTTGATGAACTTTAAGGGGTGCTTCTGTAGCCACTACGCAATGATTATTGTTATTCAATAGGAGAGTAATTCAGATTAGCATAGTGAAGAGAAGTTATTTATTTGTTCAATTATGTTATATTTGCTGGGAGTGTGTCCACTAGTGAAAGTATGATCCCTAGGCCGTATTTCCAAGCTTTGCACACCGTTTACTTGCTGTTTTGTTACTTGTTTGCTTGCTGCCATTTTTATTCCAGATTGCATTTACTACTTATAATCATCTATACCACTTGTATTTCACTATCTCTTCGCCGAACTAGTGCACCTATACATCTGACAAGTGTATTGGGTGTGTTGGGGACACATGAGACTTTCTGTATCGTAATTGCGGGGTTGTTTGAGAGAGATAGCTTTGACCTCTTCCTCCCTGAGTTCGATAAACCTTGGGTGATCCAATTAAGGGAAACTTGCTGCTACTCTACAAACCTCTGCACTTGGAGGCCCAACACTGTCTACAAGAACAGAAGCGTGTGTAGACATCAAGCTCTTTTCTGGCGCCGTTGCCGGGGAGGTAAGATAAAAGGTACTCGCATCCTCCTGTGTGAGTGCTCGGAGTTATTTCCTTTAGATTCTGCAATTACATCTTTTTGTTTCTTGTTTTTATTTTCACTAGTTAGGCTTAATGGAAAACAAAGAGTTCTTTAGTATTTTTCCTGAGTTTAGATATGAAGTGTTTGAAGAGAAATTTGAAAAGCCTTTGGAGCTTAATTTGCATGCTAATAGTGTTGTTAGTATGAATAATTTGAATACCGTTGTTGCTAATGCTATAGAAAAGTCTAAGCTTGGGGAAGCTGGTTTTGTTAAGCATGATATTTTTAGTTCCTCAGCTTTAGTGGAGAAGGTTTGCTCTAATGATATTTTATCTCCCCTATGTGATGTTCCTATGCCTGTTACCTATGTTAGTGATCATGATTGGGAAAAACACTCTCCTTTTGATATTGAAAATCTTTTTGGTACCAATTCTAAGGTTAATAATTGTTGTACCATTAGTACTATCCATGTTCCTTCTTATGATGAAATGTTTGATGAATACGCTTTGCAAAATAGTTGTTCTCTAGCTTGTGATGATACTAAACCTCTAGTTTATGATGGCTATGATGATGAGTATAATATTTTCAGTTCACCTACGATTGAGGAGGAAACAAGGTATGACTACAATATGCCTCCTATTTTTGATGATTATGGTGATGAGAATAATTATTCTGTTGAATCTTCTCCTACTACTATTGTTCATGTGGGGAGTATTAATTCTTTTATGCATGTGGCTCATGATAGGGATGCTTTATGTGATAGTTATATTGTTAGTTCTATTCATGATGCTACTGAAAGTTATTATGAGAGAGGGAAACATGGTTTGATGGATCTCAACAATATTGAGTTTCCCCTCTTTATGTTGCAATTCTTGAAGTTGTACTTGTTTTGCCTTCCTATGCTTTTTGCTTTGCGCTTTCATGACTTGCCTCTTTACAAAACTATTTTTCATAGGAAGTGGTTCAGATTTAAATGTCTTTCATATTTGCTTTTTGATGCTCTCTATTGCTTTAAGTTCCTATATGGCGCCTTTGCCTCAAGCTCTTATATGGCGCCCACATGAGCATCTTTGCAAATTACTGCGCCTAGCTCAAAGGCGTTAAAGAAAAGCACTTTTGGGAGATAACCCAATGTTTTTACTTTTAGTACTTTTTCTTTTATTTGAGTCTTGGAAGTTATTACTACTGTAATAACCTCTCCTTATCCTTTTTATTTCGTTGTTGTGCCAAGAGAAGCCTCTAATTTGAGTGAGGTAAGATTTGGGGATGTTGCTGTCCTGAAACAGTTTTCGGTGCTGCACCGTAAAAATTCGTGAAAATTCTCTGTATATCTTTTAGACCTGCGATTTCTTGTGCATATGCCCCAGGTTATATCCAAACTTTCATTAGTGGAACACTTTTTGATTTGAGGAACAGAAAACCCTCTAAAAATTCGATCTTTGTCAGCTGTTCTGTTTTGACAGATTTCTGCCAATATTTGTGTTTGCCGCTTTCTCGCTTTCTTTTTTAGTTCTTTTGATCACGGAACTTTTGGGGAAATTGCTACAGTAATATATCCTTTATATGTGGTGGTTTTGAGTTGAAACCTGAAGCAAAAAGGGTTGATTCAATGTTATGCTTACACTAATGTTGCTAATAGAATTGTGTTTAGTTTTGTATGAAGGAAGTTTTCAAGTGTAGGGATTGGAGAATGATGAGATGAGATGAAGAATGGACAAAAGCTCAAGCTTGGGGATGCCCATGCAACCCCCAAGAAATATCCAAGAGGTATAAGCATCAAAGCTTGGGGATGCCCCCGAGGCACCCCCTTCTTCATCGGCAAAAATCAGGTCACCTTTCAAGACACTATATTTTTATTACTTCATGCATTATGCCTTTTTCTTGGAGCATCAGTTGTTTTAGTTTTCAGTATTAGTTTAGTTTAGTTTGCTGCAATAAATGTTTAGATCACATCATGTTTCTTTTGGAGGAGATGAACTCGTTTTTCATTGCCAAGAACACTCTAGTTTTCACTCTTATCGTTCAACGAGTGTTCTCTTTTTCTGCTACTGCGTTTAGCCTTTGTTTTTCGTGTAACGGCCCACTTTTTGTAATGCTTATTTAGACCAAGTAATGCTTTATTTAGGGGAAACTAAAACTTTTTAATTAAGATATTGTATGTATGTGTGCATGATCTCATGTGCTTGAGTATGGTGCTATAAGAATCTTTTGTTTCAAAACTCTCTTCTGGAATTCTTACAAGGGTGAATTATTGGTGTGTGTTGTCTTACAAATTATTTGAATTCCAATTCAAACCTAGAGAAAATAAACCTAGGACTTGCTTGCTTGTTTTGCACTATGATTTCATGTGCATGTGTGTGTATCACTTAAATTCTTTTTCCTTCCAATTCCAATTAAACTTGTTGCATGAATGCATGGAAGTGTGCTATGATTTCATGTCATTACCAAACCTAGGGAATTAGAACCCTAGCACCCACAATCTCTTTATTTCTTTTGTTTAAACTTTATTTCTACACACTATATTGGAAAATAGGAACTTGATCAAAACCCTATTTCCACTCGACCAAAAATATTGAAACTTGGTGGATGCCTTGTTATCCATCTAAAAACACTTCTGAACCATTCATCACCACCATTGGATCAAAACTTTGCACTTTTCAAATTCAAATGAAATTTGGCTGAATTCACCAAATCTTATTCTTTTCTTTTTCTTTCTTCCTCTTTTCTTTGCAAACTCGACCAGGAGACATCCTAGCCGGCTACCCTCTCTCCCTCTCTCTTATTCTCCTTGTCTTATCCACTTGGACACAAAGGAAGGGGGGGAGCCCGAGGCAATCTTGCCAAGATCACACCCCTCTCCTCTCTCTCACCCTAGCCCTCTCCAACCCCCAACCAGCATCAAGCAGCCGCCCAAGAGAGTGCCAAGGCCCCATCTGCAAGCCACACGCCACCCCTACCTCACCCCTTCTCTCTCTCGAGGCCCGAGGCCACCTCGAGCACGCTCGTGCCGACCAGGGCGCAGGAGGCAAACCAGCCCCTGCCACCAAGCCACCAGTGACCCCCAGCCACCGTCGTCGATGCCCAATGGCCTGCTGCCGCCCACGCCGCCCGTTGGCCGTCCCCTAGCTCGCGCTCTGTCCCCTCCCGTGCACGCTCTGAACGCCGAGAGCGGCATAGCCATTCCGAGGTGTGCACACGCCTTTTCTCCGCGCAATGCACATCACCCAGCACGGCATCGAAGCCCCAGCAATGTGCCATCCTCGCCCAGCGCGCTCGCCCACCTGAACCTCCCGGCCGTGTCACGAAAACGTTGCGCGACCACTGAATCCGTGCATCTAGCCGTTGGCACAGCACGCGCCCGAGCTTCGCGACCACACCACTGGACTAGGACCACAACGCCGTCCCCAACACGCCGCCCAAACCCTCCAATCACTTCCATCAAGTGCACCCTAGACCGAGCCCGTCGCGAGAAGATAAGAACCCCGCGCCCCCTCTCCTCGCCTCTCTGCTCGCCATTTCCCCCTCTCCGCACTCCCCTCTCCTCTGCAAGCCCGCACGCACCTAACCACCTTCTTCCTCGCCGTGCCCAGCCTTAGCGAGCTCGCCGGAGAATCATCGAAGCCGGGGAAAGAGAAGAGGAAGGTTGCCGTCACCTGTGACATCGCTGGTCTCTCTCCTCCCCCTCTCTAGCTTCCTAGATCTCTCCTACATCTAACGCTACACTTTTTGTGCCCTAGATCTACTGGTAGTCGACGCCATCGCCGACCTCGCCAGAGCATCTGGAGGAGAAGGAGCAAGCCCAGGACCGTGCCGCTTCGACGTTCACCTCTCCGACGACCTCGCCGACCTTCTCCGACCTACCACAGCCGAACGCCACCGCCAGATCGATGCCAAGCCGCCCCAGGTGAGCGTCGGTGAGCCCCGACCAAACCCTAGCCCTCGCCGACGCTCTCGTTTCTGTCGCGGAGACGACGAATGCCAGCCATCGATCATCACTTAATCGGACGGCCGAAATCGGCGCGTACCGATTCGGCCTCCCAGAGGCGCCGACGACCGGGTCCCACATGCCAGTCATTTGAAAATCCCCCTCCCGCGCGCGTCGCTGCAGATCTGGGCCGGATCTGTTCCGCTTCGGCCCGTTTTGGGCAGATCTGGCCCGTGAACTTTTTTTTTGAAATGCCCTGGTAAATTTGATTATTCTGTGAACGTTGAAATTCAATAGAAATTGATCTGTGCATGCAAATGATGTGATTAAAAATTCTGTGAGTAGCTTAAGACAATGTCTTTCAGATGGCATAGGTCCCATGATTTTAGGAGCACTGTAGATTAATTGATAAATAGTATTGTATTATTAGCCTCTTTTTCCTACTTAATTGTGAATCTTGAGTTTGGTATAATCAAAATGAGTGAAACCAATTTTTAGTGATAGCTTATCCATATACTTTGCTTGACTCACTGGTTTTGCTATTTTAGGACCTACATTCTTGCAGTAGTATTTAAAATGGCATTGTGTGCAATTAATCTTAGGAAAATCACTAATGTCAGTAGGAAAGGAATTTTGTACTGAATCCAACTTTGTTGGATCATGTTCTGGAAGGGATTTCCAGAGCACTTTACCTCATATTTTTCTGAGATTCGGAGAATATATGAGGATTATTTTGGGTGCCCTAGTGATATTTCCTATTGATTAATTCATAGGAAATTAACCACAATTTGTTTTTCAGTAAATCCAACTTTGTTAGGTTCTTAAGATTGTTGTCAACCTGCAAGTATGATAAGTGTGCTATTTGATTCATTGTATGCCTGCATGCTTGAATTGGTTGCTAGGTGGTTGTAATCACATCAAATAGAAACCCTAGTTTCTGATGAGATTAAATTGTTAATTAAGAACCTTTAAAGTATTGTTTGCTTTCTAAACTTGTTTGCTTCTGATACTCTTTGATAAGATGGTATGGAGTGCTGCATTGCTTGTGACTTGTGTATGCTTGTTTATTTATTTGTGCATTGTTATATTTTTTCGGCGATAGAATCAAACGAGGAGTGTACCGAAGAAGGTGAAGTGTACGAGTATCAGGACGAGGAGGACCAGGGACAAGCCACCCAAGGCAAGCCATCTAACTTGATGCATATCTGAACTCCTATTTACACATTGCATGTCTCCTTCTGTTTCAATAAAGTGCATGGATTTATATTGATATAGTTCCTGTAGCAATTATCGTTGACTCACGCTCCGCGAGTCAAATTGTTATCATCCATCGAGATGACCCCCTTTGTTTACCTATTCCATTACCCCTGGAGTAGTGGCTTGTTGGTTAGCAACAATGCCTTTGATAAACCTTCTAGTGGAGCTAAAACTCTAGGACTGGGAACACTCAAAGAAAGTTTACAAAAATGTTTCCAAAAACCTTGGGTTAGTACCTACCCCACTGAAGTGATTTCGAAAATGGTTTTGATCAAAATGGAGGACAAGGAGATGGTGGTTTTCATATGACATTGGTGATCACTAGGTGTTCGCTCAGAACAATTAAACCGTGCAACCACATTACCCCGGTATGGGACGGGGCTTAGTCCGAAGTTTATTTGCTTTAGTGCGGGGAGCCTCATACTATATAAGGGTCTGTAGGACCCCGGAATCCGGATTGCTGTCAGACTATGGGCAATAGTAAATCAGGATCCATTGGGATTTATCCGGCCGGAAGACACTTGGGTTTCTCCCGCCGTGGCACTGGAACTATGCTCGGCAGAGGTAGACGGCCAGGGTTTGCCGGGGATGTATACTCCACAGGGTAGGCGCCCGTATTAAGGTGAATAGATGGAAGGCCATGATTGATTATCCGAACACCGCATACTTGTGTATGACGGACCATGGTGGTATCCCAGCGGATTTATCGGATGGTGTGGGTAAAGTGTACAACCTCTGCAGAGTGTAAATCTATTCGAATAGCCGAGTCCTCGGTCATGGACGGTTGGGACGACCATTGCCTAGCCCAATGTCGGTTTTGTTTTCAAAGGTTGATTTCAGAAAAGTGGAGAAAGGTGCCGGATGGAGTACTTAGAGGGTACTGACGTGGCACGTATTTGGTTCAGAGTACTAGCAGGGTACTGCCGAAGGTTGGAAGTGGTCATGTGCGATTGACCAGAATTAATAAGAATGGTGGTCATGTTTGATTGACCCCGGCTCTTCTCTTAAAAATGAGTTTCCCCTTTCCTAGTGCTTTTAATAAAGATGCTTTACAAAAACTCTTCTTTAATAAGGATATAGAGATGTCGTATGACATGCTATATCAACACAAGAAACTATAGATAGGGTTAAACACTAGCCTCAAACTAACTTTTCTTGCTACGGCCAAATAGCATGCAACTTGTCCCCTCTTAGATGGTTTGCGAGTACAATTCCAAAATGTACTCACGGCTTTGTCCCTGGCTATTAACTTGGACAGATTATGAAGACTACGAAGATGATGGTGAGGAGTTCGACAACGCCGGTGCGAACTAGGATCCGTCTCCCGGTCAGTTGCCTGTAGGGTAGAGGCATGACCTGGGCTACCTACGCTCTTGGTGTTTCCGCTGCTATGTTTAGTGAACTTGCCCTGCGAGGCATTTGAATTCAGCCAGTGGCCATGTAAGACTAAACGACTTATTTATGTAATGGATGATGTACTCTGTAATGTCAACTCTGTTATGTGGATTCATGACGGTCTTCCTGGGATCATGAATTGTATGCATAACGGGAATTCCGGATGGTAAACCGGGGTTCCCACAGAGTTGGTATCAGAGCCATCCTGACCTTAGGAGACCTTAGTTAGCATGGGCGTTAGACTGGACCAAAAACTATTTTCTATATTAAAAATTTATAAGAGATGGCTTAATATATATAAGGTAAATATATATTGCTCTCATCTCTCCCCTTACTCTTTAAGCATTTAGACTACTTGCATCTTAATTCAAGTTTTTACTGTATTTAAAATATTGCACACTTGGGTAAGTTATTAACTCAACCTACCTTCAAATTTTGTGTAGATGGACGCTCCTACTGCACACCGTCAGGTTGGTACCCACGAGGACGTGCTCGTCTTTGAGCGCGACCTAGTGGAGTTGGCCGCGCGTCTCGGACGTCCGCGTCCGGAGGTCCGAGGCTACCGACTCTTCGAGGAGGGTACCCGCGAGTTGGCGTACCAGGTCGTTTGCCAGGTCCGCGGGAAGGAGGTCCCGCCGACCTCTCCAGAGTTCACCTTCGAGGTGATCGAGCACACGTGGGGCGACGGACTTATGCGTGTACTCCGACACGCTATCTCGCGCCTCGTCCACCTCCACTACGATGAGCTACTCGGCACCCGCTACGAGCACTATGGGCGAGTCGACTCCGACGGCTTTCCTCACCAGGCCGCCGCGCACACCCCCTTTAGCCGACACCTTTGCCACACGGAGGCCCTGCTGCACCACACCCAGGGGCAGTTGGACCACGTCCGTATGGTGGCCGACGAGCGAGGCCTGGAGCTGGCCGTTCTTCATGAGGACCTGCAGGAGTCTATCCTCTCTCGTCACCGCCTCCTCGCTGCCAAGAGGAGGATCGTGAAGAGGAACAGGGCTCTGCGTCAGCGCGTCCGTGATCTGGAGGATCACCTCGCCTCACTTGAGAGCCACGTGTCCGAGTTAGAGGAGGAGACCGCCAAGCTCCGCAAGGAGAACAAGGAGGTACTTGGCCGCGACGACGACCACCAGGAGGCCTACGACGAGGAGCCCGCGAGCACCGACGACGATGACCGTGGTAGCGACGGCGGTGATGACCGTGACGCTATCATGGACTTCTATGCGCCTGCGACCCCGAGTGAGGAGGACCCCGAGGAGGTTGAGCCTCACGTTAGAGTCGACGAGTAGGTACCCGGCGCACTGCTATCTCACTTAGGATGTCACGTAGTGGCTAGGTCGACCCCTTTTGCGATTAGGTGTGTTGTATGGTTCAGCTGAAACCATTTGGTATGTGTTGCATGAGACTTTGTGGTATGTGTGCTAGACTTTTGTGGCACCTCTTTTGTATGTATGTATGCATGTGATGGACTTGGTTGACTATGGATGGTGATGTATGCCTATGGATGTTGGTGTGGCTATGTCTCTTGTGATTTCTTTTCATGTCTTATTGCACAACTTGTTTTCCCCTGCATTATAAATTGTTGTTTCTCACCACATAAACTTCTCTCCAGAATGGCTCCGGAGACTCGTGCCCACGCTGGCAACAACCCGCCCCCACCTCCTGAGCCTGACATGACGCAGGTGCTGCGGCTCATGTTAGAGGAGCGTGAAGCCGCACGCGCCGAGCGTCAAGCTAACCTCGCCACACTACAACACCTCGCCCAGATCGCCACCCACCACAACCAGGGTGGCCATGGCAATGATGAGCCCCAGAACAAGCTTAGGAATTTTTAGAATTCCAATCCCCCAGTTTTCTCTAAGTCTACTGAACCACTGGAAGCCGATGATTGGCTCCGCACCATTGAGAACAAGCTAGAGTACGCTGGAGTTGGAGCCAATGACAAGGTGCTGTATGCAACTCACTTCTTAGCTGGAGCCGCCGGAGCATGGTGGGAAAATGTCCGCGCCATGCAGCCCGAGGGCCAAGTGATGACTTGGGAGGCCTTCAAGACCAAGTTTCGCAAGGCCCATATCCCTTCAGGACTCATCAAGATCATGAGGGACAAGTTCCTCAATCTGAAGCAAGGAGGAATGAGTGTTCCTGAGTACCTCGACAAGTTCACCACCTGGGGAAGGTATGCTCCCAACGACATCGATACCGATGAGAAGAAGAGGGAAAGGTTCCTCAACGGACTGCAGGAGGAGCTGCAGACTTATCTTGTCGCCGTGCATTACCCTGATCTGGAAGCTATGGTAAATGCTGCAATCATGGTGGAAGACAAAAACAAGGCTGCCCGTGAGAGCCGCAAGCGCAGGATGATGAGTCAGGGTGGACCTAGTGGACAGAGGTCCCACAGCTTGCCCCCATCCAGGGCTGCGCCCCCTCCACAGAGGTTTGCATCTCAAGCCCCCAAGCCCAACAACCCAAATCGCCAATATTCCAGCAATCGCCCCTCAGGCGGGAACTACTCTAGAGGTAACCGCAGCACATTCAACCCCACTAACCGCAGCCAAGGCAGCGGATGCTACACCTGTGGCCAACCAGGACACTTCTCCAAGGAGTGCCCTCTGAAGAAGCCCTCTGCACCGAGCCTCAGCGCGCCAAGACCCAACCAGGGTCAAGGCCGTGGACCCACTGGGAAGAACCCGAAGAATCAAGCCAATACTGCACGAGCTCGCCTGAACCATGTCACTGCTGAGGAAGCTGCTGAAGCACCCGATGTTGTCCTGGGTACGTTTCTCGTCAACTCCATCCCTGCAAGAGTGCTATTTGATTCTGGCGCCTCTCATTCCTTCGTGACTGAAAACTTTGTTGCAAAAGGAAAGTTAGGGTCAACCATGATGCCTAGGACCATGCTAGTTCAAATCCCCGGGTCAGTTATGAAAACCAAGAGGAACTGCATAGATGTGCCGGTAGATATCCACGGGGTGTCTTTCAAAGCCAACCTAATCATTCTAGGCACGAAGGGTTTGGATGTGGTTCTGGGAATGGACTGGATGTCCAAGTATCAGGGGCACATTGATTGCACCAAGAAGTCTATAGCCGTGACCAATAGCGAGGGTATTCAGATTGAACACGTTGCAACCATGCCGTCCCGCAAAGCCTACTACAAGAAATCTGTGTCGGGACCAACCCTTGACCAAGTTCCGGTGGTATGTGAGTACCCCGATGTCTTCCCTGAAGAGTTGCCAGGTATGCCCCCCGATCGGGATATTGAATTCATTATTGAGTTGATTCCCGGAACATCCCCTATAGCACAAAGAGCCTACCGCATGAACCCCCAGGAGTTAGAAGAGTTAAAGAGGCAGCTCGCTGATATGCTCAGCAAAGGTCTTATCCGCCCCAGCGCGTCACCTTGGGGTTCACCTGTTCTTTTTGTGGACAAGCGAGACGGTACCATTCGACTGTGCGTGGACTACCGCAAGTTGAACGAGGTGATGATCAAAAACAAGTATCCACTCTCAAAAATTGAAGACCTGTTTGACCAGCTAAATGGAGCTAAGGTGTTCTCCAAGATTGATCTCCGCACTGGATATCATCAGCTGAAGGTCCGCGAGTCCAATATCCCCAAGACCGCCTTCACCACCCGTTACGGTTTATTCGAGTACATCGTGATGTCCTTTGGCCTGACCAATGCCCCAGCCTACTTCATGAATCTCATGAACAAGGTGTTCATGAAATTCCTTGACAAGTTTGTGGTGGTATTTATAGATGACATCTTGGTCTATTCCAAGACTGAAGAAGAGCACGCAAAGCATCTGCGACTAGTATTGGGAACCTTCAGGGAACACCAACTTTACGCCAAGTTCAGCAAGTGTGAATTTTGGCTAAAGGAAGTTGGATTTTTGGGGCACGTTATTTCAGCCGGGGGAGTATCCGTTGATCCATCGAAGATTACTTCTATCTTAGAAAGAAAAGCCCCAACCAATCCCACTGAAGTTTGAGCATTCCTCGGATTGGCTGGATATTACCGGAAGTTTGTTGAAGGTTTCTCCAGTATTGCCCGCCCAATGACTCAGCTCCTCAAGAAGGACAAGAAGTTTGAGTGGACCGAAAAGTGTGAGCAAAGTTTCCAAGAACTAAAGAAGAGGCTCATGATAGCTCCTATCTTGACCATGCCCGACATCACCAAAAGCTTTGACGTCTATTGCGATGCCTCCAAGCTTGGACTTGGGAGTGTCTTGATGCAAGATGGCAAAGTCATTGCTTACCTATCCCGTCAACTACGTCCGCATGAGCTAAACTACCCTACCCATGACCTAGAACTTGTTGCCGTCGTGTATGCACTCAAAACTTGGCGGCACTATCTTATGGGAAACAGATGTGAGATCTACACCGATCATAAGAGCTTGAAGTACATCTTCTCTCAGAAGGAGTTAAATATGAGGCAGCGTAGGTGGATTGAGCTTATCAAAGATTATGATTTAGGCATTCACTATCATCCGGGAAAGGCAAACGTGGTCGCCGATGCCCTTAGCCGAGAGCCTTGCTCCCTAAATACCCTGCTAAAAACCAACCAACCTACCCTATGTGAAGAGTTTGAAAGTTTTGGACTTGAGCTTGTGAGCCATGGGTTCTTAGCCAACCTTGAGGTCCGACCTACTCTCTTTGACCAAATCAAGAAAGCTCAGAAAGGGCATGAAAGCATTGAAGGAATTAAGCGCAGGATGGAACGTGAAGAAGTGCCTGGGTTTTTGATTGATCAGCAAGGTGTGCTATGGTATGATGGCCGTCTATGCGTCCCTAGTATCGAAGAGTTGAAGCAGCTCATTTTGAAGGAGACCCATGATACTCCCTACTCGATTCACCCAGGAGGCACCAAGATGTACCAAGACTTGAAGGAGCAGTTTTGGTGGCATGGAATGAAGCGAGAGATAGCATTTTATATTGCCCGATGCGACGTCTGTCAGCGTGTCAAGGCTGAGCACCAAAGACCTGCGGGTCTGCTGCAACCCCTGAAGGTGCCCATGTGGAAATGGGAAGAAGTTGGTATGGATTTCATCACCGGCCTGCCAAGGTCAAACCGGGGACATGACTCTATCTGGGTCGTTGTTGATCGCCTAACCAAAGTCGCGCACTTTATTTCGGTCAAGACCACCCACAATGGTAGAGAACTCTCTGATCTTTATATCTCCAGGATTGTAAGTTTGCATGGGGTACCCAAGACCATCGTATCTGACCGTGGTACTCAATTCACATCTCGTTTTTGGGCAAAACTCCATGAAGCCTTAGGGACCAAACTTTCATTTAGCACATCCTATCATCCGCAGACTGGAGGTCAAACCGAGAGGGTCAACCAGATTCTGGAGGATATGCTCCATGCATGCGTCCTATCTTACGGAGCTAAATGGGAGGACTGCTTGCCATTTGTCGAATTCTCCTACAATAATAGCTACCAAGCTAGTCTTCAAATGGCCCCTTTCGAAGCCCTATATGGCCGTAAATGCCGGACCCCTCTCAACTGGTCAGAGACTGGAGAAAGCCAAGTATTCGGCCCCGATATTATCAAGGAAGCCGAAGAACAAGTTCAACTAATCCGAAACCGATTGAAGGCTGCTTAATCTAGACAGAAGAGTTATGCGGATTCTCGATGAAGACCCCTTACTTTCCAAGTAGGAGATTTTGTCTATCTCTGAGTGACTCCACTCAAGGGCATGCAGCATTTCCACGAGAAGGGAAAGCTTGCACCCCGCTACATCGGCCCATACAAGATCCTTGAACGCCGAGGAGAATTGTCCTACAAGCTAGACCTACCTCCGAAGTTGTCCGAGTTTCACGACGTCTTCCACGTCTCCCAGCTTCGCAAGTGTCTCCAAGCCCCTAACCAACCCAAGACCTTCAAGGAAGTTGACCAGGATACCATTGACCTCAACCACGACTTGACCTACCGCGAGAGGCCCATTCGTATTCTGGAAAAAGATGTCCGTCTCACCCGTAGACGGAAGATCAACATGTACAAGGTCCAATGGAGTAACCATACCAAAGATGAGGCCACGTGGGAACGTGAAGATTATCTTCAGCGAGAATTTCCCAAGTTACTCAACGCTTAGCTACGGAATCTCGGGACGAGATTCTTTTAAGGGGGGAAGGTCTGTAACAGCCCACTTTTTGTAATGCTTATTTAGACCAAGTAATGCTTTATTTAGGGGAAACTAAAACTTTTTAATTAAGATATTGTATGTATGTGTGCATGATCTCATGTGCTTGAGTATGGTGCTATAAGAATCTTTTGTTTCAAAACTCTCTTCTGGAATTCTTACAAGGGTGAATTATTGGTATGTGTTGTCTTACAAATTATTTGAATTCCAATTCAAACCTAGAGAAAATAAACCTAGGACTTGCTTGCTTATTTTGCACTATGATTTCAAGTGCATGTGTGTGTATCACTTAAATTCTTTTTCCTTCCAATTCCAATTAAACTTGTTGCATGAATGCATGGAAGTGTGCTATGATTTCATGCCATTACCAAACCTAGGGAATTAGAACCCTAGCACCCACAATCTCTTTATTTCTTTTGTTTAAACTTTATTTCTGCACACTATATTGGAAAATAGGAACTTGATCAAAACCCTATTTCCACTCGGCCAAAAATATTGAAACTTGGTGGATGCCTTGTTATCCATCTAAAAACACTTTTGAACCATTCATCACCACCATTGGATCAAAACTTTGCACTTTTCAAATTCAAATGAAATTTGGCCGGATTCACCAAATCTTATTCTTTTCTTTTTCTTTCTTCCTATTTTCTTTGCAAACTCGACCAGGAGACATCCTAGCCGGCTACCCTCTCTCCCTCTCTCTTATTCTCCTTGTCTTATCCACTTGGACACAAAGGAAGGGGGGAGCCCGAGGCAATCTTGCCAAGATCACACCCCTCTCCTCTCTCTCACCCTAGCCCTCTCCAACCCCCAACCAGCATCAAGCAGCTGCCCAAGAGAGTGCCAAGGCCCCACCTGCAAGCCACACGCCACCCCTACCTCACCCCTTCTCTCTCTCGAGGCCCGAGGCCACCTCGAGCACGCTCGTGCCGACCAGGGCGCAGGAGGCAAACCAGCCCCTGCCACCACGCCACCAGCGACCCCCAGCCACCGTTGTCGATGCCCAATGGCCTGCTGCCGCCCACGCCGCCCGTTGGCCGTCCCCTAGCCCGCGCTCTGTCCCCTCCCGTGCACGCTCTGAACACCAAGAGCGGCATAGCCGTTCCGAGGCGTGCACACACCTTTTCTCCGTGCAATGCACGTCACCCAGCACGGCATCGAAGCCCCAGCAACGTGCCATCCTCGCCCAGCGTGCTCGCCCACCTGAACCTCCCGGCCGTGTCACGAAAACGTTGCGCGACCACTGAATCCGTGCGTCTAGCCATTGGCACAGCAGGCGCCCGAGCTTCGCGACCACACCACTGGACTAGGACCACAACGCCGTCCCTAGCACGCCGCCCAAACCCTCCAATCGCTTCCATCAAGTGCACCCTAGACCGAGCCCGTCGCGAGCGGATAAGAACCCCGCACCCCCTCTCCTCGCCTCTCTCTCGCCATTTCCCCCTCTCCGCACTTCCCTCTCCTCTGCAAGCCCGCACGCACCTAACCACCTTCTTCCTCGCCGTGCCCAGCCTTAGCGAGCTCGCCGGAGAATCACCGAAGCCGGGGAAAGAGAAGAGGAAGGTTGTCGTCACCTGCGACATCGCTGGCCTCTCTCCTCCCAATCTCTAGCTTCCTAGATCTCTCCTGCATCTAACGCTACACTTTTTGTGCCCTAGATCTACCGGTAGCCGACGCCATCGCTGACCTCGCCGGAGCATCTGGAGGAGAAGGAGCAAGCCCAGGACCGCGCCGCTTCGACGTTCACCTCTCCGACAACCTCGCTGACCTTCTCCGACCTACCGCAGCCAAATGCCACCGCCAGATTGATGCCAAGCCACCCCAGGTGAGCGCCGGTGAGCCCCAACCAAACCCTAGCCCTTGCCGACGCTCTCGTTTCTGTCGCGGAGACGACGAACGCCAGCCGTCGATCGTCACTTAATCGGACGGCTGAAATTGGCGCGTACCAATTCGGCCTCCCAGAGGCGCTGACGGCGAGGTCCCGCCTGCCAGTCGTTTGAAAATCCCCCTCCCGCGCGCGTCACTGCAGATCTGGGCTGGATCTGTTCCGCTTCGGCCCGTTTCGGGCAGATCTGGGCCGTGAACTTTTTTTTTTGAAATGCCCTGGTAAATTTGATTATTCTGTGAACTTTGAAATTCAATAGAAATTGATCTGTGCATGCAAATGATGTGATTCAAAATTCTGTGAGTAGCTTAAGACAATGTCTTTCAGATGGCATAGGTCCCATGATTTTAGGAGCAATGTAGATTAATTGATAAATAGTATTGTATTATTAGCCTCTTTTTCCTACTTAATTGTAAATCTTGAGTTTGGTATAATGAAAATGAGTGAAACCAATTTTCAGTGATAGCTTATCCATATACTTTGCTTGACTCACTGGTTTTGCTATTTTAGGACCTACATTCTTGCAGTAGTATTTAAAATGGCATTGTGTGCAATTAATCTTAGGAAAATCACTAATGTCAGTAGGAAAGGAATTTTGTACTGAATCCAACTTTGTTGGATCATGTTCTGGAAGGGATTTCCAGAGCACTTTACCTCGTATTTTTCAGAGATTCATAGAATATATGAGGATTATTTTGGGTGCCCTAGTGATATTTCCTATTGATTAATTCATAGGAAATTAACCACAATTTGTTTTTCAGTAAATCCAACTTTGTTAGGTTCTTAAGATTGTTGTCAACCTGCAAGTATGATAAGTGTGCTATTTGATTCATTGTATGCCTGCATGCTTGAATTGGTTGCTAGGTGGTTGTAATCACATCAAATAGAAACCCTAGTTTCTGATAAGATTAAATTGTTAATTAAGAACCTTTAAAGTATTGTTTGCTTTCTAAACTTGTTTGCTTCTGATACTCTTTGATAAGATGGTATGGAGTGCTGCATTGCTTGTGACTTGTGTATGCTTGTTTATTTATTTGTGCGTTGTTATATTTTTCCGGCGATAGAATCAAACGAGGAGTGTACCGAAGAAGGTGAAGTGTACGAGTATCAGGACGAGGAGGACCAGGGACAAGCCACCCAAGGCAAGCCATCTAACTTGATGCATATCTGAACTCCTATTTACACATTGCATGTCTCCTTCTGTTTCAATAAAGTGCATGGATTTATATTGCTATAGTTCCTGTAGCAATTATCGTTGACTCAGGCTCCGCGAGTCAAATTGTTATCATCCATCGAGATGACCCCCTTTGTTTACCTATTCCATTACCCCTGGAGTAGTGGCTTGTTGGTTAGCAACAATGCCTTTGATAAACCTTCTAGTGGAGCTAAAACTCTAGGATTGGGAACACTCAAAGAAAGTTTACAAAAATGTTTCCGAAAACCTTGGGGTAGTACCTACCCCACTGAAATGATTTCGAAAATGGTTTTGATCAAAATGGAGGACAAGGAGATGGTGGTTTTCATATGACATTGGTGATCACTAGGTGTTCGCTCAGAACAATTAAACCGTGCAACCACATTACCTCGGTATGGGATGGGGCTTAGTCCGAAGTTTATTTGCTTTAGTGCGGTGAGCCTCATACTATATAAGGGTCTGTAGGACCCCGGAATCCGGATTGCCGCCAGACTATGGGAAATAGTAAATCAGGATCCATTGGGATTTATCCGGCCGGAAGACACTTGGGTTTCTCCCGCCGTGGCACTGGAACTACGCTCGGCAGAGGTAGACGGCCAGGGTTTGCCGGGGATGTATACTCCACAGGGTAGGCGCCAGTATTAAGGTGAATAGATGGAAGGCCATGATCGATTATCCGAACACCGCATACTTGTGTATGATGGACCGTGGTGGTATCCCGGCGGATTTATCGGATGGTGTGGGTAAAGTGTACAACCTCTGCAGAGTGTAAATCTATTCGAATAGCCGAGTCCTCGGTCATGGACGGTTGGGACGACCGTTGCCTAGCCCAATGTCGGGTTTGTTTTCAAAGGTTGATTTCGGAAAAGTGGAGAAAGGTGCCGGATGGAGTACTCGGAGGGTACTGCCGTGGCACGTATTTGGTTCGGAGTACTAGCAGGGTACTGCCGAAGGTTGAAAGTGGTCATGTGCGATTGACCGGAATTAGTAAGAATGGTGGTCATGTTTGATTGACCCCGGCTCTTCTCTTAAAAATGAGTTCCCCCTTTCCTAGTGCTTTTACTAAAGATGCTTTACAAAAACTCTTCTTTAATAAGGATATAGAGATGTCGTATGACATGCTATATCAACACAAGAAAATATAGATAGGGTTAAACACTAGCCTCAAACCAACTTTTCTTGCTACAGCCAAATAGCATGCAACTTGTCCCCTCTTAGATGGTTTGCGAGTACAATTTCAAAATGTACTCATGGCTTTGTCCCTGGCTATTAACTTGGCCAGATTATGAAGACTACGAAGATGATGGTGAGGAGTTCGACGACGCCGGTGCGAACTAGGATCTGTCTCCCGGTCAGTCGCTTGTAGGGTAGAGGCATGACCTGGGCTACCTACGCTCTTGGTGTTTCCGCTGCTATGTTTAGTGAACTTGCCCTGCGAGGCATTTGAATTCGGCCAAGTGGCCATGTAAGACTAAACGACTTATTTATGTAATGGATGATGTACTCTGTAATGTCAACTCTGTTATGTGGATTCATGACGGTCTTCCTGGGATCATGAATTGTATGCATAACAGAATTTCAGATGGTAAACCGGGGTCCCCACATTTCGCCTTGATTTTTGTTCAGATCTTGTTTTATCTTTCCACCAAGGTGTATTTTGACCTCTGGTCCATGTTGGTTTTCCTCAAAAGAGTTTCCTCAAAAAGGTTTTAATGGTGTTGGAAAAGAGAAAAAGCTTTATGCAAAAAAGTGGTACAATAAGGAGCTTGTGTAGACTGCGGCCTAGGCTTTTTCATGTCATGCTTGATGTCTTTTTGATAGTATGCTTAGTGGTTTTGCTATAGCATGACTAGTCTCAAATAACTGAGATTGCTTAATGAGCCTTTGAAAAAATCATGCGTTGTTTTTATCGTTTGGAAGCATTATTTTGGTTTTCTCCTTGATGCTTTATTTGGGTTGACTTGGCGCATGCTCACACATGTTAGACTCATCCAAAGTCACCAATAGCCTCTATGATCATTTAGTTTTTGACTTTTGATGCCATCTTATGCTTCTTTTAATGTCGCTTTGTCGCTATGCATGATTATGGCCGTTATTGCTCTCTTAGTTGGTCGCTCCCAGTCTTTTGCTAGCCTTCATTTTGTACTGAGTATGAGCTCTACTCGTGCATCCAACTCCTAAAAACCAAGTTTGCCATTGTGTCCACCATACATACCTATTAGCAATTTGCTATTCCAAAGTACATTTGACTTGCTTTTATCTACTCTTCAAATTAAACTCTCACCAGTGTTATGCGAAAATTGGTCAGTAAAGCTCTCACGAACCGGAAGGCACACTTTACTTTTTCTCGTTCTTAAAAATTTGACATTGTGGTCTCTTATGTTGAGTTGTTATGCTTGCAAGTTGTAAGTTAGAGACTAGCCCAACCATGCCGTCATGGGGCAAGCTTTTAACATTGCACTTCTTATTTGCACTACAAGAGATATAGCCTGTAGAGACATTACTTTTGGTAGCTAGAGACATTATCATTGCCTCTACAGTATAGTAGAGGCACTTGGTCAAGTGTCACATAAGTGCCACTACATGCAGTGTCCCTAGGACTAAAAGACATTTCCATAATGTCCTTAGTTATTATAGGACATTTCATAGAGGCACTTTATATTGTCTATACATCTATAAGACATTAGTAAAGACATTCATTATGTCACTGTTCATATGGAAAAATAATTTATAAAAACATTGGTAGCAGTCCTTGAACTGAAGACCTTCGAGTAAAGGCCATACTAACCCAACCACTTAGCCTCACATAGCTTCTTGTTAAAAAACATTAGAAAATTCTTATGATACTATATTACATCCCTAAAAATGCCTCTACAGAATGTAAATAGTGTCTCAAACTGTGTCTCTAACTATGATGTAATGCCACTTTATGAAGTGTCTTTAAAAATGCCTCTACATGATTTCTTATGGCACTAATGTAGTGCCTCATACAATGCCTTTTAACACTCATTTGATACTTATGAGATAAATGTCTCAACTAGTGTCTCTACATTTAAGACACTCTGCCTTGTGTCTATAAGAAGTGTCCCTACTTCAGTGAAAGTGTCTCTACATAATTATTTAACAAATTTATAAAGGCAAATCATAAGCGCCTCTAGAGAAATGCCGCTACAAGCAGTTTTTGTTGTAGTGTTGAGTTGATATTGTGATCTTTTGTTTATGGATGCCCGCGGTGTAAAATGAATTGGGAATCTTGCGGGATCATAGAGTTTGTATATGTGTTAGGGAAACGCCTGGGCCGCCAATCTAAGCCATGCATAATTCATGGTGGAAATTTGCAGCATACCCATAGTGGACATTCGACGACGCATCTCAAAATAAAAAGCTAAACAAATGGTAAATAAAAGAAATGTCGAGGTGTTCATTGTCTGCTTGTCCTGTCATTTTGATATGGGCTTGTTCCATGTCATCGGGCACGGAGGTACCCCATTGGCGGTTCTCGATGATACATATATACTTACAATGACAAGAGCCTTGCTTGGGACTCTAAGTAAAGTAGCATGAGGTTTGGGTACTCGTATTCACGGGACACGAGGTTTTCAACTTATGATTTGTCAAGCATATGCATCATAATTGTACTCGCATTAACTTTAACCATTCAAGATGCTTATGATGGGGGCAATGAGAGCTCAAAGCCGGTAAGTACCATAATTTTTGAAGGTTTATAAAACTTGCAATCACTGCTTCCCTCCGCGAAGGGCCTTTCTTTTACTTTTATGTTGAGTCACCACCTTCTATCTTTATGCACCATTACGAGAGCATAGTTGTCATTCTTAGTATAATGTGCATTGTCCCAAAGTTTTCATTGATTGATTCATATTGTTGGTTTCACTTGTTCTTAAATTACTTGTATCTAGTCGCCCTCTTAAACTTGAAGGTGTCCTATGCATTTATGTTTTGCTCTCCATGAAGGACAAGCTGAAAACCATTTGTATGTTTTTCCTTATGACTTGAACACACGTTTGACTTTCATTGTTTCATTTTTGTGATCTTTTGTTTGTGTTCATTTTCATGTTATAACATGGTTGCTAAGTTTCTATTATCAAGATTATGTCTTTCATGCCCATGTTTTAAGTTCTTTGATCTCAGCACTCAATGCTTTACCTATATGATCAAGATTGTGATGGTGCATGTCACCTCAAAAATTATTTCTTTTGTTATCACTTACCTACTCGAGGACGAGCAGGAGTTAAGCTTGGGGATGCTAATACGTCTCAAACGTATCTATAATTTTTCATGCTCCATGCTTGTTTTTACACCATTTGCCTTGTGTTTCGTTACACTTCGTGGCGTTTTTCCCAGAACAGTTCCGCAGCGCCGCCGCCGTCGAAGACAAATTTCGGGGGACAGAAGTCTCTATTCCGGCACCCTGCCGGGACGGGGAAGTGCCCCCGGAGCCATCTCCATCGATCTCCATCGCCGTCTCCGCCGTCTCCATCGACCTCACCGCCATCTCCATCAACCTTGCTGTCTCCTATGATGAGGAGGGAGTAGTTCATCCCTGGGGCTGAGGGCTCTACCGGTAGCTATGTGGTTCACCTCTCTCTCCCATGATGTGATCTCTATGTGATCATGAGCTTTGTATCATGTTGAATAAGTAGATGCTACTCTTCATCATTATGTGTACTCTAGTGGTGTTATTAAAGTAATCTATTCCTCCTGCCATGGTGTAATGGTGATAGTGTGTGCATCATGGTGGTACTTGGTCTAGGCTACGATTGTGATCTCTTATGGATTATGAGAATAATTATCACTATGATAGTATTGAAGTGATCTATTCCTCCTTTCATGGTGTAATGTTGACAGTGTGTGCACCGTGTTAGTACTTGGTCTAAGTTGCAATAATATTTATCTTGAGTTGTGATTTGATTTGGATATCTCTATGAGTGGTGTTTGTCAAGTACTTGATGAACTTTAAGGGGTGCTTCTGTAGCCACTACGCAATGATTAGTGTTATTCAATAGGAGAGTAATTCAGAGTAGCATAGTGAAGAGAAGTTATTTATTTGTTCAATTATGTTATATTTGTTGGGAGTGTGTCTACTAGTGAAAGTATGATCCCTAGGCCTTGTTTCCAAGCTTTGCATACCGTTTACTTGCTGTTTTGTTACTTGTTTGCTTGCTGCCATTTTTATTCCAGATTGCATTTACTACTTATAATCATCTATACCACTTGTATTTCACTATCTCTTCGCCGAACTAGTGCACCTATACATCTGACAAGTGTATTGGGTGTGTTGGGGACACAAGAGACTTTCTGTATCGTAATTGCAGGGTTGTTTGAGAGGGATAGCTTTGACCTCTTCCTCCCTGAGTTCGATAAACCTTGGGTGATCCACTTAAGGGAAACTTGCTGCTGCTCTACAAACCTCTGCACTTGGAGGCCCAACACTGTCTACAAGAACAGAAGCGTGTGTAGACATCAGTGGCTCAAAGATTTCCTTTAGATCATTGATGATCTCATCTGAATCGTGGTTTCCTAGAAACCCCTCATCTTGGGATCCATCATGGTGATGATCGCGGTCTGAGTTATGATGTAAAAATCGCGTCTATCATGAAATGCATCATCCTCAGCCTGGTCCGCATCTTCACCAGGTGGCGGCCCCAATGGCTCTAATATCGTGTGAAGTGCGTCATACTGATGGATCGTGCTCCTTAAGCATAGGTACCATTTAGTGAAATTTGCCCCATCGGGCCTAAGGATTCCTCCGTCAAAAGTGCATGAAATTGATGTAGGCATTCATCTACACAAATTTGCAAAGGTATAAATATTAAGTTCATAATATGAGTTCAATTTTATTAAACATATTTTAATTAATTAATTAGAACTCCCACTTAGAACAACATCCCTAAAACTGTTCTAGTGATTACACGGTCCCCATCCACAATACCGCCCCTGATCGTCATAGCCGGTGATATAATTTTAAAGGTAGACAAAACTATGTCAATCGCACCAATTTTGCGACCCATGCTTGACCTTTCGGTCTCCGTGTTCCAAGGCCATGTCTACACATGCTAGGACCGCCAAAATAACTTTAGTGTTTTTGTGTGGCACATGCATGGCTTGTAGCCCCCGATCGTCACAGCCGACTTCATATCAAAGAACCCGTCTTGGTGTTTGCACACTTAAGGGAGAACACAATTATTTGGTATTTGATTAGGGATTATCTTATTTTATGCTACCATCGTGTATCAAGATACTAGCACAAATAATATTCACACAATGACATCAAATATAAATAATGTGTGATATGATATGGTTCTTCATCGACACGCTTGATCTCCATCGAGCGATCCGGCATGATCTCCATCTTTCACTAGTACGGCACCAAGTCCACGGTGCCATCGTCGTGAAGCTGTAGTTAGTATAACATAACTTACCATATCGACCATATCACATGTAAGCAAAACAATAAAAAGGTAAAAAGATTAGAAGTGAGAGACTCCCCTTGCAGAAATCCTCTTTCTCCCCGGCAACGACGCCACAAAAATGCTTGTTAGTGATATGTCCATTATGCATCACTATTTTATATCATAATTTACTGTTATTCATTAATATATTTCATATTTAAAGATGATACTTATGTTGTTTCCTCTGTTTTCGCATGTTTGATGATTATTGGAGAACTTCCTGCCGGAGTCAGGATTCTGCTGGAAAACGGACCGTCAAGACACCATATTTCTGAAGATCAGCAATTCCAAGAAAATACCTAGATATTCATATTTCATCAGAAGACGAAAGTAGCCAGAAGGAGAGAGCGAGGGGACCAGCCAGGGGCCCACACCACCAGGTGGTGCAGGCTAGGCCCTGGCCACGCCACCCAGTGGTGTGGCCACCCTGGCCCACTTCTGCCAGTGCCCCCTCGCGTATATTATCATCCCCGAAAACCTAAGACAGAAGGGGGGATCAGCGATAGACTCTGCCGCCTCTGCGGGGCGGAAAACACCGAGAGAGAGAAAGCTCTCTGGCAGGCAGAAATCTCCTGGGGAAATTCCTTCCCGGAGAGGGGAGATCGTCGCCATCGTCATCGCCATCAATCTAGGCTTCATTGGGATCATCATCTTCATCACCATCATCACCAGCACCTTCATCTGCACCATCACCACGCCATCCCGCTGTAACATCTTGGGTTGAATCTTGTCCAATTCTTAGGGGAAACTTTCCCGGTGTTGATTACTCTTGTAGTTGATGCTATTGAGTGGAACCATTGAATTAAGGTTTATGTTCAGATTGTTATTTACCATCATTTCACCTCTGGTCATGATCCATATGATGTCTTGTGAGTAGTTCGTTTAGTTCTTGAGGACATGGGAGAAGTCGAGATGTTAGTAGTGAAACTATGTTGAGTAATATTTAATGGTTTGATATTTATATGTTGTGGTGCTATTCTACTAGTGGTGTGATGTGAACGTCGACTACATGATACTTCACCTTTATGGGCCTAGTGGAATGCATTGTGTATTTGGCTACTAATTGTGGGGTTGCCGGAGCGACAGAAATCTAAACCCCCATTAGGAAACCATTGCACCAGGGAGTGTAGGATCACAGAGTTTAAGGCTATGGATAGATTTATCTTAATTACTTTCTTGTAGTTGTGGATTCTTGCAAGGGGTATAATCACAAGTGTGTATTAGTCCAAGTTGGTGTAGTGCACTAGCATAGGTTCAACCCCATAACACTTATCAGACCAATGAAGATTACTTAGCTGCATGAAGCGAAAGCACTCGACAGAAACTCCTGTGTGTCCTCAGGAACATTTGGTAATCATAATTTACACAACCGGCTTGTCCTTTGCTCTAGAAAGGATTGGGCCACTTGCAGCAATTATTATTATTGTCTTTTATTTACTCGTACTTTATTTATTTGCATTACCAAATACCCCTGAAAACCCGTTTGCTAGTATTTACAGTGAATCCTTGATCAAAACTGCTTGTCAACACCTTCTGCTCCTCATTGGGTTTGACACTCTTATTTATCGAAAGTACTACGATACACCCCCTATACTTGTGGGTCATCAAGGCTATTTTTTGGCGTCGTTGCCGGGGAGTGAAGCGCTATTGAAGAGGTAACTTTCGCTGTGAGTATTGTTTTTATTTCTGTCTTTTATTTTATTTTGCTATGGAGAAGTCTCCATTTGGTTCCCTATTTGGGAATACCACTGCTACTATTATGGTAGTGGATGAACCACCGCCTGCTCAATTAGATCCTTTTAAAATACCTATGAAAATTGTTGAACGTTGATGGCGTGTAGATGTCCGCCCAGTTGGGAACCCCAAGAGGAAGGTATGATGAGCACAACAGCAAGTCTTCCCTCAGTATGAAACCAAGGTTTATCGAACCAGTAGGAGAAAGAACCAACTTCCAAAGGTTGATGCTCGCTAGCTTCACGACAGCTCCAGACAATTTATATATAGCGCCTTGTCTGGGGCATAGCTTTGCACCAGCAGCAACATGGAACCTGCACACAACACAACCAAGTACTTTGCCCCAACTTACAGTGAGGTTGTCAATCTCACCGGTTTGCTATAAACAAAGGATTAAGCGTATCGAGTGGTAAAAGATAGTAGTTTGCAAGAATGTAAATAAAGCGAGTAAATGGTAAATGGCAATAAAAATGTAAAAGAATGGACCGGGGTCCACAGTTCACTAGAGGTGTCTCTCCATAAGATAAATAACATGATGGGTAAACAAATTACAGTTGGGCAATTGATAGAATAAAGCAAGCGTGCAAATGTCATGAGTATCACTATGAGATTCACTTGGGCATCACAACATAATACATAGATCGTAATCCAACTGCATCTATGACTAATAATCCACCCGCCGGATGTCATCCGAGCAACCGTTGGGTATTAAGTTGCAAGCAACAGATTATCACTTTAAGCAAAGTGTGTAATGTAAACAATACAAATGTCCTTGAACACAAGATTGTTGTTTTCTCCCTAGTAGCAACAACACATCTACAACTTTAGAGGTTTCTGTCACTCCCCCAAGTTACTAGAGGCATGAACCCACTATCGAGCATAAATACTCCCTCTTGGAGTCACTAGCATCTACTCGGCCAAGATATCTACTAGCAACAGAGAGCATGCAAGATCATAAACAACATAGAGATAACATAAAGATGATAAATCAATAGATCAACTTGACAAAGTACCAATATTCATCGGATCCCAACAAACACAACATGTAGAATTACACAACAATGATCTTGATCATGATAGGCAGCTCACAAGATCTAAACATAAAGCACATGGAGGAGATGACATCCATCTAGCTACCGCTATGGACCCGTCGTCCAAGGTAGACTAATCACACATCACTCCGAAGGCACGTATGGTGATGAAGAAGGCCTCCGGCGGTGATTCCCCTCTCCGGCAGGGTGCCGGGAAGAGCTTCTGGACCCTCCCGATCTCACATCGATGATGGCGGCGGCTTGCAGTATGTTTCATGGAAAATCGATCGGGTCCTTAGGGTTTTTCCCGTCGAGGGGAATATATAGGCGAAAGGGCAGCGTCAGGAGGTGGGCTAGGGGCCCACACCATGCCCTGGCGCGGCCAGGGGGTGGCCCGCGCCATGGGGGTGTGGCCGCCTCCTAGCTCCCCCCCGTCTCAGCTTTGGACTCCGTCACGCTTCGGGAAAATAGGAACTTTGGCTTTTTTCGTCTAACTCCGAGAATATTTCCTGTGTAGCTTTTCTGAAACACAAAATAACAGAAAACAGGGAACTGGCACTGTGACATCTTGTTAATAGGTTAGTTCTGGAAAATGCATAAAAACGCCACGAAGTGTAACAAAACACAAAGCAAATGGTGCATAAACAAGCTTGGAGCATAAAAAAATATAGATACATTTGAGACGTATCAAGCATCCCCAAGCTTAACTCCTGCTCGTCCTCGAGTAGGTAAGTGATAAAAACCAATAATTTTTGAGGTGACATGCACCATCACAATCTTGATCAACAATGTAAAGTATTGAGTGTTGAGATCAAAGTACTCTAAATATGGGCATAAAAGATATAATCTTGACAATAAAACTTAGCAACCATGTTATAACATGAAAAGTAACACAAACAAAAGATCATGAGTAATGTTTCATTGAAAGTCAAGTATGTGTTTCGAGCATATAGAAAAACATAGCAAAGTGGTTTTCAGCTTGTCCTTCATGGAGTAGCAAAATATAAATGCATAGGACACCTTCAAATTTAAGAGGGCGACTAGATACAAATAATTTAAGAACAAGCAAAATCATAATCATGAATCAATCAATAATAAATTTTGGGACTATGCACATTAAACTCAGAATGACAACTATGCTCTCTTAGACGGTGCATAAAGGTAGAAGGTGGAGACTCAACATAAAAGTAAAAGAAAGACCCTTCGCAGAGGGAAGCAGTGATTCAAGTTTTATAAACCTCCAAAAATTATGATACTTACTAGCTTTGAGCTCTCATTGCCCCCATCATAGGCATCCTGAGTGGTTAAGGTTAATGCGAGTACAATTATGAAGCAGATGCTTAACAAATCATAAGTTGAAAATCTCGTGTCCCGTGAAGTACGAATACCCAAACCTCATGCTACTCAACTTTGGTCCCAAGCAAGTTCTTTTCATTGTAAGCATACATGTATCATCGAGAACGCCAACGGGGTACCTCTTGCCCGATGACATGGAACAAGCCCACATCAAAATGACAAGACAAACAGACAATGAACACCTCGGCATCTCTTTTATTTACCATTGGCATAGCTTTTTATTTTGAGATGCATCGTCGAATGTCCACTATGGGCATGTTGTAAATTTCCACCATGAATAATGCATGGCTTAGATTAGCGGCCCATGCATTTATCTAACACATATACAAACTCCATGAGCTCACAAGTTTCCAACTTATTTCACATCGCAGGTATCCATAAACAAAAGATCACGATATCAACTAAATGAGAGAAAGTGCAATGTTGAAAGCTTGCCCCATGACGGCATGGCTGGGCTAACTTCCAACTTACAACTTGCAAGCATAATGTCAACATAAGAGATCCACAATGTCAAATTTATTAAAAGCAATAAAAGTAAAGTGTGTCGTCAGGTTCGTGAGAGCTTTACTGACTAATTTTCACATAACACAAAAAGTTTAATTTGAAGGATAGATAAAAGCAAGGCGAATGTGCTTGGAATAGCAAATTGCTAATAGGTAGATATGGTGGACACATTGGAAAACTTTGGTTTTTGGGAGTTGGATGCACGAGAAGTATTCCCTCTCAGTACAAAAATGAAGGCTATCAAAAGACTGGGAGCGACCAACTAAGAGAGCAATAACGGCCATTATCATGCATAGCGACAAAACATCATTAACCGAAGCATAAAGTGGTATCACAAGTCAAAAACCAAATGATCATAGAGGCTTATGGTGACTTTTTAGAGTCAAACATGTTGTAAGCATGCGCTAAGTCAACCCAAATAAGGCTTCAAATGAGAAAACCACAATAATATGCTCCCATATAATAAAAACAACGCATGATTCTTTCAAAGGCACATTAAGCAATCTCAGTCATTTGAGACAAGTCATGCTACAGCAAAAACTACTAAGCATACTATCAAAATAACATCAAGCATGACATGCAAAAGTCTAAGCCACAGTCTAAACAGGCACCCATTTGTACCACCATAGGCATAAAACTTTTTTCTCTTTTCCAACACCATTCAACCTTTTTATAACCACTCTTTTGAGATGAAAACCACCATAGACCAGTTGTCTAAATACACCTTGATACAAAGATATAACAAGATCTGAACAAAAATCAAGGCAAAAAACAAAAGCTGAACGCAGTACTAGAAAAAGAGAACACTCATTGAACGATAAGAGTGAAAACTAGAGTGTTCTTGGCAATGAAAACATAGCGTGTCTTCTCCAAAAGAAATTTGTTGGGGTCCAACCATTTATTTCAGCAAAAAAAACAAAAGAAAACTCAAAGCGAAAGTAAAGACGCTCCAAGAAAAACACATAGTATACGAAGCAATAAAAATATAGTGTCTTGAAAGGTGACCTGATTTTTGCCGATGAAGAAGGGGTGCCTCGGGGGCATCCCCAAGCTTTGATGCTTGTACCTCTTGGATATTTATTGAGCTTTTGTCCATACTTCATCTCATCGCATCACTCTCCTTTCCCTACACTTGAAAACTTCCTTCATATAAAACTTCACACAATTCTATTAGCAATGTTAGTGTAAGCATGATCATAAATCTACTCTTTTGGTTCAGTTTTAAACTCAATTATAACACCCATTAAAGCATAAGATACTGTAGCAACTTCCTCAAAAGTTCCGTGATCAAAAGAACTCAAAAAGAAAGCGATCGAGAGGCAAACACAACTAGTGGCAGAAATCTGTCAAAACAGAACAGCTGACAAAGATCGATTTTTCTGAGGACCTTTTGTTTCTCACATCGAAAGGTGCAAAACTAATGAAAGTTTGGAAATAACCTGGGGCATGTGCACAAGAAATCGCAGATCAAAAAGACGTTCTGAGAATTTTCACGAATTTGTACGGTGCAGCGCAGAAATCTGTTTCAGGACAGCAACTTCCCCAAATCTTACCGTCCTCCAATTAGAGGTTCTTCTTGGCACAAAAATGAAATAAAAATGGTAAGGAGAGGTCATTACAGTAGTAATAAATTCCAAGAATCAACAAAAAGAAAAAGTACTTAAAGAAAACATTGGGTTATCTCCCAAGAGTGCCTTTCTTTAACGCCTTTGAGCTAGGCGCGGAAAGTGGAAATCAAGTATTTTCAAATGAAGCATTAAGATCAATTATTTCCTCAAGAACACCACTTACCACACTAGGCACTTTAGAAGCCTCTGAAGATGATTCAACCAGCAAGTCACTCTTAGTTGAACTAAAAGTCTTACCAATCTTAAAAACATGATGCGGTTTTAGCACAGACACCTTGGGAACATACATAATTTTTTGCTCTTTTCCAACAAAAGCTTTCTCCTTCTTAAATTTAAGAGAAGAGAAAATTGAACTTAAAGTTTCCATGGACTCCTCTAGTTTACCAATCCTAAGGTTTTGACTATCATGAGTAGTGCTAGCCTCTAAAATAGTGATTCTCTTACCGATACTTTCTATCGATTCATTAACCTGGCTAGCGTTATCAAGGATATTTGGCAAACTCTTATCTAAAGAGCTAAGTTTTTCTAAAACTTCCTCCAGAGTGATCTCAGTTTTAACAATATTAATAGGTGGTACTTCCACTAAACTTTCAATTAAAGTGCATACTTCCAAAGCAGGGTTACCCAGAAAATTACCTCCTGCGAGAGTATCAAGAACGTACCTATTCCAACTAGATATACCAACATAAAAATTCCTAAGGAGGATCATGGTAGAATGCTTCTTTGTACACCTATGATGAGCATTACTAATTCGGTACCAAGCATCTTTCAAACTCTCACCCCCTTGTTCCTAGAAAGTACGAACCTCAACTTCAGGATTACTCATTCTAGCAAGACTAAAAAGTAGACAAGTAAAAATAACAACTATAAAGGAAGTGAATTTTTTGTATTTTTGATAAAAAGATGCAAGCAAAAATAAAATAAAGCAAAACAATAACAAAGTAAAAGATTGAAAGTAAGAGACTCCCCTTGCAGAAATCCTCTTTCTCCCCGACAACGGCGCCAGAAAAATTGCTCGATGACGTGTAGATGTCCGCCCAGTTGGGAACCCTAAGAGGAAGGTATGATTAGCACAACAGCAAGTCTTCCCTTAGTATGAAACCAAGGTTTATCAAACCAGTAGGAGAAAGAACCAACTTCTGAAGGTTGATGCTCGCTAGCTTCACGACAGCTCCAAACAATTTATATATGGTGCCTCGTCTGGGGCATAGCTTTGCACCAGCAGCAACGTGGAACCTGCACACAACACAACCAAGTACTTTGCCCCAACTTACAGTGAGGTTGTCAATCTCACCGGTTTGCTGTAAACAAAGGATTAAGCGTATCGAGTGGTAAAAGATAGTAGTTTGCAAGAATGTAAATAAAGCGAGTAAATGGTAAACAACAATAACAATGTAAAAGAATGGACCGGGGTCCACAGTTCACTAGAGGTGTCTCTCCATAAGATAAATAATATGCTGGGTAAACAAATTACAGTTGGGCAATTGATAGAATAAAGCAAGTGTACAAATGTCATGAGGATCACTATGAGATTCACTTGGGCATTACAACATAATACATAGACCATAATCCAACTGCACCTATGACTAATAATCCACCCGCCGGATGTCATCCGAGCAAACGTTGGGTATTAAGTTGCAAGCAACAGATTATCGCCTTAAGCAAAATGTGTAATGTAAACAATACAAATGTCCTTGAACACAATATTGTTGTTTTCTCCCTAGTAGCAATAGCACATCTACAACTTTAGAGGTTTCTGTCACTCTCCCAAGTTACTAGAGGCATGAACCCACTATCGAGCATAAATACTCCCTCTTAGAGTCACTAGCATCTACTCGGCCAAGATATCTACTAGCAAGGGAGAGCATGCAAGATCATAAACAACATAGAGATAACATAAAGATGATAAATCAATAGATCAACTTGACAAAGTACCAATATTCATCGGATCCCAACAAACACAACATGTAGAATTACACAACGATGATCTTGATCATGATAGGCAGCTCACAAGATCTAAACATGAAGCACATGGAGGAGATGACATCAATCTAGCTACTGCTATGGACACGTAGTCCAAGGTAGACTACTCACACAACACTTCGGAGATAGGCATGGTGATGAACAAGGCCTTCGGCGGTGATTTCCCTCTCCGGCAGGGTGCCAGGAAGAGCTTCTGGACCCTCCCTATCTCGCATCAATGATGGTGGCTGCTTGCAGTATGTTTCATGGAAAATTGATCGGGTCCTTAGGGTTTTCCCATCGAGGGGAATATATAGGCGGAAGGGCGGCATCAGGAGGTGGACTAGGGGCCCACACCATGCCCCGGCGCGGCCAGGGGGTGGCTCGCGCCATGGGGGTGTGGCCGCCTCCTGGCTACCCTTCGTCTCAGCTTTGAACTCCGTCACGCTTCGGGAAAAATAGGAACTTTGGCTTTTGTTTCGTCCAATTCCAAGAATATTTCCTGTGTAGCTTTTTTGAAACACAAAACAGCGGTGCAGGCGCGTAGTTGACGTGGGAAAATGTAGTTAACGTCGGAGCTTCTTCTTCTTCAATCCCTGGCAACGGCGCCAGAAAAATGTCTTGATGCGGCACGGTGTTGATGGTTTTTCACCGTCCAGTTGGGAACCCCAAGAGGAAGGTATGATGAGCACAGCAACAAGTTTTTCCCTCAGAAAGAAACCAAGGTTTGTCAGTCCAGGAAAAAGTCAAACTCCAGAAGGTGATGCTGACTAGCCTAGTAACACTCCAACAGGGGCGCCGTTAACGATTCTTGTTGACTCGTCTTCAACTAGTAGCAACGCGGAACCTGCACACAACACAACCAAATACTTTGCTCCCAACTTACGATGAGGTTGTCAATCTCACCGGTTTGCTTGTAACAAAGAAATGAGCGTATCGAGTGGAAAGCAATAGTAGTATGCGAGTAAAGTAAACAGGTGATAGCAATATAATGGAAATAGGACCGGGGTCCACAGTTCACTAGTGGTGTCTCTCCATAAGATAAAATAACACATGCTGGGTAAACAAATTACAGTTGGGCAATTGATAGAATAAAGACAACGTGCATATGTCGAGAGGATCACTATGAGATTTACTCTAGGCATTACAACAAGATACATAGACCGCCATCCAACTGCATCTATGACTAATAATCCACTTGTGGCGAATCAATCAGAGAACTCCATAAGTATTAAGTTACAAACAACATATAACTGCATTAAACAAAGTGTGTAATGTAAACAAAGCATATGCCCTTGAGCATATGAATGTTGTTTTCCCCCTAGTAGCAACATCACATCTACAACCTTAGAGGTTTCTGTCACTCCCCCAGATTGAATAGAGGCATGAACCCACTATCGAGCATAAATACCCCCTCTTGGAGTCACTAGCAACTACTCGGCCAAGATAGCTACTAACAACGGAGAGCATGCAAGATCATAACCAACATAGAGATAACATAAGATAATATTCAGCACATCAACTCAATCATAACACCAATATTCATCGGATCCCAACAAACACAACATGTAGAATTACATAACGGTGATCTCGATCATGTAAGGCAGCTCACGAGATCTAAACATGAAGCACATGGTGGAGAAGACAACCATCTAGCTACTGCTATAGACCCATAGTCCAAGGTAGACTACTCACTCATCGCGCCGGAGGCAAGCATGGCGATGAAGAAGACCTCCGGTGGCGATTTCCCTCTCCGGCAGGGTGCCAGGAAGAGCTTCTGGACCCTCATGATCTCGGGTCGACGACAGCGGCGGATCGCGATATGTTTCTGGAAAGGTGATCGGGTATTTAGGTTTTTCCCGTTGGGGGGTCTTTATAGGCGAAGGGGCATCGTCAGAAGTGGACCGAGGTGGCCACACACATAGGAGGCGTGGCCTAATCCTGGGCCGCGCTGCCCTGTTGTGTGGGCCCCTCGTGGCCCCACTCCGACTCCTCTTCGGTTCTCTGGAAGCTTCGGTGAATTTCTGGATGTTTGGCTTTTATCTCATCCAATTCCGAGAAGATTTCCTGTGTAACTTTTCTGAAACACAAAAACAGCAGAAAATAGGGAACTGGCACTATGGCATCTCGTTAATAGGTTAGTTCCAGAAAATGCATAAAAATGCCACGAAGTGTAACAAAACACAAAGCAAATGGTGTAAAAACAAGCATGGAGCATCAAAAATTACTGATACGTTTGAGACGTATCAGCATCCCTAAGCTTAACTCCTGCTCCTCCTCGAGTAGGTAAGTGATAACAAAAGAAATAATTTTTGAGGTGACATGCACCTACACAATCTTGATTATATATGTAAGCGTTATGCACTGGGATCAAAAGAACTTAAAACATGGGCATGAAAGACATAATCTTGATAGAAGAAACTTAGCAACCATGTTATAACATGAAAAAGAACACAAACAAAAGATCATGAAAATGAAACAATGAAAGTCAAACATGTGTTCAAATCATAAGGAAAAACATACAAATGGTTTTCATCTTGTCCTTCATGAGAGAGCAAAACATAAATGCATAGGGCACCTTCAAGTTTAAGAGGGCGACTAGATACAAGTAATTTGAGAACAAGTGAAACCAACATCATGAATCAATCAATGAAAACTTTGGGACAATGCACATTATACTCAGAATGACAACTATGCTCTCTTAGATGGTGCATAAAGATAGAAGGTGGTGACTCAACATAAAAGTAAAAGAAAGGCCCTTCGCGGAGGGAAGCAGTGATTGCAAGTTTTATAAACCTTCAAAAATTATGGTACTTACTAGCTTTGAGCTCTCATTGCCCCCATCATAGGCATCTTGAATAGTTAAAGTTAATGCGAATACACTTATGATGCATATGCTTGACAAATCATAAGTTGAAAACCTTGTGTCCCGTGAAGTATGAATACCCAAACCTCATGCTACTCGACTTAGAGTCCCAAGCAAGCTCTTGTCATTGTAAATATATGTGTATCATCGAGAACCACCAACGGGGTACCTCCGTGCCCGATGACATGGAACAAGCCCACATCAAAATGACAGGACAAACAAATAATGAACACCTCGGCATCTCTTTTATTTACCATTGGTATAGCTTTTTATTGTGAGATGCGTCGTTGAATGTTCACTATGGGCATGCTGTAAATTTCCACCATGAATTATGCATGGCTTAGATTAGCGGCCCAGGAGTTTCCCTAACACATATAAAAACTCCATGATCCCGCAAGATTCCCAACTTATTTCACATCGCGAGTATCCATAAACAAAAGATTACGATATCAACTCAAATGAAAGAAGTGCAATGTTGAAAGCTTGCCCCATGACGGCATGGCTGGGCCAATTTCCAACTTACAACTTGCAAGCATAACAACTCAACATAAGAGAGCCACAATGTCAAAATTTTAAAACGAGAAAAGTAAAGTGTGCCATCAGGTTCATGAGAGCTTTACTCACCAATTTTCGCATAACACCAAAAAGAGTTTAATTTGAAGGATAGATAAAAGCAAGTCAAATGTACTTTGGAATAGCAAATTGCTAATAGGTATATATGGTGGACACTTTGGAACAACTTATTTTTTAGGAGTTGGATGCACGAGTAGAGCTCATACTCAGTACAAAATGAAGGCTAGCAAAAGACTGGGAGCGACGAACTAAGAGAGCAATAACAGCCATAATCATGCAAAGCGACAAAGCAACATTAAAAGAAGCATAAGATGGCATCAAAAGTCAAAAACTAAATGATCATATAGGCAATGGAGACTTTGTATGAGTCTAACATGTGTTAGCATGCGCCAAGTCAACCCAAATAAAGCATCAAGGAGAAAACCAAAATAATGCTTCCTAATAATTAAAACAACGCATGATTTTTTCAAAGGCTCATTAAGCAATCTCAGTCATTTGGGACAAGTCATGCTACAGCAAAAACCACTAAGCATACTATAAAAAAGACATTAAGCATGACATGCAAAATCCTAGGCCGCAGTCTACACAAGCTCCTTCTTGTACCACTTTTTTGCATAAAGCTTTTTCTCTTTTCCAACACCATTCGAACTTTTTATAAACAACTCTTTTGATGAAAACCAACATAGACCAGAGGCAAAAATACACCTTGATGCAAAGATATAACAAGATCTGAACACAAATCAAGGTGAAAAAAGAAAGCTAAACACAGTTCTAGAAAAAGAGAACACTCGTTGAAACGATAAGAGTGAAAAACTGAGTGTTCTTGGCAAATGAAAAGCAAGGCAACTACTCCAAAAGGAATTTGTTGGGGTCCAACCATTTATTGCAGCAAACAAGACTAAACAAAACTGAAATCTAAAAACAACTGACGCTCCAAGAAAAATGCATAATGCATGAAGCAAAAAAAAAATATAGTGTGTTGAAAGGTGACCTGATTTTTGTCGATGAAGAAGGGGTGCCTCGGGGGCATCCCCAAGCTTTGACGCTTGTACTTCTTAGATATTTCTTGGGGTAACATGGGAATACCCAAGCTTGAGCTTTTGTCCATTCTTCAACTCATCTCATCATTCTCCAATCCCTACACTTGAAAACTTCCTTCATACAAAACTAAACACAAATCTATTAGCAACATTAGTGTAAGTATAACATTGAATCAACCCCTTTTTGCTTTAGGTTTCAACTCAAAACCACCACATATAAAGAATATACTACTGTAGCAACTTCCCCAAAAGTTCCATGATCAAAAGAACTCAAAAAGAAAGCGATAAAGCGGCAAACACAAATATTGGCAGAAATCTGTCAAAACAGAACAGCTGACAAATGTCGAATTTTTAAAGGATTTTGTGTTGCTCAAATCAAAAAGTGTTCAACTAATGAAAGTTTGGATATAACCTGGGGCATATGCACAAGAAATCGCAGGTCCAAAATATATACTGAGAATTTTCACGAATTTTTACGGTGCAGCAGCGAAAACTATTTCAGGACAGCAACATCCCCAAATCTTACCTCGCTCAAATTAGAGGCTTCTCTTGGCACACAAACGAAATAAAAATGATAAGGAGAGGTTATTACAGTAGTAATAACTTCCAAGACTCAAATAAAAGAAAAAAAAATGAAAGTAAAAATATTGGGTTATCTCCCAAGAGTGCTTTTCTTTAACGCCTTTGAGCTAGGCGCAGAAAGTGTGAATCAAGTAATATCAAGAGATGAAGCATCAAGCTCATAATTTGCTCTAAGAATAGAGTCAAAAAGTAATTTCTTCCTTTTTCTAGGGAAGTGTTCCATACCTTTCTTGAGTGGGAATTGATATTTGATGGTGCCTTCCCTCATATCAATGATGGCACCTATAGTTCGAAGAAAGGGTTTTCCCAAAATAAAAGGACATGAAGCATTGCATTCAACATCCATGACAAGAAAATCAACGGGAACAAGGTTATTGTTAACCATAATAAGAACATCATTAATCCTTCCCAAAGGTTTCTTCTTAGCAACATCAGCAATAGGAACATCATAATAACACTTTTCAAGAGGTGGTAAATCAAGCATATCATAAATCTTTCTAGGCATGATAGAAATACTAGCACCTAGATCACATAAAGCATGGCAATCAAAACCATTAACATGCATATCAATGATGGGTTCCCAACCATCTTCTAACTTCTTGGGAATAGAAGCTTTTTGCTTCAACTTTTCATCCCTAATTTTCATGAGAGCATTGGTAATATGCTTAGTAAAAGCAACATTTAAAGAACTAGCATTAGGAGTCAAAGCAAGCTTTTGCAAGAACAAAATAACTTCAGATATATTGCAGCCATCAACATCAAAATCATTAAAGGAAATAGAGCTATCATCTCCCACACTCCGAAAAATTTCAGCACTCTTTTGAGAAAAAGTTTTATCAGTTTTAGGCTTTTTAACACAAGGAGTGGGAGTTTTCAAAGTAAGAGGATTGCTAGCATTTGGAACAACATCACTAGAGGTAGTAATGGTACATACCTTCATCTTTCTAGCCATCTCATCTTCTCTTTCCCACCTGGCATGCAATTCTGCTAGCATCCTAACATTTTCATCAATTTTAACTTGGATAGCATTAGCAGTGGCAAAAGGATTGTTCCCTTTCACATCATTAGGCAACGCTTTTAATTTCAGAAGTTCAACATCATGAGCAAGGCTATCAACTTTAGAAGCAAGAATATCAATTTTGCCTAACTTTTCCTCAACAGACCTGTTAAAAGCAGTTTGCTTACCGATGAAGTCCTTGAGCATTACCTCAAGCTCGGAAGGCGCGGCCCTAGTGTTGTTGGAGGAATTACCATAAGAGTTACCATAACCATTACCATTGGTAGAAGGATACGGCCTATAATTGTTACTAGCAAAATTGTTCCTATAAGCATTGTTGTTAAAATTATTGTTTCTAATGAAGTTTACATCAACATGCTCTTCTTGAGCAACCAAAGAGGCCAAAGGAAAATCATTAGGATCAACATGAGTTCTATCATTAGAAAGCATAAGCATTATAGCATCAATCTTATCACTCAAGGAAGAGGTTTCCTCAACAGAATTTACCTTCTTACCTTGTGGAGCTCTCTCGGTGTGCCATTCAGAGTAATTTACCATCATATTGTCGAGAAGCTTCATTGCGGCGCCCAAGGTAAGGGACATAAAAGTGCCTCCAGCAGCTGAATCCAATAGGTTCCTCGAAGAAAAATTCAGTCCTGCATAAAAAGTTTGGACAATCATCGAAGTAGTCAGTCCATGAGTGGGACAATTCTTTATCATAGATTTCATTCTTTCCCAAGCTTAAGCAACATGTTCATTATCAAACTGGCTAAACTTCATAATATTGCTACGCAAAGCTATAATCTTAGCAGGAGGATAGTATCTACCAATAAAAGCATCCTTACACTTAGCCCATGAATCAATACTATTTTTAGGCAAAGATAGCAACCAATCCTTAGCTTTTCCTCTAAAAAAAAGGAAACAACTTAAGATTAATAATATCACTCTCCACATCCTTATATTTATACATCTCACATAGCTCAACAAAATTGTTGAGATGAGCTGCAGCATCATCAGTACTAGCACCAGAAAATTGCTCTTTCATAACAAGGTTCAACAAAGCAGGCTTAATTTCATAAAAATCAGCAGCAGGAGCAGGTGGCGCAATAGGAGTGCAGATAAAATCACTATTATTAGTGCTAGTAAAATCACACAACTTGGTGTTCTCAGGAGTAGCCATTCTAGCAAAGCTAAAAGCAGACAAGTAAAAACAACTATAAAGGAAACTAATTTTTTTGTGTTTTTGATAAAATGATGCAAGTAAAAATAAAGTAAAGCAAAACTTAAAACAAAGTAAAGGATGTGTGTGCGAAACTCCCCTTGCAGAAGTCTTCTTTTTCCCCGGCAACGACGCCAGAAAAAGTCTTGCTGGCGGATAGTTGACATGGGAAAATGTAGTTAACGTCGGAGCTTCTTCTTCTCCAATCCCCGGCAACGGCGCTAGAAAAATGTCTTGATGCGGCACGGTGTTGATGGTTTTTCACCATCCAGTTGGGAACCCCAAGAGAAAGGTATGATGAGCACAGCAGCAAGTTTTTCCCTCAGAAAGAAACCAAGGTTTGTCAGTCCAGGAAAAAGTCAAACTCCAGAAGGTGATGCTGACTAGCCTAGTAACACTCCAACAAGGGCGCCGTTAACGATTCTTGTTGACTCGTCTTCAACTAGTAGCAACGCGAAACCTACACACAACACAACCAAATACTTTGCTCCCAACTTACGATGAGGTTGTCAATCTCACCGGTTTGCTTGTAACAAAGAAATGAGCGTATCGAGTGGAAAGCAATAGTAGTATGCAAGTAAAGTAAACAATACGAGTAAAGTAAACAGTGCGAGTAAAGTAAACAGGTGATAGCAATATAATGGAAATAGGACCAGGGTCCACAGTTCACTAGTGGTGTCTCTCCATAAGATAAAATAACACATGCTGGGTAAACAAATTATAGTTGGGCAATTGATAGAATAAAGACAACGTGCATATGTCGAGAGGATCACTATGAGATTTACTCTGGGCATTACAACAAGATACATAGATCGCCATCCAACTGCATCTATGACTAATAATCCACTTGTGGCGAATTAATCCGAGAACTCCACAAGTATTAAGTTGCGAACAACAGATAACTGCATTAAGCAAAATGTGTAATGTAAATAAAGCATATGCCCTTGAGCATATGAATGTTGTTTTCCCCCTAGTAGCAACAGCACATCTACAACCTTAGAGGTTTCTGTCACTTCTCTAGATTAAATAGAGGCATGAACCCACTATCGAGAATAAATACCCCCTTTTGGAGTCACTAGCAACTACTCGGCCAAGATAGCTACTAACAACGGAGAGCATGCAAGATCATAAACAACATAGAGATAACATAAGATAATATTCAGCACATCAACTCAATCATAACACCAATATTCATCGGATCCCAACAAACACAACATGTAGAATTACATAACGGTGATCTCGATCATGTAAGGCAGCCCACGAGATCTAAACATGAAGCACATGGTGGAGAAGACAACCATCTAGCTACTGCTATGGACCCATAGTCCAAGGTAGACTACTTACTCATCGCGCCGGAGGCAAGCATGGCGATGAAGAAGAACTCCGGTGGCGATTCCCCTCTCCGGCAGGGTGCCGGGAAGAGCTTCTGGACCCTCCCGATCTCGGGTCAACGAGGGTGGCGGATCGCGATATGTTTCTGGAAAAGTGATCGGGTATTTAGGTTTTTCCCGTTGGGAGGTCTTTAGAGGCGAAGGGGCATCGTCAGAAGTGGACCGAGGCGGCCACACACATAGGGGGCGCGGCCTAGCCCTGGGCTGTGCCGCCCTGTTGTGTGGGCCCCTCGTGGCCCCACTCTGACTCCTCTTCGGTTCTCTGGAAGCTTCGGTGAATTTCTGGATGTTTGGCTTTTGTCTCGTCCAATTCCGAGAAGATTTCCTGTGTAACTTTTCTGAAACACAAAAACAGCAGAAAACAGGGAACTGACACTGTGGCATCTCGTTAATAGGTTAGTTCCAGAAAATGCATAAAAATGCCACGAAGTGTAATGAAACACTAAGCAAATGGTGTAAAAACAAGCATGGAGCATCAAAAATTATAGATACGTTTGAGACGTATCAAGCGGAAAATAGGGAACTGGCACTGTAGCATCTCGTTAATAGGTTAGTTCTGGAAAATGCATAAAAACGCCACAAAGTGTAACAAAACACAAAGCAAATGGTGCATAAACAAGCATGAAGCATCAAAAATTATAGATACGTTTGAGACGTATCAAATGTGTTATGAATAACTGCTATTCAGGAGATGGAAGTGTCCATCCGGGTGATTATTTACTCTTTATACATAAATTATGCGAGTTGTTTAAGTGTGCAGGTATTTCATCAAGCCAGGTTAAGAGAAAGCTATTCTCTTTATCACTGAAGGGCAGAGCTACGAAATGGTATAGGTTGCTAAAGGATGATCAATCCATTGGCTGGGAGGAAATTGTACCCCTCTTTTATTCCAAATTCTATCCTCCAAGTGAGATTCATAAAGATCAGAATCAAATATATAATTTTTGGCCTCATGATGGAGAGAGTATTGCCCAAGCGTGGGGGAGATTGAAGTCATTAATGCGCAAATGTCCCATTCATGAGCTCCCTAGTAATATTGTTATTAATAACTTCTATGCAAGGCTTACTCTTCACGACAAGGATTTATTGGATGCTTCTTGCTCTGGATCATTTATACATATGAAAGAAGAAGCTAAATGGGATCTTGTTGACCGTATTCAAGAAAATACTGAAGGATGGGTGAACGACAAAGGTAGAAAGTCAGGTATAAATTATGATTATGAATGCATTAAAGCTTTTATGGGAACCGATGACTTTCATAATGTTAGCGCTGTTTATGGTCTTGATTCTCAAATACTTGCTAACTGTTTTAAGGCCTTTGCCTCTTATCTTGATATTCCAAAGAAGGATTGGAACAAGTACCATGCGCCTTATAAAGATACTACTAGTTGTGTTCCTGCTAGAATTACTAAAGTTTGTACTGTTGATCGCATTTTGCCTAAGCCTTATTTTGAGAAAACGCCTTTTCCTGCTAAGGTAAAGGAGCATTCTATGTTAACTAGTGTGCTTAATAAAAGTGCAAAGAAAGCTTTAGAACCTAATGAGCAAATAACTGTTAAGTCTCATGTAGCTATAGTGAAGGACCTTGTTACTAAAAATGTAGAAGATCGGCATATTATCTTTTGTGAAGATGCTTCTAACATTATTTCACATCCTAGTAGATCTAGGAAAACAAGTGTCCTTGTGCTTTTTGTCAGGATTGGTGATCATTGCTATTATAGTTTATGCGACATTGGTGCAAGTTCAAGTGCTATTCCTTATGAGCTTTACAGAGAAATCATGCATGAAATTGGTTCTTGTGAACTGGAAGATATCATTGTGGTTATTCAGCTCGCTAACAGAGAGACTATCTCTCCAATTGGTATTGTTAGAGATGTGGAAGTTTTATGCGGTAAGACTAAATATCCTGCTAATTTTCTAGTACTTGGTTCAGCTGCTAGTAAAACTTGTCCTATTATTATTGGTAGACCCTTTTTGAACACTTGTGGCGCTGTTATAGATTGTACGAAGGAGAAATTTTTGACTAAGTTTGATGGAGAATCTTATGAGTTTAATTTTTCTAAGTTAACCAAAGCTCCTTATGAAACTAAATTGCCTAATGAATATTTTAGAGTTGAACAGCTTGCCTCTATTCTCCTAATGATGCTTTGCAGCAATATATGGAGGATCACGAAAGTGAGATCTTCAGGGAAGAAAGAAATGAGATTGACGAGATTCTTCTTCATCAACCAGAGATGCTTAAACACAATTTACCCATGGAGGATTTGGGTACCACTTTGCCACCTAAGGAAGACCCTGTTTTTGATTTAAAGCCTTTACCTGATGATCTTAAATATGCTTATATCGATGATAAGAAAATATATCCCATTATTATTAGCTCTAAACTTTCAGGGAAGGAAGAAGAAAGGTTATTGGAAATATTGAGGAAACACAGAGGAGTATGGGATATACTCTTGATGATTTAAAAGGGATTTCTCCTACTATATGTTAGCATGCTATTAATATGGAGCCAGATGCAAAGCCAGTTGTTGAACATCAACACCGTTTAATTCCTAAGATGAAGGAAGTGGTAAGAAATGAGGTATTGAAACTCCTTGATGCTAGTATTATTTATCCTATTGCTGATAGTAGATGGGTTAGTCATGTGCATTGTGTTCCTAAAAAAGGAGGAATTACTATTGTGCCTAATGAGAATAACGAGCTTATTCCTCAGAGGGTAGTAGTTGGTTATAGGATGTGCATTGATTTTAGAAAAGTCAACAAAGTTACTAAGAAAGATCATTATCCTTTACCATTTATAGATCAAATGTTAGAGAGGTTATCTAAGAAAACTCATTTTTGTTTTCTTGATGGTTATTCTGGTTTCACTCAGATTGCTGTTAAAAAGCAAGATCAAGAGAAAACCACTTTTACTTGTCCTTATGGAACTTATGCTTGTAGCCGTATGCCTTTTGGTTTGTGTAATGCTCCTGCTACTTTTCAAAGATGCATGTCTGCTATTTTTTATGGATTTTGTGAAGAAATTATGGAGGTATTCATGGACGATTTCTCCATCTATGGAACTTCTTTTGATAATTGTTTGCACAATCTTGATAAAGTTTTGCAGAGATGTGAAGGAACTAATCTTGTTCTTAATTGGGAGAAATGCCACTTTATGGTGAATGAAGGAATTGCTCTTAGACATAAAATTTCTGAAAGAGGTATTGAAGTTGACAGAGCAAAAGTTGAAGCAATTGAGAAAATGCCCTGTCCCAGGGATGTTAAAGGTATTCGTAGTATTCTTGGTCATGCTGGTTTTTATAGGAGGTTTATTAAAGATTTCTCTAAGATTTCAAAGCCTCTTACTAATCTTCTTCAAAAAGATGTACCATTTGTTTTTGATGATGATTGTAAGGAAGCTTTTGAAATTCTTAAGAAGGCTTTAACTACTGCTCCTATTGTCCAACCACCAGATTGGAATTTACCCTTTGAAATTATGTGTGATGCTAGTGATTTTGCTGTAGGTGCTATTCTTGGATAGCACATAGATAACAAGTTGAATGTTATTCATTATGCTAGTAAGACTCTTGATGCTGCTCAAAAGAATTATGCTACTACTGAGAAAGAGTTTCTTGCTGTTGTTTTTGCATGTGATAAGTTTAGACCTTATATTGTTGATTCAAAAGTTACTATTCATACTGATCATGCTGCTATTAGGTATCTTATGACAAAGAAGGATGCTAAGCCCAGGCTTATTAGATGGGTGTTACTTTTACAAGAGTTTGATTTGCATATTGTAGATAGGAAAGGTGCTGAAAATCCTGTTGCTGATAATTTGTCTAGATTGGAAAACATTTCGTTTGATCCTATTCCTGTTAATGATAGTTTTCCAAATGAACAGTTGGCTGCAATAAAGGTAACTTTGCGAGAGAGTCCTTGGTATGCTAATTATGCTAACTTTATTATTTCCAAGTATTTGCCTCCAACATTTATAGCTCAGCAAAGAAGGAAGTTCTTTTATGACTTGAGGCATTATTTTTGGGATGACCCACACTTATATAAAGAAGGAGTGGATGGTATTATGCGAAGATGTGTTCCAGAATATGAACAACAAGAGATATTGAGGAAATGTCATGGTAGTGCTTATGGAGGACATCATGCTGGAGATAGAACTGCACAAAAGGTTCTACAATCAGGTTTTTATTGGCCTACTCTTTTTAAAGATGCTAGAAAGTTTATTTTATCTTGTGATGAATGCCAAAGAGTTGGAAATATTTCTAGACACAATGAGATGTCTATGAATTATTCTCTTGTTATTGAACCATTTGATTGTTGGAGATTTGACTTTATGGGTCCTTTTCCTCCTTTAGAAGGTTATACTCATATACTTGTTGCCGTTGATTATGTTACTAAGTGGGTAGAACCTATACCTACGAAGAGTGCCGATGGTGAGACCTCGTTAAAGATGCTTAAGGATGTTATTTTTCCTAGGTTTGGTGTGCCTAGATATCTTATGACTGATAGAGGTTCTCATTTTATTCATGGCGGTTTTAGGAAGACTCTTGCTAGATATGACGTTAATCATAGAATTGCTTCTGCTTATCATCCCCAAACTAGTGGGCAAGTAGAGCTATCGAATAGAGAGATCAAGTCTATCTTGCAGAAGACTGTTAATAGATCTAGGAAAAACTGGGCTAGCAAGTTGAACGATGCTTTATGGGCTTATAGAACTGCTTATAAGAACCCCATGGGCATGTCTCCTTACAAAATAGTTTACGGAAAAGCATGTCACTTGCCCTTAGAATTAGAACACAAAGCTTTTTGGGCAGTGAAAGAGCTTAATAGGGATTTTAAACTTGACGGTAAAAAAAGGTTGCTTGATTTGAGTTCCTTAGATGAGTGGAGAAGTGAAGCTTATGAGAATGCCAGACTTTTTAAAGAGAAAGTCAAGCAATGGCATGATATGAGAATTCTTAAAAGAGAATTTCATGTTGGTGAGAAAGTTCTATTGTATAGGTCTCGTCTCAGATTTTTTGCAGGAAAATTACTCTCGAAATGGGAAGGACCCTTTATTATTGAAGAGGTATATCGTTCAGGTGCGATAAAGATCGCTTCTCTTAAAGATAATACTACGCAAGTGGTGAATGGGCAAAGACTCAAGCATTATATTTCTAGTGATTCTTATAATGAAGATGTCGATGTTATTCAAGTGGTGACTCTGGAAGAATTCATCAAAGAACATATGTAGGAAACTGCTGAGTTCGTTTTCGAATAGGTAACAGTTCTAGTCAGAAAAAGTTCGCGTTAAACTTTTCTGCTTATACTTTTGTTGTTTTTATTAAATATAAAAAATCACGAGATGAAAACGAGTTGGAAACAGAGCCCGGAGGCTCCACACCACCTGGTGGCGCGGGACCCCTGCTGGCCGCGCCACCCTGTGGTGTGTCCGCCTCGGAGCTTGTTTTCGTCCTGGTTTCCTCATGTGCCTTCGTTACGATGTTTAATTTTCGCCTATATAACCCCCGGATTGCCCGAGGTCTGTATATCGTGTTCTCGTCGTGTTTTTGTTTCGATCTATTTCTGTCAGGAGTTGTTCTTAGTTTTAAAGGCATCATGGCCTCCGCAAGCAGCGACAAGGAGAAGACGCTTTCCGGAGATGATCGCCAAGACCCCCGGTTTAAGGAAGGACATACTGCGGTAGGATCAAGGGCAAGTGAACCTACTTTTGTAGGATTAATTAACATTGGTCGTGCTTTTTCTCACAATATGCAGGGACCAATACCACCAATTCCAGACCTAAGCTCCTTCCCTGCAGCTGAGAAAGACCTTCGGGTCACTGATGAGTTATGCGATAAATACTGAGTTCTGAAGAGGTAGGTAGAGATACTTCAAGAGAAGAACAGCAGGCTTCACAGGATGCTGGAGATTTTTCTTGCCCCAGTTATGATCGCACCATCACCGCCAAAGGAGTAATTCGTCATTGGTATTGGCATCCCCTTGGCTTGTTCCAAGCTTGGGGGAGTGCCGTGGTATCACATCATTACCTTTTACCCATTTACTTTTCAAGTATAGTCATATCATGAGTAGAGAAGTTATGTTATAGAATAGTTTGCAGTGTGGAAGTATCCTCCTTTAGTTGGTTATCTATGTATCCCTTGGTGTGAGTTGCGGTTATGAAATATTAATGAGAAGTCTTATCATTTGCTTTCTGCATACTTTATTTTAGTTTGCAATCTTTCTTATATGATTAGTCTTGTTGATTAGTATTGGTATCACTTTGGGAGCATGAGTAAATCTAGTTAGTTTTGGCAAAACTTAGCAATGGTCAGTAACAACAATACTTTGAGGCTTGGGTAGAAAAGAGGGAAATATTTGTAGATACATCATTTCAGCTTTCCTTCATGATTGGCTCATAAGCATTAGTATTCTCAAGTTAAGATCGTTTGTACTTTCAAGGAAGTTTGCATGATTGTTTTCTATCACATATATGTTTGTTTGTTTCATGCAATTCTTATGCTTGCTACCCAGCCTTACTAGCCAAAAACCTGTACTGAGAGGGAATACTTCTCGTGCATCCAATTCCCAAAAACCAAGTTACTTCTAAAGAGTCCACTATAAATTCCTATGCATGGTATTTCAAGCCATTCCAAGTAAATTTTCATGTGCTACCTTTCAAAAACCTTCAAATACTTCTCATTTTGTGCCACTGTTTTTAGCTCATGAGGACGTAGTGGTTGGGTTTGTTATCTTCCATACTAAATTGAGTACCCCCTCGACTTTCATGCTTCATCTGCTCGTCACTAATTTTGCAAGGGAGCTGGTCAGACCATTATAACAAAAAAAAAGAGAAAAAGAAAAGAAAAAGGCACTTCTCCATGGTATGTGAAAGTTGGTGGGCACCCGATGGAATCAGCTAGCCATGGTTTGTGAAAGGAAAAGTGGGGAGGAGTGCCAAACTATAAAAGAGCACAATTGTGCCAATTAATCAAACATCTCGGAACCGCTCTCACTTGTTTAGTATGGAAGATGGCAAGAACTCCGTTGCTAGTCGTTGACAAAGACAACCACCTCTCAAAACAAACTTTTATCTCTATTTTACAAATGAAAAGCTCTAGCACATGTTTAATCCCTGCTTTCCTCTGCGAAGGGCCAATCTTTTACTTTTATGTTGAGTCAACCTATTCCCTTCTGTCTCAAGCAAGCATTTGAGTTGTTGTGTTTTAATCATCCATATGTTGATTTATTCAATCTTGTTTCCTGTCTTCCTATGTTTAGTATGATGCTTTTATCTGAAAGAATATACCTTTGAAAGCTACCTATGACTGTAAAGAGATTGTTATGATTGAGCATGTGATTTTTGCTTTGTAAGCTCTGATATAAAAGGCTCCGATCGAAATATAAGTATAGTCTGTTCATTGTTTTCTGACCAAGAACAAAAGTTTGCCATCACCAATCATAATTTATCTTGTGCATCTTTATTGTGATTCCCTTTGCTTATTGCAAGTCGAGTTATATGAAGGGAAGTTGCTGTCTATTATGACTTGTGCCTTGGTAAGTGTGATGCTTCTTGTCCGTATTTTGTTTATTGACATTTCACTCCATAAACCTGTGGTCATGTTTACCAAGTTCAGTTTTCACTTGGGGACAAGCGAGGTCTAAACTTGGGGGGTTGATACGTCCATTATGCATCACTATTTTATATCATAATTTACTATTATTCATTGATATATTTCATATTTAAAGATGATACTTATGTTGTTTCCTCTGTTTTCGCATGTTTGATAATTATTGGAGAACTTGCTGCCGGAGTCAGGATTTTGCTGGAAAAAGGACCGTCAAGACACCATATTTCTGAAGATCGGCAATTCCAATAAAATACCCAGATATTCATATTTCATCAGAAACCGAGCTGGGCTTCATCGGGATCATCATCTTCATCACCATCATCACCAGCACCTTCATCTTCACCATCACCACGCCATCCCGCTGTAATATCTTGGGTTGAATCTTGTCCAATTTTTAGGGGAAACTTTCCCGGTGTTGATTACTCTTATAGTTGATGCTATTGAGTGGAACCGTTGAATTAAGGTTTATGTTCAGATTGTTATTTACCATCATTTCACCTTTGGTCATGATCCATATGATGTCTTGTGAGTAGTTCGTTTAGTTCTTGAGGACATGGGAGAAGTCGAGATGTTAGTAGTGAAACTATGTTGAGTAATATTTAATGGTTTGATATTTATATGTTGTGGTGCTATTCTACTAGTGGTGTCATGTGAACGTCGACTATATGATACTTCACCTTTATGGGCCTAGTGGAATGCATTGTGTATTTGGCTACTAATTGTGGGGTTGCCGGAGCGACGGAGAGATAGTATGGCGGGCCGTTCTTGCTCCATATGCGTACGTCTACCACGGTCGGCCGCCAGCGGCGGCCCCCGACAGTGAGCGGCGATGGTCAGGCGGAGGGCTCCATCTGGCTGGCAGGTATCCATCGAGGCGTAGCAGCGCCATATCAGAGCGCGAGGAACGATGAGGCTCCGGCTTCCGCATTCGAGCCAACACGTCCGCGTGAGAAGTGTTGCCATGGATCCCACATGAAGTCGAAATCTGAGGCATCCTTGGCGAGCAAGAGGGAGTCGTGCCAGATAGTTATGAGGCTACGTAATTTTCGGATCTAAACATCGGTATCTAATTTCCTCATTCCTTTTTGTATCTGTGTTGAGTTGGGCTCAACATTAGACCGATTTGGACCGTTGGATGGACGTGGTTTAATGGCTGAGATCGATTGTATCCCAACAAGTTCGTGCCTTTATAAATAGTAGAGAAGAGATAGAGATAGAAAAGTAGAGATTTTGTACTAAGTTAAACATCCAACAACCTTTTTTTTACAAGAACACAACATCAGTATACGCTCGGCGTCCCGTCTCTCCCCACCGCCATCGCCAGGCCCAGTGCATAGCTCTAAGCTTAGCCAGGCCTAAACCGAAAGTAAAGCCTAATCTCTAGCCCATATGGTCGGCAGGCACGCGAGAGCCCGTGAGCAACCAGACCGCAAAGCAAACCCAGATCTCGTGCCCTCTCGTCCACCTCCTCCCCACACTCGACGGGTCCCAAAGCCCGCCGCTGCAGTCCACGCCCCCAAACCCTAGCCGTCGCGCCGGCAGCTGCAACCGCCATGGCCGACCCCGCCGCCGCCGCCGCTCCCACAGAACTCGGGGCGCCCGCCTCGCCGCCCCCGCCGGCCGCCGAGGAGTTCGACGCCTCGGCGGAGGCCGTCCCGGAGGCCAAGAGGTGGCCCGGGTGGCCGGGGGACAACGTGTTCCGGATGGTGGTGCCCGTGCTCAAGGTCGGGAGCATCATCGGCCGCAAGGGCGAGCTCATCAAGCGCCTCGTCGAGGAGACCAAGGCCAGGGTCCGCGTCCTCGAGGGCCCCGTCGGCGCCACGGAGCGCATTGTGAGTACCCACCACGCTTTTGAACAGCTCGGGATTTGTTTTTGCCTGTCAGGGATCCGATGTTGGCTTGTTGCGGATTGAATTGCCTGATGGTTAGATTTCGTAGTACCATGCAAAATTCCGATTTTCTCTGTTATACATGGCCAGCTGGTGTTGCATCTGCATGTTAGCCACGGTCGCTTGAAACCTGGTTAATAGGTTGCGTGGTGGTTTTGCTTTGGCATAAGTACACTTTGAGATGATTTGCTTTGAAGTGGTGGGATTGTCTGGGCCTGCAGTGCTTCAAGTTGCTACTTTGGTAAGTTTGGTTGGCTGTTACACGAAAATAGACATAGGAGGGGTGTGGAAGGCTGGAGACCTTTTTCTTAGGGTGATTGGGTGCTTGGGTCATTTTTGGATTGCATGCCACTTTCGTGTCATATGACTGTGTCACATTGGTTGTTGTGAATTGTACATGCTAGGAGGTGTATTCTGTCTTAGGGAAGGGTATATGTGAAAAGGTAAGCCATGGACATACTCATAGTTGGCCTTCACCATGTTTCCCTGAAAGCCAGTTTGGTTTGTTTAGTGTGGTGCTGGTGCACATAGAATTGTTTCATGCGCTTATTTTATGTACCACGGTGTTTCTTTTGGTAAGATGAAGTTGTGTAAGAACACTTTATGTTCTTGGCGGTGCAAATCATTTTTATTTATATTATTCTCTTTGTTCGTATGTTTGTTTGCTATTCTTATACAGTATTATATAGGCACTGTGTTAATAACACTACATACTGAATGGGCTCGTTTGTATTCACGTACTAAACCATGGCTATTGAATATTCCAGGTTTTGGTGTCTGGAAAAGAAGATCCAGACTTGGAGATGCCTCCAGCTATGGACGCTCTGATTAGAGTTTTTAAACGTGTCAACGGAATAACAGATGGAGCCGCTGACGGTACAACCCAGACAGCTACCGCACCTGGTGTATGTGCTGCCCGGTTGTTGGTTCCTGGAGCTCAAGCAATTAACCTCATTGGGAAGCAAGGTGCTTCAATTAAGGCCATCCAGGAGGGCACGGGTGCTACAATACGGGTTATATCAGTTGGTAATGTATCCTTGGCTGATGCATTTTAATACTGATATACGATTGCTTCCACACATCATTGATTGTCTTGCCATTGGATTTTAGAACTTTATATTCATATTTTATCTTCCAATTTAGTGTCATGATTAGTAGCAAGATTTTATTTTTATTAGTTCTATGTTCAGCACAAAAATATTTCATATCGATAGTTTTCTCTGGCCTCATGAGAGATAGTTATGTTGATTTTTTGGCTTCCACAATCAACACATACTTTGGTATGCTGCTCATTCACAACATTATTTGAAAGGGTGCTAAGAGTTCTACCATGATCTCTCTATGAAGTACATGTTAAGAATGATACTTTTGGTCACAGAAGAAAAGAGATTTGAACAAATTTGAACTAGGAAGATCAACTCAATTTACAAATCAAAAATGAAAAAAAGAGAAAGCATTGCCTTCTTTACTATACCTTGTATTTATCGTACTTTTGCCCTGGGGGTTTCTTTCTCATTTAACAAATGTCTGGAACTTTGGATTAAGAATTGGTGGAATACCTGGCAATCCGAAATTCTCTTAACTGATATTACCATATAAATGTTTAAGGTTTGTAATTTTAGAGCTACATAAATATTGTGCACTTTAAGAACACAAAGAAGGATATGCTTATGCATGGTGTTATTTAATATCTCAATACCCATAAAATTCTCAATTGAGGTTAAAATGTGTGAAGTCATGTATAATATATGTTATATAACTCACAATGGGTATAAATTTGTGTAGATGAGCGAGATCGGCCTTTCTATGTAACGGACGATGAAAGGACAGTTGAGATACAGGGCGAAACAGAGAAAGTTCTAAAAGCACTGCAATCGGTTTCTAATCATCTCCGGAAGTTTTTAGTTGACCATAGTGTACTTCCATTGTTTGAAAAGACTGTAAGCACTTGTATTTTAACTCATGCTATGCTTTGCCATACTGTTTCTGACATATCTTTTTTCCTATTCTTTTATCAGAATGCCCCAGTCAGTCAAGATCGCAGTGCTGATACTTGGAGTGATATGCCACATCACTCAATTGTTTCTACACAAGTAAATCATCAACCTGAAGTGCGTGATGAATATGTTCTTCCAATGAAAAGAGACCATCTGTATCTTGAACGAGAACCAATGGTAGAACATAACATTCATCGCTCAGGTGTGTCACTATATGGGCGAGATCCTGCCTTGTCGGCATTACGACCTTCTGGAATGCATGGTGCTGGCCCTCTACTTACACAGGTATCTCTTGCCTACGGTTTTGCATGTATCCTTTTTTCTTTCCAAGTTGTGGGCTTGTTTTCTCCCAAGTTGTTATGTGGATCTTATTCCAGTTGAATATGCATCCAATCCACTAATATTTTTACAGATAGCAATAATAGTTTGTTTTCAAGCAGACCCTAATATTTGTTTACATCTAACTGTTGCTGATAAGAACAAATGACATGCAGATAACCCAAACCATGCAAATCCCGCTTACCTATGCAGAAGATATCATAGGAGTCAAAGGAGCAAACATTGCATATATACGGGCTAACAGTGGTGCTGTTGTCACAATTCAAGAGAGTATGGGAAGCCCTGATGATATAACTGTTGAAATAAAGGGGACATCGTCCCAAGTACAAGCTGCCCAACAGCTCATCCAGGTAATAGCACGGCATACCTTTTTTTTTTCATTATGCCATTATTTATATCTACTTGGTTTGTAGATTTTCTTAATTCGAGCTTGAAATCTTGTCCTCTTCATTCAGGACTCCTTGGCTGCACACAGAGAACCTGTGAGGAGCAGCTATGCAGGATTAGATCCATTATATAGGTCGAGCTACACGCAGTATGGCAGCTCGACCTATCCATCATCGTCGCTACCATCTTATTCTAGCATGGAAGGTAGTGGATATTCATCATCTGGTCTTGGTGGATATGGTTCTACTTACCGGTACTAGCTGGTAGTTCAAGCTTGCGGCCACCCTGTATATGTCGGCAACATTTGCTCTGCTGACTTCGTGTTCCTCTCGGTGGGACTGGTAGGGTCGTATCATATCCCAGTTGTCCGTTTTAGTATTTACTTGGTCTGTAGATGTTTTTATTTCGAGGAAGTCTGGTGTTCTAGTCTTTCTGTATGGTGACTGATTTGATGACGATTGCCTGTGCCAAAAGAAATGTAATTCATCTGTTGGTGCAATATTTGCATGGCGCCAGTTACTGAAAAAAGCATGACGTGTTATAATAGCACTGTTCTTTGTTGACATTGTGGCTTGATGAAACAATAATCAGCTTTTTGAATTCTGAGTTGTCTGATGATCCAAAATCTTGTGTTATGCTCAATGGCCTGTAGTTTTTGTAAATCTTGTCAAGACGAGCATGAAAAAGTTTCTATATCTGTTTTTTTATTGTCAAAAGGCTATTCTTACATCATATTGTAGGTTGATCTTGAAAAAAAGGAAAATAGAGCTTTATGAATAACTTTCTGCTGGGATAAGACAAAACCTTCTTCCTTGATCCATGGCGTCACCGCTGCTATATTCATAGAGTAATTCTATTGGCTGGCTATGATTCCTGCAAATAAGTCTTGGGGTCATTCCGGGCTGATGCTTCCTAATTCTGCCTAGCTTTTGCTCCATTCATCACTATGGGGCACCACATATATAAGCATTGGGAGATCGATCTAATTGCAAAAGAAATGGGAAGCAAAGTGTTGGTTATCTAGCAAGTATAGAGATGATGCAGTATCTTCATTGGCGAGACAAGCAAAGAAGTAGATTCAAAAAAGCAAAGTCAAGCAAGCAGCAACATTGGTGACTTTATTGAGTCTTGTCCTAGTTGATCTGGAAATGCTCGAAGAAGCCTTTGACTCATCCAATGCTTAATTGGTTGTCCTAATTTCTTTCATGGATCTTTGAGATTGAGATTAAGCAATGTGAACTTTGATCAAACAGGCAGATGTGACCAATAAAATCAGTCTTGGTGATAATACTCCTCCAAAAATGTGGAATACACAAAAAAGATATCCTCCAAAAAAAATCTAGAAGCTATTTTTTGGGGAGATTCGCCCAATTAAGCGGAACACGCCAAAAGAAACCCTAGCCTTCTTTCTTAGATCTCGCAGATATTGTGGTATGTAAAGCATATACTGTACTATGCAAAGTCGCAAATGTTGTGTCTGGTTTCAAATTAGAAGAAGGAAAGATTTTTTTTTCAGAAGTATGTTAAAGGCGTACCATAATTTTATAGAAGATAAAGATTTGAGTATAAGAACACTATCACTCACTGCGAGCAACGAGTATAACAATAACTTTACACCATTTAATCCGAAAACAGCCACCCCGACAAAACAACAACACAACAGAAAGAACTAACCAGAGTACACGGCTGTCATGCTTCCATTACGTTACGGCCTACGGAGCTGCGCCTTTTTTTTAGGGGAAAATGGTGATCGTAGTCTTTAGTCCTTTGGTTCGATTTTGCCACGAGGCCTGCTACACGGGAGACCGAATACCCACGGAAGATCTGTGGCCCGCTAAGGATTAGCCTGATTCCAATCGGTCATCACGCGCAGGCACTCCAGCCAATTACGCTCGACCCGGACAAGAACCTCTAGCCGCTGGGAGGCGCCGCCGGACGGCGTCGCAAGGAGCAGGCCCCTGGCAAGGAGGAGGACGAAGGTGGGGATACCCCTATAGCTGTCTGTATTTTCCACTCAGCCGACGCGCGCGCAGCGGAGCGGGGAGGCGCCGGCGGTCACGAAAGGTTAGAGCTACTGTATTATTGCAGCGGAACTTTGCTTACTTTGGATTCTCCCGGCATTAAAATGGTTTGAGGGTTCAAATTACTTAATATACTTAAGTAGGAAGTAGTTCGATAAATACTACTAGTAAATGAAGGGAAAAAGATTAGTTGGTGCTTCAACTTGTTCTCTTCCCCCCACCCCATCCCCAAATATATATTTTTCTCTTTTGAGAGTCGGAACGGGTAGATCATTTGAGAGTGTTAAGTAGGATTGGGTACTTGTGAATAGTTCTTGCGTTGCTTCAGCTCATTAAACGTGGTAACATATTTCCAGGATTAAAGCATTATATGTTCACTGTGTGAAGAAAGGTAAACATTCACTTAAAGTAGGATATGCGGCTCTTCTGTTTCTCAATGTTGGGTTGTTTATAATGATCAGTGTCCACTATGCAGCTATGAAACACAGAATTTATAAGGATCTTTACACCTGTTTTGTGTTTCTGAAATTTATACTTTCCCTGTGTGTAGTTTACTTAAAGCTGGAAAAAGTTACGGTGTAGTGTAGCTGCTGGATCATCAGAGGGCTAAGCTGGTACTGATTCTCCCTACTGCTATCGAGACAAGCCTCTGACGATGATGGGAACTACCACCTCACCTCCCACCCCCTCATCCTTCCTCTCGTCATCGTCCTTCTCCCTCAGGTTTCCCACTTCTCCCCTGTTCTGCACCGTACCGCACGCTTTGGTAGCTCGACAAGCTCTTCTAACTAGTGGCATGCTTCCAGCGCATCAAAGTCGAGCCACCTTCGAACGACGAGGAGGTTGCCTGTTAAAGTCTGTTGCGTCAGCAGCCCCGCCGATACATGTACTATCCTCTCGCAACACCTCGCTTCTAACCCTCTCAAATTTCAACCTTCTTGCAAGTTCAATACTAGCTGTTTACTGAAAGGTTCTGCTTTCATGGTGAAGCTTACACGACGAAGGTTCCGCGAAATGCAAACATAGCTAAGCTCCAAGCGGGCTATTTGTTTCCCGAGGTATTGTTGCATTGACGTTTTTCTTGGCTTCTGTTCTTGTTGATGCTACTGTGTTGGAGATTTGGGTTTTAATTGTGGTAATCTGTGAACTTGCCGCTCAGATTGCCAGGAGGAGAACAGCTCATTTGCTCAAGCATCCTGATGCTAAAATTCTAAGCCTGGGGATAGGTGACACAACTGAGCCTATTCCTGAGGTCATAACAAATGCCATGGCAGAGGTATCTCATTTTTTTAAATAATAAATTACTAGTTGTGTTGCTTTTTATTTATCATAAGAGAGGGATAAAAGTTCATTCACTGAAAACATGTTCCTAGATGTTCTGCATGAGACTCACATGTTCGAAACAGTGCATCTTTGCAGGAGTGAACTAAGAAAATTCGTATGTTCATTGTGCTGCATAATGTCTCTTTTGCAATTCAATATTGTTCTTTGATGGGTCTGCATATAAATGCAGAGAGCACATGCTTTATCCAGAGTGGATGGCTACAGCGGTTATGGAGCTGAACAAGGTGAAAAGGTACTACTTCTCACTTTACTACTACCTTCATCCGTACTCAGTAAAAAGCATACAATCAAACTTCTCTAACTTTAATTTGTAATCAGTTAACTATTTAGATTGATTAGGTAAATATATTATCATTAGATTCGCCACAAAAATATTTCTGCAGTACATGAATTTATAATTTCTTACAAACATATTCATATAAAAAGTAATGATCAAGGTTGCATGTTAGAGACCGTGCCCATATGACAATATTAAAATTTTCATATATTTGCGAATGGAGGGCGTAGCATTTTTCTTTCAATCCATCGGTAGGCATCATTCAAGTAGGATAAGTGCTCTGATCTAAAAAATATGTAAAATAAGTGCTCTGCTAATCCATGCAGGTTTACTAACATTGAATGGCATCTGATTCTCCGGTTCAACGAGTTTTGTTTTTAACTGTTATAACTTTATGCATTAAGGTTTCTGTCTCCAGAGATCAAGTATCACAGTCGCTTGATAAGTTGATTCTTACTTTCATTTTACTAGAGTATTTATGTGATTCTTGACTTCTGCTGCATTGAATGTAGAGCTTATCTTGTCAATTACTATGTTTGGGTTATTCCTTAACATGTTCCGTCCTAAATTGTTGTTTTTATCATTGTAAAATGGTGCATTATTTTTTGTACAGAAACTGAGGGCAGCAATTGCTGCAACCTACTATAAGGATCTTGGTATTGAAGAAACCGATATATTTGTCTCTGATGGTGCAAAATGTGACATTTCTCGTCTACAGGTTCAGAACAGACCCTCTTCTTGCCCCTTTAAGTTTACTGTTCACTTGATATTGTCATTGATCAGTTTTCTGATTCAACAGGTTCTTTTTGGATCTAATGTGAAGATTGCAGTCCAAGACCCGTCCTATCCTGTAATAATATTCGGCAATTTTGTTTTAACCTTCAGTTGTTCTTCCCTAACGTATTTGTTCCCAACCTGAGTGATGTGTGTGTATGATACTTGCTGTTGTTGTTGTTACCATCCTGTTATTAAGTTAAACTATTACCTTTAGTACCTTTGTCTGTTGTAAAATTGATTTTTTGCTATTTTATCAGGCTTATGTTGATTCAAGTGTCATCATGGGGCAAACTGACTTATATCAGCAGAGTGTTCAGAAGTATGGAAATATTGAATACATGAGATGCAGTCCTGAAAATGGATTTTTCCCTGATCTCTCAAGTGTCGCACGGACAGATATAATATTCTTTTGTTCACCCAACAATCCTACTGGCGCTGCTGCATCTAGGGACCAGCTAACACAACTAGTCAAATTTGCGAAGGACAATGGGTCCATAATAGTCTACGATTCTGCTTATGCTATGTACATATCAGATGACTGCCCAAAGTCCATCTTTGAAATTCCTGGAGCAAAGGAGGTAGGCTTTATGGTTCAAGATTTAACTCCATACCACCTTTTGGAAATTTTAAGTATTTTCATAACATGTTTGGTCCTGTGTTCGAAGAGTTCACAAATTGTCTCCATTGAATACTTCAAACAAGACTTGTGTTATTATGGTTTGTTGATTTGTAGGTTGCCCTTGAGACAGCATCTTTCTCTAAATATGCTGGATTCACTGGTGTTCGTCTGGGTTGGACTGTGGTCCCCAAGGAGCTCCTTTTCTCTGATGGACATCCAGTGGCTAAAGACTTCAACCGCATAGTCTGCACTTCCTTCAACGGTGCATCAACCATCTCTCAAGCAGGTGGTTTGGGCTGCCTCTCTCAAGAGGGTCTAAAGGTAGAGTTTCAGTACTTCAAATCTTTTTTATTGCTCTTTTCCACTGTTTTTTCTCATCACTATTCTTATGCAGGCTATGCAAGACGTTGTCGGATTCTACAAGGAGAATACTAATATCATCGCTGACACATTTACATCACTAGGATTCAGTGTGTATGGTGCCAAGAATGCTCCTTATGTGTGGGTGTACTTTCCAGGCCGTAATTCTTGGGATGTCTTTGCTGAGATCCTTGAGAAGGCACATGTGGTTACTACTCCTGGCAGTGGATTTGGGCCTGGCGGTGAGGGTTTTGTGAGGGTTAGCGCATTTGGACACAGAGAGAACATTATTGAAGCCGCAAGAAGATTGAATCAGCTATACAAATGAGCCTTGATTCAGTCCATATCCTCTGGGAGTCTCCATATCAATAAGAAGAACCAACATCATTTGGAACATGAGATTTGCTTTCATCTACTGGAGTGTTAGAACAGAAACTTATATGTTTCTGTAGGGTGATGTTTTTGCTACTTAAATGTTACTACATTTCATAAATATTAAAATATGCTTGTCGAACTGCTGTGGAACTTAAATCACTATCCAATTTGTTTCACGTATGCTCATGCACTGCTGTCTGCTTTGTTGTTGCGGCGCTTATTTGCCACATTTTTTAAATCAAACCAATTTTGTCACTTTTGGCATGTGAACTCGGAGCTACAATACGTGTTATATCAGTAGGAAAAATATATATTTGGCCAATGTGTTTTATACTAGTACACAATTGGTTTCGTACATCTGTTCATCATCTTGCCGTTGGATTTTACAACTTTATATCTACCTTTCGTCTTCCAATTTAATGTCATGGTTCTTTCCAATATTAAGCATTTTTGTAGTTCCATGTTCCAGCAAAGAAGTGTTTCACCATATCAATAGTATTTTTCTGATACATCTTTTTTCCTGCTCTTTTATTTTAGAATGCCCCAGTAAGTCAAGATCGCAGTGCTGATACTTGGGGTGCTATGCCACATCATTCAATCATTTCTACGCAAGTAAATCATCAACCTAAAGTGCGTGATGAATATGTTCTTTCAATGAAAATGGACCATTTGTATCTTGAACGAGAAATGCTGGTAGAACATAACAGTCCTTGCTCAGATTTGTCACTACGGGCGAGATCCTGCCTTGTCAGCAGTACAACCTTCTGGAATTCATGGTGCTGGCCCTCCACATACAAAGGTATGTCTTGTCTGTGTTTTTTTAATAGAAACATAGGGAACCAAAGCCCCCAGCCCTTTTTTTATTGAAAATGAAGCCAAGTAACAGAGTAGCTCGCGAGGAGAATCAAAGTTTAACCTCCTTGTAGGCACGCAGGCCAGGAAGCACACTATTCTGGCTTGTACCAGTTAGTGTTGTCAATCAGGAATTGCCTGCGGTGCATCAGTCTTGAACCCCACCATGCAATTGGGAGTAATTCTTTCCGTTTGGAGTCCAGTAGAAGCAAATTTCTGTCCAGCAGGCGGCAGCGCAATTCCTTGAACAGCGGCGCCCACCTCCGTAGTAGCAATGTTGCACAATCCCAGACCATCACCAAGCTTGCCCGCTGTATTCCCTGCAAAGAGAGATCATTCCGATATTTCCATAAGGCCCATAGAAAGGCAACACTAATAGTACTGGAACAGGAATCACTAAGCAGCCACACCTCACAAAGAGATTTAACACTGTTTACATGAATTCCATGACAAAACTCTGTGAGCATAACCCATAATTGCTTAGCTACAACACAGGCAAAGAATAGATGATGAACAGTTTCAGGTTCATTACAGAACAAGCAAGTATAGTCATCAAGAACGCTTTGACAAGTTATCCTGGGTTAAAAGGCGGTTTTAGACAAGAAGCCACAGAAAACCTGCGCACGTCCAGGATAACAATTTTCCAGCTGGCAGAGAGATGTGGGACACGGACACCACTGTCATTCACCACTTGATAAAAAAGACCTTACCGAATAAATTCCAGATGAGCTAAGTTTCCAAACACGATTATCTTCCTCATCAGAGAGGGTGACAGGATCCAACAGAGTACACAACTCTTGCCATCTAGCCATCATAGATTCGTCAAAACAACGACGAAAAGTTAAATGAACTTCGCCCCCACCAGAACGTTAGAAACAGTGGCTGCAGGTTCATTACAAATCGAGAAGAGATCCCAGAACAAGGTGGATAAAGAACAGTGAACCAGCCATGTATAACCAAAACAGGACAGTTCTACCCACATCCCAGCGGTAACCTGAACAAATCGATGGTGCAGCCCATGCTATCTCTTTCCAAAAAGGAGAAACATCATTATTATTTGTTGGAGTTTGAGTTAGTGTAGTACTACTATCCTAGGCGAGCCTAGAGTATTCTTTTTTTTTAGAACAACTGAACTTTATTACATAGCAGCACCGTTACAATCTTCCCGGACCAGAAGTTCAGAAGCTACAAGAACAAAATTCAACCAGAAACCTACAGAATTGTTGATTCTAGCTTGAGCAGCCAAACTATGGGCTACACTGTTGCCCTCTCTCTTTACAAAAGAAATGGAGATAGCCTGGTCGCTTGTCCTCTTTTCTTTGATGTCATTGATCAAGTGGCACAAAGATGACAGGTTCCTGCCAGGTTTGCTGTATTCCCTAGCAGTATCTAGAGTGTTCTAGTGTACAGTTGAGCTATATATAAGAGGGTGTGGAGGTCTCCAAGGGACCAACCCATCCCAGAAATGTTTCCCCAAAGACAACATGGTATCAGAGCTAGGCTCCTCCTCCTAGCCCTAGCCACCACCGTTCCACCACTGGAGCACCCACTGCGGCTTTTGTTGTCAAAAACACCCGGCGCGTTGTAGTCACCTAGGCGGCGGGAGGCCGCACCTTGTTATTCTGTGCGGGCAGTAGCCACCTCATGTTGCAAGGTGCGTCCCGTGAGGTTTAGTTGCTGCTCTGCACGGAGGATTGCTCAGTAAGCTAATTAGAATGGTGCAAGTGAGGTGCTGATAGGAGGAGAATAAGTTAGAAAGATCTGGCGGTCAGTGTGCTGGTGGAGCTTGGTGGAAACGAAGGTGGTGCTGATGCTGTTGTGGGCATGAAGCCCATGTAAGAGCAGATGAGAGCTGAGAGAACAGAGTTTGGTGAGAATAGCAAGAAAGGATTGCTGTAACATCCGTAGGAGGTTGAGAAGGGAAGTGCAATGGAGAAGAAGATTGGGCATGTGCTTGTGCCATGCTAGTATTATGCTGCAGAAGCATGGTCTGGGAGAAGGAGAGTGGAGTGCTGCATCAGAGGAGGGGAAATGGAGTGGAGGCTCTGGAGCTGAGATGGAGTGAATCTGAGAGGAACGAGAGAGTGTTTAGTGTTGTGATTCAGTGCTTGTGCGCTTTGTGGTGCGTGTTGTGCTGAAGCAGAGGAGGGCAAGCAGGAAGATAAGCCATTGATATGTTGCAATTGTGAAGGGTCCCTACTGGTGATTGGCAGTTTTGGTGGTGCTCTTGAGTGCTTACGGCAATGAGAAAATATGATATTGTGTGCTGAGACCTGCAGAGTTCGTCATGGAGTTGGTGCTTGTGGGAGAAGACATCGAGATGACTAGATGGGGTTGAAGTGAGGTCATGCAAGAAGCTACTCAGGGCAAGGTGAGCCCTGAAACAGGGGAAGTGGTGGCCCTGGTGGTGAAAGTGTGGTGACCGATGAGCTCGAGGGGAAGATGGTTGAGGCTAAGATGGCCAGGGGTTTGATGGAGAGAATGTAGAGGTTATGGTGGGAGTTTGTTGGAGAGGTCAAAGACGAGTAAAGGACAGAGAAGTCCTAGAGTTGAAAGGACCATCGCTTGATGAGCGTGCTTGGTTCAGGAGCGACCGGTGAGAAGAGGCGGGTGTAGCTCTGTATGAGCTGTTGTTGAGGTGAGGCAGCCGTTGTTCTGCAGAAAGTGGAGTTAGGAAGAGGCAATGACAATGCTCAAGCTGATGATGGAAGGCATGCGGTGCCTCTGTTGTAGGCACCGATGTGAGATGGCACATTGTTGGAGAGGCAATGACGGCCCAATGCCAGTGGGATTGGAGGTGGCCAGCTTGATGCAAAGTCTGTGTATGGTGATGGCGATGGCTCACAAGAGGCTGAACTGGATGGTTGGAGTTGAATGGGTGTGCTTGACGACCGATAGAGCAAGAGTTGGTGTAAAATGCTCCCATGTATATTGGTGTGCTTGTAAGCTAGATTTGTAGTCGCCGTGGAAAGTGTCACGAGGTTGTAGCAAGATGGCCATGGCTGTTAACCCATGCCCATCTTGAGGGGGAGTGTTGGAGTTTGAGTTAGTGTAGTACTACTGTCCTAGGAGAGCCTAGAGTATTCTAGTAGAGAGAAGTCTGTATTAGTTCCCTTGCAGTGTATAGAGTGTTCTAGTGTACAGTTGAGCTATATATAAGAGGGTGTGGAGGTCCAAGGGAGTAACCCATCCTAGAAATTTCCCCCCAAAGACAACATTATTACTCTAGAGAATACTGGGAGAGGTTTTGTACTTGTACACAATAATTTTCTTCCAATTTTTCTCTCCAACAGTTAAGAAAGGGTGAAACCAAGAACCCAAAAGGCATAAATTCATGTCCTTGAGATTAGGAACACCTAGACCACTGAATTCTTTTTCCTTGTAACCAAACCCCAGTTTGCCAAATGGTACTTATGTTGATCATCCACATTCCCCTAGGAAAAATGAGACATTTGGGAATAAATTGCACTGATAGCCCACTTGGGAAATTTTAACACAGAGAGCAAATAGGTAGGGATGCTAGCAAAACAAGTTTTAATCAAAATAAGTTTGCCCTCATAAGAGATTAATTTGCCTCTTCAACCAAAGTTTCTCTTAATAATGTGATCGATAATAGGTTACAAATCCTCTTTTCTGAGTTTGGAAAAGTGTAATGAGACACCTAGATATTTAAAGGTGAAAGAGCCCAAATTGCAGCATAACACTTGGCAAATTCCCTGGCACAAGCCTAAGGCAGGTGGATGGTAAACAAGTCACTTTTATGATAATTGACTCTAAGACCAGATAATTTTTCAAAGCAAGTAAGGACCCACTTAAGAATTCTAGCCATGCGAATATTGGGCTCTAAGAACAGAATTATATCATCAGCGTACTGCAGACTAATGATATCACCTGGAGTAACCCTTTGGGAGTAATCCCTTGATCAGATCCTTCTCAGCAGCGTTACTCAACATTTTGGTGAAAACCTCACCAACCATGTTAAAGAGAATGGGGAAAGGGGATCTCATTGCTTCAGGCCCTTGCCGGCAACAAAATACTCGCTATTGAAGTCATTGATTCTTATGCAAAAAAACTCATTCACTTAAGATTTCTGCGACCCATTTGCAAAATTTATTTCTAAAACCTCTAGAAAGAAGCGTGTCTTCTAAGAATTCCCAGTTCACACAATCATAAGCTTTTTCATAGTCCAGTTTCAAAACCAGACCACAGGAGTGCGATTGATAAATCTCATGAATTATCTCATGTGCAGAAACAACACTCTCAAGGATAAAGTGATCTTTAATAAAAGCTGATTGACTTAAAGAAATCAGTGTATCAGCCACGAGGCCAAGTCTATTAGTCAAAGTTTAGTAAAAAAAATTCAGGGAACAATTACCGAAGCTGACGGGGCGAATTTTTTTCATATCCCTAGCATCAGGTTCTTTTGGAATAAGAGTAATGATGGATAAGCTAAGCCTGAAAACATCAAGATTTCCAGACCAAAAATCAACAGCTAAAGCCATGAAATCCCTTTTGAGAACTTCCCAAAACGTTTGATAAAAGAGGAAGGATAAGCCATCAGGCTGCATTCTTTATTTCTTCTTTGGAAAAAGGTTTCTCTAAGAGATCATTTTCTTCTGGTGTAACTAGGTTAGCATGTTCCCAAAAATCAGCACCCAGATGAATGTTAGGTTTAGTCTCAAAACCAAAAAGTTTCTTATAGAAATCACAAGCAATGGTAAGCCTCTCAGGTGTGGTAGTCACACAGGACCAGAGGGGCCATCCAATACAGCCAAGTGTTTTTTCCTTTTACGCTGGTTAGCCACCGCATGGAAGTAAGCTGTATTTCGGTCCCCCTCAAGGATATTTTTTTCTCTCGAAGATTGAAAAGCTTTAGCTTCTTCAGTTTTCTCAATCAAATTCAAGTCAAATTTAATTTAAGCCATCCTCTCTCTGTTGTTTTGTTCTAGCTAATGTTGTTCAGAAAAGATATCCAAGATATCAAACTCTTGCACTATTCTTTTTCAGGGCAGCCTCAACATTTGAATTCCAACCTCTCAAATTTTTCCAACCCTCCTAACTTTAAATTTCCAAATGTCTATATCAGAGGTGAGAGTAGAGGGAATGGGAGCAGTCCAACTTTTGGTAACAAAAGGGACAAACTCCGGCTCCCCAAGCCACCATTTCTCGAACCGAAATAACTTTTGGACGGGGGGACTAAGCCAAATTCAATGATTAGTGGGGTATGGTCACTACCAGATTTTGGAATTGCTCTCACCAAGGAGAGAGGAACTTTGTTGTCCCAATCAGTAGAAGCAAAAATATGATCAAGCGTCGCAAGAATTAAATTCTCTTGGTTATTAGCCTAGGGTGTAGCTACCGTTAGATATAGGCAAATCTATCAAAGCCCATTTATTCATCCAATCATTAAACAAGTAAGTAAGCTGATGATTGATGTTTCCGGAGCTTTCCTCAGATTCATTAAGAACTAGGTTGAAATCTCCCCCAATAAGGGAAGGAAACATGCACTGTTCAATAACAAAATGCAACTCAACAATGAAATCTAGCTTGTCTTTGCATAAGCAGAGCCACAAAAATCTACTAACTGCCAAATAAAGCCATCATTTTTTTTACCACCATAGTAACACAATAATTGTGCAAAGGATAACTAATCACTTCAAATAAAGCATTTTTAAAGCCTACTAAGATACCACCAGCTGTACCTTTAGCAGGTAAATAATGCCAAGAATAATCTTGATTGTGGTTTTGCATATATCCTCTTATCTTTCCATATTTTTTTGGTTTAATAACAATTGGATTGTTGACCTGAGAAGAGTTAAGTTCCAACTGGGAAAAGCTAAGTCGGAGGCCATGGACCATCTCGTGCTTTCTCTGCCAACGTCTTCAATGGTGGTAAGGGCGACTCCACAGTCCCTTCTCTCATATTGTAGACGCCTGATTCGAGCTCCACCTCGTGGTAAGAGATGGAAGAGCTTAAACGCCCGCTCATAAAGTAGATGCAGTCTTCTCGAGCCCCGCTGCCGTCAACAGGGAGCGACTGAGAACAGCCTTCGCTGACGAAGAGCGCACGCCCTATCAATCCATCAACCTTATTCCTCCGTGCCTCACCGCCAAGGTCTGCTGCCTCCAAAACTAGAAACCGGGATGGCATGTGGGCCCGATCGTGGAGCCTCCGACGGATCATCTGGTCCACCACTAGCAGCCGATCGCCGGCCACGACCAGGTAGAAGTGGAACTGAAGAATGTCTTTAGGTCTATGATCTCCTAGTATCCCAGTGCCGCTTATGCATCGAATGAATGTGATGCTGATGCGGCCTTGCTCGTCGCTGCCCGTGATGTCTAGACTGTAGAGACTGTAATCATGGTAGTGCATCAAGCTTCTGGTGAGGACGTAGAGCTGCCCTTGGAAGAGCGCCATGTCAGCGACGCGGGGTCTGGGGTTTCCAGGCGTCCCCACTTCATGCCCACAGATTGGGCGCCGCCAGACTGTGAGGTTCTTGGACCTCCTTTCGCTATAGTCCGAACAGCGATGAAGTGATTGGCCACCACCACCTTACGTATGTGTCATCGCCGAGACGAAGACTGGGTGGCTTCACTGAAAACCAAAGGCTGTTGGGGCTGATCTCTTGAGGGGTCGTGTCTCCAGACTGAGGGTGCATCAGCGAGCACCGGCCGTCGCGGTGCACGACAAAGAGCATGTCTCTGATTTCTAGCTTCTGAGGGGGCGCGTGCGAGACGACTGAATTTAGGACCGTGACTTTGAGAGCTACTGAGTCGGCCGCAAATTGGACTCTGCTAATAAGGATGTTACGGCGACACAGCCGTGCTAGTGCTGGACTGCTGGTACGAAACATCAGTGGTTGGCCGTTAATATGCTTGGGCAAAATAGGAAATCAAGGTAACGAAAATAACCAATGCTGTCGCGGCTGCGGAGCTGCGTGTGTCCTGCTCGTCGTCGTCAATACTTGGCCTCCTCTCGCTAATACGGAGTTATATATAACTGAACGGGAATATGGTTTTTTTGCAAATTCATGTGCTTGCAGGCGTCGGCAGTGATAAAAGGAAGAGCAACGGCGATCCTTCCTCCATTGCTTTGTGGAAAGTTTTGTTCTTGTAAGGAGAATCATAATAGGATTTGAAGTAGAGCAGCAACGTCGTCCATATATAGTGGTTTTCGTACTCAGGGAGGGGTACAGACAGGAGGAGGCCTCAAGTGGAGCAGATAAATCTAACTTTGTGCTAAAATTTATGGTTGAATCAGAAATCAGCTGTAGTCTGATTTTACATACTAATCAGTAGTTCTCCAGTAGAGTTGTAAGATACCCAGTAGAACGCTAGTTTTTAGACTTGCTCTGGGCCTTTTGTTGGGCCATGTCCCTCCACATGGAGGTGTGTTGGCAGCCCAACATCAGTCCAAGAAGTTCAACACTTATCAACCGTTGATCGAGGTTCGCATCCAATGGATGAGGTGCCTTCTTGAGAATGTATAAAAAGAAAACCCTAGCCACCCTTGGTGGCTATGTGTGTGAGAGTGAGCAAGAGCAAATCAAGAACGTGGTTGCTGCTGTGAGAGGGTGAGAGAACACACTAGAACACCACAACCAAGTGAGAAGAGGGGAAGAAGAAGAAGAAGAGGTGAATCTGTCCAGATTTCTAAGATCTGACCGGTCTGTCTTCAAGCTGGTGGTTGGAGGCTTAAACGTGCTTGGATTGGCTCCAAACTTGATGAGCTTGTTCCTTACTTTGAGTACTTCAATTCGGTTACACAGTTTGGGATTTGGGTTAGATAAGATTCAGATTTAAGACCAGTTTTGTCAGTTCGGATTGCTGTAGTTTTAGCACAGAGCAGTTTTGGGAGACGAACAGTTTGGGTAGGCAAACGGTGTCCGATTGAGCTAATTAGAGGCAATGAAAGATGAGACAATATGCATCAGATCAATATGTGGTGTTATTGTCTGATGGTTCAGAAACTGAGTGCTTTTTAGAGGCAATGAAAGATGAGAACAAGAAGGAGTGAAATAAGGCTATGCAACAAGAGATGGATTCCTTGCATAAGAATCATACATATGAGCTGGTGAAGTTGCCTAAGGGCAAGAAAGTTCTTAAGAACAAGTGGGTCCACAGAATCAAGCAAGAAGAGCACATATCCATCCAAGGTACAAGGCCATGCTAGTTGTGAAAGGATTCAGCCAGAGCAAGGGTATTGACTTTGATAAAATATTCTCTCCGGTGGTGAAGATGACATCAATAAGAATTATCCTTGGCGTGGCAACAAGTCTCAACTTGGAAGTTGAGCAAATGGATGTGAAGACAGCTTTCCTACACGGAGAGTTGGAGGAAGAAATCTGGGTTTCTTGTTAAAGGAAAAGAAGACTATGTGTGCAAGCTGAAGAAAAGTCTCTATGGCCTGAAACAAGCGCCAAGACAATGGTACATGAAATTTAAATCTATCATGGGGGAGCAATGCTATAAGAGAAGTAGCTCAGACCATTGTGTGTTTATTCAGAGGTTCTTAGGTGATGATTATATCATTCTGTTGCTTTATGTTGATGATATCTTGATTGTTGGCAAGAATGTCTCTAAAATCACTAGATTGAAGAAAGAGTTGAGCAAAAGTTTTGCCATGAAAGACTTGGGTCCAACAAAGTGTATTCTCGGTATAAGAATTGATAGAGATAGAAAATCCAACAAGTTGTACTTGTCTCAAGATAAATACATTGAGAAGGTACTTCGCAAGTTCAAGATGGATGAAGCAAGTGAAGTCAGTTGTCCATCAGCAACTCACTTTAAGTTGAGCAAGAAGCAATGTCCCTCCACTGAAAAGATGTAAAAGGAAATGCGAATGTTCCTTATGCCTCAGAGGTTGGGAGTTTGATGTATGCTATGGTATGCACACGGCCTGACATTGCTCAAGCGGTTAGTACTGTGAGCAGATTTATGTCTAATCCAAAAAGACCGCATTGGAAAGCAGTGAAGTGGATCTTGAGGTATCTCCCGGGCAGCACCAATATGAAGTTTTGCTTTGGTGGCAATGAGGCCAAGCTGGTTGCATATTCAGATTCAGACTTGACTGGAGATATTGATGGCAAAAAGTTTACTTCAGGTTATTTGGTTACCTATTTAGGGGGAGCAATTGCATGGCAAAGCAGGCTGCAAAAGTGTGTGGCTTTGAACACAACTGAAACCGAGATCATCGCAGTAACAGAGGCGAGCAAAGAGCTATTGTGGCTGAAACGATTGACTTGTGAGCTTGGGTTTAAGCAAGCCAAGTATGTGCTGTTTTGTGACAACAAGAGTACCATTCACCTAAGCAAGATTGCAAGTTTTTATTCAATGTCGAAGCATATTGAGGTGCACTACCATTGAATTCAAAAAGTGCTAAATTCCAAACAATTGCAACTTGAGAAGGTGCACACAGATGACAATGGGGTTGATATGTTGAACAAGATGGTGACAAGAGCAAAGCTCGATGTATGCCGTTGGCTCACCGGCATGATTTCCGGTAGGCAGTGAGACCCTCCATGATGTCGGGAGGGGGAGTTTGTTGGGCCATGTCCCTCCACATAGAGGTGTGTTGGCAGCCCAACATCAGTCCAAGAAGTCCAACACTTATCAACCGTTGACCGAGGTTCGCATCCAACGGCTAAGGTGCCTCCTTGAGGAGGTATAAAAAGAAAACCCTAGCCACTCTTGATGGCTATGTGTGTGAGAGTGAGCAAGAGCAAGCCAAGAACATGGATGCTGTTGTGAGAGGGTGAGAGAACACACTAAAACACCACAACCAAGTGAGAAGAGGGGAAGAAAAAGAAGAGGTGAATCTGTCTAAATTTCTGAGATCTAACCGGTCTGTCTTCAAGCTGGTGGTTGGAGGCTCAAACGTGCTTGGATTGGCTCCAAACTTGGTGAGCTCATTCTTTACTTTGAGTACTTCAATCCAGTTACACAGTTTGAGATTTGGGTTAGAGGAGATTCAGATTTGAGAGCAGTTTTGTTAGTTCGGACTGCTGCAGTTTCAGCACAGAGCAGTTTTGGGAGACGAACAGTTTTGGTAGGCAAACGGTGTCCGATTGAGCTGATTTTTGGTCAATATGTTGGGAAATCATATGCCTACTTGTCTACCAAGTTTCATGCTGTTTGGATCTGTGGTTTGAGAACAGTTCGCTGATTGCTGAAGAGGACAGAAGCTGTGATATCTCTGTCTTTGGTGTATCTTGCCTCTTGTGGTTGTTGTTGTTGCCGGTGGGCAACGAGGAGAAGTGTGTTGTAATCTCTAGAGGTTCTAGAGAGACTCTGTACCAAAGTTACTCATAGTAAAGCTTGCATGGACCGGTTGATCCACATCCGTGGTTTTTCCCTCCTCACCTTGAGGAGGTTTTCCACGTAAATCATTGTATCACATGTGCATTATGCTTGTGTCTATATTTCCGCTGCATCTATTAGTTGAAACTATTCTCAAGTTATTCACTCAGGCTAGTGGTGGTCGAGTCCGATTGTGTGTTACACCCGGCTTGCCATAACACCCTCTTCTCTGAAAACTTCCTGAGCGAAATGTCTAAATTACCCATATACTACCTATTAACCGTTGGAACAATTTATACTAGTAGTCACTTCTCCTACTAGTAGTTCTAGTAAAAGGTACCATTAAAAAGTATGAAAATAATGAAGATCAGATGAGGAGATGAATAATACTCCAATCGCACTCCAGTGGAAAAAGGTTGACCAACTACCTTGAAAGGATTTGGTAGCAAGCTGCGTCACTGATGATGAACATGCCTGCGCACTACGGCTTCCCACTACTCGAACAGCCGCAGCGTCCCGTAGGCTTCCTGCTTTATAATGAGCTAGCCTATTGTTTCACAGGAAGGAGCATAAGCTGAATGCAAGTAGTAGCAAGTAACAAGAAAAGAATGGCGGGTGAAGGAGATCTGAAGCTGCTCGGCGGGGACGCGAGCCAGTTCGTGGCCCGTGTACGCATGGCGCTCAACATGAAGGGCGTGCGCTACGAGTACATCGAGCAAGACCTCTTCAACAAGGGCAGCCTCCTCCTCGAGTCCAACCCGGTGCACAAGAAAGTGCCGGTGCTCATCCACAACGGCAAGCCCATCGCCGAGTCCCTACCCATCGTCGAGTACGTCGACGAGGTCTGGGACGCCGCCGGCGCCGCCATCCTCCCCACCGACCCCTACCAGCGCGCCGTCGCTCGTTTCTGGGCCGCTTACACGGACGACAAGGTGCGTAGGTGTATGCTTTTGAACTGCCGGTAGCAGTGTCCTTCTTTTCTTTTGAGATGCGAGTGCCAATGTGTCCGTGTGTTTCCTGCAGCTCCTCCGTGCCTATATCGGCGTTAATGTAGCAGCGACAGAGGAGGAGAGAGCGGAGAAGGTTAACGCCACGGTTGCGGCGATCACTGAGTTGGAGACGGTCCTGGCGGACGGGAAGGCCTTCTTCGCCGGCGACCGCGTCGGCTACCTTGACATTGTGGTGGGATGCCATTTGTCCTGGCTGGAAGCCTTCAGCAAGATGTACGACGTGGTGCTGATTGACGCGACCAAGAACCCGGTCTTCGCCGCGTGGGCGGAGAGGTTTGGGGAAACAGAGGCGGCGAAAGGGGTGGTGCCGGAGACGGACGTGGTGGCGGAGTATGCCAGGAAGCGTCGGGCTGAAGCTCTCGCTGCTAGGCGAAAGAACTAGTGATGGGCAATGTTGGATCGGCTGAATGCCTGAAACTCATTGTAACAAAGACAGCGACAGAGATATTTTCCAGAATAAAACAGCCTAAACCTGTTTTGGTTGTTCTGTCTACGGTTTCCCCTAGCTATCTACAGTATATCTATGTCTGTCCACACGTCTATCTATCTATAATCTACATCACGTCAATAATTAGAAGACATCAAGAAACGCCCCAAAAAGATATGCAAAATAATCAGTTTTGTTACCAAACTGTCATGGTCATTCTACTAGTCCTTTCCGGTCAGAGTTCACAGAAGGCTGACTATTTCAGTAGTTCAGTTCTGCTGAGAAAAATGCTCTTTTTCATGTGTGTTTCAGTATTAGCCCGCGGAAGGGCCTCCCCCGCCTTAGGGCAGCCGCCACGGCCGCGAGCCATCGTCTTTGGTTCGGAAGGAAGGTCTCGAGGGTAGTCTCGCCTTCAAGTGTTGGGCTCGAGGATGGTGCTTTCGGTGCCTCGGGCGTGGCCACCAGGTCAACATGTGTCGTGGACCTTACAGATGCATCCGGTGTCGTTGTCCTGGTCAACGGCAGCATTTCTGCCGTGCCCGCTTTCCTACAGCTCGTTCTCGCTCTCCGGACACTCGTGCTCCTTCTTCGGGCGCTTGTTGTCCTTGTCAGCGGAGCCAGCCTCGTCGTCCTAGAGTTGGGCTGACTTCATGCGCCACTCATCTTTGCCAGTTGCGGTGCCGCCAAGATCCTCTCCTAGGTGTTACGAGGAGGTCAATGTCAGCGGCACTTGGATTCTCTCTTTCAGTCTCAAGTTGCCTTGATGCGCATGGAGCTCCTTTAGTTGGTCAATGTCCGCGTCGAGGAGGTGTCTCAGCCCCTTCGGGAAGAGGTGGCAGCTCTAAAGTTGTTGTTGGCGCGTGTTGATGATTCTCTGGAGCTGACGGGTGGCCTGGGGCACGCCCCTTGCAGGATTCATTTCCGCTTGACTCCACCGAGCAGAAGTCGTTTGTGGTTGAGGAAGAACATCTTTACGGTTGTATCTCTCCTCATGACAGTTCTGCCAGTCACCGCAACCAGATGTGTCGGCTATCTATGAGCATGAGGGCATGGATGAGATCTTGGATCCAATGTTACACATCACACCAGAGTTTCACGAGTTGTGTGAGGAATCTTCTATGGTTCTTCCGTTGGAGGTGGACTCTTTTGAGGCCTTAGTGACCTTGCCACCGCAGTCATCCGCCTCCTTGGTTAGTGGAGCAATGCTAGCGCATAGCTCCAATGCACTTTTTGCTAAAGAGCTTTGTGGCTTGTTCACGAGTTTGGAGGCGGTTAGCTCTGGATATGGTAAGGATATTGCTTATGTGTTAGCGGGGCAGGCTTCGGAGGACTTGATCAAGAAAGTGGATAACTCTCTCAAGAAGGTAATTATTAGAGGCAAGAGAAGGAAGAGGGGCGTAGGAAGGAAAGCTTTGGCGACTGCTTGACTGCTCTACCGCTCTGTGGTTTGTTCGTTATGTGGTTCTTCTTTACGTCATGGTGCTCTTTGTATCATCATTTCACGGTTGTAGGTTGTAAGTACTTGTTGGTTTGGAGGTAGCGTGTTTTTGTTGCTGTTCTCTTGTGGTTTGTTGTAACAATTTTTTTGCCCAGTTTTCATTAATTAAATAGAAATCTTCTTCTTAATTAATAAATACTCCCTCCGATCAGAAATAACTGTCGAAGACATAGTACAAACTTTATATTAAACTAGTACAAAATTGCCAACACTTATTTCTGATCGAAGGGAGTATCATATATAACACATCGGCTGCTGGACTAAAATGGCATTTTCGTGATGGCGACAAGCTAAAGTGTTCATGGAAGAGAATCTTTCCTTTCCTCCGATCCAGCGAAGGGGACATGAATAGGTCATGATGTCGACGCTTTGGTACTCCGTTGAAAAAAGGCTGACTGATTAAGGCAAACAACTGCAAAGCTAACGTCAGTGCTGACACACATGGCCACGCATATTGCTCTATTAGTTGTTGCTTACTAGTTACTGCTAGCCGGTGTCTATTTGGCAGTAGATTGATTTTCAATTTCCAGTCGTAAGACAACAGGTGGCATGAAGAAAAATCACCCAGTCCTATAAAAAAGACCTTTAACGAGCTTTATAGGTGGGCTAACTACCTACAATTAGCAACAAGCTAAGAATATTTTTTTTGCGGGAAAACAAGCTAAGAAATTGAAAAGAGAAAATCATAAAAAAGGATTTAAGACCAAAATTGCAGCGTTGTCTGGCCAAAACTACATGTCCTACATCACCGTTGTAATGGACTAACTTTTGAGATAGAGAACTTGTAAAAATGAGAACGAAAATCGTCTACATGATTTGAAAACTAAAATGACAGTCTTGTTTGCCTAAAATTAGATGTCCCAAACCATGTAAATAGTAGTGTAATAGGCTGTAATTGTCATATAAAGAATTGACACGAAAATGGGAGTAAAATCCACCGCTAACTTTGTTTTTACAACCAAATCCATCAACTAACTTAGGCATGTTGGGTGTTGTGCATTTTACATCTAACGACGTTGTACTCCTCAACTCTCCACACAAACTCGTTAAGAATTCTTATCGAGAAAAAAACAGAGAGATAAAGCAAGTTTCTTCTCCTCACTGCACCAGATCCAGGGTTACTCGCAAGCATTTCCTAGCATCGCGAGGGGGAGGGGAGCACCGGTTCTTATTTGTGCGTGTGTTTAGTCCTAGGTTTTCAAGTTTCCTATATTAGCATCGTGGTGGGGCATGTGATGATGGGCTACTAGTAATTATATATGGTCTCCTAGCCCTCCTTTCTCGTCGAAGGTGTTGTTTCGACGAGAGCTTGTGGAGTCCAAGCTGTTGTAGTGAATTTTATTTGGCGCTACGTCTTAGCGTGGCTGCGAGGATGGGCTGCTTTTGGAGTGCGGAATTCTTGACCGTTGCTGGTATGTGAAAGACTGTGAGGATCTGGCTGCCTGATAAAGGGCGAGGTAGCGCTGGCACTGAATCCGACGTTGAAGATCCAACCTTATGGGGATGGTTGCTATCATGACTCTTTAGCGCCTCCTGGCTAGGGGTTTTTTAGCTCCGAAGTGTAGAGCAACTAATGGTGAAGGGAATGTGTGCATGAAAAAATCGCCATACACGAGTGGCCAGGATCTATCTATGGGGGTGTTTGGTTGAGCTGTGGCTTATCTGAAAGCAGCTGTGGGTTGTGTGCTGTGAAAAAGTAGCTGTGTCGGCTGTGTGCTGTAAGAAAGCCCAAAGCCGTTTGGCAACTAGCTACTGAACTGTGGCTGTGAGGACAAATGTCACTATATACAAGTATACTACAAATTAATATACTGATCCATACCAAACTTCCCAAATTTCTTTCCTTCATTGCTTTGTTCCTCCAATATTTTCTTGTATTCCCGGATCAGTTCGATCCCTACCAGAGGAACTAATCGGATCTCTAGCTTGGGACAGATTTTCCATCCTCTAGCTCAAGACAGAGATGCGCCAAGATCCGGACAGGGATGCAGCCAGGGCGTGATGGGGGCGAGCTCGCCGGAGCTCCTGTGGTGGCTGCTTGCCATGGTCAAGCTCCTGCGGTGGCTGGTCGTGGTCGAGCTCCAGCAACGGTGGAGGTTGAGCTCGTCTGTAGGGAGAAGGGCTGAGAAGGAAGAAGCTAGCGAGAAGAGGATGTGGGTGTCCAGCGGTGACGCGGGAGCTCGTCTTCAACCAGGGCGGCGACGTCGCTCAACCTCGCATCCAAAGCCAAAGCCAAAAAACACCTCCCTGCGTGCTTTCCCCGCAGCACACGTTTTCAGATGGCTTTTGCTATAAGCGCGTTTGCTAGATTTGCTGTTTCGTTGGGCTTATGGCTTATAAGCCATGAAAGCCACAGCAAAAGCCCAACCAAATAGGGCCTATGAAGATGCAATACAGAAACTAGATCTGGATTGAAACTCACCAAGAAAATTGCAGACTCGATTGAGATTCTGAACATGGCGGTCCCCCATCTAAGCGTATCCCTCCCAATCGCGAGGATTATTTTCTTCTGACTCTGAGGATCAAATGATTTAAACATGGATCATTGCCTTTATCTAGATCTCAGTCATTAGTATTTTAAGAACTCTTCTCCAATAATTCCCATGCTTCATCAATAATATTATATGTGAAACTTCCTCCAGAAGAATTATCATAAAGTCCTTCTGACATTGAGGAAATATCGCATATAAATATATTGATACAATACTCTTTGAAAGACCATGAGCAGGATTTGAAATTGGAGATCTTTTAATCTCCCCCAAGCTCGAGATATACTCTCTCCGGGATGAGGACATGAATTAAGGGGCTGTTTGGTTCAAGGGATGGCATTTAGGGGATAAGGATATCCCCAACCAGCTGGTTAGGGATAGCCATTTTTCTGTTTGGCTAGGTATGACAAAAAAGTGGTTAGCCATTCCCCTTTCCTCTTATCTTCTTCCTCCGCCTGCTCGCTTCCCCAGCGAAGCCCGGTCGGCCCGTGCTTGACCCGCTCGCGTTCGGTAAGCCGGTGCCATCCCAAGCTGTGCTACTCCCGCCCGCCCGTGCCTACCTCTGCCCAGTGGCGCGCCTGCATCCGCCCACGTCTCGGAGGCCGTCCCACCTCCTACCTCCCTTCCCGGCGCCGACCGCGAGCTTGCGCCGACCCGGCGCCAGCCACGGGCTACACTTCTCGCCACTCCTCGCCACCGGCCGCCGCCGCGCTGCATGCCCCTACCCGCAGACCGCCACCCGCCGTGCTGCTCACCCCTCCCCGTCGTCTCAGGCCGCGCAGCTCGCCCCTCCCTACCGCCTCAGGCAGCAAGCTCATGCCTCCCGGCCGCCGGCCGCGAGCTCGGGCCTCTCCGCCCCTGCTCAGCCCTTCACGGGCCACCACCACAGTGGTCGGAGAGAGGAAACGAGAAGAGAAGGGGAATGGATAATGGTTGGTGAACGAACGACTCAAGAATAAAACTGTTCGGGTGAGGCTATCGACGCCAGCCAAAAGTGGTTGAGCTCATCCAGCAGATTTGGTGGGGTATGCTCGACCATCATTTTAAGACAAAAGTGGCTATCCCTATCCCCTCCACCCTCTAAACCAAACAATGGATAGCCACCAAAAAAGTGGATATCCACTGCCATCCAGTGGATAGCCACTGAACCAAACAGCCCCTAAAGCTATGTTATCGACCACAATAAGCCTTGAAAAGGAGAATAATACTATATCCACAATCAAGTCTATCTGTATGCTTCAAAGAATTATACCAATTCCTTGCTTCTCCTTTAAGAGATACGTAAAATGATTTCTTCTTGACTTAATCACGAGAAAGACTATAAAGTTTAAATAAATAACAACTTGCTTCAATATTTGGTAACTGGATTCACTTCCATCTCTTAAAAATTGTTATTTCATAATATCTCCCACTAGTAAAAACATCACGTGACACCGAAGGCTTAACATGTTCCTTTATCGGAGGCATAACTTAAAAAATAAAAAGTTATGACTTGACAAACAGCCATAATAAAAAAAGTAAACAAAACTAAAAACAGTAAAACCAGCTTTTATGTAACCATATCAAACTCGTTTACCAAAAGCCCTATGCTCCCCGGTAACATCGTCAGGAAAATATCTTGATAACCCATAAGTATAGGGGATCAATTATAGTAACTTCCCATAAGTAATGCGTGCCGAATCCACGAGAATTTGAAGAAATTAATTTACAAATTTGGCAAAATTAAACAATAAAAGATGCAGATGATTTGATATTTTTGGTGTATTAAGGTGCATGAAAGTAAACACAAGAAAATGCATCTGATAAGATTTGTGGCATTGAAGTTTCGCCTTCAAGTTTTCTACTAGAATCTTCTTAACAGGAAAGTCTTATATGATGTAATTGTGTTTTAAAATCAATAAAACTAGCATAGTTGCCCTCAGAAATATGATGGCATCATCTTTATTGCTTTGAAATAATAATAATATGGTTTCATATATATTCATGCTATCGACTGAACATTAACACTTTGTTTATATAGTCGTTCTCTAAATTGTTGTCTTTGCTACATTGAATATAATTTCCATAGCAAGGGGACATAAATTTGTGGACTAAGATCATTCTATAATGTATAAAATAAACACATATATACTATCTATTGGGTCATTAGCACTCGGATATCTCGAGGTAGCTAGTCTATAAGTGGCATATACACGTAGATAAAGTTGCAATGAGGTTCTGATAGACTATCTACAAGCACTACTAGAAAAACCCTTATCCATGGGCCTATTATCTGTGGAGCACTAAGTTTCGGTGCTCCACGGATAAGTATCCGTGGCGCACCAAATATAGGTGCTCCACAGATATCATCTTACCCGTGGCGCACCATGGAAGGGATGCGCCATGGATAAGTGGGCCCCATCGAGCACCAGGGCCTGGGGTGTCAGGCCCCCATATCCGTGGCGTATGCATTTGGGGTGCGCCACGCATAATGTGCATACCCGTGGCGCACCACATATACATGCGCCACGGATATGTGTGGGCCCACCCTCTGGAAAAGGTGGCAGACATATCTGTGGAGCGCCATTTTGAGGTGCGCCACGGGTATATATATCTGTGGAGCACCATTTTGAGGTGCGCCACGGATATGCCGTACCTACCACCATAAAGGTGCCATTTCCCCCTATCTCCCACTCCAAGCCCTCACTCCCATAGATCTAGCTCTAGCTCTAGTTCCTCTTCTCTCTCCACCCCCATTTTCTTCAACTATTTCTCCATTTTAGGTAGCTAGTCAAAACTTGGATTTGGATAGATATGTAAGGGTTGACTTCCTCCCTCCCCTCCCACACATATATATCTAGCTCTCCTCCCAACTAGCTAGCACATATCTTGTCTCCCTCAATAGTTTGGCTCTCCGCTCACGGATTCGTCGGTATAACTTGTCTAATAGGTGAGTATATGGTTGGATGAAAACATGTATGCTTGTTTCCTTGTGGCGGCCGACGCGCGGCGCACGTATGGCGGTATGTGATATATATGGCATATGTGTTTTATATGTGATCGAGAGGGGCATGGATGCTTGTGTATGGTTTGTGCAGGTACCGGCGCGTGGTGCATGGATGTTTGCCGAAATGTTGATTAATTTCTGTTTCGGCAAACTTTTGCACTACCCATATATCCTATTTATAGGGAAGGTCATGCCGAATTTTTCCGGCGATATGACCATAAATTATTCTAAATATTCTCATTTGCTCCATACCGTGCAGGCAACGATGGTGCGCCACATGAGCGAAGGTATGGTGGCTAGATACAAGGAACGCGCGATGGCCGTCATGATTCGGAACAACATGTCCGAGATAAGATGTCCTAATTACGGTACATTGGAGAAGCACTTGCTCATGAGTGGTTTCATGAAAGGCTACATTGACGAGGACGTTAACAACGGGCCCCCGCCGGCAGGAAATGGTGACGTGAGAGGCCGACGAGAAGGCGAAGAGTCACCCAGACATGATGAAGGAGATGCGGGACATGATGATGACACCGGATCCGATGGTGGTGGAGAAGACGCAGACACGGAGACACCACTAACTTCAGCCTTGTGGGATCCTCATGTTCAAGAACTGCTCCTCACAGAGACAAGCAACGCCAAAGCTGTTGCCCGTGAGAAAGACAAGCTGGAGCAAATGGAGAAAGACGGGAAAACTCCATTGTATCCTGGGTGCCGGCCCGGGGATACACGCCTGAACGTAACCCTCAAAGCTTTGGAGATGAAGGTGCAACACAAATGGACCGACGTTAGCTTCGACGATAACATGGCATACTGGCACGAGAAGCTTCCCGAGGGGAACACATTGCCAAGGAGTACGGAGGAGGCCAAGAAAGTCGTGTGCCCTCTCGATCTACCGCACGTGAAGTACGACGCATGCATCAATGATTGCGCACTTTATCGGGATGAGTACAAGGAACTAACCACATGCCCGGTGTGTGGCCAATTACGATACAAGAGAGGGAACATGAAAGTTCCTTGAAAAGTGGTATGGTACTTTCCTATCACCCCCCCGTCTAAAGCGGTATTTCATAGACCCTAAGGAAGCAAAGCTCATGCAATGGCACGCGGAAAGGGAGAAGCCCGAAGATGATCCGAAGAAGGGCACGATCCTGACACACCCTGCGGACGCTAGCCAGTGGCTCGCGTTGGACATGGAAGACAGTTTCAGGGACGATGCCAGGAACGTTAGGCTGGGTATGAGCACAGATGGACTCAATCCCTTCGGCAACCAGAGTAGCACGCATAGCACCTGGCCCGTCTTTGTATGGCCGTACAACCTTCCCCCCTGGCTGTGCACCAAGCAGAGATACGTACACATCATTATTCTTATTCAGGGGCCGAAACAACCGGGTATCGACATGCACCTGTATCTCGAGCTGTTGAAAGTGGAGTTAGCCATGTTGTGGGAGATGCCGACACGTACGTGGGACGCCTACAAAGGAGAGTATTTTGGTCTGAGAGCCGCGTTGCTCACGACGGTGCAGGACTATCCTGGATACGCATATGTCTCTTGCCAGGTGGAACGTCGCATGTCCAGCTATCGAAGGACCCCGGTTCTTCGAAAACCGTGTTCCCCGGCATTCGAAAGTGGCTTCCCGCCGATCATCCTTGGAGAAAACATGGAGATCTGTTCTATGGTAGTGAGGAGCTCGAAACATCCCCACCTATTTATAATGGAGAGGATATCAATGATGCGCTAGAAGAATGGGAAGCGTGCCCCGCGCCGGGAAAGAAGCGTCCGAGGGTAAAGCCGCTGCGAGGTGTATGGAAAGCGAGGTCCGTTTTCTGGGACCTGCCGTACTGGAAATACCTCCACACGCCTCATAGCCTTGATATCATGCACATCACGAAGAACGTGTGCGAGAGTCTAGTTGCCACTATCATCAACATGCCGGAGAAAACCAAAGATGGGCCAAAGGCAAGAAACGACCTGATCAAGCTGGGCATCAGGAAAGAACTTCATGGAGGACGCCCCGATGACGCTGATGATGATGAGACGCAGGCAGATACTCAAGGTCATATGTGCAAAAAGGCCAAGAGAAACGACTACTACTGCCCACCTTCCTGCTTTACTCTTAGTGAGCCGAAGCTCCACCAGTTTTTCAGCGTCCTCCTAGGAGTCAAGCTTCCTACCGGTTACGGAGGGAAGATATCACGATACCTGGACGAAATGAAGAAGAGGTTCTCCGGGATGAAATCTCACGACTGCCACGTGCTGATGACGCAGATACTTCTAGTAGCGCTCCGAGGGATCGTGGACGAGCACGTACATGAGACGCTGTTTGGCCTCTGCAACGTTTTCAACGTCCTCTCTAGGAAGTCGATCGGCATGAAGCAGCTCGAAAGGCTACAAGGTGAGATCGTCATGATACTATGCGAGCTTGAGATTTACTTCCCCCCCCGCGTTCCACGACATCATGGTGCATCTGCTCGTCCACGTGGTGGATGATGTCATCCACCTCGGGCCGCCATTCCTCCACAACATGATGCCGTTCGAAAGGCTGAACGGCGTTCTCAAAGGCTACGTTCGCAATAGGGCGCGTCCGGATGAAAGCATAGCCAAGGGCTTCCTGTCCTACGAGTGCATATCGTTCTGCCAGAATTATCTACAAAACGAGGACGAGGACGTCCCTATTGGTCTGCCTATCAGGAGGCACCTCAGCAGGATCCATGGTTTTGGTCACCGCGATGGCTTCGTCCACATGCACGTCGTCTTCCAAGCCCGACAACCAGACTTTGACAGGGCACACCGAGTCGCGCTACAACACCTTGAATTGGTCGAACCTTGGGTGTTAGAGCACAAAAGCTTCATTGAGAAGAAGTTCAGTGACACGGGCAGACGAAGGACGAAGGGAGATGTAACTAGAGAGCACAACTCCAGCTTTACGCGTTGGTTCAAGGAAAAGCTACTCCAGCTTCATCATGGTAACATGCCTTCCACGGAAGAGGAAAAACTCTTATTCGTCTTGTCACAGGGCCCCGCGATGAATGTGAGGACCTATCAGGCGTACGACATCAATGGTTACACATTCTACACCAAGAAAAAGGACCATAGCAGCGAACACCAGAACTCGGGGGTCACGATGCTATCCTACGCGGACGAGGAATCCACCATCAATGAAAGGTTCTTTGGGAGGATCGAGGAGATCTGGGAACTCAACTACTGTCGAGAGAAGATGCCGATGTTTCGGGTCAGATGGGCCAAGAACGTCGAAAAAGAAGGCCGGTACTTCACCACCATGGTCATACCCGAAGCCAAATCCAGCGCGAACGTCCAGGCGAAAAATGAGCCATGGGTACTGGCGAGCCAGGTTGATCAATGCTTCTTCATTACCGACCCGGTAAGGCCTAGCCGCATTGTCGTTAGGAGGGGAAAAAGGAGCATCATCGGAATGGAGGGAGCGGCCACCGAGCAAGACTTCGACAAGTACGGCGATCCCAAGATAGAAGAGGAATTCGACAAGTACTTCGACAGGCCTAGTGATGCCGCTGGAAGAAGGAAGACCACCCTACCCGCTAAAGGATGCCCGTACACGAGAAGAAATCCCCATGTTTCCGGGCTCAATTATTCAACCACGACGAAGAAGGGCAAGAAGATCGTGACGAGTCGACGACGGTAGCTCGTTCGGAATCGACATCGGACAACATGTGTCATTTTTGGAGGAACAATCATATAAATGATTTTTGGTTTTTTGTAACAATGATCATATATATGATATATGATTCATATGGTTTTTTGTAACAATGATATGATATATAGATGTCGGACTGGTACTATTTAGAAATACAATGATATCATATATCATATATATGATTCATATGTTTTTTGTAACAATGGTCATATTTAACAATGATATTATTATTTTTAGAATAAGCAAATGTTATTTATTGCAATATAGTAATTTTAAACTTTCAGAAATACAATTTTTGTAAAAACAAAAAGGTGGGAGGTCCAGGGTTCGAACCTGGCACCTCCCCCAAACAGCCAGCGCGCGTTACCCAGAACCACTAGGCTATGGCGAGATTGTTGTCTAGATGGCACTTCGGCCTGTTTTGAACTATACAAAGACCCCTATATGGTAAAACGGTTCGCCCCGGCCCCTGTCTTCTCTCCCACACGCGCGTGTGCACTTCTTCTCTTCCGCCCGAACCCTAGCCACCGCGCTCGCCTCCGCTCCGAGCCGCCGCGCTCGCCTCCGCTCCGAGCCGCCGCGCTCGCCTCCGCTCCGAGCCACCGCGCTTGCCTCCGCTCCGAGCCACCGCGCTCGCCTCCGCTCCGAGCAGCCACGCTCGCCTCCGCTTCGAGCCACCGCCCTCGCCTCCGCTACGCCGCCCTCGCCTCCACTCCACCGCCCTCGCCTCCGCTACGCCGCGCCGCGCACACCTGTGGAGGAGCCGTCTGTGGAGGAGCTGCCGCGGAGGAGGAGGAGGTCGCCGTCTGTGGAGGAGCCGCCGCGGAGAAGGAGGAGGTCGCCGTCTGTGGAGGAGCCGCCGCGGAGGAGGAGTAGTTCGCCGTCTTCCCCGACCTCGCCTTCAACCCCGACCTCGCCGTCTTCCCTTCTTCCCCTCTTCCCCGACTCGGTGAGCGCCCGCCTTCCCTCTTCCCCTCTTCCCTCTTCCCCGTCGCGCCCGCAAAGAAATGATTGTGAAATCAATTAGAACTGATAATGAGATTTGTGTACAATCTCTGTAAATTATTAAAATCCTAAAACTAGGCACTATGCTACTTGTTTACAGAGTGAGTTTCTAAACCCTATCAAAATCCTAAAACTACGCAAATCGACTTCTGCTTTGTGCCAGACTTGGACTTCAAGCGTCTGGCTGGACTCCCGCGAGTCGACTTATCCCTCATTGTTGTCGTCGACTTTCCATTGCTGCCTAGCTTTGGACCAACTTTTCTTTAGACTTCTGCGCATAAGTCAGCCCACATTTAGCCTTTCTTGGTGCAATCCTATTCTAGATTTTCTTAGTCACCTTGTTTCCTCTATTATATTATAGAGAAAATCTCTCGGCCATCTAGCCATCGTTGTCCACTTGGAAGCTATTTTTGCTTTGTCAAGGTAAGTGAGAAGCATAAGGCTACAAAGATTCAAACATCTAAAGTACACATAACATGTTTTTTGTTCAAGTATTTCTGATAACAAAATATTGACTTGCACTCTAAATAGATACTACAAAGTTTGTTATTGACATTTGTGCTTCAAAAAATATTGAAAGTGGCATTTTGCTCTAAAGTCGCAATCCTTGTTGTCTATAATATTTGGAGCTTAGGAGGACCTGAAAAACAATCTTACTGTGAACTTGCATATGCTTTACTGTTATGACATGCTTATACATGCTTATACATTCTTACTGTGAACTTTCTACTGTTAGCATGTTGTCGACATGTTGTCGACAAATCTGTGTTGAAAAGGCACATTTTGTGCTTTTTTGTGTGAATTGTTTACAGGTTTTTGAAAATGAGTGCCTATTACTCCCGAAATGTTGATTGATTTCTGTTTCGGTGAGAAATAGGCACTCCTAGGTAGCCATTTATAGGGGAGGTGCTGTCGAATTTTCCGATCGATTTTTATATGATAACAGATTTTATTTCTCTCTGCTTTTAGGTACGCCTCCGCCGCCATGGTGCGCCGCAAGATCACCACCTACGCCATGATGAGCCGATGCCCACCACCACCCCCTCCCCCTCCGACGCTGCCTCCAACGCCGCCACCTCCAGCGTCCGACGGCGAGGAGGAAGAAGTCCCCGAGGTGGACTACCCGGAGGACGAAGAAGAGAACGACCGCCTGGAGGCGGAAGTCCAGGCGGAGATCGACGACATGGAGTGGGCCATCTCGGACCCCGAGAATGAAGAACAGGCGGTCATCCACGCCTCGTGGCGTTCTCTGCGGATGGAGAACAAGGAGGCGGCGCTCGATGACGAGTGGGACGACCGACTTCTTGAGTCGGGGCTCAAGGAGTCGCGCGACCGCCACACGACGGAGGAGGGAGCGCGCGGCTTCATGAAGTTGGAGCGGCGGCGCCTCTTGGCGCTGCTCGCGGAGGACTCTGGTCGCCTCCACAAGATTGTGGAGGATGACTTCCTCCCCGCCCCCGCCGCCGCACGAGATGCTCGATCGGGCCTAGCGGCGACGAAGAAGGGGGCCAATGACGATGAGGCGGGGCCCTCCAGGCGCTAGAACTTTTTTTTCATATTATGAATTGCTTATATATGATCGATCGTCATCCATGCTATGTTTTATTCTAGGCTTGTGAATCCTTGCCATAGTATTTGTGATCATGCAAGCATGTTTTTGCACTTTGTCATTCCTTTCGTTGCATAACATACATACTACATGTCTATAGAGAGATGGCGAAGTGGTACGTGGTGTACAGTGGTCGGGTTCCAGGAGTCTACGAGGAGTGGGAGGACTGCCAGGCACAGGTGACCAACTTCAGCGGCAACTGCTACAAAGGGTACAAGACAAGAGAGCTCGCGGTCTCCAAGTGGAGGAGACACGTGTGGAAGAAGAATCGGATAAAGTTCTTGATCATGGTCTCGATCTTGCTCATCGTCGTCGCCGGTGTGATCTATTTGTTCATATAGTAGTCTAGGTGATATGTAACTCCATATATAATATGTAATGATCAAAGTTGTACTTAACTTGTGTAATGATTCGACAGTTGACCATGTATTTCGATACTTGACTTTATATTGATGTCTTCCGACACTTGACTTCATATTGATGTATTTTGGTGAATTCCAGTGTTACTGATGTGTATATCTTTGCATTTCTGCTTCTGCTGTATTCTCGAAAAAAATACAAATAGAAAACATACTAGTGGAGCACCATTTTTATTGCCAGTGGCGCACCCTATCCGTGACGCACCTAAATTGAGTGCGCCACAGATATTATGCGTGGCGCACTCCACTTAGGTGTACCACGGATAGGACACATAACCGTGGCGCACGTGGGCGTGCGCCACTGGTAATAAATACCAGTGGCTTGATATGTGTGGCGCACCACTGGTGCGCCACTGAAGCCCAAATTGGTGCACCACAGATAAGGGTTTTCCTAGTAGTGAAGGTTTACTTAACTAAAATGTTCACAAGAGAAATTGCTAGATTTGTTCATTTACGACAATGAGGATCGATCAACCGCAACTGTGGTCAAATAAAAATAAGGGTTGCTTGGTTTACCAGATTAATGCATGTGGTTTGATTTACAATAACTTTCTAGCCTCATGTTCTCTTTCTTATTTTAGTACTCCCTCTGTCCGGAATTACCCTGCATTTTGTATTTACTAAAAGTCAAACTATAATTTTTTTGACCAAGCATATTGATAGAAATATTATCATTTTAAGAGAAAATACATTTTATGACAGTTCTAATAATATTTTTCCATATTGTAGATGGTAATATTTTTGTACATAATTATTCATAGTTTATAAAGTTTGACTCTACCCAAAATGCGACGTAATTATGGACAGAGGGAGTATAGAGTACATCTCTTATGTCCTCAGCTCACATAACAAAGTGGCTTATTGATCCACTCACATAGCAAAGTTGGTTATTTACCATTTGATTTTTTAGTTGATCTATTTAATAAAGTTAATAAATAAAAAATATTTGGTGACATTAAGTTCAATGCCATTTTAATCCGGCATTTCTTCCTATCATTTCCTAACTTTATTGAAAAATACATGACATTGTAGCATGTATACATTCTCCAAAATACAGTTAGACACTTATTATACATGAACATATTACAAACATTTGAATATTTTTAGAAAATAAAATGATATTATTTTCACTTGACTGGTGCTAGTAATATATTATATATCTTAATTTCAAAGTAGAAAAGGTTGATTGAATCAATTTTTTAATATATTGTAATTTACAATTGATTCTACTTTTTTTCTACTCTACACCCATAATACGTCTCAAACGTATCTATAATTTTTGATGCTCTATGCTTGTTTATGCACTATTTTCTTTGTGTTTTGTTACACTTCATGGCATTTTTATGTATTTTCCGAAACTAACCTATTAACAAGATGCCACAGTGCGAGTTTCCTGTTTTCTGCTGTTTTTGTGTTTCAGAAAAGTAACACAGGAAATATTCTCGGAATTGGACGAAACAAAAGCCAAAGTTCCTATTTTTCCCGATACGAGACGGAGTCAAAAGCAAAGACGGAGGGGGGCCAGAGGGCAGCCACACACCCCCACGGCGCGGGCCACCCCCTGGCCATGCCGGGGCCTAGTGTGGGCCCCTGGTCCACCTCCTGACATCGCCCTTCCGCCTATGTATTCTCCTCGACGAGAAAACCCTAAGGGCCCGATCAATTTTCCAGAAAACATACTGCAAGCCGCCGCCATCGTCGATGCGAGATCGGGAGGGTCCAGAAGCTCTTCCCGGCACCCTGCCGGAGAGGGGAATCACCATCGGAGGTCTTCTTCATCACCATGTTTGTCTTCGGAGTGATGTGTGAGTAGTCTACCTTGGACTATGGGTCCATAGCAGTAGCTAGATTGATGTCTTCTCCTCCATGTGCTTCATGTTTAGATCTTGTGAGCTGCCTATCATGATCAAGATCATCGTTATGTAATTCTACATGTTCTGTTTGTTGAGATCCGATGAATATTGAGTACTATGTCAAGTTGATTTGTGATTTATCATCTCTATGTTATTTATGATCTTGCATGCTCTCCGTTGCTAGTAGATATCTTGACCGAGTAGATGTTAGTGACTCCAAGAGGGAGTATTTATGCTCGATAGTGGGTTCATGCCTCTGGTAACTTGGGGGAGTGACAACAACCTCTAAAGTTGTAGATGTGCTGTTGCTACTGAAAGGACACAGATGTCGCCTAGAGGGGGGGGGGGGTGAATAGGCGATATCAAATTTTACGAATGGCTTGAACAAAAGCGGAATTAAACTAGCGTTTATTTTGTCAAGCACATAAAACCTAAATAAACTAGGCTCACCTATGTGCACCAACAACTTATGCTAAGCAATACAAGTAACAAGGTGATAGCAAGATAAATGACTTCAAGCACGAAGGCTATCACAATGTAAAGTGCATAAGTAAAGAGCTCGGGTATAGAAATAACCGAGGCACGCGGAGACGATGATGTATTCCCGAGTTCCTCCCTTGAAAGGGAGTACGTCTCGTTGGAGGGGTGTGGTATCGCCACAAAGGCCTAACCAACGCCACAAAGGCCTCACCCTATTCTCCGGTGTGAGCTTGCGCCACAAAGGCCTTGCTCACTCTTCCACTAAGGGGTTCCTCAAGGCGGAACCGGGCCTTTACACAAAGCTTGGGGCACACATCCACAACTTAATTGGAGGCTCCCAAGAATAGCCACAAAGCCACCACAAAGCCACAAAGCCGTCTAGGGTTCCAAGAACCCAAGAGTAATAAGCTCACAAACTTTCACTTACTCGAATCTCCGGGGAGAACTCAAACCGATGCAACTTATGCAATGGCAAGAGCACACAAGGTGCTCAAATCCTTCTCACTCAAAACCTACCAAAGCAACTAATGCTATGGAGAGATATGAGAGGAAGAACAAAGGAAATCCACAAAGAACTCCAAGATCTAGATTGACTATGTTCCCCTCACTTAGAGGAGAGATGGATTGGTAGAAATATAGATCTAGATCTCCTCTCCCTTTTCCCTAAAAAATATCCAAGAATCATGGGAGGAATGGAGGAGGAAGGGCAAGCTTGCAAAGTCAACAATGGAGGAGAGAGAGCCCAAAAACGTGTGCAGCCCAAGGTGGAAGAAGGGGTATTTATACCCCCCCACGAAATATGGCCGTTGCAGGACTTTAGGGGCGGATTATCCGGCCAAAATATGGCCGGAATATCCGTCTGGCCGGATTATCCGGCCCCCAGGCCGGATTATCCGCCCCCCATACTGGGTGACGCCGACTCTGGTCCTTAGCAGAAATTTCGGAACGAAATTTTCGCCCCCAGGCCGGATTATTCGCCCCCCCTGGGCCGGAATATCCGCCCCCCTTACTGGGTGACGCCGAGCAGAAACTGCAATACGAAAACGGTGATAACTTTTTCATCCGGACTCCGTTTTCGATGATCTTGGGCTCGTTGGAATCACCACAACGAGCTCTACAACTTCATCCATAGAAACATCATAGTCCAACAAGGGAGTATAAAACCAAATGATGAAAGGTTTGACCTCTCTTTGAAGGCAAACCGGTAAAACCTCCAAACATCAAAAACGCAATAAGAGCTTCATGCGAAATCCGTTTTTGATGAGCTAGAGCTTGTCATGGAAATAACCACAAGCTCTAGAACCTCACATGGATAAAACCCAAATAAGAACCAAGAAGGATGATGCCAAGTATGCAAAGGTTTGAGCTCTCTCCGAACGATACAATTAAGTTACTCACTCGAGAGCCCCTCTTGATAGTACGTCTACCGATCCTATAACCCGGTCTCACAAATAACACCATGAGACCGGTAAGAAAGAAACCCTAACACTATCATACCTTTGCCTTGAGCATTCCACTTGAGGTGGATAAAGATGATCTTGATCTTCTCAAGTTGGACCACCTTTCTTGATTGAGCTTGCTTGGTGAAGTCTTGCGGATTGCTCCCCCATACTCTACTATGGAAGCAACTCTCTTTAAGCATATCTTCACATATCCATGATCACAATATAGATGGCAAGCATCAAGCATATGTTCTCTTCTAGTTGCTCAACTTGAACTTGCGCTTTGACTTGATCAATCCTCGAATCAATTCTTCTTTCTCCATAATGATGGTGTCTTGAGGATACACATGAGAGCTCACTCAATCTTATTCTTCAAGACACACTTGAGATAAGCTCAACTCCCTTAAGACCAATATTTGGATCATTCCTTGAATAACACCTTGGTCAACACATAATCTTCTTCTTACAATCTTGACTCCAACAAATAGTTCAAGCATTGTCTATGGACAAGTCCTATACATATAACTCAATGCAACCATTAGTCCATAGGGATTGTCATTAATTACCAAAACCACACATGGGGCTTGATATGATCTTTCAGCTACTAGGGAGAAAACGACAATCTTGTGTTCAAGGACATTTGTATTATTTACATTACACACTTTGCTTAAGGCGATAATCTGTTGCTTACAACTTAATACCCAACGGTTGTTTGGATGATATTCGGCGGGTGGATTATTAGTCATAGATGCAGTTGGATTACGGTCTATGTATTATGTTGTAATGCCCAAGTGAATCTCATAGTGATCCTCATGACATGTACATGCATTTGTTTGTATTCTTTATTCTGTCAATTGTCCAACTGTAATTTGTTTACCCAGCATGTTATTTATCTTATGGAGAGACACCTCTAGTGAATTGTGGACCCCGGTCCATTCTTTCACATTCATATTACCGTTTACTATTTACTCGCATTATTTACTTTCTAGCAAACTACTATCTTTTAACACATGATACGTTCAATCCTTTGTTTACAGCAAACCGGTGAGATTGACAACCTCACTGCAAGTTGGGGCAAAGTACTTGGTTATGTTGTATGCAGGTTCCACGTTGCTGCTGGTACAAAGCTACGCCCCAGATAAGGCGTCATATATAAATTGTCTAGAGCTGTCGCCAAGCCAGCGAGCATCAACCTTTGGAAGTTGGTTCTTTCTCCTACTGGTTCGATAAACCTCGGTTTAATACTGAGGGAAGACTTGCTGCTGTGCTCATCATACCTTCCTCTTGGGGTTCCCAGTTAGGTGCCTAATAAGCACTATCAAGCAATTTTTCTGGCGCCGTTGCTAGGGAGAAAGAGGATTTCTACAAGGGGAGTCTCTCGCTTCCATTCTTTTACTTTGTTATTGTTTTGCTTTACTTTATTTTTGCTTGCATCTTTTTATCAAAAATACAAAAAAAAAATAGTTCCTTTATAGTTGTTATTTTTACTTGTCTGCTTTTAGTTTTGCTAGAATGGGTACTCCTGAGAACACCAAGTTGTGTGACTTTACTAGCACAAACAACAATGATTTTATCTGCACTCCTATTGCGCCACCTGCTCATAAGGCAAATTTTTATGAGATTAAACCTGCTTTGTTGAATCTTGTTATGAAAGAGCAATTTTCTGGTGCTAGTACTGATGATGCTGCAGCTCATCTCAACAATTTTGTTGAGCTATGTGAGATGCAAAAGTATAAGGATGTAGATGGTGATATTATTAAGCTTAAGTTGTTTCCTTTCTCTTTAAGAGGAAGAGCTAAGGATTGGTTGCTATCTTTACCTACAAATAGTATTGATTCTTGGGTTAAGTGTAAGGATGCTTTTATTGGAAAATATTATCCTCCTGTTAAGATTATAGCTTTGAGAAGTGATATTATTAAGTTTAGACAGTTTGATAATGAACATGTTGCTCAATCTTGGGAAAGAATGAAATCTTTGATAAAGAATTGTCCCACTCATGGACTGACTACTTGGATGATTACCCAAACCTTTTATGCAGGACTAAATTTTTCTTCAACAAATCTTTTAGATTCAGCTACTGGAGGTACCTTTATGTCCATCACCTTGGGCGCCGCAACAAAGCTTCTTGATAATATGATGGAAAAAAAATTCTGAGTGGCACACCGAGAGAGCTCCACAAGGTAAGAAGGTAAATTCTGTTGAAGAAACCTCTTCCTTAAGTGATAAGATTGATACTATTATGGTTATACTTGTTAATGATAGGGCTCATGTTGATCCTAATAATGTTCCTTTAGCCTCTTTGGTTGCTCAAGAAGAACATGTTGATGTAAACTTCATTAGAAATAACAATTTCAACAACAGTGCTTATAGGAACAATTTTGCTAGCAACAATTATAGGCCGTATCCTTCTACCAATGGTAATGGTTATGGTAACTCTTATGGTAATTCCTCCAACAACACTAGGGTCGCGCTCTCTGATCTTGAAGTCATGCTCAAAGACTTAATCGGTAAACAAACTGCTTTTAATAAGTCTATTGAGGAAAAGTTGGGTAAAATTGATGTTCTTGCTTCTAAAGTTGATAGCCTTGCTCTTGATGTTGAACTTCTGAAACTAAAGGTTTTGCCTCATGATGTGAAAGAAAGCAAGACTTTGAATGCCATTCAGGTTAGAATTGATGAAAATGTTAGGATGTTAGTAGAATTGCATGCTAGGTGGGAAAGAGAAGATGAGATGGCTAGAAATATAAAGATTTGTACTATTACCACCACTAGTGATGTTGTTTCAAATGCTAGCAATCCTCTTACTATGATTGGTGCAGAGAAGATTCCTACTCCTTGTGTTAAAAAGCCTAAAACTGTAGAAACTTTTTCTAATAAAAGTGCTGTAATTTTTTGGAGTATGGGAGATAATAGCTCTACTTCTTTTAATGATTTTGATGTTGATGGTTGCAATATCTCTGAAGTAATTTTGTTCTTGCAAAAGCTTGCTTTAAGTCCTAATTCTAGTTCAATGAATGTTGCTTTTACAAAGCATATTACGAATGCTCTCATGCAAATTAAGGAGGAAAAGTTGAAACAAAAGGTTTCCATTCACAAAAATTTAGAAGATGGTTGGGAGCCCATCATTGATATGAATGTGAATGATTTTGATTGTCATGCTTTATGTGATCTTGGTGCAAGCATTTCTATTATGCCTAGAAAGATTTATGATATGCTTGGTTTACCACCGCTTGAAAATTGTTATTTTGATGTTCCTCTTGCTAATGTTGCTAAGAAGAAACCTGTGGGAAGGATTAATGATGTTCTTATTATGGTTAACAATAACCTTGTTCCCGTTGATTTCCTTATTTTGGATGTTGAATGCAACGCTTCTTGTCCTATTATTTTGGGAAGACCTTTTCTTAGAACTGTTGGTGCCATTATTGATATGAAGGAAGGCACCATTAAATATCAATTCCCACTCAAGAAAGGTATGGAACACTTCCCTAGAAAGAGAAAGAAATTAATTTTTGACTCTATTGTTAGAGCAAATTATGAACTTGATGCTTCATCGCTTGACATTACTTGATTTCCACTTTCTGCGCCTAGCTCAAAGGCGTTAAAGAAAAGCACTCTTGGGAGATAACCTAATGTTTTCTTTTCAGTACTTTTTCTTTTTGTTGAGTTTTGGAAGTTATTACTACTATAATGACCTCTCCTTATCATTTTTATTTTGTTTTTGTACCAAGAAGAACCTCTAATTGGAGGAAGGTAAGATTTGGGGAAGTTGCTGTCCTGAAACAGATTTCTACGCTGTACCGTAAACATTCGTGAAAACTATCAGAACGTCTTTTTGATCTGCGATTTCTTGTGCACATACCCCAGGTTATTGCCAAACTTTAATTAGTTTTGCACTTTTGATTTGAGCAATAGAAGATTTTCAAAAAAATTGATCTTTACCAGCTGTTCTGTTTTGACAGATTTCTACCACTATTTGTGTTTGCCTCTCGATCGCTTTCTTTTTTAGTTCTTTTGATCACGGAACTTTTGAGAGAGTTTCTACAGTAGCTTATTGCTTGATGCGTGGTGAATGACCAGCCCGTTGGGAACCCCAAGAGGAAGGTGTGATGAATATAGCAGCAGATTTTCCCTCAGTTAAGAAACCAAGGTTTATCGATCAGGAGAAGAGCAGACAATACGACTGTAGGTGATGCTTGCTAGTTTGCGACAGCTTCAGACAATTTATATATGGCGCCTCGTCCGAGCTTTGCTTGCTAGCTGCAACGCGGAACCTGCACACCACACAACCAAATACTTTGTTCCCAACTTGCGATGAGGTTGTCAATCTCACCGGTTTGCTTGAAACAAAGGTTATAAGCGTATCGAGTGGAAAACAGTAGAAGTATGCGAGTAAAGTAAACAGTGCAAGTAAAGTAAACAGGTGATAGCAATATGATGGAAATAGGACCGGGGTCCACAGTTCACTAGTGGTGTCTCTCCATAAGATAAATAACACATGCTGGGTAAACAAATTACAGTTGGGCAATTGATAGAATAAAGATAAACGTGATATGTCAAGAAGATCACTATGCGATTTACTCTGGGCATTACAACAAAATACATAGCCCGCCATCCAACTGCATCTATGACTAATAATCCACTTGTGGCGAATCAATCCGAGAACTCCACAAGTATTAAGTTGCGAAGAACAGATAATTGCATTAAGCAAAGTGTGTAATGTAAACAAAGCATATGCCCTTGAGCATATGAATGTTGTTTTCTCCCTAGTAGCAACAACACATCTACAACCTTAGAGGTTTCTGTCACTCCCCCAGGTTAAATAGAGGCATGAACCCACTATCGAGCATAAATACCCCCTCTTGGAGTCACTAGCAACTACTCGGCCAAGATAGATACTAACAACGGAGAGCATGCAAGATCATAAACAACATAGAGATAACAAAAGATATATTTCAGTATAGCAACTCAATCATAACACCAATATTCATCGGATCCCAACAAACCAAACATGTAGAATTACATAACGGTGATCTCAATCATGTAGGGCAGCTCATGAGATGTAAACATGAAGCACATGGTGGAGGAGACAACCATCTAGCTACTGCTATGGACCCATAGTCCAAGGTAGACTACTCACTCATCGCTCCGGAGGCAAGCATGGCGATGAAGAAGACCTCCGGTGGCGATTCCCCTCTCTGACAGGGTGCCGGGAAGAGCTTCTGGACCCTCCCGATCTTCGGGTCGATGGCGGCGGCGGATCGCGATGTGTTCTGGAAAATTGATCGGGTGTTTAGGTTTTTTCCGTCGGGGGGTCTTTATAGGCGAAGGGGCATTGTCAGAAGTGGACCGAGGCGGTCTCACACATAGGGGGCGCGGCCAGGGCCTGGGCCGCGCCGCCCTGGTGTGTGGCCACCTCGTGGCCCCACTCCGTCTCCTCTTCGGATCTCTGGAAGCTTCCGGGAAAAATAAGACTTCAGGAACTTGTTTCGTCCAATTCCGAGAATATTTCCTATGTATCACTTCTGAAACACAAAAATAGCAGAAAACAGGGAACTTGCACTGTGGCGACTTGTTAATAGGTTAGTTCCGGAAAATGCATAAAAGTGCCACGAAGTGTAACAAAACAGTAGGCAAATGGTGTAAAAACAAGCATGGAGCATCAAAAATTATAGATACGTTGGAGACGTATCAAGCATCCCCAAGCTTAACTCCTGCTCGTCCTCGAGTAGGTAAGTGATAACAAAAGAATAATTTTTGAGGTGACATGCACCTACACAATCTTGATCATATATGTAAGCATTTGTGAGCTGGGATCATAAGAACTTAAAACATGGGCATGAAAGATATAATCTTGACAATAAGAAACTTAACAACCATGTTGTAAACATGTAAATGAACACAAACAAAAGATCATGAAAATGAAACAATAAAAGTCAAACGTGTGTTCAAATCATAAGGAAAAACATACAAATGGTTTTCAGCTTGTCCTTCATAGAGAGCAAAACATAAATGTATAGGACACCTTCAAGTTTAAGAGGGTGACTAGATACAAATAATTTAAGAACAAGTGAAACCAACAATATGAATCACTCAATGAAAACTTTGGGACAATGCACATTATACTAAGAATGACAACTATGCTCTCTTATGGTGCATAAAGAAAGAAGGTGGTGACTCAACATAAAAGTAAAAGAAAGGCCCTTCGCAGAGGGAAGCAGTGATTGCAAGTTTTATAATCTTAAAAAATTATGGTACTTACCGGCTTTGAGCTCTCATTGCCCCCATCATAAGCATCTTGAATGGTTAGAGTTAATGCGAGAACAATTATGATGCATATGCTTGACAAATTATAAGTCGAAAACCTCGTGTCCCGTGAATATGAGTACCCAAACCTCATGCTACTCAACTTAGAGTCCCAAGCAAGGCTCTTGTCATTGTTAGTATATATGTATCATCGAAAACCGCCAAAGGGGTACCTCCGTGCCCGATGACATGGAACAAGCCCACATCAAAATGATAGGACAAGCAGACAATGAACACCTCGACATCTCTTTTATTTGCCATTTGTTTAGCTTTTTATTGTGAGATGCGTCGTCGAATGTCCACCATGGGTATGCTGCAAATTTCCACCATGAATTATGCATGGCTTTGATTGGCGGCCCAGGCGTTTCCCTAACACACATACAAACTCCATGATCCCCACAAGATTCCCAATTCATTTCACACCGCGGGCATCCATAAACAAAAGATCACGATATCAACTCAAATAAGAAGTGCAATGTTGAAAGCTTGCCCCATGACAGCATGGCTGGGCTAGAATCCAACTTACAACTTGTAAGCATAACAACTCAACATAAGAGACCACAATGTCAAATTTTTAAGAACAGGAAAAAGTAAAGTGTGCCTTCCGGTTCGTGAGAGCTTTACTGACCAATTTTTGCATAACACTGGTAAGAGTTTAATTTGAAGAGAAAATAAAAGCAAGTCAAATTTACTTGGAATAGCAAATTGCTAGTAGGTATGTATGGTGGACACTTTGGAAAACTTTGGCTTTTAGGAGTTGGATGCACGAGTAGAGCTCATACTTAGTACAAGGCGAGGGCTAGCAAAAGACTGGGAGCGACCAACTAAGAGAGCAATAATGGCCATAATCATGCAAAGCGACAAAGCGACATTAAAAGAAGCATAAGATGGCATCAAAAGTCAAAAACTAAATGATCATAGAGGCTATTGGCGACTTTGTAAGAGTCTAACATGTGTGAGCATGCGCCAAGTCAACCCAAATAAAGCATCAAGGAGAAAACCAAAATAATGCTTCCATACAATAAAAACAACGCATGATTTTTTCAAAGGCTCATTAAGCAATCTCAGTTATTTGAGACAAGTCATGCTACAGAAAAACCACTAAGCATACTATCAAAAAGACATCAAGCATGACATGAAAAAGCCTAAGCCGCAGTCTACACAAGCTCCTTCTTGTACCACTTTTTTGCATAAAGCTTTTTCTCTTTTCCAACACCATTTGAAATTTTTAGAGACACCTCTTTTGATGAAAACCAATAAAGATCAGAGGCAAAAAATACACCTTGATGAAAAGATATGACAAGGTCTGAACGCAAATCAAGGCGAAAACGAAAACTAAAAGCAGTAGCAGAAAAAGAAGAACACTCGGTGAAATTGTAAGAATGAAAAACGGAGTGTTCTTGGTAAATGAAAACGAGTACATCTCCTCCAAAGGAAATTTGTTGGGGTCCAACCATTTATTGCATCAAACAAAACTAAGCTAACTAAGAAAACTAAAACAACTAACGCTCCAAGAAAAACACATAGTGCATGAAGCAATAAAAATATAGTGTTTTGAAAGGTGACCTGATTTTTGCTGATGAAGAAGGGGTGCCTCGGGGGCATCCCCATGCTTTGACGCTTGTACTTCTTGGATATTTCTTGGGGTGATGCATGGGAATCCCCAAGCTTGAGCTTTTGTCCATTCTTCAACTCATCTCATCATTCTCCAATCCCTACACTTGAAAACTTCCTTCATACAAAACTAAACACAAATCTATTAGCAACATTAGTGTAGCATAACATATAATCAACCTCTTTTTGCTTCAGGTTTCAACCCAAAACCACCACATATATAGCATATACTACTGTATCAACTTCCCCAAAAGTTCCGTGATCAAAAGAACTCAAAAGAAAGCGATAAAGCGGCAAACACAAATATTGGCAGAAATCTGTCAAAACAGAACAGCTGACAAAGGTCGAATTTTTGAGGGATTTTCTGTTGATCAAATCAAAAAGTGTTCAACTAACGAAAGTTTGGATATAACCTGGGGCATATGCACAAGAAATAGCAGGTCCAAAAGATATACAGATAATTTAAACGAATTTTTACGGTGCAGCACCAAAAACAGTTCCAGGACAGCAACATCCCCAAATCTTTACCTCACTCGAATTAGAGGCTTCTCTTGGCACAACAATGAAATAAACAAGATAAGGAGTGGTAATTACAGTAGTAATGACTTCCAAGACTCAAATAAAAGAAAAATTACTGAAAATAAAATATTGGGTTATCTCCCAAGAGTGCTTTTCTTTAACGCCTTTGAGCTAGGCGCAGAAAATTGCGAATCAAGTATCATCAGGTGATGAAGCATCAAGCTCATAATTTGCTCTAAGAATAGAGTCAAAAAGTAATTTCTTTCTTTTCCTAGGGAAGTGTTCCATACCTTTCTTTAGTGGGAATTGATATTTGATAGTGCCTTCCCTCATATCAATGATGGCACCTACAATTCGAAGAAAGGGTCTTCCCAAAATAATAGGACATGAAGCATGGCATTCAACGTCCATAACGAGAAAATCAACGGGAACAAGGTTATTGTTAACCACAATAAGAACATTATTAATCCTTCCCAAAGGTTTTTTCTTAGCAACATCAGCAATAGGAACATCATAATAACACTTTTCAAGCGGTGGTAAATCAAGCATGTCATAAATCTTTCTAGGCATGATAGAAATACTAGCACCTAGATCACATAAAGCATGGCAATCAAAACCATTAACATGCATATCAATGATGGGTTCCCAACCATCTTCTAACTTCTTGGGAACAGAGGCTTTTTGCTGCAACTTTTCATCCCTAATTTTCATGAGAGCATTGGTAATATGCTTAGTAAAAGCAATATTTAAGGAACTAGCATTGGGAGTCAAAGCAAGCTTTTGCAAGAACAAAATAACTTCAGATATATTGCAGCCATCAACATCAAAATCATTAAAGGAAATTGAGCTATCATCTCCTACACTCCGAAAAATTTCTGCACTCTTTTGAGAAAAAGTTTTGGCAGTTTTAGGCTTCTTAACACAAGGAGTGGGAGTTTTCTCTACACCAATCAAAGTAAGAGGATTGCTAGCATTAGGAGCAACATAATTAGAGGTAGTAATGGTACATACCTTCATCTCTCTAGCCATCTCATCTTCTCTTTCCTACCTGGCATGCAATTCCGCTAACAATCTAATATTTTCATCAATTCCAACTTGAATAGCATTAGCAGTAGCAAAAACATTGTTCTCTTTCACATCATTAGGCAACACTTTTAATATCAGAATTTCAACATCATGAGCAAGGCTATCAACTTTAGAAGCAAGAATATCAATTTTGCCTAACTTTTCCTCAACAGACTTGTTAAAAGCGGATTGTTTTACCATGAAGTCTTTGAGCATGACTTCAAGTTCAGAGGGCGTGGCCCTAGTGTTGTTGTAGGAATTACCATAACCATTACCATTGGTAGAAGGATACGGCCTATAATTGTTACTAGCAAAATTGTTCCTATAAGCATTGTTGTTAAAATTATTATTTCTAATGAAATTCACATCAACATGCTCTTCTTGAGCAACCAGAGAGGCTAAATGACAAGGGTATAATTACTAGAGCCCGTTAGTTGAGTACCCCTGAGGCCCGTTAAGCTAGGCCCAACTGTAATGATAGTCGAATACGAGTTATTACCGTATGTCGATATTTGTAATCTGTATCAAACCTGACCCGATCCTCGAGACCTGGCCACCTATATATAGGGGCCAGGAGGGGACGGGGTAGGGCAGATTGAAAGCAAGCCAGGTTGAATACCCAAGTTTACTTTCGATATATAATTATTTCGACTAACTTTACCTTCGAGTTCATCCGACGCCCTATCTCCCCGATCCTAAGTCCTTCATCTAGGACATTTGTCGAGTTAACCCCTCGTCAATTGGCGCCGACCGTGGGGATTCTGGGCGTTGGAATCATGAATTCGACGGCTTTTTCGCTTTTAGCCAACAGCAGTCCAGAAGTCGACGGGAATCAAGAGGTAGAACTAACAATTGGAAGTTTGAGCATCTTCATTGGGCCGTCGGGTTCCTCTCGCCTTTCGGATCCGACGAAACAAGATCAAGATCCGTCGGCACAAGAACCCGAAACAAAGGAAGCATTGGAATCATCAGAAGGCTCCTCCAGCGAGGTAAACTCGCCGGTCAGCTTAGAAAAAGCATTAATCGCAGAAAGCGATGAAATTCAGGAAAAATTCGACTCAGAAGAAAAAGCGTGTCAGATGCACAACAACGCAAAGGACTTCGTCGTAGGAAGCAGCGGCGTCTCCAAAGTACATCAGCTATGCGTTATTATCACTGAAGCAGAGGAAGGAAACAACAGCGAAGAGAGTAAAAGGTTCGACAGGCAAGACGACAAAGTGAAAAATCACAACAAAAAGGAAAAAGAGAAAGTCCATGTCTCGGCTGGTGAATGGAGGATGATTACATCAGCCATCAATCATGGTACAGAAGTACCCGAGGGATCGCGAAGAGAAGTTCTAATGGGATATCAGTATGCACTATACCAACACAAGAAGAAACTAAGGGAGGAAAGAGACATGATGTTTCAAGACAACAACAGCATATCAAGGGAAGAATACTGGGAAGACTATAGTGAAGACTCAGAATGTAGCAGAGAGATGCGTGGAGATCCAAAACACAGAAGGGGGGCAACAGCACGCAACAGAGAAGAGGGGTACTCAAGGAGCTCCACCCCACAGTTAGAAGAGGAGGAAGATGACCTGATACAAAAAATGCCAGAGGCGGCATTAGCAGCAGCACAAGCGTATTTACTAGCCACAAGACCAGAGCATGGGGACCCGCGAGAAGATATGCACCGAGCCGCGATACGAAGCCTCGGAATAGTAGAAGGTAAAATCAGGGAGCAAGCCCCAGAGATGAAGTCGACAAGCTACAAGAGAAGTGGCAAGGAGAAGGTCAAGTACAAGTACTCAAACGATGACTATAGTGAATCATCAGAAGAGAAAAAGCGACAGAAAAGGAAGGAGGATGCAAGGAGTATAATAGCACAAGCTCGAGTAGATAAATCACGGCATGCTTGGAGAGAAGAAAATTACGAAGACGATGATAAAGATATGGGTGCGTTATGCTTTACCCGCAGGGTTCGCAAAACGCGAGTACCCAAAGGATTTAAACTACCCCACGATCAGAGCAAGTACGACGGGTCGCAGGAACCCACCTTATGGCTATCAGATTATCTGCAGGCAGTGCAGATATTAGGAGGAACAAAGGCGACCGCAATGCAAAGTTTGCAGCTGCACCTCACCGGCGCCGCCCGATCCTGGTTGAACACCCTACCCGACGAATCCATTGGAAGTTGGGGAGAACTCGAAAGTCAATTCGCAAGAAATTTTCGTTCCACCTACAAGCGCCCAGCATCACTGGAAGAAGTTAAAGCATGTGTGCAGAAGAAAGGCGAAACGCTACGATCTTATATACAACGCTGGAGTATAATAAAAAACTCAGCAGAAGACGTCTCCGATGAACGAGCAATAGACGCCTTTTCGGAAGGACTTCGTCGCTCAGATCTTGTAGAAGAAATAGGCAGAACAAGACCTATGACAGTAGCTGAGCTAATGGAACAAGCCAACAAATTCGCTGATGGAGAAGACGCGTATAACAATAAAAGAGGGCGCTCGCCAGAAGTCGACAGAACAAGTCGACAAAGGAGACGATACCGAAGCGGGGGTAACCAAGGAAGGCGAAATCAGATAGCCGCAGGTTATATACTAGAAGAAGAGGAAGAGTACGAAAGTAAAAGGTTTCAGGCAAGAGGAACAGAAAAGTCAAGATACTCTGGTCCTTCGGCTGAGGATATGCTATACGGACCTTGTTGAATCCACTACGCGTATCTCGACGGGAAAAGGGTCTCAAATCACCAGATGAAGGATTGCAGAACATTCCTAAGGTTGCAAGGTGCCATGGGCTCGAGTCAAGAAGGAAGGCAAGGAGAAAAACGTAGAAATCAAGGGTATCAAACTCAAAGGTTATCAAAGCATCTAGAGTCAAAAGTATACATGGCAGCCATGATTCAACCGGTGCCCAAGTCGAAAAAAGAGCGAAAGAGCATATCCAGGCAAGTGAACCTAGCAATATCATCACCACCAGCTACCACAGAATACCTACGATGGTCAGAGCAACCAGTCAAGTTTAGTAGAGCGGATCACCCACGGAAAGTTCCCAGGCCGGGCCACTCGCCCATGGTTCTAAAAGCGCAAATAGGAGGATACGACATCGGAAGAGTGTTCATGGATGCAGGGAGCGGCATAAACTTAATATATGCTAGAACACTAAAGGCTATGTGCATATCACCGACGAGTCTGAAGCCAACAGATTGCTCTTTCCACGGGATAGTACCAGGAGCAGCAAACTACCCTTTGGGAAGAATAGAACTCGATGTCTGCTTTGGTAGCAGCGAAAACTATAGAAGAGAGAAACTGGAGTTCGAAGTTATGGATTGGCCGTCACAATATCATGCAATCCTGGGTCGCCCAGCATTTGCAAAATTCATGGCAGTACCGCACTACGCGTATCTCACATTAAAAATTCCAGGGCCCAAAGGAACAATCACAGTACAAGGGAGCTTTGAAGTAGCCAACACATGCGACAGAGAATTCAACAAGATGTCACAAACCTTCGGCATGACAGCAGAATACGAGAGGTTAAAAGGAGAAACAGATCATAACGTGCTACCCGACGTTGGACGATCCCTGCCAGATAAGGCTTTCGACACAACGCAGGATTCAAAGAAAATACAGGTCCACCCTACGGACCCAAACAAGGCGACATCAATTGCGGTGAACTTGGATCCTGCATAGGAAGGCGCGCTCGTCGAGTTCCTTCGTGAGCGCTGGGAAATCTTCGCCTGGTGTCCATCGGACATGCCAGGGGTTCCCAGGGAACTCGTCGAGCACGCACTAAATGTAGACCCCAAGGCGAAACCAGTCAAGCAACCACTGCGACGATTCGATGAACCCAAGAGGAAGGCAATAGCGTCAGAATTGCACAGATTAGAAAGTGCTGGATTTATCAGAGAGATCAAAACTTCGAGTTGGGTGTCGAACCCAGTAATAGTACCCAAGAAGAACACAGACGTACAAAGAGTATGTGTCGACTACACATCTCTCAATAAGCATTGTCCAAAGGATCCATTCCCTTTACCCCGCATCGATCAAATAATCGATTCAACAGCGGGCTGCGCAAGGCTTTCCTTTCTGGATGCATATTCTGGCTATAACCAGATCAAGCTGAAGAAAGAGGACGAGGAAAAAACGGCCTTCATCACACCGTATGGGGTGTTTTGCTACCAAGTAATGCCATTCGGCCTAAAAAATGCAGGAGCAACTTATTAAAGGATGATGCAAAGTTGCCTCGGGAGCCAAATAGGGCGCAACATACAAGTCTACATTGATGATGTAGTCATCACTACAAGAGAGGAGAAATCTTTAATCGGCGACTTGGCAGAAACATTCGACAACCTGAACAAGTTCAAGCTTAAGTTGAACCCGACAAAGTGTTCCTTCGGAGTTTCAGCAGGACAACTTTTGGGATTCTTGGTATCAGCGCGAGGCATAGAGGCAAATCCAGAGAAAATTCAAGCAATTCTAACAATGGGGAAACCCACGAAACTCCACGACGTACAGAAATTAGCAGGACGAGTCGCGGCATTAAGTCGTTTCGTTGCTCGACTAGGGGAGAAAGCGCTTCCTTTTTATGCACTTATGAAGAAGTCAGACGACAAATTTGAGTGGACAGAAGAAGCAGACGCAGCGTTTGCGCAATTGAAAAAAGTGCTCTCCACGCCGCCAGTGCTGGTCGCACCTAAAGAAAAAGAGCCACTACTACTGTACATCGCCGCAACCCATCAGGTGGTAAGTACAGTTCTAGTAGTCGAAAGAAGTGAAGAAGGCAAAGCTCATGGCGTCCAGAGACCGGTATATTTCATCAGTGAGGTGCTATCTCCAACCAAACAGAGGTACCCGCATTATCAGAAACTGGCGTACAGTGTCTTCACCACTGCACGAAAATTACGACAATATTTTACTGTGCACCCAATTATAGTGGTAAATGAAGCACCACTATCGAACATATTGAACAACCCTTTAGCAACAGGCCGTGTCTCTTTGTGGGGAATCGAGTTATCTCCCATGGACATCACGTACGAAAAAAGGAAGGCGATCAAGTCGCAAATTTTGCCAGATTTTACAGCAGAGTGGCTCGAGTTGCAAAGCACGGGACCACCAGATTTATCGAGTACTTGGACAATGTACTTCGATGGTTCAAAGCGAGTCCAAGGAGCGGGCGCAGGAGTAGTACTAATATCGCCTCACGGCGACAAGCTAAAGTATGTCTTACGGATGAGCTTCCCGCAGGCTTCTAACAATGAGGCGGAGTACGAGGCTTTGTTGCACGGAATGAAGATGGCTAAAGCTTGTGGAGCAACTCGCCTAAAGATATTTGGAGACTCTAACCTTGTGGTCCAGCAAGTTATGAACAGGTGTGACACAATCAATGACAACATGATGGCCTACAAGAATTTGTACCATTATCTAGAAGGAACGTTCGATGGATGTGAAGTCTCTCACGTCAGCAGGAACAGCAATGAGGAAGCCGACACGTTAGCAAATATTGGATCGCAATGCTTACCTGTGCCATCTGGAGTATTTTGGGAAGAAATAGCGGAAAGGTCAATAAAAAGTACTAAAAGTTCGACTACCATGACAGGCTCGGGGGCTATGACAGAGCCAGAGGAGGTCATGATGATAGAAGAAACATGGATGCAGCCATATATTGCGTACATGATAAATAAAAAGCGTTTGTCGTGATTGAAGGAAAACTGTACAAGAGAAGTATTACAGGCGTTTTACAACGCTGTGTCACACCCCAGGAAGGGCAAACAATATTGAAAGACATACACGGCGGAGTATGTGGCCATCACGCCAGCAGCAGAGCAATAGCGACAAAAGCTTTTCGAGCAGGATTCTATTGGCTAACAGCCATCGAAGACGCGAAAGATATAGTTCGAAAGTGTGAAGCATGTCAAAGGTTTGCATCCAGACCACATGCACCAGCAGCGGAGCTACAAACAATACCATTATCTTGGCCCTTCGCACAATGGGGACTCGACATGGTGGGAAAGTTGCACAAATCTTGGCCAGGAGGGCATGTCTATATGCTGGTGGCAGTCGACAAATTCACCAAATGGGTGGAAGCGGCCCCAGTAACAACTCAAGACTCTACAGCAGCAATCAGTTTCATCAAGTCGATAGTTTTTCGTTTTGGTGTACCACATAGCATCATCACAGACAACGGGACAAATTTTACTTCAAAAGAATTCAGAAGTTATTGCGAAGGATTGGGAATCAAGCTTAAATTCGCATCTGTGGCGCACCCGAAGACAAACGGGCAAGTCGAAAAAGCTAATGGCCTGATAAGTAGTGGAATAAAAAAGAGGCTTTTAGCACCTCTCGAGAAAGCCAAGAGCGCTTGGGTAGAAGAATTGCCCTCCATTCTTTGGAGCCTAAGAACTACGCCCAATGCAGCAACTCAAGAAACTCCTTTCTTCCTGGTCCATGGCGCAGAAGCCGTGCTTCCAGTCGAAGTTACACACGAGGCTCCAAGAGTGACAGCATATGACGAGGCGACATCAACAGAAGCATTACAAGATGACGTCGATGCGCTAGATGAAGCAAGAGACAAAGCATTAGAAAGGGCTACGCAATATCAACAAAGTCTACGAAACTACCATAGTAGTCGAGTTCGTCCACGATCCTTCGTGGTGGGAGATCTTGTTTTGCGACTTAGGCAAGACAGCCATGGCAAATTGGAGTCCCCTTGGGTGGGACCTTACATCGTCACGGAAGTAATACCAGGAGGAGCATATCGACTACAAGACAAGAAGACCGGGAAGGACGAAAGCAACCCGTGGAATGCAGAACAGCTACGACGTTTTTACGCGTAGACTAAGTATAGAGATATCAATATATTCGAGTTAACCTTCTGGACCCAGAACATGAGGCCACAGGTCGGGTTCTTTGGGTTGAACTCGACAAAATTGTACGATTCTCGTGTTACTTCTCCGCTCGGGGGCTTCAACCCCTGGGTCGTACGGAAAAATCGTTATGACAAAATGAAGGGGTTTTCCTTCACTATAAGGTTGTTTACACAACCCGATAAATATAGAGAGAACTTGGTTCATAAAAAGAACCCGATATCATCCTTACATTTATTGGTTCGCAAAGAACCCGACATATGGAAAGCATATCTCAGAACATGACTTGTTCTCATGGTACTAGTAAACGATATCAACACAAAGTACGAATATTTATTGCAAATATCATTGCAGGAAGGACATTGTCAAACGAAGTTACATGGATAACAGATCCTAATAAAAGAGGGCTTCAAGCTTCATACTTCTTCTGGCAAAGAGTGCCATTATATATCTTCATGTCAAACTTCGACGTACCGACGTGGAAGTCGAAGGCCATAATGAAGCCTTGATGGATGTCGTGGTCCTCAGCAAATTGTGACCAGCCACCTCTGAAGTACTGCTCGCCGTCGCCATCATACCACACCTCCACCTCATAGGGGATGCCACCGCCAGACTGTTCACGAAGAACCGCCTCTCGCAGTTCGCGGCCATCCATAAACTTCGTGAAATCTAGCGGCAAGCGCTGAATCTCACGGCACTGTGCCATGGCAATGCAAAGGAAAGAAAAAATATGGAGAGGTGCAGAAGGAGCAGCTGGAGCAGCAGATGGAGGAGCGGTTGGACCTGGAGTGACGTTAGTCACTTTGGGTTTGTTCTTGCTACCAGGTGGGCGGCCGGGACGGCGCTTCGCCGGAGCATCTGACGAAGTCCCTGCGGCGGTTGGCGCGGTGTTCTTATTCTTGCTGTCGCGAGGGCGACCCCGACCTCGTGGTGCCGCCGGGGAACCAAGGTTCAGACGGGAGCCTGCAGCATCTGCCATGAGTACGAGAGAGAAACCTCCGAAAAACCCTAGATGGAGGAGAGAAGATGATGCGGCGGAGGAAAGGATCTGATTAGGGTTTTTATCCTTAAGAGATGGTGCTTTATTTATAAGCGCGTATTATTGGGCCCCCGTGCTACAACGCAGCCCACAAAGAAATTTTAAGCAGGAGTTAAATTCTGCGTACAGCAGACGATAATATCAATAAAGAAAAACAAGACAGGAGACTATGATCGTGCGATATGGAAACCTCGACTTGGACTCGGGGGCTCGTCAAATAGTAAAAGGTCCACAGTAGAAAGAAGAGCTGAACTTTGAGCCTATGCTTAACTACAAGTTGCCAAACATAGCCTCGGGGGCTACTCCCATCGGGAGCGCTGAGCGCGCACCCGATAGAGATGAAATAGTCAATATTGAAATTGCAGAAGGATAAGCATACAAAACTTCGACTACATAATCGACAAGTTGGAGAAGTGTTACTCCCATCGGGAGCGAGTTTTATGGTTGTAGAAACCCGAATATTTTCAGTCAAACTTTGACTGCGACATAAGATTCTCGAGTTGCGTTATCGCAACGAAACTCGAATGCCGTGATTTATCACGAAGGTAAGACCCCGGGATCCATCCTGTGTGGCCTAGTATACGCACATGGATGCGCTCTGCTGGTATGTATCCGTGTCTACGACGCGAAGAAAATCCTGGTGGACGCACTGGGTACCCTGAGAACCACTGGGACTCATTTTTTGTAAGTCCTAAATGAGGCAAAAGAATGAGTTTGACCGGTATCCCGAATTCAAGTCCAAGGGGATTGAATTTGAAGTAGGTGACAAGTATCTATTCCGGCAGTTAACTGACCTCTTGATCCGTCAGAGTTGTCAGGCTTGTTCATCGAGACCCCTTGCGAGCGAAGTATCATTATCATAAGTCGAAAGACCAAGTCGAAGATTTGAAGAAGATGAAGAATTATCCAAGTCGAAGATTTGAAGATTAGAGATTCAACCTGAATCTGCAATTCTGGTAGAATCTCAGGGGCTACTGACAAGGGTATAATTACTAGAGCCCGTTAGTTGAGTACCCCTGAGGCCCGTTAAGCTAGGCCCAACTGTAATAATAGTCGAATACGAGTTATTACCGTATGTCGATATTTGTAATCTGTATCAAACCCGACCCGATCCTCGAGACCTGGCCACCTATATATAGGGGCCAGGAGGGGACGGGGTAGGGCAGATTGAAAGCAAGCCAGGTTGAATACCCAAGTTTACTTTCGATATATAATTATTTCGACTAACTTTACCTTCGAGTTCATCCGACGCCCTATCTCCCCGATCCTAAGTCCTTCATCTAGGACATTTGTCGAGTTAACCCCTCGTCACTAAAGGAACATTATTAGGATCAACATGAGTCCTATCATTAGCAAGCATAGCCATAATGGTATCAATCTTATCACTCAAGGAAGAGGTTTCCTCAACAGAATTTACCTTCTTACCTTGTGGAGCTCTCTCGGTGTGCCATTCGGAATAATTTACCATCATTTTGTCAAGTAGCTTTGTTGCGGCGCCCAAGGTAAGGGACACAAAAGTGCCTCCAGCAGCTGAATCAAGTAGGTTCCTCGAAGAAAAATTCAGTCCTGCATAAAAAGTTTGAACAATCATCCAAGTAGTCAGTCCATGAGTGGGGCAACTCTTTATCATAGATTTCATTCTTTCCCAAGCTTGAGTAACATGTTCATTATCAAACTGATTAAACTTCATAATATTGCTACGCAGAGATATAATTTTAGCAGGAGGATAGTATCTACCAATAAAAGCATCCTTACACTTAGCCCATGAATCAATACTATTCTTAGTCAAAGACATCAACCAATCCTTAGCTTTTCCTCTCAGAGAAAAAGGAAACAACTTGAGCTTAATAATATCACTTTCTACATCCTTATATTTCTGCATATCACATAGCTCAACAAAATTATTGAGATGAGCTGCACATCTTTAGTACTAGCACCAGAAAATTGCTCTTTCATAACAAGGTTCAACAAAGCAGGCTTAATCTCATAAAAAATCACAGCAGGAGCAGGTGGTGCAATAGGAGTGCAGATAAAATCATTATTGTTCGTGCTAGTGAAGTCACACAACTTGGTGTTTTCAGGAGTAGCCATTTCAGCAAAACTAAAAGTAGACAAGTAAAAACAACTACCAAGGATTCTAAATTTTTTTGGGTTTTTGATATAAAACGATGCAAGTAAAATAAATAAAGTAAAGCAAAACAATAACAAAGTAAAGGATGTGTGTGCGAAAAACTCCCCTTGCAGAGGTCTTCCACTCTTCCCCGGCAACGGCGCCAGAAAATTTGTTGCTTGATGCGTGGTGAATGACCAGCCCGTTGGGAACCCCAAGAGGAAGGTGTGATGAATATAGCAGCAGATTTTCCCTCAGTTAAGAAACCAAGGTTTATTGAACAGGAGAAGAGCAGACAATACGACTGTAGGTGATGCTTGCTAGTTTGCGACAGCTTCGGACAATTTATATATGGCGCCTCGTCCGAGCTTTGCTTGCTAGCTGCAACGCGGAACCTGCACACAACACAACCAAATACTTTGTTCCCAACTTGCGATGAGGTTGTCAATCTCACCGGTTTGCTTGAAACAATGGTTATGAGCATATCGAGTGGAAAACAGTAGAAGTATGCGAGTAAAGTAAATAGGTGATAGCAATATGATGGAAATAGGACCGGGGTCCACAGTTCACTAGTGGTGTCTCTCCATAACATAAATAACACATGCTGGGTAAATAAATTACAGTTGGGCAATTGATAGAATAAAGATAAATGTGATATGTCAAGAAGATCACTATGCGATTTACTCTGGGCATTACAACAAAATACATAGACCGCCATCCAACTGCATCTATGACTAATAATCCACTTGTGGCGAATCAATCCGAGAACTCCACAAGTATTAAGTTGCGAACAACAGATAATTGCATTAAGCAAAGTGTGTAATGTAAACAAAGCATATGCCCTTGAGCATATGAATGTTGTTTTCTCCCTAGTAACAACAGCACATCTACAACCTTCGAAGTTTCTGTCACTCCCCCAGGTTAAATAGAGGCATGAACCCACTATCGAGCATAAATACCCCCTCTTGGAGTCACTAGCAACTACTCGGCCAAGATAGCTACTAACAACGGAGAGCATGCAAGATCATAAACAACATAGAGATAATAAAAGATATATTTCAGTATAGCAACTCAATCATAACATCAATATTCATCGGATCCCAACAAACCAAACATGTAGAATTACATAACGGTGAGCTCAATCATGTAGGGAAGCTCATGAGATCTAAACATGAAGCACATGGTGGAGGAGATAACCATCTAGCTACTGCTATGGACCCATAGTCCAAGGTAGACTACTCACTCATCGCTCCTGAGGCAAGCATGGCGATGAAGAAGACCTCCGGTGGCGATTCCCCTCTCTGGCAGGGTGCCGGGAAGAGCTTCTGGACCCTCCCGATCTTTGGGTCGACGGCGGCGGCGGATCGCGATGTGTTCTGGAAAATTGATCGGGTGTTTAGGTTTTTTTCCATCGGGGGGTCTTTATAGGCGAAAGGGCATCGTCAGAAGTGGACCGAGGAGGTCTCACACGTAGGGGGCATGGCCAGGGCCTGGGCCGCGCTGCCCTGGTGTGTGGCCACCTCATGGCCCCACTTTGTCTCCTCTTCGGATCTCTGGAAGCTTCCGGAAAAAATAAGACTTCAGGAACTTGTTTCGTCCAATTTCGAGAATATTTCCTGTGTATCACTTCTAAAACACAAAAACAGCAGAAAACAGGGAACTAGCACTGTGGCGACTTGTTAATAGGTTAGTTCCGGAAAATGCATAAAAGTGCCATGAAGTGTAACGAAACAGTAGGCAAATGGTGTAAAAACAAGCATGGAGCATCAAAAATTATAGATACGTTGGAGACGTATGACTTATACTTTAATGGGTGTTATACTTAAGTTGAAACTGAACCAAAAGAGTAGATTTACTATCATGCTTACACTAATGTTGCTAATAGAATTGTGTGAAGTTTTGTATGAAGGAAGTTTTCAAGTGTAGGGAAAGGAGAATGATGAGATGAGATGAAGTATGGACAAAAGCTCAAGCTTGGGGATGCCCATGTCACCCCAAGAAATATTAAAGAGGTACAAGCGTCAAAGCTTTGGGATGCTCCGAGGCACCCCTTCTTCATTGGCAAAAATCAGGTCATCTTTCAAGACACTATATTTTTATTGCTTCGTATTCAATGTGTTTTTCTTGGAGCATTTTTTCTTTCGCTTTCAGTTTTGTTTTGTTTTATTTGCTACAATAAATGGTTGGACCCCAACATATTTCTTTTGTAGAAGATGCACTCCGTTTTTCATTGCCAAGAACACTCTAGTTTTCACTCTTATCGTTCAACGAGTGTTCTTTTTTCTAGTACTGCGTTTAGCTTTCGTTTTTCGCCTTGATTTTTGTTCAGATCTTGTTATTTCTTTGTATCAAGGTGTGTTTAGACCTCTGGTCTATGTTGGTTTTCATTTTAAAGAGTTGTTACAAAAAGTTGATTGGTGTTGGAAAAGAGAAAAAAGTTTCATACCTATAGTGGTACAAATGGGAGTTTGTTTAGACTATGGCTTAGACTTTTGCATGTCATGCTTGATGTTATTTTGATAGTATGCTTAGTAGTTTTTGTTGTAGCATGAATTGTCTCAAATGACTGAGATTTTTTAATGTGCCATTGAAACAATCATGCGTTGTTTTTATTATATGGGAGCATATTATTGTGGTTTTCTCCTTTGATGCTTTATTTGGGTTGACTTGGCGCATGCTTACAACATGTTTGACTTTAACAAGTTGCATTAAGCCTCTATGATCGTTTGGTTTTTCACTTGTGATACCACTTTATGCTTTGGTTAATAATGTTTTGTCGCTATGCATGATTATGGCCGTTATTGCTCTCTTAGTTGGTCGTTCCCAGTCTTTTGCTAGCCTTCATTTGTACTGAGAGGGAATACTTCTCGTGCATCCAACTCCCAAAAACCAAAGTTTTCCAATGTGTCCACCATATATAGCTATTAGCAATTTGCTATTCCAAGTACATTCGTCTTGCTTTTATCTATCTTCCAAATTAAACTTTTTGTTATGTGAAAATTAGTCAGTAAAGCTCTCACGAACCTGATGGCACATTTACTTTTTTGCACTTAATAAACTTGACCATTGTGGCTCTCTTATGTTGACGTTATGCTTGCAAGTTGTAAGTTGGGAGTTAGCTCAGCCATGCCGTCATGGGGCACGCTTTCAACATTGCACTTACTCTTATTTAGTTGATATCATGATCTTTTGTTTATGGATACCTGCGATGTGAAATAAGTTAAAAACTTGTGAGCTCATGGAGTTTGTATATGTGTTAGAGAAACGCCTGGGCCGCTAATCTAAGCCATACATCATTCATGGTGGAAATTTACAGCATGCCCATAGTGGACATTTGACAACACATCTCAAAATAAAAAGCTATACTCAATGGTAAATAAAAGAGATGCCGATGTGTCCATTGTCTGTTTGTCTTATCATTTTGATGTGGGCTTGTTTCCATGTCATTGGGCAAGAGGTACCCCGTTGGCGTTCTCAATGATACATGTATGCTTACAATGACAAGGACTTGCTTGGGACCTAAGTCGAGTAGCATGAGGTTTGGGTATTCGTATTTCACGGGACATGAGGTTTTCAACTTATGGTTTGACAAGCATATGCTTCATAATTATACTCACATTAACCTTAACCATTCAAGATGCCTATGATGGGGGCAATGAGAGCTCAAAGCTAGTAAGTATCATAATTTTTGGAAGGTTTCTAAAATCTTGCAATCACTACTTCCCTCTGCGAAGGGCCTTTCTTTTACTTTTATGTTGAGTCTTCACCTTCTACCTTTATGAACCGTCTAAGAGAGGATAGTTGTCATTCTGAGTATAACGAAAATCAATTAGGAGACGACATACCTTCGACAAACTGTTGGCAACAGAATTAACCCGCTAAATTCTAGAAAATAGAGAAATTTCTTGTGTATCTTTCTTGAGCCTCGAGATTAATTACTATTTGTGTTAAACACCCACATTGATGTTTACATTAAAAAATCAATTAGGAGATGGCATACATTCGACAAATTGTTGGTGACTAAATTAACCCGCTAAAATCTAAAAAACAGAGAAATATCTTGTGTAATTTTCTTGAGCCTCGAGATTAATTCTAGATTATCGCTTCCCCATGTATCCTGGAGAGAGTAGGTAAGTTTTCCCAATTTGAACATGGAGATACAAAACATTCCTACCATTGTAGGCTATGTCTTTAAAAAAAGAAGAGAACTACAACTTTCCAACTGCTATACGTTTTCGCTCCAAAAAAACCATTGTACGTGGGCACATCTGGATGGCAGCTGTATCAATTTTTTTGTTTGATGGTTACACGTTGGTTGGATATGACAATAGTTACATAACTTTAATATTATCTTTAAATCTTAGCCTCAAATTATGGATCTAATAGTTAAAATTAATTATGATGATGTGAATTAACATCGTGTGTCTATTTGAGACTTACTTATTGTGCTTTTAGTATATAGTAGAGTAGATTGACCCATTCTTGTCCATATATAAATCATGCATGTATCGACAAAAGAGATGAAAGCCAAATCATCGTTGTTATTGCAAAGATTGGTTAATATGCATGCGCATCTTACATGAGGGAGACAATACAAAAACACATGATCGATAGAGATCGAGTAAACCAAGATTATGTCAGTGAAAATAGGAAGGGAGATATATAAGTGATAAGTCCTGATTTTCTTGTTTCTCTATAGACCTTGGAAACAAATTTGTTTTTTTTGTTTCGTGGAGCTGATGCGATGCATGCATATTGGGATGAAGACATGAAGTTTGTTTCCTTCCTCTTTGCTGTCATACTAATTGGTAGTTTTAAATTAGCATGAAAGCTTTTATTTTATTTTTGTCTGTGGAGCTGATCCGATGCATACACATTGGGATGAAGTACATTTCCTTGCTTTTTACGTGTCATACCAACTGGCAGTTTAAAATAGGGAACATGTTGGAGATGTGTACGTGAATTCGTTTTGAGGAAAGAACCGCACATGAATTTAGAAATAAGGCAAGAGGGTTTTTAGATGTGGGAGGCAGCCGGATCAGGAAAATCTTTTTTTTTTTTACTTGGAGGCAGTAGATTTTTCTGTCATACTAATTGGTAGTTTTAAATTAGCATGAAAGCTTTTTTTTTTTTGTCCGTGGAGCTGATCCGATGCATACACATTGGGATGAAGTACGTTTCCTTGCTTTTTACGTGTCATACCAACTGGCAGTTTAAAATAGGGAACATGAATTTAGAAATAAGGCAAGAGGGTTTTTAGATGTGGGAGGCAGCCGGATCAGGCAAATCTTTTTTTTTACTTGGAGGCAGTAGGTTTTTTATTTTTTATTTCTCATTACGTGACAGGTCGTAAATCTAACAGTTGTGATAATCTCCTCACCAAGATCTAACGGTTAAAATAATTTTGATGATGTGGATTAACTTGGTGTCTCGAAAATATGACCCCAGTATTGTGCTTTTAGTATATATATATATATATATAGTAGATTGCCGTGGTGGCTTCAAAAAAAGAATCTTCTTAATAGGGCTACCGTTTTTATTCATGCACAGTACGTGGTGTTGAAGTTTCTTTCGTTTTTTCAAAATTCGAAACTTGAAAAGGGTTGACCAATTACCCTGATCCTAGGCCGCGTCATTGGTGATGCCAGTAAATAGTGTAGACAACAACTTTCAGGCTTCACAGCTAGTATGCTTGGTGCTATATAAACAACAACCAAGCAATAATGTTATTCTCGCACGGATTAAGAGCATCGGTGGAAGCAAGGAACACAGCTAGGGATCAGTAGAGACACTATAGAAGAAAAGAATGGCCGGTGAAGGACATGTGAAGCTGCTCGGCGCGGCGGTGAGCCCGTTCGCGGTCCTCGTCCGCATGGCGCTCGAGCTCAAGGGCGTGAGCTACGAGTACGTGGAGGAGGACATGGGCAACAAGAGCGAGCTTCTCCTGAGGTCCAACCCGGTGCACAGGAAGGTGCCCGTGCTCATCCACGACGGCAAGCCCGTCTGCGAGTCGCTGGCCATCGTCGAGTTCGTGGACGAGCTCTGGGACACCGCAGGCCCCTCCATCCTCCCCACCGACCCCTACCAGCGCGCCGTTGCTCGTTTCTGGGCTGCCTACACCGACGACAAGGTGCGTGCTTATTTTCCAGAACCTCCATTTAATGATTCCGTGCAGCTTTTCAATGTACAGCCAGTGCCAACGTCGAGGCGTGTTTCTTGCAGCTGTTCCCTGCTTATTTCGGCATCCATGGAGCGGCGACGGAGGAGGAGAGAGCGGAGAAGGTTAACGAGACGGTGGCGGTGATCAGCCAGTTGGAGGCGGCCCTGGCGAACGGGAAGCCTTTCTTTGCCGGCCACTCTGCCGGTTACCTGGACATCGTTGTCGGATGCCATCTGTTCTGGCTGGAAGCTTTCAGCAGGATGTTCGGCGTCGCGCTGGTCGACGCAGCCAAGACTCCGCTCTTTGCCGCATGGGCGGAGAGGTTCAGGGAAGCCGAGGTGGCGGCGAAAGAGGTGGTACCTGATGCGGACAAGGTGGTGGAGTATTTCAGGAAGAAGGCGTCAGGATGATCATGCTGCCGGTACGGCAGCTAAGTGACTGGCTTCATGAAATTGAATGTCATGTCATGTATTAGCATATCGATGTTCATGTAGTAACAAAGTCAGATGTTCTGTCTATCTATATTTTGCGAAAAAGCAATTCCTATATTTTGCTGTGTTGGCCACTCTTTCAGTAGTTCAGTTATGTCCAGAACGTTTGCTCCTTGTGCGTGTTTTCATTGAATAGAATCAGATTCACGGAAGCAAATTCGGAAGAGAGCATAACACATGATCTGACGTAGTGCCAAAATGATATTGCGTGATCGCTGAATCGCTACAAGCCAGAGGCATTTACTGAAAATAAACTTTCTTTTCTTCCAATCCAACAAAGAGAAGTTGAATGGTTCATGAGATGGAAGCACAATTTTAACAGCAGTACAACGGTGATAGTGATACGGTTCAGAGAAGTCCCCCCTCTCTCCACCCCACGCTGCCGCCACGGGGCATGACCAGGCAAAGCCTGGGAGTACCTGGCGGCGGCGGGGACTCCTCCCTCCCCCGCGTGCGTGTGTGGGCGAGATACCATCCCGGCGCGGAGGATCCCGGCGTGACGGCATCGCGTGGAGCTTTCTGCAGCGTGAGGGGTGGCACCCCTCCGCCGGCACTCCGCCGGTCGCCGGCGTTGGGCGGACTCTAGGGCGGAGGCCCTGGACCTAGTGGTGGCGGCCTTCCTTGACCACGCTGTCAAGGCTTCACCGGAGGCGGAGTCTTTGGCGGTGTCGGGCTTGGTGGGGCAGATCTTGATCTCCCGCAAAGTTGCCTCCGGGGGAAACCCTAGATCCTTCGGATCAGTCGATGATGGCATTGTGCGTCATTTCCTTCATGGATGCATCGGCTAGGAGCCTCCTTGTGGTGATTGATTTCTGCTCCCTAGTCCGGGCAACTCCGGGGGAAACCCTAGATCCGGGCCTCCCGGGTCGGGCGATGGCAGCGCGCGGCGTCGCTCTCCCACCTGTGGGCGTCGTTTTGGATGTTGATTCTGGTTGGAGGGATCATGAGGCGAACCGGTGTACGTCTTCCTCATCGGCGACAGACTCTTGGCGGCGAGGTGCAGTGGAGACTCGTTATCTGACGTGGCTTGATGGACTAGCGCAGGGTGGTGGCGATGTTTAGTGCCATGGTGGTACCGATGGCATGAACGACAAGGTTTATGCGGATGTTAACCCTTAAGATTGCTCGGAGGTTCGATGGAGGTGACGATCTGTAGCGTGTACATGAGGTACTCGCTAAGAGTCTACTACACCGGATGAGCGCTCCCGTTTCGCTTGGTGGGTGTTTTGGGGTATGTGATGTTCCCGGTTCCTAGTTGATGAGGGTTCTTCGTGTTTTCCGGACACAAGGCCCTGTTGGCATGTTGTCAGGTGAGTAAGTGTTGCGTGGTGGTTTCAGGTTTTTAAATGTATGATCTTTGTCAATCTTTGTGGAATAAAATAATAAAATAGCCGCATGCATCAATCGATGCAGAGGCTGGAGCTTCGCCTCCGTTTCCAAAAAAAACAGCAGTACAACACCGACCACGAGTGTTCCACACTCCATTGAGAAAAGGTTGACTAATTACTACGATAGATAGTTGTAGGCTTTGCGGTCACTCTTGACGCACATAGCCACAAACTACTAGTTGTAGCTCAATAATAGTTGCTGCTATATAAACAGTCCAACTCGTTCTTACAATGGAGTAGGAGATAACGAGCACATCAATCGATGAATGAATGCCTTTTTTCGGCATCTGCATCTATAGATGAATGAATACCTGAAAAAGAAAAAGAGATACTAGTTACCAACTGAAATTAATAGGAGCAACTTGGAGCTGTCATGGACAATATCCGAGAGAAAGGCAAGAAATCTGCATCATATAAATTCCAGGAGTGAAAAGAAACCTCCACTTGGTTCATGTACAGATAGCAGTTGCGTGAGAACATTTACAGAGGCTCATGTTCAGAGCTGCTGTACAGAGGCTCAGATGTAGTTTCGATTTTGTAAGCTCGCGTGATCAATTACCTCCTGCAAGTAGGAGCAATAAAGATAAGAATAACAGCTAAACGCTACTACCGCAAACTGGTGCAGTTACTGTAATTCCAAGAAGTAATACACAAGAATGACACATAACAGTGAGCAACAGCTATCGACCAGTCCCATTAAACACCAAAAGCATGGAAATCAACAAACTTCATGATCAACTTCACCACCAAAGTAGTTCACCAAGTCGAAACTAACAGAGTTCATGGCTGATTTCAGCGCAAGAAAGTACGCAAGACTATCTCAGAAGCAAAACAGGGCACAAAAACACCAAGCATCACCACACCACCAAGGCATCTCACAACTCCACTCACACCAGCTCTCCCATTAGCGAATTTTTGGAGCAAGTGAGGTTCAAAATACATGTACCCCCACAGTTTTTGGTGGTTGTAAAATTAATAATCAGTATAATCACATAAATCTGTAGATCGCTCATTTACTCACCTGGAGACAATGTGTAAAAGGACTTCCATGCCAAAATGACACATATCGTAAATCGTAATGCCATTAATTTTCATACTAGCAAACCTAATGTCTAAACATATAGCAGCAAAACAAGAAAACTATCTCCGGCGGGGGTTTAGTTTACCTAAGTACAACATATGCAGCCTCACAAGTACAACAAGGTTTAGTTTCCTATCGCTTATAACCAACAACCCTATAAGAATTACTATAACTCAAACAACCCTCATAGTTTACCTAAGTACAACATATGCAGCCTCACAAGAAAGTATTACCCCTAGCAATCAATGGCTTCTCCCAACGATGCATCTGTACGCCAAAACGTTGTAATGAACCATCAACTGCCGAGTGGAATGGATTGTCTTGCTAAACGTTGTCTTGCTTGTCTCCTACAAGGGGGAGCATCTCCACCCGACTCCTCGGCGAACTCGTTCTTGGGCTCCCAGGGGCGGCAGCCTGCTGTTGGGAGATGAGATGCCTCACATACCCATAGAAAGTACAGCCAACAAGTGTGATCGCGCATCCAATCGCATTCATAGGGGAGATCGGGTTCCGGAAGATCAACCATGAGACCAGTACCGCAACAGCAACCTACAGCACCATGATGTTCAGTTCTAGTAGAAACAGAGCAGAAACTTGAGGGAAGAAAACATCGTCCATAAAAGTCTTACTTTAAGGTTGCCAGCAACATTGAAGGTCACTGCAGTGGTTGAATGGATAACGTAGAAGATGGAGAAGTTAAGGCAAAAAGCAAGCACCCCTGAGCCTAGGATGATAACCAGTGAAGAAATGATCGAGTCGTGTGTGTAGAACCAGTCAATTACGCCGCCTCCTTCAAGCAACATTGCTGGTAGAGCCAGTATCATGGTGGCAAAGGGTGCCATGTAGTACACTGTGTTAATGCTGCAGGAAAAAAACATCTTACTGAGGCAAGCAAGAACTTGCAAGATTGAAACTACGCGGTAATGCTACAGCAAGAAATCTTATTATCATCAAACTCAAGACCACTTATAATTTTAGGGAGAAAGAAGTAAAATATTTCAAACATTACAGCTGCTAGACCAAACCAGCAATTAGAGCATGTACCTGTCGAACTTGTATCCATGGAGCAGGGACTCTGCCAGGATGGTCTTTGTAGACGTGGCTAGGCAGCCAACCATGGCAGCGCAGAAACCGAACATGTTGAAACTAAGAGCATCTCCAGCCGTTTGCGCCCCCCACGGCCGAATCCGGCGGTAATTCTCGCCGGATTGGACGAAAATCAGGCGTGGGGAGCGCCGAACTTCCAGCCGGCGCCCCAGCTATACGCCCGGAAATCGGCGATTTTGACTTATTGTTACAAATAGACGTTCCAGTTCGGCGAATTTCATACAGTTTGCCAACATTTGGCTCAAATAAACATCAGTTCGGCGAATCTCATACAGTTAAACAAAACAAGCAAATAAATTGACAAGTTTTCAAACAAATCAAATGGAAACTAGTGGGTGTTGCCTCGAAACCTCCATATGTGCTCCACCAGATCATCCTGCAGTAGTTGATGCATAGTGGAGTCTCGAATCTCCTGACGCATAGCGATGAACGCAGCCCACGATGCCGGCACCTGGTGATTAGGCTGTGCAAGAGGACCCCCTCTCTCTCATATGGTAGAGCTTGTTCGCTCTCCGGGATGGGATGCTTCCGCTCATCCTCAACAATCATGTTGTGTAAGCACACACAACAGTTCATCACCTCCCATATCTGATCTTTGGACCAACTCATTGCGGGGAACCGGACTACAGCAAATCTCTGCTGGAGGACACCAAACGCACGCTCGACATCCTTTCGACAACCTTCTTGTGCCTTCACAAACTCCATCTCCTTCGGGAGGATGGGACTCGAGATAGTCTTCACAAATGTTGCCCACTTTGGATAGATACCGTCTGCAAGATAGTATCCCTTGTTGTAGTGTCGGCCATTGATCACAAAGTCAACCGGGGGAGCATGACCCTCAACAAGCTTGGAGAAGATCGGCGAGCACTGCAAAACGTTGATGTCATTGTTGGATCCCAGCATACCAAAGAAGGAGTGCCAAATCCAGAGATCATGGGTAGCCACTGCCTCAAGTATCACAGTGCAGCCTTTTTTGTGACCCTTGTACATTCCCTGCCAGGAGAACGGACAGTTCTTCCATTTCCAATGCATGCAGTCAATGCTTCCAAGCATCCCCGGAAATCCTCGAGCTTCATTGAAAGCGAGGATCCGAGCAGTGTCTTGAACAGTGGGTGATCTCAAGTAGGTGTCCCCAAACACTGCAATCACCGCCCTGCAGAACCGGTAGAAACAATCAAAGGCGGTGGACTCCGCCATCCGAAGATAGTCATCGGTAGTATCACCAGGAGCTCCGTATGCCAGCATCCGCATAGCCACCGTGCATTTTTTGGAGGGCAGAAAACCCTGCCATACCGGTGCAATCTAACTTGCATCTAAAATAGGAGTCGTAGTCTCGAAGGGCATAGACAATTTTTAGGAAAAGCTTCCGGCTCATCCTAAAACGACGCCTAAAAACAGCCTCACCATGCAATGGATTGTCGGCGAAGTAGTCAGCATAGAGTATGCAGTAGCCCTCCATTCGCTGCCTCGGCTTGCACTTCTTGCGACCTGGTGCCGACCCACCACGGCGACCGGTGGCCACCTCCGCGTACAAGCCCGACAAGCAAGCTAAAATAAGCATATGCTCCTCGTCTTGGGCGGCGGCTGCCATCTCTTCTTCAAACATCTCGGCGAACATCTGCTCTTCCTCGTCGTCGGAGTCCATTTTCGGCCAAGCAAATGGACGAACACCTACCGGGCGTGTCGACGAGGCGCGACGGGAGGAGTTCCCCGACGGCGGAATATGGCCAGACGGCACGCCGGACGGCGGAATATAGGCTGGTGGGGGCAGGTGGGAGGAGGGACGGCGAAGTTCAGGCAACCGGCCGGCGGATTGGCGAGGGGTGGTTCCGGCGGCGACAGAGCAACGACGGGAGGGAGAGGGGGATTTGCGGCCAAATTGTAGGGTTTGCGCATTCTCTCGCCGACAGAGCGGGCCCGTTTCCGCTTTTCTCTCGTCCGGAGTCCCCGAGCGCGCCCCGGGGGACCGGGGTTGGCCTGGGCTCGCCGGATGGATTTAGGCCCAAATCCGGGGGAAAACGAGGAACCGGGGGCGCGACTGGGCCGAATACCGCCGTCCGGATGTAAAAAACGACCGCCGGGGGCCAAGTCGGGGGGACGGCTGGAGATGCTCTAAGCTCTGTCATTGAAGTGAGGAGTATTCCCCCAACTATCGGGACAAGCGAAGCCCATATGCGCCACTCAAAGTGCTTGCTCCAAACCAACCACTGCAGAATAACTGCATCACCAGGCGACCAAGCCTATGACCAAGCCTATCAGAAAAGAGCAGCACCAGAACATTGGCAGAAAGAGCATGGACTGACGCCAGTACCTGTGGTGGCGGGAGTGAACGACTTGATGGTCTGCATGAAGGAGACAGGGATGTAGCGCAAGCTGACGTTCCCCAGCACAATGTTCATGCAGAAAACGAACGACATGGGGAAGATCCTCCTCCAGCGGTCCTCCGGTTCGACTTGGATGAGCGGCTTGGCCCTGACCACATGGATTGCGATGTATGCCCCGATTGAGGAACAGATGAAGTGGACGCATGAGACAGTCAAAGGGAACTTGAAGTCCAGTTTCTGCAAGGAAGTTGAAGGTTATCTCATACCGTTCTTTTTTTCCCACGAAGGAGGTTAGCACTCCACCTAGAATAGTAATAGGATTAACAGTTCCTTGTGAACTACATGTGAGCAAGTTCGATGAGAACAGTTAACAGAAACGCGAGGTTTTGTATTCTCATACCATACAGTTATTCTCTATAATAAATCAAGCACTTACAATGAGCACACCTTTTGCATAGCCATTAGTGGCAAATCCATCATCTTCTAGTCTGATAAAGGGCAAGAAACAAACCCTGGCTCAGCAGTTTCCAGAGCTGTACTCCTATTCTATTAACACTCAAGCTACAGCAGAAAACATTTCTTCTACGGAGAATTTGGAAGATCACTTTCACAGGCCTCTATCAGTTCAAGCACACGATCAATTTACCCAACTTCAACAGAGGCTTGAATCTAATTCATATTCAGGAACATGAAGACCAGTGGACATACTAAAGGGGACAGCAATACTCATCTATGAAAATGTATAATTTATTGATGGCCGATGATCCAATCCATGATTTTTTCAACCTCATTTAAAAGGTTGCTTGCCAGCTAAAACATACAGTTTACCTGTGGTTACTAATGCACAATAGAGCAAACATCAGAAGTATGCTTCAAACGAAAAAAAATATTTTCCCAGCTATCATTGTGTTCTATGTTCAGAACAAGTTTTGAAAACGGAGATGCATCTTTTCTGGGACTGCACCTTTGCCCGGGATTGTTGGAACATGGTATTACCAGAACGTCACAGGGAAATTAACTTCTCTGATGAGATATCATTGCTCAAACAGAAGCTTCATAAACATGCTTACATGGTAATAATAGCTCTGGCTGCTGGAATATTTGGACCGAAAGAAATGGAAAGATTTTCAAAAAAGGAGAGACCATCAATCCAGAAATTGGAAAAGAAAGCTAAAAGAAGATATGTCCTTGGTTAGCCATAGGGCAAAGCAAAAGAAAATTGCTGCTGAGACTGGATACAAACTCATATCTAGTTTCTTTCTCTCTTTTTTGTAATTACGCAAATATTGATTTTTATTAAATAAAATTATACAGTAGGGCAGAATGCCTTACTGTTTTCCCCGCCAAAAGTATAATAAATCAAGCACATTATTCTCGAATAGTTCACTCCAGTAGTTAATGGCACAACTATGACATTATAATTCAGGACAGTCTTGTAGTTCAGCCATGATCAGTTGGATTAATCAGTGTATGGAACAACTACTAGAAGCAGACATTTTCGTAGTGAGTGACAGTGACTGAACCTCAACCTCCTCGACTATGAGGTAGTAGGTGGGTTTAGTAGAAGAACCAACCTAACACGCAAACATCTTGAATGAGTAGCACAGACATCCTCCTAATCTAATGAACAAATTGCTACGCGGAGAGTATAATTAATCTATGGGCTTGTAGAGAGACTAATTCTTTGGGCGTGATTACTAGGAAACCTTAGTCGGAGAGATGCGAGAGGAGCGAGATTGGAGAGACAGGGTACCTGGAAGATCCACTTGTTGGTGATGATGACGGTGACGTTGAATCCCCACCATTGCAGGATGGCCAGCACCGCCCGCATCGTGCCCAGCCCGCCGCCGCCGCCCGCCGCCTCCATCTCGGTCCCAATCTCGCCTCCGTTGGGCCGGGGCGGGTCGAGAAAGCCCGACGCCGACGCCTCAACGGAGGGGAGTGCCCGTGGGATGAGTGTGAGAGGAAATTGCTTGCGATGCGGTTCGAGAGGGGCAGCCGGCAGAGGAAGGAGGGAGGAAAGGACTGGAGAGAAGAGTACAAAGAAGAAGCTGCCGCTGCCGCTGCTGCTTTTCTCACTAGAAAGAGTACAAATAAATAGGAGGAAGGAAATGACTTGGAGGAGTGTGAACTCCAGAACCGAATGCCGGATGTTGTACCTAGGCCTCGATCAATCACTCTTCTCTTGCCAAGATGTTAGATAATCAACAAAAATTCCTTAAAAAACCTCTTTTGAGAAAGAAGCACTAAATAACAGTGCTGCTGCACATATTCAAATTCAGAGCACTTGCAGACCATCATTTTTGCAGAACTGTCTTGCAAGATAGCATCATAAACTGAAAACTAAAGGAAATACTAACTTCAGTATGTTAATAATGAATGGAACCTCAAGACTGTAAAATTGAAATCCATCAACTGAAATTAGATATGACCAATATGGAGTTTTCATGGAGCAGTTCTTTGAGAAAGGAAAAGAAATCTGCACCGTGTAGATTCCAAGAGAGAGATAAGAAAATTCACAGAAGTTCAAGGACAAATAGCAGCTTCGTATGCCTGATAAAACCCAAACACTGCATTTCCCAGCTTCCAAGGTGAACACTGCCCAGGTGCAAACATGGCAGATGCATAGCTGGTAAAGAAAGAGATCCACGGGCTCATCACCAAACAGATTCAGTGTTTTAGCTCGTCACTAAATTCTTGGAGATCAGCTTCTTCAGATTGTCCCTGAAGTAACTTGTGCAACAGCTACTAACTGCAAATAACACAGGAAGTACAACTGGTGTAGCACCATCACCATGAATGAATATATAAGTGCAACTGTGAAAATTGTTGAACTTCATCTTGCTCTATCAGACAAAGTTGATGGCCGATTTCATCACACCAGCTCGTAAATTGTGATCAAGAAAACGCTACAACTACAAACTGGTACAGTTACTGTTCTTCCAGGAAGTAAAACACAGCAAGAATTTCACATAACAGTGAGCAACAACCATCCACCAGTTACATTTATCACCAAAAGCATGAGAAAATATCAACAAAAGTTCATTACCACTTTCACCACAAAATATAAGTGCAGGTATTTTAGTTTCATCTTGATGTACCCCTTATAAACTTAGAATGCACAGGCCCATGCAACAGTAATCAAAATTTATTTGATCTGAAAGTTGATTTCCAATTTCACCATCCCTTACGCCTGTTCACACCAGCTCGTAAATGGAGATCATGAAAACAATACAACTACAAACGATAAAAGCAAGAATTTTACTAGTAACAGTGAGCAACAACCATCGGCCAGTCATATTTATCAATAAAGCATGAGGAAATCAACTAAGTTCATTGCCAATTTCACCACCAAAGCATTACTGAAGTCGAAATCAACAAAGTTCAAGACCACCAATTTCACCACTAAAGCAGCTCATCAAGTCGAAACTAACAGAGTTCATGACTAATCTTCACCACCATTCGATCAGAAACTACGCAAGACGATCACCAGAAGCAAAGCAGGGCACGAAAACATCACCACATCAACAAGGCGTCTCTCAACTCCACTCGCATCAGCGCTACTACTACTAGGACTAGGACTACTCTCGATCGATCCGTCTCCCCACCTACTCGATCTGGACCTGGAACACGTCCTTGCGCTCCTCCTTCTTGAGCTTGGGCACGGTCACCCTGAGCACGCCGTTCTTCATCTCGGCCTTGATCTTGTCCATCTTGTACGCGTCGGCGGGCACCTTGATGCGGCCGCTGTACCTCGGCACCGCGGCGTCGGCGTCGTCGTCGTCCCAGGCATCCTTCTCGCCCTCCCCCTTGATCACCAGGCTGTTCTGCTCCGCCCACACCTTCACGTGCTCCTTCCCCAGCCCCGGCATCGGCACCCTCAGGTACACCGCCTCGTCGTCCTGCTTCGCCACCGACCACCCGCGCCGCGCCGTGGAGAAGAGGCCGCTCCGCCCAGAAGGAGCGACTGCGTCCTCCATCAGACCCAGCAGACGGGCCACGCTCGTCGGTGCGCCGAACCGGTCGAACACGTCTGGATTTTCAAGAACGGAGAAAAAAGGTGACCGCTTTGTCCCACAATATTCACGCAGAGAACCGACGCAGGAAAGGCGAGGAGGACGCATACCCTGGGAGAAGAAGCTGGGCAGGTCGGAGTCGAGAGCGCGGCGGCGGGCCCCGGCGTCGGCATCGCTCTCCTCGCTGGTGTCGTCGTCGTCGTCGTTGCGGCGGACCTCCGAGCCCTTGGTGGTGTAGAGGCGGCGGAGAGCAGTGGCGGTGGCCGGGCTGAGCGCGCAGAAGGCCACGGGCGCACCGGTGGCCGACGGCTCGCCGAGCACCTTCTTGAGGGTGGCCAGCGCCGGACCCTTGCAAGCGACGGCGGAAGCCATGAATCTCTCTCTCTCTCTCACTCCTCTGACGCTCCTGTGACTTTGGATTTTTGTGATGGACAGGACTGGAGAGAATGAGATGCAGAATGGAGGGGGTTTTGAAGGGGGCGTGTTCTTGGGGAAGGGGTTGGAGAAGGGGTTAGAAGGTTCTGGAGTGAACAGGATGGGCCTCGAGTCTTCCAGAGCCACAGCTTTAGGATTCGTGTTGGACGATCAGGTGCCAATGGCAGTATGGCACCGTGCCATGGATCGTACCAGGATTTCTTGGGCAAGGGGATGGAGTCATGGAGAAGGATTAGAAGCTTCTGGAGAGCACGGGAGGGGCCTGGAGTCTTCCAGAAATAGTACCACAGCTTCAGTATTGGTGTCAGTTGATGACTTGATGTACACTCATCAGTGTTACGAATGGTACTGCATTTTCTCGTCTGATGGCCACAGATTCATATGAATGATTCTCGTTTGAAATTTTTTGACGACTTCCATTTTTTTGAATAAAAAACAAGCTAAAACTTATGCTTACTGGGTGACTTCTAGTTGTTGCTCCCTTTTATACATGTGACACCTTATTCCATAGATAAGCTTTGAGCTTAAGACTCCCTCTTAGCATTAGTTCGGATCCTATGTGAAAATTGTTGTTAGCATGCTATAATATCAGTCTTCGAATTGACAGTGCAGCTGATCAGGAACCGTACGGGCATGAGGAAGGCCATGGAATCCTCCCGCCTTTAGCTACTACAACTACATAATAATAACAAGGCACAAACTGCACAGCAAAATCATGTGCACGCAATGGAGCATTCATGAAGTTCAGTTTGCTAAATGCTGTGCCTCCTTCTAAGACGAGGTGCTAAATGTTAGCCTTTATTGCTCCCATTATTTGCACAAAGTTTCACCAAGCAAAGATTTCATTAGCTACAACAAGGCCAAGAAAACATAGATGATTCAGTCAATCAGGGTGCAGTGCCATATATGCATCTCCAACTAATTTTTGACAGTAGCGTTTCCTTCTAACTTGTCTGCAACTTCAAAGGCCTGCCAGCATAAGTGAAAGAAGACAATCCAAGGCTCCAGGAACAGCAACTCTGCCCTGCCATGATATGCTGTCCGCTTAGAAGAATATGCTACACTAGCCCATCCTGCAGTCAAGATACACAGAGTACTATCAGCATTCAGTAATGGTCAACTTAAATGTGATTGACTACCAAGCGCATGTATATAAATAATACAGTAAGTATTCTGAAACATGCATTATTCAAAAAATCTTGAACCATTCATGAAATGATAGATCAAGAAAAGAGAAGTCAATAGAATAGATTAATCCAATTCTTCAATGGAGGAGTGCTTCTACTCTGTTGAAATGTATAAGTGGATTGTACTAGCCCTTTCCATCAGTTCGGATTTTTGGTTGCGTTGGCTAGTGCATGAAGCTTGTATATGTGGATTGTACAAGACCTTTCCATTAGTTCGGACTTTTGGTTGCGTTGGCTAGTGCATGAAGTTTGACAGATTCAGCTCCCCTATGAAACATAGAACGCACAGGCCCATGCAACAGTAATCCAAATTTATTTGAACTGCAGACAAAGTTGATGTCCAATTTCACCATCCATTATGCCTGTTCACACCAGCTCGTAAATGGAGATCATGAAAACGCTACAACTACAAACGATAAAAGCAGGAATTTCACAAACCAGAACCTAATATCGGATGTTGTACCTAGGCTTCACTCAAATACTCTTCTGTTGCCAAGATGGTAGATAATCAACAAAAATCCCTAAAAACCTCCTTCAAGAAAGAAGCACCAAAAAAGGGCTGCTGCAACCTTCAGAGCACTTGTAGACCATCATTTTTGCAGCACTGTCTTGCAAGATAGCACCATAAACTGAAAACTAAAGAAAATACTAAGTTCAGTATGTAAACAATGAATGGATACCTTGAGAATGTATAACTGAAACCCAACAACTGAAATAGATATGAACAATATGGAGTTTTCATGGACCAATTCTTCGAGACAGGAAAAGAGATCTGCACCGTGTAGATTCCAAGAGAGAGATAAGAAAATTCACAAAAGTTCATGGACAAATAACAGCTGCGTACGCCTGATAAAACCCAAACACTGCATTTGCCAGCTTCCAAGGTGAACATCTGCCCAGGTGCAAACATGGAAGATGCATAGCTGGTAGTGAAAGAGATCCAAGGGCTCATCACCAAACAGATTCAGTGTTTTAGCTCGTCACCAAAATCTTGGAGATCAGCTTCTTCAGATTGTCCCTTAAGTAATTTGTGCAACAGCTAAAAACTGCAAATAGCACAAGAAGTACAACTGGTGTAGCACCATCACCATGAATGAATCTATAAGTGCAACTGTGCGACTAGTTAAACTTCATCTTGATCTATCAAGACAAAGTTGATGGCCGATTTCATCACACCAGCTCGTAAATTGTGATCAAGAAAACGCTACAACTACAAACTGGTACAGTTACATTCTTCCAGGAAGTAAAACACAACAAGAATTTCACATAACAGTGAGCAACAACGATCCTCCAGTTACATTTATCACCAAAAGCATGAGAAAATCAACAAAGTTCATTACCAATTTCACCACAAAATATATGTGCAAGTATTTTAGTTCCATCTTGATTTACCACTTATAAACTTAGAACGCACAGGCCCATGCAACAGTAATCAAAATTTATTTGATCTGAAAGTTGATTTCCAATTTCACCATCCCTTACGCCTGTTCACACCAGCTAGTAAATGGAGATCATGAAAACAATACAACTGTAAACGATAAAAGCAAGAATTTTACTAGTAACAGTGAGCAACAACCATCGGTCAGTCACATTTATCCCCAAAGCATGAGGAAATCAACTAAGTTCATTGCCAATTTCACCACCAAAGCATTACTGAAGTCGAAATCAATAGAGTTCAAGACCACCAATTTCACCACTAAAGCAGCTCATCAAGTCGAAACTAACAGAGTTCATGACTAATCTTCACCACCACTCGATCAGAAACTACGCAAGACGATCACCAGAAGCAAAGCAGGGCACGAAAACATCACCACATCAACAAGGCGTCTCTCAACTCCACTCGCATCAGCGCTACTACTACTAGGACTAGGACTACTCTCGATCGATCCGTCTCCCCACCTACTCGATCTGGACCTGGAACACGTCCTTGCGCTCCTCCTTCTTGAGCTTGGGCACGGTCACCCTGAGCACGCCATTCTTCATCTCGGCCTTGATCTTGTCCATCTTGTACGCGTCGGCGGGCACCTCGATGCGGCCGCTGTACCTCGGCACCGCGGCGTCGCCGTCCCAGGCATCCTTCTCGCCCTCCCCCTTGATCACCAGGGTGTTCTGCTCCGCCCACACCTTCACGTGCTCCTTCCCCAGCCCCGGCATCGGCACCTTCAGGTACACCGCGTCGTCGTCCTGCTTCGCCACCGTAGGAGAGAAGAGGCCGCTCCGCCCAGAAGGAGCAACCGCGTCCTCCATCAGACCCAGCAGACGGGCCACGCTCGTCGGCGCGCCGAACCGGTCGAACACGTCTGGATTTTCAAGAACGGAGAAAAAAGGTGACCGCTTTGTCCCACAATATTCACGCAGAGAACCGACGTAGGAAAGGCGAGGAGGACGCATACCCTGGGAGAAGAAGCTGGGCAGGTCGGAGTCGCGAGCGCGGCGGCGGGCCCCGGCGACGGCATCGCTCTCCTCGCTGGTGTCGTCGTCGTCGTCGTTGCGGCGGACCTCCGAGCCCTTGGTGGTGTAGAGGCGGCGGAGTGCAGTAGCGGTGGCCGGGCTGAGCGCGCAGAAGGCCACGGGCGCACCGGTGGCCGACGGCTCGCCGAGCACCTTCTTGAGGGTGGCCAGCGCCGGACCCTTGCAAGCGACGGCGGAAGCCATGGATCTCTCTCTCTCTTCTCTCTCTCACTCCTCTCGCTCTCTCCTCTGTGACTTTGGATTCTTGTGATGCACAGGACAGGCAGTGAGATGAGATGCAGAATGGAGGGGGTTTTGAAGGGGGCGTGTTCTTGGGGAAGGGGTTGGAGAAGGGGTTAGAAGCTTCTGGAGTGAACGGGATGGGCCTCGAGTCTTCTAGAGCCACAGCTTTGCGATTCGTGTTTGTGATCAGGTGCCATGGATCGTACTACGATTTCTTGGGGAAGGGGATGGAGGAGGGGTTAGAAGCTTCTGGAGAGCACGGGAAGGGCCTGGAGTCTTCAAAAACAGTACCACAGCTTCAGGATTCGTGTTGGTTGCTGTACACTGATCAGTGTTACGAATGGTACTGCATTTTTTCGTCTGCTGGCCAAAGTGTCATATGAATGATGATTCGCGTTTGAAAGTTACGACTTGCCATTTTTTGAAAGAAAAACAAGCTAAAATTTGTGCTTACTGGGTGACTGCTAGTTGTTGTTCCCTTTTGTATACATGTGACACCTTCTTCCATAGATAATGCTATAAGAGCTTGAGACGCCCTCTTAGCATTAGTTTGGATCCTATGTGAGACTTATCGTTAGCATGCTATAATATCAGTCTTCGAATTGACAGTGCAGCTAATCAGGAACCATACGGGCATAAGGAAGGCCATGGAAGCCCTCCCGCCTTTAGCAACTATATACACTCCATATAATAAGGCACAAACTGCACATCAAAATCATACACGCAATGGAGCATTCATGAAGTTCAGAGTTTGCTAAATGTTGTGGCTCCTTCTAAGACGAGGTGCTAAATGTTAGCCATTGTTGCTCCCATTGTTTGCACAAAGTTTCACCAAGCAAAGGATTCATTAACTACAACAAGGCCAAGAAAACATAGATGATTCAGTCAATCAGGGTGCAGTGCCATATACGCATCTCCAACAGGTGTTTTTGATAGTAGCATTTCCTTCTAACTTGTTTGCAACTTCAAAGGCCTGCCAGCATAAGTGAAAGAACACAATCCAAGGCTCCAGGAACGGCGACTTTGCACTGGCATGATACGCTGTCCGCTTTGAAGAATATGCTACACTAGCCCATCCTGTAGTAAAGATACAGAGTATAATCAGTAATCAGTAATGGTCAATTTAAATGTGATTGACTACCAAGTGCATGGGTATAAATAATACAGTAAGTATTGTGAACCATGCATTATTCAAAAAATCTTGAACCATTCATGAAATGATGGATCAAGAAAAGAGAAGCCAATAGAACAGATTAATCCAATCCTTCAGTGGAGGACTGCTTTTACGATAGAGGACTGATTCAGATCCCCTATGAAGCATGTCGAGAGCCTCAACCATCTCCATATATTAATTTTGCCACTGCTCCGTTACGACACTTCTCAGTTTTGCCATTCCGTCATCTCTCCGCCGTTAGTCTATGATCAGTTTTGCCATTCCAGGTTCTCCATCTATTTCTCTTTATTTTATATGGCACTGATTGGACCTACATGTTATCACTTTGAGAAGTCCAAAGCAGTAATTCACTACGCTGGGGAATCTCTGGCCACCCGCAAAACGCCATGCCGCAGTGTCTCATTGGAACTACTATTTATCACATTTCGTGTCACGTAGCTGGTCAGTAGCTTACAAGACTAGGAATGGATACTGTAGTCTCCTGCCTATTTCCAGTTAAAATCCAAACCTACATGCTTGATTGCCAAAGAGATTCTATCATTTCTGGTACCTTTTCTTGAGTCTTGATGTGTGATTTAATTTGTCTGACATTTGAATAATGAATAATATGTGGTTATATGCAGCATCCTATGTAAAGCCCAGAGGTTATCCTCCTTTTCAAAAAAAAAAAACTATCCTCATTGCTGATCCCACTCCTCAAATTAAGGCCAACTCAATTCATGCATACCCACAACAATAGTTATTAGACCAAGTGATAATATTTGTGTAGATGTGCCTTTGTCGTAAGAACATGGTCCAACTCCTTCTTGGTTATTCTAAACATTAAACAATCTGCACCTTTGACATATTAAACGAGTTCCTGACTGCCTACACTCAAAATGGCAAAACTGATTATAGACTAACGGTCGAGAGATGATGGAATGGTAAAACTGGGGAATGTTGTAATGGAGGAGTGGCAAAATTGAGGTTCTGATCGGTCAAATGGCAAAACTGTGATTCAAGTCGGTCATAGTGGCAAGAATTATAAAACCCTTAGTAAAAAGGAACTTCATAATCTATATTGGCAGTATGACCATAACTCCTTTTGAGTCGGATCATACCCGATCAAAACAACTCTCATTATAGCAACACACGAACATGTAAGAAAAAATAACTGCATTTACAACTAATAACTTCACAATAACACTGCGTCAACAACTAATAACTACATAAACAGATATTATTGAATGATTGCAAGGAAGGAAGGTACATACTTTCTCTTTCTACCACCCATAACATTTCGCATCTCGTTCTTTGGGTTATTGGTGCCAGGAGTTCCTATAAACTGCATTGGGGGCATTGCAGATGCACCAACAGCTGACATAGTTGGCAAAGATGATGGTGGTGCAGGAACAGGTGGAGGTGTCGGCAGTGGTGCTGGTGCTGGTGCAGGCGCAGGAGTTGGTTCTGGAGGAGGACGGGGTAGGATGTGCTTCAATCTATTGTTCCTGTAGTTTTTCCAGAAGAAATATTGCTGCCTATGAGCAACCTCCTGTCAAGCAATTTGCAGGTAAGAGTTAGATTCAAACAGATGATTCGAAGTCTTAGCTGATTATAAGGATTTGTTTAGAATACTACAGAAGCAGATAAATCGTAAATATCTGAAAGTCTGCTTGAAGCTCAATATGCTTCAATAACATGTCATGTTCTTTAACTAATTACAAAAAGAATAACTATACCCACTTATATATCTGCAAGAGCATTCGTAGTAACAGTATATCACTTTCTGGCTCTTTTCTATCCACTACCAACGCACAGCAAAAGTAATACTCTCCAAAGAGACAATTCCAAAGTAAATGATTTGAAAAGAGAAAATGAGCTTGTAAAACAGTACAATAAAAGGTTGACAATGGTGCTTGAGTGCAATTCTAGCCAAATGGGTCAAAGAGTCACCTTGTTTGCAGGATGTGCCATTGCATTTCGGAAATTTGCATTCTGGAGGAGCTCGAGAAAGAAAAGGCAGTGCGGATACCTGGACCATCAACGACTATGAGCATATTATTTTTTCTTTGATAATACCTACTTGCAGACAAATCAAACGTATAGGCTAACTCACATTATGTATTTGATGTACTCCGGTCGCTGCCAATACTTGAGGTACTTGAGATACCCGATAAATGCCTCATCCTCAAAGTAGCGATTCTGCGCTAGATCTGCTTGAACAAAGCAAACACTAGATAATGACATCTCCCATGCAGAATTTAGTTTATACTTATGCAACAGATTGGTTCCTAAAACATCAGCAGCACAGGGAGCAAGGCATAAGCATTACATAATTCATCCTTGACCAGCACAAAATTATATCATGTTAGTTACTTAGAAGCCGTCACACTCACTGACTAACACAAACTAACACAATCAAATTACATAAAAAATCTCTTTATAGTCAATGAAATAGCTACTCGCAGCAGCACTCAAACCCCCAAATTGTCCATGGAGAAACTCAATTGGTATGTGCTTTCCCTTCTCCCCAAACTTGGCTCCGCGAAAGCAAGCAAGACCAAATAAGCTAAACTCTAACTAGCCAGGTAAAACGGAGGAGAGGGGGAGAGAAACAGTACAGTTGATGTAGATAGGGTTGGCGAGGCACTGGATGAACTCCAGCTCCAGGAGAAATCGCTGCCTCCCGTCGTCGGGATCCTTGTATGGCGGCGGCTTCGCGCCCCTGCACACAACGCGACGCCCCAATCAGGGGGAGATGCGAGCTTGCTTCCGCGTGACCTAGGGACAGCGGAATGACAGGAGGGCAAGATAAGGGGCGAGCTCACTGACGAAGTGGGCGGTAGAGGTGGCGGGGGAGGCGTATTCTCCTCCATAGCATCCATGCTCCTCCGCGGATCGCAACAACGTCGGCGAGATCGGTAGGGCAACGGCGAGGACGACGGCCGGCGAGGAGCTGCTGAAGAAGCCGCAGTTATTTGTGAACTTTTGTTTTGGTATCTGGGAGATGCATATGGGCTTTTGTTGGGCTTTCAGCCTTTGACAGTTATCCTTTCGTCCAAAAGTGGAGGAAATTGAAGCTTTCACCATGTCATAACTCCATACTAAGAAACTTTGGCGCGGCGGCACGCCGCGCCCGTCCTTTTGTATCGATTCCCATAAGATTCTTATAGCAGCTAGTACTACTAAACTAAGAGCTTGAGATGTATAAGCACACGGTTGTGCAACAGAGGAATTTGTAATGCCGGTCTGCCCTGCCCTAACATCAACACTCATAACACTACAATGACTGAGATGACTAAACAATGTTAGCATATCTTTATCAGAGAAAGCAAGAAAAATCCACTTTTTAACAACATATAGCAATCTGCAAGATTTTGTAGCTGATCGCACAAATAATATGTCAAGGAAATGAAAGTTCAAAGAAACAGATCAAGTATATATCCATTGAGAAGCGCATTCCGCTTAAACCATACATCTACATCAGTCGTGAGCTCTTTCAATTTCTTCTCAACAGAATCATCTTCTCGACAATTTCAGGTTGTGTAACAAACATTACCATGTTTCTCAGGTCTAGATGCCAACTGCTTAACATGCAGATACACACCGACGCTAAGATGGACTGCATCAACACACCGACGCTAAGATGGACTGCATCTTATCTAGATGCTAGTATAGTAAGTTTCTACACATTATTCAGGGATGCAGCTTCAGTGACTTCATGTAACAAAGTCTCCCGGCGCCTTACCTCTAATATCCACCTTCTATCTTGTATCCAACGTACCATATTGGTCTAGATTTCGAACTTAAAAGTAAAACTATTCAGAAAAAATTGAAAAAATTCCAATAAATTATAAACGCCTCGTTTTGAATACTGAGAAAGTTTCATCCAATTCGGATAAGTAGTTTGTGCTTAAATAGCATTTTACGTATCGAGCACTAGTTTAAATTAAAAACCTATTTAATCACAAACCATTGATCAAAATATAATGAAACTTTACCAGAATACAAATCGGAACATGTATGATTTATTGGAATTTTTTCAAAAAATTTTGAATAGTTTTTACTTTTGAGTTCAAAATCTAGACTAATATGGTGCGTTTGATGTAAGATAGAGGGTGAATATTGGAGGTAAGGCGCCATGAGACTTTGTTACATGAAGTCACCGAAGCTGCATCCATTATTCAGTCTCATATTATTCATTGCTATACTACTATAGGGTTTGATTGTCCAAAATCTATCTGGTAAGAACTTTGGCACGGCGGCACGCTGCACCCGATTGGACGATATTTATCTTTGCAAAGAATCTGAAACAATGTTGTCCCACTAATAATTGAATGCATTATCAATGGTACTACTATCAAGTTAATTCCAATGGAGAAGAATCACAAAGTGTAGCAAGAAGTACGAAATTTATATTCACCCAAGTTATCTCCATTATAAACAAAACATTTTACATGAGCTGGTGGAACTCCTTACTTAAGGGACCTAGAATATAGGCCTAACATAAAACATAATACATAAGAGCTAAACTGACAGTACATAAATTACGTACACTATGTTAGTACGTTTTCTCAAGGAGGTAAAGGATATCTCATTTTGACTATAGCCACTTTGGCCCCTCTCTGTGCCACATGAAGCACCTCCACTCTTCCTCTTACCAGCTTTGCTTTGATGTTCATAACATGCAATGGATGTGCAACCTCGGTTGTGAACCAGAACCGAAATCTATATTGCTGGCACCTATTGATAGAACCAGTACTGGATTATATAGCAATTTAGATGTAAAGTTAGAAATGAGCATCAAAAGTGTATTTATAGTACTTATACAATAAACCATAGACCATACTACTAATGAATTAAACTGAGACTTCCCATGATGGTTTGGTTTTTCTGAATATGCTACAGGGTGATGCAAGTTAAATCAAGAACTAAACAGCTCGAATAGTGGAAAAAAAATATCTTTCATGAGAACTGACATGAACAAAAAAGGTATAAGACTGTTAATGATTTATAAAATATTTCTCAGTTAATTAATCACAGCGGAAGCAAAAATAATGATGTGTGTACCTTGGTTATATAAAGCCCATGATTATCCTATAATTATAGGATTTACATTCCTGGTGGATTCCAGGATGCCCATTTTTTTACTAAAAGATAATTCCATGCATCTTTGAATTAAAGTGCTATAACCTATGGTATAAGAAGAATGACCTTTAAACAGTGGCGCAGTCAGCCCACTGAAGGAGCCTGGGCAAGCTCCATTAACTATGACGATGGCTTGTGTTTGCCCCAGCAAACATGGTTGCTAATCAAGATAGAGAGTTAAAATTTTAGTGGAGAATGGCCTGAGCAGCCCAGGGTGTTGCCCGGGGTTGCCAGGCCCTAGCTCCACAGCTACCTTCAAATCAAAGATAGCACAGCCAATTCAATATACAGTTTAATCATCATAACATAAACAGTGTTGGACTTTTAGCCTTTATAAAATATGTAGTGGAAAATATGCATCATATATGTAGGATCTAGTTTCCTAACAGGGAACGGTACATTTGCCTTATTTAGGAAAACAATAGTATGGCACCAAAGAGAAGCAATGGAACAAAATTACAATAATTGTTTGCTTTTTCCACATCCATTTTGAATGACATAAGTATTACCGACTGATATATGACATGTCTATTCAACAATAAGCATTGGGAGTTGCATGTTCCCAAAATAGTTTGTCAACTTAGAAAACTATATTGCCAATGTAAAGGCATGCACATCATCAAGCTTATATCACGAAACATATTTTTCAAACAACTTTTAGACCTCACCTGAAGGGATGCATTGAGCAAAACAAATGTTAATAAAAATAAACATTAATAGCAGACTTCATGGTAATTAAAATGGCAGTACCAACCTGAATTGAGAAAGACACATGTTAAGAAAAATAAACATTAATGGCGGACATCTTGGAAATTGAAATGGCAATACTAAGTTGCTATCTAGCATGTGTTCTAATTTGGCAGCTGCATATAAAATCTATGCTGGCCAGGTCTCGTGATAATAAAGAGAATGTATCAATCTAATGCAGGTTCTCAATTTTTAACTGTGGTGTTTTACTTTCTAAAAAAAATAACTGTAAGAAACAATACAATAAGGAGAAAATACTTGAGATTTAACATGCTCACTACTAATGAATATCTTGCTTAATTTATTTTCAGTGTAATTTCCTTAGTTAGTTGGCTTAATGAAGACGTGGACACACTCAAAGTTATGGAAGGATTATCCATGGGCGATCATCCAAGCTCAATCACCTATCTAGTGGATTATCACATCTCAACTTCGCAAGGGGAACTAATATAGTAAAACCTACCCAGAGAAAGCAGAACTTTCAAGAAAAAACATGAATTCATAATGTTGCATTTACCATAATTAATCAGATATAATATGTTACGTCATGCACAGATTCATCAGGCACCTCTCCTTCATAGTTATACAACGTGAGGCATACGATACTTGTTAATAGCAGTCCAAACAATTCTCCAAAATACCAGTGTTCAGGTTGTAGGATTCTCCTCAGGGATTGTACGGCACTTAACCATCACAATTACTCTTGGATGCACCCTTGATGTAGATGGATAGCAAGTAAGTAAACACTCTGTTTATGTGTCTCTCCGAGATATCCTACGTAATACCTTCAAAGAAAAATCAAGTGTGTTTCACCATACCAGGACTCAGGACTAAGTCAAACGCATGGTCCATTCAAAAAAAAATCAAGCACCCTACAATAAGCTAAGTATATTACCACCATTATCCAAACACCTAAAAACTAACATCTTAGTGGATCAAAACTGACAGAGAAATGTGTTGTGGCTACTACACTGTAGTCAGATGTGAGTCCAATAGAGTATATGCAAATCTCAGTGTCATGTTTGTCTGTGGCGCAATTGGCATGTAGTACCACTAAAAACCAACTTTGCGTAAAGACACATCCAACTGAACAATGGAAATAAGCCTCATAAAATATCCAGCTGCGGCATCATATATGACAGATATTGACAGGACTCAGTGCTATGTTATCTAAGGGGTGAAAGAACAGCAACCTTGAAGAAACCATGGATTCAGTGCAAAGCTAAGCATATATGTTCTTTGTACATTCTAACAGTTGCATAATATGCATACCCAAGAGGATCATATGTACTTGTTAAAATCATCAGTTGCGCTCACCGGTTGCCGGGTTATCTTTATTTTTCTTGTAGTGCTCAATGATATTACCATGGATCTCGTAGATCAGGAGCATAGAATACATAGAAATTTACAGTAGCAGCTGCTTCCATTGTAAAGCCTCTTTTTAAATTTCCCTCGTAACCTACTCTAAGATGCTAACCCCTGAGAGCCTAGATTCCTAATCTTGAAAAGGTAATTTAGAATCCAAAACACAAGATGTCATGACGCAACACCTGATGGAATTAAAATTTCAAAATAAATTTCAATGAAGAAAGTGAATTCTGGATTCCCAGATGTCATGTATACATGGAACACTACAATTAGAATTCGTTCACACATTACCAGGCCACAAATGTGGTTGTCATTATCACGGCAGGGAATGGGTAATCAATATCATACCTAATCTTGATTACCATCTATAACAAACATGATAACCTGAAAAAATATATCAGTATCACTTCCAAAGTTTTAACATGAAATCTGCAAAAAATAGCTTTTGGTGAACAGATCTGAGTTCTGCTCATAATGAAGAATGATGGTCTGAAATCTGCTTGCGTCTTAAGGAAGAATCTACGAAATTTAAGCAGCATATATTTACCTATGCTAGGATGATGAAAACTGAAGGAAATGTATTTAGAATGTTTTCAAGATGATGCTTTGAACCTGAAGAAAATATTTATTATATATTATCACTCTACAGAATGTATGTTCCATGCTTATGCTCCTGGATGTTTCAATCGCAAAGCACATTCTGCAACAAAGAATGCTCACTGAAATAATCTTAACCAAAACAAATTTAAATGGCAGCCTGTACATACCTCTGATACATATCCACTCCAAAGAAAACCAGGAGACTCGTTACCATATGCCAAGCAATAACGGGAACATCATAAAAAATACCCGGGTGTCATTGCAAGTGCTGCCACAAAATCTGGAGTCTACATACACATCCATCTCCAGCTTAACGTAGTAGTTCATTGGGACTGTACAAAAATGTAGCAATTCAATGGAGGAAGCTCTTAAGCATGATGAACCACACACCTGCACTACAACATAACACAACTTTATTAGGCAAGTAACTTACCAAGGCATTGAACACCGTACACAAATGGTATTGCGTGTCCACCCGTGCAAGAGCGTCCGCCACTCGACGCCGTCTAGACTGTCCTATGGACATCATGCCAGTCCTGATTCCTGAAGGAGGCTGCGCCTTTTGTCCAGCTGGTGGGGGACACATCGACGGTGTGTGGCCATCTGTGAAAGTCGACCTCACTGTCACCCATCACACACGTCGGCGCACGTGCTGTGCAGCACATTTCGTCGAGCAGGTGTTGGGCACACTGGCTTCTACTGCAATGGCCTCTCAAGAGCTCCGCTGGCACACAAGGAGTCATGCAAGGACTCGTCATGATGCTGCAGCAGAGCCGTGCCCCATTTCTTCTTCTCGCTGCATCTGGAGAGTGTGGAGGAAGGCGCAGAATATGATGAATTTCAGCCGCAACCAACTCCGCCGGCCAGGAAAAAGATTGGCCAGGGGAGCTCGGACGGAAAGAGCTCGCGGAAGGCGGCGTCCGCGACGGCAGTAACCGCCTCCGAGGCTCGTAGTCCTCCTCTGCGTGGTCGCGTCCTCGTCAGCGTCCTCCCGTGATGCTGGGGGTGGCCAGCAGACGCTTCCCTTTGAGCCATCCATCGAGAAGAATCTCGATCTGAGAGGGGCTCCCAGAGGGAGGCCGGTGGAGGTGGGGGTCTGCCAAGGAGGGGCGGAGGAGATCGGTTGTCGCAGCCGCCTATTGAAAGACATAAATAGTGAGTATGGGAGAGAGAGACGATAGGGCAAGAGAGGATGAGGCTATGGCGTACCTGCACACCTGCACAGCAGTCTATTCGCACGACCGTGGTCGCCGTCGCCATGCTCCTCGAAGGCTATACTCCACCGCTCGTCCGTGCCACAGAGGTGGAGGAGCGGACGCGCCCGTGCAGCCTCTCCCCCTCGGTATCCTCCTCCCAAGCTTTTCCCCCTCTCCTTCAGGCGCTGCCGCTGGTAACACCGGAAAAGAGGCTGAGAGGGAATCCGGGAAGAAGGGGAGGCGGCCGAAACAGGGAGAAAAGAGAGAAGGAGAGAAGTGAGAGGCAAAAGGAATCCATCGATGTCCCACCGCTTTGACGTAGGAGCACGATGGATTGGTCTCGCGATACTTCTGGTGAGCACGGGACAGGGCCCAAACGGTGTCCGACCATCCAGAAAAGCCCAGCGGTGGCCTAAGGAGAACTTGCCACGTTGTCTATCATGATGGGCCTGTGAGAAACAAAGAGGACGTGTGGAGATTACCCGTTTACTGTAGATGGATGCCATCAACAGTGCTAATCGCTGATTTGGCATCGCTAACAGCTCGCTAAAATCTTGAACTTTTATATATGTATCGATGTTGCACAACCCAGCATTTTTTTTTACAGAATAGTTACCTTTATTAGTCAATAATGGTGAGGTCTTTTACAAACTGAGGCAACAGAAAAATTGGTGGTTCATCTTGCCAATGCCCTGGGTTGGAGTGATTAGCATGCCTAGCTAGTTCATTAGCTTTCTTATTGGCTTCCCTCAAGCAATGTTGAAGGGTTACTGTTACAAAATCCTTAGCTAGATTCACACAATCGTTTAAAACTATAGCTGCTGGTCCTAGGAATTGTTCTTCACTCTTTATAGCTTCCAAAATTGTCAGATTATCTAGAGTTGACAATGATCTGCTTGCATCCCTAGAATTGCGCCAGCTCCAAGCCATGATTCAAGGCTATCGCTTCTGCAAGTCCACACCATCAGTATAGCACCAGTGGCACCTGTTTTGGTATTTTTTTATCAAATGAAGCATCCACATTTTGTTTAATTACACCTTTGGAAGGTCTTTCCTAGTCGTGCCTTCTAATCCCACTCCCACCTTTTCATTTCGCTGCAGCTACATAATTAGATGCCAACACTATAATCGACATTGCCAATCTTGTGGTGATTGAAGTTTCCTCTCATACCCGCTTGCCTTTGTTCCCACCAGATGTACCATGTAGCCACTTTGAACATCGTCTGCAATTTTGGTTGACCGAGCACTAGAGATTTCTTCCGAGCCAATCTGATTAGGTACTCGAGGGAAGTTGAGCCAGATCTGTCAAACACCAGAGCATCCTTTTTGAACTCTTCTAGCCCCATTGCTCGCCACACTTTGGCCGCATGCTTACAGGTGAACAAGCCATGGTGTATGTCCTCCCCTCCCTGCGAGCATATCAGACATTGTGATGAGACTTTCATGTGGCGGTTTGCTAAAATCGATCTATAGGGAAGGGTTTTGTGTAGTGCCTTCCAGTTGAAGATTTTGATTCCTGGCGGTGTATTCAATTTCCACATCTTTCTCCCAACAATGTTTATCTCTGATGATCCCATACCGGACGTTCGGTGCAATTTTCGTCTGTGTTGATGCTCCCATTCAACATGGTATGCAGATTTAACCACAAATAATGCCAAGTTTTTGATAATACCAAGCAACTAAAATCATCCATACCTTTTGTTAATGTAATATGAAGGACGCGCACTAGCTCTTCATCCCATTGAAAGTTGATGGGGTTTATGAGTTTGTGCACATGAGATAATAGACAATTTCTTCTAGGAGTAAGAACTTTCCTTGAATTGTTGCTTGGGATCCATGGATCATCCCATATGTTAACATTTTGTCCATCTCCAATTCTCCAAATTGATCCCTTCTTCAAGCATTGTACTCCTGCCATGATACTTTGATAAGTAAAGGATGCATATTTTTCAAATTGGTACATAAAAGATCATCAGTGGGTTAGTACTTCGCTTTCAAGATAGTTGCATATAATGAGTCTGGATATGCCATCAATCTCCAAGCCTTCTTTGCTAACATTGCCAAATTGAAAACAGTGTATATCTTTGAAGCCCATACCTCCTTTGCGACACACATTTTTTGCCATGCCACCCAATGCATTCTCTTCTAGGTTTCCTCGTCACCCCACCAATAATGAGACATCGCATCTATAATTCCCTTACTAATTGATTCAGGGATTTTGAAGACCGACATCACATAAGATGGTATGGCTTGTGCCACCGCCTTGGGAAGCACTTTATTTCCTCCTAGAGATAAAATTATCGCCTTCCACCCTTCAATACATTGGCATATGCGATCCACCAAATATTGAGAATAGTCGTTCCTTTATGCTCCAACATGAGTAGGCAAACAAATATATTTTTTGTTAAAGATTCTGTAAGAATATTCGGAATAGTGCACACACCCTGACCCGCACATCCATTGTAAAAAACACCATTTGGATAGATTTTTTGTAGTTCTCACCAGGTGGTGGTATAATCTATTGTTGTGTAGGAAAACCGATAGGTGTGCCAACAATGCTCCAGTAATCTACACAAATTTAAAACTAAAAATTCATACAATAATCATTCTTTCATAAATTATATTTTTTTGATACACTCTATAATGTAATAGACTCCACACTATATGTAATGTTTTCATCCTATATATTAAACTTATCATATGAAAATAGTTATCCATACAAAAGTAATGATTTTTTATAGATGCTTTATAGGGTGTGACGTAAATTGCCCACCCAAGAGTATTTACTGGAACTTTTGGATGGATGATTACTAGGTTTATTAGCCATATAAGGAATCAACAAAAATCATGATTTTTGGTCGAATAGTTACTTTCCTATGCTTCTTTTAGTGTGTCACGAGAATTTATTTATAAACTACATAGAGTAATGATTTTTAAAATCATTGATGCTTCATATAAACTGCGTCCATTACATTCTAGTGTGCATCCATAAAAATCATAATTTTGGATAACCATTTTTATGTTTTCGAAATATTATACAATTTTTACATCAAATAAAGCATTGACATGTGGGCCTAGCTATTAGTATTAATTTAAATGGATCTAAGTAGTTTATCATATGACCAAGTGGTGAAAGCAACTGATTAGTCCACCAACTAGTGAAAAGTGTAAAGATTCCGTCCAAATGGTGGCTTATGCGACAGAAGGAGTGGGACAAGGTGGATGTTACAATTTCCTCTCAAAAGTGTTCTTATTATTGGACTGAGCGTATCACTTGTAAGCCAACCTTCATGTGACACATGTCACACATGGAGGGTCCATGCGCAAGCGCACTTTCAAGGCTCTAGGTCAGCCTATTCGTCATCGTCGCCCACGCCGACTCAGGGCTTCGCCTCTCATCTCTCTCCCTATCTTGATTTGCTCGGTGTGTCACAAGGAAGAAGGGAAGTGAGGGAGGGGTCGACCTAGAGCTCACTTAGTTCTCGGTTGCTGAGAGCTAGCAAAAGGGTTCTTTAAAACATGAGAATATAGTTTCAACACCAAAGAACATAAGATGGCTCGTAGTTCGGTTATGTGTTGCATGTTAGGTATGGCTCTTTCAACACTTCCATGTACTATTATACATTTCAGAGCAATATGATGGGCCAAAATTCTAAAATAAACTTTTGTTCTATATCAAGAAATTGGAAGCGCTACGACGGTTAGTAATCTAGAAACATAAGAAATAAAGATTGCGCGAGGTGTCCTCCACATGTCATGTTGGGAGGGCTTACACGTAATCCATGGAGGGTGCACTCCCCACAGTTGTTGTCATACAAAGTCTTAAAATGGTAGCTGCAATTCTTTTTTCTTTTTCTTTTCCATAAAACTTTTTTTAGTTAGTTTGTTGTGAGCGTATGATATCGTTGCAATATCAAACTTCAGCGTGCAACACTTTTACATGCGGAACATCATTTACAACATTTAAACCCGGTTTCATAAATGTTTAGACAAAATTGTTGCATCATCTCCAACATGCTATTCACCAATCTCTTCACACAAGGGTGGCCTAGATCAAAAAGAGTTTTTGCACATAAACTCCCATAAAGTTGACGAAATAATATCATACAATAATATGATTATTATTTTCTAATCACGGAAGATCGTTAAAAACTACCAAGTAGAACATACAAGATGTATCCATACAACCACATGCACATGTTCATTGCTTTTCAGTATGAACGTCGTGGAGCTGTAGCAGTGGCGGAGCTTGCCAAGGATATATCAAAAAACCTAATGGTCTCGAGATTTGTTCATAGATATGGAACTGAGTTTTAATATCGATGAAATCATTAGAAATGCCTCTTAATTCATGAGAACATGGCTAACCATTGTAATAATAGTCGATCTTAAGGAGACATGCATGTTGATACGTCTCCAACGTATCTATAATTTTTGATGCTCCATGCTTGTTTTTACACCATTTGCCTACTGTTTCGTTACACTTCGTAGCACTTTTATGCATTTTCCGGAACTAACCTATTAACAAGTCGCCACAGTGCCAGTTCCATGTTTTCTGCTGTTTTTGTGTTTCAGAAGTGCTACATAGGAAATATTCTCGGAATTGGACGAAACAAGTTCCTGAAGTCTTATTTTTCCCGGAAGCTTCCAGAGATCCGAAGAGGAGTTGGAGGGGGGCCACGAGGGCCCCACACACCAGGGCGGCGCGGCCCAGCCCCTGGCCGCACCCCCTATGTGTGAGGGCACCTCGGGCCACTTCTGACGATGCCCCTTCGCCTATAAAGACCCTCCGACGGAAAAAACCTAAGTACCCGATCACTTTTCCAGAACACATCGTGATCCGCCGCCGCCGTCGACCCAAAGATCGGGAGGGTCCAGAAGCTCTTCCCGGCACCCTGCCGGAGAGGGAATCGCCACCGGAGGTCTTCTTCATCGCCATGCTTGCCTCTGGAGCGATGAGTGAGTAGTCTACCTTGGACTACGGGTCCATAGCAGTAGCTAGATGGTTGTCTCCTCCACCATGTGCTTCATGTTTAGATCTCATGAGCTGCCCTACATGATTGAGATCACCGCTATGTAATTCTACATGTTTGGTTTGTTGGGATCCGATGAATATTGGTGTTATGATTGAGTTGCTATACTGAAATTTATCTTATGTTATCTCTATGTTGTTTATGATCTTGCATGCTCTCCGTTGTTAGTAGCTATCTTGGCCGAGTAGTTGCTAGTGACTCCAAGAGGGGGTATTTATGCTCGATAGTGGGTTCATGCCTCTATTTAACCTGGGGGAGTGACAGAAACCACTAAGGTTGTAGATGTGCTGTTGCTACTAGGGAGAAAACAACATTCATATGCTCAAGGGCATATGCTTTGTTTACATTACACATTTTGCTTAAAGCAATTATCTGTTGTTCGCAACTTAATACTCATAGGGTGTTCAGACGATATCCCCGTGAGTGGATTATTAGTCATAGATGCAGTTGGATGGCGGTCTATGTATTTTGTTGTAATGCCCAGAGTAAATCACATAGTGATCTTCTTGACATATCATGTTTATCTTTATTCTATCAATTGCCCAACTGTAATTTGTTTACCCAGCATGTGTTATTTATCTTATGGAGATACACCACTAGTGAACTGTGGACCCCAGTCCTATTTCCATCATATTGCTATCACATGTTTACTTTACTCGCACTGTTTACTTTACTCACATACTTTCATTGCTTTCCACTCGATACGCTCATACCCTTTGTTTCAAGCAAACCGGTGAGATTGACAACCTCATCGCAAGTTGGGAACAAAGTATTTGGTTGTGTTGTATGCAGGTTCCACGTTGTTGCTCGTAAAGCAAAGCTTGGACGAGGCGCCATATATAAATTGTCCGAAGCTGTCGCAAAGCTTGCAAGCATCACCTTCAGTCGTTTGTCTCTCCTCTCCTGATCGATAAACCTTGGTTTCTAACTGAGGGAAAATCTTGCTGTTGTATTCATCACACCTTCCTCTTGGGGTTCCCAATGGGCTGGTCATTCAACTAGGCACCAACTCTTTTCTGGCGCCACCTACCAGCAATCAAGCGTATTTTCTAGCGCCGTTGCCGGGGAGAAAGTAGAAGACTTCTGCGAGGGGAGTTTTTCGCACGCACATCCTTTACTTTGTTATTGTTTTGCTTTACTTTATTTATTTTACCTGCATCGTTTTATATCAAAAACCTAAAAAAATTAGAATCCTTGGTAGTTGTTTTTACTTGTCTGCTTTTAGTTTTGCTGAAATGGCTAGTCCTAAAAACACCAAGCTGTGTGACTTTACTAGTACGAACAATAGTAATTTTATCTGCACTCCTATTGCGCCACCTGCTCCTGCTGCAAACTTTTATGAGATTAAGCCTGCTTTATTGAACCTTGTTATGAAAGAGCAATTTTCTGGTGCTAGTACTGAAGATGCTGCAGCTCATCTCAACAATTTTGTTGAGCTATGTGAGATGGAGAAATATAAGGATGTAGAAAGTGATATTATTAAGCTTAACTTGTTTCCTTTTTCTTTGAGAGGAAAAGCTAAGGATTGGTTGCTGTCTTTGACTAAGAATAGTATTGATTCATGGACTAAGTGTAAGGATGCTTTTATTGGCAGATACTATCCTCCTGCTAAAATTATATCTTTGCGTAGCAATATTATGAAGTTTAGTCAGTTTGATAATGAACATGTTGCTCAAGCTTGGGAAAGAATGAAATCTATGATAAAGAATTGTCCCACTCATGGACTGACTACTTGGATGATTGTCCAAACTTTTTATGCAGGACTGAATTTTTCTTCGAGGAACCTACTTGATTCAGCTGCTGGAGGCACTTTTATGTCCCTTACCTTGGGCGCCGCAACGAAGCTTCTCGACAATATGATGGTAAATTACTCCGAATGGCACACCGAAAGAGCTCCACAAGGTAAGAAGGTAAATTCTGTTGAGGAAACCTCTTCCTTGAGTGATAAGATTGATACCATTATGGCTATGCTTGCAAATGATAGGACTCATGTAGATCCTAATAATGTTCCTTTGGCCTCTTTGGTTGCTCAAGAAGAGCATGCTGATGTAAACTTCATTAGAAATAATAATTTTAACAATAATGCTTATAGGAACAATTTTGCTAGTAACAATTATAGGCCGTATCCTTCTACCAATGGTAATGGTTATGGTAATTCTTATGGTAATTCCTCCAACAACACTAGGGCCGCGCCCTCCGAGCTTGAGGTAATGCTCAAGGACTTCATCGGTAAGCAAAATGCTTTTAACAAGTCTGTTGAGGAAAAGTTAGGCAAAATTGATATTCTTGCTTCTAAAGTTGATAGCCTTGCTCATGATGTTGAACTTCTGAAATTAAAAGTGTTGCCTAATGATGTGAAAGAGAACAATGTTTTTGCTACTGCTAATGCTATCCAAGTTAGGATTGATGAAAATATTAGATTGTTAGCAGAATTGCATGCTAGATGGGAAAGAGATGATAAGATTGCTAGGAATATGAAAGTTTGTACTATTACTACCTCTGATGATGTTGTTCCTAATGCTAGCAATCCTCTTACTTTGATTGGTGTAGAGAAAACTCCCACTCCTTGTGTTAAAAAGCCTAAAACTGCCAAAACTTTTTCTCAAAAAAGTGCTAAAATTTTTCGGAATGTAGGAGATGATAGCTCTATTTCCTTTAATGATTTTGATGTTGATGGCTGCAATATATCTAAAGTAATTTTATTCTTGCAAAAGATTGCTTTGACTCCCAATGCTAGTTCTTTAAATGTTGCTTTTACTAAGCATATTACCAATGCTCTCATAAAAATTAGGGACAAAAAGTTGCAACAAAAAGCCTCTGTTCCCAAGAAGTTAGAAGATGGTTGGGAACCCATCATTGATATGCATGTTAATGGTTTTGATTGCCATGCTTTATGTGATCTAGGTGCTAGTATTTCTATCATGCCTAGTAAAATTTATGACATGCTTGACTTACCACCGCTTGAAAAGTGTTATTATAATGTTCCTATTGCTGATGTTGCTAAGAAGAAACCTTTGGGAAGAATTAATGATGTTCTCATTGTGGTTAACAATAACCTTGTTCCCGTTGATTTTCTTGTTATGGACGTTGAATGCCATGCTTCATGTCCTATTATTTTGGGAAGACCCTTTCTTCGAACTGTAGGTGCCATCATTGATATGAGAGAAGACACCATCTGACGAGGGTTAACTCGACAAATGTCCTAGATGAAGGACTTAGGATCGGGGAGATAGGGCGTCAGATGAATTCGAAGGTAAAGTTAGTCGAAATAGGTATGCGTCGAAAGTAAACTTGGGTGTTTAACTTGGCTTGCTTTCAATCTGGCCTACACCGTCCCCTCCTAGCCCCTTTATATAGGTGGCCAGGTCTCGAGGATCGGGTAGGGTCCGATACAGATTACAATATCGACATACGGTAGGAACTCGTATTCGACTATCATTACAATTGGGCCTAGCTATACGGGCCTTATGGGTACTCAACTAACGGGCTCTATTAACTATACCCTTGTCAGTAGCCCCTGAGATTCTACCAGAATTGCAGATTCGGGTTGAATCTCTAATCTTTAAATCTTCGACTTGATCAATTCTTCGACTTCTTCTTATCTTCAAATCTTCGACTTGGTCTTTCGACTTATTTTCATGATATTCTTTCGCAAGGGGTTTTGATGAACAAGCCTGACAACTCTGACGGATCAAGAGGTCAGTTAACTGCCGGAACAGATACTTGTCACCTACTTCAAATTCAATCCCCTTGGACTTGAATTCGGGATACCGGTCAAACCCACTCTTTTGCCGCATTTAGGACTTACAAAGAATGAATCCCAGTGATTCTCAGGGTACCCAGTGCGTCCACCAGGATTTTCTTCGCGTCGTAGACACGGATACATACCAGCAGAGCGCATCCATGTGCGTATACCAGGCCACACAGGACGGATCCCGGGGTCTTACCTTCGTGATAAATCACGGCATTCGAGTTTTGTTGTGATAACGCAACTCGAGAATCTTATGTCGCAGCCAAGTTTTTGACTGATAAAATCAAAGAATTTCGGACTTTAAATTAAGTTCTTCGCTCCTGATGGGAGTAATCTCTTTGTATTTCGTCGACTATGTAGTCGAAGTTTGTATGACAATCTTTCTTCATCTGCACTATTGATTATCTCATCCTCTATCGGGTGCGCGCTCAGCGCTCCCGATGGGAGTAGCCCCCGAGGCTATGTTTGGATACTTGTAGTCAAGCATAGGCTCAAAGTTCAGTTCTTCTTCCTCCTGTTAACGTCCACTGTTTGCAAGCCCCCGAGTCCAAGTCGAGGTTTTTATATTGTGCGACCACAGTCTCCTCTTCTTGTTTTTTCTCTTTGGTATTATCGTCTGTTGTGTGCAGAATGTAACTCCTATTGTAAAATATGTTTACGGGCCTTGCTGTAGCACGGGGGGGCGATAATATGTGCTTATAAATAAAGCACCTTCTGGCAAGGGTAAAAACCCTAATCGGATTCCTCCTCCGCCGCATCATCTTCTCCCTCCATCTAGGGTTTTCCTAGCCTTTTCCTTTGTCCACATGGCTGATGCAGATGGTTCCCGTCTGAACCTTGGCTCTCCGGTGGCGCCGCGAGGTTGAGGTCGCCCTCGTGGCAGCAAGAACAAGAACAACGCAACTCCGGCCGCCGCAGGGTCGTCACTGGCCGTTCCGGCCAAGCGTCGTCCCGGTCGCCCACCTGGGAGCAAAAATAAGCCCAAAGTGACTGGTGCTGCCCCAGGTTCAAGCGCCCCTCCTTCTGCTGCTCCCACTGCTCCTCCCAGAATCTTTTCCTTCTTTTGCATTGCTATGGCACAGTGCTGTGAGATTCAGCGTCTTCCGCTGAATTTCACCAAGTTCATGGATGGGCGGGAACTTCGGGAAGCGGTTCTCCGTGAACAGTCTGGCAGTGGGACTCCATATGAGGTGGAGGTTTGGTATGATGGCGACGGCGAGCAGTACTTGAGGGGTGGCTGGTCACAATTTGCAGAAGACCACGACATCCACCAAGGCTTCTTCATGGCCTTCGACTTCCACATCGGCACGTCGAAGTTCGACGTGAAGATCTATGACGGCACCCAGTGCCAGAAGAAGTACGAAGTTGAAGTCCACTTCCATTAGGATCTTCTTTTTATGTAATTTCGCTTGACAATGTCCTTGCCGCCGTGTTTTTTGTAATGAATATTCGTACTCTACTTTGATGGTTTTGCTAGTACCATGAAAACAAGTCACTGTTCTGAAGTATGCTTGAGATATATCGGGTTCTTTGCGAACCAATTGGTATGAAGAATATCGGGTTCTTTTGTGAACCAAATTGTTTGAATATTATCAAGTTCTCTGCACAACCTTTATAGTGAAAAAGGTCTCCATGTCGCGATAGAAATTTCGTTCGTACGACCCGAGGGTTGAAGCCCCCGAGCGGAGAAGTAAAAATACTTGTATAATTTTGTCGAGTTTAACCCAAAGGACCCGACCTATGGCCTCATGTTCTGAACCAGAAGGTTAACTCGAGTTTAATGATACCACTAGATTTATTCTACGCATAAAAACGTCGTAGCTGCTCTACATTCCACGGATTACTCTCGTCTTTTCCTGTCTTCTTGTCTTGCAGTCGATATGCTCCTCCTGGAATTACTTCTGTGACGATGTAGGGTCCCACCCAAGGGGACTCCAATTTGCCATGGCTATCTTGCCTGAGTCGCAAAACTAGGTCTCCCACCACGAAGGATCGTGGACGAACTCGACTACTGTGGTAGTTTCGTATACTCTGTTGATACTGCGTGGCTCTTTCTAATGCCTTATCCCTTGCTTCATCGAGTGCATCGACATCGTTTTGCAGTGCTTCTGTCGATGTTGTCTCGTCGTATGCCGTCACTCTTGGGCCTCGTGTGTAACTTCGACTGGAAGCACGGCTTCTGCGCCATGGACCAGGAAGAAAGGAGTTTCTTGAGTTGCTGCGTTAGGCGTAGTTCTTAGGCTCCAAAGAACGGAGAGCAACTCTTCTACCCAAGCGCTCTTGGCTTTCTCGAGAGGTGCTAGGAGCCTCTTTTTTATCCCACTACATATCAGGCCGTTGGTTTTTCAACTTGCCCATTTGTCTTCGGGTGCGCCACAGATGCGAATTTGAGCTTTATCCCTAGTCCTTCGCAATAACTCTTGAATTCCTTTTGAAGTGAAATTTGTCCCGTTGTCTGTGATGATGCTATATGGTACACCAAAACGGAATACTATTGACTTGATGAAGCTGATTGCTGCTGTAGAGTCTTGAGTTGTTACCGGGGCCGCTTCCACCCACTTGGTAAATTTATCGACTGCCACTAGCATGTAGACATGTCCTCCTGGCCAGGACTTGTGCAATTTTCCCACCATATCGAGGCCCCATTGCGCAAAGGGCCAAGACAATGGTATTGTTTATAGCTCTGCTCCTGGTGCATGCGGTCTAGATGCAAATCTTTGACATGCTTCACACTTTCGAACTATATCTTTTGCGTCTTCGATGGCTGTTAGCCAATAAAATCCTGCTCGGAAAGCCTTTGCCGCTATTGCTCTGCTGCTAGCATGATGGCCGCACACTCCACCGTGTATGTCTTTTAGTATTGTTTGTCCTTCCTGGGGCGTTACACAACGCTGCAAAACGCCGGTAATACTCTTCTTGTATAACTTCCCCTGCAACACGACAAACGCTTTCGATCTTCGAGTTATCCTCTTGGCCTCCACTGCATCTTCTGGTAATTGTTTATTTATCATGTATGCAAGATATGGCTGCATCCATGTTTCTTCTATCATCATGACCTCCTCTGGCTCCGACGTAGCCCCCGAGTCTGCTGGAGTAGTCGAACTTTTTCCACTTTTTATTGATCTTTCTACTATTTCTTCCCAAAATACTCCGGATGGCACGGGTAAGCACTGTGACCCGATATTTGCCAAATTGTCGGCTTCTTCATTACTATTCCTGCTTATATGCGAGACTTCGCATCCATCGAATGTTCCCTCGAGATAATGATATAAATTCTTGTAGGCCATCATGTTATCATTGATTGTGTCACACCTGTTCATAACTTGCTGGACAACAAGGTTGGAATCTCCAAATATTTTTAGGCGAGTTGCTCCACATGCTTTGGCCATCTTCATACCGTGCAACAAAGCCTCGTATTCTGCTTCGTTATTAGAAGCTTGTGGGAAGCTCATCCTTAAGACATACTTTAATTTGTCGCCATGGGGCGATATCAAGACCACTCCTGCGCCTGCGCCTTGAATTCTCTTAGAACCGTCGAAGTACATTGTCCAAGTACTGGATAAGTCTGGTGGTCCCGTGCTTTGCAGCTCCAGCCATTCTGCCGTAAAATCTGGCAAGACTTGTGACTTAATCGCCTTCCTTTTTTCGTACGTGATGTCCATGGGAGATAACTCGATTCCCCACAAAGAGACACGTCCTATTGCTAAAGGATTGTTCAATATGTTCGATAGTGGCGCTTCATTGACCACTATAATTGGGTGGACCGCAAAGTACTGTCGCAGTTTTCGTGCAGTTGTGAAAACACTATATGCAAGCTTCTGATAATGCGGGTACCTCTGTTTTGTCGGAGATAATACTTCACTGATGAAATATACCGGCCTCTGGACGCCGTGCGCTTTTCCTTCTTCGCTTCTTTCGACTACTAATACTGTACTTACCACCTGATGGGTTGCGGCAATGTACAATAGTAGTGGTTCTTTTTCTTTTGGTGCGACCAGCACTGGTGGCGTGGAAAGCACTTTTTTCAACTGTGCAAACGCTGCGTCTGCTTCTTCTATCCATTCAAATTTATCATCTGACTTCTTCATAAGTGCATAAAAAGGAAGCGCCTTCTCCCCTAGTCGAGCAACGAAGCGACTTAGTGCCGCGACGCGTCCTGCGAGTTTCTGTACGTCATATAGTTTCGTGGGTTTCCCCATTGTTAAGATTGCTTGAATTTTCTCTGGGTTTGCCTCTATTCCTCGTGCTGATACCAAGAACCCCAAAAGTTGTCCTGCTGATACGCCGAAGGAACACTTTGTCGGGTTAAGCTTAAGCTTGTACCTACTCAGGTTGTCGAAGGTTTCTGCCAAGTCGCGGATTAAAGATTTCTCTTCTCTTGTGGTGATGACTACATCATCAATGTAGACTTGGATGTTGCGTCCTATTAGGCTTCCGAGGCAGTTTTGCATCATCCGCTGATAAGTTGCTCCAGCATTTTTAAGGCCGAACGGCATTACTTGGTAGCAAAGCACTCCGTAAGGTGTGATGAAGGCCGTCTTTTCTTCGTCTTCTTTCTTCAATTTGATCTGATTGTAACCAGAATACGCGTCCAAAAAGGAAAGCCTGGTGCATCCCGATGTTGAATCGATTATCTGATCGATGCGGGGTAGAGGGAAGGGATCCTTTGGACAGTGCTTATTGAGAGATGTGTAGTCAACACATACTCTTTGTACGTCTGTGTTCTTCTTGGGTACTATGACTGGGTTCGATACCCAACTCGAAGTTTTGATTTCTCTGATAAATCCGGCATTTTCTAGTCTGTGCAATTCTGATGCTATCGCCTTCCTTTTAGGTTCATCAAATCGTCTCAATGGTTGCTTGACTGGCTTTGCCTTGGGATCTACATTTAATGCGTGCTCGATGAGTTCCCTGGGAACCCTTGGCATGTCCGATGGACACCAGGCGAAGATTTCCCAGCGCTCACGGAGGAACTCGACGAGCGCTCCTTCCTATACAGGATCCAAATTCACCGCAATTGATGTCGTCTTGTTTGGATCTGTAGGGTGGACCTGGATTTTCTTCGAGTCCTGAGTTGTGTCGAAAGCCTGATCTGGCAGGGATCGTCCAACGTCGGGTAGCACATTATGATCCGTTTCTCCTTTTAACCTCTCATATTCCGATGTCATGCCGAAGGTTTGCGCCATCCTATTGAATTCTCTGTCACATGTGTTGGCTACTTCAAAGCTCCCTTGTACTGTAATTGTTCCTTTGGGTCCTGGAATTTTTAGCGTAAGATACGCGTAGTGTGGTACTGCCATGAATTTTGCAAATGCTGGGCGCCCCAGGATTGCATGGTATTGTGACGGCCAGTCCATAACTTCGAATTCCAGCATCTCTCTTCGGTAGTTGCCGCTACTGCCAAAGCAGACGTCGAGTTCTATTCTTCCCAAAGGGTAGTTTGCGGCTCCCGGTACTATTCCGTGGAAGGAGCAATCTGTTGGCTTCAGACTCGACAGCGAGATGCACATTGCCTTTAAGGTTCTAGCATATATTAAGTTTATGCCACTCCCTGCATCCATGAATACTCTTCCGATGTCGTATCCTCCTATTTGCGCTTTTAATACCATAGGCGAGTGGCCTGGCCTGGGAACTTTTCTCGGGTGGTCTGCTCTACTGAACTTAACTGGTTGATCTGACCACCGTAGGTACTCTGTGGTAGCTGGTGGTGATGATATTGCTAGGTTTACTTGCCTGGATATGCTCTTTCGCTCTTTCTTTGACTTGGGCACCGGTTGAATCATGGCTGATATGTAAACTTTTGACTCTAGGTGCCTTGCTAGCCTTTGCATTTGATATCCTTGACTTCTGTGTCTTTCTCCTTGCCTCCCTCCTTGGCTTGAGCCCATGGCGCTTTGCAGCCTTAGGAATGTTCTACAATCCTTCATCTGGTGATTTGAGACTCTTTTCCCGTCGAGATATGCGTAGTGGATTCGACAAGGTCCGTGTAGCATATCCTCGGCCGAAGGACCGGAGTATCTCGATTTTTCTACTCCTTTTGCTTGAAACCTCCTATTTTCATATCCTTCCTCTTCTTCTACTACGTAGCCCGCGGCTACCTGACTTCGCCTTTCTTGGTTACCCCTGCTGTGGTGTCGTCTCCTCTGTCTACTTATTCTATTGACTTCTGGTGAACGTCCTCTTTTGTTGTTATATGTGTCCTCTCCATCAGCGAATTTGTTGGCTTGTTCCATTAATTTGGCTACTGTCGTAGGTCTTGTTCTCCCTATTTCCTCCACGAGGTCTGAGCGACGAAGTCCGGCTGTGAAGGCGTCTATTGCTCGTTCGTCGGAGACGTCCTCTGCTGAGTTTTTGATTATACTCCAGCGTTGTATATAAGAACGTAGAGTTTCGCCTTTCCTCTGCATGCACGCCTTAACTTCCTCCAGTGATGCTGGGCGCTTGTATGTTGAACGAAAATTTCTTGCGAATTGACTTTCGAGTTCCCCCCAACTTTCGATGGATTCGTTGGGTAGGGTATTCAACCAGGACCGTGCTGCGCCGGTGAGGTGTAGCTGCAAACTTTGCATTGCAGTCGCCTTTGTTCCCCCCCAATATCTGTACTGCCTGCAGATAGTCTGATAACCATAGGGTAGGCTCTTGTGACCCGTCATACTTATGCTGGTCATGTGGGAGTTTGAATCCTTTGGGTACCCGCGTTTTGCGAACCCTGCGGGTAAAGCATAACGCACCCATCTCTTTATCGTCGTCTTCATAATTTTCTTCCCTCCAAGCATGACGTGATTTGTTTACTCGAGCTTGCGCTATTATATTTCTTGCGTCCTCTTTCCTCTTCTGTCGCATTTCCTCTTCTGATGACTCGCTGTATTCGTTATCTGCGAAGTTGTATCTGAACTTCTCCTTTTCCTTGCAGCTTGTCGACTTTGTCTCTGGGCCTTTTTCCCTGATCTTGCTTTCCACTATTCCAAGACTTCGTATCGCGGCTTGGTGCATATCTTCTCGCGGGTCTCTAGGTTCTGGCCTTGTAGTTAGTAAATACGCTTGTGCTGCTACCAATGCTGCTTCTGGCGTTTCTTGTATGAAGTCGTCTTCCTCCTCTTCTGACTGTGGGGTAGGGCTCCTTGAGTACCTTTCTTCTTCGCTGCGCGCCGTCACCCCTCTATTGTGCTTTGGGTCTCCGTGCATTCTGTTGTACTCTGAATCTTCATTATAGTCTTCCCAGTACTCTTCCCTTGATATACTGTTATTGTCTTGAAAAACCATGTCTCTTTCCTCCCTTAGTTTCTTCCTGTGCTGGTATAATGCATACTGATAGCCCATTAGAACTTCTCTTCTCGATCCTTCGGGTACTTCTGTACCATGATTGATAGCTGATTTGATCATTCTCCATTCGCCAGCCGAAACGTGGACTTTCTCCTTTTCCTTTTTGTTGTGTTCTTTTATTTTGTCGACTTGCTTGTCGACCTTTTTACTTCCTTCGCTGTTGTTTTCTTCTTCTGCTTCCGTGATAATAACGCATAACTGATGTACTTTGGAGACGCCGCTGCTTCCCCCGGTGGAGTCCTTTGCATTGTTGTGCGTTTGGCACGCTCTTTCTTCTGAGTCGAAATTTTCCCGAATTTTGTCGCCTTCTGCGATTGGTGCTTTTTCGAAGCTGACCGGCGAGTTTACCTCGCTGGAAGAGTCTTCTGATGATTCCAGCGTTTCTTCTGTTTCGGGCTTGTTTGCCGACGGATCTGGTTTCGTCGTATCCGAGAGGCGGGATGAACCCGATGGCCCGATAATGATGCTCAAACTTCCAATGGTTAACTCCATCTCTTTATTTCCGTCGAGTTCCGAACTGCTGTTGGCTAAAAGCGAAAAAGCCGTCGAATTCATGATTCCAATGCCCAAAGTCCCCACGGTCGGCGCCAATTGACGAGGGTTAACTCGACAAATGTCCTAGATGAAGGACTTAGGATCGGGGAGATAGGGCGTCGGATGAATTCGAAGGTAAAGTTAGTCGAAATAGGTATGCGTCGAAAGTAAACTTGGGTGTTTAACCTGGCTTGCTTTCAATCTGGCCTACACCGTCCCCTCCTGGCCCCTTTATATAGGTGGCCAGGTCTCGAGGATTGGGTAGGGTCCGATACAGATTACAATATCGACATACGGTAGGAACTCGTATTCGACTATCATTACAATTGGGCCTAGCTATACGGGCCTTAGGGGTACTCAACTAACGGGCTCTATTAACTATACCCTTGTCACCATCAAATATCAATTTCCACTCAAGAAAGGTATGGAACACTTCCCTAGTAAAAGGAAGAAATTACTTTTTGACTCTATTCTTAGAGCGAATTATGAGCTTGATGCTTCATCACTTGATGTTACTTGATTCGCAATTTTCTGCGCCTAGCTCAAAGGCGTTAAAGAAAAGCACTCTTAGGAGATAACCCAATATTTTCTTTTCGGTACTTTGTCTTTTATTTGAGTCTTGGAAGTCATTACTACTGTAATGACCGCTCCTTATCCTTTTTATTTCATTGTTGTCCCAAGAGAAGCCTCTAATTCGAGAGAGGTAAAGATTTGGGGATGTTGCTGTCCTAAAACTATTTTCGGTGCTGCACACTAAAAATTCGTATAAATTCTCTGTATATCTTTTGGACCTGCGATTTCTTGTGCATATGCCCCAGGTTATATCCAAACTTTCATTAGTTGAACACTTTTTGAATTGAGCAACAGAAAACCCCTCCAAAATTCGGCCTTTGTCAGCTGTTCTGTTTTGACAGATTTCTGCCAATATTTGTGTTTGCCGCTTTATCGCTTTCTTTTGAGTTCTTTTGATCATGGAACTTTTGGGGAAGTTGCTACAGTAGTATATGCTATATATGTGGTGGTTTTAGGTTGAAACCTGAAGCAAAAAGAGGTTGATTATATGATATGCTACACTAATGTTGCTAATAGATTTGTGTTTAGTTTTGTATGAAGGAAGTTTTCAAGTGTAGGGATTGGAGAATGATGAGATGAGTTGAAGAATGGACAAAAGCTCAAGCTTGGGGATGCCCATGTATCACCCCAAGAAATATCCAAGAAGTACAAGCGTCAAAGCTTGGGGATGCCCCCGAGGCACCCCTTCTTCATCGGCAAAAATCAGGTCACCTTTCAAGACACTATATTTTTATTGCTTCATGCACTATGTGTTTTTCTTGGAGCGTCAGTTGTTTTAGTTTTCTTAGTTAGTTTAGTTTGTTTGCTGTAATAAGTGATTGGACCCCAACAAATTTCCTTTGGAGAAGTTGCCTTGCTTTTTATTTGCCAAGAACGCTCTAGTTTTCATTCTTATCAAAAACCGAGTGTTCTTCTTTTTCTGCTACTGTTTTTGGTTTTCGTTTTCGCCTTGATTTGCGTTCAGACCTTGTCATATATTTTCATCAAGGTGTATTTTTGCCTCTGATCTTTATTGGTTTTCATCAAAAGAGGTGTTATAAAAACTTCAAATGGTGTTGGAAAAGAGAAAAAGCTTTATGCAAAAAAGTGGTACAAGAATGAGCTTGTGTAGACTGCGGCTTAGGCTTTTTCATGTCATGCTTGATATCTTTTTGATAGTATGCTTAGTGGTTTTGCTATAGCATGACTTGTCTCAAATAAATGAGATTGCTTAATGAGCCTTTGAAAAAAAATCATGCGTTGTTTTAATTATTTGGAAGCATTATTTTGGTTTTCTCCTTGATGCTTTATTTGGGTTGACTTGGCGCATGCTCACACATATTAGACTCATACAAAGTCGTCAATAGCCTCTATGATCATTTAAGTTTTGACTTTTGATGCCATCTTATGCTTCTTTTAATATCGCTTTGTCGCTTTGTCGCTTTGCATGATTATGGCCATTATTGCTCTCTTAGTTGGTCGCTCCCAGTCTTTTGCTAGCCCTCGCCTTGTACTGAGTATGAGCTCTACTCGTGCATCCAACTCCTAAAAACCAAATTTGCCAAAGTGTCCACCGTACATACCTACTAGCAATTTGCTATTCCAAGTAAATTTGACTTGCTTTTATTTTCTCTTCAAATTAAACTCTTACCAGTGTTATGTGAAAATTGGTCAGTAAAGCTCTCACGAACTGGAAGGCACACTTTACTTTTTCCTGTTCTTAAAATTTGACATTGTGGTCTCTTATGTTGAGTTGTTATGCTTGCAAGTTGTAAGTTGGATACTAGCCCATCCATGCTGTCATGGGGCAAGCTTTCAACATTGCACTTCTCTTTTGAGTTGATATCGTGATCTTTTGTTTATGGATGCCCGCGGTGTGAAATGAATTGGGAATCTTGTGGGGATCATGGAGTTTGTATATGTGTTAGGGAAATGCCTGGGCCACCAATCTAAGCCATGCATAATTCATGGTGGAAATTTACATCATACCCAAAGTGGCCATTTGACGACGCATTTCAAAATAAAAAGCTATACAAATGGTAAATAAAAGAGATGTCGAGGTGTTCATTGTCTGCTTGTCCTGTCATTTTGATGTGGGCTTGTTCCATGTCATCGGGCACAGAGGTACCCCATTGGCGGTTCTCAATGATACATATATACTTACAATGACAAGAGCCTTGCTTGGGACTCTAAGTTGAGTAGCATGAGGTTTGGGTACTCGTATTCACGGGACACGAGGTTTTCAACTTATGATTTGTCAAGCATATGCATCATAATTGTTCTCGCATTAACTTTAACCATTCAAGATGCTTATGATGGGGACAATGAGAGCTCAAAGCCGGTAAGTACCATAATTTTTGAAGGTTATAAAACTTGCAATCACTGCTTCCCTCCGCGAAGGGCCTTTTTTTTACTTTTATGTTGAGTCACCACCTTCTATCTTTATGCACCATTAAGAGAGCATAGTTGTCATTCTTAGTATAATGTGCATTGTCCCAAAGTTTTCATTGATTGATTCGTATTGTTGGTTTCACTTGTTCTTAAATTATTTGTATGTAGTCGCCCTCTTAAACTTGAAGGTGTCCTATGCATTTATGTTTTGCTCTCTATGAAGGACAAGCTGAAAACCATTTGTATGTTTTCCTTATGATTTGAACACACGTTTGACTTTCATTGTTTCATTTTCATGATCTTTTATTTGTGTTCATTTGCATGTTATAACATGGTTGCTAAGTTCTTATTGTCAAGATTATATCTTTCATGCCCATGTTTTAAGTTCTTATGATCCCAGCTCACAAATGCTTACATATATGATCAAGATTGTGTAGGTGCATGTCACCTCAAAAATTATTCTTTTGTTATCACTTACCTACTCGAGGACGAGCAGGAGTTAAGCTTGGGAATGCTTGATACGTCTCCAACGTATCTATAATTTTTGATGCTCCATGCTTGTTTTTACACCATTTGCCTACTGTTTCGTTACACTTCGTGGCACTTTTATGCATTTTCTGGAACTAACCTATTAACAAGTCGCCACAGTGTCAGTTCCCTGTTTTCTGCTGTTTTTGTGTTTCAGAAGTGCTACACAGAAAATATTCTCGGAATTGGACGAAACAAGTTCCTGAAGTCTTATTTTCCCGGAAGCTTCCAGAGATCCGAAGAGGAGTTGGAGGGGGGCCACGAGGGCCCCACACACCAGGGCGGCGCGGCCCAGCCCCTGGCCATGCCCCCTATGTGTGAGGGCACCTCGGGCCACTTCTGACGATGCCCCTTCGCCTATAAAGACCCCCCGACGGAAAAAACCTAAGTACCCGATCACTTTTCCAAAACACATCGCGATCCGCCGCCGCCGTCGACCCGAAGATCGGGAGGGTCCAGAAGCTCTTCCCGGCACCCTGTCGGAGAGGGGAATCGCCACCGGAGGTCTTCTTCATCGCCATGCTTGCCTCCGGAGCGATGAGTGAGTAGTCTACCTTGGACTACGGGTCCATAGCAGTAGCTAGATGGTTGTCTCCTCCACCATGTGCTTCATGTTTAGATCTCATGAGCTGCCCTACATGATTGAGATCACCGCTATGTAATTCTACATGTTTGGTTTGTTGGGATCCGATAAATATTGGTGTTATGATTGAGTTGCTATACTAAAATTTATCTTATGTTATCTCTATGTTGTTTATGATCTTGCATGCTCTCCGTTGTTAGTAGCTATCTTGGCCGAGTAGTTGCTAGTGACTCTAAGAGGGGGTATTTATGCTCGATAGTGGGTTCATGCCTCTATTTAACCTGGGGGAGTGACAGAAACCTATAAGGTTGTAGATGTGTTGTTGCTACTAGGGAGAAAACAACATTCATATGCTCAAGGGCATATGCTTTGTTTACATTACACACTTTGCTTAAAGCAATTATCTGTTGTTCGCAACTTAATACTCATGGAGTGTTCGGATGATATCCCCGTGAGTGGATTATTAGTCATAGATGCAGTTGGATGGCGGTCTATGTATTTTGTTGTAATGCCCAGAGTAAATCGCATAGTGATCTTCTTGACATATCACGTTTATCTTTATTCTATTAATTGCCCAACTGTAATTTGTTTACCCAGCATGTGTTATTTATCTTATGGAGAGACACCACTAGTGAACTGTGGACCCTGGTCCTATTTCCATCATATTGCTATCACATGTTTACTTTACTCGCACTGTTTACTTTACTCGCATACTTTCACTGATTTCCACTCGATACGCTCATACCCTTTATTTCAAGCAAACCGGTGAGATTGACAACCTCATCGCAAGTTGGGAACAAAGTATTTGGTTGTGTTGTGTGCAGGTTCCACGTTGCTGCTCGTAAAGCAAAGCTTGGACGAGGCACCATATATAAATTGTCCGAAGCTGTCGCGAAGCTTGCAAGCATCACCTTCAGTCGTTTGCCTCTCGTCTCCTGATCGATAAACCTTGGTTTCTAACTGAGGGAAAATCTTGCTGCTGTATTCATCACACCTTCATCTTGGGGTTCCCAACGGGCTGGTCATTCAAGTAGGCACCAACTCTTTTCTAGCGCCACCTACCAGCAATCACATGTCACGAAGCCTATTGTTTGATGCGAAACTTATAAACGTAAATGTACCTCATTTTTTCTCAGACCATGGGGTGTGTTTTACTTTCAAGAACATTCAAGAAAAAAATGGTTTAGATGAATTTTGGGGGAATCATGGAGGACTCTATCCGTCATGAAATTTTCAAACTGGTCCTGCTTAATTCATGAGAATGAAAACTGAAGTTTTTTTTTCTCCATGATCTACTTTGTATATGCACATGTTTTCATTTGTTCGAGTGACAACTAGTATGTGATTTGTCTTGTGTAACTATAAAAAAATATTGTGTTTTAAAGTTCCCTAGAATTGAACATGCCAAAATATGTAATTTTCAAATTCATATATTTTGAAACGATGCGAAGGAAAGAGGCCATTAACACGCACATCAAGCAAGAGAACCATAGGAAGAGGAAACACAAGCAAAACTTCAGAGCATCTTGTGGATGTCAAACATAGAATGCTTGATAATTGTAGCAGAGATTAGCGGGCGGCCGGAAGCGCAAATCGCTCCGCCGCTGTCGTTGTCGCCGTCGTGCGGGTGTCGACGCTGGCCACCCACCGAGACCAATCCGCCAGCCACGGCGGCAGGGCGGCATCACGCAGTGGGTAGACGTGGTCGCCGCCCGCCGGTGCCCCCGCCGTCTCCACCAATAATTAAGCCGAGAGGGGATGGGAATCGGGATCGGCACGGCGCCGCTGGAATTCCAAAATCCCGATTAAAAAAAGGCAAAGGAAACGGGCGCGGCCTCCGCCGCTGGAAAGGAAAGGATGCGGAGGCGGAGGAGGTTACAACACGGCACACGGCCACGCGGCCGCGCCGGCCCGCGAAAGCGGTGGGTGGTGGTGGCACGGGCGCCGTGCGGTGCGGTGGCCCTGACCGTGCTCCTGCTCGTGCCATTAACCACCCCGCGGCCGCGACGCGACAAACCCAAGCAAAAACCACCACCGCACCGCGCCACCACCGCCACGCACGCGGCTGCCGCCTCCACATCCGGTCGTTCCTCTCACCGCGGCCCACCCACCCTCTCCCCCCACGCCAGCGGCCGAGCGCGGCCCACCTCCACCGCACCGCAACCGCGCCTCGCCTCCTTATATGACCGGTTCCCCACCTCCCCCTCCACCGTTCCCAATCTCCACCACCACCAAACCCTAGCCGCCGCCGCCGTACCATGTCGTACTCCTCGTCGCCCAAGCAGGAGGACGATACCATCTCCTCCCCGGAGCTCCCCCCGCTGGCCGCCCCCGGCATCGCTGCGGCGGCGGCCGCCGCCGCCGCCGCGGCCTCCTCCGGCGGCGGTGCGGGCGGGCTAGGCGGCGCCGGCGTCGGGTCCGGCCGGCGCCTGCCCCCGCCCTGCTGGACCCACGAGGAGACGCTGGCCCTCATCGAGGCGTACCGCGACAAGTGGGAGGCGCTGAAAAAGGGCAACTTGCGCGCGGCGGACTGGGACGAGGTCGCCGGCGCCGTCACGGCCCGCTGCGGCCGGTTCCCCACGGCCACCTACAAGTCGGGCGTGCAGTGCCGCCACAAGATCGAGAAGCTGCGCAAGCGGTACCGCGCCGAGCGGTCGCGCTCGGCCGGCCGCTCCAAGGGTCCCAAGTGGCCCTTCTTCCCGCTCCTCCACGACCTCGCCGGCGGCGGCGCGCCCGACCCCAGCCCCAACCCCATCATCAAAATCAAGCCCCGCGGGACCAGCACCACCAACGCCAACGCCACCCCCGCGGCGTCGCCGTCCTCCCCAGTCTCCTCCGCCCCGCCGTCCTCCGACGACGAGGCCGGCCGGAGCAGGAGCCTGCACGGGCTCATCTCCAACGGCGGGGGCGGGAGCGGGCTGCGCTTCACCATCCCCAAGGCCTCGCGCACGAGGCCCGGGGTGCCGCGGGAGCAGCAGCAGCCCAGGCCGTCATCGGATCCAGAGGAGGAGGCCATGGCGGAGGTGGCGGCGGCGCTCAGGGCCGTCGGGGAGGGGTTCCTCAGGATGGAGGAGCGCAGGCTCGAGCTCTCGCTCCAGATGGAGAAGGAGAGGATGGAGGCGGAGATGAAGCGCACCCAGTCGCTGCTCGACGCGCAGCAGCTCTTCGTCGAGGCCTTCCTCAGCAAGCAGCCGCACCACAAGAAGGCCAAGCTGGCTGCTGCCATGGAGGAGGATTGATAACTACTGCTAGAGCTCCGGTCCTCAGCTCAACTCTCTGTTGATGCTTACTGGCTTGCTTGTTAACCTGTCAGCTGATGACTTGTGATGCTCTTACTACTCTTGTGTTCGGATGCTTAATTTTAAAAAGAAAGGGAGAAGAATGTAGGTGTAGGATATGGCTGGAATGTGGGAGGATTAGAAGTGTTCAGTTGTAATCAGTGTTGTGTTTTCAGTTGCTGTTTATGATGGGGAAATATTGCCAGCTTAGCCTGTTCCAAATATCATTTCTTTTGTCTTCTTAAAGCTGGTGCCTGATCTTGTTATGATCTGTTTGATATTGCTGGTCACATTCTACTCATGGAGAATTTGTAATGGATGGCTGTGAGTAAATATAAACTGTGTGTAATTGAGAGTTTTCATAGTTCCTGCAGGCAATTGAGGGTCTCTTTGATTCCCGGGTATGTTTCATGTTTCCTGCGGAAAGCTTTACATATGAAATTTCTACGACTTTGAGATGCGCCGAAGCCACGAAGCCATGCTAGATTATGCTTTTAACCACATAATACTGCATTCGGCTGAACATCAAAGACGACATAAAAATTGCAAGCCGCGGCTGTACTAACTAATATTGCTGGATACAGTATCTGTTGTTCTGAACCGTCAACAATTTCTATGTGAATTCGTGTGGGTTTGGAATAAAGCACAATAAAACACAATAACCATTTGTCATGATCTATTTGATATTGGTGGTCATCATTCTACTCATGGAGAATTTGTAATGGATGGCTGTGCCTAAATATGAACTGTGAGTAATCTGAGAGGTTTCATAGTTCCTGCAGGCAATTGAGGGTCTCTTTGATTCCCAGGTATGTTTCATTATGAAATTTCTAGACTCAGAGAGGCGTCGAAGCCATGCTAGATTATGCTTTTAATACTGCATACGAGGATGACTGAACATAATATTGCTGGATACAACATCTGTTGTTCTGAACCGTCAACAATTTCTATGTGCATTCGTGAGGGTTCAGAATAAAGCACAATAACCATTAGATCACCTTCATGGGAACAAACGAACTCCTCTGCTGCCTGTAAGCCTGCATTTAACCTGCTGACGTAAATTTCCCTCAAAAATACAAAACCTGCTGATATAAAAGGCACATATGAAATCTGAGATTTCTCAGACAAGCGCCATTCTTTCTCGCAGAAAGAAAGCAGAAACTTTAGCAGATGCACACATCAGGCCATTCTACTGGAATCTTACCAACTAAAAGGACAACAAAAGATTAAACCAACTAAATATATTGACCATGGTTGCAGATACTTCACTGCAACACTTAAGATCCGACTGCTTAGAATTCACCAGAGCAAGCAGAGTACATACATGACTTCCACCAACAATTCTATCTTAAAATTCATTTAATAGCTAAAGGAAATGGTATAGAATCCACCAGACAGAGGATAGTCGGAACAGAGAGTCATTCCTAAGTAAAGGATGCTACCATAGTATGATTGGAGGTACAACAAGAAGGAGGCACAGTCTTTCAGAGTCTTTGCCTTTATCGGATGCACAACGGTGGATCTATGGGTAGTCAACTTCTGCATGCTGTCATATTGGAAATTCGCTACCAAAAAACTGAAGAGTCACAGTAATCTGGCGGAATCAGTAGGGCCAGTACCTGGGTTGCCTCCTGAACCTTGGCACACTCCTGCAGAGAAAAAAAAAAGAGCATCAGAAAGGTCACCCAAGAAATATTTTGAATTGCTCTCAGGTTTCACCAATTTTGGGGAATTCTTTAGAAGAGAAAATCCCAGGCCCTAAGTTCGCCTAAATATTTGGTGCACAACTAATCAGATGCCTGAAGAATGGCCTATTCGTGTCATATTTTCAAATCTTTTTATTTTGTTTTGTACGGTTTACAATTGAAATTCTGCTCTATTCCAACAAACTTAGTTGGATGATTTTGATTTCAAGGCACGGTTTGACTAACAGAAAAAGGTTGACATCACACATTAGTGGTATTTTGGCTATGAAAACCTAGATTGTAGTGGTACTTTGGCATGTGCGGTTTTCACTAGTGGTATAGTGGCTATTCTAAAAAAATGATACACCTCATTCCATGAATCCTAAGTCACATCATAATTGAAAACATGCTGATTTAAGCCCAACTAAATACACATTATCATGTTTCTTAACTTTTGCGCATCTAAGTGAACTGTTTTAGCTTCAGAAAAAAGTTCAGCTTCAAAAAATGCAATAAATCTTCAGGAAGAAACTCCTTACCCATATGTTGGATAGGAGGGGTAATTAGGATCATATGGGCGCCTTCCCCTAGGCTGATTCATTCCTGGAATATTAGTTCTTTTTGGACACACCTAAATATGAAAAAAGAGCACACAATAAATGTTATTTTTTTCAAAATAACAGTGAGTGCATATTAATTAAAAGATGCATTTTCAACCTTCAAACGACGTTCATGTAGTTCTGTATCATTCAGCCTGAGAGCATTTTGGACTGCCTCAACTTCAAGAAACTCCACATAAGCAAATCCTTTGGGACGACCAAAGTTGTCTGTCAGAATTGTAACCCTGTTGATAGTTCCACAATCTTCAAAATGCTGCTGAACTTCCTCTGGCAAACAAGCGTAGTCAACCTGAAGAAAGGTGGCAAAAAAGTTTACTTAATAACAGCAGTAGTTTGTTTTGCAGCTAATAACAGTAGTAGCTAAATAGCTAATATTAATTCAATCCTGTTTTAAATGATCTTCAAGATAAGTACTTGTCTTCAAAAGAGCAAATGTGGATACAATAAACACCAAGATGAAATGGTGACGGTAAAATAAAGAAAGAAAGAGTCAGCTCGGTACTCCCTCCATTTGCGTTTGTAAGTCCTCTTCGATTTTTGGGTCCAGCTTTGACCTTAAATTTAACTATGAAAGTACAATTTTTATGACACTAGAAACATAGCATTGAATTCGTATTTGGAAAAAGTTTTCAACAGTATAATTTCTATGACATATAACACATATTTTGTTACTCAAAACATGATCAAAGATAGGCTCGAAATTGGAGGACTTAGAGCAGCCATAGTGTGGCTAAAGCCAAATGTGCTACGTAGGCAATATTTGGAACTGCTGCTAAATTTTCCAACCCTCTGCAGCGTGGTGCGATGCCAAAATTTCTATGGTAGGGTCCACACACTACTAAAGAAACGTAGTAAAACTTTCTCTCTCTCTCCCAACCACTGGTCATTTTGCATGCCTTCTTCAGTAGAGGGAACCGATGCCAAAAGCTAAATTCGCAATTTGGAACCCCTATTTGGCATACACTGTGGCTGCCCTAAACCCAAATGGAGGGACTAAAAGTCAAGAGTTTATTAAAAGTATTCCCTGGAAATCCAGATTCCTGACCTAAAGAAATGACGAGGAAAATACTTTCTGGTACTGTGTACGACTGGATATTGGAATGTCCTTTGTGGAAATGCTTGATTACTTTAGCATAAGTAGAAAAAAAAAACAGAAAAATAGACTCACATTTCCAACATAGATGGAGCGAGCATCCACCTCTGACTTGTCAAATGCTGTTGCCTCTGAAGCTGGATCTTCTGGGAAAATAGACCAAATGAGCAAAACGTGTAAAAATATTACTGAGCTTAATGGATAACTGAAAGCAGTGACTCCATTCAACCATTAAGGTGGTTTAAAAGAATCAAACAATGGCATGGCACACAATCAGGCACAAAAAACGAAGGATGCCAATTAGGATCTTAATCAGCATCCATGTCACAATCGTGCACAACATTATCTCTTCGCTGTCAGTACAATTTCAGAAGCAGCAGTAAGCAAGCGCCAACCAATGATAAAAAAATTACAAACATTAACTTCAGTTGCACTATCAGTTATATAAACCATGCTCTATGTAGAACAATTACATCAAGTCAACACCGTGGTAACCTATGTTTACAGGTTTGGTATTGATGCCAAATTGTGCAAGTTGAAAATAAATTTATAATAGGGCACTGCACACAGAGCACTAGGACTGAATCATATTAAATGCAATACTTGGCAATGACAATTTTCACACTAAGTAAATCCCAGCTGGGAAACAAAATATATCATGAAGTTATTTTCAGTGCTACATATAGGTAATAAGCATTGCGTTACACAAATCAAGTACGTAAGCACGTCCTTCCTAATTTATCACGTTCAATACCGAATTCATGTAAACACAGCAGTAACATTTGGGAAATGTTGAATGCAGGATAAGGTTGATGACTTCATGATGTTCCATATAAGTGGAATAGTTGGCCACAGGAAATAAAATTCTAACCGTCTCCAAAGAGTAAACCGCATGAGTAGCAAAAAGCGCGCTAAACGACAACAGTAGTAAATATAAGTAATACTTAGCTACACCACAAACATAGTCCACAACTTGACCAAGCGAGCTTAATTAACTAATGCAGCGTTATTATCACACTAATGCGCATGTAGGACAGAATCATATTAAATGCAATACTTGGCAATGACAATTTCCATACTAAGTAAATCCCAGCTGGGAAACAAAATGTATCATGAACTCCTTATTTTCAGTGCTACATATAAGTAATAAGCATTGCGTTATTATCACAAATCAAGTACGTAAGCACGTTCTTCCTGATTTACCACGCTCAATACCAAATTCCATGTAAACACAGCAGTAACATTTCGGTAATGTGGAATGCAGAATGAGTTCAATGACTTCTTCCATATAAGTGAAATAGTTGGCCACAGGAAATAAATTTCTAACCGTCTCCAAAGAGAAACCCGGCGAGTTGCGAAATGCGCGCCAAACGACAACAGTGGTAAATAAGTAATACTTAGCTACACCACAAACATAGTTCACGACGTGACAAAGCAAGCCTAATTGACTAATGCACCATTATTATAGCAAATCCAGCAGACCCCTATCGTAAAAGGCGGCCATGTAGCCGCCTCGGAGGGGCCACCTCCTGCTTTGCGCGCCTCGGCGGCTGCCTAGCCCATGATTAGCCACCCCTGCTACCTGGCTAATACCTTATAGAACACTGTAACAATCCTTAAGAAAGCTGTTCAAATACATATTACTGGCACAAACCAACAGAGCAGATGATAGGAACAAAGGCACAATGCTGAAAGATCCACCCACCCATCACCTACAAATACTCAAATACGCCAACTATTCTGGCTACCAACCTCACAGAACTTGTCACAAACTAAGAAATTAGTAGCCTATTGACTGAAATTAACCCGATCACCTAGCATCAGGGATCAGCCATTCCACAAACCGAATCGCACAAATCCAATCACATGACACCTGGCTACCACCTTTTAGAACACTGTAACAGTCCTTAACAAAGCTGCTCAAATGCATATTACTGGTATAGACTAACACAGCAAATGAAAGAAACCAAGATACATGGTTCAAAGATCCACAGACACCAAGCACCTACAAATACTCAAATGTCTCACCAAATCCTCTAAAGATCAAGCTTCCAATTATTTTCGGCTACCAACATCATAGAACTCTTCCGAAACGAGAAAACTAGTAACATATAGACTGAAAACTAATCCGATTACCTAGATCAGCGATTCAACGAGCCGAATCGGCAGTAGCGAAAACCAATCACACCCAACTAACAAAAGAAAGACAATATGCGGACACTCCCCAAGACAAAACAAAGATCTAATACGCAAGGAAATGGAGACGGTGTCAGCGACTAGATAGATATACCATGCGACGCGGCGGCGGCGGCGGCGGGTAGTATCTCGTGCTGCTCGAGCTCCTCCATCTGCTGCAGTCTCTTCTGCATCTCCTCGATCTCCTGCGTACACCACCGTACCCTATCTCGTGAGCACCGGCCGGACAAGGCGAAAACCCCAGGCGCACGAACCCTCGAAACGCAAGGCAAGAGGCTACGCTAACTCGCACGAAAGCGTACCTTCTCCACGGCGGAGACGTTGAATCCGCTGCTGCCACTCGCGCCGCCGCCGTTGTCTCCGGAGGAAGGGTAGATCTCGCCGCCGTCGACGGAGGAGGCGCGATTGCCCTTGCTCGAGGCCATCTCGCCGCCGCCGCAACTCGCTGGTTCGCGTGGTGCTCACTTCCGTTACTCTTTTTGTCTGGGTGATGACTAGCTGCTAGCGCTCCGTCTGTCGTGGCTTGGGCCGGTTCCGGAGATATAGGGGGCATATCGGTCAATAAAAATTGCTTCTTGGGGAAAAAAAATTAGGGCATAGATACGATGGATATCTAGTTATCTACCCGGTATAAATTTTTATTTATATTCAAAATATATTCTGTACAAATTGGTATATAAATAGTACAGTACCAAATTAAATTTGGATTGAAAAGTACCACACTGGTAGGATATCTATCGGGTATAAATTTTTATTTGCATTCAAAGTATATGTCACACCTGCACATTCGGAAGATGGTGCAGTGGACATCGAGTCACCGGTCCACGCGGTGGCTGGACCGACGACTGACCCAAGGGTCCCACTAGCAGTGATAGGAGAAGATGAGAGCTAGTGCCTGCATGGACTAAGTGATGTGGACCCATGGGCCCAGCTGTAAGTGTGACGTGTGGAGTTAAAAGGGGCCAGTTGGCCGACGTGTGGGGTTATGCTTGTAAACGAATCTGAACTCTCTCCTCACACTGCTATCTGAAATTCTATCTCCAGTTCGTCATCTCACCTCTGTTCTCGATCTCACCCCCTTAATTCCTGCTGTCATTTGTGTGTGCCGATCCCACCACAGACCAGGACACCACAATTTGGTATCAGAGCCTTCGATCCGCTCCCTCGCGCTCGAAATTTCCGAGATCGGACCGTAAAATTCCATCGCGAAAGGTGCTGATTCGCTTTGGTGAATCGGCGCAAAATCCCGAGCGGGGTTGGTTTTGATTCAGGAAGAGCAGCGACGACGCCATCAAGGCCTCCCATGCCGATGGTGCAGACCGCGTTTGTGTTGGAGAAGATGGAATACGTGAACAAATCGCTGCAGGATCTTCTGGTCTGCGTAATGACGGTCACAGACGAGATGCAGTTGGTTGATACGTCCATTTTGCATCACTATTTTGTATCATAATTTACTGTTATTCATTGATATATTTCACATTTAGAGATGATATTTATGTTGTTTCCTCTATTTTTACATGTTTGATGATCATTGGAGGATTTGCTGCCGGAGTCAGGATTCTGCTGGAAAAAGGACCGTCAAGACACCATGTTTCGGAAGATCAGGAAATTCCAGAAAAATACCAGAAAATTATATTTTGCCAGAAGACTGAATAAGCCAGAAGGAGGAGGCGAGAGGAGCCATAGGGCAGGCTCACACACACAGGGGGCGCGGGCAGACCCCTGGCCGCGCCGGCCTGTTGTGAGGCCATCCTGGCCCACTACTGCCATCGCCCCTTCGCGTATATCATCATTCCTGAAAACCTAAGTCAAGGGGGGCTCAGAGATAGACACCGCCGCATCTGCGGGGCGGAAAACACCAGAGAGAGAAAAGCTCTCCGGTAGGCAGAAATCTGCCAGTAAAATTCCTTCCCGGAGAGGGGAGATCGTCGCCATTGTCATCATCATCGCACCGGACTTCATCGGGATCATCATCACCATCATCCTCATTGATACGTCCAATTTGCATCACTATTTTATATCATAATTTACTGTTATTCATTGATATATTTCATATTTAGACATGATACTTATGTTATTTTCTTTGTTTTCACATGTTTGATGATCATCGGAGGAGCTGCTGCGGAGTCAGGATTCTGCTGGAAAAAGGACCATCAGGAGACCATATTTTGAAGATCAGGAAAATTCCATAAAAATACCCAGAAATTATATTTTACCAGAATACTCACGAAGCCAGAAGGAGGAGTTGAGAGGAGCCAGGGGGGCCCCACACGCCAGGGTGGCGCGGCCAGTCCCCTGGCCGCGCGGGCCCCACGTGAGGCCACCCTGGCCCACCTCTGGTCTATCCCCTTCGCGTACATCATCGTCCCCGAAAACCTAAGTCAGGGGGGGGTTCAGAGTTAGACACAGCCGCCTCTGCGGGGCGGAGAACACCAGAGAGAGAAAGCTCTCCGGCAGGGAGAAATCTGCCGGGGAAATTCCTTCCCGGAGAGGGGAGATCGTCGCCATCGTCATCACCATCGCACCAGACTTCATCGGGATCATCATCATCATCATCTCCATCACCAGCACCTTCATCTCCACCATCACCACGCCATCCCGCTGTAACATCTTGAGTTGGATCTTGTTATATTCATAGGGGAAACTTTCCCGGTGTTGATTACTTTTGTAGTTGATGCTATTGGGTGGAACCGTTGAATTAAGGTTTATGTTCAGATTGTTATTTACCATTATTTCACCTCTGATCATGATCCATATGATGTCTTGTGAGTAGTTCGTTTAGTTCTTGAGGACATGGGAGAAGTCAAGATGTTAGTAGTGAATTATTGTTGAGAAATATTTAATGGTTTGATATTGTTGTGGTGCTATTTCACTAGTGGTGTCATGTGAACGTCGACTACATGATACTTCACCATTTATGGGCCTAGTGAGATGCATTGTGTATTTGGCTACCGACTGTGGGGTTGCTGGAGTGATAGAAACCTAAACCTCCGTTGGGAAACCATTGCACCAGGGAGCGTAGGATCCTAGAGTTTAAGGCTGTGGTTAGATTTATCTTAATTACTTTCTTGTATTTGCGGATGCTTGCAAGGGGTATAATCACAAGTGTGTATTTATCCTAGTAAGGGTAGTGCGCTAGCACAGGTTCACCCCCATAACACTTACCAAACCAATGAATACTATTGGCTCTATGAAGCGAAGGCTCTTGACAGAAAACTCCCGTGTGTCCTCGAGAACGTTTGGTTATTATAAGAACACAACCGGCTTGTCCTTTGCTGAAGAAAGGATTGGGCCACTTGCTGCAATTGCTACTACTGTCTTTTATTTACTCGCACTTTATTTACTCGTAACACCAAATACTCTTGAAAACCTGTTTGCTAGTATTTACAGTGATTCCTTGATCAAAACCGCTCATCAACACCTTCTGCTCCTCGTTGGGTTCGACACTCTTATTTATCGAAAGTACTACGATACACCCCCTATACTTGTGGGTCATCAAGACTATTTTCTGGCGCCGTTGCCGGGGAGCGTAGCGCTATTGAAGAGTGGAATTGGTAAAGGTAACCGTCGCTGTGAGTATTGTTTTTATTTTGTCTTTTATTTTTGTTTTACTCTGCTATGGAGAACTCTCCATTTGGTTTCCTATTTGGAAACACTTCTACTGCTACTGCTGCACATGCGGAGGAATCACCACCGCCACCGCCTGCTGAAATTGATCCTTTTAAAATACCTATGAAAATTGTTGGGCGTATTATGGATAACTGCTATTCAGGAGATGGAACTGTCCATCCGGGTGATCACTTATTATTTAAACATGAATTATGCGAGTTGTTCAGATGTGCAGGTATTTCACCAAGCCAGGTCAAGAAGAAATTATTCTCATTATCATTGAAAGGCAAAGCTGAAGAGTGGTATCGGCTACTCCAGGATGGTCCATCTATGGCATGGGAGGATATTGTGCCTCTCTTTTATTCCAAGTTTTATCCTCCAAGTGAAATTCATAAAGGCCGTAACCGGATATATAATTTTTGGCCTCATGATGGAGAGAGTATTGCCCAAGCGTGGGGGAGGTTGAAGTTACTAATGCTCAAATGCCCCATTCATGAGCTCCCCAATAATATTGTTATTAATAATTTTTATGCGTGGCTTACTCTTCCTGATAAGGATTATTTGGATGCTTCTTGCTTTGGATCATTTACTCATATGAAAGAAGATGCTAAGTGGAAACTTCTTGACCGTATACAAGAGAATGCTGAAGGTTGGGAAAACGACAAAGGTAGGAAGTCAGGTATAAACTATGATTATGAATGCATTAAATATTTTATGGGAACCGATGACTTTCATAGTGTTAGCGCTGCTTATGGTCTTGATTCCCAAATAATTGCTAATTGTCTTAAGGCTTTTGCCTCTTATATTGATGTTCCAAAGAAAGATTGGAACAAATATCATGCGCCTTATAAAGATTCTATTAGCCATATTCCTACTGCAGCTACTGAAGTTTGTACTGTTGATAGCATTGTGCCTGAACCTTATTTTGAGAAGACACCTTTCCCTGCTAAGGTAAAGAAGTATTCTACTTTGGTAAGTGTGTCTAATAAAAGTACTAAGAAAGCTGCAGAACCTGATGAGCAAATTACTATTAAGTCTCCTGTAGCTATATTGAAAGATCTTGTTACTAAAGATGTAGGGGATGAATATATTCTTTTTTGTGAAGATGCTTCTAACATTCTTTCACATCCTAAAAAGCACAGGAAAGCAAGTGTTCCTGTTATTTCTGTCAGGATTGGAGATCATTGCTATTATGGTTTATGTGATATTGGTGCTAGTGCAAGTGCTATTCCCTTAGAGCTTTACAAAGAAATCATGCACGAGATTGGCGCTTGTGAACTTGAAGATATTGATGTGGTTGTTCAGCTTGCTAATAGAGAGACAGTTTGGCCTCTTGGTATTGTCCGAGATGTGGAAGTTCTTTGCGGTAAGACTAAATACCCTACTGATTTTCTAGTACTTGGTAAGGAGGCTAGTAAAACTTGTCCTATTATTTTTGGTAGACCCTTTTTGAACACTTGTGGCGCCGTGATAGATTGTAAGAAGGAGAATTTTTTACTAAGTTTAATGGAGAGTCTTATGAGTTTAATTTTTCCAAGTTTGCTAAGACTTCTTATGAAAACGACACGCCTAATGAAAATTTTCGAGTTGAGCAGCTTGCTTCTATTGCTCTTGCCCCTAATAATGCCTTGCAGCAATTCATGGAAGATCACGAAAGTGATGTTTTTAGCAAGGAAAGAGAAAAGATTGACGATATTCTCCTTCGTCAACCACCAATACTCAAGCATAATCTACCTGTGGAGGATCTTGGTACCACTTTGCTGCCTAAAGAAGATCCTGTGTTTGAATTAAAGCCTTTGCCTGATGACCTCCAACATGCTTATATTGATGATAAGAAAATATATCCTGTTATTATTAGTTCTAAACTTTCAGGAAAGGAAGAAGAAAGATTATTGGAGATTTTGAGGAAACACCGAGGAGCTATGGGATATACTCTTGATGATTTAAAAGGGATTTCTCCCACTTTATGTCAGCATGCCATTAATATGGAGAAAGATGCGAAGCCAGTTGTGGAGCATCAGCGCCGCCTAATTCCGAAGATGAAGGATGTGGTAAGAAATGAGGTATTAAAGCTCCTTGATGCTGGTATTATTTATCCTATTGCTGATAGTAGATGGGTTAGTCCTATTCATTGTGTTCCTAAGAAAGGAGGTATGACTGTTGTGCCTAATGAGAATAACGAGCTTATTCCTCAAATGGTAGTTGTTGGTTATAGAATGTGCATTGATTATAGGAAGGTAAACAAAGTTACTAAGAAAGATCATTACCCTTTACCGTTTATAGATCAAATGCTAGAAAGGTTGTCTAAGAAGACTCATTTTTGTTTCCTTGATGGTTATTCTGGTTTTTCTCAAATTGCTGTTAAGAAGGATGATCAAGAGAAAACCACTTTTACTTGTCCTTATGGAACTTATGCTTATAGACGTATGCCGTTTGGTTTATGCAATGCTCCTGCTACTTTTCAAAGATGTATGTCTGCTATTTTTCATGGCTTTTGTGAAGAAATTGTGGAGGTCTTCATGGACGATTTCTCCGTCTATGGAACTTCTTTTGATAATTGTTTGCACAACCTTGATAAAGTTTTGCAGAGGTGCGAAGAAACTAATCTTGTTCTTAATTGGGAGAAATGCCACTTTATGGTAAATGAAGGAATTGTCCTAGGACATAAAATTTCCGAAAGAGGTATTGAAGTTGACAGAGCAAAAGTGGAGGCAATTGAGAAAATGCCATGTCCAAGAGATGTTAAAGGTATTCGCAGTATTCTTGGTCATGCTGGTTTCTATAGGAGGTTTATTAAAGATTTCAAAGCCTCTTACCAATCTTCTTCAAAAGGATGTACCATTTGTCTTTGATGATGATTGTAAGGAAGCTTTTGAAGCTCTTAAGAAGGCTTTAACTACTGCTCCTATTGTTCAACCACCTGATTGGAATTTACCTTTTGAAATTATGTGTGATGCTAGTGATTTTGCTGTTGGTGCTGTTCTTGGACAACACATTGATAATAAGTTGAATGTTATTCATTATGCTAGTAAGACTCTTGATGCTGCTCAGAAGAATTATGCTACTACTGAGAAAGAGTTTCTTGCTGTTGTTTTTGCTTGTGATAAGTTTAGATCCTATATTGTTGATTCTAAAGTTACTATTCATACTGATCATGCTGCTATTAGATATCTTATGACTAAGAAGGATGCTAAGCCTAGGCTTATTAGATGGGTGTTACTTTTACAAGAGTTTGATTTGCATATCGTAGATAGGAAAGGTGCTGAAAATCCTGTGGCTGACAACTTGTCCAGATTGGAAAATATTTCTTTTGATCCTATTCCTGTTAATGATAGTTTTCCAAATGAACAGTTGGCTGCAATTAATGTAACTTCACGAGACCTTCCTTGGTATGCTGATTATGCTAACTTTATTGTTTCCAAGTATTTGCCTCCGACCTTTACAGCTCAGCAAAGAAGAAAATTCTTCTATGATTTGAGGCATTATTTTTGGGATGACCCACATTTATATAAAGAAGGAGTTGATGGTATCATGAGAAGATGCATACCGGAATATGAGCAACAAGAGATATTAAGAAAATGCCATAGCAGTGCTTATGGAGGGCATCATGCTGGAGATCGAACCGCGCAGAAGGTTCTACAATCAGGTTTTTATTGGCCAACCCTCTTTAAGGATGCCAGAAGGTATGTTTTATCTTGTGATGAATGTCAAAGAGTTGGAAATATTTCTAGACGAAATGAAATGCCTATGAATTACACTCTAGTTATTGAACCATTTGATTGTTGGGGATTTGACTTTATGGGTCCTTTTCCTCCTTCAAAAGGCTATACCCATATACTTGTTGCTGTTGATTATGTTACTAAATGGGTAGAAGCCATACCTACAAAGAGTGCCGATGGTGAGACTTCGTTAAAAATGCTTAAGGATGTTATTTTTCCGAGGTTCGGAGTGCCTAGATATCTTATGACTGACGGAGGTTCTCATTTTATTCACGGTAGTTTTAGAAAGACTCTTGCTAAGTATGATGTCAAGCATAGAATTGCTTCTGCTTATCATCCCCAAACTAGTGGGCAGGTAGAGCTTTCAAATAGGGAGATCAAGTCTATCTTGCAGAAGACTGTTAATAAATCTAGGAAAAACTGGGCTAGTAAGTTAAACGACGCTTTATGGGCTTATAGAACTGCTTATAAGAATCCCATGGGTATGTCTCCTTATAAGATGGTTTACGGAAAAGCGTGTCACTTGCCTTTAGAATTAGAACACAAAGCTTTTTGGGCAGTGAGAGAGCTTAATAGAGATTTTAAACTAGCTGGTAAGAAGAGGTTGTTAGATTTGAGTTCTCTAGATGAGTGGAGAAACGAAGCGTATGAGAATGCCAGACTTTTTAAAGAGAAAGTCAAGCAATGGCATGATAAGAGAATTCTTAAGAGAGAGTTCCATGTTGGTGAGAAAGTTCTTTTGTATAGGTCTCGTCTCAGATTTTTTGCAGGAAAATTACTTTCTAAATGGGAAGGACCATATGTTATTGTGGAAGTGTACCGCTCAGGTGCTATTAAGATTGCTTCATTGAAAGATGATTCTACACAAGTGGTGAATGGGCAAAGACTCAAACATTATATTTCTGGAGATTCTTATAATGAAGATGTTGATGTTATTGAAACAGTTTCTCCAGAAGATTACATCCAAGACAAACTGCAGGAACCTGCAGAGTTCGCTTTCGAATAGGTAACAGTTCTAGTCAGAAAAGTTTCGCGAAAAGTTCTTCTTTTAATATTTTTGCTGTTTTTACTAAATATGAAAAATCACGAGATGAAAAAGGGCAGGAAAAAGAGTCCGTGTGTGTCTCACACATGGGTGGCGCGGGCCCACCCCTGGCCGCGCCACCCCTGTGTGAGAACACCCCGGAACTCATTTCCGTCCCGTTTTCCTCCTGTGACTTCGTTTCGATGTATAATTTTCGTCTATTTAACCCCCCGGAGTCCCCGAGGTCTGTATATCGTTTTCTCGTCGTGTTTTGTTTCGAGCTGTTTCTGTCAGGAGTTGATCTTAAGCTTGGGGGAGTCATGGCCTCTTCAAGCGGTGACAAGGATAAGACACCTCCGGAAGATGACATCAAAGATTTCCGGCTGAAAGAAGAGGTTGAAAGCGAAGACGAGGAGGAAGATCAAAGTCCAAGGCCGAACACCGTGATTGCCAGCATAGGGGTGGTGACAGATCATGACAAGTTCAAGAAGAGTGCTCGCATAAGGACCGGAGGGGGTGTGCCACGTCACACCTTATCTCCACGGACATCTCCGCCAAGCCAAAAATCCTTTCCATACTCTGATTCATGAGCGTCAGTTCCAAAAGGTGCCCAAATCACGATTACCCTCTGGCTGGGATATAGATCGTTCTAACAATGCAGGGACAGGAAGCTCCAAGGGTGAAGAAGGATGGGGAAATAATTCCAAGAGTTGGGATTCTCTTGCTGACAGATTCATGAACCGTGTTGAGCACAATTCTGAGATGATTCGTAACCTCGAGTACAAGATTGATGATCTGAAGGACTTGATTGAGAAGCTTATTAGAGATTATCCACCGCCGCCACCAAAGGAGTAATTCGTCATCGGTTTAGGCATCCCCTTGGCTTGTTCCAAGCTTGGGGGAGTGCCGCGGTATCACATCATTACCTTTTGTTCATTTACTTTTCAAGTAGAGTCTTATCATGAATAGAGAAGTTATCATATAGAATAGTTTGCAGTTGGAAGTATCCTCCTTAGTTAGTTATCTATGTATCCCTTGGTGTGAGTTGCGGTAATGAAATATTAATGAGAAGTTTTATCGTTTACTTTTCGCACACTTTATGTTAGTCTGCAATCTCTCTTATGTGACTAGTCTTGTTGATTGGTATTGGTATCACATTGGGAGCATGAGTAGATTTAGTTGGTTTTGGCAAACCTAGCGTGGTCAGTAGCAACTTCACCTTGAGGTTTGAGTAGAAAAGAATAAAGAAGTGCCATCACTTCAGTTTTCCCTTATGTTTGGCTTACAAGCATTGTTATTCTTAAAGTTAAAATCATTGTACCTTCAAGGGAGTTTGCATGATTGTTCTTATTATATGTATGTTTGTTTGTTTCATGCAACTCTTATGCTTGCTACCCAGCCTTGCTAGCCAAAAACCTGTACTGAGAGGGAATACTTCTCGTGCATCCAATTCCCAAAAGCCAAGTCACTTCCAAAGAGTCCACTATAAATTCCTATGCATGGTATTTTAAGCCATTCCAAGTAAATTTTCATGTGCTACCTTTCAAAAACCTTCAAACATTTCTCATTTTGTGCCACTGTTTTTAGCTCATGAGGACGTAGTGGATGGGTTTGTTATCTTCCATACTAAATTAAGTACCCTTCGACTAGGCAGCTTCATCTGCTCATCATTAATTTTGCAAGGGAGCTGGTCAGACCATTATAATCTTAAAAAGAAAAAGAAAGAAAAAGGCACTCCTCTAATGGAATGTGAAAGTTGGTCAGCACCCGATGGAATCGGTTAGCCATGGTTTGAGAAAGGAAAAAGGTGGGGAGGAGTGCAAAGCTATAAAAGAGCACCAAAGTGCCAATTAATCAAACATCTCGGAACCGCTCTCACTTGTTTAGTATGGAAGATATCAAGAACTCCGTTGCTAGTCGTTGACAAAAGCAACCACCTCTCAAAATAACTTTTACCTCTGTTTTACAAATGAAAAGCTCTAGCACATGTTTAATCCCTGCTTCCCTCTGCGAAGGGCCTATCTTTTACATTTATGTTGAGTCAACCTATTTCCCTCTGTCTCAAGGAAGCATTTGAGTTGTTATGTTTCACTCATCCATATGTTGATCCGTTTAATCATGTTTATTATCTTCCTTGTTTTGTATAATGCTTTTGTCTGAAGGAATATATCTTTAAAAGCTTTCTATGAATGCAAAAGTTTACTTTGTTGAGCATATAGTCTTTTGCTATATCAGCTCTGTTTCAAAAAGGCTCCGTTTAAAAGAAAGAATAGCTTGTTCGTCGTTCTTTGACCAAGAGCTAAGGTTTGCCATTGCTAATTAAAATTTACTTTGTGCATCTTTACATGTGATTCCCTTTTACCTATTGCAAGTCTATATCTTATAAAGGGAAGTTGCTGTCTATAATAATTTGTGCCTTAGTGAATGTGATGCTTCTTGTCCGTATTTTGATTATCGACACTTCACTCCATAAACCTGTGGTCATGTTTACCGAGTTTAGTTTTCGCTTGGGGACAAGCGAGGTCTAAGCTTGGGGGGGTTGATACGTCCAATTTGCATCACTATTTTATATCATAATTTACTGTTATTCATTGATATATTTCATATTTAGACATGATACTTATGTTATTTTCTTTGTTTTCACATGTTTGATGATCATCGGAGGAGCTGCTGCCGGAGTCAGGATTCTTCTGGAAAAAGGACCATCAGGAGACCATATTTTGAAGATCGGGAAAATTCCAGAAAAATATCTAGAAATTATATTTTACCAGAATACTCACGAAGCCAGAAGGAGGAGTTAAGAGGAGCCAGGGGGCCCCACACGCCAGGGTGGCGCGGCCAGCCCCCTGGCTGCGTGGGCCCCACGTGAGGCCACCCTGGCCCACCTCTGGTCTATCCCCTTCGCGTACATCATCGTCCTCGAAAACCTAAGTCAGGGGGGGTTCAGAGTTAGACACAGCCGCCTCTGTGGGGCAGAGAACACCAGAGAGAGAAAGCTCTCCGGCAGGGAGAAATCTGCCGGGGAAATTCCTTCCCGGAGAGGGGAGATTGTCGCCATCGTCATCACCATCGCACCGGACTTCATCGGGATCATCATCATCATCAGCTCCATCACCAGCACCTTCATCTCCACCATCACCACGCCATCCCGCTGTAACATCTTGAGTTGGATCTTGTTATATTCATAGGGGAAACTTTCCCGGTGTTGATTACTTTTGTAGTTGATGCTATTGGGTGGAACCGTTGAATTAAGGTTTATGTTCAGATTGTTATTTACCATTATTTCACCTCTGATCATGATCCATATGATGTCTTGTGAGTAGTTCGTTTAGTTCTTGAGGACATGGGAGAAGTCAAGATGTTAGTAGTGAATTATTGTTGAGAAATATTTAATGGTTTGATATTGTTGTGGTGCTATTTCACTAGTGGTGTCATGTGAATGTCGAATACATGATACTTCACCATTTATGGGCCTAGTGAGATGCATTGTGTATTTGGCTACCGACTGTGGGGTTGCTGGAGTGACAGAAACCTAAACCTCCGTTGGGAAACCATTACACCAGGGAGCGTAGGATCCTAGAGTTTAAGGCTGTGGTTAGATTTATCTTAATTACTTTCTTGTATTTGCGGATGCTTGCAAGGGGTATAATCACAAGTGTGTATTTATCCTAGTAAGGGTAGTGCGCTAGCACAGGTTCACCCCCATAACATTTACCAAACCAATGAATACTATTGGCTCTATGAAGCGAAGGCTCTTGACAGAAAACTCCCGTGTGTCCTCGAGAACGTTTGGTTATTATAAGAACACAACCGGCTTGTCCTTTGCTGAAGAAAGGATTGGGCCACTTGCTGCAATTGCTACTACTGTCTTTTATTTACTCGCACTTTATTTACTCGTAACACCAAATACTCTTGAAAACCTGTTTGCTAGTATTTACAATGATTCCTTGATCAAAACCGCTCATCAACACCTTCTGCTCCTCGTTGGGTTCGACACTCTTATTTATCGAAAGTACTACGATACACCCCCTATACTTGTGGGTCATCACTCATCACCAGCACCATCATCTCCACCATCACCACGCCGTCTCGCTGTAACATCTTGAGTTGAATCTTGTCAAATTCTTAGGGGGAAACTTTCCCGGTTATGATTACTCTTGTGGTTGATGCTATTGAGTGGAACCGTTGAATTAAGGTTTATGTTCAGATTGTTATTTACCATTATTTCCCCTCTGATTATGATCCATATGATATCTTGTGAGTTGTTCGTTTAGTTCTTGAGGACATGGGAGAAGTCAAGATGTTAGTAGTGGAATTATGTTGAGTAATATTTAATGGTTTGATATTTATTTGTTGTGGTGCTATTTCACTAGTGGTGTCATGTGAACGCCGACTACATGATACTTCACCATTTATGGGCCTTGTGAGATGCATTGTGTATTTGGCTACCAATTATGGGGTTGCTGGAGTGACAGAAACCTCAACCTCCGTTGAGAAACCATTGCACCAGGGAGCATAGGATCTTAGAGTTTAAGGCTGTGGTTAGATTTATCTTAATTACTTTCTTATAGTTGCGGATGCTTGCAAGGGGTATAATCACAAGTGTGTCTTTATCCTAGTAAGGGTAGTGCGCTAGCACAGGTTCACCCCCATAACACTTATCAAACCAATAAAGATTATTTAGCGGTATGAAGTGAAAGCACTTGACAGAAACTCCCGTGTGTCCTCGAGAACGTTTGGTCATCATAAGTTACACAACCGGCTTGTCCTTTGCTCTAGAAAGGATTGGGCCACTCGCTGCAATTATTATTACTGTCTTTTATTTACTCGTACTTTATTTACTTGCATTACCAAATACCCCTGAAAACCCGTTTGCTAGTATTTACAGTGAATCCTTGATCAAAACCACTTGTCAACACCTTCTGCTCCTCGTTGGGTTCGACACTCTTATTTATCGAAAGTACTACGATACACCCCCTATACTTGTGGGTCATCAAGACTATTTTCTGGCGCTATTGCCGGGGAGTGAAGTGATACGTCTTCAACGTATCCATAATTTTTGATGCTCCATGCTTGTTTTTACATTATTTGCTTAGTGTTTCGTTACACTTCGTGGCATTTTTATGCATTTTCCGGAACTAACCTATTAACGAGATGCCACAGTGCCAGTTCCCTGTTTTTTGCTGTTTTTGTGTTTCAAAAAAGTTACACAGGAAATATTCTCGGAATTGGACGAAACAAAAGCCAGACGTCCAGATATTTACCGAAGCTTCCAGAGAACCGAATAGGAGACGGAGAGGAGCCACTGGTGGGCCACACCACCAGGGGGTGCGGCCTAGGGCTGGCCCGCGCCCCCCTGTGGTGAGCCCCACCAGGACCACTTCTGACGACGCCCCTTCGCCAATAAATACCCCCCGACGGGAAAAACCTAAAGACTGGATCACTTTTCCAGAATACATCGCGATCCGCCGCCGCCGTTGACCCGAGATCGGGAGGGTCCAGAAGCTCTTCCCGGCACCCTGCCGGAGAGGGGAATCGCCACCGAAGGTCTTCTTCATCGCCATACTTGCCTCCGGCGCGATGAGTGAGTAGTCTACCTTGGACTATGGGTCCATAGCAGTAGCTAGTTGGTTGTCTTCTCCACCATGTGCTTCATGTTTAGATCTCGTGAGCTGCTTTACATGATCGAGATCACCGTTATGTAATTCTATATGTTGTGTTTGTTGCGATCCGATGAATATTGGTGTTATGATTGAGTTGATGTACTGAACTTTATCTTATGTTATCTCTATGTTGTTTATGATCTTGCATGCTCTCCGTTGTTAGTAGCTATCTTGGCCGAGTAGTTGCTAGTGACTCCAAGAGGGGGTATTTATGCTCGATAGTGGGTTCATGCCTCTATTTAATCTGGGGGAGTGACAGAAACCTCTAAGGTTGTAGATGTGTTGTTGCTACTAGGGGGAAAACAACATTCATATGCTCAAGGGCATATGCTTTGTTTACATTACACACTTTGCTTAATGCAATTATCTGTTGTTTGCAACTTAATACTTGTGGAGTTCTCGGATTGATTCGCCACAAGTGGATTATTAGTCATAGATGCAGTTGGATGGCGGTCTATGTATCTTGTTGTAATGTCCAGAGTAAATCTCATAGTTATCCTCTCGATATATGCATGTTGTCTTTATTCTATCAATTGCCCATCTGTAATTTGTTTACCCAGTGATGACCCACAAGTATAGGGGGTGTATCGTAGTACTTTCGATAAATAAGAGTGTTGAACCCAACGAGGAGCAGAAGGTGTTGACAAGTGGTTTTGATCAAGGATTCACTGTAAATACTAGCAAACGGGTTTTCAGGGGTGTTTGATAATGCAAGTAAATAAAGTACGAGTAAATAAAAGACAATAGTAATAATTGCAGCAAGTGGCCTGATACGTCTCAAACGTATCTATAATTTTTGATGCTCCATGCTTATTTTTACACCATTTGCCTTGTGTTTCATTACACTTCATGGCGTTTTTATGCGATTTCCAGAACTAACCTATTAACAAGTCGCCACAGTCCTAGTTCCCTATTTTCTGCTGTTTTTGTGTTTCAGAAGTGATACACAGGAAATATTCTTGGAATTGGACGAAACCAAAGCCAGAAGTCTTATTTTTTCCGGGAGCATCCAGACATCCAAAGAGAGGAAGGAGAGGGGCCACAGGCCACCCTCACATAGGGCTGGTGCGGCCCAGGCCCTGGCCGCGCCACTCTAGTGTGAGGAGGCCTGGGGCCACCCCTGACATCGCCCCTTCGCCTATAAGAAGCCTCAGGACGGAAAACCCTAGGGGGGTCGACGATTTTTCCAGAACAGTTCCGCAGCGCCGCCGCTGTCGAAGCCAAATTTCGGGGGACAGAAGTCTCTGTTCCGGCACCCTGCCGGGACGGGGAAGTGCCCCCGGAGCCATCTCCATCGGTCTCTATCGCCGTCTCCGCTGTCTCCATCGACCTCACCACCATCTCCATCAACCTTGCTGTCTCCTATGATGAGGAGGGAGTAGTTCATCCCCGGGGCTGAGGGCTCTACTGGTAGCTATGTGGTTCACCTCTCTCTCCCATGATGTGATCTTTATGTGATCGTGAGCTTTGTATCATGTTGAACAAGTAGATGTTATTATTCAGATATTATGTGTACTCTAGTGGTATTATTAAAGTAATCTATTCCTCCTGCCATGGTGTAACGGTGACAGTGCGTGCATCATGGTGGTACTTGGTTTAGGCTATGATTGTGATCTCTTGTGGATTATGAGAGTAATTATTACTATGATAGTATTGAAGTGATCTATTCCTCCTTTCATGGTGTAATGTTGACAGTGTGTGCACCGTGTTAGTACTTGGTCTAAGTTGCAATAATATCTATCTTGAGTTGTGCTTTGATTTGGATATCTCTATGAGTGGTGTTTGTCAAGTACTTGATGATCTTTAAGGGGCGCTTCTGTAGCCACTACACACTGATTAGTGTTGTTCAATAGGAGAGTAATTCAGAGTACCATAGTAAAGAGAAGTTGTTTATTTGTTCAATCATGTTATATTGTTGGGAGTGTGTCCACTAGTGAAAGTATGATCCCTAGGCCTTGTTTCCAAGCATTGCACACCATTTACTTGCTGTTTTGTTACATGTTTGCTCGCAGTGATTTTTATTCCAGATTGTATTTACTACTTATAATCATCTATACCACTTGTATTTCACTATCTCTTTGCCGAACTAGTGCACCTATACATTTGACAAGTGTATTGGGTGTGTTGGGGACACAAGAGACTTTCTGTATCGTAATTGCAGGGTTGCTTGAGAGGGATAGCTTTGACCTCTTTCTCCCTGAGTTCGATAAACCTTGGGTGTTCCACTTAAGGGAAACTTGCTGCTGTTCTACAAACCTCTGCACTTGGAGGCCCAACAAGTGTCTACAAGAATAGAAGTGCGTAGACATCAAGCTATTTTCTGGCGCCGTTGCCGGGGAGGTAAGGTAAAAGGTACTCGCATCCTCCTGTGTGAGTGCTCAGAGTTATTTCCTTTAGATTCTGCAATTACATCTTTTTGTTTCTTGTTTTTATTTTCACTAGTTAGGCTTAATGGAAAACAAAGAGTTCTTTAGTCTTTTTCCTAATTTTAGATTTGAAGAGAAAATTGGAAAACCTTTGGAGCTTTATTCGCATGCTAATAATGTTGTTAGTATGAATGCTTTGAACACCGTTGTTGCTAATGCTATAGAAAAGTCTAAGCTTGGGGAAGCTGGTTTTGTTAAATATAATATTTTTAGTTCTCCAGCTTTAGTGGAGAAAGTTTGCTCTGATGATATTTTATCTCCCCTATGTGATGTTCCTTCTTATGATGATATGTTTGAAGAATATGCTTCGCGAAACAGTTGTTCTCTAGCTTGTGATGATACTAAACCTCTAGTTTATGATGGTAATGATGATGAGTATAATATTTTCAGTTCACCTACTTTTGAGGAGAAAATTAATTATGATTACAATATGCCTCTTATTTATGATGATTATGGTGATGATAATAATTATTCTATTGAATCTGCTCCTACTACTATTGTTCCTGTGGTGAGTATTAATTCTTTTATGCATGTGACTCATGATAGGGATGCTTTATGTGATAGTTATATTGTTAGTTCTATTCATGATGCTACTGAAAGTTATTATGAGAGAGGGAAACATGGTTTGATGGATCTCAACAATATTAAGTTTCCCCTCTTTATGTTGCAAATCTTGAAGTGGCACTTGTTTTATCTATCCATGCTTGCTACTATGTGCCTCGTTGATTTATTTTCTTACAAGATTCCTATACATAGGAAGTGGTTTAGATTTAAATGTCTTTCACATTTGCTTTTTGATGCTCTCTATTGCTTTAAGTTCCTATATGGCGCCTTTGCCTCAAGCTCTTATATGGCGCCCACATGAGCATCTTTGCAAATTACTGCGCCTAGCTCAAAGGCGTTAAAGAAAAGCACTCTTGGGAGATAACCCATTGTTTTATTTGCAGTACTTTTTCTTTTATTTGAGTCTTGGAAGTTATTACTACTGTAATAACCGCTCCTTATCCTTTTTATTTCGTTTTTGTGCCAAGAGAAGCCTCTAATTTGAGTGAGGTAAGATTTGGGGATGTTGCTGTCCTGAAACTGTTTTCGGTGCTGCACCGTAAAAATTCGTGAAAATTCTCTGTATATATTTTGGACCTGCCATTTCTTGTGCATATGTCCCAGGTTATATCCAAACTTTCATTAGTTGAACACTTTTTGATTTGAGCAACAGAAAACCCTCTAAAAATTCGACCTTTGACAGCTGTTCTGTTTTGACAGATTTCTGCCAATATTTGTGTTTGCCGCTTTATCGCTTTCTTTTTGAGTTCTTTTGATCACAGAACTTTTGGGGAAGTTGCTACAGTAGTATATACTTTATATGTGGTGGTTTTAGGTTGAAACCTGAAGCAAAAAGGGTTGATTCAATGTTATGCTTACAATAATATTGCTAATAGAATTGTGTTTAGTTTTGTATGAAGGAAGTTTTCAAGTGTAGGGATTGGAGAATGATGAGATGAGTTGAAGAATGGACAAAAGCTCAAGCTTGGGGATTCTCATACATCACCCCAAGAAATATCCAATAAGTACAAGCGTCAAAGCTTGGGGATGCCCCCGAGGCACCCCTTCTTCATCGGCAAAAATCAGGTCACCTTTCAAGACACTATATTTTTATTGCTTCATGCACTATGTGTTTTTCTTGGAGCGTCAGTTGTTTTAGTTTTATTAGTTAGTTTAGTTTTGTTTGCTGCAATAAATGGTTAGATCACATCATATTTCTTTTGGAGGAGATGGACTCGCTTTTCATTTGCCAAGAACACTCTAGTTTTTCACTCTTATCGTTTCAACGAGTGTTCTCTTTTTCTGCTACTACTTTTGGTTTTCATTTTCGCCTTGATTTGCGTTCAGACCTTATCATATCTTTTCATCAAGGTGTATTTTTGCCTCTGATCTTTATTGGTTTTCATCAAAAGAGGTGTTTATAAAAATTTCAAATGGTGTTGGAAAAGAGAAAAAGCTTTGTGCAAAATAGTGGTACAAGAAGTAGCTTGTGTAGACTGCGGCTTAGGCTTTTTCATGTCATGCTTGATGTCTTTTTTATAGTATGCTTAGTGGTTTTGCTGTAGCATGACTTGTCTCAAATGACTGAGATTGCTTAATGAGCCTTTGAAAAAATCATGCGTTGTTTTTATTATATGGAAGCATTTATTTGGTTTTCTCCTTTGATGCTTTATTTGGGTTGACTTGGCACATGCTTACACCATGTTGACTACAAAATAAGTCGCCAATAGCCTCTATGATCATTTAGTTTTTGACTTTTGATGCCATCTTATGCTTCTTTTAATGTCGCTTTATCGCTATGCATGATTATGGCCGTTATTGCTCTCTTAGTTGGTCGCTCCCAGTCTTTTGCTAGCCCTCATTTTGTACTGAGTATGAGTTCTACTCGTGCATCCAATTCCCAAAAACCAAGTTTGCCATTGTGTCCACTATAAACTCCTATGCATGGTATTTGTAAGCCATTCCAAAGTAAATTTTCATGTGCTACCTTTCAAAAAAACTTTCAACTACTTCTCATTTTGTGCCACTGTTTTTAGCTCATGGGGACGTAGTGGTCGGATTTGCTATCTTTCATATTGCTTATTCCAAAAAGAAAAGAAAAAAGGAAAAAAGAAAAGAAAAAAAGGCACTCCTCCATGGAATGTGAATGTTGGTGGGCACCCGATGGAATCGGTTAGCCATGGTTTGTGAAAGGAAAAAAAAGGTGGGTGAAAGGACACAGATGTCGCCTAGAGGGGGGGGGGGGTGAATAGGCGATATCAAATTTTACGAATGGCTTGAACAAAAGCGGAATTAAACTAGCGTTTATTTTATCAAGCACATAAAACCTAAATAAACTAGGCTCACCTATGTGCACCAACAACTTATGCTAAGCAATACAAGTAACAAGGTGATAGCAAGATATATGACTTCAAGCACGAAGGCTATCACAATGTAAAGTGCATAAGTAAAGAGCTCGGGTATAGAAATAACCGAGGCACGTGGAGACGATGATGTATTCCCGAGTTCCTCCCTTGAAAGGGAGTACGTCTCGTTGGAGGGGTGTGGTATCGCCACAAAGGCCTAACCAACGCCACAAAGGCCTCACCCTATTCTTCGGTGTGAGCTTGCGCCACAAAGGCCTAGCTCACTCTTCCACTAAGGGGTTCCTCAAGGCGGAACCGGGCCTTTACATAAAGCTTGGGGCACGCATCCACAACTTAATTGGAGGCTCCCAAGAATAGCCACAAAGGCACCACAAAGCCACAAAGCCGTCTAGGGTTCCAAGAACCCAAGAGTAATAAGCTCACAAACTTTCACTTACTCGAATCTCCGGGGAGAACTCAAACCGATGCAACTTATGCAATGGCAAGAGCACACAAGGTGCTCAAATCCTTCTCACTCAAATCCTACCAAAGCAACTAATGCTATGGAGAGATATGAGAGGAAGAACAAAGGAAATCCACAAAGAACTCCAAGATCTAGATTCAATGGGTTCCCCTCACAAAGAGGAGAAAGTGATTGGTGGAAATATAGATCTAGATCTCCTCTCTCTTTTCCCTCAAAAATATCCAAGAATCATGGGAGGAATGGAGGAGGAAGGGCAAGCTTGCAAAGTCAACAATGGAGGAGAGAGAGCCCAAAAACGTGTGCAGCCCAAGGTGGAAGAAGGGGTATTTATACCCCCCCACGAAATATGGCCGTTGCAGGACTTTAGGGGCGGATTATCCGGCCAAAATATGGCCGGAATATCCGGCCCCCAGGCCGGATTATCCGCCCCCTGGGCCGGAATATCCGCCCCCTTACTGGGTGACGCCGAGCAGAAACTGCAATACGAAAACGGTGATAACTTTTTCATCCGGACTCCGTTTTCGATGATCTTGGGCTCGTTGGAATCACCACAACGAGCTCTACAACTTCATCCATAGAAACATCATAGTCCAACAAGGGAGTATAAAACCAAATGATGAAAGGTTTGACCTCTCTTTGAAGGCAAACCAGTAAAACCTCCAAACATCAAAAACGCAATAAGAGCTTCATGCGAAATCCGTTTTTGATGAGCTAGAGCTTGTCATGGAAATAACCACAAGCTCTAGAACCTCACATGGATAAAACCCAAATAAGAACCAAGAAAGATGATGCCAAGTATGCAAAGGTTTGAGCTCTCTCCGAACGATACAATTAGGTTACTCACTCGAGAGCCCCTCTTGATAGTACGGCTACCGATCCTATAACCCGGTCTCACAACAAACACCATGAGACCGGTAAGAAAGAAACCCTAACACTATCATACCTTTGCCTTGAGCATTCCACTTGAGGTGGATAATGACGATCTTGATCTTCTCAAGTTGGACCACCTTTCTTGATTGAGCTTGCTTGGTGAAGTCTTGCGGATTGCTCCCCCATACTCCACTATGGAAGAGACTCTCTTTAAGCATATCTTCACATATCCATAAACACAATATAGATGGCAAGCTTCAAGCATATGTTCTCTTCTAGTTGCTCATCTTGAACTTGCGCTTTGACTTGATCAATCCTCGAATCAAATCTTCTTTCTCCATAATGATGGTGTCTTGAGGATACACATGAGAGCTCACTCAATCTTATTCTTCAAGACACACTTAACATAAGCTCAACTCCCTTAAGACCAATCTTTGGATCACTCCTTGAATAACACCTTGGTCAACACATAATCTTCTTCTTACAACCTTGACTCCAACAAATGGTTCAAGCATTGTCTATGGACAAGTCCTACACATATAACTCAATGCAACCATTAGTCCATAGGGATTGTCATTAATTACCAAAACCACACATGAGGCTCGATATGATCTTTCAATCTCCCCCATTTTGGTAATTGATGACAATCTCTTTGAGAGGGTTTATATAATGAATTCAAAGAACCAAAATGGTTGTACTAACATCAAATACTACAAAAGTATGTGATGTTAGTAAAACCACCATATATAGAGCAAACTCCCCCACAATCTATGCACGTGTGAATGATCTTGATTTCATTGCATATATTGCCAACCAAGGTTGTTGGTGGAGTTTCCACTATATACTCAACCATGCAAAGCATGCAAGGCAAATGCTTAAGAACAAACCAAAGCATAAAAGCCAATTCCCGTTAAACCCTCGAAACTTCTCCCCCATTGGCATCCATTGCCAAAATGGGCGAAAAAAATTAGAAGGCCAATATAGTGTGAGTTCCTCCAAAACGGTGTGCATATCCAAAAGAAATAAGTGAAGACACATGCACATATACAAAGACAAATATATGAAGGAAACCAAACTATATTGAGGATCAAAGATTGCAACAAAAAATAAGATAACACGATGGATAAACTTCAACAAATGAAGAGAGCAATCAAACAATCCAAAGAACAAACTGAATAAAGATTTTATGATAAGATCGAAAAGGTGCTCTAAATAATATGAGGAAGCTCCCCAAGGTGTGTGCACAAAATATTCTATTGAGTTGAAGATAAGGTGCACACACATGGAATCATCACTCCCTCAATATTATTCAACACAAAATGATACCAAGTGAAATTAAATACTATGCTAACCGCAAAATGGTGCTTTAAATGAAATGAGGAAGCTCCCCAAGGTACGTGCAAAAATTGGAATGTTTGTATTTGAATACAATTTGCACAACATGGAATCCTCACTCCCTCAATAACATTTAAAACGCAACCATTTGCAAGAGATCATAGAGAAGAAATTAAGCTTAACACTTGCATCAAAGAAATGGTTGAGCAAAAAGTAAGGGATAACATATAAAAGGCTCAACCAAGGAATGTGTGAGAGAAATGACACAACATATTATAAGACTAATACAAGGATTAGCATAGAGCATCCACATAGTCTTCAATGAATGATGTTGCTTAGCATTCCATCCCAACACATAAGGTTCAAATAAGATATCAAATAATGAGATATCATCTCTCATGTGTATAAGTTTCTAAGTAGACAATATCACAAAGATAATTATCACAAAGAAACATGTACACACAAAATAGATACTAAGAATAGAACATGATATCCAAAATGAAGTCATGCAATATACCAATGAGATTTTTGCTTTTAAAGCATGGCCAAAGGCTCAATTTATCTTATTGTATATTGATGAACTTCAACCACAAACATGTCAAAGACATCGCAAATATCAACAAGGGAAAGAAGATAGTTGGGATGCTTTGATAAAAACAACAAGTATCAAAACGAAGGATACCAAACGGAAGAAATAAATTTGCAATTTTATCAATTTTGCACATGTGAGCTTATTGAGGAATTGATATGCAAAAAGATTGCTAAGTTGACATATATGGGATAGGAGAATCATGAGCATGATTTTTATATATTCCCACTAATATGTCCTCATCTCAACTTGATCACATTTGCAATAAAGAGGTTTCATTAAAATCCTTGCAAGAACCACATGATTTTCAAATAAAGATATCCATGCCAAGAAACTACCTACACAAGGTTGGATACTAGAGAAGTATGCATGAAGAAGATACTTGTTACCAAGATATAATGGTAGGATGTAGTAGATAGGAGTTCTTCAATAATCCTAGCTTGCCTCAAATTATCATTTAGTCACCACTTCATCCTTATTATTGAGACAAGCACCAATATATCTCCATGTACCTAAAACAAAGTTCAAGTACAAGATGGTCCCCAAACTCATTGGGTCCAAAGTAGTTAGAAACTACAACATATAGGACAAACTCCACATAAATATGTGCATATATATATGAAATTGAATTTCATGCACATCTTAGCCGATTTAGGATTTGATGGAGCTTCTCCTATATATTTGATCAAAGAAAGCAAAAGCATTCCATACAATATACATTTAGTAAATATGCATGCACAAGACTTTCAAGAGCCAAAGGAGATACAATTTGGACAAAACACCAAGAAGGACAAGAGAGCACACAAAATTGTGAAGCTACAAAAGGTTGTCCAAATTATATCAAAGAATCAAATCAACACAAGATTGACTCCAAAGTTCAACTAGTGAACCAAGCAAAAGCCAATGAGCATAAAGCATAACTAAAACACACATGCTCAAAGACATATCTCATTTTAAGAGTAAGAAATAAATAATAAGAAATGAGATCACCAACTCCCAAAGAGAGCAAGGTTCAAACAAACAAGCCAAACTCTCCACACTTTTTATGATGGCACACTAAGTACCAAAAAGAAAAGATTTGTCTTCCAACAAAAACCAATACCAAATGAAATAAGCACAAAGAGTGTGTTATAACAAATATAGGAGAGCTCCCCCAAGATTAGTGCATTATTTATGATTTTGCATTTGAATACAAAATGCACACAAGTGGGATCATCACATCTACCTACATAGAAATAACACAAAAGAAGTTCAACGAAATCAAATGGAATAACAAAAGTCATGGAAGACAATGGGAGCTAAAACAAATACATTTTTGGCTAGAGATAAGGCAATTAAAAGCAATAGCCAATGTAAAAATGATCAATATACATGTGCCACATGATATAGTACCAATTGTCCAAGAACAAGAGGTATTTGGATTTATTTCCCGGTGGTAGTTTACATATAAATCCAAGATCATCTTCACAACAAAGAAGCATACGGAGAAGGATAAGAATTAAAAACCATGCTAAAGAAGATATTCTTGATAGACTCAAATAGTTAAACAATCATGCAAGGCAATGATTAGGATAACTTGAAGCGAATGGTTTTCCAACTTTGATGTAGAATTCCACATTTTAGGAAAACCCTACCAAGAAAGTATCTCACAAACAAGATCCAAAACAAGAGCAATAAAACAATTTGGCAAATTGGAATTTGTTTGAGAAAACATGCCACATAGAAGCAAGATAATTTACAATATCAACACTATGTGACACAACCTCAAATATACACATTATATTGGTTTGTAGTATGCACAAAGCATATTACTCCCCCATAATGTGATAAAACATTTATTTTTCACAAGAGGCAAATAAAATCCAACAAGATGATTAATGGACATTATAGAATTTGAATTTCTCATGAGAATGACATACCACATAGAAACTAGATAATCTTTAAATATCAACACTAAGTGGTATTCCTCATGTACACACATTTTTAGGATTGTGAGGTGCAAAGCATATCACTCTCCCAAAATGGGATGGTCCAATAATCTCTCACAAGAGCCAAGTAAGATAAAACAAGATGAAATAGGCTCAACAAGAACACCCATACATGGTGTGCAAACCAACATGCACATACTTGATTACTCAAAATGAAGCAAGTAGGAAGCACAACATATACAAACATATGCAAGATACAAAACCCAACACATGTAAAGGGGCGAGTAACTTTCAAGGTAGATAAGTTAAATACATGTTACCGCAAGGAGGAACATTGGATATATGATAGAAATAAGATAATCCAAATGACTTGACTTGAGAAAATATAATTGATGAAGATCCCTTAATTCTTCATGATATAGCCGAGTCTCCAATGCCCTCCACCAACACCTATTGTTCAAGTAATGGCTTGTTGGTCCCCAACCAAGTTGGGTCCTAAGAAGTTAGAAACAATAGGTTTGGCAACCCAAATGGTTCTTTTCTTGACACCACTTTGAGCACCAACAAATTTGGCAAACACATTGCCAACCTTATCCTTGCAAAGTGAATAAGCATCTTCAATTATGATAGGGTTGGATGAGTTACCACTAGTGCATGAAGAAGATAGGTGACCCTTCTCATGGCATATGTAGCAAGTTCTTTTCTTCACCTTCTTCTCACTTGATTTCTCCACAAGGGGAGCATTAGCTTGATTTTTCTTGGGAAGTGACCTTTCTTCAACTTGAGGTTGAGCAAGGGCTTGAACTTGAGGCCGCTTCCCTTGTTGCTTCTCACTAAGTGCCTTTTTCTTCAAAGGGCAAGATCTAACATGGTGCCCTTCAATTTTGCACTTGAAGCAAACAATCTTGGCCAAATTCTTGACTTGTTCTTGGCCCTTCTTCTTCTTGTATATTTTGGACTTCTTCTTGTTGTTAGAGATAAATCCAAGTCCACTCTTGTCATTGGGGGATTGTTGCACACTCAAGATCTTGTTGAGTGTGGACTTCCCTTCATGATGTTTTTCCAAGTCTTTCTTCAACGAAGTAACTTGGGCCTTGAGCTCTTTGATTTCCTCTACATGGTTAGTGACAACACAAGTACTAGTGGAAGTAGAGGCTACATTGTTAGGGCAACAAGGCAAGGAGGGTAATTCATCACTAGATGTAGAAAACGTATGAGTGGATGAATTACTAGTACTAGCACATGGCAATATTGCATTTTGGGAAATAGTGCTAGTGCCCACATGAGGCTCACAAGATGTTACCTTTGTAGATATAGCCTCATGAGCTAACTTTAGGCGAGCATGGGACACTAGAAGATCCTCATTAGAGCTAGATAGCTTTTCATGAATTTCTTCCAATTTCCCATACTTGCTAGTTAGCAATTCAAGTTGAGCCCTTAGCTCAACATTCTCCTTCAAAATAGATGCTTCACAAGAAGTAGAGTTAGTAGCACATGCATAATTATCATTATGAATAGGAGAAGACAACTTGGCAAGAGCGAGGTCACGTTCTTTAGTGAGTTTAGAAATAATTTCATTACATGACTCCTCAATGGATTCAAGCTTCTCCTCAAGAGAAACCCGAAGCTCTTGCTCTTCCTCTAGAGCATATTTTAAATCATGGATATCATTGGCATACTCACGCTCAAGAGAAAACATTTTATCAATTTGTTCTTCCTTCATCTCAATGAGTTTTGTGCTCTCAATAGCACAACTCATGATTTCAAAGAAGTTGGGCAAAACATTTTTATGGTTATGCAAAGCATCAAAGACCACCTTACCCTTCTTGTTTAAATACTCAATATAGTCTTCTTCATTTTCCTCATCCTCACCATTGTCCTCAACATCATTATGATTTGAAGACCTAGCCATAAGGCATATGTGGGAACCGTGAGAAGAAGAAGATGAAGAAATACTTGAAGCTCCATTCAAGACCTTGTCTTGGCCCAAAGACTCTTCGGTTTCCTCTATATGGTTAGCATCACAAATACTAGAGGAAATAGAAGCATTTGTATCATGGCAACAAGACAAAGCAAGCATATCATCATGAGATTTATTCAAGAAATTTACACATGATATGCAAGGACTATCAACACAAGCATGTAAAACATTTATGGGGCTACAAGTGTTTAAGTCCAAAGATGAAGCATTGCAATGAGATAGAGATGAAGGATCATCAAAAGTAAGCATACTATCACCATTGCAAGTTTCATCACCACTCACCATATCATTACCTTGTGTCTTGCCACACGTTGGTGAAGTGGATGAAAGTTCATCACGGCCGGAAGTGGAAGGAATACAATCATCCTCAATAATCTTGGACACACCATATTTTTCTTGAAGCTTTATCCATATCTCATGAGCGCTCCGAAAAGGCGTGATAGAGAAGGTAACTACATCGCTCAAAGCATTAACAATCACATGAGTAGCTTGAGCATTGAGATACAAGTTTTTCTCATCCTCTAAAGATAGATTTTGAGTATCCTTTGGAGGAGAAAAACCCGCATCTACAATTCGCTCCATAGATGGGTCCATGACCCGAAAATAATTAAGCATGTGAATTTTCCAAGTATCATAATTTGTGCCATCAAATATAGAAGTGTTATTGTGCACTAATCCCCTAGCCGACATTTTTGCTCTCAAGGCGGTGAAGCCTAAAATGAGAGACCGGGCTCTGATACCAATTGAAAGGACACAGATGTCGCCTAGAGGGGGGGGTGAATAGGCGATATCAAATTTTACGAATGGCTTGAACAAAAGCGGAATTAAACTAGCGTTTATTTTGTCAAGCACATAAAACCTAAATAAACTAGGCTCACCTATGTGCACCAACAACTTATGCTAAGCAATACAAGTAACAAGGTGATAGCAAGATATATGACTTCAAGCACGAAGGCTATCACAATGTAAAGTGCATAAGTAAAGAGCTCGGGTATAGAAATAACCGAGGCACGTGGAGACGATGATGTATTCCCGAGTTCCTCCCTTGAAAGGGAGTACGTCTCGTTGGAGGGGTGTGGTATCGCCACAAAGGCCTAACCAATGCCACAAAGGCCTCACCCTATTCTCCGGTGTGAGCTTGCGCCACAAAGGCCTAGCTCACTCTTCCACTAAGGGGTTCCTCAAGGCGGAACCGGGCCTTTACATAAAGCTTGGGGCACGCATCCACAACTTAATTGGAGGCTCCCAAGAATAGCCACAAAGGCACCACAAAGCCACAAAGCCGTCTAGGGTTCCAAGAACCCAAGAGTAATAAGCTCACAAACTTTCACTTACTCGAATCTCCGGGGAGAACTCAAACCGATGCAACTTATGCAATGGCAAGAGCACACAAGGTGCTCAAATCCTTCTCACTCAAATCCTACCAAAGCAACTAATGCTATGGAGAGATATGAGAGGAAGAACAAAGGAAATCCACAAAGAACTCCAAGATCTAGATTCAATGGGTTCCCCTCACAAAGAGGAGAAAGTGATTGGTGGAAATATAGATCTAGATCTCCTCTCTCTTTTCCCTCAAAAATATCCAAGAATCATGGGAGGAATGGAGGAGGAAGGGCAAGCTTGCAAAGTCAACAATGGAGGAGAGAGAGCCCAAAAACGTGTGCAGCCCAAGGTGGAAGAAGGGGTATTTATACCCCCCCACGAAATATGGCCATTGCAGGACTTTAGGGGCGGATTATCCGGCCAAAATATGGCCGGAATATCCGTCTGGCCGGATTATCCGGCCCCCAGGCCGGATTATCCGCCCCCCCTGGGCCGGAATATCCGCCCCCCTTACTGGGTGACGCCGAGCAGAAACTGCAATACGAAAACGGTGATAACTTTTTCATCCGGACTCCGTTTTCGATGATCTTGGGCTCGTTGGAATCACCACAACGAGCTCTACAACTTCATCCATAGAAACATCATAGTCCAACAAGGGAGTATAAAACCAAATGATGAAAGGTTTGACCTCTCTTTGAAGGCAAACCAGTAAAACCTCCAAACATCAAAAACGCAATAAGAGCTTCATGCGAAATCCGTTTTTGATGAGCTAGAGCTTGTCATGGAAATAACCACAAGCTCTAGAACCTCACATGGATAAAACCCAAATAAGAACCAAGAAAGATGATGCCAAGTATGCAAAGGTTTGAGCTCTCTCCGAACGATACAATTAGGTTACTCACTCGAGAGCCCCTCTTGATAGTACGGCTACCGATCCTATAACCCGGTCTCACAACAAACACCATGAGACCGGTAAGAAAGAAACCCTAACACTATCATACCTTTGCCTTGAGCATTCCACTTGAGGTGGATAATGACGATCTTGATCTTCTCAAGTTGGACCACCTTTCTTGATTGAGCTTGCTTGGTGAAGTCTTGCGGATTGCTCCCCCATACTCCACTATGGAAGAGACTCTCTTTAAGCATATCTTCACATATCCATAAACACAATATAGATGGCAAGCTTCAAGCATATGTTCTCTTCTAGTTGCTCATCTTGAACTTGCGCTTTGACTTGATCAATCCTCGAATCAAATCTTCTTTCTCCATAATGATGGTGTCTTGAGGATACACATGAGAGCTCACTCAATCTTATTCTTCAAGACACACTTAACATAAGCTCAACTCCCTTAAGACCAATCTTTGGATCACTCCTTGAATAACACCTTGGTCAACACATAATCTTCTTCTTACAACCTTGACTCCAACAAATGGTTCAAGCATTGTCTATGGACAAGTCCTACACATATAACTCAATGCAACCATTAGTCCATAGGGATTGTCATTAATTACCAAAACCACACATGGGGCTCGATATGATCTTTCAGTGGGGAGGAGTGCCAAGCTTTATAAAAGAGCACAAAAGTGCCAATCTCTCTCTCAAAAACTTGCTTCATTTTTGTATGGAAGATAGTAAGAACCCCATTGCCAGTCATTGACAAAGACAACCACCTCTCAAAACCAATTTTTATCTCTCTGTTTTACAAATAAAAAGCTCTAGCACATATTTAATCACTGCTTCCCTCCGCGAAGGGCCTTTCTTTTACTTTTATGTTGAGTCACCACCTTCTATCTTTATGCACCGTCTAAGAGAGCATAGTTGTCATTCTTAGTATAATGTGCATTGTCCCAAAGTTTTCATTGATTGATTCATGATCATGGTTTCACTTGTTCTTAAATTATTTGTATCTAGTCGCCCTCTTAAACTTGAAGGTGTCCTATGCATTTATGTTTTGCTCTCTTTGAAGGACAAACTGAAAACCATTTGTATGTTTTTCCTTATGATTTGAACACACGTTTGACTTTCGTTGTTTCATTATTCATGATCTTTTGTTTGTGTTCATTTTCATGTTTATAACATGGTTGCTAAGTTCTTATTGTCAAGATTATGTCTTTTATGCCCATGTTTTAAGTTCTTTTGATCCCAGCTCACAACGCTTACATATATGATCAAGGTTGTGTAGGTGCATGTCACCTCAAAAATTATTTCTTTTGTTATCACTTACCTACTCGAGGATGAGCAGGAGTTAAGCTTGGGGATGCTGATACGTCTCAAACGTATCTATAATTTTTGATGCTCCATGCTTGTTTTTACACCATTTGCCTTGTGTTTTGTTACACTTCATGGCGTTTTTATGCGATTTCCAGAACTAACCTATTAACAAGTCGCCACAGTGCCAGTTCCCTGTTTTTTGCTGTTTTTGTGTTTCAGAAGTGATACACAGGAAATATTCTCGGAATTGGACGAAACGAAAGCCAGAAGTCTTATTTTTCCCGGGAGCATCCAGACATCCGAAGAGAGGAAGGAGAGGGGCCACAGGCCACCCTCACACAGGGCTGGCGCAGCCCAGGACCTGGCCGTGCCACCCTAGTGTGAGGAGGCCTGGGGCCACCCCTGACATCGCCCCTTCGCCTATAAGAAGCCTCGGGATAGAAAACCCTAGGGGGGTTGATGATTTTTCCAGAACAGTTCCGCAGCGCCGCCGCTGTCGAAGCCAAATTTCAGGGGACAGAAGTCTCTGTTCCGGCACCCTGCCGGGACGGGGAAGTGCCCCCGGAGCCATCTCCATCGGTCTCCATCACCGTCTCCGCCGTCTCCATCGACCTAACCACCATCTCCATCAACCTTGCTGTCTCATATGATGAGGAGGGAGTAGTTCATCCCCGGGGCTGAGGGCTCTACTGGTAGCTATGTGGTTCACCTCTCTCTCCCATGATGTGATCTTTATGTGATCGTGAGCTTTGTATCATGTTGAACAAGTAGATGTTATTATTCAGATATTATGTGTACTCTAGTGGTATTATTAAAGTAATCTATTCCTCCCGCCATGGTGTAACGGTGACAGTGCGTGCATCATGGTGGTACTTGGTTTAGGCTATGATTGTGATCTCTTGTGGATTATGAGAGTAATTATTACTATGATAGTATTGAAGTGATCTATTCCTCCTTTCATGGTGTAATGTTGACAGTGTGTGCACCGTGTTAGTACTTGGTCTAAGTTGCAGTAATATCTATCTTGAGTTGTGCTTTGATTTGGATATCTCTATGAGTGGTGTTTGTCAAGTACTTGATGAACTTTAAGGGGTGCTTCTGTAGCCACTACACAATGATTAGTGTTGTTCAATAGGAGAGTAATTCAGAGTACCATAGTAAAGAGAAGTTGTTTATTTGTTCAATCATGTTATATTATTGGGAGTGTGTCCACTAGTGAAAGTATGATCCCTAGGCCTTGTTTCCAAGCATTGCACACTGTTTACTTGCTGTTGTGTTACATGTTTGCTCGCAGCGATTTTTATTCCAGATTATATTTACTACTTATAATCATCTATACCACTTGTATTTCACTATCTCTTCGCTGAACTAGTGCACCTATACATTTGACAAGTGTATTGGGTGTGTTGGGGACACAAGAGGCTTTCTGTATCGTAATTGCAGGGTTGCTTGAGAGGGATAGCTTTGACCTCTTCCTCCCTGAGTTCGATAAACCTTGGGTGTTCCACTTAAGGGAAACTTGCTGCTGTTCTACAAACCTCTGCACTTGGAGGCCATACAAGTGTCTACAAGAACAGAAGTGCGTAGACATCATGGCCCAATCCTTTCTTTAGCAAAGGACAAGCCAGTTGTGTAACTTATGATGACCAAACGTTCTCGAGGACACACGGGAGTTTCTGTCAAGTGCTTTTGCTTCATTCCGCTAAATAATCTTTACTGGTTTGATAAGTGTTATGTGGGTGAACCTGTGCTAGCGCACTACCCTTACTAGGATAAATGCACACTTGTGATTATACCCCTTGCAAGCATCAGCAAATACAAGAAAGTAATTAAGATAAATCTAACCACTGCCTTATACTCTAAGATCCTACGCTCCTTGGTGCAATGGTTTCCCAACGGAGGTTTAGGTTTCTGTCACTCCAGCAACCCCACAATTGGTAGCCAAATACACAATGCATCTCACTAGGCCCATAAATGGTGAAGTATCATGTAGTCGACGTTCACATGACACCACTAGTGAAATAACACCACAACAAATAAATATCAAACCATTAAATATTACTCAACATAATTCCACTACTAATGACTTGGCTTCTCCCATGTCCTCAAGAACTAAACGAACTACTCACAAGACATCATATGGATCATGATCAGAGGTGAAATAATGGTAAATAACAATCTGAACATAAACCTTAATTCAACGGTTCCACTCAACAGCATCAACCACAAGAGTAATCAACACCGGGAAAGTTTCCCCTAAGAATTTGACAAGATTCAACTCAAGATGTTACAACGAGATGGCGTGGTGATGGTGGAGATGAAGGTGCTGGTGATGGAGATGATGATGATGATGATCCCGATGAAGTCCGGTGCGATGGTGATGACGATGGCGATGATCTCCCCTCTCCGGGAAGGAATTTCCCTGGCAGATTTCTACCTGCCGGAGAGCTTTTCTCTCTCTGGTGTTTTCCGCCCCGTAGAGGCTGCGGTGTCTATCTCTGAGCCCCCCTGACTTAGGTTTTCGGGGATGATGAAGTACGCGCAGGGGCAAGACCTGAAGTGGGCCAGGGTGGCCACACAGTAGGCCGTCGCGGCCAGGGGCCAGGCCGCGCCGCCTACGTGTGAGCCTACCCCCTGGCTCCTCTCGCCTCCTCCTTCTGGCTTCCTGAGTCTTTCAGCAAAATATAATTTTCTGGTATTTTTCTGGAATTTTCCTGATATTCCAAAATATGGTGTCTTGACGGTCCTTTTCTAGCAGAATCCTGACTCCGGCAGCAAATCCTCCAATGATCATCAAACATGCAAAAACAGAGGAAACAACATAAGTATCATCTCTAAATATGAAATATATCAATGAATAACAGTAAATTATGATACAAAATAGTGATGCAAAATGGACGTATCAACCCCCCCAAGCTTAGACCTCGCTTGTCCCCAAGCGAAAACTAAACTCGGTAAACATGACCACAGATTTATGGAGTGAAGTGTCGATAACCAAAATACGGACAAGAAGCATCACATTCACCAAGGCACAAGTTATAATAGATAGCAACTTCCCTTTATATAAAATAGACTTGCAATAAGTAAAGGGAATCACATATAAAGATGCACAAAGTAAATTATAATTGGTGATGGCAACCTTAGTTCTTGGTCAGAGAACAATGAACAAACTATACTAGCCTTTGAATGGAGCCTTTTTAAAACAGAGCTAATATAGCAAAAACCATATGCTCAACGAAACAAACTTTTTTGCATTCATAGAAAGCTTTCAAAGATATATTCCTTCAGACAAAAGCATTGTACTAACAAAAGAAGTTAGTAAACATGATTAAACGGATCAACATATGGATGAGTGAAACATAACAACTCAAATGCTTGCTTGAGATAGAAGGGAAAAAGGTTGACTCAACATGAAAGTAAAAGATAGGTCCTTCGCAGAGGGAAGTAGGGATTAAACATGTGCTAGAGCTTTTCATTTGTAAAACAGAGGTAAAAATTGTTTTGAGAGGTGGTTGCTTTTGTCAACGACTAGCAACGGAGTTCTTGATATCTTCCATACTAAACAAGTGAGAGTGGTTCTAAGATGTTTGATTAATTGGCACATTGGTGCTCTTTTATAACTTGGCACTCCTCCCCACCATTTTTCCTTTCTCAAACCATGGCTTACCGATTCCATCGGGTGCCGACCAACTTTCACATACCATGGAGGAGTGCCTTTTTTTCTTTTCTTTTTGAGATTATAATGGTCTGACCAGCTCCCTTGCAAAATTAGTGACGAGCAGATGAAGCTGCCTAGCCGAGGGGTACTTAATTTAGTATGGAAGATAACAAACCCATCCACTACGTCCTCATGAGCTAAAAACAGTGGCACAAAATGAGAAGTATTTGAAGGTTTTTGAAAGGTAGCACATGAAAATTTACTTGGAATGGCTTGAAATACCATGCATAGGAATTTATAGTGGACTCTTTGGAAGTAACTTGGTTTTTAGGAGTTGGATGCACGAGAAGTATTTCCTCTCAGTACAGGTCTTTGGCTAGCAAGGCTGGGTAGCAAGCATAAGAGTTGCATGAAACAAACAAACATACATATAATAAGAACAATCATGCAAACTTCCTTGAAGGTACAACGATTTTAACTTTGAGAATAATAGTGCTTATAAGCCAATCATGAAGGAAAAACTGAAGTGATATAACTGCAAGCACTTCTTTCTTCTTTTCTACTCAAATCTTAAGGTAATGTTGCTACTGACCAAGCTAAGTTTGCCAAAACCAACTAAATTTACTCATGCTCCCAAAGTGATACCAATACTAATCAACAAGACTAATCATATAAGAAACATTGCAAACTAAAATAAAGTATGCGGAAAGTAAATGATAAAACTTCTCATTAATATTTCATTACCTCAACTCACACCAAGGGATACATAGATAACCAACTAAGGAGGATACTTCCACACTGCAAACTATTCTATAAGATAACTTTTCTATTCATGATATGACTCTACTTGAAAAGTAAATGAGTAAAAGGTGATGATGTGATACCGTGGCACTCCCCCAAGCTTGGAACAAGCCAAGGGGATGCCAATACCGATGACGAATTACTCCTTTGGCGGTGGTGGGTAGTCTTTAATAAGCTTCTCAATCAAATCTTTCAGATCATCAATCTTGTGACTGAGGTTACGAATCATCTCTGAATTGTGCTCAACACGGCTCATGAACCTGTCAGCTAGAGAATCCAAGCTCTTGGAATTATTTTCCCATCCTTCTTCACTCTTGGAACTTTCTTTCCCTGCACTGTTAGAACAATCTATATCCCAACCAGAGGGTAATCGTGATCTGGGCACCTTTTGAAACTGATGTTCATGAATTAGAGTATGGAAAGGATTGTTGCCTGATGAAGATGCCCGAGGAGCTAAGATGTGGCGCGGCACACCCCCCCCCGGTTCTTATACGTGCGCTCTTCTTGAACTTGTCATGACTTGTCACCACCCCAATGCTTGCGATCATGGTGCTCGGGCGTGAACTTTGATCTTCTTCCTCGTCCTCACTTTCAACTTCTTCCTTCGGCTGAAAGTCTTGGTGGTCATTTTCTGGAGGTGTCTTCTCCTTGTCATCGCTTGAAGAGGCCATGGTGCTCCTAAATCTGAGATCAACTCCTGACAGAAACAAATCGAAACAAAACACGACGAGAAAATGATATACAAACCTCGGGGACTCCGGGGGGCTATATAGGTGAAAATTATACATCGAGACGATATCACAGGAGGAAACCGGGACGGAAACGAGTTCCGAGGTGTCCTCACACCAGGGCGGCGTGACCAGGGGTGGGCCCGCGCCCCCTGTGTGTGAGGAGCACCCGGACTCCTTTTCCTGCCCGTTTTCGTCTCGTGATTTTTCATATTTAGTAAAAATAGCAAAAATATTAAAGGAAGACTTCAACGCGAAACTTTTCTGACTAGAACTGTTACCTATTCGAAAACGAACTCTGCAGGTTCCTTCAAATTGTCCTGGATGAATTCTTCCAGAGAAACTGTTTCAATAACATCAACATCTTCATTATAAGAATCACCAGCAATATAATGTTTGAGTCTTTGCCCATTCACCACTTGTGTAGTGTCATCTTTCAACGAGGCAATCTTTATCGCACCTGAGCGGTACACTTCCACAATAACATAGGGTCCTTCCCATTTAGAGAGTAATTTTCCTACAAAAAATCTGAGACGAGACCTATACAATAGAACTTTCTCACCAACATGAAACTCTCTTTTAAGAATTCTCTTATCATGCCATTGCTTGACTTTCTCTTTGAAAAGTCTGGCATTTTCATAGGCTTCGTTTCTCCACTCATCTAGAGAGCTCAAATCTAACAACCTTTTCTTACCGGCTAGTTTAAAATCCCTATTAAGCTCTTTCACTGCCCAAAAAAGCTTTGTGTTCTAATTCTAAAGGCAAGTGACACGCTTTTCTGTAAACCATTTTGTAAGGAGACATACCCATGGGGTTCTTATAAGCAGTTTTATAAGCCCATAAAGCATCATTTAACTTGCTAGCCCAGTTTTTCCTAGATCTATTGACAGTCTTCTGCAAGATAAACTTGATCTCTCTATTTGAAAGCTCCACCTGCCCACTAGTTTGGGGATGATAAGCAGAAGCAATTCTATGATTAACATCATATCTAGCAAGAGTTTTTCTAAAACCACCGTGAATAAAATGAGAACCTCCGTCAGTCATAAGATATCTAGGCACACCAAACCTAGGAAAAATAACATCCTTAAGCATTTTTTACGAAGTCTCACCATCGGCACTCTTTGTAGGTATGGCTTATACCCATTTAGTAACATAATCAACAACAACAAGTATGAGGGTATAGCCTTTTTAAGGAGGAAAAGGACCCATAAAGTCAAATCCCCAACAATCAAACAGTTCAATAACAAGAGTGTAGCTCATAGCCATTTCATTGCGTCCAGAAATATTACCAACTCTTTGACGTTCATCGCAAGATAAAACATACCTTCTAGCATATTTAAAGAGGGTTGGCCAATAAAAACCTGATTGTAGAACCTTTTGTGCGGTTCTATCTCCAGCATGATGTCCTCCATAAGCACTGCCATGGCATTTTCTTAATATCTCATGTTGCTCATATTCTGGTACGCATCTTCGCATAATACCATCAACTCCTTCTTTATATAAGTGTGGGTCATCCCAAAAATAATGCCTCAAATCATAAAAGAATTTCCTTCTTTGCTGAGCTGTAAAGGTTGGAGGCAAATGCTTGGAAACAATAAAGTTAGCATAATCAGCATACCAAGGAAGGTCTCATGAAGTTACATTTATAGAAGCCAACTGCTCGTTTGGAAAACTATCATTAACAGGAATAGGATCAAAAGAAAAGTTTTCCAATCTAGAAAAGTTGTCAGCAACAGGATTTTCAGCACCTTTCCTATCTACGATATGTAAATCAAATTCTTGTAAAAGCAATACCCATCTAATAAGCCTAGGCTTAGCATCCTTCTTAGTCATAAGATATCTAATAGCAATGTGATCAGTATGAATAGTAACTTTAGAATCAACAATGTAAGATCTAAACTTATCACATGCAAAAACAACAGCAAGAAACTCTTTCTCAGTGGTAGCATAATTCTTCTGAGCAGCATCAAGAGTCTTACTAGCATAATGAATAACATTCAACTTATTGTCTACGCGCTGTCCAAGAACAGCACCAACAGTAAAATCACTAGCATCACACATAATTTCAAAGGGTAAATTCCAATCAGGTGGTTGAACAATAGGAGCAGTAGTTAAAGCATTCTTAAGAGTTTCAAAAGCTTCCTTGCAATCATCATCAAAGACAAATGGTACATCTTTTTGAAGAAGATTAGTAAGATGCTTTGAAATCTTAGAGAAATCTTTAATAAACCTCCTATAGAAACCATCATGACCAAGAATACTACGAACCTTTAACATCTCTAGGACAGGGCATTTTCTCAATTGCCTCAAGTTTTGCTCTGTCAACTTCAATACCTCTTTCAGAAATTTTATGTCCAAGGACAATTCCTTCATTTACCATAAAGTGGCATTTCTCCCAATTAAGAATAAGATTAGTTTCTTCACACCTCTGCAAAACTTTATCAAGATTGTGCAAACAATTATCAAAAGAAGTTCCATAGACAGAGAAGTCATCCATGAAAACCTCCTCAATTTCTTCACAAAAGCTATGAAAAATAGCAGACATGCATCTTTGAAAAGTAGCAGGAGCATTGCATAAACCAAAAGGCATGCATCTATAAGCATAAGTTCCATAAGGACAAGTAAAAGTGGTTTTCTCTTGATCTTCCTTTCTAACAGCAATCTGAGAGAAACTGGAATAACCATCAAGAAAACAAAAGTGCGACTTCTTAGACAACCTTTCTAACATCTGATCTATAAACGGTAAAGGATAATGATCTTTCTTAGTAACCTTGTTAACCTTCCTATAGTCAATGCACATCCTATAACCAACTACTACCCTTTGAGGAATAAGCTCGTTATTCTCATTAGGCACAACAGTCATACCTCCTTTCTTAGGAACACAATGAACAGGACTAACCCATCTACTATCAGTAATAGGATAAATAATACCAGCATCAAGGAGCTTTAATACCTCATTCCTTACCACATCCTTCATCTTGGGAATTAAGCGGCGTTGATGCTCCACAACCGGCTTCGCGTCTTTCTCCATGTTAATAGCATGCTGACATAAAGTGGGACAAATCCCTTTTAACATCAAGAGTATATCCCATAGCTCCTCAGTGTTTCCTCAATATCTCCAATAACCTTTCTTCTTCCTTTCCTGAAAGCTTAGAACTAATAATAATAGGATATATTTTCTTATCATCTATATAAGCACATTTAAGATCATCAGGTAAATGTTTTAATTCAAAAACATTATCTTCCTTAGGTGGCAAAGTGGTACCAAGATCCTCCACAGGTAAATTGTGCTTGATTAATGGTTTTTGACGAAGGAAAATATCGTCAATCTCTTCTCTTTCGTTACTGAAAACATCGCTTTCATGATCTTCCATGAATTGATGCAAAGCATTATTAGGAGCAAGAGCAATAGAAGCAAGCTGTTCAACTTGAAAATTTTCATTAGGCGTGTTATTTTCATAAGAAGTTTTAGCAAACTTGGAAAAATTAAACTCATAAGACTCTCCATTAAACTGAGTGAAAATTTTCTCCTTCTTACAGTCTATCACGGCGCCACAAGTATTCAAAAAGGGTCTACAAAAAATAATAGGACAAGTTTTACTAGCCTCCTTACCAAGTACTAGAAAATCAGTGGGGTATTTAGTCTTACCGCATAGGACTTCCACATCTTGAACAATACCAAGAGGCCAAACAGTCTCTCTGTTAGCAAGCTGAACAACCACATCAATATCTTCAAGTTCACAAGCGCCAATCTCATGCATAATTTCTTGGTAAAGCTCTAAGGGAATGGCACTTGCACTAGCACCGATGTCACATAAACCATAATAGCAATGATCACCAATCCTAACAGAAATAATAGGAACACTTGTTTTCCTATGCCTTTTAGGATGTGAGAGAATGTTAGAAGCATCTTCACAAAAGAGAATATATTCATCTCCTACGTCTTTAGTAACAAGGTCCTTCAATATAGCTACAGGAGACTTAATAGTAATTTGCTCATCAGGTTCTACATCTTTCTTAGTACTTTTGTTAGACACACTTACCAAAGTAGAATACTTTTTTACCTTAGCAGGGAAAGGTGTCTTCTCAAAATAAGGTTTAGGCACAATGCTATCAACAATACAAACTTCAGTAGCTACAGCAGGAATATGACTAATAGAATCTTTATAAGGCGCATGATATTTGTTCCAATCTTTCTTTGGAACATCAAGATAAGAGGCAAAATCCTTAAGACAATTAGCAAGTATTTGAGAATCAAGACCATAAGCAATGCTAACACTATGAAAGTCATCAGTTCCCATAAAAGTTTTAATGCATTCATAATCATAATTTATACCTGACTTCCTACCTTTGTCGTTTTCCCATCCTTCAGCATTTTCTTGGATACGGTCAAGGAGATTCCACTTAGAATCTTCCTTCATTTGAGTAAATGATCCAAAACAGGAGGCATCCAAATAATCCTTATCACGAAGAGCAAGCCGCGCATAAAAATTATTAATAACAATATTATTGGGGAGCTGATGAATGGGACATTCGAGCATTAGTAACTTCAATCTCCCCCACGCTTGGGCAATACTCTCTCCATCATGAGGCCAAAAGTTATATATCCGATTATGATCTTTATGAATTTCACTTGGAGGATAAAAATTGGAATAAAAGAGAGGCACAATTTCCTCCCATGCAATAGATGGACCATCTTTAAGCAGCCGATACCACTCCTCAGCTCTGCCTTTCAATGATAAAGAGAATAGCTTCCTCTTGATTGGGCTCGGTGAAATACTTGCACACTTGAACAACTCGCACAATTCATGTATAAAAATAAAGTGATCACCCGGATGGACAGTTCCATCTCCTGAATAGCAGTTATCCATAACACGCTCAACAATTTTCATAGGTATTTTAAAAGGATCTAATTGAGCAGGTGGTGGTGGTGGTGGTTCATCCACATGTGCAGCAGTGGTAGAAGTGTTCCCAAATAGGAAACCAAATGGAGAATTCTCCATAGCAAAATAAAATAAAAGTAAAAGACAAAAATAAAAACAATACTCACAGCGACGGTTACCTTTACCAATTCCACTCTTCAATAGCGCTTCACTCCTTGGCAACGGTGCCAAAAAATAGTCTTGATGGCCCACAAGTATAGGGGGTGTATTATAGTACTTTTGATAAATAAGAGTGTCAAACCCAACGAGGAGCAGAAGGTGTTGACAAGTGGTTTTGATCAAGGATTCACTGTAAATACTAGCAAACGGGTTTTTAGGGGTGTTTGGTAATGCAAGTAAATAAAGTACGAGTAAATAAAAGACAATAGTAATAATTGCAGCAAGTGGCCCAATCCTTTCTTGAGCAAAGGACAAGCCGGTTGTGCAACTTATGATGACCAAACGTTCTCGAGGACACACGAGAGTTTCTGTCAAGTGCTTTCACTTCATTCCGCTAAATAATCTTTACTGGTTTGATAAGTATTATGGGGGTGAACCTGTGCTAGCGCACTACCCTTACTAGGATAGATACACACTTGTGATTATACCCCTTGCAAGCATCCGCAAATACAAGAAAGTAATTAAGATAAATCTAACCATGGCCTTAAACTCTAAGATCCTACGCTCCCTGGTGCAATGGTTTCCCAACAGAGGTTTAGGTTTCTGTCACTCCAGCAACCCCACAATTGGTAGCCAAATATACAATGCATCTCACTAGGCCCATAAATGGTGAAGTATCATGTAGTCGACGTTCAGATGACACCACTAGTGAAATAACACCACAACAAATAAATATCAAACCATTAAATATTACTCAACATAATTCCACTACTAACGACTTGGCTTCTCCCATGTCCTCAAGAACTAAACGAACTACTCACAAGACATAGTGCCTCCAACTCATGCGCAAAAAAAATCAAAAAAATAAAATCATAGTGCCTCCAACTCATGCGCAAAATAAAATCATAACAAACATATATAAATCAAGTTTTCACACAAATGGCCACTTCTAAAATCACTAGTAGCTATGAAGGTTCATGGCTTTCCACTCAAACCCCTTCTCAAAACATCTATACCCAAAACATAGTTTGTCTGAATGAGGCCATAATTTTTACACTCATGTATATTTGAATTGCTAATACTTTGAGGTAGGCCAACATGGGTTTCATTGTACAAAACATGTGTTTTTCTTTTTCTAAATCTCTTATTTGAATTCCTTAGCCTGTTTACTATTTACTTGCCCTTGTATCCTTGATACTACTCAGTTTTACCCTCTCCCTTCTCACAGAAGCCCAAACTTGGCCTGATTGGTCGAGCTGTTGTCACACGGATCGTGCCCACCTACCGTCGATCCTATGATCCAACGGGCAGGATCGTGCCACCCTCTCTCTATCTGTCGATGGCAAACTACTACCCCTCTATGTATGCTAAATGACGAGTTTGCCACCGGATTCAACAAGTTGGGTAATCACGAATTTCTTGTAGGCATTACTTTTCACGGTAAAATGATAAACTATCACGAATTTCCATTTCTTGTAGGCTTTACTTTTCACGGTAAAATGATGAACTATCACGAATTTCCATTTCTTTTAGGCATTACTTTTCACGGTAAAATGATAAACTATCACGAATTTCCATTTCTTGTAGGCATTACTTTTCACGTTGAAATGATAAACTATCACGAATTTCCATTGCTTGTAGGCTTTACTTTTCACGGTAAAATGATGAACTATCACGAATTTCCATTTCTTTTACGCATTACTTTTCACGGTAAAATGATAAACTATCACGAATTTCCATTTCTTGTAGGCATTACTTTTCACGCTGAAATGATAAACTATCACGAATTTCCATTTCTTGTAGGCTTTACTTTTCACGGTAAAATGATGAACTTTCACGAATTTCCATTTCTTTTAGGCATTACTTTTTTTGTTGAGATATAAACGACCCCCACAACGGTCATCTCCTCCTTAATTTATTGTGTAAACCCCACAACGGTCATCTCTACCTTAATTTATGGTGTAAACCCCACAACGGTCATCTCTCCCTTATAAACCCCCACAACGGCCATCCCTCATGTCAATAGGTTCTGCCTCTCTCTTCTTCGTTTCTGCCTCTCTCTTCTTCGTTCACATACACTTGATCCATTGCCATGGCTTCCACGTCTCGGACGCCGACCGGAAGGGGAAGGGGAAGGGGAAGGGGCGGCCGGGGTGGTGGATCATCATCATTGCCACCACCACCGTCAACACTGCCATTGATCATAGAGGAGTTCTTCATCACCATCTATGAAGACCCTTTGGCCAAGAAGGTACGTACGCGTTCCCACATATATGATGCATGTGATTAATTATGTGCATGTTCTAAAAAACCTTTAATTTCTTTGCAGGCACTCCCACAAAAGTTTGCGGACTATCTTGACGGCCAGGAGCCCGCAAAGGTGTATCTGCGAGCAGCTGACTGCGGTCCTCGTCTCTGGACCGTGGAGGTCCTATTTGACGGACAAGGCCGGATGTACCTCGACAAGGGCTGGGAGAATTTCGCCATCGCGCACGGTGTGGATTTCGGCTGCTTCCTACACTTCAAATATGAAGGCGATTATGTGCTCACAGTGAAGGTGTTCGACGGAACAATGTGCAGGAAGTACTACTACACGGACGACGAAGATACTGACGATGAAAGCGACGATGACGTGAAGCCATGCATCTAAGGGGATTATGACCAAGAATATATATGTAGCTTCATATGCATCGATTTATAGATCTAGCTATTTTCTATATATTATGCATGTAAAAATAATAGGAAATTGCAATTTCCACTATGATTCGAGAACCACAGCCTCCAAACGATGCCGATGCCGATATCGGCATGGTCAGAACGGGTATGCATGCTCGCCGCCACTGCTAGGTCACCGTCGGGATGCACCCTCAATCCCGTCCCCTCATTCGATCACTGACACACCAGAGATACCGCCGAGGCCAATGACGAACGTACATGCTGATGCCAATGCCGAACATGCACGCCGCTGTGGGCACGGCCACGCCGCCCCGCTATGCTGGACGCCACAGACCACCGCGAGGTCTTTCCCTTCGCCACCACACTCCCCTAGCACCTATCTATACACGCCAGAAAGGAGAGACACTAGTTTTCTCTACATTGCTCGCGTTCGTGTCCGACACCGTCAGTCAAAGTGTTGAGGTCGTCGTCGATATCCTCGACCATTTCTTCTCTTCTTTGCATGGTTAAACGCGTCTAGTTCATATCTATCTAATGCGTCTGGTCTCGCCTCATGCAGTTCTTTGTGGACGTCGATCTCATCTCGGCACCCCGCAGGCCACCTCCTCCGTGCCATCGCTTTAGAGCTCCGTTTAAAAATCTAATCCCACCCGTGTATTGCCCCTTGTATCAGCGTCATGGCCCCACTTGTCATTCGATATACCGAAGCCCCACTCGTCCGCGTTTTGGTCAGGGATACGGCGATGCTTACGGTCAAACAAAGATGGATGCTCTGACGTGTCTTTGCGGGCTCTACGTGGCCCCACTAGTCAGCAGTTAACGGTCAAAGGTGTTCAACCGTCGGGCAACCGGCCGTTCCAGCACTGGTGACGGTTTCAGACAAGGGCTTGGACAAAACTGAGGAAAAACTAAGGAGCTGGGGAAAACTGAGTACAACTAACGACCTGAGGGCACAAAAATAGATCTCCCTATAACTTTTGGCCCCATGATGGAGAGAGTATTGCCCAAGCGTGGGGGAGATTGAAGTCATTAATGCTCAAATGCCCCACTCATGAGCTTCCCAGCAACATTGTTATTAATAACTTTTATGCGAGGCTTACTCTTCATGATAAGGATTTATTGGATGCTTCCTGATCTGGATCATTTACGCGCATAAAAGAAGAAGCTAAGTGGGATCTTCTTGATCGTATTCAAGAAAATACTAAAGGATGGGAGAACGACAAAGGTAGGAAGTCAGGTATAAATTATGATTATGAATGCATTAAAGCTTTTATGGGAACCGATGACTGTCATAATATTAGTACTGTTTATGGTCTTGATTCTCAGATACTTGCTAACTGTTTTAAGGCCTTTGCCTCTTATCTTGATGTTCCAAAGAAAGATTGGAACAAGTATCATGCGCCTTATAAAGATTCTATTAGTCATATTCCAGCTAAAACTACTGAAGTTTGTATTGTTGATCGCATTTTGCCCGAACCTTATTTCGAGAAGACACCTTTCCCTGCTAAGGTAAAGGAGCATTCTACTTTGGTAAGTGTGCTTAATAAAAGTACCAAGAAAGCTGTAGAACCTGATGAGCAAATTACTATTAAGTCTCCTGTAGCTATAGTGAAGGACCTTGTTACTAAAAATATAGGGGATGAACATATTGTCTTTTGTGAAGATGCTTCTAACATTATTTCACATCCTAGTAGGCATAGGAAAACAAGTGTTCCTATTATCTCTATTAGGATTGGCGATCATTGCTATTATGATTTATGTGATATTGGTGCAAGTTCAAGTGCTATTCCTATAGAGCTTTATAAGGAAATTATGCATGAGATTGCCCCTTGTGAACTAGAGGAGATTGATGTGGTTATTCAGCTTGCTAATAGAGAGACTGTCTTGCCACTTGGTATTGTTCGAGATGTGGAAGTTTTCTGCGACAAGACTAAATATCCTACTGATTTTCTAGTACTTGGTAAGGAAGCTAGTAAAACTTGTCCTATTATTTTCGGTAGACCCTTTTTGAATACTTGTGGTGCTGTGATAGATTGTAAGAAGGAATTTTTTTTTACTAAGTTTGATGGAGAATCTTGTGAGTTTAATTTTTCTAAGTTCGCTAAAACTCCTTATGAAAATGAATTGCCTAATGAATTTTTTTGAGTTGAACAGCTTGTCTCTATTGCTCTTGCTCCTAATAATGCTTTGCAGCAATTTATGGAGGACCATGAAAGTGATGTCTTCAGGGAGGAAAGATAAGAGATTGACGATATTCTTCTTCATCAACCATTGTTGATTAAGCACAATTTACCTGTGGAGGATCTTGGTACCACTTTGCCACCTAAGAAAGATCCTGATTTTGAATTAAAACCTTTACCTGATGATCTTAAGTATGCTTATATAGATGATAAGAAAATATATCCTATTATTATTAGTTCTAACTTTTAGGAAAGGAAGAAGAAAGGTTATTGGAAGTACTGAGGAAACACCGAGGAGCTATGGGCTATACTCTTGATGATTTAAAAGGGATTTCTCCTACTATATGTCAGCATGCTATTAACATGGAAGAAGATGCAAAGCCAGTTGTTGAACATCAACGCCGCTTAATTCCCAAGATGAAGGAAGTGGTAAGAAATGAGGTATTGAAACTCCTTGATGCTAGTATTATTTATCCTATTGCTGATAGTAGATGGGTTAGTCATGTGCATTGTGTTCCTAAAAAAAGGAGGAATTACTATTGTGCCTAATGAGAATAACGAGCTTATTCCTCAGAGGGTAGTAGTTGGTTATAGGATGTGCATTGATTTTAGAAAAGTCAACAAAGTTACTAAGAAAGATCATTATCCTTTACCATTTATAGATCAAATGTTAGAGAGGTTATCTAAGAAAACTCATTTTTGTTTTCTTGATGGTTATTCTGGTTTCACTCAGATTGCTGTTAAAAAGCAAGATCAAGAGAAAACCACTTTTACTTGTCCTTATGGAACTTATGCTTATAGACGTATGACGTTCGATTTGTGCAATGCTCCTATAACTTTTCAAAGATGCATGTCAGCTATTTTTCATGGGTTTTGTGAAGAAATTGTGGAGGTTTTCATGGACGATTTTTCCGTCTATGGAACTTCTTTTAATAATTGTTTGCACAATCTTGATAAAGTTTTGCAGAGGTGTAAAGAAACTAATCTTATTCTAAATTGGGAGAAATGCCACTTTATGGTGAATGAAGGAATTGTTCTTGGACATAAAATCTCCGAAAGAGGTATTGAAGTTGACAGAGCAAAGGTTGAAGCAATTGAGAAAATGCCCTATCCCAGAGATGTTAAAGGTATTCATAGTATTCTTGGTCATGCTGGTTTCTATAGGAGGTTTATTAAAGATTTCTCTAAGATTTCAAAGCCTCTTACTAATCTTCTTCAAAAAGATGTACCATTTGTTTTTGATGATGATTGTAAGGAAGCTTTTGAAACTCTTAAGAAGGCTTTAACTACTGCTCCTATTGTTCAACCACCTAATTGGAATTTACCCTTTGAAATTATGTGTGATGCTAATGATTTTGCTATTGGTGCTTGATACGTCTCCAACGTATCTATAATTTTTGATGCTCCATGCTTGTTTTTACACCATTTGCCTACTGTTTCGTTACACTTCGTGGCACTTTTATGCATTTTTCGGAACTAACCTATTAACAAGTCGCTGATGGCTAGTTGAATGACCAGCCCGTTGGGAACCCCAAGAGGAAGGTGTGAAGAATATAGCAGCAAGTTTCCCTCAGTTAAGAAACCAAGGTTTATCATTCAGGAGAAGAGCAGACAATATGACTGAAGGTGATGCGGACTGGCTTAGTGATGGTGCCAAGTTGATGAAGTAAATAACCGGTTAGTTGGGAACCCCAAGAGGAAGGTGTGATGAGTATAGCAGCTTGTTTTCCCTCAGTTAAGAAACCAAGGTTTATCGTTCAGGAGAAGAGCAGACAATTATGACTGAAGGTGATGCTTGCTAGTTTGCGACAGCTTCGAACAATTTATATATGGCGCCTCGTCCAAACTTTGCTTGCTAGCTGCAACGCGGAACCTGCACACAACACAACCAAGTACTTTGTTCCCAACTTGCGATGAGGTTATCAATCTCACCGGTTTGCTTGAAACAAAGGTTATGAGCGTATCGAGTGGAAAACAGTAGAGTATGCGAGTAAAGTAAACAGTGCGAGTAAAGTAAACAGGTGATAGCAATATGATGGAAATAGGACCGGGGTCCACAGTTCACTAGTGGTGTCTCTCCATAAGATAAATAGCACATGCTGGGTAAACAAATTATAGTTGGGCAATTGATAGAATAAAGATAAACGTGATATGCCAAGAAGATCACTATGAGATTTACTTTGGGCATTACACCAAAATACATAGACCGCCATCCAACTGCATCTATGACTAATAATCCACTTGTGGCGAATCAATCCGAGAACTCCACAAGTATTAAGTTGCGAACAACAGATAATTGCATTAAGCAAAGTGTGTAATGTAAACAAAGCATATGCCCTTAAGCATATGAATGTTGTTTTCTCCCTAGTAGCAATAGCACATCTACAACCTTAGAGGTTTCTGTCACTCCCCCAGATTAAATAGAGGCATGAACCCACTATCGAGCATAAATACCCCCTCTTGGAGTCACTAGCAACTACTCGGCCAAGATAGCTACTAACAACGGAGAGCATGCAAGATCATAAACAACATAGAGATAACAAAAGATATATTTCAGTATAGCAACTCAATCATAACACCAATATTCATCGGATCCCAACAAACCAAACATGTATAATTACATAATGGTGATCTCAATCATGTAGGGCAGCTCATGAGATCTAAACATGAAGCACATGGTGGAGAAGACAACCATCTAGCTACTGCTATGGACCCATAGTCCAAGGTAGACTACTCACTCATCGCTCTGGAGGCAAGCATGGCGATGAAGAAGACCTCCGGTGGCGATTACCCTCTCCGGTAGGGTGCTAGGAAAAGCTTCTGGACCCTCCCGATCTTCGGGTCGACGGCGGCGGCGGATCGCGATGTGTTCTGGAAAATTGATCGGGTACTTAGGTTTTTCCTGTCGGGGGGTCTTTATAGGCGAAGGGGCGATGTCAGAGGTGGAGCCAGGTGGCCTCACACCAGGGCAGCGCGGGCCAGGCCCTGGCCGCGCCGGCCTGGCGTGTGGGCCCCCTGTGGCTCCCCTCCTACTCTCCTCCGGATCTCTGAAAGCTCCCAGACAAAATAAGACTTCAGGAACTTGTTTCATCCAATTCCGAGAATATTTCCTGTGTATCACTTCTGAAACACAAAAACAGCAGAAAACAGGGAACTGGCTCTGTGGCAACTTGTTAGTAGGTTAGTTCCAGAAAATGCATAAAAGTGCCACTAAGTGTAACAAAACATTAGGCAAATGGTATAAAAACAAGCATGGAGCATCAAAAATTATAGATACGTTGGAGACGTATCAAGCATCTCCAAGCTTAACTCCTGCTCGTCCTCGAGTAGGTAAGTGATAATCAAAAGAATAATTTTTGAGGTGACATGCACCTACACAATCTTGATCATATATGTAAGCATTTGTGAGCTGGGATCATAAGAACTTAAAACATGGGCATGAAAGATATAATCTTGACAATAGAAACTTAGCAACCATGTTGTAAACATGCAAATGAACACAAACAAAAGATCATGAAAATGAAACAATGAAAGTCAAACGTGTGTTCAAATCATAAGGAAAAACATACAAATGGTTTTCAGCTTGTCCTTCAAAGAGAGCAAAACATAAATGCATAGGACACCTTCAAGTTTAAGAGGGCGACTACATACAAATAATTTAAGAACAAGTGAAACCAACAATATGAATCAATCAATGAACTTTGGGACAATGCATATTACACTAAGAATGACAACTTTGCTCTCTTAATGGTGCATAAAGAAAGAAGGTGGTGACTCAACATAAAAGTAGAAGAAAGGCCCTTCGCAGAGGGAAGCAGTGATTGCAAGTTTTATAACCTTCAAAAATTATGGTACTTACCGGCTTTGAGCTCTCATTGCCCCCATCATAAGCATCTTGAATGGTTAAAGTTAATGCAAGAACAATTATGATGCATATGCTTGACAAATCATAAGTTGAAAACCTCGTGTCCCGTGAATACGAGTACCCAAACCTCATGCTACTTTACTTAGAGTCCCAAGCAAGGCTCTTGTCATTGTAAATATATGCATATCATTGAGAACCGCCAATGGGGTACCTCCATGCCTGATGACATGGAACAAGCCCACATCAAAATGACAGGACAAGCAGACAATGAATACCTCAACATCTCTTTTATTTGCCATTTTTTTAGCTTTTTATTGTGAGATGCGTCGTCGAATGTTCACCATGGGTATGCTGCAAATTTTCACCATGAATTATGCATGGCTTAGATTAGCGGCCCGGTGTTTCCCTAACACATATACAAACTTCATGATCCCCACAAGATTCCCAATTCATTTCACACCGCGGGCATCCATAAACAAAAGATCACGATATCAACTCAAATAAGAAGTGCAATGTTGAAAGCTTGCCCATGACTGCATGGCTGGGCTAGTCTCTAACTTACAACTTGCAAGCATAACAACTCAACATAAGAGACCACAATGTCAAATTTTTAAGAACAGGAAAAAGTAAAGTGTGCCTTCTGGTTCTTGAGAGCTTTACTGACCGAATTTCGCATAACACTGGTAAGAGTTTAATTTGAAGAGAAAATAAAAGCAAGTCAAATTTACTTGGAATAGCAAATTGCTAGTAGGTATGTATGGTGGACACTTTGGAAAACTTTGGCTTTTAGGAGTTGGATGCACGAGTAGAGCTCATACTCAGTACAAGACGAGGGCTAGCAAAAGACTGGGAGCGACCAACTAAGAGAGCAATAATGGCCATAATCATGCAAAGCGACAGAGCGACATTAAAAGAAGCATAAGATGGCATCAAAAGTCAAAAACTAAATGATCATAGAGGCTATTGGCGACTTTGTAAGAGTCTAACATGTGTGAGCATGCGCCAAGTCAACCCAAATAAAGCATCAAGGAGAAAACCAAAATAATGCTTCCAAATAATTAAAACAACGCATGATTTTTTCAAAGGCTCATTAAGTAATCTGAGTTATTTGAGACAAGTCATGCTACAGCAAAACCACTAAGCATACCATCAAAAAGACATCAAGCATGACATGAAAAAGCCTAAGCCGCAGTCTACACAAGCTCCTTCTTGTACCACTTTTTTGCACAAAGCTTTTTCTCTTTTCCAGCACCATTTGAAATTTTTATAAACACCTCTTTTGATGAAAACCAATAAAGATCAGAGGCAAAAATACACCTTGATGAAAAGATATGATAAGGTCTAAATGTCGGGGGGATGGCCCCCGGTAGGGTCAAGAGACTAGAAAGATATAAGGAATATGGTTGACTTTATGTCGGTTGACCAAGGTGGGGTCTGGCCAGAATATAAGATTGTCAGCCAGACCGGCATATAAGTGTATCCTGGCCGCTGTTCAGATATGCCGGTATAACCGGGATACTTGTTGAGGAGTGCCGGCTTATGCATAGATATGCCGGTCTAACTTATTTGATATGATGTGCAGGAGCGGGGAGGCCAGATTACCCGACCTTCATACGTCGTTGGTCCGGTATATAGGTCCAGGATATGGCCAATGGTCATATCCGGGATATATAAGTCAACCAAGGTGTCATGTCCCAACAATCAAGGAGAGATTCTGCCACGTATGGAGGGAGATCATGTTGATAGGGTGCACAATGGTTTACCTACCCTCACTGTGCACAAGTACAGCCCTTATCTCACAGAGGTAAGGTCACAGTCCAAGAAGTACAAGGTACAGGGATGTGGAGTCCCATCGAGAGCAATCAGGGGCAAAGTCAAGGGTCTCAGCCATCGTCAGCATGTCCTATTTGGAGTGTAGTTGGTGTCTCCTGGTCTCATGTGACCGTTGTAACCCTGGCCACCACTATATAAGGTGGCACAGGGAGCCCTAGTAAGGGGTTGGTCATTGAGTGTTCCTACACATAGCAGTTTATCTTCCTCCTCTAGCAGAGAGCTTGGAAGGACCATTGTTGTGTACTCCATCAATCCAAATATATAACCAGTAGAGCAGGAGTAGGGGTGTTATCTCCTCATGAGAGCCCCGAACCTGGGTAGATCTGTGTCTCTTTCTGTCATGCTTCTCAGCTCATTCCCCTCCCCCGAATCCTCCAGCATCTAGTTCGGCCCCCATTTAAGCCATCCCATGGCATATGTTGTTTCACCACGACGACATTTGGCGCCCACCGTGGGGCAGATCGATATGCTGGGCGGAGTGTTTATTCGGACGGGGTCCATGATAGCAGCTTCAGGAGTGCGCGTGGTCTCTGGCCTTGTACAGAGGCTAGGCTCGCTCAGCTTCATCAGTGACAACGCCGGATGTCTCGGCGGCCGGCCGTTCCCCAGGGATGGCCGGATCATGTCTTTCGGTTCCCACGAGGTGTACGTGAAGACTGAGAGAGTTTGCAGGGAAAAGGTGCTGGTGGCGGCGGATCCTCCGTCGCATCTGCTGACTCACGCTGGGCATAGCGCTCGCCCAGTAGAGTCGGCAGAGGTGATGATGGCCGGCACATCCGTGCCGCCGGCAGATGGTGCCGGCAAAGCAGCAGCAGCGGATACTCCCCCAGAGCCGCCGAAGGCCAAGAGGTTGGCACATCCTCCGTTGGAGCGTGTTGAGAACCTGGCCGGCACTTCCGGCGTGTCGGCTAGGGGCCAGGTGCTTCTCCCCATCATCGATCGGCTTCTTGAGCCGGTGCGATCTGGCGATGATCCGGAGCAGGTGAAGGAGGTCCTGGAGGGATCTCGTCAGGCCCTCGTCGATGAGGCCCTGGCCATGCATCAGGAGTGCGAACGGTTTAACCGGCAACTCCGTGAGTATGAGGCAGCCCATGGTTTTACTCCTGTGGTAACCCGGCCTAGCCGGATAGATGAGGTTAGAACTAGAGGTAGAGATCTCAACGCTGAGCTAGAAAAAGGTGCTAGTGATAAGGGTCATACAGCAACTAGTACTGTACCTAAGGTAATTTATAGCTCTCGAGTGAAAAACCTTAGAGCAGCAGCAGAGGTAGCTAAGGGCCTATCTAATTTATCCGGCGAAGCACTGAGTGAGCAGCGAGCCCGGCTTAACCATCTTTTGTCTGAAGCTACCAAGCAGCAGGAGGCTTTCAATAAGGCAAACCCAGGTGTCGGGGCATCCCAGTACGTTGTGTCGGCAGGAGGTGCCGGCGCAAGGTCGAGGGGGAAGCTTCATCCCCGCATCCAAGCGCCCGGCGCACCGGAAGTGTGACCACTGGCCGCCGGGACAAGCAGATCCAGGTGTATGATCCGGCAATCGCCGGAAAGCAGGCGGTGGTGCAGAAGAGTGCTGGCCAAGCTGACAAGAATGTCGGCAGCAAGAAAGTCGGTCAGAATGTGTCGGCCGGGCAAGGAGCAGCTTCGGCCGGTGGGGGCCGGAGTAACAGTGCAGCCCGACGTCAACAGCAGGGCGCCGGACATGCGGTGTAGCAGCAAGGTACGGGTCAGCCGAGACACCGTGAAGATGATGGAAATTCCGCCCTGGCAAGGACGGGATATCAGCAGCAGTACCAGCAAGGCCAACAGTATCAGCAAGGCCAGCAGAATGAGCAGTGTCAGCCGGAACAGCAGCAACAAAAGATGATCGCGGGCCCAATTGCGTCCCGGCTCGGACCTCGGTCCTTGGCGGCAAATGATGCGCGCTTCAAGCTGGACAGGATTCACCAGTCAGAGTTGGTGGAGAGACAAGGAGCTCCGGGTCCTATGTGCTTTGGACCCCGAATTATGGGTGAGCCGGTGCCTTACTATTTTCAGCTCGCGCGTGGCGCGAGGACATACAACGGCAGTACAAAGCCAGAAGATTGGTTGGAGGACTACTCCACTGCGGTGAACATCGCCGGAGGAAACCTCAGATGGGCAGTATGATATGTGCCGCAGATTCTTGAGGGGCCAGCCCGGATATGGCTGAATAATTTGCCGGCCAGAAGTATCAATGGATGGGTTGATTTCGAAGAGCAGTTTGTGTCAAACTTCACCAGTACTTACAAGAGACCCAACCGCCCGCAGCAACTAGCTAGCTGCCGGCAAGGAGAATATGAGACTGATCGTGACTACCTGACCAGGTGGTGCACGTTGCGCAATTCCTGCGAAGGAGTTGTGGAGCAGCAGGCCATCATGTGGTTCGCTCATGGGTGCCGGCATGGCACCATGTTGTGGCAAAAGCTCCAAAGGGAAATGCCGGACACGTTGGCCAAAACAATCAGGATTGCCGACAGTTATGCATTGGGAGATCCCATGCAGCCCACCCTTGATTCACAGGGACAGGGGCAGACCCAGCGGAAAAATAGCAACACCGGGAGACCGGGGCAATTCTATCGCCCTGATAACCGGAATAAGAGGAGAGATGACCGGCCGGATTATCGGTATGGCTCGGCACAGGTAGCGGCCATGGAGGAAGAGCAAGGGGGCGCCGGCAGTAGCCAGCGTCCGAGATATGAGGGCTATCAGCAGCCTCAGCAGCAGCAGCAACAACAACCGCAACAGCAAGCACAACCCTTCTAGAAAAAGAATTTATGGATCAACAAGAATGCCGGCGGCGTCGTCGGTCAAAAGAAGCAAAGGCCGAAGTATACGGTGGGTTTGGCCATGGACAAGCCTTGTGTGTTTCACACATTCTAGCCGGGTAAGCCGGCGAATCATTTGACCAGAAACTGTTCATGGCTGGACGACATATGGCCGGTCGTGCAGGTCCTTTTGGGCCGGCTAGGCCACCTATCCCGGCAGCTCCATCACCATTGACAGGTGCAAATACAGTTGCAGTCCCGCCCAGGCCGGTTAATCCCGGGAATTAGAGTAATGCCGGAAATGCCGGCGTAAATCAAGTAGATTAGAACTACAACCCGGAGTACTATGCCGGAGGCCTAGCAGCGGGCCGGAATGAGTACAAGGAGCATCATCAGAGCTACATGGTCTTTGAGACCGAAAGAACAGACAAGCAGAGCTTGTACCGGCGGTGTTTGGAGGTGAATGCCGTTATGTCGGCAGTTCCGAAGCTGCTGTACTGGTCTGACCAGGCCATTGGCTGGGACAGGGCAGATCATCCCAGGATCATGCCAAACCCCGGCGGGTATGCTCTGGTGATGGATCCGACATTTGTCGGGCCGGCTAACAATGTGAGGTTCAGCAAGGTCCTCATTGACAATGGAAGCAGCATCAACATCGTGCATCGAGATACGATGCAAAAGCTGGGTATCAAGGAGAATATGCTGGAGCCAGGCAAGACCACATTCCACAGCATTGTGCCGGGACTTTCATGTGCGCCGATGGGCAAGATCCGGATAGATGTCATGTTTGGCAACCGGGATAACTGCAGGGTGGAGAACCTCATGTTTGAGATGGTGGATCTGGATAGCCCCTACCATGCTTTGCTGGGTAGGCCGGCACTGGCGAAGTTCATGGCCTCTACCCATGTCGCGTATCTGAAGATGAAAATACCGGGGCCCAAGGGAGTGATCACCATCATTGGTGATTACAAGCGCTCGATGGCATGTGCCACGACCGGATCTAATCTGGCCGAGACTCTGATCATTGCAGAGGAAAAGAAGAGGCTCAAGCGAGCAGTGGAGATAGCAGAGACAGTCGTGGCCGGCACACCTTTGCCGGGCATGACAAACCCAGGTGGTAGTGCTTCTTTTCAGGTGGGCAAGGAAGTCAAAAAGGTGCCTCTGGATGAAGTTTACCCGGAGCGCTATGCCCTCATCGGGGCAGGATTGGACCCCAAATAGGAAAGCGAGCTCACCAGCTTCCTCCGTGAGAATCGGGATATCTTTGCATGGTCTACTGCTGACCTGCAAGGTGTGCCGAGGGAGCTGGCTGAGCACGCACTGCATGTAAGACCGGATGCCAAACCGGTGAGGCAACCGCTCCGGCGGAATGCGGACGATAGGAGGAAAGCAATTTGGGAGGAAGTGGCCAGGCTCCTAGCTGCCGGCTTTATCAAGGAGATACTGCATCCGGATTGGGTGTCTAATCCAGTTTTGGTAGAAAAGAAGAAGGATGAGCCCGCCATAGTGAAAGTATGGCGGATGTGTGTTGATTACACCAACTTGAACAAGGCATGTCCTAAAGATCCATTCCCGCTCCCTCGGATCGATCAAGTAATCGATTCCACAGCTGGATGTGAACTGTTATCATTTGTAGATGCCTATTCTGGTTTCCACCAGATCCCTTTGTATGATCCGGATCAAATAAAGACATCCTTTATTACCCCGTATGGGGCTTATTGCTATCTCACTATGCCATTCGGTTTAAGAAATGCTGGCGCAACTTACCAGAGGTGTATGCAAAAGTGCTTGCATGACCAAATAGATAAAAATGTGCAGGTATATGTTGACGATGTCGTCATAAAGACCAAGGAAAGTAAGACTCTAATAGATGACCTCCGGGAAACCTTTGCGAATCTGAGGAGATTCTGGATGAAGTTGAATCCGGCTAAGTGCACCTTCGGTGTGCCGGCAGGCAAGCTGCTCGGTTTCCTAGTTTCCAGCCGGGGTATTGAGGTGAATCCCGACAAGATTCGCGCCATAGAGAGAATGAAGTCGCCGACGGATTTGAAGGAAGTACAAAAGTTCACTGGGTGCCTTGCATCCCTGAGCCGCTTCATAAGCCGGTTGGGAGAAAAAGCGTTGCCGTTATATCAATTAATGAAGAAGTCCGACACATTTGTCTGGACAACGCAAGCAGATGCGGCTTTCAAGGAGCTGAAGCAGATGTTGTCAACAGCGCCGGTGTTGGCATCTCCGATGCCCAGGGATCGATGTTGCTCTATATAGCGGCGACCAACAGAGTTGTCAGTGCAGTGGTGGTAGTGGAGCGAGAGGAAGAAGGCAAAACTGTGCAGCGGCCGGTATATTATCTGAGTGAAGTCCTTTCCACCTCGAAGCAAAACTACCCACACTATCAGAAGATGACTTATGGGGTCTATATGGCGGCCAAGAAGCTCAAGAATTATTTTCAGGAGCACCCAATCCGGGTAGTGGCTGAGATCCCTATTTCGGAAATCATAGGCAATAAAGATGCCAGTGGCAGGATAGCCAAGTGGGCAATAGAGTTGTCACCATATACCCCTCAGTATGACAAAAGAGATACAATCAAGTCACAGGTGTTGGTTGATTTCTTTATTGACTGGGCAGAGATACAATATGAGCCGCCGTTGCCTGATGCAAACTATTGTAGGATGCATTTCGATGGGTCCAAGACAATTCATGGCTTGGGTGCCGGCATAGTTCTCACTTCACCCAAAAATGACCAGCTCAGATATGTTCTGCAGATCCACTTTGCAGCATCAAATAATGTGGCGGAATATGAGGCACTTGTGCATGGCTTGAAGGTGTCTAAGGACATAGGCATTCGCCGGATTATGTATTTCGGTGATTCTGACTTGGTGATTCAGCAGTGTTCCGGCATATGGGATGCACATGATGCAAACATGGGCTCCTACCGTTTCCTGGTGCAGCAGTTGAGTGGTTACTTTGAAGGTTGTGAGTTCCAGCATGCTCCCCGGGCTCAGAACGAAGCGGACGATACATTGTCCAAGCTGGGATCTTCCAGAGATTCAATCCCACCTGGCATTTTGTTGGAGCATTTGAGGAAGCCATCAATCAAGCCCTCGTCGGAGTCATCGTCCATATATGTTCCACCAAGCCCAGAGGATGCAGTTCCGATGGAGATAGATGCCGGAGCCAGTTCAGATAACCCGGGGACTACTCTCTCAGTCCCGGGGACTGGACCGGCATATGCAGTGAGTGCAGTATTCCGAAGCAGAGATAAAGGCAAAGGCAAAATGTACCAAGAGATTGTGCTAGTATACCCGGGGACTGCTCCGGCATACCCGGGGACTGATCCACTTGTCCCGGGGACTTCGCAACCCATGGAGATCGATTATGTGTCGGTCGAAATGATGGAGATAGATCAGGCGGTGTTTACTATCAGGGAAGTGCCTTCATGGGCGTGTCGTATCATGGATTTCTTGGTAAATGGTCAAGTGCCGGCAGATGAGACAGAGGCACGCCGGGTTACAAGGAGATCCAAAGGGTATACCATCATAAACAAGGAAATATACAAGAGAAGTGCCACCGGAGTATTGCAGAGATGTGTTGAATCTGCTGAAGGCCTGGAGATGCTCCGGGAAATTCATCAGGGGGAGTGTGGTCACCACGCTTCATCCAGAGCGCTTGTGGCAAAAGTATTCCGGCATGGGTTTTACTGGCCAACGGCACTGCAAGAGGCAGAAGACTTGGTCCGGAAATGCACTGGGTGTCAGATGTATGCCCACCAGATTCATCAGCCGGCGTCAGCGTTGAAGACTATCCCGATAACCTGGCCCTTTGCTATTTGGGGCCTGGATATGGTCGGGGCTTTTAAGCCAGCAAGAGGAAAGATGACCCATATTCTGGTCATGGTGGATAAGTTCACCAAGTGGATTGAGGTGAAGCCTATAAGCAAGTGTGATGGCCACACAACAGTGAAGTTCTTGAAGGATATAATTTTGAGATATGGTGTTCCTCATAGCATCATCACTGACAATGGGTCGAACTTTGCCCAAGGGCCATTTGCCAGATTTTGTGAGGAGGTGGGAATCCGGCTAGACATTGCGTCGGTCGCTGACCCTTGCACCAATGGCCAAGTCGAGAGGTCAAATGGATTAGTGTTATCCGGCATAAAACCCCGGTTGATAGAGCCACTGGAGAAAACTCCAGGATGTTGGCTAGATGAATTGTCGGTAGTGCTTTGGAGTTTGAGGACAACTCCGAATAGGTCAACAGGCTATACGCCATTTTTCCTTGTGTATGGAGCAGAAGCTGTGCTCCCAATAGATGTAATACATGATGCACCAAGGGTTGTGCTATATACCGAGGAGGAGGCTAAAGAAGCCAGAGAAAATGATGTCGATTTGCTGGAAGAAGCAAGAGAAATAACACTATCAAGAACTGCGGTATACCAGCAGAACCTCAGACGCTATCATGCGCAGAAGGTGAATCCAAGGAGATTCCAAGAGGGAGATCTAGTGCTCCGGCTAAGGCAAGGCACAGCGGGCCGGCATAAGCTAACTCCTCCGTGGGAGGGGCCATTCATTGTGAGCAGAGCTCTGCACAATGATGCTTACTATCTTATAGATGCACAGGCCCCCAAGAAGGACAAGGTGGATAGGTCCGGAGAAGAAACCAAGCGACCATGGAACATAGCCCTACTCCGTCCCTTTTACTCCTGAGCAGCACAATGTATGTATTTCCATTTTGCTTTGTGTGCCGGCATTATGTGTCGGCACGAGGCTAATGAATGAAATGTCGACATCCCGAGGAGTTCGGGCATTGCCTCCGGTATAAATATGTTGTTTAAATTCAGTTTTTCATTTATATGCCGGCTGGCTTGATTTGAATGTTTCCTATGTCGGCCTAGTAGTGTGTCGGCACCAAAGGCCGCTCTTCGACTTAGCTGCTGTCCGGAATCCGGCTTCATGGCTAGCAAGAGTAGATGCCGGAGATTGTCTACACATGGAAAACGGCTAAGGAAATATAAAGCAAGTGAACTGACATTTATGATATTGCCAAAGTTAAAACTTGAAATGTCGGATGAATTGAAGTCTAAGTTTCAAAGTTCAAGTACTGTATGTTTAATGAAGCAACCTTGAGACTCATAAGTCAAAAGCCAAGAGAGGTAGACAAGTAGCCAAGGTTGTGGAGTTAGGGAAACAGGAAAACAAACTCGGTGACTTAGCCGAAAGATGTTCCGGCATTGATAAACAAGCAAACCAAGTTAAAACTTGTTCAGGTAGCAAACCAGAGGGAAATTAAACGTATATATTACATCTACACCCGGCATACCAGGGATCTAATAAAGCTTAAAGTTTTTGATACTGCAAAGTTCAAGAGGTCGGGGTGGAAGCAGAGCCGCCGGTGGGAGGAGCTGTGGCAGTAGAGACGTCGGCTTCAGGTGTGCCGGATCCAGCAGAAGGAATGGAGCCATCACCTCCGGCCGGGACAGATCCCTATTCTGGAACTTCAGTGTTGGCTTCTTCAGCTTCTTCTTCGTCTTGGCTGGAGTCGGAGCCCTCAGCGTCGGTAGTGTCCTTGGCTTCATCCTCCTTCTTCTCCGGTTCACGGATGTCCCGGACAAAGGCTTCAGTGTCGGCATAGTCCACATAGCTGTGGGCCAATTCCTGCCAACGCCGGATGTGTTCCGGATCCATGGTTCAAATAGATCCTTTGCGCACAGTGCGCAAAGTCTCTAAGTCGGCCTTTTCGTACCAGGAGAGGAAGTAAGTGAGAGCTTCATCAGCTCCCACCCTTGCGCCGGAATCCCACCATTCTCGGAGGCGAACCTTGGAAAGCTGCAGATCATTGCCAAGATCAACAGGGTCAGTGGGCGTCCTTTGTCCCGGCTAGAGGGCAGAGTATGCTTCCTGGGCACCAAGGAACAGATCTTCAGTATAGAATGTCATGGCGTTCTTCCGGGCTTCCAGTGCGATCAGCTGCTCTGACATAGTCCAGTTGGGAGAGTCGACTGGGGCACCCCGGTTCACTCGGTCCACTTGCAGAGCCCTCTCAACGTCTTCGATGGAAGCAGGAAACAGGTCTGAAAGATGGCAAGCAGGTTAGTAAAAGGAATATGTGTCAGCATAAAGATTATGCCGGAAAAGATGTATCGGACAAGATGTGTCGGGCAGAAGAGGATTTGAGGCTTACTGGCGAGATCGACGTTGAGCCGGGCAATATCAACTTCCCATTTGGTGGCCTGCTCCTTCAAGCCATTCAGTTCTGCGTGGGCGTTGGATGCGTCGGCTTCTGAAGTGACGAGCAGCTCCTAGGCCTTCTTAAGTTGGCCCTCCCTCTATTCCTTCTCCTCCAGAAGCTCAGCAACCCGGCCCTTCAACTGCTCAACTTCAGTTTTGTGGGCGGCATCCCGGTCGTCCAACTGCTTGGCCACATCCACCGAGGATACGCGGTCCTGGTGGCGTGCCTCCAATGCAGCTTTCTCATCTGCAAGGATTTGAAGTTAAAAGAATGTGAAGATAAAAAACAGTGACAAGAATTAAAGGATTTGAAGAATAAGTTGAGTAGTAAAAGATCAACAGAATCCGGCATACCGGTCAGTTCCTTCACCCTCTGGAGAAGCGCGGTGACTTGCTCTTCAGTAGTAGCTGAAATATGTCGGTAAAGGGTTATGTGTCGGCAAGAGAAATATTCCGAAGTAAAAGAAGGCAAGGCATCCGGCATATATGGGTATGTCGGCTGAGTTTACCTTTCTGGCGCAGTTCCAGCCGAAGCTTGCTATGCGCGTCAGATAACTTCTGATGCTCGCACACCAAGTCATGGTACATGTCAGCGCGGGCGTTGTTCTTGCGCTGCAAAAGTGTTAGGATTTGAAAGGTTATGAGAGAAGTCTAACATATCAGTACAATTGAAGATTATATGAAGTGTTCATTCTGTTGAAGACCCGGCACAGGTGCTGCGCACCTATCCCGGCCCTCGGTGACTAGGATTTGAAGCTCGGATCGAGCTTATATGCTGGACAGTTAATTTGAAAATAGCTAAGTGCAAAAGGTATTAGAAAATCCCGGATGTCCGTATCCCGGACAGCCGACATTTTCGGGGACTAGGGATATATATATAGAAAAGACTTACGTTGGTGGCATCGGCCAGAAGGTGAAGTCTTTGCTGGATGCTGAGGAGATCGCTGGCAATAGGAATGGGCTTCGCGGCCAGGATATCAGCAGGTTTGCCAGTAGCCAAAGCTTTGGCCAACTTCTTATTCTTGGAGTCAGCAGTGTCCATACTGTCGGCGTCATTCCACTTGATGCAGTGCTCCTTAAGAGATCCAAGGCTCTTGTCACTTTTCGTCAGCAGGGAGACGCGGCCCTTAAGTTCCGGCGTATCAAAGAAGCTGGGCCTAGCTACTGCTTTGCCAAAATGAAGTGCCAGGGCAGAGCTGGGCCGGGCTGCTGCTTTAGCAGGTGCAGTAGCAGCGGATTGTGTGCCCGACTTGGTTGGCTTGATCTTGAGAGTGCCGGACTTGACCGGGACAGAGGTCTTGTCTGGGTCAGAGGTCTTGTCCAGGATAGAGGTCTTGGCCGGGGCAGCGGTCTTGGCTGGGGCAGAGGTCTTCGCAGCAGTTGGAGTCTTGGGCGCTGGTTGTTCCGGCGCGGCAGGTGCAGCTTGTCCAGCAGAAGCAGGTTCTGGGATAGTCCGGACTTCTGGTACTGCGGGGCCCTTTCCTTTATTATCTATGCCGGCGCTCATGTTGCCTGTGCCGGCATCTTCAGTAGTCCCGGCGCCGCTGGTGGGCGCGCCGACGTCAAGGGCATCTTGTTGGGCTCCCGTGTCCATGTGGACATCAGAAGCCGAAGGATCCTATTGAGCCCCCGAGTCCATGTGGACGTCGGGGGAAGAGTCGTCTTGCTCCGGTGGAGGGTCATCCTTCGCCGGGGAAGTGGTCTTGTCGGGCGCAGGCGAAGATGCTGGCGCCGGGGAGGTGGTGTGACTTGCAGAGGGTATGTCGGGGGTGGCAGTGGCCGCCGACTTTTCAATGTTGGGACTGGCACTTGAGCTGGAAGCATGTTCCGGCGCAAGAGGAGCCCTGAAAGAGAGAAAACACCAAGTCAGTAATCAAAGAGAGAAATATATCGGAAATGGTGCAAAGGAAAGAAACTTACCCAGGGGCGACGGGTCTTTGCCTTTTTGGCTGGGGCACGCCAACCTTCTGCCTTTTCGGTGGCTGGGGTGTGTCGGGCTGGGGCTTCACGCCTCGCTTCCGGCCGGCACGCCCGCCGGTGGAAGGAGGTCCCTAGTTTAGAGGGGCGGCATCGACAACCATGTCATCCGGGATAACCGAGGACGGCATTGGAAACGCATAAGCAAGAGGTGTTTCTGGAAAAGCATAAGCAAGAGGTGTCGGGCAGATAAACATCTGGCAGTCTTCATCAGAATCATCATCACTCCGGTCTTGAGTGAAATGCCGGGATGAAGAGGCCTTACCCATGGCAGAAGCAGCACGGGTGTTCCGGGGTAGCTTGTCCCAATGATCTGGGTCTTCTGCATCCGCAGCAGTGCGATCTGCAGCTATCGTGATGCGGGAGTTCTCCATACTCTGGAAGCTGAATTTCTGCATATGTCAGGGAAAAATAATTAGGATCAGGAAGATATGTCGGCAATAGTAAGGATTTAAACATAGGTATATCGGCTATAACGGTATGTCGGATGATGTCTACGCACGCGTCTGTTCTTGTAGACAGTGTTGGGCCTCCAAGTGCAGAGGTTTGTAGAGCAGCAGCAAGTTTCCCTTAAGTGGATCACCCAAGGTTTATCGAACTCAGGGAGGAAGAGGTCAAAGCTATCCCTCTCAAACAACCCTGCAATTACGATACAGAAAGTCTCTTGTGTCCCCAACATACCCAATACACTTGTCAGATGTATAGGTGCACTAGTTCGGCGAAGAGATAGTGAAATACAAGTAGTAGTGATGATTATAAGTAGCAAATGTGATTTGAAGTAAGTATCGCTGTGAGCAAACATGTAACAAAACAGTAAGTAAACGGTGTACAATGCTTGGAAACAAGGCCTAGGGATCATACTTTCACTAGTGGACACACTCCCAACAATATAACATGAATGAACAAATAAACAACTTCTCTTCACTATGGTACTCTGAATTACTCTCCTATTGAATAACACTAATCATTGCGTAGTGGCTACAGAAGCACCCCTTAAAGTTTATCAAGTACTTGACAAACACCGCTCATAGAGATATCCAAATCAAAGCACAACTCAAGATAGATATTATTGCAACTTAGACCAAGTACTAACACGGTGCACACACTATCAACATTACACCATGAAAGGAGGAAAAGATCACTTCAATACTATCATAGCGATAATTATTCTCATAATCCATAAGAGATCACAATCGTAGCCTAGACCAAGTACCACCATGATGCACGCACTGTCACCGTTACACCATGGCAGGAGGAATAGATTACTTTAATAATACCACTAGAGTACACATAATATCTGAATAATAACATCTACTTGTTCAACATGATACAAAGCTCACGATCACATAAATATCACATCATGGGAGAGAGAGGTGAACCACATAGCTACCGGTAGAGCCCTTAGCCCCGGGGATGAACTACTCCCTCCTCATCATAGGAGACAGCAAGGTTGATGGAGATGGCGGTGAGGTCGATGAAGACGGCGGAGACGGCGATGGAGACCGATGGAGATGGCTCTGGGGGCACTTCCCCATCCCAACAGGGTGCCGGAACAGAGACTTCTGTCCCCCGAAATTTGTCGACGGCGGCGGCGGAGCTACGGAACTGTTCTGGAAATTTCGCCGACTCCTTTAGGGTTTTCCGTCCTGAGGCTTCTTATAGGCGAAGGGGCGTCGTCAGGGGGCAGCCAGGGGCTCCTCACGCCAGGGTGGCGCGGCCAGGGCCTGGGCCGCGCCACCTATGTGTGAGGGCGGCCTCTGGCCCCCCTCCGGCTCTCTTTCGGTCTTCGGGAAGCTTCCGGGGAAAATAAGACTTCTGGAACTTGTTTCGTCCAATTCCGAGAATATTTCCTGTGTAGCTTTTCTGAAACACAAAAATAGCAGAAAACAGGGAACTGGCACTGTGGCATCTTGTCAATAGGTTAGTTCCGGAAAATGCATAAAAGTGCCACGAAGTGTAACGAAACACAAGGCAAATGGTGTAAAAACAAGCATGGAGCATCAAAAATTATAGATACGTTGGAGACGTATCAGCATCCCCAAGCTTAACTCCTGCTCGTCCTCGAGTAGGTATGTGATAACAAAAGAAATAATTTTTGAGGTGACATGCACCTACACAATCTTGATCATATATGCAAGCATTGTGAGATGGGATCATAAGAACTTAAAACATGGGCATGAAAGACATAATCTTGATAGAAGAAACTTAGCAACCATGTTATAACATGAAAATGAACACAAACAAAAGATCATGAAAATGAAATAATGAAAGTCAAACGTGTGTTCAAATCATATGGAAAAACATACAAATGGTTTTCAGCTTGTCCCTTATGGAATAGCAAAACATAAATGCATAGGACACCTTCAAGTTTAAGAGGGTGACTAGATACAAATAATTTGAGAACAAGTGAAACCATAGTCATGAATCAATCAATGATAAACTTTGGGACAATGCACATTATACTCAAAATGACAACTATGCTCTCTTAGACGGTGCATAAAGGTAGAAGATGGAGACTCAACATAAAAGTAAAAGAAAGGCCCTTCGCAGAGGGAAGCAGTGATTAAACATGTGCTAGAGCTTTTCATTTGTAAAACAGAGAGATAAAACTTGAGTTTTGAGAGGTGGTTGTCTTTGTCAACGACTAGCAATGGGGTTCTTACTATCTTCCATACAAAAATGAAGCAAGTTTTTGAGAGAGAGAGATTGGCACTTTTGTGCTCTTTTATAAAGCTTGGCACTCCTCCCTACCTTTTTTCCTTTCTCAAACCATGGCTAACCGATTCCATCGGGTGCCCACCAACATTCACATTCCATGGAGGAGTGCCTTTTTTTCTTTCTTTTTTCTCCTTTTTTTTCTTTTTAGAATAAGAAAATATGGAAGATAGTAAATCCGACCACTACGTCCCCATGAGCTGAAAACACTGTCACAAAACGAGAAGTGTTTTGAAGGTTTTTTGAAAGGTAGCACATGAAAATTTACTTGGAATGGCTTACAAATACCATGCATAGAAATTTATAGTGGACACAATGGCAAACTTGGTTTTTAGGAGTTGGATGCACGAGTAGAGCTCATACTCAGTACAAAATAAGGGCTAGCAAAAGACTAGGAGTGACCAACAGGAGAGCAATAACGGCCATAATCATGCATAGCGACAAAACATCATTGAAAGAAGCATAAAGTGGTATCACAAGTCAAAAACCAAATGATCATAGAGGCTATATGCGACTTATTTTGTAGTCAACATGGTGTAAGCATGTGCCAAGTCAACCCAAATAAAGCATCAAAGGAGATAACCAAATAAATGCTTCCATATAATAAAAATAATGCATGATTTTTTTTAAAGGCTCATTAAGCAATCTCAGTTATTTGAGACAAGTCATGCTACAGCAAAACCACTAAGCATACTATCAAAAAGACATCAAGCATGACATGAAAAAGCCTAAGTCGCAGTCTACACAAGCTCCTTCTTGTACCACTTTTTTGCATAAAGCTTTTTCTCTTTTCCAACACCATTAAAACCTTTTTGAGGAAACTCTTTTGAGGAAAACCAAAATAGACCAGAGGTCCAAATACACCTTGATACAAAGATAAAATAAGATCTGAACGCAAATCAAGGTGAAAACGAAAACCAAAAGCAGTAGCAGAAAAAGAAGAACACTCGGTTTTTGATAAGAGTGAAAACTAGAGCGTTCTTGGCAAATGAAAAGCGAGTTCATCTCCTCAAAAAGAAACATGATGTGATCTAACCATTTATTACAGCAAACAAAACTAAACTAACTAAGAAAACTAAAACAACTGACGCTCCAAGAAAAACACATAGTGCATGAAGCAATAAAAATATAGTGTTTTGAAAGGTGACCTGATTTTTGCCGATGAAGAAGGGGTGCCTCGGGGGGCATCCCCAAGCTTTGATGCTTGTACTTCTTGGATATTTCTTGGGGTGATGCATGGGCATCCCCAAGCTTGAGCTTTTGTCCATTCTTCAACTCATCTCATCACTCTCCGATCCCTACACTTGAAAACTTCCTTCATACAAAACTAAACACAAATCTATTAGCAACATTAATTTAAGCATAACATAGAATCAACCCTTTTTGCTTCAGGTTTCAACCTAAAACCACCACATATTAAGTATATACTACTGTAGCAACTTCCCCAAAAGTTCCGTGATAAAAAGAACTCAAAAAGAAAGCGATAAAGCGGCAACACAAATATTGACAGAAATCTGTCAAAACAGAACAGCTGACAAAGGTCGAATTTTTGAGGGGTTTTCTGTTGCTCAAATCAAAAAGTGTTAAACTAATGAAAGTTTGGATATAACCTGGGGCATATGCACAAGAAATCGCAGGTCCAAAAGATATACAGAGAATTTTCACGAATTTTTATGGTGCAGCACCGAAAACTGTTTCAGGACAGCAACATCCCCAAATCTTACCTCACTCAAATTAGAGGCTTCTCTTGGCACAACAACGAAATAAAAAGGACAAGGAGCGGTTATTACAGTAGTAATAACTTCCAAGACTCAAATAAAAGAAAAATTACTGAAAAATAAACAATGGGTTATCTCCCAAGAGTGCTTTTCTTTAACGCCTTTGAGCTAGGCGCAGTAATTTGCAAAGATACTCATGTGGGCGCCATATAAGAGCTTAAGGCAAAGACGCCATATAGGAACTTAAAGCAATAGAGAGCATCAAAAAGCAGGTATGAAACATATTTAAATCTAAACCACTTCCTATGAAAAATAGTCTTGTAAAGAGACAAGTCATAAAAGCGCAAAGCAAAAAGCATAGGAAGGCAAAACAAGTACAACTTCAAGAATTGCAACATAAAGAGGGGAAACTCAATATTGTTGAGATCCATAAAACCATGTTTCCCTCTCTCATAATAACTTTCAGTATCATCATGAATAGAACTAATAATATAACTATCACATAAAGCATCCCTATCGTGAGCCACGTGCATAAAAGAATTAATACTCCCCACATGAACAATAGTAGTAGGAGCAGATTCAATAGAATAATTATTCTCATCACCATAATCATCAAAGACAAGAGGCATATTATAATCATAACTATTTTTCTCCTCAAAAGTAGGTGAATTGAAAACATTATACTCATCATCATAAACTAGAGGCTTAGTATCATCACAAGATAGAGAACTACTATGTCGCAAAGCATATTCATCAAACATATCATCATAAGAAGGAACATGGATAGCACTAATGGTACAACAATTATTAACCTTAGAATTGGTACCAAAAAGATTTTCAATATCAAAAGTAGAGTGCTTTTCCCAATCATGATCACTAACATAAGTAATAGGCATAGGAACATCATCCCAATCAGAATTATCATAATCTATAGCAGGATCATAACGCTTAGGGGAAGATACCATGTCCTCTCGCCTTTTACTCCTCTTCTTCTTCTTCTTCATACTCTTCTTACTCTCTCCTTTAGGAGGGAGAGACTTGAAGGGCATCTTCTCCACATATTCTCTAGGAGGGAAAGGCATCTTCTCCACATAATCTGGTTTGCTGACAGGAACAACAGAAGAAACTTTGGAGGATTCCTCCTCTCTATTAATAAGATCGAAACATCTATTAGTCCTGTCATAGCTTGGCAAAACATCATGTTTTATAAGATCTTGTAAGTAAGTATTTGCAAGGCAATCTTTGGCACAATAGAGACGACAACCATGAAGGGTGCTATTAATATCAACATCTCTCATATCAACCAAAGAAATCTTTCTAGATATCTCTTCACAATTCAAAAACAAAGTAAGCTCATCATACTGATTGAGAGTAATCTTATCATCACAATACAAATCTGCGGTACTTGTTCGGTTAATTGGGCATTGAAAATTAAAGTGACCCTTTTCACCGCAAAATTCACAAAGAAAAGGATAAAGCTCACAAACCCTTTCACCAAGCACATCTAGATCCTTGAGCCACATACTGGGGTCTTCATTTGCGTGGGTGATGCAATAATCTTCCTTGTTGTAACTCTGTTCACAAGGTCTATGTATTCCACAAAAATTAACATGCTTATAAGAAATAGGACTTTTAGAAGTTTGAGCATGTTCATTGCAATCATCAACAACAATATCACTTTCTATGCAAGTGTCCATAAAAGGTTCATGATACACGTCCCATTTCCTTTAGGAACATTCATATGGGAAGCAAAGGCTTTAAAGCAATCAACCATAATTAGAGGATCAAGAACATATTTAGCACTAAGCTCTTGAAAATCAGCAGTTTCAGCGAAAGACTTAATGCAATCAAACTCGTAATTCATACCTAATCCTTTACCTTTCTCGCTATCCCAACCTTCAATATTGTTTTGAATTGTTTCAAGCAGATCCCACTTGGTGTCAACATCCTTGCTTGTGAAAGACCCATCAAAGCATGCATCTAGATAGTCCTTGTAATATCCTAAAAGCCTTACATAAAAATTATTAATAACAATATTACGGGGAAGATCATGAATAGGACATTTGAGCATTAGTGACTTCAATCTTCCCCACGCTTGGGCAATGCTTTCTCCATCATGAGGCCAAAAATTGTATATTTGATTACGATCTTTATGAATCTCACTTGGAGGATAGAATTTAGAATAAAATAGAGGTACAATTTCCTCCCAGCCAATAGATGGACCATCCTTAAGCAGCCGATACCATTCCTCAGCTCTGCCTTTCAGTGATAAAGAAAATAGCTTCTTCTTAATTTGGTTCATCAAAATACCTGCACACTGGAACAACTCGCATAATTCATGTATAAAGAGCAAATGATCACTAGGATGGACAGTTCCATCTCCTAAATAGCAGTTATCCCTAACACGTTCAACAATCTTCGTAGGTATTTTAAAAGGATGAGGAGCACAAGCATCATTAGAAACATCACATATGGGAGATAAAATATCATCAGAGCAAACTTTCTCCACTAAAGCTGGGGGACTAAAAATATCATACTTAACAAAACCAGCTTCCCCAAGCTTAGACTTTTCTATAGCATTAGCATTAACGATATTCAAAGCATTCGTACTAATAACATTGCTATGCGAAATAAGCTCCAAAGGATTTTCAATTTTCTCTTCAAATCTAAAATCAGGAAAAAGACTAAAGAACTCTTTGTTTTCCATTAAGCCTAACTAGTGAAAATAAAAACAAGAAACAAAAAGATGTAATTGCAGAATCTAAAGGAAATAACTCCGAGCACTCACATAGGAGGATGCGAGTACCTTTTACCTTACCTCCCCGGCAACGGCGCCAGAAAAGAGCTTGATCTCTACGCATGCGTCTGTTCTTGTAGACAGTGCTGGGCCTCCAAGTGCAGAGGTTTGTAGAGCAGCATCAAGTTTCCCTTAAGTGGATCACCCAAGGTTTATCGAACTCAGGGAGGAAGAGGTCAAAGTTATCCCTCTCAAACAACCCTGCAATTATGATACAGAAAGTCTCTTGTGTCCCCAACACACCCAATACACTTGTCAGATGTATAGGTGCACTAGTTCGGCGAAGAGATAGTGAAATACAAGTAGTAGTGATGATTATAAGTAGCAAATGTGATTTGAAGTAAGTATCGCTGCGAGCAAACATGTAACAAAATAGTAAGTAAACGGTGTACAATGCTTGGAAAACAAGGCCTAGGGATCATACTTTCACTAGTGGACACACTCCCAACAATATAACATGAATGAACAAATAAACAACTTCTCTTCACTATGGTACTCTGAATTACTCTCCTATTGAATAACACTAATCATTGTGTAGTGGCTACAGAAGCACCCCTTAAATTTCATCAAGTACTTGACAAACACCGCTCATAGAGATATCCAAATCAAAGCACAACTCAAGATAGATATTATTGCAACTTAGACCAAGTACTAACACGGTGCACACACTGTCAACATTACACCATGAAAGGAGGAAAAGATCACTTCAATACTATCATAGCAATAATTATTCTCATAATCCATAAGAGATCACAATTGTAGCCTAGACCAAGTACCACCATGATGCACGCACTGTCACCGTTACACCATGGCAGGAGGAATAGATTACTTTAATAATACCACTAGAGTACACATAATATCTGAATAATAACATCTACTTGTTCAACATGATACAAAGCTCACGATCACATAAAAATCACATCATGGGAGAGAGAGGTGAACCACATAGCTACCGGTAGAGCCCTCTGCCCCGGGGATGAACTACTCCCTCCTCATCATAGGAGACAGCAAGGTTGATGGAGATGGCGGTGAGGTCGATGGAGACGGCGGAGACGGCGATGGAGACCGATGGAGATGGCTCCGGGGGCACTTCCCCATCCCGGCAGGGTGCCGAAACAGAGACTTCTGTCCCCCAAAATTTGTCGACGGTGGCAGCGGAGCTACGGAACTGTTTTAGAAATTTCGCCGACTCCTTTAGGGTTTTCCGTCTCGAGGCTTCTTATAGGCGAAGGGGCGTCGTCAGGGGGCAGCCAGGGGCTCCTCACGCTAGGGTGGCATGGCCAGGGCCTGGGCCGCGCCACCTATGTGTGAGGGCGGCCTCTGGCCCCCCTCTGGCTCTCTTTCGGTCTTCGGGAGGCTTCCGGGAAAAATAAGACTTCTGGAACTTGTTTCGTCCAATTCCGAGAATATTTCCTGTGTAGCTTTTCTGAAACACAAAAATAGCAAAAAACAGGGAACTGGCACTGTGGCATCTTGTCAATAGGTTAGTTCCGGAAAATGCATAAAAGTGCCACGAAGTGTAACGAAACACAAGGTAAATGGTGTAAAAACAGGCATGGAGCATCAAAAATTATAGATACGTTGGAGATGTATCATCGGACTGAAACATAGGATCAAGAGATATGCCGGCTAAGTAAGATTACCGTTGGGGCGAGGCGATCCCGGCTGTATGGTTCAAGCCCCTAGGAAAAGGTGGCCTCAGAGGACTTGCAGATATCTTTGATCCTCCGCAGGATGTCGGCTGGAGTCAGCTCGTGTGTAGAGTGCCGGGTGGGTTCCATGGGCCCGCTCATCTAGCAAATTTTATGTGACCGGCGCTGCAGAGGAGAGACGCGCTGGCTGATGAAGCAAGCCACTAAGTCTTGAGGGGTGAGGCCGGCATCCCGTAGCTCGCCCTTAACCCGGTGAAGGGCGTTAACCGGCATCACGGTGGTCTTCGGGTTATACGTCCAGTTCTTCATCGCCTAGGGTGGCTCGTCCACAAATGGCGGCAGGTTGAGCAGATCAACATCCGTGGTATTCTTGACGTAAAAGAAGCTCTTTTGCCACTTCTTGCAAGATTCAAGTAGCTCTACCTTGGGGAAGTCTGAGCCCTTCCGGGACATAATGGTGGCCGCCCCGCATTGGGTCATGGGGCGGTCCTTCTTCTCCTGAGCTGTCTCCAGTGGGTCGTCCTTGCTCTGGGGCGGTTCTTGGACAACTTGTTTCCGCAGTTGGAAGTACTTCGCCCAAGCTTGGGTGAAGGCCTCTATGTCGGCGAAGCCTTCACAGAAAGCGGCGAAGGCAGAAAGAATCATCACCGCGTTCACCGAGATATGATGAGGCTGCAAGTCGTAAGTGTCGAGGAAGTCCCAGAAGAAGTCTGACGCCGGCAGACCAAAGCCCCGCTCAAAGTGGGCAATGAATACGATGCGTTCGCCGGGTTCAGGTGCCGGCGCAGTCTCTCCCACCGGTAGCCGGCATGCAACGCCGTCCGGAACTCTTCTGGTGGTGGTGACCCAAGATATGTCGGCCGGAGTAACCTCCGACCCCTCCCAGCCGGAGCGTCCTTGGAGCTAGGCCGAGTTATCTTCCTCCGAAGCCGAGGTAGCCGTCATGCTCGATGAAGCCATCCTGGTGGCCGGGACAAGGCGTGAGAGCCGGAATCCCGTGATGTTAGTCCTATCAAGATCAGAGAAAAGGGGGAAGTTAGTCTCTCCGGCATACTACTCTCACAGAAGTTAGCAGGAAAAGAAGATCTATCAACGCAGTTAAAATCGGAAATAAACATGGAAATAAGTCCTACGGAGGAACATCTGTGAACCACCAGAGAACATCACTGGCAATGCTAATCAAGTCAATGAGATACTAAGTATGGAAACTACTGAAGATCTAAGCGGGCAATGTTACCAGCGCAAGGCTACAGAAAAGCATGAGAGAGGAAGAGCAGAGAAGGAAAAGCTTACCGGAGTTCGAGTGGCAGCGATGGAGCGGCGGCGAGCTTGCAGTCAAAGATCCAATCTCCCCCGGTGATGTCCAGAAGAGGAGCGGCGACGGCGGCGATGAAGGTGAAGATGCCGTACGTCGGCGAGCAGAGGCGCCGGCGTGCAGGAGGGCGACGACGGCGGAGCTCCTTCTCTGTTCCTCGGTCCGGCGGTGAAGCGCAAGAGACAAAGGAGCGGAGGAAGAAGATGATACTGTGGGGTAAAAAGGAGAAGTTTTACCCCCACCGCCCTATTTATACGACGCCAGGTAAGGGTCGTGGGGGTGGTAGTGCTCCACTACCCCGACCGTTTTTGCGGTAAGTCGCCACGTGGCGGCATGGAGTGGGGCGGCGGTTCTTGTAACCGTGCCACTAGGCAATGATGGTACGCAGTAAATGCACTGTGAACCGTCACATCGTGTGACCGTTCGTGGTGGCAGAGCAGTTGCAAGTTTCGATGCAAACTGTCAGACTTGACTTCTTGAGGAAGCATCATCTATGTGTCGGCGTAACTGTCCGGGGAATAAAGTTCCGTCCGGAATATCCCCGGGACCGGCCGGATTAACTTTTGGAGAAGAAAGAGGAGCCGGCATATAGTGTGATCGCCGGTGTATGATCAAGAGCCGGGATATAAGGAAACATATATCATGTTGAACCTACCAAGGCCCCTCAGTTAAGACTGGGGGACCTCGATAGCTTCGGGGACTAGTGTCAGGGGGATGACCCCCGGTAGGGTCAAGAGACTAGAAAGATACAAGGAATATGGTTGACTTTATGTTGGTTGACCAAGGTGGGGTCTGGCCGGAATATAAGATTGTTAGCCAGACCGGCATATAAGTGTATCCCGGCCGCTGTTCAGATATGCCGGTATAACCAGGATACTTGTTGAGGAGTGCCGGCATATGCATAGATATGCTGGTCTAACTTATTTGATATGATGTGCAGGAGCAGGGAGGCCGGATTACCCGACCTTCATACATCGTTGGTCCGGTATATAGGTCCAGGATATGGCCAACGGTCATATCCGGGATATATAAGTCAACCAAGGTGTCATGTCCCAACAATCAAGGAGAGATTCTGCCACGTATGGAGGGAGATCATGTTGACAGGGTGCACAGTGGTGGTTTACCTACCCTCACTGTGCACAAGTACAGCCCTTACCTCACTGAGGTAAGGTCACAGTCCAAGAAGTACAAGGTACAGGGATGTGGAGTCCCATCGAGAGCAATCAGGGGCAAAGTCAAGGGTCTTAGCCATCGTCAGCGTGTCCTGTTTGGAGTGTAGTTGGTGTCTCCTAGTCTCATGTGACCGTTGTAACCCTGGCCACCACTATATAAGGTGGCACAGGGAGCCCTAGTAAGGGGTTGGTCATTGAGTGTTCCTACACTTAGCAGTTTATCTTCCTCCTCTAGCAGAGAGCTTGGAAGGACCATTGTTGTGTACTCCATCAATCCAAATATATAACCAGTAGAGCAGGAGTAGGGGTGTTATCTCCTCACGAGAGCCCCGAACCTGGGTAGATCTGTGTCTCTTTCTGTCGTGCTTCTCAGCTCGTTCTCCTCCACCGAATCCTCCAGCATCTAGTTCGGCCCCCATTTAAGCCATCCCATGGCATATGTTGTTTCACCACGATGACACTGAATGCAAATCAAGGCGAAAACGAAAACCAAAAGCAGTAGCGGAAAAAGAAGAACACCCGGTGAAATTGTAAGAATGAAAAACGGAGTGTTCTTGGCAAATGAAAATGAGTACATCTCCTCCAAAGGAAATTTGTTAGGGTCCAACCATTTATTGCAGCAAACAAAACTAAGCTAACTAAGAAAACTAAATCAATTGACACTCCAAGAAAAACACATAGTGCATGAAGCAATAAAAATATAGTGTCTTGAAAGGTGACCTGATTTTTGCCGATGAAGAAGGGGTGCCTCGGGGGCATCCCCAAGCTTTGACACTTGTACTTCTTGGATATTTCTTGGGATGATGCATGGGCATCCCCAAGCTTGAGCTTTTGTCCATTCTTCAACTCATCTCATCATTCTCCAATCCTTACACTTGAAAACTTCCTTCATACAAAACTAAACACAAATCTATTAGCAATATTAGTGTAGCATAACATATAATCAACCTCTTTTTGCTTCAGGTTTCAACCCAAAACCACCACATTTATAGCAAATACTACTGTAGCAACTTCCCCAAAAGTTCCGTGATCAAAAGAACTCAAAAGAAAAGCGATAAAGTGGCAAACACAAATATTGGCAGAAATCTGTCAAAACAGAACAGCTGATAAAGGCCGAATTTTTTAGGGGTTTTCTGTTACTCAAATCAAAAAGTGTTCAACTAACGAAAGTTTGGATATAACCTGGGGCATATGCACAAGAAATCAAAGGTCCGAAAGATATACAGAGAATTTATATGAATTTTTACGGTGCAGCACCAAAAACAGTTTCAGGACAGCAACATCCCCAAATCTTTACCTCACTCGAATTAGAGGCTTCTCTTGGCACAAAAACGAAATAAACAAGATAAGGAGCGGTCATTACAGTAGTAATGACTTCCAAGACTCAAATAAAAGAAAAATTACTGAAAATAAAATATTGGGTTATCTCCCAAGAGTGCTTTTCTTTAACGCCTTTGAGCTAGGCGCAGAAAATTGCGAATCAAGTATTTTCAGAAGAAGCATTAAGATCAACTGCGGAAGTCTTGTCAATAAGGCATTGTATTTCATCCACATAAGTTTTAGAAGACCCTTTGTGATCACGCTTTGGTTCACTCAAATCACAAAAAAGATTTTTGGGACAGATCCAGTCAAAGTTATTTTCGAAAGCTTCACACAATCCCAAGAGCTTGCTAGGTATAGGTATTTCGGCTCCTTCATCGTTTGTTCTAATAACCTTTATAGGTGAACCGAGTTTATTAAAACGTTTAAGAACTTTTCTAGCTTCAATAACGACATCTTTAAATTCTAGGCGCAAGGCTTCCAAAATAAAAGCTTTCTTTTCAGGATCTTCAATTTCATGAAGCTTAAGGAACATGTATTGCGTAAAAGGATTAAGACTAGCAAACCTAGTTTCCAACATGTGAATTAAATAAGCAGAAGCAACTTCTATACTAGGAGCTAGCTCAACCAAAGATTTTTCCTCAACTTCCTTATGCATACTAATGTGATTAAAGAACTCCTCAATGTTACTTTTTCCAATAATTGAACCATTACCTACTGAGAGGTCCTCCAGAACGTACTTAGGGAACAACATGATGAACTAAAAGCAAAGAAATAACAACTACCAAGGATTCTAATTTTTTTTTGGGTTTTTGGTATAAAACGATGCAGGTAAAATAAATAAAGTAAAGCAAAACAATAACAAAGTAAAGGATGTGCGTGCGAAAACTCCCCTCGCAGAAGTCTTCCACTCTTCCCCGGCAACGGCGCCAGAAAAGAAGCTTGATGGTGCCAAGTTGATGAAGTAAATAACCGGCCAGTTGGGAACCCCAAGAGGAAGGTGTGATGAGTATAGCAGCTTGTTTTCCCTCAGTTAAGAAACCAAGGTTTATCGTTCAGGAGAAGAACAGACAATTACGACTGAAGGTGATGCTTGCTAGTTTGCGACAGCTTCAGACAATTTATATATGGCGCCTCGTCCAAGCTTTGCTTGCTAGCTGCAATGCAGAACCTACACACAACACAACCAAGTACTTTGTTCCCAACTTGCGATGAGGTTGTCAATCTCACCGGTTTGCTTGAAACAAAGGTTATGAGCGTATCGAGTGGAAAACAGTAGAGTATGCGAGTAAAGTAAACAGTGCGAGTAAAGTAAACAGGTGATAGCAATATGATGGAAATAGGACTGGGGTCCATAGTTCACTAGTGGTGTCTCTCCATAAGATAAATAACACATGCTGGGTAAACAAATTACAGTTGGGCAATTGATAGAATAAAGATAAACATGATATGTCAAGAAGATCACTACGAGATTTACTCTCGGCATTACAACAAAATACATAGACCGCCATCCAACTGCATCTATGACTAATAATCCACTTGTGGCGAATCAATCCGAGAACTCCACAAGTATTAAGTTGCGAACAACAGATAATTGCATTAAGCAAAGTGTGTAATGTAAACAAAGCATATGCCCTTGAGCATATGAATGTTGTTTTCTCCCTAGTAGCAACAGCACATCTACAACCTTAGAGGTTTCTGTCACTCCCCCAGGTTAAATAGAGGCATGAACCCACTATCGAGTATAAATACCCCCTCTTGGAGTCACTAGCAACTACTCGGCCAAGATAGCTACTAACAACGAAGAGCATGCAAGATCATAAACAACATAGAGATAACAAAAGATATATTTCAGTATAGCAACTCAATCATAACACCAATATTCATCGGATCCCAACAAACCAAACATGTAGAATTACATAACGGTGATCTCAATCATGTAGGGCAGCTCATGAGATCTAAACATGAAGCACATGGTGGAGAAGACAACCATCTAGCTACTGCTATGGACCCATAGTCCAAGGTAGACTACTCACTCATCACTCCGGAGGCAAGCATGGCGATGAAGAAAACCTCCGGTGGCGATTCCCCTCTCCGACAGGGTGCCGGGAAGAGCTTCTGGACCCTCCCGATCTTCGGGTCGATGGCGGCGGCGGATCACGATGTGGTCTAGAAAATTGATCGGGTACTTAGGTTTTTCCCGTCGGGGGGTCTTTATAGGCGAAGGGGCGATGTCAGAGGTGGAGCCAGGTGGCCTCACACCAGGGCGGCGCGAGCCAGGCCCTGGCCGCGCCGGCCTGGCGTGTGGGGCCCCTGTGGCTCCCCTCCTACTCTCCTCTGGATCTCTGAAAGTTCCCGGACAAAATAAGACTTTAGGAACTTGTTTTGTCCAATTCTGAGAATATTTCCTGTGTATCACTTCTGAAACACAAAAACAGCAGAAAACAGGGAACTGGCACTGTGGCAACTTGTTAGTAGGTTAGTTCCGAAAAATGCATAAAAGTGCCACTAAGTGTAACGAAATATTAGACAAATGGTGTAAAAACAAGCATGGAGCATCAAAAATTATAGATACGTTGGAGACGTATCACTTAGTAACACTCCAACAAGGGCGCCGTTTACGACACTTGTTGACTCGTCTTCAGCCAATAGCAACGCGGAACCTGCACACAACACAACCAAGTACTTTATTCCCAACTTGCGATGAGGTTGTCAATCTCACCGGTTTGCTTTAAATAAAGGGTATGAGCGTATCGAGTGCAAAGTGATAATAGTATGCGAGTAAAGTAAACAGTGCGAGTAAAGTAAACATGTGATAGCAATATGATGGAAATAGGACTGGGATCCACAGTTCACTAGTGGTGTCTCTCCATAAGATAAATAACACATGCTGGGTAAACAAATTACAGTTGGGCAATTGATAGAATAAAGATAAACATGATATGTCAAGAAGATCACTATGCGATTTACTCTGGGCATTACAACAAAATACATAGACCGCCATCCAACTGCATCTATGACTAATAATCAACTCATGGGGATATCATCCAAACACCCCATGAGTATTAAGTTGTGAACAACAGATAATTGCATTAAGCAAAGTGTGTAATGTAAACAAAGCATATGCCCTTGAGCATATGAATGTTGTTTTCTCCCTAGTAGCAACAGCACATCTACAACCTTAGGGATTTCTGTCACTCCCCCAGGTTAAATAGAGGAGATAGCTACTAACAACGGAGAGCATGCAAGATCATAAACAACATAGAGATAACAAAAGATATATTTCAGTATAGCAAATCAATCATAACACCAATATTCATCGAATCCCAACAAACCAAACATGTAGAATTACATAATGGTGATCTCAATCATGTAGGGCAGCTCATGAGATCTAAACATGACGCACATGGTGGAGGAGACAACCATCTAGTTACTGCTATGGACCCATAGTCCAAGGTAGACTACTCACTCATCGCTCCGGAGGCAAGCATGGCGATGAAGAAGACCTCCGGTGGCGATTCCCCTCTCCGGCAGGGTGTCGGGAAGAGCTTCTGGACCCTCCCGATCTTCGGGTCGACGGCGGCGGCGGATCGCGATGTGTTCTGGAAAATGGATCGGGTACTTAGGTTTTTTCCGTCGGGGGGTCTTTATAGGCGAAGGGGCATCGTTAGAAGTGGCCCGAGGTGCCCTCACACATAGGGGGCGCGGCCAGGGGCTGAGCCATGCTGCCCTGGTGTGTGGGGCCCTCGTGGCCCCCCTCCAACTCCTCTTCGGATCTCTGGAAGCTTCCGGGAAAAATAAGACTTCAGGAACTTGTTTCGTCCAATTCTGAGAATATTTCCCGTGTATCACTTCTGAAACACAAAAACAGCAGAAAATAGGGAACTGACACTATGGCGACTTGTTAATAGGTTAGATCCGGAAAATGCATAAAAGTGCCACGAAGTGTAACGAAACAGTAGGCAAATGGTGTAAAAACAAGCATGGAGCATCAAAAATTATAGATACGTTGGAGACGTATCAATCGCCACAGTGCCAGTTCCCTGTTTTCTGCCCTTTTTGTGTTTCAGAAGTGCTACACAGGAAATATTCTCGGAAGTGGATGAAACAAGTTCCTGAAGTCTTATTTTTCCCAGAAGCTTCCAGAGATCCGAAGAGGAGTTGGAGGGGGCCACGAGGGCCCCACACACTAGGGCGGCGCGGCCCAGGCCCTGGCCGTGCCCCCTATGTGTGAGGGCACCTCGGGCCACCTCTGACGATGCCCCTTCGCCTATAAAGACCCCCCGACGGAAAAAACCTAAGGACCCGATCAATTTTCTAGAACACATCGCGATCCGCCGCCGTCGTCGACCCGAAGATCGGGAGGGTCCAGAAGCTCTTCCCGGCACCCTGCTGGAGAGGGGAATCGCCACCGGAGGTCTTCTTCATCGCCATGCTTGCCTCTGGAGCGATGAGTGAGTAGTCTACCTTGGACTATGGGTCCATAGCAGTAGCTAGATGGTTGTCTCCTCCACCATGTGCTTCATGTTTAGATCTCATGAGCTACCCTACATGATTGAGATCACCGTTATGTAATTCTACATATTTGGTTTGTTGGGATCTGATGAATATTGGTGTTATGATTGAGTTGCTATACTAAAATTTATCTTATGTTATCTCTATGTTGTTTATGATCTTGCATGCTCTCCGTTGTTAGTAGCTATCTTGGCCGAGTAGTTGCTAGTGACTCCAAGAGGGGGTATTTATGCTTGATAGTGGGTTCATGCCTCTATTTAATCTGGGGGAGTGACAGAAACCTCTAAGATTGTAGATGTGCTTTTGCTACTAGGGAGAAAACAACATTCATATGCTCGAGGGCATATGCTTTGTTTACATTACACACTTTGCTTAAAGCAATTGTCTGTTGTTCGCAACTTAATACTCATGGGGTGTTTGGATGATATCCCCGCGAGTGGTTTATTAGTCATAGATGCAGTTGGATGGCGGTCTATGTATTTTGTTGTAATGCCCAGAGTAAATCGCATAGTGATCTTCTTGACATATCACGTTTATCTTTATTCTATCAATTGCCCAACTGTAATTTGTTTACCCAGCATGTGTTATTTATCTTTTGGAGAGACACCACTAGTGAACTGTGGACCCCGGTCCTATTTCCATCATATTGCTATCACCTGTTTACTTTACTCGCATACTATTATCACTTTCCACTCGATACGCTCATACCCTTTGTTTCAAGCAAACCGGTGAGATTGACAACCTCATCGCAAGTTGGGAACAAAGTATTTGGTTGTGTTGTGTGCAGGTTCCACGTTGCTGCTCGCAAAGCAAAGCTTGGACGAGGCGCCATATATAAATTGTCTGGAGCTGTCGTAAAGCTTGCAAGCATCACCTTCAGTCGTATTGTCTGCTCTTCTCCTGATCGACATACCTTGGTTTCTTAATTGAGGGAAAGCTTGCTGCTATATTCATCAAAACCTTCGCTTGGGTTCACCAACAAACTAGCAATTAGTGCTATTCTCGGACAGTGCGTAGATAAGAAGTTAAATGTTATTCATTATGCTAGTAAGACTCTTGATGCTGCTCGGAAGAATTATGCTACCACTGAGAAAGAGTTTCTAGCTGTTGTTTTTGCATGTGATAAGTTTAGACCTTACATTGTTGATTCTAAAGTTCTATTCATACTGATCACAATGCTATTAGATATCTTATGTCAAAGAAGGATGCTAAGCCTAGGCTTATTAGATGGGTGTTGCTTTTACAAGAGTTTGATTTGCATATTGTAGATAGGAAAGGTGCTAAAAATCCTGTTGCTGATAATTTATCTAGATTGGAAAACATTTCTTTTGATGCTATTCTTGTTAATGATAGTTTTCCAAATGAATAGTTGGCTTCGATAAATATAACTTCGCGAGAGAATCCTTGGTATGCTCATTATGCTAACTTTATTGTTTCCAAGTATTTGCCTCCAACCTTTACAGCTCAGAAAAGAAGAAAATTCTTTTATGACTTGAGGCATTACTTTTGGGATGACCCACACTTATATAAAGAAGGAGTTGATGGTATTATGCGAAGATGTGTTCTAGAATATGAGCAACAAGAAATATTAAGAAAATTCCATGGTAGTACTTATGGAGGACATCATGCTGAGATAGAACTGCACAAGAGGTTCTACAATCAGGTTTTTATTGGCCAACCCTTTTTAAAGATGCTAGAAGATATGTTTTATCCTGTGATGAATGTCAAAGAGTTGGTAATATTTCTAGCTGTAATGAAATGCCTATGAATTACACTCTTGTTATTGAACTATTTGATTGTTGGGGATTTGACTTTATGGGTCCTTTTCCTCCTTCAAAAGGTTATACTCATATACTTGTTGTTGTTGATTATGTTACCAAGTGGGTAGAAGCCATACCTACAAAGAGTGCCGATGGCGAGACCTCGTTAAAAATGCTTAAGGATGTTATTTTTCCTAGGTTTGGTGTACCTAGGTATCTTATGAATGACGGAGGTTCTCATTTTATTCACGGTGGTTTTAGAAAAACTCTTGCTAGATATGACGTTAACCATAGAATTGCTTCTGCTTATCATCCCCAAACTAGTGGGCAGGTAGAGCTTTCAAATAGAGAGATCAAGTCTACCTTGCAAAGAAGACTGTAAATAGATCTAGGAAAAACTAGGCTAGCAAGTTAAACGATGCTTTATGGGCTTATAAAATTGCTTATAAGAACCCCATGGGCATGTCCCCTTACAAGATGGTTTACGGAAAAGCATGTCACTTGCCCTTAGAATTAGAACACAAAGCTTTTTGGGCAGTGAAAGAGCTTAATAGGGATTTTAAACTCGCCGGTAAGAAAAGGTTGTTAGATTTGAGTTCTTTAGATGAGTGGAGAAACGAAGCTTACGAGAATGCCAGACTTTTCAAAGAGAAAGTCAAACAATGGCATGATAAGAGAATTATTAAGAGAGAATTTCATGTTGGTGAGAAAGTTCTATTGTATAGGTCTCGTCTTAGATTTTTTGCAGGAAAATTACTCTCAAAATGGGAAGGACCCTATGTTATTGAAGAGGTGTACCGCTCTGGTGCGATAAAGATTGCTTCACTAAAAGATAACGCTACACAAGTGGTGGATGGGCAAAGACTCAAACATTATATTGCTGGAGATTCATATAATGAAGATGTTGATGTTATTCAAACAGTGACTCCGGAAGAATTCATCCAGGACAATATGCAGGAACCTGCAGAGTTTGTTTTCGAATAGGTAACAGTTCTAGTCAGATAAGGTTTGCGTTAAACTTTTTCAGTAATATTTTTTATTGTTTTTGCTAAATATGAAAAATCACGAGATGAAAATGGGCAGGAGACGGAGTCCGGTGGCTCCTCACCACCAGGGGGCACGGGCCCACTCCAGGCCGCGCCGCCCTATGGTGAGACCACCTCGGAGCTTGTTTCCATCCCGGTTTCCTCCTGTGATTTCGTTTCGATGTTTAATTTTCACCTATATAACCCCCCAGATTGCCTGAGGTCTGTATATCATTTTCTTGTTGTGTTTTCGTTTCAATTTGTTTTTGTCAGGAGTTGATCTCAGTTTTGGGAGCACCATGGCTCCTTCAAGTGACGATAAGGGCAAAAAGCCTATGGAAGAGGATCACCAAGACCGCAAGCTGAAGAAGAACATGTGGCTGGAGGATCGAGGGCAAGAGACCCTACTTTTGTAGGATCAATGAACACTGGACGTGCCTTTTCTCATAATATGCAGGGACCAACACTACCAGTCTTGGATCTAAACTTCATGCCGGTGATAAAAGAGGGGCTTCTGGTCACTGACGAGCTTTGTGCCCAGTACCGAGTTTTGGAGAGGGAGATACAGATACTTCAAGAAGAGAATCTCATGCTTCGTAGGATGTTGGAACTTCTCCTTGTTCCAAGGATGATCTTACCACCACTGCCAAAGGAGTAATTTGTCATTGGTATAGGCATCCCCTTGGTTTGTTCCAAGCTTGGGGGAGTGCCGCGGTATCACATCATTATGTTTTACTCATTTACTTTTCAAGTAGAGTCATATCATGAATAGAGAAGTTATCTTATAGAATAGTTTATAGTGTGGAAGTATCCTCCTTAGTTGGTTATCTATGTATCCCTTGGTGTGAGTTGCGGTAATGAAATATAAATGAGAAGTTTTATCATTTACTTTCCACACACTTTATTTTAGTTTGCAATGTTTCTTATATGATTAGTCTTGTTGATTAGTATTGGTATCACTTTGGGAGCATGAGTAAATTTAGTTGGTTTTGGCAAACTTAGCTTGGTCAGTAGCAACATTACCTTGAGGTTTGAGTAGAAAAAGAAAGAAGTGCTAGTAGCTACATCACTTCAGCTTTCCTTCATATTTGGCTCATAAGCAATAGTATTCTCAAGTTAAATCGTTGTATTTTCAAGGAAGTTTGCATGATTGTTCCTATTATATATATGTTTGTTTGTTTCATGCAACTCTTATGCTTGCTACCCAGCCTTGCTAGCCAAAAACTTGTACTGAGAGGGAATACTTCTCGTGCATCCAACTCCCAAAAACCAAGTTACTTCCAAAGAGTCCACTATAAATTCCTATGCAAGGTATTTCAAGCCGTTCCAAGTAAATTTCCATGTGCTACCTTTCAAAAACCATCAAATACTTCTCATTTTGTGCCACTATTTTTAGCTCATGAGGACGTAGTGGATGGGTTTGTTATCTTCCATACTAAATTAAGTACCCCTCGACTAGGCAGCTTCATCTGCTCGTCATTAATTTTGCAAGAGAGCTGGTCAGACCATTGTAATTTAAAATTAAAAAGAGAAAGAAAAGGGAAAGGCACTCCTCCATGGTATGTGAAAGTTGGTGGGCACCCGATGGAATCGGTTAGCCATGGTTTGAGAAATGAAAAGGTGGGGATGAGTGCCAAGCTATAAAAGAGCACCAATGTGCCAATTATTCAACATCTCGGAACCGCTCTCACTTGTTTAGTATGGAAGATATCAAGAACTCCGTTGCTAGTCGTTGACAAAAGCAACCACCTCTCAAAATAACTTTTACCTCTATTTTACAAATGAAAAGCTCTAGCACATGTTTAATCACTGCTTCCCTCTGCGAAGGGCCTGTCTTTTACTTTTATGTTGAGTCAACCTATTCCCTTCTATCTCAAGCAAGCATTTGAGTTGTTATGTTTCACTCATCCATATGTTGATCTGTTCAATCATGTTTACTATCTTCATTTGTTTAGTATAATGCTTTTATCTAAAGGAATATATCTTTGAAATCTTTCTATGACTGCAAAGATTTTGTTTTGTTGAGCATATGGTTTTTGCTATATTAGCTTTGTTGTAAAAGGCTCTGTTCAAAAAAATAAGTATAGTTTCTTCATTGTTCTCTGACCAAGAACTTAGGTTTGCCATCACCAATTATAATTTACCTTATGCATCTTTATTTGTGATTCTCTTTTACTTATTGCAAGTCTATATCATATAAAGGGAAGTTGTTGTCTATTATGTGATGTTTCTTGTCCGTATTTTGATTATCGACACTTCACTCCATAAACCTGTGGTCATGTTTATCGAGTTCAGTTTTCGCTTGGGGACAAGCGATGTCTAAGCTTGGGGGGGTTGATACGTCCATTTTGCATCACTATTTTGTATCATAATTTACTATTATTCATTGATATATTTCACATTTAGAGATGATATTTATGTTGTTTCCTCTGTTTTTACATGTTTGATGATCATTGGAGGATTTGCTGCCGGAGTCAGGATTCTGCTGGAAAAAGGACCGTCAAGACACCATGTTTCGGAAGATCAGGAAATTCCAGAAAAATACCAGAAAATTATATTTTGCCAGAAGACTGAAAAATCCAGAAGGAGGAGGCGAGAGGAGTCACAGGGCAGGCTCACACACACAGGGGGCATGGGCCCACCCCTAGCTGCATCGGCCTGTTGTGAGGCCACCCTGGCCCACTACTGCCATCGCCCCTTCACGTATTTCATCGTCCCCGAAAAACCTAAGTCAAGGGGGGGCTCAGAGATAGACACCACCACCTCTGCGGGGCGGAAAACACCAGAGAGAGAAAAGCTCTCTGGCAGGTAGAAATCTGCCGGGGAAATTCCTTCCCAGAGAGGGGAGATCGTCGCCATCATCATCATCATCGCGCCGGACTTCATCGGGATCATCCTCATCACCAGCACCATCATCTCCACCATCACCACACCGTCTTGCTGTAACATCTTGAGTTGAATCTTGTCAAATTCTTAGGGGAAACTTTCCCGGTGTTGATTACTCTTGTGGTTGATGCTATTGAGTGGAACCATTGAATTAAGGTTTATGTTCAGATTGTTATTTACCATTATTTCCCCTCTGATTATGATCCATATGATGTCTTGTGAGTTGTTCGTTTAGTTCTTGAGGACATGGGAGAAGTCAAGATGTTAGTAGTGGAATTATGTTGAGTAATATTTAATGGTTTGATATTTATTTGTTGTGGTGCTATTTCACTAGTGGTGTCATGTGAACGTCGACTACATGATACTTCATCATTTATGGGCCTAGTGAGATGCATTGTGTATTTGGCTACCAATTGTGGGGTTGCTAGAGTGACAGAAACCTAAACCTCTGTTGGGAAACCATTGCACCAGGGAGCGTAGGATCTTAGAGTTTAAGGCAGTGGTTAGATTTATCTTAATTACTTTGTTGTAGTTGCGGATGCTTGCAAGGGGTATAATCACAAGTGTGTATTTATCCTAGTAAGGTTAGTGTGCTAGCACAAGTTCACCCCCATAACACTTATCAAACCAATAAAGATTATTTAGCGGTATGAAGCGAAAGCACTTGACAGAAACTCCTGTGTGTCCTCGAGAATGTTTGGTCATCATAAGTTACACAACTGGCTTGTCCTTTGCTCTAGAAAGGATTGGGCCACTCGCTGCAGTTATTATTACTGACTTTTATTTACTCGTACTTTATTTACTTGCATTACCAAATACCCCTGAAAACCCGTTTGCTACTATTTACAGTGAATCCTTGATCAAAACCACTTGTCAACACCTTCTGCTCCTCATTGGGTTCGACACTCTTATTTATCGAAAGTACTATGATACACCCCCTATACTTATGGGTCATTATTGGTGCGCGAACCTCGCGGCGCTCTCGTCAACAACAACGCTCCTCTTCTAGAGACACCGCAGACATCAGCGGCTAGGGCGGCAGCTGGGGTTGCCCCAGTTTTCCTCACGTCACCCATTTCACCCTCGGAGCAGGAGGAGGTATGTTTTCGTGCACCGCGACACAATTTTCCCAAGTTCCATGGAGAGACACCACTTTTCTGGGTCAATCAGTGCCTCACATATTTCTATATGTTTCGCATTCCTCATTTTCAATGGGTGAGCATGTCTTCAATGTACATGGAGGGCAATGCGGCTGACGAGGGTTAACTTGGCAAATGTCCTAGATGAAGGACTTAGGATCGGGGGAAGAGGGCGTCAGATGAACTCAAAGGTAAAGGTTAGTCGAAATAGGTGTATATCGAAAGTAAACGTGGGTGTTCAACCTGGCTTGCTTTCAATCTGCCCTACACCGTCCCCTCCTGGCCCCTATATATAGATGGCCAGGTCTCGAGGATCGGGTAGGGTCCGATACATATTTACAATATCGACATATGGTAAGAACTCGTATTCGACTATCATTACAATTGGGCCTAGCTTAACGGGCCTCAGGGGTACTCAACTAACGAGATCTATTAACTATACCCTTGTCAGTAGCCCCAGAGATTCTTCCAGAATAGCAGATTTGGGTTGAATCTCTAATCTTCAAATCTTCGACTTGATCAATTTCTTTGATTTCTTTATATCTTCCAATCTTCGACTTGGTCTTTCGACTTACTTTTATGATATTTTTTCACAAGGGGTTTTGATGAACAAGCCTGACAACTCTGACGGATCAAGAGGTCAGTTAACTGCCAGAACAGATACTTGTCACCTACTTCAAATTCAATCCCCTTGGATTTGAATTCGGGATACCGGTCAAACCCATTCTTTTGCCGCATTTAGGGCTTATAAAGAATGAATCCCAGTGATTCTCAGGGTACCTAGTGCGTCCACCAGGATTTTCTTCGCGTCGTAGACACGGATACATACCAGCAGAGCGCATCCATGTGCGTATACCAGGCCACACAGGACGGATCCCGGGGTCTTACCTTCATGACAGGTCACGTCATTCGAGTTGCGTTGCGATAATATAACTCGAGAATCTTATGTCGCAGTCAAATTTTGACTGAAAATATTCGGGTTTCAACAACCATAAAACTCGCTCCCGATGGGAGTAATATTTCTGCACTTCTCATACTCTAATGCTTGCCAAGAAATATCGTTGGGTGCGCGCTCAGCGCTTTCGATGGGAGTAGCCCCCGAGGCTATAGTCGAAAAAGACTTTTTCGAGTATAGGCTCAAAATATAGTGTGGTCCATCATACTTCAACTCGAGATACTTTAATAACATCTTGTCATCGAATACGCGTCCACCACTCCAGTAAAGAGTTGCATTCAATATCTTTGATAGTAGTAGCCCCCAAGGCTATAATCAAAAATCCTTCACATATAATCTTGTCTATAAATTTTGCACTTGTCGGCGCCATCCTTCTTCTTTCTTATATCATCTTCTTTATGACATCAATGAATACGTCACTCTGTATGAGTGCGAACCATTTTATGGGCAGCACTGTAATTTTTGCGATTTTTGACCGTTAGTGGGCTGCCGTTTCCACTCCTTGCGCCACGTCGCAGCCCATGATCCTTCTCCCAGAAGGTATGTAAGGGGCGTAGTGGGGGATTTTACTGTTTACCAGCTCGTTCCCTCCGCCGCCTCCATTGCTGATCTCTTCCTCCTCTCGCACATAGCCCCCAAGCGCACCGCATTTAGATGCGCGTGAAACACCTAGCCACCAAGAACACCATGGCCAAGACTTCTTCTGCCACCAGCTGGGTGCGCTCTGCCATCACAAAGAAGGAGGTGGAGAAAGCCAAGGCGAACGGCCTCATCTCCGCCCAGGATTCCATCAAGTTTCCAAGCATTGAGCGGATCCCGGAGCCCCCGAGCGGTTATCGGGTAATGTTCCTTGCCTTCCTCCTCCGCGGCCTTTCTCTTCCTGCCCACGAGTTTCTCCGTGGGCTTCTCTTTGTCTACGGTGTGCAGCTCCACCAGCTCACACCGAATTCCCTTCTCCACATTGCTTGTGTCGTGACTCTCCGCGAGTCATTCTTGGGCATTAAGCCCCACTTTCTTCTCTGGAGGTCAATCTTTCGGCTTCACCCTAATGTTGCTCTGGCTAGAAAGCCTGAATTGGGCGGAGCCGTTATCTCTGTGCGCCCTGAGGCGCAGTACCTCGAATTTTCCTTTGCTGCATCTGTCCAGGGGTGTCCAAGATCGCAAAGCCTCTCCTGAAGACCAATATGGTCTAGCCCCTTTTGAAGCATCCAAGGAAGTGAAGAAGTTGGCATCATGGGATGCGCTTCCTTCAGATGCGGAAGTTCAACAAGTTCTTCCTCTTCTCTCTCGTATTCAAGCTCTGAAAGGAGGCCAAGGAGGAGCTTTGTCGGGTATCCAACTCATGGCGTTCTTTGTGCAACGTCGAGTTCAACCCCTGCAGCACCGCCTCACCAAGCTCTGGAATTACTCTGGCTTGGAAGATCCTACTCGCGTCTCTGAAGATTTGATAGAGAAAAAAGATGTCGACAAGCGAGTTAGGAGCCTCACCAAGCTCACCAAGGATCATGCGGTTGCTGACTTGACTGCTGACTACTTCGACTCCGTGCACCCTCTGCCCGAGGTATGTATCTTTATGTTCACTTGTTGTCGAATTTTGTTTGCTTCGACTTACATTATTCTTTGCCTTTGTACTCTGCTGACTTATTTATATGCAGGGTCACCAATTTGTTGTTTCGCACCCTCCTCTTCCAGAGGCAGGGCCCCTTCCGGCTGATCTGGCCTCATCTGTATCTGAAGCCCCCGAGGCTGACGAGAATCAGGACAGAGATGATGCTGAAGAATCGGAAGAGGAAACTAGCTCGTCGACATCGCCTCCCCCCGTGCTAGCTAAAGATGCTGGTGTCAACAAGAAAAGGAAGCGAGTCGAAGAATTTGCTTCTTCGAGTTCTGCAGCGGCTGATAAGGCCTCTGTTCCTACAGGAGATATGGAGTACTTCGACCTCCTGGCATCGTAAGTGCTTTATTCGAGTTCTTCAATTGCACCTCTCTTGCCTTGTTTCTTTCATGTTATACATAACTTATTTTCTTCGTGTAGAGATGACGAAGAGCCGCCAAAAGTTGCTACAGCTACTCCTTCAATTCCCCCTGCAGTTGATGATGAGCCCCCTGCCCAAGAAATTGAGCCTAGGGTTACCAGGGCCTCTGTCAAGAAGGTTCCTGCGCCCCAAAACCTCAAGCGCTTGAAGAAGGCCAAAGAACCCGATGTCTCTCTGGAAGCCCATGAATCCTCGGCTTCCCCCCATGTTGTGAGCAATTTTTCCTGACTTGTTTCCCTTGCATACACTTGTGCTCTTACATGCTCTTTCTCTCAGGCATTATTGAAGAGATTCGTCGCCTTGGGCACCGAATGTGCTGAGTACCTAAAGGTTGCGAAAGATTCCGAAGGTATGTTCTATATCCAGTCATGATTTTTCCTCCATGCTTATCTTTTGCTGTTTATCTGACTTCCTTTCTTCTTCTACTGTAGCTGCTCTAGCAACAGCCAATGCCCGAATTGCGTCATTAGAGGCTGAGCTTAGTGCCTCATAGAAGGCCTATGATATTGCGGCCACTGCCAAAGCAAGCGCTGAGAAGTCGCAGAAATCAGCGCTTGGTAAGGCGAAGAAAGCTGAAAAAGCTTTGGCCGATGCCAACAAGGAGCAAGCTCAGCGAGAAGAAGCCGTGATAGAGCGTCTTCGCACAATGTCTGTTGCTGCTGAAGGTAAATACTTCGCCTTGTCTCTTATTTCGACTCCTATTGCCTTGTTATACTTGCTGATACGTTTCTTTCCTTTTTTCCTTTGTCCTCCTTTGCTGTGCAGGATTTACCGGGGTATCTTCGTCGTCTTTACAACCGGGCGATGATCCTCTGTTGACCGCGGTTAACCTACTCGAGGCAAACTGGATATCTATCCAGGAGACTTTTGAGTTGGTTAGCCGCGTTCTGTCGCGGTTGTTCGTCGGGTTGTGGCCGAAGAAGAAGGCGGAAGTTCCGAAGGACAACTTGGAGAAACTTGCCAAGGCCTTTGACACAACTGAAGACCCCACCCTCCAGCTGAAGGGGATCTCTCTGAAGCGTGGCGATGAGGGTGCTATTGCACTTTCTTTTGCGCATGGCGCGGACTTCGACTGGGAGAAGGTGAGCTCTCCCCATGGCCGCACCCGCGATGAGATGAAGGTTTTCTTCGAGAAGACGAAGAAGTTGGCGCCTGCACTGGCGGTGATTATTTCTCCTTCTGCAGCCTCCACGGCATCTACTGCGCCGGCCCCAACGACGGAAGAGCCTGCACCTCCGTCGACTTCTGGGGATGGATTTGTCATGCCCTCTTCTGCCATGGAGCAAAATGCTGAGGTGGCATAGACTTCGGCTCCTTTGTAGCTTTCAATTTCTTCTTTTGGATGTAAAAACTTCTAGTCGCGTGCAACCCGAGAACTTTAGTCAAAGGGTTTTGCACTTATGTAAATATGTTTCTCTCTTATGAAGTCTTGTGCTACCTCTCTGAAATGTTTCTCCTTTCTTCTCTTTGACTTCCAGTCGATGCACATCAATGATCATTTGGTTTGCGGGCCTGCTCCTTCCTCTGCCCGTACGTTCGGCTCGGAGATTTCGTTGCCTCCTAGTCGATGTAGTCAATGCGCAGAGTACTCTTCGAGGATTTCTGATCTTGAGGCTGGCTTGACTTTAGCCAAACGCCAAGCTCAGATGTCATTTGATAAAGCTAGCAAAACTTCTAATTTGACGAAGCAGGTATCTATTCTTGATGATAAGGTGTCCAGCTTGACGGCAAAGATTTTGCATCACGAGGAATGCAATTCTTTTCTCCTTGGCATTATCGAATCCGCCTGTGAGATGTTGCGATGTAAGTTTCCTTTCGACTTATCTTTTTCTCTTTTTGTTCCACTGCTGCTTTTATGATATCCTTTGCCCTCATAGGCACTTGTTTAGATTTCGCTGCTGAAGATCGTCGGGTTACCGAGCGAAATGTGGCCCTAGAGAAAATGTCCGCGGGTGTTGAAAATTTGTGGTCTGATCCTCGACGCCGGAGTGCTGTTGTATTGCTTCAGGACCGTGCCCAGCACATTGGCGAAGCGGTGGATGGCTGCAGAAGATCTCTCGTAACTATGCACTCGATTATGCTTCCTCGTAATCCTCTGTCTGCGACTTTCCCACTACTTCTTGATACTTTTAGATCCAGCCAGCGAATTCATCGATTGATAGAACTGAACTTAGTGGCAGGTGCCAATTTTGCTCTTGGGTGGATACGCAAGTGGCAACCAAGACTCAATTATAGTTCTATGTCGCTGAGCTACCCTCCAGGTGGAGCTAGCCTTCGAGTACACTTGGAGAGTACCTTGCAGCCTGCCCGACGAATTATAGCCAGGCTATTGCAAGAAGATGCCGCGTTTTTCCGCGAGTTTCGACCCTTTGGGTGTAGATGATTCTGACAACCCGATGTTGTAATACTTATGTGAAACGCGAGAATTTCTTATTTCACGACTGTATGTCTGAAATATATTTTCAGAGCATTTTTGTATGATTTTTGCGCTTGCCGCATTTTTCCTTTGGAAGACTCGTAGACTCGAATATGAGGAACGTTTTGTCTTTATTATACTTGTAATGTAAGATACATAGGGTGACCCAAGAGATCCGGCCTATGACCTATGTTCTGGATCTAGAGGGCATTGCCCCTGGTATAACTCGTGGCTTTTACAGCCTTATTCTTCTACTCTACTTTATTGTTCTTTGATGCTTATGCCATCATGGATTTCTCTTCTTCTCATGTATCTTTGTCTTCTCCTGATGCTCCTACTCGTGGTTTCTTCATCTTGGGCTCTGCAACGCGTCCTTCGAGTAGCTTGACACCTTCTGTAGTCGTGTTTTTCACCTTTTCTGCATGGTTGGCTATCATGCCAAAGTTTTGCGCCATCTTGCGGAACTCCCTGTCGCAGAGATCTGAGACTTCAAAACTTCCTTTTACTGTAATTATTCCTCTTGGTCCTGGCATTTTGAGTACCAGATATGTATAGTGAGGCACTGCCATGAATCGCGAAAACGCGGGTCGCCCGAGGATCGCATGATACTGAGATGGCCAATCCATGATTTCGAAGTCCAATTTTTCTCTCCTGTAGTTTTGTCGGTTGCCGAAGCAAACATTGAGAGCTATTCGACCCAGTGGGTAATTGGCACTTCCTGGTACAATTCCGTGGAAGGAACAATCCGTTGGTTTCAGGAACTCTAGTGATATATGCATTGCTCTGAGTGTTTTTGCGTATATCAGGTTAATTTCACTTCCTGCATCCATGAATATTCTATCGACATCATACGCGCCAATTTGAGCTTTAAGTACCAAAGGCGCGTTTCCTGGCCGAGGTACTGTTATAGGGTGGTCTTCTCTGTTGAACTCGATTGGTTGTTCTGACCAATGCAGATACTCCGTTGCAGCTGGAGGTGAGATAACTGCTAAGTTGACTTGTCGAGTGATACTCTTTTCTTCTTTGTTCGACTTGGGCACAGGTTGTATCATTGCTGTGATGTGTCCTTTTGATGGAACGCACCCTTCGTCGTCGTCGTGCCCCTGGTTTTGTTGGTCTTGTCCTTGAGGAGCTTCGTTGTTTCCTTGTTGTTTTGTCGGAGGATTGTTGCTTCCTTCAAATCCTTGTCGCCTTGCTTCGGTTTGCTTGTTTAGTGCTGCCTCTTGTAGTTTTAAGAATGTTGTGCAATCTTTCATTGCGTGCCTTGATACTCGCTTCCCATTGACGAACGCTGAGTGTATATGACAAGGTCCGTTGAGCATATCTTCTGGCGATGGGTTGTACTCACTGGGTTCTCTCGTGGGAAACTTTTTGTAGTCCTCTTTCCCGTAGCTTCGATATCCCGAGCTTCGGCGATCACTTCCTTGATAGCTGTTGTCTTTGTATCCTGCGGCGACTTGGCTATGGGAGCCATAGTTGTCGTAATTTCGGGACCGTCTCCTTTGACTTCCATATCTGTTTCTTCTATCGTCCTCTAGGGATCGCGTCCGCTTGTTGTTGCATGCGTCTTCTCCATCTGCAAATCTGTTTGCTATGTCCATGAGGTCTGACACTGTTTTCGGCTTGATTCTGCCCATCTCTTCGACTAGGTCTCTTCGCCTTAATCCAATGATGAACGCATCTATTGCTCTTTCGTCTGAAACTTTGACTGCTGAATTTTTGATGAGACTCCATCTTTGGATGTATGCCCGCAGTGTTTCGTCGCGCTGTTGTACACATGCTTTGACTTCTTATATTGATGCTGGCCGCTTGTATGTCGACCTGAAGTTGCTCGTAAATTGCTTTGTGAGGTCTTCCCAGCTTCCAATAGTTTCCTTCTCTAGTTTGCTTAACCATGACCTTGCTGCACCGGTGAGGTGTAGTTGCAGACTTTGCATTGCTGTTTCTTTGGTTCCTCCCAATATTTGTACTGCTTGTAAATAATCTGAGAGCCATGATTGTGGTTCCTGTGATCCGTCGTACTTTTGCTGATCATGAGGTAACTTGAATCCCTTAGGAACTAGAGTGGTGCGAACCCTGCGAGTAAAGCACGATGCCCCCATTTCTTTTTCGTCATCTTCATAGTCGCGTTTTTCATTTGGAGATTGCGATCTTTGGGTTCCTCCGTGTTGTTTTGGTGATGGCAATCGAGATCATTGATTGCTGCGCCGAGGACTGTTGTGACGGCGAGGTGATCTTGGCCTGTGCGTTTCCTTATGGTGGTGTGCTTCCTCTCCTTTTGCTGATAGCTTGTGGCCCACCATGTTTAGTCCGTTCAATGCTGCTCTGTGCATATGTTCTCTAGGATCTCCCGGGTTTGGTCGAGTTGTGAGCAGATAAGCTTGAGCTGCCACTAATGCTGCTCCAGAAGTTTTTGGTATGATGTTTCCTTGTTCATCGACCGATAAAAAGGATGAGTCGAGGTTTTTGGAAATGCTTTGCCTGTCGAAGTACTCGAGGTTATCGTACCTTGAACCATGTCGATGATTTTTCCTTGCGTTACTATATGATGCGTCGCTTCACGCTTTACGAGCGACGTTGCTAGCTGCAATGGCTGAGCCTTTTCCTCTCTGTATCTCTATTTTCTCCTGTGCTAATTGCTTTGCCTGCTGCCTTAGGGCATAATGATACCCCAAAAGCATGTCTTTGCTGGAATTTGATGGTATCAGCATGCCGTGTTCTACGGCTTCTCTTATTATCCTCCGTTCGTCGACTGATAGTCAAAAATTTTCCCTGGTTGTGAGGGATTCTACTGTTTGCCCTTCTGCTAGGTGATTTGCTCCTCTGTCGATATTTGCTGGGTTTAGCACTGGATTGTTGTTTTCGTCGAATTCTTCTGAGTTATCTCCCACAATGGCAAGCACCTGGCATTGTTTGCCGATGTTACCATTGAAGCTTGAGAAGATCGAGTCACCGTCTTCAGAAAGCTCTAGCCCTGTCTTCCATGTGTCTGTTGATTTGTCCGAGATATCGTCGAGGCAGATCATGAGATCGTCGAGTTGGACCCCTGCATCAAAATTTTCCCTTGCCTCTTTGTCTTCTGCAATCTTTCCTTTTTGCACTTCTTCTAAGCTGACCGGCGAGTTTACCTCGCTGGAAGAGCCGTCAGAATATTCCATCATTGCTACTGTTTTGGGCTCACTTGCCGACGGATCTTGTTTCGTCGGATCCGAAAGGTGAGATAAACCCGATGGCCCGATGAGGATGCTCAAACTTCCAATTGTTAACTTCATCTCTTGACTTCCATCGAGTTCTGAACTGATGTTGGCTAAATGTGAAAAAGCCGTCGAATTCATGATTCCAACGCCCAGGTCCCCACAGTCGGCACCAATTGACGAGGGTTAACTCGGCAAATGTCCTAGATGAAGGACTTAGGATCGGGGGAAGAGGGCGTCGGATGAACTCAAAGGTAAAGGTTAGTCGAAATAGGTGTATATCGAAAGTAAACGTGGGTGTTCAACCTGGCTTGCTTTCAATCTGCCCTACACTGTCCCCTCCTGGCCCCTCTATATAGATGGCCAGGTCTCGAGGATCGGGTAGGGTCCGATACATATTTACAATATCGACATACGGTAAGAACTCGTATTCGACTATCATTACAATTGGGCCTAGCTTAACGGGCCTCAGGGGTACTCAACTAACGAGATCTATTAACTATACCCTTGTTAGCGGCGCTATGGTATCAAGCCTTCAAGCGCCGCCATGGGGTGCCTAGCTGGGAGAAATTCATGGTCATTCTGCTGGAAGAGTTTGGGAAGGACAAATATGACGGTCAGATGAGCAAAATCATGCAGCTAAGGCAGACTGGTTCAGTCAGTGAATATCGTCAAGCGTTTGAGGACTATATGTATCATCTGCTGGCAGTGGATGAATCACTAAGCACTCGTTGGTTTGTGTCTCAGTTTGTTTTTGGCCTGCGTGATGATATCCTTGGAGCAGTTCGACTACAGGCTCCTCTGAGTATTGCTCGAGCAGCTTCCTTGGCAAGGATTCAGGAGGAAGAAGCAGAACATTGATACGTCTCCAACGTATCTATAATTTTTGATGCTCCATGCTTGTTTTTACACCATTTGCCTATTGTTTCATTACACTTCGTGGCACTTTTATGCATTTTCCGGAACTAACCTACTAACAAGTCGCCACAGTGCCAGTTCCCTATTTTCTGCTGTTTTTGTGTTTCAGAAGTGCTACACAGGAAATATTCTCGGAATTGGACAAAACAAGTTCCTGAAGTCTTATTTTTCCCGGAAGCTTCCAGAGATCCGAAGAGGAGTTGGAGGGGGGCCACGAGGGCCCCACACACTAGGGCGGCATGGCCCAGGCCCTGGCCGCGCCCCCTATGTGTGAGGGCACCTCGGGCCACCTCTGACGATGCCCCTTCGCCTATAAAGACCCCCCGACGGAAAAAACCTAAGTACCCGATCAGTTTTCTAGAACACATCGCGATCCACCGCTGCCGTCGACCCGAAAATCGAGAGCGTCCAGAAGCTCTTCCCGGCACCCTGCCGGAGAGGGGAATCGCCACCGGAGGTCTTCTTCATCGCCATGCTTGCCTCCGGAGCGATGAGTGAGTAGTCTACCTTGGACTATGGGTCCATAGCAGTAGCTAGATGGTTGTCTCCTCCACCATGTGCTACATGTTTAGATCTCATGAGCTGCCCTACATGATTGAGATCACCGTTATGTAATTCTACATGTTTGGTTTGTTGGGATCCGATGAATATTGGTGTTATGATTGAGTTGCTATACTGAAATATATCTTATGTTATCTCTATGTTGTTTATGATCTTGCATCCTCTCCGTTGTTAGTAGCTATCTTGGCCGAGTAGTTGCTAGTGACTCCAAGAGGGGGTATTTATGCTCGATAGTGGGTTCATGCCTCTATTTAATCTGGGGGAGTGACAGAAACCTCTAAGGTTGTAGATGTGCTGTTGCTACTAGGGAGAAAACAACATTCATATGCTCGAGGACATATGCTATGTTTACATTACGAACTTTGCTTAATGCAATTATCTGTTGTTCGCAACTTAATACCCATGGGGTGTTCAGATGATATCCCCGTGGGTGGATTATTAGTCATAGATGCAGTTGGATGGCGGTCTATATATTTTGTTGTAATGCCCAGAGTAAATTGCATAGTGATCTTCTTGACATATCACGTTTATCTTTATTCTATCAATTGCCCAACTGTAATTTGTTTACCCAGCATGTGTTATTTATCTTATGGAGAGACACCACTAGTGAACTGTGGACCCTGGTCCTATTTCCATCATATTGCTATTACCTGTTTACTTTACTCGCACTGTTTACTTTACTTGCATACTATTATCACTTTCCACTCGATATGCTCATACCCTTTGTTTCAAGCAAACCGGTGAGATTGACAACCTCATCACAAGTTGGGAACAAAGTATTTGGTTGTGTTGTGTGCAGGTTCCACGTTGATGCTCGCAAAGCAAAGCTTGGACGAGGTGCCATATATAAATTGTGCGGAGCTGTCGCGAAGCTTGCAAGCATCACCTTCAGTCGTACTATCTGCTCTTCTCCTGATCGACATACCTTGGTTTCTTAACTGAGGGAAAGCTTGCTGCTACATTCATCAAAACCTCCGCTTGGGTTCACCAACAAACTAGCAATCAAGTCCCTTTCTGGCGCTGTTGCCGGGGAAGAAGTGGAAGACCTCTGCAAGGGGAGTTTTTCACACACATATCCTTTACTTTGTTTTAAGTTTTGCTTTACTTTATTTTTACTTGCATCGTTTTATATCAAAAACCCAAAAAAATTAGAATCCTTGATAGTTGTTTTTTACTTGTCTACTTTTAGTTTTGCTGAAATGGCTACTCCTGAAAACACCAAGTTGTGTGACTTTACTAGCATGAACAATAGTGATTTTATCTACACTCCCATTGCGCCACCTGTTCCTGCTGCAAACTTTTATGAGATTAAGCCTGCTTTGTTGAACCTTGTTATGAAAGAGCAATTTTCTGGTGCTAGTACTGAAGATGCTGCAGCTCATCTCAACAATTTTGTTGAGCTATGTGAGATGCAGAAATATAAGGATGTAGAAAGTGATATTATTAAGCTCAAGTTGTTTTCTTTTTCTTTGAGAGGAAAAGCTAAAGATTGGTTGCTGTCTTTGACTAAGAATAGTATTGATCCATGGGCTAAGTGTAAGGATGCTTTCATTGGTAGATATTATCCTCCTGCTAAAATTATATCTCTGCATAGCAATATTATGAAGTTTAGTCAATTTGATAATGAACATGTTGCTCAAGCTTGGGAAAGAATGAAATCTATGATAAAGAATTGTCCCACTCATGGGCTGACTACTTGGATGATTGTCCAAACTTTTTATGCAGGACTAAATTTTTCTTCAAGGAACCTACTTGATTCAGCTGCTGGAGGCACTTTTATGTCCCTTACCTTGGGCGCCGCAACAAAGCTACTTGACAACATGATGGTAAATTATTCCGAATGGCACCCCGAGAGAGCTCCACAAGGTAAGAAGGTAAATTCTATTGAGAAAACCTCTTCCTTGAGTGATAAGATTGATACCATTATGGCTATGCTTGCTAATGATTGGACTCATGTTGATCCTAATAATGTTCCTTTAGCCTCTTTGGTTGCTCAAGAAGAGCATGTTGATGTGAACTTCATTAGAAACAATAATTTTAACAACAATGCTTATAGGAACAATTTTGCTAGTAACAATTATAGGCCGTTTCCCTCTAATGGTGAAAATGGCTATCTTGGTAGACCTAAAATGCCTAGTGAAGAGAGGTTTTTAGAACTTGAAAAGGCTACCAAGAATTTTATGAAAATGCAATATGAGCAAAATAAGTTGTTTACTAAGACTATGGAGGAGCAATCAGCTTTGTTGAGGACTATTAGTCATCAACTTGAAAATTTAAACAAGGCTATTCCTGAATTGCAAGCTAAGGTTTCCAAAGACAAAACCGATATTTTATCTTTGTCTAATGTGCAATCCTCTTTGGTTAACAGAATGTCTGCTAAGCCTGATCCTTTTGCTACTGCTAATGCTATCCAAGTTGGAATTGATGAAAATCTTAGATTGTTAGCAGAATTGCATGCTAGATGGGAAAGAGAGGATGAGATTGCTAGGAATATGAAAGTTTGTACTATTACTACCTCTAATGATGTTGTTCCTAATGCTAGCAATCCTCTTACTTTGATTGGTGTAGAGAAAACTCCCACTCCTTGTGCTAAAAAGCCTAAAACTGCCAAAACTTTTTCTCAAAAGAGTGCTAAAATTTTTCGGAGTGTAGGAGATGATAGCTCTACTTCTTTTAATGATTTTGATGTTGATGGCTGCAATATATCTGAAGTTATTTTGTTCTTGCAAAAGCTTGCTTTGACTCCCAATGCTAGTTCTTTAAATATTGCTTTTACTAAGCATATTACCAATGCTCTCATAAAAATTAGGGATGAAAAGTTGTAGCAAAAAGCTTCTGTTCCCAAGAAGTTAGAAGATGGTTGGGAAGCCATCATTGATATGCATGTTAATGGTTTTGATTGCCACGCTTTATGTGATCTAGGTGCTAGTATTTCTATAATGCCTAGAAAAATTTATGACATGCTTGATTTACCACCTCTTGAAAAATGTTATTATGATGTTCCTATTGCTGATGTTGCTAAGAAGAAACCTTTGAGAAGGATTAATGATGTTCTTATTGTGGTTAACAATAACCTTGTTCCCGTTGATTTTCTCATTATGGACGTTGAATGCCATGCTTCATGTCCTATTATTTTGGGAAGACCTTTTCTTTGAACTGTAGGTGCCATCATTGATATGCGGGAAGGCACCATCAAATATCAATTCCCACTCAAGAAAGGTATGGAACACTTCCCTAGGAAAAGAAAGAAATTGCTTTTTGACTCTATTCTTAGAGCAAATTATGAGCTTGATGCTTCATCACTTGATGTTAATTGATTCGCAATTTTCTACGCCTAGCTCAAAGGCGTTAAAGAAAAGCACTCTTGGGAGATAACCCAATGTTTTATTTTCAGTACTTTTTCTTTTATTTGAGTCTTGGAAGTCATTACTACTGTAATGACCTCTCTTTATCATTTTTATTTTATTGTTGTGCCAAGAGAAGCCTCTAATTCGAGTGAGGTAAAGATTTGGGGATGTTGCTGTCCTGAAACTATTTTCGGTGCTGCACCGTAAAAATTCGTAAAAATTCTGTGTTTATCTTTTGGACCTGAAGTTTCTTGTGAATATGACCCAGGTTATATCCAAACTTTCTTTAGTTGAACACTTTTTGATTTGAGCAACAGAAAACCCCTAAAAAATTCGACCTTTATCAGCTGTTCTATTTTAACAGATTTCTGCCACTATTCATTTTTGCCGCTTTATCGGTTTCTTTTTTAGTTCTTTTGATCACGAAACTTTTGGGGAAGTTGCTACAGTAGTATATACTTAATATGTGGTGGTTTTGGGTTAAAACCTGAAGCAAAAAGTGGTTGATTATATGTTATGCTACACTAATGTTGCTAATAGATTTGTGTTTAGTTTTGTATGAAGGAAGTTTTCAAGTGTAGGGATTGGAGAATGATGAGATGAGTTGAAGAATGGACAAAAGCTCAAGGTTGGGGATGCCCATGCATCACCCCAAGAAATATCCAAGAAGTACAAGTGTCAAAGCTTGGGGATGCCCCCGAGGCACCCCTTCTTCATCGGCAAAAATTAGGTCACCTTTCAAGACACTATATTTTTATTGCTTCATGCACTATGTGTTTTTCTTGGAGCGTCAGTTGTTTTAGTTTTCTTTATTAGTTTAGTTTTTGTTTGCTGCAATAAATGGTTGGACCCCAACAAATTTCTTTTGGAGAAGTTGCCTTGCTTTTCATTTGCCAAGAACGCTCTAGTTTTCACTCTTATCAAAAACTAAGTGTTCTTCTTTTTCCGCTACTGCTTTTGGTTTTCGTTTTCGCCTTGATTTGCGTTCAGATCTTCTTATATCTTTTCATTAAGGTGTATTTTTGCCTCTGATCTTTATTGGTTTTCATCAAAAGAGGTGTTTATAAAAATTTCAAATGGTGTTGGAAAAGAGAAAAAGCTTTATGCAAAAAAGTGGTACAAGAAGGAGCTTGTGTAGACTGCGGCTTAGACTTTTTCATGTCGTGCTTGATGTATTTTTGATAGTATGCTTAGTGGTTTTGCTGTTGCATGACTTGTCTCAAATAACTGAGATTGCTTAATGAGCCTTTGAAAAATCATGCGTTGTTTTTATTATATGGAAGCATTATTTTGGTTTTCTCCTTGATGCTTTATTTGGGTTGACTTGGCGCATGCTCACACATGTTAGACTCTTACAAAGTCGCCAATAGCCTCTATGATCATTTAGTTTTTGTCTTTTGATGCCATGTTATGCTTCTTTTAATGTCGCTTTGTTGCTTTGCATGATTATGGCCATTATTGCTCTCTTAGTTGGTCGCTCCCAGTCTTTTGCTAGCCCTCGCCTTGTACTGAGTATGAGCTCTACTCGTGCATCCAACTCCTAAAAACTAAGTTTTCCAAAGTGTCCACCATACATACCTACTAGCAATTTGCTATTCTAAGTAAATTTGACTTGCTTTTATCTACTCTTCAAATTAAACTCTTACCAGTGTTATGCGAAAATTGGTTAGTAAAGCTCTCACGAACCGAAAGGCACACTTTACTTTTTCTTGTTCTAATTTTTTTGACATTGTGGTCTCTTATGTTGAGTTGTTATGCTTGCAAGTTGTAAGTTGGAGACTAGCCCAACCATGCTGTCATGGGGCAAGCTTTCAACATTGCACTTCTTATTTTAGTTGATATCGTGATCTTTTGTTTATGGATGCCCGCGGTGTGAAATGAATTGGGAATCTTGCGGGGATCATGGAGTTTGTATATGTGTTAGGGAAACGCTTGGGCCGCCAATCTAAGCCATGCATAATTCATGGTGGAAATTTGCAGCATACCCATGGTGGACATTCGATGATGCATCTCAAAATAAAAAGCTAAACAAATGGCAAATAAAAGAGATGTCGAGGTGTTCATTGTCTGCTTGTCCTGTCATTTTGATGTGGGCTTGTTCCATGTCATCGGGCACGGAGGTACCCCGTTGGCGGTTCTCGATGATACATATATACTTACAATGACAAGAGCCTTGCTTGGGACTCTAAGTAAAGTAGCATGAGGTTTGGGTACTCGTATTCACGGGGCACGAGGTTTTCGACTTATGATTTGTCAAGCATATGCATCATAATTGTTCTCGCATTAACTTTAACCATTCAAGATGCTTATGATGGGGGCAATGAGAGCTCAAAGCCGGTAAGTAACATAATTTTTGAAGATCTATAAAACTTGCAATCACTGCTTCCCTCCGCGAAGGGCCTTTCTTTTACTTTTATGTTGAGTCACCACCTTCTATCTTTATGCACCATTAAGAGAGCATAGTTGTCATTCTTAGTATAATGTGCATTGTCCCAAAGTTTTCATTGATTGATTCATATTGTTGGTTTCACTTGTTCTTAAATTATTTGTATCTAGTCGCCCTCTTAAACTTGAAGGTGTCCTATCCATTTATGTTTTGCTCTCTATTAAGGACAAGATAAAAACCATATGTATGTTTTTCTTATGATTTGAACACATGTTTGACTTTCATTGTTTCATTTTCATGATCTTTTGTTTGTGTTCATTTGCATGTTATAACATGGTTGCTAAGTTCTTATTGTCAAGATTATATCTTTCATGCCCATGTTTTAAGTTTTTATGATCCCAGCTCACAAATGCTTACATATATGATCAAGATTGTGTAGGTACATGTCACCTCAAAAATTATTCTTTTGTTATCACTTACCTACTCGAGGACGAGCAGGAGTTAACACTAGTGGAATTCATGTTATTAACGACAAAGGATTAAATACTTTTGGTCGTTATTGATACCGGGTGTACCCCCTCAGTCCAAAATAAGTCTCGCACAGGTAAAGGATGACCACGCAATTTTTTGTTGTTAAAAGTCCAGATTTGGCGGTCGTTAGTTGGGCCATCCATATATTGATTACGCTGATCCACACGTTGCAGAAAATCGCAACAAACCCTAAGATTGGTTTAATCCGATATACTATCTCATGACCTCGTATGACCTCCCGCCGCCACCGCTGTGCCAACGCCTCCCTTCCCCGGCGTTAGTCCTCGGCTCCTCGCCCCTGCTGGTTCTAGCCCTCCCGATTGTCTCACGAAGTGATGAGATTGCCTCAGCCTATTTGATCTGACAAGAGGTCGACCAAGCCTGCTATATGCCGAGTCATCCATATGGCGGACGGCAACACCACCTCAGCCTGTGGTGAACTGCTAATGGCCCTGATGGCGTACCGCGACACGATCTCAGTCTGCGGCAGCGCAGTGGGGATGGCTGGTCAAACTGCCGCATCAGATGGTCCACTAGTACCTGCCTCAATTTAGCACGGTATGTACGAACTTCCAATCTGCCCCCTTTTCCTGAATTAGAACTCAATTATACAGCTCAGACATGTACACTAATATTCATATATACTCTAGTTTTAGCGAGGCTGTAAATCCCTTATCATGGATGAGAATTCGACTGGATCAACAATTCTGCATCTCTAATAATCCTATTTTCAGTCAGCTTCTTTTCAGGCTAGGCTAATACTCTGCATCTTCTTGAGAGAAAAAAATATCCGTGTCATCTTCTTGCGAGGTAACTCATGTAAATTTCTTCCTATACTCCTTGCAACATGACCAATGAAGAGACACATCTGTAAATGCCTTGTCCAACTCTTTAGATTATCATATAGTACGTATACACATGTATACTTTTCATTCGTGTTATAATTTATAGCCGACTTGAAACCCATTGCTTTATGTTTCTGTAGATGAAGAGAACTGAAGTACATGAGCTCAAAAATAATTTACCAGGGAACAAAGTTATTTAGATCCAGAGTTCTATTTGAACTATAGTTGTCTGTGTCTTGATGAAAATATTTTGCATTTGCAGGGTTGTTTGATTGACAAAATTTGGATTTCTCCAATGTGTTGTTTCGCAAACAAGTATTAATTCCATGGATATAGGTAAAAGGCTATAGTGTTTAATAGTTAATTTATTTAACATATCTTCATACATCGTTGGCTGAAGTTACATATGAATGATAGCTAACTTGTGTGGTGTATAATGCAGGATTCACAATAACGCTTGGACAAGTGGTATTGGGAAAAGATTCTTGGCGAGGGCATACGGTCTAGTATTCTGTATATGTAGAGTACACTTTGTTTAGAATAGTTGTCAACGTACATGGATATGTGTAAGTGTATGGAGACCATGACTTAATAAAATATATTTTTGGCTCATATAAATATAATTGATCCTGTTATGTGGATGTCTTTTTTTTTGGGATAAACAAATGTCAATAATAGGCATTCGCTATTTGTTACAGAAAATGTGGTCACTTATGTTATGAGAAAGTGACCGTAAATAGCAAAATGTGCTCGTTAAATCAACACAAAAAGCATGTTTAGTGATGAAAAAGTGGTCGTTGATACCATGAGGCTGGTTGTTACTGACTCAAAATTAACAACCACACAATGTGCCGTCGTTAGAAAAATAACGACCATACAAAGTATTTGGTCGTTATTACTTTTAACGACGGAGCCTATAACGACAACTAACGACCACCGGATTATGGTCGTTAATAACTTTTAGCGACCAAAATCTAACTTTTAACGACCACATTTCCCGTCGTTAAAAATTGTTTTTCTAGTAGTAAGCTTGGGGATGCTTGATACGTCTCCAACGTATCTATAATTTTTGATGCTCCATGCTAATTTTTACACCATTTGCCTACTGTTTCGTTACACTTCGTGGCACTTTTATACATTTTCCGGAACTAACCTATTAACAAGTCGCCATAGTGTCAGTTCCCTGTTTTCTGCTGTTTTTGTGTTTCAGAAGTGCTACACAGGAAATATTCTCAGAATTGGACGAAACAAGTTCCTGAAGTCTTATTTTTCCCGAAAGCTTCCAGAGATCCGAAGAGGAGTTGGAGGGGGGCCACAAGGGCCTCACACACCAGGGCGGCGCGGGCCAGGCCCTGGCCGCGCCCCCTATGTGTGACGGCACCTCGGGCCACCTCTGACGATGCTCCTTCGCCTATAAAGACCCCCCGACGGAAAAAACCTAAGTACCCGATCAATTTTCTAGAACACATCACGATCCGCCGCCGCCTTCGACCCGAAGATCAGGAGGGTCCAGAAGCTCTTCCCGCCCCCCTGCCGGAGAGGGGAATCACCACCAGAGGTCTTCTTCATCGACATGCTTGCCTCCAGAGCGATGAGTGAGTAGTCTACATTGGACTATGGGTCCATAGCAGTAGCTAGATGGTTGTCTCCTCCACCATGTGCTTCTGTTTAGATCTCATGAGCTGTCCTACATGATTGAGATCACCGTTATGTAATTCTACATGTTTGGTTTGTTGGGATCCGATGAATATTGGTGTTATGATTAAGTTGCTATACTGAAATATATCTTATGTTATCTCTATGTTGTTTATGATCTTGCATGCTCTCCGTTGTTAATAGCTATCTTGGCCGAGTAGTTGCTAGTGACTCCAAGAGGGGGTATTTATGCTCGATAGTGGGTTCATGCGTCTATTTAACCTGGGGGAGTGACAGAAACCTCTAAGGTTGTAGATGTGCTGTTGCTACTAGGGAGAAAACAACATTCATATGCTCGAGGGCATATGCTTTGTTTACATTACACACTTTGCTTAATGCAATTATCTGTTGTTCGCAACTTAATACTCATGGTGTGTTCGGATGATATCCCCGTGAGTAGATTATTAGTCATAGATGCAGTTGGATGGCGGTCTATGTATTTTGTTGTAATGCCTAGAGTAAATCGCATAGTGATCTTCTTGACATATCACATTTATCTTTATTCTATCAATTGCCCAACTGTAATTTGTTTACCCAGCATGTGTTATTTATCTTATGGAGAGACACCACTAGTGAACTGTGGACTCCGGTCCTATTTCCACCATATTGCTATCACCTGTTTAATTTACTCGCACTGTTTACTTTACTCGCATACTATTATCACTTTTCACTCGATACGCTCATAACCTTTGTTTCAAGCAAACCGGTAAGATTGACAACCTCATCGCAAGTTGGGAACAAAGTATTTGGTTGTGTGTGTGCAGGTTCCACGTTGCTGCTCGCAAAGCAAAGCTTGGACGAGGCGCCATATATAAATTGTCCTAAGCTGTCGCTAAGCCAGTCTGCATCACCTTTAGTCGTATTGTCTGCTCTTCTCCTGATCGACATACCTTGGTTTCTTAACTGAGGGAAAGCTTGCTGCTATATTCATCAAAACCTCCGCTTGGGTTCACCAACAAACTAGCAATCAAGGTGTACTTAATTTAGTATGGAAGATAACAAACCCATCCACTACGTCCCCATGAGCTAAAAACAGTGGCACAAAATGAGAAGTGTTTGAAGGTTTTCGAAAGGTAGCACATGAAAATTTACTTGGAATGGCTTGAAATACCATGCATAGGAATTTATAGTGGACTCTTTGGAAGTAACTTGGCTTTTGGGAGTTGGATGCATGAGAAGTATTCCCTCTCAGTACAGGTTTTTGGCTAGCAAAGCTGGGTAGCAAGCATAAGAGTTGCATGAAACAAACAAACATACATATAATAAGAACAATCATGCAAACTTCCTTGAAGGTACAACAATTTTAACTTTGAGAATAATATTACTTATTAGCCAGACATAAAGGAAAACTGAAGTGATGCAACTACAAGCACTTCTTTCTTCTTTTTCTACTCAAAACTCGAGGTAATGTTGCTACTGACCAAGCTAAGTTTGCCAAAACCAACTAAATTTACTCATGCTCCCAAAGTGATACCAATACTAATCAACAAGACTAATCATATAAGAGACATTGCAAACTAAAATAAAGTGTGCGAAAATTAAAGGATAAAACTTCTCATTAATATTTCATTACCGCAACTCACACCAAGGGATACATAGATAACCAACTAAGGAGGATACTTCCATACTGCAAACTATTCTATAAGATAACTTCTCTATTCATGATATGACTCTACTTGAATAGTAAATGAGCAAAAGATGATGGTGTGATACCGCGGCACCCCCCCAAGCTTGGAACAAGCCAAGGGGATGCCAATACCAATGATGAATTACTCCTTTGGCGGTGGTGGTAAGATCACCCTTGGACCAAGTAAAAGTTCCAGCATCCTGCGAAGCCTGAGGTTCTCTTCTTGAAGTATCTGTATCTCCCTCTCCAGAACTCGGTATTGGGCACAAAGCTCGTTAGTGACTAGCATACCCTCTTCTATTATAGGCATGAAATTTAGATCCAAGACTGGTAGTGTTGGTCCCTGCATATTATGAGAAAAGGCACATCCAGTGTTCATTGATCCCACAAAAGTAGGGTTTCTCGCCCTTGATCCTCCAGCCTCATGTTCTTCCTTCAGCTTGGGGTCTTGGTGGTCTTCTTCCCTAGGCCTCTTACCCTTGTCGTCGCTTGAAGGAGCCATGATCCGCCTAGAACTGAGAACAACTCCTGACAGAAATAGCTCGAAACAAAAACATGACGAGAAAACGATATACAGACCTCGGGCAATCCGGGGGGTTATATAGGCAAAAATTAAACATCGAGACGAAATCACGGAAGGAAACCGGGACAGAAATGAGCTCCGAGATGGTCTCACCACAGGGCGGCGCGGCCTGGAGTGGGCCCGCGCCCCCTGGTGGTGAGGAGCCACTGGACTCTGTCTCCTGCCAGTTTTCATCTCGTGATTTTTCATATTTAATAAAAACAACAAAAATATTAATGGAAAAGTTTTACGCAAATCTTTTCGGACTAAAACTGTTACCTATTCGAAAACAAACTCTGCAGGTTCCTGCATATTGTCCTGGATGAATTCTTCCGGAGAAACCATTTGAATAACATCAACATCTTCATTATAAGAATCTCCAGCAATATAATGTTTGAGTCTTTGACCCTTCACCACTTGTGTAGTGTCATCTTCTAATGAGGCAATCTTTATCGCACCAGAGTGGTACACTTCCACAATAACATAAGGTCCTTCCCATTTAGAGAGTAATTTTCCTGCAAAAAATCTGAGACGAGACCTATACAATAGAACTTTCTCACCAACATGAAACTCTATCTTAAGAACTATCTTATCATGCCATTGCTTAACTTTCTCTTTGAAAAGTCTGGCATTCTCGTAAGCTTCATTTCTCCACTCATCTAAGGAACTCAAATCTAACAACCTTTTCTTACCGGCTAGTTTAAAATCCCTATTAAGCTCTTTCATTGCCCAGAAAGCTTTGTGTTCTAATTCTAAGGGCAAGTGACACGCTTTTCCGTAAACCATTTTGTAAGGGGACATGCCCATGGGGTTCTTATAAGCAGTTCTATAAGCCCATAAAGCATTGTTTAACTAGCTAGCCCAGTTTTTCCTAGATCTATTGACAGTTTTCTGCAAGATAGACTTGATCTCTCTATTTGAAAGCTCTACCTGCCCACTAGTTTGGGAATGATAAGCAGAAGCAATTATATGATTAACGTCATGTCTAGCAAGAGTTTTTCTAAAACCGCCATGAATAAAATGAGAACCTCCATCAGTCATAAGATATCTAGGCACACCAAACCTAGGAAAAATAACATCCTTAAGCATTTTTAATGAGGTCTCACCATCAGCACTCTTTGTAGCTATGGCTTCTACCCACTTGGTAACGTAATCAACAGCAACAAGTATATGAGTATAACCTTTTGAAGAAGGAAAAGGACCCATAAAGTCAAATCCCTAACAATCAAATGGCTCAATAACAAGAGTGTAACTCATAGGCATTTCATTACATCTAGAAATATTACCAACTCTTTGACATTCATCACAAGATAAAAAATACCTTCTAGCATCTTTAAAGAGGGTTGGCCAATAAAAACCTGATTGTAGAACTTTTTGCGCAGTTCTATCTCCAGCATGATGTCCTCCATAAGCACTTCCATGGCATTTTCTCAATATTTCTTATTGTTCATACTCCGGAACACATCTTCGCATAATATCATCAACTCCTTCTTTATATAAGTGTGGGTCATCCCAAAAATAATGCCTCAAATCATAAAATAATTTTCTTCTTTGCTGAGCTGTAAAGGTTGGAGGCAAATACTTGGAAACAATAAAGTTAGCATAATTAGCATACCAAGGAAGGTCTCGCTAAGTTACATTTATCGAAGCCAACTGTTCATTTGGAAAACTGTCATTAACAGGAATATGATCAAAAGAAATATTTTCCAATCTAGACAAATTGTCAACAACAGGATTTTCAGCACCTTTCCTATCTACAATATGCAAATCAAACTCTTGTAAAAGCAACACCCATCAGTATGAATAGTAACTTTAGAATCAACAATGTAAGGTCTAAGCTTATCACATGCAAAAACAATAGCAAGAAACTCTTTCTCAGTAGTAGCATAATTCTTCTGAGCAGCATCAAGAGTCTTACTAGCATAATGAATAACATTCAACTTATTATCTACACGTTGTCCAAGAACAACACCAACAACAAAATCACTAGCATCACACATAATTTCAAAGGGTAAATTCCAATCAGGTGGTTGAACAATAGGAGCAGTAGTTAAAGCCTTCTGAAGAGTTTCAAAAGCTTCCTTACAATCATCATCAAAGACAAATGGTACATCTTTTTGAAGAAGATTAGTAAGAGGCTTTGAAATCTTAGAGAAATCTTTAATAAACCTCCTATAGAAACCAGCATGACCAAGAATACTACAAATACCTTTAACATCTCTGGGACAGGGCATTTTCTCAATTGCTTCAACTTTTGCTCTGTCAACTTCAATACCTCTTTCAGAAATTTTATGTCCAAGAACAATTCTTTCATTCACCATAAAGTGACATTCCTCCCAACTAAGAACAAGATTAGTTTCTTCACACCTCTGCAAAACTTTATCAATATTGTGCAAACAGTTATCAAAAGAAGTTCCATAGACGGAGAAATCATCCATGAATACCTCCACAATCTCTTCACAAAAACCATGAAAAATAGCAGACATGCATCTTTGAAAAGTAGCAGGAGCATTGCACAAACCAAACGGCATATGTCTATAAGCATAAGTTCCATAAGGACAAGTAAAAGTGGTTTTCTCTTGATCTTCCTTTTTAACAGCAATCTGAGAGAAACCAGAATAACCATCAAGAAAACAAAAATGAGTCTTCTTAGACAACCTCTCTAACATTTGATCTATAAACGGTAAATGATAGTGATCTTTCTTAGTAACTTTGTTTACCTTTCTAAAATCAATGCACATCCTATAACCAACTACTACCCTTTGAGGACTAAGCTCGTTATTCTCATTAGGCACAATAGTCATACCTCCTTTCTTAGGAACACAATGAACAAGACTAACCCATCTACTATCAGTAATAGGATAAATAATACCAGCATCAAGGAGCTTCAATACCTCATTTCTTACCACTTCCTTCATCTTGAGAATTAAGCGGCATTGATGTTTGACAACTGGCTTTGCGTCTTCCTCCATATTAATAGCATGCTGACATAAAGTGGGAGAAATCCCTTTTAAATCATCAAGAGTATATCCCATAGCTCCTCGATGTTTCCTCAATATCTCCAATAACCTTTCTTCTTCCTTTCCTGAAAGCTTAGAACTGATAATAACATGATATATTTTCTTATCATCTATATAAGCATACTTAAGATCATCAGGTAAATGTTTTAATTCAAAAAGAGGATCTTCTTTAGGTGGCAAAGTGGTACCAAGATCCTCCACAGGTAAATTGTGCTTAATCAATGGTGGTTGACGAAGGAAAATATCGTCAATCTCTTCTCTTTCCTTCCTGTAGACTTCACTTTCATGGTCCTCCATGAATTGCTGCAGAGCATTATTAGGGGCAAGAGCAATAGAAGCAAGCTGTTCAACTCAAAAAAATTTGTTAGGCATTTCATTTTCATAAGAAGTCTTAGCAAACTTGGAAAAATTAAACTCATAAGATTCTCCATTAAACTTAGTAAAAAAATTCTCCTTCTTACAGTCTATCACAACACCACAAGTATTCAAAAAGGGTCTACCGAAAATAATAGGACAAGTTTTACTAGCTTCCTTACCAAGTACTAGAAAATCAGTAGGATATTTAGTCTTACCGCATAAAACTTCCACATCTCGAACAATACCAAGAGGCCAAACAGTCTCTCTGTTAGCAAGCTGAATAACCACATCAATCTCCTCTAATTCACAAGGGCCAATCTCATGCATAATTTCTCTGTAAAGCTCTAGAGGAATAGCTCTTGAACTTGCACCAATGTCACATAAACCATAATAGCAATGATCGCCAATCCTGACAGAAATAATAGGAACACTTGTTTTTCTACGCCTATTAGGATGTGAAACAATGTTAGTAGCATCTTCACAAAAGACAATATGTTCATCTCCAACATCTTTAGTGACAAGGTCCTTCAATATAGCCACATGAGACTTAATAGTAATTTGCTCATCAGGCTCTACAGCTTTCTTAGTACTTTTATTAGACACACTTGCCAAAGTAGAATGCTCCTTTACCTTAGCAGGGAAAGGCGTCTTCTCAAAATAAGATTCTGGCAAAATGCTATCAACAGTACAAACTTCAGTAGCTGTAGCAGGAATATGACTAATAGAATCTTTATAAGGTGCATGATATGTGTTCCAATCTTTCTTTGGAACATGAAGATAAGAGGCAAAAGCCTTAAAACAGTTAGCAAGTATTTGAGAATCAAGACCATAAGCAGTGCTAACATTATGAAAGTCATCGGTTCCCATAAAAGCTTTAATGCATTCATAATCATAATTTATACCTGACTTCCTACCTTTGTCATTTTCCCATCCTTCAGCATTTTCTTGAATACGGTCGAGAAGATTTCACTTAGCATCTTCTTTCATATGAGTAAATGATCCAAAACAGGAAGCATCCAAAAATTCCTTTTCATGAAGAGTAAGCCTCGCATAAAAGTTATCAATAACAATATTACTGGGGGGCTCATGAATGGGACATTTGAGCATTAGTAACTTCAATCTCCCCCACGCTTGGGCAATACTCTCTCCATCATGAGGCCAAAAGTTATATATTCGATTATGATCCTTATAAATTTTACTTGGAGGATAAAACTTGGAATAAAAGAGAGGTACTATTTCCTCCCAAGCAATAGATGGACCATCTTTCAGCAGTCGATACACTCCTAAGCTCTGCCTTTCAGTGATAAAGAGAATAGCTTCCTCTTAACTTTGCTTGATGAAATACCTGCACACTTGAACAACTCGCATAATTCATGTATAAAGAGTAAATGATCACCCAGATGGACAGTTCCATCTCCTGAATAGCAGTTATCCATAACACGTTTAACAATTTTCATAGGTATTTTAAAAGGATCTAATTGAGCAGGCGGTGGTGGTGGTTCATCCACATGAGCAGCAGTGGTAGTAGTGTTCCCGAATAGGAACCAAAATGGAGAACTCTCCATAGAAAAATAAAATAAAAATAAAAGACAAAAATAAAAACAATACTCATAGCGACGGTTACCTTTACCAATTCCACTCTTCAATAGCGCTTCGCTCCCCGACAACAGCGCCAGAAAATAGTCTTGATGACCCACAAGTATAGGGGGTGCATCGTAGTACTTTCGATAAATAAGAGTGTCGAACCCAACGAGGAGCAGAAGGTGTTGACAAGTGGTTTTGATCAAGGATTCACTGTAAATACTAGCAAACGGGTTTTCAGGGGTATTTGGTAATGCTAGTAAATAAAGTACGAGTAAATAAAAGACAATAACAATAATTGCTGCAAGTGGCCCAATCCTTTCTAGAGCAAAAGACAAGCCGGTTGTGTAACTTATGATAACCAAACGTTCTCGAGGACACACGGGAGTTTCTGTCAAGAGCTTTCGCTTTATGCCGCTAAATAATCTTTACTAGTTTGATAAGGGTTATGGGGGTGAACCTGTGCTAGTGCACTACCCTTACTAGGATAAATACGCACTTGTGATTATACCCCTTGCAAGCATCCGCAAATACAAGAAAGTAATTAAGATAAATCTAACCACAGCCTTAAACTCTAAGATCCTACGCTCCCTGGTGCAATAGTTTCCCAACGGAGGTTTAGGTTTCTGTCACTCCAGCAACCCCACAATTGGTAGCCAAATACACAATGCATCTCACTAGGCCCATAAATGGTGAAGTATCATGTAGTCGACGTTCACATGACACCACTAGTGAAATAGCACCACAACAAATAAATATCAAACCATTAAATATTACTTAACATAATTCCACCACTAACATCTTGACTTCTCCCATGTCCTCAAGAACTAAACGAACTACTCACAAGACATTATATGGATCATGATCAGAGGTGAAATAATGGTAAATAAGAATCTGAACATAAACCTTAATTCAACGGTTCCACTCAATAGCATCAACCACAAGAGTAATCAACACCGGGGAAGTTTCCCCTAAGAATTTAACAAGATTCAACTCAAGATGTTACAGCGGGATGGCATGGTGATGGTGGAGATGAAGGTGCTGGTGATGAGGATGATGGTGATGATGATCCCGATGAAGTCCGGTGCGATGATGATGACGACGGCGACGATCTCCCCTCTCCGGGAAGAAATTTCCCCGGCAGATTTCTGCCTGCTGGAGAGCTTTTCTCTCTCCGGTGTTTTCCGCCCTGCAGAGGCGGCGATGTCTATCTCTGAGCCCCCCTTTAACTTAGGTTTTCGGAGATGATGAAATATACGAAGGGGCGATGGCAAAAGTGGGCCAGGGTGGCCTCACCACAGGCCAGCGTGGCCAGGGGTGGGCCCGCGCCTCCTGGTGGTGAGGCTGCCCTGTGGCCCCTCTCGCCTCCTCCTTCTGGCTACTTCAGTCTTCTGGTAAAATATAATTTCCTAGAATTTTTCTGGAATTCCCTAATCTTCCGAAATATGGTGTCTTGACGGTCCTTTTTCCAGCAGAATCCTGACTCCAGCAGCAAATCCTCCAATGATCATCAAACATGTAAAAACAGAGGAAACAACATTAGTATCATCTCTAAATGTGAAATATATCAATGAATAACAGTAAATTATGATACAAAATAGTGATGCAAAATGGACGTATCAGCCATCACACTGGAAAATATGGCGCAACCAATGAATTCTCGGCCATATTGTTACTACCTCTGCAAAAGGATGAGATCGAACGGCAGGTGGCAGAAATTATCAATACTGGAGTAGTGACAACAAGTATGAGTCCCTTTGCTTCTCATGTTCTTCTTGTTAAGAAGAAGGATTGCTCATGGCACTTCTGCGTTGACTACCGGAAGCTCAATTCGTTGACAATCAAGAATAAATTTCCGTTACCAATTGTCGACGAACTGCACGACGAACTGGCTAGCACGAAATTCTTTTCCAAACTGGATTTAAGGGCAGGTTACCATCAGATTCGCATGCGCCCTAAAGACGAACATAAGACTGCTTTCAAAACACACCACGGACACTTCCAATTTAGGGTAATGCCTTTTGGTCTTTCCAATGCTCCCGCTACTTTTTAGTGTGTGATGAACTCGGTGTTTGCACCCTTTCTTCAAAAATTTGTGATTGTATTTTTGGACGACATTCTGGTGTATAGTGCTTCTTGGTCTGCTCATTTGGATCACCTTCGTCGAGTTCTGGCCACTTTACAAGAAGCACAGCTCTACGCCAAACTTTCCAAGTGTGAATTTGGCAAGACCAGTATACATTACCTGGGACACATTATCTCTAACCTGGGAGTAGCCACTGATTCAGAGAAGACGCAAGCAATGCGCCAACGACCAATTCCTTCGAATCAAACTGAACTTAGGGGTTTTCTGGGGCTTACTGGTTATTACAGAAAATTTGTTCGGAATTATGGATTAATATCGAAACCCTTGACACAGTTGTTGAGCTCCAAGAGTTTCATTTGGACTGATCAAGCAGCACAAGCCTTTCACCTGCTTAAGGAAGCTATGGTGAGCGCACATGTCTTGGCCTTGCCAGATTTCATTCAACCATTTGTCATTGAAACTGACGCTTGTGACTCTGGTGTGGGAGCCGTGCTGATGCAACAAGGACATCCAATTGCCTATATGAGCAAAGCATTGGGTGTCATGAACCGCGCATTATCAGTTTATGAGAAGGAATTTTTGGCAGTCATGTTAGCAATAGATAAATGGCGCCAGTACCTTCAGAGAGGACCTTTTCTGATACTGACTGATGACAAGAGCCTGTGCATTCTCAGTGACCAGCAACTCACAACAGATCTGCAAGGCAGGTATGGGCATATGAAGTTCTTCCCAAGGAGGGAAACATGCGGGTAGCTAGATAAAATCATGTATATAGAGGAGCTCTGCCCATCCAAACCCTCCCCGTTGGCATCCCTAGCCAAACACAATCACAATCCTTGTGAAAAATACAAGAAGATCATTAGTAAGGACGTCGAGCTAATACCCATAGTGAAGCCTGAAACTAGGTCAATGTGTCCCATGTATCATTCATCTTGTTGAAGGCGTTTGACGAGGTCTTAGTATTGCCTACTCCAGAATTTGTATTATGTATACTCCCGTATATTAGATTGGTGGAAATTTGGCCTGAAAAATTCAGTCAATGCGCCCTTCATGAAGTGTAATATCCAAAAAAAAACCTTATTTGGGAAACTTAGGATTTTGCTTTACCGAGCCTTTGGGTACTATCCTTATCGACGGGCCTAGGCTTTTCTCTTTCCACGACAAGCGTAAAACTCAAGTCAATTTTATGGTTTAAACTGTTAACGAGATATTTTGTACCTCTTTGATACTTATACCATACGGTGTAGTACACCGATGGTATACGTATATGTATGCCACGGTGGGGGCTTTTCCCACCTCTATATAACACGTACCACGAAGCCCTAACGGGCTATCGTTTTCCGCCCATACGATCAACATGGTATCAGAGCGATCGCTCGTTCCCCTCTAGCTGTCAACAAGAAAACCTAGCCGCCGCCGCCGCCGCATCTTCTTGCCGCCGCCGCCGCCATACAACAACATCACAACCTAGCCGCCGCCGCTGCATCTCCTTGCCGCTATCGCCGCCACAAAAATACTACAACCTCAAAACCACAACCAATATCAAAACCCTGCCGCCGCCGCATCTCTTGCCGCCGCCTATAATACATCTACAACTACAACACCTGCCGCCGCCGCCGTTGCACTTCTCTGCAGCCGCCGCCGCCGCATTACAACACATCTACTGAAGAGTCTCCATGGCGTCGTCTTCCTCGACTCCAACCCTGGCCACCACACTCGGATCACCACCGTCCCAGAAGCTGACGAGGTCAAACTTTCTGTTCTGGCAAACCCTCATTCTTCCTCCGATCCGTGGAGCCTTTGCGTTTGGCCTCCTTGATGGAACTGAACCGGCTCCAGCGAAGACCATCAAAGTCGAAGACTCCAACAACAAGAAGACCATCGTCCCTAACCCTGCCTACGTGACATGGGTCAGACGAGATCAAGCTGTGCTTGGGTTCCTAGTTAATTCTCTTGCACCAGAGATTGTTGCTCACATCGTTGGACTTCAGCATGCTTCCGAGGTATGGTCTGTGATCACGAAGATGTTCTCCAGCACCTCTCGTACTCGCATCAATCATCTGCGAGGCGCCCTCAACAACACCAAGAAAGGAGACCTTACTATCTCCCAATTCTTCGCCAAGATGCGTGAGTTCTCCTCTGAACTTGCGGCTGCTGGCAAACCTGTCGAAGACGATGAGATGATTGGCTACGTTCTCAACGGCCTCGACTCCTCCTACAATGATCTAGTGTCATCGGTTAATGGTAATCCAAACACCACCTTTGATGATTTATTTGGACTGATTAGATCCCATGATCTTCGTCGCGATATGCTCGCCGAAACTGGACAGGAGGTTGCTTACATCTCCTCTGCAAATGCTGCTGACCGTCGTGGGCGTGATGATCGCCCGTGTGGTGATCGCGGTCAAACTCCGCCTCGCGCTCGTTCTCCTGACCGTGGAAACCGTGGCTACCGCGGTGACCGTGGTGATCGACGCGCTGATCGCTATGGCACAAATCGCCGTGATGATCGTCGTGATGGTGTTTACACTCGACGCTATGATGATGGAGGTCAAGGTCACCGTCGTGATGATCAACGTCGCTATGATGATGGCGGCCAAGGCCGTCATTGCTATGATGATGGAGAACAACGTCGCCGTCGTGATGATGAGGTCCGCCGTGATGGTGGTGGCCCATGTCGTCGCCGCTACCAAGGCCGTGCACCAACTCCATATGTTGACATCACATGTCAAATATGCAAGATACACGGTCACTCTGCGAGTGACTGTTCGTGGCGTCGTGAAGATCACTCTGATAGCGATGATGATGATGTGAAGGGTCGTGACAAGGAAAAAGGAGCACTGGTGTCCTATGGTGTTGACACGAACTGGTACACAGATTCTGGTGCTACTCATCATCTCACTAGTGAACTGAACAAGCTCTCCGTGCATGACAAGTACAAGGGTCAAGACCGTGTCCACACTGCTGATGGCAATGGTATGTCTATCAGTCATATTGGAAATTCAATTTTTCGCACCCCACATGATTCTCTTCATCTTAAAAACATTCTTCATGTTCCTCATGCATCCAAAAATCTTTTATCTGTTCATAGACTTGCTCTTGATAATGATGTATTTCTTGAATTTCACCCGTTTTTCTTTTTCATAAAGGACCGGGTCACAAGGAGAACTCTATTTAAAGGTCCTTGCACAGGTGGTCTCTATCCTCTAGTGCCTGTACCTTCTGGATCATCCAAGTTTGCGTTCATCACAATAAAGCCATCTTCATCCACCTGGCGTCGTCGCTTAGGGCATCCTTCTTCGTTTGTGGTGCACCAAGTTCTTAGGAAGAATAATATTTCCTTTACTCCAGAAATAAATCCATATGTATGTGACTCTTGTCAGTTGGCCAAGAGCCATCAGTTGCCATACCCTGTGTCCTCTAGTGTCTCTACTTTTCCTTTGGAACAAGTATTTTCTGATGTATGGGGTCCAGCACCTGTTTTTGTCAACAAACATGCTTATTATGTGAGTTTCATTGATGATTTCAGCAAATTCACTTGGATTTATTTGCTTAAAAATTGTTCTGAAGTGTATCAAGTGTTTCTTAACTTTCAGCAACTTGTTGAGCGCAAATTCAATAGAAAAATCATTACCATGCAAACTGATTGGGGTGGTGAATATGAAAAACTCCATGGTTTCTTCCAAAAAGTAGGCATCAGTCATCATGTCTCCTGTCCTCATGCTCATCAACAAAATGGTTCCGCTGAACGCAAACATCGTCACATAGTTGAAGTTGGGCTCTCCTTGCTTGCCCATGCTTCCATGCCTCTCAAATTCTGGGATGAAGCCTTTCTTACAGCCACATGTCTTATAAATATGCTCCCTAGCAAGGTTATTAATTTTGCTACTCCTGTTGAAAAACTTCTCCAAGTCAAGCCAAACTATGAGTCTCTTCGTATTTTTGGCTGTGCTTGCTGGCCTAACCTTCGCCCATACAACAAACGCAAACTTTCTTTTCGATCCAAACAATGTGTCTTTCTTGGCTACAGTCCTCGCCACAAAGGAGTAAAATGTCTTGATGTGAAAACTGGCCGTGTTTATATTTCTCGTGACATTGTCTTTGATGAAAACGTTTTTCCCTTTGCTTCTCTTAATCCGAATGCTGGATCCATTCTACGCCAAGAAATCCTTTTGTTGCCATCCGATCCTATACCTTCACATGTTGGGGATGCACAAATTGATGATCCTATGACTATACCAATATTGCCTGTTGCTACTAATCCTGCTGAGCATGTTGCAGATCCTTCTCTCTCAGATAATACTACTGTTGATGATGAAACTACTGTTGAAAATGACATTGAAAATGATGCTGAAATGACCTCGAATGCTTCCGATCAAGATCATACGGAACAGGACAAAACTGCACCTCGATCCGATGCAGTCTCGGATCACCTGCGCGCCAATCCCCATGCTGATCCTGTCTTGGATCGCTCCCCAGATCCTCTGGCGTCCTCGTTGCGTGGGCGAGCCAGCAGCCAGCTGCGGACCTACGTGCGCAGACGCGCTCGGTCACTGTCGGCTGTGCGTCCTCGCTCCGCGTCCCCCCAGCATGCATGCCGGTGCAGCTCGCTCCACGTCCCCGCCATCCAACACTGCACGCTCCCGCCACACGTCCGGGCCGGATTCACCCGAGCCTCGGTCGGTGTCTTCTACTCCCGACAGCCTGACCGCAGCAGATGCAGCTCCAGGATCTCCTGCTCCCGCGCCTGCTGTGGTGCCTCCTGCTGCTCCCTCTCCACCACGCCGTCATACTCGCCTTCAGTCAGGTATTCGGAAACCCAAAATTTATAAGGATGGTACCGTACGCTATGGTATGCTCACTACTACAGGTGAACCTACTTCTGTTTCTGATGCTCTTGCTGACACAAAGTGGCGTAAAGCAATGGAGGAGGAATATGATGCTTTACTTCAAAACAAAACTTGGCACCTGGTTTCTCCCAGTTCCAATAAAAATGTTATTGACTGCAAATGGGTATATCGTATCAAAAAGCGAGCAGATGGTACTGTTGACAGGTATAAAGCTCGTTTAGTTGCAAAAGGTTACAAACAAAGGTATGGAATTGACTATGAGGGTACTTTTAGTCCTGTAGTTAAAGCAGCTACTATCAGAATTGTTCTAGCAGTATCTGTTTCTCGAGGATGGAGCTTGCGACAGCTAGATGTCAAGAACGCGTTCTTACATGGTGTTCTGGACGAGCAGGTTTATATGAGACAACCTCCTGGTTTTGAAGATCCTCGCTTTCCGCACTATCTCTGCAAACTTGACAAGGCTCTATATGGCTTGAAGCAAGCTCCACGTGCATGGTTTTCTCGCCTTAGTTCAAAATTGCACATGCTTGGTTTTGCTTCCTCTAAAGCTGATACATCTTTATTCATATATCACAAGGCCAATATTACTATATTCTTGCTGATTTATGTTGATGATATTATAGTCACTAGTTCATCTGACAAAGCTATCACTGCACTTCTTCAAGATCTTACCAGTGATTTTGCCATTAAAGATCTTGGTCCTCTACATTATTTCTTGGGTGTTGAGGTACAGCCCCTTCATGATGGTCTAATCCTTACACAAGCAAAATATGCAGCAGAGTTGCTTGAAAAAGCAGGTATGTCCGACTGCAAATCTGCCCCTACACCGTTATCTTCTACAGAGCCTCTTACTCTCTTAGATGGAGATCTCCTTGGTCCTGCTGATAGCACAACATATCGGAGTATTGTTGGTGGTCTTCAATATCTCACTCTCACATGTCCTGATTTATCATTTGCTGTTAACAAGGTTTGTCAGTATCTTCATGCACCTACAACTGTTCATTGGACTGCTGTTAAGAGAATTCTATGCTATATCAAGGACACACTTAATGTTGGCACAACCTTCCAGAAGTCTTCTTCTACTCTTTTGAGTGCCTTTTCAGATGCAGATTGGGCTGGTTGTTTGGATGATAGACGTTCTACTGGTGGTTTTGCTATCTTTGTTGGTCCTAATCTTGTTTCCTGGAGTGCAAAGAAGCAACCCACAGTTTCTCGTTCTAGTATAGAAGCTGAATATAAATCTGTTGCAAATGCTACTACTGAACTAATATGGGTTGAAGCTGTTCTTAAAGAGCTTGGTGTCAGGTTTTCTTAGCGTCCTTGTCTATGGTGTGACAATCTTGGTGCAACATATTTAAGTGCCAATCCTGTGTTCCATGCCCGTACAAAACACATTGAAATTGATTTTCATTTTGTGAGAGAGCGTGTAGCTGAAAAGAAATTAGATGTCAAGTTTATATCTAGCAAAGATCAAGTTGCAGATGGGTTTACCAAAGCTCTTCCTGTCAAGCATCTATATGAGTTTAGACGTAATCTGAATCTTCTTCAAAGTTCAGATTAAGGGGGGCTGTTAACGAGATATTTTGTACCTCTTTGATACTTATACTATATGGTGTAGTACACCGATGGTATACGTATATGTATGCCACGGTGGGGGCTTTTCCCACCTCTATATAACACGTACCACGAAGCCCTAACGGGCTATCGTTTTCCGCCCATACGATCAACATAAACAACATCAACCGAATCAGTAAATTACTGTATGTAAGATCAAACAAACATTTGTCTAAATAGTGTGCAAAAATGATGAAAGCTTCCTGAAAAGTTTTTTCGACATCCACTTAATGTGCATGTACTATATCATAAAAGTTCTAAGAAAATTTTACCCGATAGAAAAAAAGATAAATTCCACTATAAAATTTTCTTCCATGAGTTCACAAAAAATTAGCGTCGAACATACCTTTAGCGGATCTTTTAAATTTTTTAATACACCATGTTTTGCCAATTTGGATTGGTATTTAAAAAATAACATATGCATAGATTTGTCTTGGATGTTTTGCTAGAATATTTTAATGTTTCAATTTTATACATACGGTGTAGTAAAACTTAGTGGTAATTGATAAAAGTTGTCTCTTAAATTCCTTACCAATGTAAAAAGCATATTTGTGAAGTTGAGGGTACTTAATTTAGAATTCAATATTCCCAAAATTTTAGGTTCTTCTCGGTATATGCTTTAAATCAATATTTGATTTTTTTCATGAACCTGTCTCGACATTATAATTTTTTGCAGGCCCAAATCATTCCCTGTTGTAGATGATATCGTCCATGACATCCTCCATTGCTTGAAGCTGGACAGAGCTCCTCCTAGTTGTTGCCTTGGTCCCTCCTCCTACACGGGAAGGGGATAAATGATCAGAATTCGGGGCAACACGGAAAACTCCAGAGAGTAAAGGAAGGAAAACCACCTTCGACAAAAGCCTCTCCCAAGCCACCAATAGAAATTTCAAGATCCTAGAGCTCATCCTCGTCAAGGACGGTAACTCCCCGGGAAGGCAAAGTCCTATCAATTCGACATGTCCGCGGACCTCCTCGACAAACACCAAGAGTACCTCCTAAAAAGGAAGACACAAAACTATTGCTTTGGTTGACAAACACTTAAGTGGAGTTGAGGACACAAAATTGTTATTCCCTCCGATTGGAAATAACTATCGGGGACATAGTACAAACTTTGTACTAAGCTAGTATAAAATTGCCGACACTTATTTCCGATCGGAGGGAGTACTTTTTTTGTTCAGGTTGCTAGAAGAGGATTAAAGAGAAATTTTTTTTCTCTAAAAGTTCGATATAAACACTCAGAGTTACCGGTTAACATAACGTTTGGTAGAACACTCTCCACTTTGAGTCACGTTGGCATATTATGTATAGTTTTGTTGCATCAACATTTCATGCTCAGTATGTTTCTCCCAAAAAAAGCTCATATGGACATGGAGTTTTTGCACCTGGTGTATATGCTCCCTTTATTTAATATACATTTTTAATATATTTGAAAATATTAAAAGAATTTAAGCTTAAATGTTGTTTGTATATCTCCACGTCCTATGTGCTTATGAAGTGGTTTTGCGAAAAAACAACTTTCTATGTGGCCTATGTAAAAAATGACAAATTTAGTACTCCCTCCTATCCATAATACTCTTCACTAATATAGATGTATCTAGACACATTTTATGATAGATACATCCATATTAACGAAGAGTAATATGGATCGGAGGGAGTACTAAAATAAGCTTTTTCATGAGTTTTTTTTGGCTAAAGAGAGCATATGCACCTAGGATTAAAAATGCATTTCTGATATAAGTTCAGTTTACATAAAAAGAAATACTAGTACAGTACAAATTTCATGATTAACTAGTCCAAGCCAAAATTCCCCTTTCACACTTCTAGTCTTCCGACTTCGGCGGCGGGCGGTCTCGCCTCCGCTTCCCGCGCCTACTTCCACTTCCACTCCACATTCCCCCAGTCTCCCTCTCCTCTCCACTCCGACGAAACACTCCCGCTTCTCTGCTTCAAACCCCAAATCCTACCATCTCGGTCCCAGTCCGCCACCATGGCGCGCCCTAGCCACGAGTTTGCCCACGGTAAAGCCCTCTCCTTTCTCTACCCCTCCGCCGCCGCCGAAAACCCTAACCTTTACTCATCGGTTGGTTCCTGCTCTCCCTGCAGCTTCCGGGACGCCACAGAGGCAGCTCCTCGTCGCGGCGACCTCAGGCGACCTCGCCCTCCTCGAGCGTACGCTTCTGCCCTTCTCCCTCCTCTCCTCCTTCTGGCCGTGGTGTGTGCGCCTGCCCTGATTTGTTTCTATATTTGATATGTGGGATGCCGATCGATCCGTACGTACTGCAGGGATGGCGAGGAAGCTCGACGGTGGTCGCGGACGCCTCGCGGAGGCGGTGGAATCCGTTAAAGATCGCGGCGTTGGGGCGCTGCACCTCGCCGCCGGGTGCGAGAAGGCGGAAATGTGCGAGTACCTGGTCGAGGATGTCCGGGTGGATGTGGATGCCGTTGACACATGCGGTGTGTCACCTCTCTCTCTCTCTCTCAGTTAACATATCTCTCCTATAAAGGATGCTGGGCAACCCGCCATCTGAGGCCACCCTCGGGGGCAGAACAATCTGCCTCGTTCAATCTCGCAGCTACAGTTCATTTTTTACTTCCACTTTTCGCTGCAACCGTTGGATGTCGTTAGTTCTTTTGTCACCTGCTGATTCACTGAAAGGGTCCATGACAACTGGGACCCAGCGCGTGTGTGGCCGGCGCGCGGAGGCAGTGACTTTGCTCACTTGCGTCGCTTTACTTTTCATACGCGGGTGGATGCAACGGTGAAAACCTAGATCGGACCAATCCGCCGCCTCCTCCTCCTCCCCAATCCCCGCCTCCCTCCTCCTCCCCCAATTCGTCCTCCCCAATCCCCTCCCCCTCCTCCTCTCCAATTCTTCGTCCTCTGATTTGATCTCGACAGGTCGAAGCACGGGCGCTGCCCCGTGCCTTGTATCGGGAGGACTTGGGCCGAGGACCGGGGCCGCTGCATAGAGCGTCGGGAGGCCTAGGGCGCCGCTGGTCGTCGAGGACGCCGTCGCAGCTAAAGCGACCTCCTTCCTATTGTCTTCCTGTGGAGACACTCGTTGCCTGCTCGCCCTCTGCAGTCGCTGCCAAGAAATCCGCCGCCGGGTTGAGGCCGGTGTCCATCGCGGCCATGGCCATGTCGCTTGCGCTCCTGTCCCCCAACTGCCCCCCTCCATCGTCTCATCTCTCGTCCGTTCAGGTCGCCCTCTCTCATTGAGCCTATTTTTCTTATTCTTTCCCCATTGCCTAATTTATTTTTTGTTTCACGGTTTAGTTTGGGTGCCTAGGAGATTTTACACCACTGATGGCGGTGGCAAGCATTGGTGTTCGTGGTGTCCTACTGCAGATATTCATCTACCTCAACTCTCTCTTCTCCTACACTCCCACATGGTCTCCAGGTCTCTTTCTTAGAAGAGTATTCTACAAGTTATTATTTCTCAGATTTGTATGCCTTTCGTCAGACTGCAGCTGCTGCTTCTGAAGATACAGAGATGAGCTGCGGATGAGAGCTTCGGGATACTTGATAGGTATTACAAGGAGCAATTATGTATATGTTTGAGCATAATCTATGACCCCTCTCCTATTTTTCTCACGATCTGTAGAGTAGTTGATTTTGAAATTTAGGAATACCCTTCAGGGAACTAAATGATGTAGCTGATAGGATTTAGTGGATTTTTAACCTATTAATACGTGGTCCATCCTTGTATTTCGTGGTGACTGCAGCAACAAGGGCAGTCGATGGTGTGGTTTGCAGCAGTAATACTGTCCTTGCCTAAAAACCAAGGGAAATAACCATAGAAAGACAGATCAAATGAAATTAGTTTGTTTAGCAAATATATATTCATAATATATTGGTTTTTAATGGTAAAATTTTAAAAAGGATTAAACACCAGTCTGAAGTTGACCTCTGATTAGAGACAGGGGATTATATACTCTTAGTTGTCTCTTTTGTTCTTTATTGCTGGATTTTAATGCATAGACTGATGAACTTATTTCCAGAAGGGAAATAGACACAAATAAGAAATCTAATGCATAGAGGTTAACCGAAAAATAGAACTATGTGCCCATCAAAGAATCTGTTAGCTTACAACTATACTCAGCTACATATACAAAATGCAACGAAATTTAAATGACAATTACCGTCTCCAAAATACAGCACTGACTCATATTTGATTCAAATTAAAAACTTCCAATTCTCAACAAAAATATTGTGATCTGTTTGTATAGTCTCTACATCCGTAAACTTGATGCTGGAATGCTAAACAAAATAGCATAGTTCCAATACAGATATGCACTTCAGAAAATATATCACAGCAGAATGGAGCAACACATAGAACCGTACCATTTTATTTCATCCAATCTCGAGCACAAACAGGTGCTTCAATCGTTTTGATGCTCAATGTACTGTGGTGCTTTGTAATTACATGTCAGCTCCTACTGAACACTGCTTTCGATTGGACAGCAGAAGCTGGCATAGCTAATATGTCATGTGCAATGGCTGCTAGCGTTGGGTACTTCATGGTGTTGGTTCAACGGCCAGTTTAAAATGTCAAAATCATCATTCCGTGCAACTAGAACATCTTCAAGGTAGTCATCAAGTTCTGTAGATATCTGACAACTCGCTTGTTCAAAGTCACACTATTTCAGGCAGCACTTGGTCGATCTGTAGCATCGGACTGTTTCATGTATTTTAGTTAAGTAGTTCTCTAAATTTGTGCCTAACACTCGCTTCATGCGTAAACGAGTATTCGCCACTTTGTTCTGTTTGTACATATGCTCCTACTATTAGCTATTCATCAGTACAAATTCAAGCACCCACGGAGATTTACAGGTGACTAAATTCCAGGTACATGTATATAATTAGCTTACATGTGACAATGCATGCCTCCCAGTTCCCTATTTAAGCATCCATGTGAATCTCTAATTTCCTTGGAAATATGAGTATAACCGAGGTGTTTTATGCATGTAGAATGCACAATGCAAATAGCATAATTGCGTGCCTCAGATACTTTCTTTTCCTTCGAGTTTGTAAGACTGTCTATGTACTGTTATAGTTTTAACTTTTATGTTCATCTCAACCGATTTAATTTAGATGCAGCAGCTAGGGAAATTCCACCAATGCCGCAACAAATATTTGTCTATTTGTCTGTTATTTGGGATTCATTTTCTATTGAGCGACTCTTAAGATAATAGAAGGCCCCCTTATAGATAAAATTACCAGCAATTTTATGAAACTACAAGCATTTTGTTATAGAAGATACACCATTAGACCCATACTTTCACTCTACAGCCACATTTATAAATATCAACCCTGAGGTCAGCATTAATATATATTGAGCTGGCTCTAATACGCTATAAAAAATTGAAAAATGCAACTACAAAGAGGGAATACCCACCAATCAATATCGAATAGCCAAACATGCATATCACTTCTTACGAGACAAGGCTCAAGTAGAAATGTTTATATGGCGTCTTTTGGTTGCCTTTTCTAAAAATGAGGGCTACGAAATACTGTCTCACTTTCAGGGATTTGTGGTACATATATGGTTGTAAGGACTCTAAATTTAAGTTCCACTATCATTGAGCCTCATGCTATTAGGACATCGAGCATTTCATTGACTACTTATCCACTGCTGCTACCGGTGATGATATGTCTGTCCTGATTTCGTCGGTTGCGCCAGTGGCGCAACGGGTCATCTAGTTACCTCTAATATAGAAAGACTGAATGTATGCATAGAAAACTCCACTTGTTTGTTCTGATGTAAATGCAGAAGCTTCCTTTCTTGTGTTCATAACAGGTAGAACACCTCTGGTTTGGGCAGTTTCTTGTAAAGGTGGAAACGTGGATATTGCCAGGTATCTTCTTGATCACGGTGCCAATCCAGATAATGTCGACGAAACAGGGTTTACTCCTCTCCATGAGGCCGCCAAAATAGGCAATTCTCTAATCTCTACTCTCCCTCTGACCCTCTCTCCTAATTTGGTTACTCCTATGCATTATACTGTCGCCGTTACCTTCATCAGACATGTATCCAAGTGATGAATGTTGTGAAAAAATTCATAGAATGGGGTCTCCATTTGGTGGATGAAGAGAGAGAAAAGAGATTGCAATTGATTGCAATTGTGGGAGTTGGATTTCTGTATTTGTGCAATTGTGCTAGAGTAGAAAATATAGATCATAATTTTTTCTCTGACATAGAACAAGGTCACAAATTGTTCATCTGGCCCATTTTGTGCGCAAGACACACGTGCATGTAGTGATCTATGGCTTTGTAGAGTTCATTCGTTTCACAACTCATTTATGAGTCGAAAGAACTGAAGTGGAACATAGAAGAAATGCGAATAATAGGAATTGTCATGTAGTTTATCATATTTACATTCCAAATGTCTGATTCAGGACACTGTGAAGCAGTAGAACTCTTGCTCTCTAGAGGCGCTTATGTCGATCCGTTTTCTACTGATCATGGAACACCGTTGCATGTTGCTGTTATTCATAAGCAGGACCGAGTGATGAAGATTTTGTTGGATCACCACGCAGATGTAAGTCCCATTCTACATTTCTTTATTGTTTTCTCACAGTTGTATTTGATAATCTTTGTACGTTTGCTTTCTCCATTTTGCTTTTAGTCGAATCTTGATAGTAAAATTAGTTAGTATTTTGCTATTTTTTCCTCTGGAATTTGGAGAAATGCAGAGAGTTGTGAACATTTGGAAAATTAAATTAACTTTGTCCTTTTACTCATTAATTGGTTTTATAATCATGTCCCGTCAAAATTTTAAGTGATGCTGAAAACTAGTTTCACGGTACACGCTGTTCTGCAGTAAGCATAGAGCCGTGGGCCCTTTCTATATATTATGCTTCTCATGTTCACATAGTTTCACCTTGTAAAGTTGAAAAGGATTATCTTATAGCACCTTCCATATATAGACCTCCACGAAATTGTCATTTCCATTGATGTTCCTTGTCTCCACCTTTACTATCGCCATGACAAATTTCAAGATCGAAGTTTGCATGTGCTAAACCACTAATATTATGGCGCCGTATCTCTATGTGGAAGACTTGCCCCCACAAAGAAGTAGCTTAACTAATTGGTCTGTTTGATATTTTTTTCCCTTCCTGCGACCGAACCGAGAATCATTAATAAAGCTTCTGATACAAGATTCACTTCATTTACACCTGTAATAAAGATAAACCTTATGCATTTTTAGGAATCTGATATTTCACACATCTCAACCCCAAAATATCCCACCCAAATAGCCACATTTACTGCTGCTAACTGTATAAGAAAATAGAGGAATAAGCCCCACAAACTGACAATGATGGTTTAAAGAATGATCAGCACTTGGTGTCCTCATATTGGATGTAAGATCTACTTGCAGAAGATTCCTTGCTTGTGAGTGTTGCTAAAAGGATGAAGTGCTGTAGATGATCAGATTCAGTGCAAAGATCTGTGGAGCTGATGAGGAAATCAAGGGAGCTAGAGAACAAGGAGGGCAGCAGGTGTGAGCATCAATACAAAAAATGGGAGCAAAGGCGGTACATGTCGTGCGAATGGTGGCGTTGGGGGACACATTGAGTAGTAAAGGTCGAATTTGTATGGGGTTGGGAGGCGGACACGAAGTTGGTTGCAAATAAGGGCACCTCACTTTCTCGAAATGTTCTACACTTTAAAATGAAAGCCCACATCACCCGGATTCTGAACTTGTTCTGGTGTACGGTTACCAAAGCACAACTGTGAAGGTCACCATGTATTTCTTGATGTACCTGTTTTCAGATGTGATGGCCCAAAATACGGAAGGCTGGTGATTCATGCAGGCCATAAGTCTTAGTTATCTTTCTATCTCAATAAATTTGTTGGTTGTCATATGGATTTCAAGACTAATAGTGAAGAACTCACTAGTGATGCAATGGATGCTACACTACCAAATATTGTCATATTGAATTGTTGATAATGTGCATTTTCCTCATCTCTTTTTTTGCAACTCTGCACCAACCACCCTCATTTTGTTTGATTCACTAATGTCCATTATCAGTTTATCACACTGACATGGTTTCATCTTTTTGTTAATTTACATATTATTTTTTATGATGTATCTGATAATTTCATTAGTCAGGTGTGCTAATTACTTGCATCTCTTTTCAGTGTAATAAGATTCTAGGAGGTTTCAGCTCACCCCTCGTGCTTGCAATGCATAGTCGCTCAGTGAAATGTGTAAAACTACTGATAGAGGTATGGCTCCATCTTATGTGTTAAGCTGAAAATATCTCCCAGTTTAGCGAAATGTGGACAGATAAATTGTGACACAAATTACTCAGAAGAACCATCTACGATTCTGTTATATGCTAGGCTGGTGCGGATGTGAAGGGTATGCGTACTTCGACCCCCTTGCAAGCTGCTGCAATGAATGGCCTTACTGACGTCCTCAAGCTCCTATTGGATGCTGGTGCCAATCCCAATGTTCGGAATGAAGTAAGCACCGTGTTTCACTGGCATATATTCTAATCACACCACGGTTGATTGTTTACACATTTGGGTGTAACATTAAATATCTAAGCATTGTCCATCCATAATCTTTGGTAGTACGAGTCCCATAGTCAGTCATATGTAACTAATAATTAACTCAGGTTTGGTGCACATGCTTAAACTTTGGTAATACAAGTTTCATAGTGAGTCATATCTAATCTATATATAACTCAGGTTAGGTGCACTAATGTAAACTTAGTGAGGTAAACTTATAATAGTGACATGTAAATTGTAATACTACAGTTTCATGCCGTCACCTACTAACCTTTTCATTTCTTGAAGATCAATCTTTTGCAACAACACATCGTATTTTTAGCTCTAGTACAATTTCTAAGAAACGATTTTGGTTGATTTCGTTTATCCTACCAATTTTAAATGTCTTTCTTCCCTTATTTAAATATGTGATATGGGAAGACGTGTGAGTTTTCAATCTGTCAAATAATATGTCTTGTATATAAAACCTTTAATCCCAAGCAAGTTGCTGAGGGATAGAGATGAAATCCATAAAAAACTACACAAACCAAGACATAGAAAGTAAAATAAAAGGTACTCCCTCCGATCGGAAAAGGTTGTCGGATGATTTAGTACAACTTAGTACAAAGTTATACTAGCTCACTGACAACCTTTTCCAGTCGGAGGGAGTAGTATACAGCTAGTAATATAAAGTACTAAAAGAACTGCTAGTGATGAAAAGTTACTTAGGAACTTGCCGCCTGTTTTTTATATAATGGATGAGTTTAATTCCTGGCCCTGCATCTAGGATGCACACAGCCAATAGTTACGACAAAAGGGACTTGCTGGATTATCTGGAGACATGTGCACTGTCTTGTAAATCGCTCTTTATCGGAAAAAAAGTGCACTGTCTTATGGATAAGGACGAACTCATCTTATGACCTACTTTTTGGCATGAATGGAGTACTATTGGTCATACTTGTCTATGTACTTCTTTGCATGTGGCTATTCTTTAAATTTATTTCTCCTCCAAATAAATCGGTGAGATACATCTTCTGTTTCTTAACAGTTAGGTCACTTGCCAATACAAATCGCAGCATACTTTGGTGCACGCAAAGATGTCGAGATCCTGTTTGAAGTTACTACTTCTCGTATTGAAGCTGTACATGATTGGAGCGTTGATGGAATAATAAGTTATATAAAGTCAGAGCCAAAGTTGGAGGTATGAGCAAGCACATCATTGGCATATTAGAATATATTAACTTATGTGCCGTAATCCTAAGTAATTTTTTTGAATGGAACTATCTTCTAGGCCCTAAACTTATTCATTTCTCACATGTAAAGACTGTTGATCTTGCACTTTTTCATGAATTCTGGTTTTGACACTTTGGAACTATAGAACTTCTATTTTTTAGACTAGATGACATTCCCTGTTTTGGGTGTTTCATTCAAAATTGTGATGCGCCGTGAAAATTTCGTGAGGAAAAAAATAAGAAAGGGATGATGGATACAGGGAGATCTTCTGGGGTGTGTCAGAGTACCACAAGTGCAATTATGAAGCTGTGCTTGGGGGGTTTGGGGTTAATGTGATATCTGAATTTCTACTTAGTTACGATAACATGCAATCTTACGAAATATGTGGAACTATAACACGTTTAAATCTGAAAATCTATCTATTCCATTGTGAGTTCTTTGCAAATTAATGTCCGCAATCTTGAGGTTGCTTAATTTACAATTAAATTTTCAGGATAATCCTTTGTCTAAAATGTCAGTAGCTAAGTTGAAAAAAGAAGGAAATAAAGCTATGCATAAAGAGGACTACGATGCGGCAGTAAAATTCTATAACATGGTATGCTATTGCACCATTCGTGCTCCTGAAGTTCATTTCTTTTCCCGTACCATTGTTGTCTCATTTGTATCCATTGCAATTTCTTATACCACTATCTGATGTATTTATGGATGCTCGTACAAACTATACATTTGCTTTATTTCTCTTCGCACTTATTTTCCTACTCTTATCAATGTTGTATTTTTTGATATAAGGTGAGGAGTGCAAGTGTGAACAGCTAATTGTATTGCATATCCCAAGGAACAGAAATGTATTTCAAGGCTAATGGACACTCAAAACCATGGGGTGCCCTTGTTAGTGCCAGCACAGATAAGCCTACAGGCCTGCACAAAGAAGTTGCTTTTGAGCATGCCAACACTGGAGTGATTGCCGGCCTTGTAAGACTTTCATATTGACATCACCAAACAGTGTCACCTTCACAGTGGCCCTGATAGCACCATGGTGGAATCAATGAGCACTCGGGTCCCTTGCACAAGCCTGCACTAGCCACTTCTCTGCTAATATGACTACACCACTTCCAGAAACCTTCTAAGCAAATTTCCTCAAATTAAGACGGTCCTTCACTAAGACCATGGTGTAGATGAGTGCATAGGATCACAATTGGGATTTGGGAACAGAGAAATTCCTTTTTTTTAGTGGTAAAGCAAAGCTTTATTAATCAACCACAGGGACTAGATCGCCCAATACAAAACCAGCTATGTCTGCTGGACATTCGTTCTCCCAACACATGACTTGATTAGCAAATTTGCAAGCTGATCCTAAGTAATCGTTGTTGTTCATTGGATTCCTCCGGGCATACAAGACTTGCCCAGTTTGTCTAGTTCTTGTGCTGCATAATTAGCTAACTTCCTACAAGCTTTCACTTCACATTGGAGAACCACATCTTCAGTTGGGTCTTCAAGTCTTCTATTACCTGAGCATGATGAGAATAATTCCTTGACATACGCATCAACAGCAGTTTTGACTTAACAACTGTTTTCACTTTTCAATGAGATGCCTACATATGTGATTTATCTCGTGATTCATGATATAATAGGTTCTCTTTGTTTGTTTGGTACCACGTATATCTCATTCATTTACTTACCAAGTCCTTGTGCTAGTAATCTGACGATTATATGCAGATTTTTCAGAAGATATGTAAGTGTTTGTTTGGTTTGTGACTGTAGGCTATGATGAATAATCCTGAAAATTTAGATGTAACCTTGATTGGCAATAGGGGTTTTTGCCGGCTTCATCTGGGCAATGGAGAGGGTGCTTTAAATGATGCCCATTTCTGCAGGACAATGCGACCTGACTGTGCACATTCATGCTGGCTGCATGGCTACTCATATGTGCAACTACAGGTGATAAGGAATCATGGTTTCGTACTTGTTTTAATCTTATTGCCAAACCTTTTTGACGATCCACTCAATTCTATGTTGTTATTCTTAGGAGTATGAAAAGGCATGTGATGCATTTCTTGATGGTCTCAAAATGAAGCCAGGATTTACTGGAATCGAGAAGGCGTTAAGGTAGCCTACATGATCTACTTTAGCTGCCTTCTTTATTTTAAGTCCAGTTTGTTGTGATATATAGTATTTAGTGGCATCAATTCCATGATTCAATTATTATGGTAATGTATAGACAGTTACGTAGTGTGTCAAAACTGTACACACACAATCAAATGAATGGACTTTGTATTACCAAAAAAAGAGAGTGATATTTTGTCTTTGTACAGTACACGTATGCATACATTCATATCTTTGCATGAAAGTTTGTTTAATACATCAATAATATGTGTAGTGATTTTCATGATTGTGCTCCATTTGCCTGTTTGGTCCACTTCCACAGGAATGACTGCTGGAAAGACATTTCAGATCTTTTGCTGATCGTCTTATCTGGAATGTGCAGGGAAGCTCTGAGATTATTGAAAGAATCTCACGCTGACAAGAAGAACGGCTTAGAAGAAAAATATCGTGAAGCACATATGTTCCTTTGAAGAGAGCATTTTGACTAACAAGTCTGACATCTCGAATTTTTTGACAAATCGCTTGCTGTGTGCTGAAGAACGTGGTGCTTGGTACCCTGTTGAACTGTAGGTTCTTTTTTTGTCTGCGGCTGGAACCCTAAAGGTCTGAAATTTGTTTGTCATATGCATACTTATTGGGTAGTGCAAGAAAGTAGAAACTGCTGTTGCGATCTTCAACGTTGTGCTCCGAGGTGACATGGTGATGGTTCAGCTGGGTATCAGTAGATTTGAACATGATCATATATATCTTAGTACTCTGGCAATGCACGCATATTGTATTTTCTTCCAAACAGATATGTGTGGACTTATCTTTGGTGGGGTGGTCTGTGATCTGCAGTTTGCTATCCAAGTATTTGTTCGAATCGATGTTCGTCTTTTCTTATTGCACGCTAAATTTGTGCAATGTTCAGTACTGTACACAGCGCCAGGTAGCACTATCATATCATACGATTCAACGCCCATTGTTGTTTCAGCATACCGTGTTCCAGATCGTGTGTATGAACAGCTACACAGCTGAGCCTGCATGCACTAATCAGCTCGAGGATGACGGGGCAGGCGTGGAGGAGGCCGGCCCTAATGGAGACTTCCAGCAACTGCCTCCTGTGAGGGCACGCCATCGGATAGTAGTAGTCCGTACCTCTTGTTGCTCCTGCCAGACATGGTGCGAGGCGACCTGCAGGTCTCCTTGGCTACCGGGTTCCTTGATGAGTCGATGTGGTGGCTCTGCAGCTTGGTGAGGAGGTAATTCATGAGGGGTTGGAATGATGTGCAATAAGCCAATAACCAGAATATCAGATTATGTGAATTCATCAGGGTTCTGCTTCCTGTAAGCATGCAATATCCAAAAATAAAATAAAAAAGCATGCAATATCCTGCTGACATAAGAAGCATGCGCATATGAAAGCTGAGATCTTAGACAACCGCCATGTCTTCTTGCAGAAAGAAAGCAAAAAAGATGCAGCAGAGGCACACACCAGGCCGTCGGACTGGCACCTTACCAACTAGAAGCACAAGAAAACATGAACGAATGTATATTGAGTTATTGACCATGGTTGCAGATGTTAGATGTATATTTGTATATGTGTATTTCCCCACCTGTTAGGGGGTTTTCCTGCATATTATCACCTATACATGTAACTATATATTGTGGCCTTTGGCCCCCAGGGAATACAACTTGTCTATTTCTAACATGGTATCAGAGCGCTAGGTTTCGCTCCTCTCCTCGCAGCCGCCGCCGCCGCTCGCCCCGGCCTTCCGGCGCCGCGTCCGGCCGCCGCCGCCGCCTCTCCCTCGCCATCGGCGAGCTCCGGCCATCGTCGCCGCTCCTCTTCCCCGGCTGCCCCGTCCGCCGCCGCTCCCGATCAGATCGCCCAGGATCCTCGTCCTCGATCCTCGTCCTCGATCCTCGTCGCCCGGCCCGACCTGCTGCTGCCCCGCCCGGTCGGCTCCCAGTCGGCTCCTGTGCCCCTGCGACCTGCTGCCGCCCCGCCTGGTCTCGCCCCTGCGCCCCGTCCCGCTCGCCCCTGCTCGCTCCCGCCCCGGCTCGCTCAGATCGAGGCTCGCCCCAGATCGACCTCGACCGACCTCGACCGACCTCACCAGCTCCTACAGTGCTGCCGGGAAGACTTCACCGGATTCAGCCGCCGGTCGCCGGAAAAGGTTGCCGCCGGCGGGAATTGACCTGTGCTGCCGAGAATCGGCCGGTGGTGCTGGGAATCGGCCGATTTCTGCAGGACATCGTCGTCCAGTTTCAGTTCGTGTAAAAAAATAATAATAATAATTTGCTGCTCTTGTTGTCGGGCGTTTCTTTCTCTCACCCGATGACGCCTTCCGCTGCTCCCGTCTTGCACTCGGGCCTTTCTTCGGTCCTTGGTGCTTGTCCGTCGACACCGTGTATGTCGGATTGCCGCTCTACATCGCCTTCCGCGGCCTCTTCACGCGGTTATAGCCGCCCTCCGCCGACTCCGTCTACATCGGCTCGCCGCTCTTCGTCGACCTTCGCGGCCTCTTCCCGCTGTTATGGCCGCGCTTCGCCGACCCCGTCTACGTCGGCCTGTCGCTCTACATCGACTTTCGCGGCCTCTTCACGTTATGGCCGCGCTTCGCCGACCCCGTCTACGTCGGCTCGCCGCTCGACATCGACTCTTGCGGCTTCTTCAGACGGTTGTGATCGTCTTTCGTCGACTCTGTCTTCATCAGCGTGTTGCTCTCCGTCGCCACCTTTGGCGGCCTCTTTGTGTGTGGGTGACAGCTCCTCGTCGGCACCTGATTGTACCTCGACCTCTTTAGTCGTGCCCCTTTCTGCGCATGAGATAGCGCAGCTTCGATGTCTGCTTGCTGCTTGGGATTCTTCACCGACAGGTTCTGCTGGTTCTGCGACTGAGTTTTCTGGCATTGAGCGACCCTTTCGACGGGAAGGGAGCTGGACCCCAAACATCAGAGTGAACAAGATCAAAAGGACGCTCGGACACAGACTCACTGTGAGGATACGGTAGCTGAATCTGCTTACCAAGGCGACAGCCCTGACAATCCAAAGAAGCGTTTCCGGAGACAGACCCCAGAACACCTCGATGAACTAAAGACGAGAGTCGAGAACCACATAAATGTCCAAGACGATGATGCCACTGCTGAAAAGAGCTAGTAGCGACGGCTACAGATGCCGAGGAACTGACGACGGTGGCATCAGAAGGAAGACGAAGCCAGTGAAGCTCCCAGAGGCCATCATGGCGGCGGGGGCCAGCACCAAGCATAGTGCCGGTGCGACGATCCTGAACAGAACAGGAATCAAAGTCGAGAGTGATGCTACAACGAGAGTCGACGATCTGATTACCAGAAAAGAGTTACATGTTAAGTTGAGGAACATGCGCAACAGAAGGAACATGAAACGAGGAAGTACTAAGAATGCCTCGACTAATGACTGGGTGGGGGGTACCATCGGCAGTAAGAACACGAACAGGAGGATTGACAGGTCGAACAGAATGCAACAAGGAAGAATCAGGAGTCATATGAAAAGAAGCTCCAGTATCAAGAAGCCATGGAGATGTACCTGGAGAAGGAGGAGGTGGTCGCTGCTATGTTCTCTTTATAGATGATTTTTCTCGTCACACTTGGATATATTTTATGCGCTCTCGCAGTGAGGTGCTTTCCATTTATCAGCGCTTTGCGGCCATGGTCCGCACTCAGTATTCCTCGCCCATTTGTGTGTTCCGTGCTGATTCTGCTGGTGAGTATATCTCTCAGCACCTGCGTGGTGTTCTTGCTGAGCAGGGCACCCTTGCTCAGTTTTCTTGTCCCGGTGCGCATGCTCAAAATGGTGTCGCCGAGCGTAAGCATCGTCATATTCTTGAGACCACCCGTGCTATGATGATTGCTTCTTCTCTTCTGCCGCATTTCTGGGCTGAGGCTGTCGCTACATCGACTTACCTCATTAACATCCAGCCTTCTGCTGCCCTCCAGGGTGGCATCCCTCTCGAGCGTCTCTCTGGTGGTTCTCCAGACTACTCGCCTCTTCGTTCGTTTGGTTGCGTTTGCTATGTTCTTCTCCCTCCTCGTGAACGCACCAAACTGACCGCTCAGTCTGTTGAGTGTGTTTTTCTCGGCTACAGTGATGAGCATAAGGGCTATCGCTGTTGGGACCCTGTTGGTCGTCGGATGTGCATCTCTCGTGACGTCACGTTTGATGAGACGCGTCCCTTCTACCCTCGCCCCACCTTTGGTACCTACCCGGTGGATGATATCTCCTTTCTTCTGTTTCCTGATGCACCTCCTTCTGTCCCTATTGTCCCTCCTCCTGGACCTCGTTCTGATACGCCCTCTTCGTCCCCGGCGCCATCCTCTTCGACTCCGTTGTCCTCCTCCCCACCTAGTTCTCCTCTTTCTTCTTCTGATCCTCCGCCCACCTCACCGTTGTCTCCTTTTCCCTTTCATTATTCTCGTCGCACTCATGTTCCAGATCCTCCTCCTGATGTCCCTTCTTCTTCTTCTTCTTCTTCTGATATGTCTTCTTCTGACGAGCTTCCCTCTCCTCTTCCGGCGACTCGTCCACGTCGTGCTCCAGACCGTTACTCTCCTAGTCAGTACGGTCTTTCTGTTGCCTCCGAGCCGACTTCTTATCGGGATGCTGAGCGTCATCCTGAATGGCAGCTTGCTATGGCTGAGGAGATTGCTGCGCTTGAGCGCACTGGCACCTGGGATCTTGTCTCTCCCCCTCCCGGTGTTCGTCCTATCACGTGTAAGTGGGTCTATAAAATTAAGACCCGCTCTGATAGATCTCTTGAGCGCTACAAAGCGCGTCTTGTGGCTCGTGGCTTTCAGCAGGAGCACGGCCGTGACTATGATGAGACTTTTGCCCCTGTGGCTCATATGACCACTGTGCGTACTCTTCTTGCTGTCGCTTCTGTTCGACACTGGTCTGTGTCTCAGCTTGATGTTCAGAACACTTTTCTTAATGGCGAGTTGAGTGAGGAGGTTTACATACAGCCTCCTCCCGGGTATTCTGTCCCTGATGGGATGGTCTGTCGCCTTCGGCGTTCTCTTTATGGCCTGAAACAGGCCCCTCATGCCTGGTTTGAGCGTTTTGCCTCTGTGGTGACTGCTGCTGGTTTCTCTCCCAGCGCTCATGATCCAGCGCTGTTCGTCCACACTTCTCCTCGTGGACACACTCTTCTACTTCTCTATGTTGATGATATGATTATTACTGGTGATGATCCTGAGTATATTGCCTTTGTTAAGGCTCGTCTTCGTGAGCAGTTTCTTATGACCGATCTTGGTCCTCTCCGCTATTTTCTTGGGATCGAGGTCTCTTCCACTTCTGATGGCTTTTCTATCTCTCAGGAAAAGTATATTCAGGATCTTCTTGCTCGTGCTGCTCTTGGGGATGAGCGCACCGTTGAGACTCCTATGGAGCTTAATGTTAAGCTTCGTCCTACTGATGGTGATCCTCTTCTTGATCCGACGCGTTATCGCCATCTTGTTGGGAGTCTTGTTTATCTTGTTGTCACTCGTCCTGATATATCTTATCCTGTTCATATTCCGAGTCAGTTTGTCTCAGCTCCTACCACTGTCCACTATAGTCATCTCCTCCGTGTTCTTCGTTATCTTCGTGGCACGATTACTCGTCGCCTTTTCTTTCCTCGTTCCAGCTCTCTCCAGCTCCAGTGCTACTCGGATGCTACTTGGGCGAGTGATCCTTCGGATCGTCGTTCACTTTCTGATTACTGTGTGTTTCTTGGTGGTTCGCTTGTTGCTTGGAAGACGAAGAAACAGGTTGCAGTTTCCCGTTCGAGTGTAGAGGCTGAGTTGCGAGCTATGGCCTTGTTGATTGCTGAGGTGACATGGTTACGGTGGTTGCTTGCAGATTTTGGGGTCTCTGTTACGACACCCACTCCACTTTTGTCTGACAGTACAGGTGCTATCAGTATTGCACGTGATCCGGTCAAGCATGAGCTTACCAAGCATATTGGTGTTGATGCTTTTTATACACGTGCTTAGGTGCAGGCTCAGGTTGTTGCGCTTCAGTATGTGCCTTCAGATTTGCAGTTGGCGGATTTCTTTACAAAGGCACAAACTAGAGCGCAGCATGACTTCTTACTCTCCAAACTCAGTGTTGTGGATCCACCATGAGTTTGAGGGGGGGGGGGGGGTGTTAGATGTATATTTGTATATGTGTATTTCCCCACCTGTTAGGGGGTTTTCCTGCATATTATCACCTGTACATGTAACTATATATTGTGGCCTTTGGCCCCCAGGGAATACAACTTGTCTATTCCTAACAGCAAATAGTTCACTGCAAACTTTAAATCCGACTGCTTAGAACTCATCAGAGCAAGCAGAGTACATACATGACTTCAACGACAATTCTTTTCTTAAGACTCTTTAACGGCTGAAATCCACCAGACTAACTGATCACAGGATAATTCGGAACAGAGGGTCATTCCTAAGGTATGATCGAAGGTACAACAACAAAGGGGACTTTTGATAGTCCCAGTCTTTCTTGTGTATGAAGGGTCACAGCACCCGGCAGAATCAGTAGTAGGGCCAGTACCTGGCTGGCCTCCTGAACCTTGGTGCCTTACTGCAGAGAAAAACAGAGCATCAGAAAGGTCATCCCGGAACTATGTTTCTAATTCTTCACATGTATCACCACAACTTGGGCCCTATGTTGTTGGTAAGTTCAGGAAAAGAGCAAACCCGAGAGCCTAAGTTCGCCTAATTGTTTGGTGCACAACTAATCAGATGCATTAGAAGAATGAACTCATGTCACATGCTTTAAATCCTTTGATTTTGCTTTGTATCGGTTGAAATTCTGCTCTACTGAAACAAATTTACTGGGATGATTTTGATTTCAAAACTAAGCTTAGGCTAAATTTCCAATGGAATCAGGATAAAATAGAGTTCAACTGAAAAGAACAGTATCTAGGAGCAATCACCAGTAAATTTATTCACCTCAACATTCCATGAATCACAAGTGGCGTCATAATTTAAAGTACAGCCCCCAACTATATACATTATCATGTTTCTTAACTTTTCATATCTAAGTTCATGAAGAAATTCCTTACCCATATGTTGGATAGGGGGGATAATAAGGATCATATGGGCGCCTTCCCCTGGGCTGACTCATTCCTGGAATATTAGTTCTTTTTTGACACACCTACACATCAAAAAAGGGCATGCACTAAATACTAAAATTTTCAAAATAACAGTGATTGCATATCATTAAAAAGATTATTATTTTTACCTTCAACCGACGACCATGTAGTTCTGTATCATTCAGCTGGAGAGCATTTTGGACTGCCTCAACGTCAAGAAACTCCACATAAGCAAATCCTTTGGGATGACCAAAATTGTCTGTCAGAATTGTAACCCTGTTGACAGTTCCACAATCTTGAAAATGCTGCTGAACTTCCTCTGGCAAACAAGCATAGTCAACCTGAAGCAAGGTGACAAATAGTTTACTTAATAACAGCAATAGTGAAGCAGCTGAGATTATTCAATGCTGTTTAAAATGATTTTCAAGAGAAGTGCGTGTCTTCAAAAGAGAAAATGAGGATACAATAAACGCCAAGATGAAATGGTGATGGTAAAATAAATAAATAAAGAGTCAACTCAGTAACAGTCAAGAGTTTATTAGAAGTACTCTCCTGGAATCCAGATTCCTGGCCTACAGAAATGACAAGTGCAAAACTTTCTAGTACTGTGTGCTACTACATCCTGGAAAGTCCTTCATGGAAATGCTTGAATTATTTTAGTATAAGTAAAAGAGAAAAAAGACTCACATTTCCAACATAAATGGAGCGAGCATCCACCTCTGACTTGTCGAATGCGGTTTCCTCTGCAGTTGCATCTTCTGGGAAAACAGACCAAATGAGGAAACGTGTAAAAATATTATTGAGCTTAATGGATAACTGAAGGCCGTGACTCCATTCAATCATCAAGGTCGTCAAAAATAATGAAACACAGCATGGCAAGCAAATCATACACAAGCAGGCGCAAAAGACTAAGGATGCCGATTAGGATCTTTACTCAGCATCCATGTTTCTATCGATAACTGTACTTATTAAGTAAATATGAAAAGGTTTAGACCAGAAGCAAACATGCAATCGTGCACAACATCATTTTCAAATGCAGCATATGTCTACATTCTAAATCAGATAACACATATTTCTCTTCACTGTCAGTAGAATGTCAGAAGCAGCAGTAAGCAAGCACCAACCAATGATTAAAAACTACAAGCATTAACTTTAGTTGCATTATCAGTTTATATAAACCATGCTTTCTATAGAACATTGAAATCAACTCAACACCGTGGTAACCTATGTTTACAGGTCTTGTATTGATACCAAATTGTGTAAGTTGAAAAATAAATTTAAAATAGGACCCTGCACACAGTGCATGTAGGACAGAATCATACTTGGCAATTACAATTTCCATACTAAGGAAATCCCAGCTGTGGCAATGACAATTTATATAGTAAGTAAATCCCAGCTGAGAAACAAAATATATCATGAACTTATTTTCACCGGCACATATAATTAAGAATTGCGTTATTATCACAAAACAGGTTCCTAAGCACTTCCTTCCTAATTTACGCCATTCACGACTGAATTCCATGTAAACACACCAGTAACATTTGTGGATGGAATGCAGGATGAAGTTAGTGACTTCATGATGCTCCATAGTGAATAGTTGGCACATGAAATAAAATTATAACCGTCTCCTAAACCCTAAACCCAACGAGTTGCGAAAAGCGCGCCAAACGACAATAGTAGTAAATAAGCAACACTACTTAGCTACACCCACGACGAAACCAACCAAGCCTAATTAACTAATGCACGTTATTATAGCAAATCAAGCAGACCCTTATTATAAAAGGCAGCCACGTAGCCGCCTTGGAGGCGCCACCCTCCTGCTTTCGCGCCTAGGCGGCTGCCTAGCCCATGATTAGGCGCCGCCGCCACCCCTCCCCCCTTGCTACCGCCTGTTGGAACACTCACTACAGGAACAAACTGCTACGCCGACGGCCAATACCTAAGCCGACGGCTTTTTATCGGGGCCGTCGGCATAGGCCCTGGCCCCGGGCGTGGCCGAAATTTGGCCGTCGGCTTAGATATGCCGTCGGCGTAGATTATTCAGGGGACCTAACCCGACGGCAAAGCCGTCGGGTCAGGTACTTTCATTTTTTGATCGCCTTTTCTGTTTTGCAAAAAATAAAAGAAAATGGTAAAAAATTCAAAAAAAAATATCCTTTGAGGTGTAGTTATGTTACATGATCTAGTTGTTAGAAAAATTAAGAAACTTGAATTTTGACATATTTTGCAAAAAACTTAAATTAGGAAAATTAAAAACCCGATTTTGGTACTCCGAAAATGGAAAATGCACTTTTTGCTTTAACGGTCAAAGTTTAGTGAAGAAATGACATGTTGCGGATCTGAAAATGATTTTTGCAAAAAATTAGGAGCTCGTCTTATTAGAGCTAAAGGGCAAACCCACCCCGGTTCCAGCGATATCGGCATGAGTTTGTGTAAAATTCAAAAAATAACTCTGAAAGTTTGCGCGATGAAACAAGAGCTGATATATGCATCCTAGGTGGTCTATTATTTATGTGCGGTATTGTGCCCAGCTTTCCATAAGCCGTTTTGGTAGCTGCCTCACAAAAAACCCCGATTTTGGCACTCCGAAAATGAAAAACACACTTTTCATGGGACGAAACGAAAATCAGCCTTCGTGGAGTTCCTAGCCATCCCAAGGGCCACACGCATGTCCGATATGGCCTTGTTTCGATAAACTATGCCATGATCAGGACCAAACCTAGCTCATTTGACCTAAAAGCCATGCAACCTTGAACTTGGTAGGTCATTTTTGTGAAGGGAGTTTCTGGTAAATTGCTTTTATCAAGGTTTGAATTTTTTCCCACATCTAGGTGATATAAAATGACATCACGCGAAGGTCTCACATTTTTGTGATTTATTTTGAATTAGTTATGCCTGATTCTGGACCCGCATGAATATGACAACACACGAAACTCGCACTCATGGCCAGGTGGTGCGGAGTCCCGCTTTAACGGGCAAAGTTTAGTGAAGAAATGACATGTTGCGGATGAAAATGATTTTTGCAAAAAATTAGGAGCTCGTCTTATTAGAGCTAAAGGACAAACCCACCCCGGTTCCAGCGAAATCGGCATGAGTTTGTGTAAAATTCAAAAAATAACTCTGAAAGTTTGCGCGTTGAAACAAGAGCTGAAATATGTATCCCAGGTGGTCTAATATTTACGTAGGGTGTTGTGCCCAGCTTTCTGTAAGCCGTTTTGGTAGCTGCCTCACAAAAAAAACCGATTTTGGCACTCCAAAAATGAAAAACATACTTTTCATTGGACGAAATGAAAATCGGCCTTCGTGGCGTTCCTTGCCATCCCAAGGGCCACATGCATGTTTGATATGGCCTTGTTTCGACAAACTATGCCATGATCAGGACCAAACCTAGCTCATTTGACCTAAAAGCCATGCAACCTCAAACTTGGTAGGTCATTTTTGTGGAGGGACTTTCTGGTAAATTGCTTTTATTAAGGTTTGAATTTTTTCCCCACATCTAGGTGATATAAAATGACGCCACGCGAAGGTCTCACATTTTTGCGATTTTTTTTGAATTAGTTATGCCTGATTCTGGACCCGCATGAATATAACAACGCACGAAACTCGCGCTCATAGCCAGGCGGTGTGGAGTCCGGCTTTAACGGGCAAAGTTTAGTGAAGAAATGACATGTTGCGGATCTGAAAATGATTTTTGCAAAAAATTAGGAGCTCGTCTTATTAGAGCTAAAGGACAAACCCACACCGGTTCCAGCGAAATCGGTATGAGTTTGTGTAAAATTCAAAAAATAACTCTGAAAGTTTGCGCGATGAAACAAGAGCTGATATATGTATCCCAGGTGGTCTATTATTTATGTGGGGTGTTGTGCCCAGCTTTTCGTAAGCTGTTTTAGTAGCTGCCTCACAAAAAAACCTGATTTCGGCACTCCGAAAATGGAAAATACACTTTTCATGGGATGAAACGAAAATCGGCCTTTGTGGCGTTGCTTGCCATCCCAAGGGCCACACACATGTCCGATATGGCCTCGTTTCAACAAACTATGCCATAATCAGGACCAAACCTAGCTTATTTGACCTAAAAGCCATGCAACCTCGAACTTGGTAGATCATTTTTGTGAAGGGACTTTCTAGTAAATTGGTTTTATCAAGGTTTGAATTTTTTTTCCATATCTAGGTGATATAAAATGATGCCACGCAATGGTTTCGCATTTTTGTGATTTTTTAATTAATTACGTCCGGTTCTAGGCCCGTATGAAAATGACTATGCACGAAACTCCCATTCGCGGCCAGGCGATGCAGAGTCCTGCTTTAAAGGTTAAAGTTTAGTGAAAAAATGATGTGTTGTGGATCCAAAAATGATTTTTAAATTTTTGAATTTTTTTGAATTTTTTTGAATTTATTGATTTATTGATTTTTTTTGATGTTTTTGATGTTTTTAAATTGTTTTATTTTTAATTTTTTGAAAGTTTTAAATTTTTTTTCCCAAATATTAACAAACACATATACACATGCCCATATATACCTACACACATCTAGATATATACATATACATACTTACACACAGTTATATAGACACACATGACTTAAGAGGATTGATATGCTACTAATATCAATAAGGATTTAGTAGTGTAGGTGTAGCTTATTCAAATAGAACTTAGGAGTTAAGCGTGCTGGGCTTGTAACAATCTGAGGATGGGTGACCGAGCGGGAAGTCATTGTTCCAATATCATTAGAGAGATAACAAAAAATTGAAAAAAAAGAAAAAATCAAAGAAAATGAAAAAGTACAAAAAAATTAAAAAGTTTAATTTTTTTTCAAAAATTTGAATTTTTTTGAAAAAACCGAAAATGAGCTGACCCGACGGCCTTACCTGACCCGACGGCATTTTTTGGCCGTCGGGTTAGCCTACGCCGACGATAAAAGCTGACCCGACGGCCTTTAGACCTGGCCCGACGCCCGATTATGCCGACGGCACCTGACCCGACGGCATCAGGAAAAAACCGTCGGGTTAGGCTGACCCGACGGCATTTTTAAGCTAACCCGACGGCCTGTGGCCGTCGGCGTAGCTGTTTCTTCCTGTAGTGACTGTAACAATCCTTAACTAAGCTGTTCAAATACATATTACTGGTAACAAAAAAAATATTGCTGGTACAAACCAACTGGGCAGATGAAAGGGATAGAGGCACAATGCTGAAAGATCCACCCATGCATCACCGAAAAATACTCAAATGCGTCAACTATTCTAGCTACCGACCTCACAGAACTTGTCACAAACTAAGAAACCAGTGGCCTATTGACTGAAATTAACCCGATCACCTAGCATCAGGGATCAGCTATTCCACAAGCCGAATCGCACAGATCCAATCACATGACACCTGACTACTGCCTTTTAGAGCACTGTAATGATCTTTAACAAGGTTGTTCAATGCATATTACTGGTACAGGACAATAGAGCAAATGAAAACAAAGATACAAGGTTCAAAGATCTACACACATCAAGCACCTACAAATACTCAAAATTCATATGTGTCACCAAATCCTTCTAAAGCTCAAACTTCCAATTATATAGGCTACCAACCTCATAGAACTCGTCAGAAACCAGGAAACTAGTAGCATATAGACTGAAAACTAAACCGATCACCTTAGCATAGAGATTAACGAGACAAATCGGCAGTAGCAAAAACCCAATCACACCCAACTAACAAAACAAAGACAATTTGCAGAAATTTCATTCCGGGAAACTCCCAAAGACGAAACAAAGATCTGATACGCAAAGAAAGGGGGACGATCTCAGCGAGTAGATAGATTACCATGCGACGCGGCGGCGGCGGCGGCCGGTAGTATCTCGTGCTGCTCGAGCTCCTCCATCTGCAGCAGCCTCCTCTCCATCTCATCGATCTCCTGCATACACCACCATACCCTATCATCATGAGCACCTGACAAGGCGAACACCCAGGCGCTCGAACCCTCAAAAGTCAAAACGCGACGCAAGAGGCTACGCTGCGAGCTCTAACTCACACGAACACGCACCTTTTGAACGGAGGAAACGTTGTGTCCGCCGCTGCCACTCGCGCCGCCGTCGTTGAGTCCGGAGGATGGGTAGATCTCGCCGTCCTCGATGGAGGAGGCGCGATTTCCCTTGCCCGAGTCCATCTCGCCGCCGCCGCTACTCGCTGGTTCGCGTGGTGCTCACTTCCGTTACTCTTTTTGTCTGGGTGATACTGATGACCAGCTAGCGCTCCTTCTGTCCTGGCTTGGGCTGGTTCCGGATATATAGGGGGCATATCGGTCAAACAAAAATGTACAGGCATGGTTAAAAAATCTTGGAAAAAAATTAGGGCATGGACACGATGGATATCTACGGGGTACAAATTTTTACATTCAAATTCTACTCAAAGCTCAAGAAAACAAACAAAAAAATGCAAATCACTGTAGAAATAGTACCAAATTCAAATTTGGACTGGAAATTAAGTACTACATTGGCGTGCTATTCACAGGCAGGTTCCGTCATTTTTGTTTGTTTAGTTGTGAGTCGAATTCGGAGTTGAAATTTTAAGACATGTAAAAAAAATATTGTGTTCATATTATAAAAAATGCCAGAATTTGCAATGATCGTTAAATATGTCAATCGATCGCCCAGTGCACTAGTACAACTGAAGGTGCTAGGCACCCTATACTCGGTGCTTCTACACTTTTGATGGAAAAAACACATTCTTGCTTTTACACTTCTGATGGTGAAACATGTCGAAGATCTTACAGTCGTAGTGCTGAATCATCCAGTTAAACCATGAAAAAACTTAGTAGTATGCGCCTCTTTTTATTTTTGAAACTGCTGACTGTATGGTTTTATGCTTCCGCGGGATAATAAAATGCTAAGCGCAAGCATAGGAACACAAGCAAGAAAGCTAGAGCAGATCAGCAGAACTTACCAGTATCCATGCCATATAAGATAGTGCTATGACATAAAATGAACTTCCTTTTAGAGATACATATCTTGTGAAAGTTAACTCTTTTACAAAGAAAAATGCTAACCCATATCTAATGTGCTCACCCCCACCCCCCCCCCCCCCCCCCCCCCCCCCCCCGCCCCCAGCAACATGTGGGATCTGTCCTTTCATAAAAATATGTACGACACAATGCTTACATGTAATTGCTTAAAAAGATAATATGTCGTGTGTGATTAGTAATATAAGAGATGTCAACTTCTACGTAGGAAGGTGACACTAAGAGCTCACTCTCTTGCATGTTGGGTGATGGTGGGTAGGTCTTCAGATCTCGGTTGTCTAGAGGTCTTGATCGTGGGAAGTTATGCAATGGACGTCTTACCATGACTCTAGCATAGCGCCTTCGTGTGGCGTCGTCACCCCTGTTGATGAATTGAGGGCATCCTAGTTGAACAAGATGGCTTTAGGAGGCCATCCCTGTGAGATGGCTCCTTTCCTTTTTCTGCCTGCTTGAGAGATGCTAATTAGTGTCTAGGATGGCATATGGATGCACTCCCTTCATCCAATTACAAAGACTCCCCAAATTCATGAATTTGTGGAATTTCATTATTGCGCACTCAATCTAGACATATTGCATCTTAATATGCAATTATCAAGGAGCAAATACAATTTGACATGTCAAGGAATGTCTAGAAGACGAGAAACCAATGTACTTCTAAGGGTAGATCTTCTCTATATAAGGTAATGGAGCACCTAGCTTCTATTTGGCGACTGATGAATTACATTGTACTTCAACTTATTGTACAACCTGTTCCACAAAAATAGGCATGAAAGAAACAAAAAAAACTGTATCCAAGTAGTAAGATAGACAAAAAAATTGACTGAAAAACTTGATTATACTAATCCAACTCTGTCAAAGTTTGCGCACACAAATGTTCCCCGTGAAGAATTGGTTTTGTGTCCTGTTACCCATTGGGTCTAAGCTATAACTATGTAATATACCTTGTGGAAATGTCACCCTATACTAGCAATGTTGGGGAAGTGCTTAAATATCTCAACTTCCTACTAGCAGTTTTGTAATCTTGTCAAAGAAAAGTGAAGCACAATTTATACTTTACAAACACGAGTCCTTATGGCTTGGATAATGGCTCCTTTTCTTACATAAACATGCGTTCAAGAATATGTACTGTTTGTGCTCTCATGGGAATTGCCAAAACATTCACGGTGGATAACAAGCAAAATTATTTTGGACTGAAAACACATAACCATAGTTACATTGAGTGACCAAAAAATGCATATGTTAGATGATCTCGCTTACATTTCTACCACAGTACAATAAAATGACCTCCACACCATAATCATTGATGAGCAGCCATGCTTATCTTATTACGTATGTAGATTATATTTTTACCAAGTTTGCCCAATAAGCCTATGTTCGGCCATAATAAATATCGAATGAGTAATGTGTTGTCATGCCTCGTCTAATTTCCACTTTTAGACTATTTCCATCACAGAAAAGATGAAAAAAAAATTGAACATAATAACAATTAGTATTACAACAAAACACACGATATTATTTTGAGGAATATTTTTCTTCCGTATTTTCAAAATCATACTACTAGAATATGCATGGATATATTAGTTGTGTGAAATTGATTTAGCCCTGCAAGATTACTCTATTCAAAACATAGGGATGACAATAGTATCTGTGGATCGTTGTATCCACGGATATCCAACCGATTGTACATTGGTTTGGACTTTGGAGGGCATTTTATGCCCAGGATTCCTGTTAAGTCACTGGTTGGGCATGCGTACAAACTTGGCTCTACGGACATCCATCTTACGGGTGGGATCAGCATTAGTTTTTTGTTGAAGTCTTCTGCGAAGCCCAATACAAGAAATTTTGGTTTAACCTAGAAGAAAACTAGTATCATATGTTCTCATTTCTGGATCCGCTAACTATATAGCTCTATGCCTTTGTGGGGGTGGTGAATGATGGCCACAAGATAGGACTATGTGCAACAGATTATAAAGTTGCTTCTATGTAATTGCGTGTGAAGATAGTCTTCATGTATGCATAGATATCCAACCATTGGATCTTGCACATGCAAAACGGTGGTCACTACTTCTAACTAAAGCGGCCACTAACGACGTTGTATGGAGAGCACATCATGCACTCATTCACTTTTGTTTCTTTTCCCTCCCACACACACTAGAGATGTTGTTTAAATTTTTTCATTCCATGCATGCGTTCACCAGGGGTTTTGGTTTTTGTTTACATTCCAACTTTTGTTTTCTTTCCAAAGTGCCCACGACCGGCCCCTTTTTGCATCTCCACTTTTATTTTTTCCCTCCTAAGTGTTCAGTCACTTTTATTTTCTTTTCTTGCACCCCTAAGTTGTGAGCCAACTTTTTTTTTCTTTTCAGTCACTTGGTTTTGGAAAAAAGAATGCATTGGATGTGTAGCTTTTGAAAAAAGTACGGAAAGGTGTTTATTCGCACGTATGCTATATGGAAACTTTCCAAAACTACTCCCCCTACCGAGTTGTAAAATTTTCAAAACTATCACAGTTGTAAAGTTTTCAAAACTACCACTTATGCCAAGTTGTAAAGTTTTCAAAACTAGTACAAGCTATATGGAATCTTTCTAAAACACTATACTTCTCATGCTCTCACTCCCCTATATGACGGAGTGCGGGCATTGCCAGGCATGCACAAAAACAAATCGTGATGCTCTCTTTATTTGACAGAGTGCATTCCTTGCTAACGGTGGCATCCTAAGATGTGAGCCCGCGGAGCATGTGCTCCCCATCATCCGACGGCCATGGCGGTATGCACAGCTAGCCGGGCGGCTAGCAAATCCACGTCGATATAAGAGATACTGGTCTTTTTATACACAAGGAGAGGACACATAGAGCTCTGAACTCACTCTATTATAAATTATGAGACACGTGCGGCAACATATTTTGGTTGTGTATGGGTCTTTGTCTTAAGAGAATAGATAAAAGTAAATTTCATAAAACACAAATATAGGGTGGGGGGCATCTCCCCCCACCCCACCCCACCCCTATAGTTCTATAGTTAAATAATGATATATGTCTATGATTTTGCCTACCAAATTTCTAGACCGTCCTCCGCCAGTGCATGATCACACACATGTCATCTATGTAGACTATGTTTCTTTTTATCTGTTGGCTACGCTGTGTAATATACCTTGTTGAACTATCACCTTACATATAGCATGGAAATTGTAGACATGTTAAATTTCTCAAATTTTTACTAGCAATCCAACAATCTCGTCAAAGCAAAGTGATGCACATATTATACTTTGCAAACTCTACTCCTTATGGCTTGGAAAAGAACCAGTTTCATACATAAACACCCGTTCAAGAGTATATATTGTACATGTTGTAATGATTATTCCAAGATACATATTATTGCAAAAAAGAGTAATCATAGTCAATAATAACCAAAATTATGTTAGATGTAACCCCATTGACATTGAGTGACAAACAAAATGCATATGTTATAGGAACCCAACTTGCATTAAATCGTCTCTCATGTCTCAGTCATCCTGTTGAAGTAGTTTGATAGGGTTCTATTATCGCATGGTCACCAAATTTTTGTTATGTATACCCCAATAAACATTATCAATGCAATTTCAACATCCACATTCACATCAATACTTTGATAGGCTTTGGTGAATTCTTGATTGTATTTCTCTAATGTAACTTATTGGGTACCCTAGAAAGTGCATAAGTGCCCCTTGGTGTGTTTTTAATATTATGGTGAATAATTAAGGGACTAACATTTCAGTGAGTGTACACAAGTGTTTTTTGTCAAATGTACTGGTTTAACTAGCAGTTGTCAACCCTCGGAAAGTTGAAGTTAAAGGATAGCTTGAAGCTAGAAAATAAGTGATGGAACTCAGTAGTTTTTGTGGTTTCAAGAAGCACATTGATTACAAAAAAGTTATTAATATATCCAAGCTCATGAGGTGAAACATGATGTTTCTCATTTAGGGCTCGATCATTCATTTTTAACAAGGGATTTCTATTTTCGTGCCCCTGGTTCGTTAGTTGTACTCAGTTTTCCCCCGCTTAACTTTTCCTCAGTTTTCCCCTCGCTCTAGTTTGAAACCCCTTGCAGACGCTCGGACGGGAGGGTTGCGGTCTAGTCAGAGGCCTTAGACCGGTACAGGTGACGGCTAGGGAGCCGCGGTGGTTGTGAATGGACCGTTGCTTTTGAATTGTGTTGACTGTTGACCCAATGAGATACGTTGGACTGGCAGTCTGTCACTCACCCGAAGCTTTCCCCTCCGCCCGAGACTGGAAGAGCTCACACACCGCCCCGCCGTCGCCATGCCGTCCTGCCCTCCTACCTTATGGCGTCGTCCGCCGCCGAGCCGCCCCCGCCCCCACCACCACTCCCGGGAGGCAGAGAGGGCTCCGCCTCCACTAGATCTAGATCTACCCCTATGGCGGTAGAGTTTGTACATCCGTCTAATATGCCAATTATGCCCCTCAACAGCAGAGAAGATTGGGAATCGGAGGGATCTAACGCATGGATTCCATCTGGGTAAGCATCGTCTGCCTATGTGAATTAAGAGTACGCAGTTTTTGAGCGTGAATCGTTGTTGCTCAACTAACCGCGTTGCTTTTCGAATAGGATTGATCCAGCGCTGGCTTTTCGGCTGGTGGTTAGGCTAGATACTAGCTTTTTGCGTGATTCTGAACGCAATATGAGCGGATTTTACATCCCAGCGGTGGTTGTAACTACCATATCGTTGAGGGATTTAAAAGATAACATCTACGCTCGGTACCCTTGGGGCGCTGGCGATTCAGTTGATTTCCAATATTTCAACAGCACGGAGGGAAGATTTGTTCCACTAATTTCCGACGACGATCTGGGAATTCTTTTTGCTTTAAATGATTCTTGCCGTGTCGGTAAAATTCAAATCCATGTGGACAGGGTCCAGGCATAATCTGGTTTTGGGGCATCATCAGGTGGTCGGGCATCATGTCTATGTAGTGTTGCTGCCTCTGCTAATCGTGTGCGCCGCCCCGCTCCTTGTAGGTCCACAACAGCACCATCTGTCCCCAGTGCTAGTGGTAGCCAGATTATTCATGCGGTCGATGTGGAGGACGATGCAGAGATTGAGGATCCGTCTCCTCAAGATGATGAGGATGAGTTGATGTTTCCTGAATTGGTAGATTGATGCAGTAAGCAGGCAATGGAGGATCAATACATGGAAGATATTGCACAAGGTGCCAGATTTGATGACACTGATGATGAAGAGAAGGATGAGAACAATGACAGCCTTGTTTTAGCCGATTACGAAGATGATGACTTGCCAACAATTGAGTGGAACAGGGAGGATCCTCAGCTTGCAGAAGGCACCGTATTTCAAACGATGATGGACTGCCGTAATGCAATTACTACATATTGCATTCTCACCAAGAATGATTATGAGGTTATTAAAAGTGAGCCAGGTAGGTTCACAGTTAAGTGCCCATACAAGAAGTGTAGGTGGAGGCTGCATGCATCCACAATGCTCAGAAGCACCGTGGTTCAGGTACTACGCCAACCAGTTGTGTATTTTAGATCACAGTGTAAAATTTGTTAACTGTTACTGACATCCCTTATAATTATGTTTCAGATAAAGAAGAACTCGATCGACCATACTTGTCCACCTCGAGCGGGAGCGCCAGAGGAGAAATCAAAGCTAGCGAAGACTAGGTGGTTGGCAGATGCAATCATAGATTGGCTGAGAGAAACTCCAACACTTGGTCCAACAGCACTCATAAAATTGATATCTGATAAGTTTACTATAAACATACCTTACATGACACTACTAGGAAAACAGCTACCCGTAGCGCACCTATTTTAGTTACCCGTAGCGCATGCCCCCGTGCTGCGGGTACCACGCCACTGGTATCTAATTAGTCGTAGCGCACCACCTCCGTGCGCTACGGGTATCTTACTTACCCGTAGCGCATGCACCCTGTGCGCTACGGCTAATGTTCAGTGCGCTACGGGTAGTGGCTTTAGTGGTAGCACACTACCTTAGCCATGCGCTACGGGTATAGACAATACCAGCAACGCATCAATGGACAATGCGCTACGGGTATGTTTTTTCAAATTTCGAAAATAAAGCCATTTATACTGCCAGGTTACAGTTTTTATACATGAAATTACAGAAATACAAGATTATAAGAAGTATACAGGAAAATGCAATATATTTAGTATGAAATAGACACGGAATATGAATCTCATTATTTTCGAAATGAAGCGATCACATATTACATGAATTCAATGTCTCTAAGTCATCGATACCGGTCAAGTACGCAAGTTCATCATCCCACATTACATGAATAAGATAGTCACCTACGGTACGATGAAGTACACTACAACCGCAATCACCGCGGTGAGCAAGACGGCGGTGGTGACGCTGAAGAAGGTCGTCCTCCTCTCCTCTCGAAGATGGTTCCTCCACCTAGCTTCCGCCTCCGCCATCGTCGTGTACCCTTTGTAGCTGTTGCCCTTGAACCTATTGACTTGCTTCAAGCAATCTTCCCAGTGGACATAAACTCCAGGAACCCTACCTTTGTACACAACATACGGCATCCCTACCTTCAAGACAAATAAGGTTAGATAACAGAAAGCAAGAAGTTCATCACATATGTATGCAATAGTAATGAAATATGACATAATTAACTAGGATGTACTTATTAACTTTACACCACGACTAAGTTCATCACACACGACACGATCAGAACTAATAAGTTCACCGATGTCTACGAAACATGCCATGCTAAGGAAGCTAGGAACATAGTGTACTTATTATTACAACTTTTGCTTGCCAGTATCAGGAACAAAGCGGAAGCCGCGTCCGGGCAAAAAGAATGCCCTGTCATCGCCCTGCAGAAGCAGCCTCTGATCTACTTCTTCATTTGACGGCTTCAGGTGGGCAGTGTAGAACATCCCCCCTTTTCTGACGACATCTTGAAAGATGATTGTCGCAAACTGCTCCTAGATGCGATAGAACTGTCCTCGTAGATTGTCATCATCAATCATCGCCAACTTTTCGGCCCAGGGTTGGAGTGAATCTGGCAGCGTCGAGTTTTTCTTGTCCCGTACCATCGCCAGCATATGATATAAGGCGTAATAGGCCTCCCTGTGACTTCCCTCGGGCTGCTTGACGCAGGGGAACGACGTAGTATGGGCGAAGCTGTACAAGCCGTGCTTGGGCGGCCGTTTACTCTTGAATGAGCCACCCTAAAGGATGTACTTGGTAAGAGCATCATCCAAAACTATCTTGACATGCGTATAGTTTTTCTTGATTGCACTGCCCGAGTCCAAAAACAGGGTACGCATATACACCGGGGAGATGTGGATGAGTGTGCAGTATTTGTCACTGCGCAAAACAAATCAAACAAAATGTTGGCAAAGACCGAGATGGAAATCTAAGAAAGAAGGCGGCGAGCCAATCACTTACTCGGGAAAGTAGGCCAGGAGCAAGTCCTTCCCAATGTTTGATATCATGATGTCGCTGAGATAGCTAATAGCGGCATTTCGGCCCGCCAACTTAGACAATTGGCTTTCACACATGTAGTAGGGGTCCACTACCACGATGCCCGGGGTCTTGTCTCGTATGATCTGCATCTGAATACTTAGAGAAAAAAGGCGGACGAAGGTCTGGTATAGCCGATACATGTGAAATAGGTCGAAGATGTCGGCAAACCGAAGAAGCATAATATCGGCGGGGGCAGCCTCGACGAAGCCCTTGCCCTTTGGCACCTTGGCCATGTAAAGCGGGTACGTTGAATCATTTTCATCAAGTTGGCGCTGTTCTAGGTATAGAATAGAGTCATGTAGACTCCGCATATCGGCACTGCAAGCCTTGAGGATGTTCTATGCAAAGGAAATGGCTCTTGACAGGATAAATGGTCCATGGAATGAAAGCTTTCAGTTGCTTTACACTTTCAAAGCTGAAGTGGAGATGGCTACTCCAGGCAGTGTTGTAGCGATAGACAAGCATACAGTTCCCTACAAATTGAAAAGCGGGAGGATGATGCAGAAGGAATGTTTTAGAAGGGCTTTTGTTTGTTTCAAAGCTTGCTGGAAAGGCTTTCTAGATGGTTGCAGGCCTTATTTGGCCGTGGATGCAACAACTCTTCATGGCAGGTTTAAAGGACAGCTAGTTGCCGCTACTGCAATTGATGGATACAATTGGATGTTCCCTGTTGCTTATGGAGTTTTGGAGATTGAGTCAGAGGAAAGCTAGACTTGGTCGATACGTCTCAAACGTATCTATAATTTTTGATGCTCCATGCTTGTTTTTACACCATTTGCCTAATGTTTCGTTACACTTCGTGGCGTTTTTATGCGATTTCCGGAACTAACCTATTGACAAGATGCCACAGTGCCAGTTCCCTGTTTTCTGCTGTTTTTGTGTTTCGGAAAAGCTACACAGGAAATATTCTCGGAATTGGACAAAACAAGTTCCTGAAGTCTTATTTTTTCCGGAAGCTTCCAGAGATCCGAAGAGGCGAAGGAGAGGGGCCACAGGCCGCCCTCACACCAGGCTCGCGCGGCCTGCCCCTGGCCCGCGCCACCTAGGTGTGAGGAGGCCCTGGCTGCCCCCTGATGAAACCCCTTCGCCTATATAAAGCCTCGGGACGGAAAACCCTAAAGGAGTCGACGAAATTTCCAGAACAGTTCCGCATCTCCACCACCGCCGCCGACGAATTTCGGGGGATAGAAGTCTCTGTTCCGGCACCCTGCCGGGATGGGGAAGTGCCCCCGGAGCTATCTCCATCGGTCTCCATCGCCGTCTCCATCGACCTCACCGCCATCTCCATCAACCTTGATGTCTCCTATGATGAGGAGGGAGTAGTTCATCCCCGGGGCTGAGGGCTCTACCGGTAGCAAAGTGGTTCACCTCTCTCTCCCATGATGTGATCTTTATGTGATCGTGAGCTTTGTATCATGTTGAACAAGTAGATGTTATTATTCAGATATTATGTGTACTCTAGTGATGTTATTAAAGTAATCTATTCCTCCTGCCATGGTGTAATGGTGACAGTGCGTGCATCGTGGTGGTACTTGGTCTAGGCTACGATTGTGATCTCTTATGGATTATGAGAATAATTATCGCTATGATAGTATTGAAGTGATCTATTCCTCCTTTCATGGTGTAATGTTGACAGTGTGTGCACCGTGTTAGTACTTGGTCTAAGTTGCAATAATATCTATCTTGAGTTGTGATCTGATTTGGATATCTCTATGAGTGGTGTTTGTCAAGTACTTGATGAACTTTAAGGGGAGCTTCTGTAGCCACTACGCAATGATTAGTGTTGTTCAATAGGAGAGTAATTCAGAGTACCATAGTGAAGAGAAGTTGTTTATTTGTTCAATCATGTTATATTTGTTGGGAGTGTGTCCACTAGTGAAAGTATGATCCCTAGGCCTTGTTTCCAAGCTTTGCACACCGTTTACTTGCTGTTTTGTTACATGTTTGCTCACAGCGATACTTATTTCATATCACAGTTACTACTTATAATCATCACTACCGCTTGTATTTCACTATCTCTTCACCGAACTAGTGCACTTATACATCTGACAAGTGTATTGGGTGTGTTGGGGACACAAGAGACTTTCTGTATCGTAATTGCAGGGTTGTTTGAGAGGGATAGCTTTAACCTCTTCCTCCCTGAGTTCGATAAACCTTGGGTGATCCACTTAAGGGAAACTTGCTGCTGTTCTACAAACCTCTGCACTTGGAGGCCCAACACTGTCTACAAGAACAGAAGCGTGTGTAGACATCAAGCTCTTTTCTGGCGCCGTTGCCGGGGAGGTAAGGTAAAAGGTACTCGCATCCTCCTGTGTGAGTGCTCGGAGTTATTTCCTTTAGATTCTGCAGTTACATCTTTTTGTTTCTTGTTTTTATTTTCACTAGTTAGGCTTAATGGAAAACAAAGAGTTCTTTAGTCTTTTTCCTGAGTTTAGATATGAAGTGTTTGAAGAGAAAATTGAAAAACCTTTGGAGCTTAATTTGCATGCTAATAGTGTTGTTAGTATGAATGTTTCGAACACTGTTATTACTAATGCTATAGAAAAGTCTAAGCTTGGGGAAGTTGGTTTTGTTAAGCATGATATTTTTAGTTCCCCAGCTTTAGTGGAGAAAGTTTGCTCTGATGATATTTTATCTCCTCTATGTGATGTTCCTTCTTATGATGATATGTTTGATGAATATGCTTTGCGGCATAGTAGTTCTTTAGCTTGTGATGATACTAAACCTCTAGTTTATGATGGCTATGATGATGAGTATAATATTTTCAGGTCACCTACTTTTGAGGAGAAAATTAGTTATGATTACAATATGCCTCCTATTTTTGATGATTATGGTGATGAGAATAATTATTCTATTTAATTTGCTCCTATTACTATTGTTCCTGTGGTGAGTATTAATTCTTTTATGCATGTGGCTCATGATAGGGATGCTTTATGTGATAGTTATATTGTTAGTTCTATTCATGATGCTACTAAAAGTTATTATGAGATAGGGAAACATAGTTTGATAGATCTCAACAATATTGAGTTTCCCCTCTTTATGTTGCAATTCTTGAAGTTGTACTTGTTTTGCCTTCCTATGCTTTTTGCTTTGCACTTTCATGACTTGTCTCTCTACAAGACTATTTTTCATAGGAAGTGGTTTAGATTTAAATGTGTTCCATACTTGATTTTTGATGCTCTCTATTGCTTTAAGTTCCTATATGGCGCCTTTGCCTCAAGCTCTTATATGGCGCCCACATGAGCATCTTTGCAAATTACTGCGCCTAGCTCAAAGGCGTTAAAGAAAAGCACTCTTGGGAGATAACCCAATGTTTTTATTTTTAGTACTTTTTCTTTTATTTGAGTCTTGGAAGTCATTATTACTGTAATAACCGCTCCTTATCCTTTTTATTTCATTTTTTGTGCCAAGAGAAGCCTTTAATTTGAGTGAGGTAAAGATTTGGGGATGTTGCTGTCCTGAAACTGTTTTCGGTGCTGCACCGTAAAAATTCGTATAAATTCTCTGTATATCTTTTGGACCTGAGATTTCTTGTGCATATGACCCAGGTTATATATAAACTTTCATTAGTTGAACACTTTTTGATTTGAGCAACAGAAAACCCCTCAAAAATTCGACCTTTTTCAGCTGTTCAGTTTTGACAGATTTCTGCCAATATTTGTGTTTGCCACTTTATCGCTTTCTTTTGAGTTCTTTTGATCACAGAACTTTTGGGGAGGTTGCTACAGTATTATTTGCTATATATGTGGTGGTTTTGAGTTGAAACCTGAAGCAAAAAGGGTTGATTATATGTTATGCTTAAACTAATGTTGCTAATAGATTTGTGTTTAGTTTTGTATGAAGGAAGTTTTCAAGTGTAGGGATTGGAGAATGATGAGATGAGATGAGATGAAGAATGGACAAAAGCTCAAGCTTGGGGATGTCACCCCAAGAAACACCCAAGAAGTACAAGCGTCAAAGCTTGGGGATGCCCCCAAGGCACCCCTTCTTCATCGGCAAAAATCAGGTCACCTTTCAAAACACTATATTTTTATTGCTTCATGCACTATGTGTTTTTCTTGGAGCGTCAGTTGTTTTAGTTTTCTTAGTTTGTTTAGTTTTGTTTTCTGCAATAAATGGTTAGATCACATCATGTTTCTTTTGGAGGAGATGAACTCGCTTTTCATTTGCCAAGAATACTCTAGTTTTCACTCTTATCGTTCAACGAGTGTTCTTCTTTTTCCGCTACTGCTTTTGGTTTTCGTTTTCGCCTTGATTTGCGTTCAGACCTTGTCATATCTTTTCATCAAGGTGTATTTTTGCCTCTGATCTTTATTGGTTTTCATCAAAAGAGGTGTCTTTAAAAATTTCAAATGGTGTTGGAAAAGAGAAAAAGCTTTGTGCAAAATAGTGGTACAAGAAGGAGCTTGTGTAGACTGCGGCTTAGGCTTTTTCATGTCATGCTTGATGTCTTTTTGATAGTATGCTTAGTGGTTTTGCTGTAGCATGACTTGTCTTAAATGACTGAGATTGCTTAATGAGCCTTTGAAAAAATCATGCGTTGTTTTTATTATATGGAAGCATTTATTTGGTTTTCTCCTTTCATGCTTTATTTGGGTTGACTTGGCACATGCTTACACCATGTTGACTATAAAATAAGTCGCCTATAGCCTCTATGATCATTTAGTTTTTGACTTTTGATGCCATCTTATGCTTCTTTTAATGTCGCTTTGTCGTTATGCATGATTATGGCCGTTATTGCTCTCTTAGTTGGTCGCTCCCAGTCTTTTGCTAGCCCTCATTTTGTATTGAGTATGAGCTCTACTCGTGCATCCAACTCCTAAAAACCAAGTTTGCCATTGTGTCCACTATAAATTCCTATGCATGGTATTTGTAAGCCATTACAAAGTAAATTTTCATGTGCTACCTTTCAAAACTTTCAACTACTTCTCATTTTGTGCCACTGTTTTTAGCTCATGGGGACGTAGTGGTCGGATTTGCTATCTTCTATATTGCTTATTCCAAAAACAAAAGAAAAAAAGGAAAAAAGAAAAGAAAAAAGGCACCTCTCCATGGAATGTGAATGTTGGTGGGCACCCGATGGAATCGGTTAGCCATGGTTTGTGAAATGAAAAAAGGTGGGGAGGAGTGCCAAGCTTTATAAAAGAGCACAAAAGTGTCAATCTCTCTCTCAAAAACTTGCTTCATTTTTGTATGGAAGATAGTAAGAACCCCATTGCCAGTCGTTGACAAAGACAACCACCCCTCAAAACCAATTTTTATCTCTCTGTTTTACAAATGAAAAGCTCTAGCACATGTTAAATCACTGCTTCCCTCTGCGAAGGGCCTTTCTTTTACTTTTATGTTGAGTCACCACCTTCTACCTTTATGCACCGTCTAAGAGAGCATAGTTGTCATTCTGAGTGTAATGTGCATTGTCCCAAAGTTTTCATTGATTGATTCATATTGTTGGTTTCACTTGTTCTCAAGGGTAAAGTTTATACTGACAACCTATGGCCAGCTGCATACACATGCAGCATTAGGAAGCATCTGTTTCATTTGGAAGTGTTGTATAAATAAAAAACTGGGGTGAAGGAGTACTTGGATGAACATCATGGTAGGGTGTGGTCAAGAAGCCAATTCAATGAAATTTGCAAGGTGGACTATGTAACAAGTAACATTGTGGAGAGTTTCAATGCAAAGGTCAAGTCATTGAAAGGGCTTATGCTGTGGCAAATATTTGATAAGATTAGGCAGATGATCATGATAAAAATCGATCTGCGTCAAAGAATTGCAGCCACAAAATATGTTGGCCATCTCATGCTCCCATCTTTGATTAAGTCTTTGCATGCCAGGGCAAAACAATTGAAGATGAAATGCATCAGAAAAGGAATGGAGGCTGAGGTAACCTACACTGACAGTAAAAATAGGCAGTGGAGGTATCCAGTGAGTTTGGTTGATAGGACATGCCATTGTAGGCGATGGCAGATCCGCGGGATACCCTGCATATACGCATTGTTTTTCATGAGTGTTATAGCGGGTGCAGAAGGTGAAGTTGATCAGTATGTGTCAGAGTATTTCTCTGTTGCCAAATTTAGGGCTGCATATGCTATGAATGTTCCTACCTTGTTGGGAAAAGACCAATGGATGAAAGTCGATCCAGGCTTCAAACTGTACTCTCCAGTTTTGACTAGACCGACAGGTAGGCCGAGGAAGAATAGGATCAGAGCTAGTGCAGAGGGTGGTCCACCGATTCGACGACGTAAGTGCAAACGTTGTGGAATCCCTGGACACATTGCTAGGCTTTGTAAAAATCCAGTTGACCCAGCTTTTGGAATGGAAGATCAGGCGGGAGCAGCAAATGCAGAGGAGAATGAAGCAGCAATTCAACATGAGGAGATTGAAGCAATGGCTCATGAGGAGATTGAAGCAATGGATCATGAGCTGCTTGAACCAATGGATCCAGAGCAGATTGAACCGATGGATCGAGAGCTGCTTGAACCGATGGATCAAGAGCTGCTTGAACTGATGGATCGAGAGCCGAGGGAACAGATGGATCGAGAGCTGCTTGAACCGATGGATCAAGAGCAGAGGGAACAGATGGATTGAGAGGCCTTTGAAGCAATGGATCGAGAGCTGCTTGAAGCATTTGAAGAAAATGCATTAGAAGAAAGAGCACAAGCTTCACATGATATGGTTGTCTCGGTCTTGGCACAACCCGAAGAGAAGAAGAAGAAGAAGAACAAGAAAGATGGCAAAAGGAAGGTAGACACCGGTAATATCCCTAGTAGGGTTACCCGGAGTAAGGTGATGGACCCAGCGAGTCACACCAGTAGCAAGAGAAAGATTGTATTTTAAACAATTAATTTGAATTTGTATGAACAATTTGTATTGGGGATCCCTTTGTATTGAATTCGAACTAGTGTGACGTTCCCAAGTTTGTATGTTGAATAATCACAATAATGTATGTGTTATTTGCTTGAATAAGTTCCTAGTCCATGAGCTACTAGCTATAGTTCATCGCTTGAGGTTTCCTCACTTTTCCCCCTCTTAGTGACTAAACTCAAAAAATATAGTTTTGGGTTTATTTTAATTCATAATAATTCAAAACATGGTGGAACCTTCCCATGGAGTCTTGTTATGTTACCTACAACCTAGAGAAATAATAATGGAAAAGGAAATATAAAGATATGAAGTTTCCCTTTCCCAAAACCACTTTCTAGTCCATGAGCTACTAGCTATGAAGATGCAGGGCTTTCTACTCAACACACCTCCCAAATGCCCACAATGCTTACAAACTTTGTCCAAATGAGTCCAAATTCATCACACTTGTGTATCTTTGAATTGCAAACAATATCACGTCGGCCAAAATGTACTATATTGTTCAAATAACATAATCTAACAATTTTTATGCCAAAAGCTTCAATTTCCCTTACTCCCTTTATTATTTGGGTGCCCCTGTTTTACTTAGTTTTACTCAGTTTTCCCCCTCCGGGTCCACTTATTTTATTTAGTCCTACTCAGTTTTGCCCTTCCGATAAACATTTCCTCACTTTTCCCCCTCTTAGTTCTACTCAGTTTTCCTCCCTTGTACTCACTGGCTGATCTCTGATTGGTCGAGATGTATTTCACATGAATCTTGGTTGGTTGATAGCTCAACGCACGCTTGCACCGTTGGATCATTTATGATCGGACGGCCTGTCAACCCTGGCGGTCGCGGCGGCGCGGATCTACAGAGCACACACCTACCAACCTTGGTAGTCGCATATTCCAGTCGCATCTTCCTCTCTTACTCTGGCGGTCACGGCGGCGCGGATCTGCAGCGTGCGTGCGTGCGTGCGGCGGCGCGGATCTAACCGTGCGTGCGGCGGTGTGGATCTAACTGTGCGGCGGCGTGGATCTAACCGTGCATGCGGCGGCGCGGATCTAACCGTGTGTGCGGTGGCGCGGATCTAACCATGCGGCGGCGCGGATCTAACCGTGCGTGCGGCGGCGCGGATCTAACCGTGCGGCAGTGTGGATCTAAGAGTGCCGGTGAGGATCTAACCCTCAGAAATAGTTGAAATGTCTCTCTTTGTCTCACTTTCATTTATCTTCAGATCTGTTGATGATGAAGAACACCAAGACGGTGGCCATGCTGACAGTGCTCACCGATGCCAAGACGATTGAAGCCATCGCCTACAACATCGCTGCGATGGCGCAGATCCAGCCTTCAATGTCGAAGCCTGCCGATGTCTCACTTCCGTTACCCTCCTTAGATCTGTTGCTGATGGACACCAAGACGGCGACCGTGTCGATAGTGCTCATCGATTGTCTTGAAGCCATCGCCTACAACATCGCTGCAACCTACAACATCGCTGCGACGGCACAGATCCAGCCTTCATTGTCGGAGCCTGCCGATGTCTCACTTCCATTACCCTCCTCAGATCTGTTGCTGATGGACACCAAGACGGTGGCCGTGTCGACAGTGGTCATCGATGACAAGACGATTGAAGCCATCATCCACAACATCGCTGCGATGGCGCAGATCTAGCCCTCCTCCATGTCCGAGTTTGCGGATGGCGCAGATCCTGCCCCCTCAGCCGCCCGTCGTCCAGGCCCTTCTAGCCCATCGGTACACGGCTGTGTTCGACGCCGCAAATTGGGATAAATTATGATAAATTTGTATTTTTCAATTTCAATTTGGGATAAAATTGTTTGAACTACTACCTCCGTGTCAAAAAAAAGCTTCTCCACTTTCTCGATGTGTCCCTGTACATCTGAATGTATGATTTGAATTCTATCCCAACTTGATTGGGAAGATTGATATGTATTTGATCCGAGAGGCTGGTACATGCTTTTACTTTTGGGATCCCTTCACTTTTATAAGATGTTCATGCATGAAAATTATCGCGCGCATTACTTAGCACAACTAGGAAATTGTACGACAAAATATAGTGGTTAGAGCCATCTACTGAATAACAATTCTATACTATCTAAATCATCTACCACAACCACATAACTGCTAGGACAGGGATGACACCTAATAAAACTGCCCAGATGAATCTACTTTTCGCCTCTCCCATCACTTGAAGTTCATGTTCTAGATTTTCTACCACTTGATCAAATACGGCAAGATCTGTCTCAAGTATCAACTTCTCATTGCGAATAAGCTCTGAATTCTTCTTTTCTTCCTCCATAGTATGCTTCAGCTCGAATATCATCAGGTTTTTACGGGCCAATTCATCACCTAAATTGGCCACCTTCTCCTCCAAATCCATCCTCTGGCTACACCACTAGGTTGATTCATCTTGGTATGCAATGTACCATGGATCATCGGCTTGCCTGGCGAACTGTAACAATAATGGAAAAAAGAACAACTGAAATCACTCCAACAGGCCATGGCGGCACTTCAAATTCAACGGTAGTACAGAGAGCAGAAGCTAGATACCTGCACTCCCGATGAGGTAGGAGAAGTAGAACGTGGCCACGACATGATCGAATCCCCACCCTCGCCGGTGTACCCGCTACGACCAGACATTGAGGACTATTTCGCACCTACAAACTCCAAATGAATTATGGGAACCGAATCGATTAGGGGGCGGGGGAGGCGGAAGCGGAGGTCATCGTGGGCGGCGGATCTGCTTGCGGCGGAGCAAATCCCGGTCGTCGTGGGCGGCGGATCTGCTTGCAGCGGATTTTCCTGCGGTGGGTACAATGCGTGCGGACGAAACAAGTGCTGGAGCCGTGGTTGACGTGCAGCGCCGCAGTCCGTCCGACGCCGCCGGGGAACAGAGCCGGCGGCGCGACGAGGCGCCGACGATGGCTGCTCCGTCCGAGGGTGGGGAACGAGCTGCCAGCGGTTCTCCGATGACTAATGAGATGCACAACACTAGGTTCCAGCCATGTTTAGCACAAGATTCACTTTAGATTAAGCTGCGAAAATAGTCACCTGCTGGGTCTAGCTTAAGAAAAATTAATTTGCGAACTTGTTGCTTCTCTCTAACTAAAAGCAGGGATATATGCCTTTTCACTAAGGGCGACCCCAGCGGTCATTGGCTGAGGCGGCCCCACAGAGCGGCTCTATATGATTTTCTCTAAATAAATAGACGACCCCAGCGGTCATTGGCTGCGGAGGCCCCACAGAGCGGCAATATATGATTTTCTCTAATTAAATTGACGACCCCACTGGTCATTGGCTGCGGCAGCCCCACAGAGCGGCAATATATGTCTTTTCCTAAAAATTACACGACCCCACTGTTCATTGGCTGCGGCAGCCCTATAGAGCGGCCCCATTTGTCATTGGCAGCACCGCGTATACAATCAGGAAATAAAACGGCCCACACGTCAGCGATAGATGGATGACTGCTCCAACGTGTCTCCTGACCCTACCCGTCAGCACCATTCAGAAGCATCGGTCAATTCACAACCACCGTGGCTCCCTAGCCGTCACCGATAACAGTCAAGGCCTCTGACCAGACCGCAACCCTCCCGTCCGAGCGTCTGCGAGGGGTTTCAAACTAGAGCGAGGGAAAAACTGAGGAAAAGTTAAGCGGCTGGGAAAAACTGAGCACAACTAAGGACCCGAGGGCACGAAAATAGAAATCCCTTTTAACAAATATCCTTTGAAATGTCTTCAAGCCACAATTTTTGGGATCCTTGGTGTGATGGTTTTGATACTAGAGGCACCGTGATTAGACTATGTTCTGAGGTACGAGACTTAACAAGACTAAGATGATTCAAACTCGTAGAGCTTCAATTATAGTACAACTAGCGTTGAGACTGATATACCAAAAATGGCTACGATGTCATGACTTAGGGATTCCTATACTTTAGGGTTCCCTAGGTGATGTGCTTTGGAATCAGTGCTACCGTATGTGAGACCGGTTCTTGGAATCGCTTTTGTTGTTGTTCTACATGGTCCTAGTTTTATTGTGTACCATGTTCTTCTCTGGTCTTGGGCATATTTTGAGCGCAGGTGATGGTCAGTTGTTTTCTATGCTAGGCCTATTTCCGTTATAACAAAGCATGGGTTATGTTAATCCACTTACGTTATGCATCTTCAGTAGCACTAAGTCTCGGTTCAGAATCACCAAGAGAGGTTCTAGATTGGATATATGGAGCATGTATTGCACCTCCAGTGTGACGGTGTTCCTTTCAGAACTAACTACGGTGAGTGAAGAATCTTTCTGTTGTGCAGCTTATGGCTTCAGAATTTGATGTTCCATATCACCGATTTTGTTGCCGGTGCAACCAAAGTGAGAATATTTGACCAAAATTTATTTTTTGTGGGAGGACCATGATCCCCTTGAGGCTCGGGCTTAGTTTCATATTGCATATACACTCTTACACTTCATGTGAAAGCATTCATGACTCCCATCTTATATAGGAATTATTTTAGAGTGAAAATTGATATTAGATTAAGCATCAAGCAAGCACACATCGAGTTTGGAGATCTTGAACTATTACTTTTGGATATTTAGCATCTTCTAACTAGCTAGGGGTATTTACATGATTCAGCAGCGTCCTGCGTGTCGGCTATGATCATTAACAATTATATTAACATTATTGCATGATCAATAAAGATTACATTACCCTAAAAGAACCAGCTAGGGGTTGATTTAGAGGTTCCTTCTTGTAGATCAATCTCAACAAGATAGTGAAGGTCCTACAACCACCTTAGGACAATTATGAGTGATCATGCGAGTTTTTGTGAACTTAGCTCAAGGATAAGAAGGTTAAGTCTAGGTAATTTCGGGGTATGTTGCTAAGTCACTTTATCGAAGATGTAGAATCGCACCAATAACTTGAACTTTGAGAGAGAGATCTGTGTTCGTCTAACTCTTTATTACTTACATTATAGATCTAAGTTGCATAAATTTTGATTCCATTCACCTTGTCTAGTCGATAAAACTTGATATTTCAACCTTTCAGAAAGTGTAACTTCCCAAGAATATGCTTATTCAAGATTTTAATCATGAGCTTTTAAACCTGCCCGCATCAAACTTTTAACTGGGCTTTGGCTATTGTTCTCTTTCCATGTTCGACATGAAGCTCAAGGCGATTTCGTGGCTCAAAAAATAAACTCGCTGCTATACATGACATCAAGCAAACATTGTCTAAATAAATGTGCAAAAAATAAAACTTTAAATGATTTTTTTACATCAACACAATGTGCATGCACCACATTAAATAAAAATCCGACTTCGACCCGATGGAGAAAGGAAAAGATAAACTCTGCTATAAACAGTACCTCCTCAAGTTTCTAAACAAGTAACGTCTTGAAGACACCTTTAATCGATTTTCTTAAACTTTTAATGACCCCACATTTTCACTATTTAGATTCGAATTTTGAAAATCATATATAAATATTTTTCTTTAAAAATATTTTCAGAATATTAAAACCATTTAGATTTTATACATGTAAGTATATTAAAACTTAGTGGTAAATGCTCCCTTGAATACCTTTATCAAGGTCTTAAAGCTTGCTGATTTACACAATTGTAAGGTAGATATTACCTATGTTCCGATTTAATCAACGACATTTGTGTAAACATTTGTGCTAGATTATCTCTCCCACCATGTTGATTAAAACGGAACGGATGGAGTATATGAGAACCTATCATAAAGCATTGCATGAACAATTTTACCAGAACAAATTCAGTTGTGGTTTCATTCTTTTGAACAGAAATCGTGGCCTAAAAATTCACTATTCCCAAACATTGTTTGTTCTTGCTGTATGGCTAAAATCAGGATTTGAATTTTTTTGTGCAACTCATTTCGATGTTATAAAATGTTTGCAGGCTCAAATCATTCCTCGTTCAGGTTGGAAGATCTTATTTTTCCCATCATCTTCTTTTATTCTTGCACACTAAATTCGTACAATGTTCAGTAATGTACACAATACCAGTAGAAGGGGTATCATAATCATGTCATACGCTTCGGCGCCTTGTCTCAACAAACCGTATTTCAGATCGTATGTATGAACAGCTACGCAGGCTTACCTGCATCGGCATGCACTGCGATGCAGGGTTCAGTTAGTAGGTCTCCTCGTCTCCCGGCTCCTCGTCGTCGTCGCTCTGCAGCTCGGCAAGCTCAGCGAGCAGTGCAGCGTCGGCGGAGGACTTGGACATGTCGCCGGGGGCCTTGGCCTCTTTTATGATCCGCATGATCTCCTCCACGGCTTGCGCCGCTACCGTCGTCTCCAGCTCAGGCTCCTTGAAGTTGGCCCTGTCCCTCTCTGCGATCTCCTTCGGCAGGCTCTTCAGGAACCACGGCAGCTTCTTAATTTCTTGGATCGTGATTCTCTTCAGAGTTCCAGACATAGAAGAGTCATTTTCGTTAGGCACGATTCAGAGAATTGCGGTGTCAGATTACAAGATGCAGAAAATAAAGGTAGAGTCTGGACATCAAAGACTTGCCTTTTGGAGCAATCTGAAGTTTACTTGCAAGTTACTAAACAGAAAGAGAAAAGAGGATAAGTAGTTGTAGTGTGATACCTTTGAAGGATCGGCAGTGAATATTTGGGACAGGAGGTTTCTGCAGTCGGAGGAGACTCTGACGTAGTCCGGAATGGAGTATTGCACGCCAAGGATTCTCTGTCAGGTGTCACAAGACGTGCATTCTCACTGAGTTCTGAGTTTTGGGCAAGCTAAAACAAGGGAAGTGTTGAGCAAGTGAAGGATGATAACTGAAGAGGGATTGTGTACTTACGCTGATTGTCTTTCGAAAGTTCCTTGGATCCTCGGGGTCCTCAAATGGATACGACCCGATGAGCATCACATACAACGTCACACCGCAGGACCAAACATCTGCTACCTGAACAAGGAAAACCGTTTCATCATGGCAGAGTTGGAAGCCAATCATGTAACGTATCAGAACCATGGTAAAATTGATATTCATGAACTTGGATAACATCACCATACATTACTGAAATTATGCACGATTAATTTGTGATGCTTAGCTGTGCTGAGTGTAAGAATGCATTTTCAGTGGTAGCAGATAATTAAGCTAATGCCTTCCGCGGTGTTGGAAAAGAAAGCCTGATACTAGTACTACTGTTACATGAACAACAAAAATCAATTTCTCAGTACTCAGTGATCTCACTCTTTCTTTCAGTGCCGCGCATCCTTCAAATTCAATTACTGCTGTTCTATTTCAAGAGCAATATATATGATGATGAGAAGCTAAAGGAGTCTGGTAAGCGAACTGCATACCTATATCTGAACTGTGGGAGGTTAAACTAAAAATCTGCATTATGTCAGTCTAAACTCCATCACCATTTTCAGTTGCTTTTCTAAGTACCTATTGATACCACTAGATGTTATTTACCCATTTTTCTTGGGAAAAGGAAGTGGACGAAAAATTGCTGAAGATTGAACTTACCTTGCCATCATATTCTTTTCTTGAAAGAACTTCTGGTGCTATGTATGCCGGAGTACCAACTGTTGATTTTGGCTTTGAATGCAGCAAAGCAGACTGAAAACCACAATAGTCAACTTCGTCAGTAAGGAAAGAGCAATGCCAATTGATAGAAAGGCATAAACATATCAGTAACTAACTAACTATTAACACCTTTGAGTAACCAAAGTCGCAAATTTTCACTCGAGGTGTTGGACTCCCGTCAAGGAGGGTGTTTTCCAGTTTAAGATCACGGTGGCATATTTCCTGCATTTGTAGTGTCAGTTCATGGGAACTTCAGCCTTATTTGTTTACATTCAAGATTTACAATTAGCAAAGCATACCATGGAATGGCAGTAGCTGACACCTGAAAGTAGCTGCTGAAAGAAATACCTTGCCTATTGACACGCATAGCAAACATATTACATCTATTAGCAGACATGGTTCAGAATTAAGGGAGATATCCAGATAACAATAACATAGCAAGGCAAAAGCAACCTCATCTTCGCTGAATCGCCCTGCAGTGCATATTCTTTCGAACAGTTCCCCACCAGCAGCATATTCCATGACAATCGCAAGGTGTGTCGGGGTTAAACAAACCTGTTGCCGATTGGTTCAGGAAACAAGACCATGTTTTTAGAAAATAAACAACGCCATATTGCAGCAAGTCCATTAAGTTTCTTCTGAATATAATAAGCTGTAAGCTAGAAATTTTTTGCCAGAGCCAATGAGCCATGGTCTGGGATAAACTTCTATGCTTCTGAAACCACTCTGAATTTTGAGCAGTTCATATTGACCCTGGAATGTGTGGTTCAGTGCTGCCCAGCCAAATAATACTGCTAACTTCTTGATGAAAAAACATTACTCCCTCCGTTCCAGAAAAAACAAGGGGTATAAATTTAGTCAAAAGAGAATCTTTTCTATGTTCTACCAAGTTAAAATAGACAAAAACAAGTACATCTACAGATCAAATCAATATCAATTTTCAATGCATCAACCGTGAAATATATTTTCGCAGTACTAATAACTGGCAGATGCCGTCATGATTGCAAAACGAAATTAGCATTTCTGCTCTCTGCACTCTGGCCACACGGATTAGTTCAGACTTTAGAACCATCCAATTTCACCAATACAATCTCATAGACGATCAGCAAATTCAACAAGTCGGGATTTTGGTGATTACCTCCTTGAATCGTATGATGTTTGGGTGCCGCAACGCCCGGTGATTGATGATCTCCCTCTGCACATTCTCGTCAATCTGCACGCACACAAACGAACCCTGAGTATCATCCATCCGGGAACACAAACCTGCAGTGATGCAGTCATATTCACCACGCTTCTATCTGACGACTATCGAGGATTGAGTTCCCCACCATGAAGAACCCCAACTCCACCAGTCCGATGAACCCTCTAGACCAGAACTCAAAAACTAAGCACACGGGAAAAGTGACCGGAAAAACAAAGACGATACCTTCTTGCCCCTCTCGATGTACTTGACGGCGACGAGCTCCTTGGTGCGCTTGTCCCTGACCAGCCTCGCCACTCCGAAGTTGCCGGACCCCAGCTCCTTCATCGCCTCGTACCTCTCCTCCATCGCCGCCCACACGCTCGCCCCAAGACCCCTCCCAAAACTCAAAGGGGGAGACTCCAACCCGAACGAATCCGATTGTGAGAGAAGCAGGCACCGGACGGAGCAAACCTGCAGCTGCGCGCTGGGTGCTGACCGGCGCGGACCAAGGGGCGGAGAAGAATATAGGGAGTCGCGCGCGCGTTTGGTCGCCGTCACCGGAAAGCGAAGGGAGGTTGCTCGGGGTCGGAGTTGGGGCGGAAGCGACGGGAGAAGGGCGGCGACGGGGGCGCGCGATGGGCGACGCGTGTAGCGCAGGAGACAGTGGCGGTTTTTGAATTGCGGGTGGGGCCGGAGATACGTCGCGGTTCAGTGGGGCCCGCTTGGACTCACCTAATCCGGGGCGGCAGGTGGGGCCCTGGGTTAGATGGCGCGTCCGTCCGATGCGGCATTGGTGGACTAGCGTGACGTGGATGCATGGGCCTGACCTGCTATTTCGTTACGTGTCCTCTATCTTTTTGCACGGCCGTATGCCTCGTTTGGCAGTCACGCAAGTACAGTACATACCTCCAGAGTGTTATTTTACTGAGCGCGAATGTACAGAACGGATATTTTTCAGGTTCCACGCAGAAAAATGAGAATATTTTCTGTGTTGCAAAAAATCATGTTTATATGACATTAGCGTCGATTAACCTCTCAAAAACAGTGGGAGAGAAATAATACGATTGGTTCCACAATCAACATGAGGTCTACTTTTACCCGCAAAAAAACATGAGGTCATATGCTTCATGTGCAAGTGTCACTCGTATCCACACAAAAATATTTTTTAAAATGGATATACATAATTGTAAAGGGTATTTTGCCTTTAACCATAATTTTGGTTATGGATGACACCGGAGCTAGAGATGGAATAATGCTATACGCAGGTTATAGCCCATGATTATTGGTGGCGGATGGTCGGAGACCCTCCGATTTCTTATTCGAATAAAAGTGTTGGAGTTTTGTTTGTACTTCGCTTTATTTTTTTGGATATTAGGAAACACCGCACTACTAAGAGGGGTTACTTGATGTTTAAGAGGGGATGATCATTCTTACCACAGTTCTACAGCCTTTTCATCCTTCCTTCAAAAAGTCTTTTCAAAAGTTTGATTAAATTTGTGAAGCTCGAATCAATTTGGAATTTCGGGTGGCTCAAATTTTTTTGGAATCAATCTGAACTCATTCCGACCGGAAACAAGGGCTCCCAGAACTAGCTCGGTCGGTGACTCGGAACATTTCATAGTGATTCCACATTTCACGAAACTGGCTCAAACGGCTAGTTTTTCTATGGATCTTTTTATACCCCATCTCTTCTTCAAATGGTCACATACCACATACACGAAAAGGAAGAACACTCAGCTCCTCTCCACCATTGAGCTCCACCAAAACCTTGAGGAACCAAAAGAGGAGATTCGGATCTACGCTTCCACAAAGCCAACTTGTGACCCCCCTCAAGTTTATCAAGTTGCTTGTTACTCTTGGGTTTGTTGGGAAATCCTAGACATGTTAGCTCGCCCGAAACTTTCTGGGTTGTGGACGTCATGGGAAATTTTTTGTGAAGGTTTGGAGACCACCTCAAGATCCACCATGCAAGAGGTTTAAGGGGAAGAAGGTGATTGAGCCCCTTCTCCATTCTACATACCAATTTATATTTTTTTTCTCTTTGTGTATGTCGAATTTGGTTATGAAAATTTTAGAGATTGCAAACACATATCTTGACTCATTTTTTGTTCGAATGTTTAGAATCTTATAATTTTTTTAGAGGTAAGAATCTTATAATTCAAATTTTGAGCAATGGTATCATGTGATATTTTCCCAGAGACTACATGCTATGCAGGCCGCAGGCGCTCTGTGTCCCGGCAGCACCAACTGGTTAATCCATGACGCGGCCACCAGCCTGAATCATTGCCGGCGAACGCACGAGATGCGACACTGCAGAAGGGTTTTGGGTCGGGGAAGGAAGACAGAGGTGCTTTAAGATTGGTGTTGACACGTGGCTCGTCCTCCCTCCGCTCGCGAACTCACACGCGACATCGCTGTGTATTCGCTCCGCACCGGTTCGTCCTCCCTCCGACCCTCCGCTCGCGAACTCGCACGCGACTCGCTCGGCAAAACCTAACGGCGGCGGCGGCGCAGGCGCAGGTACCCCGCCCCCCTTCTCCGGCTCAGAACGGCTACACCGCCCTCCCTCCCGACCTTCCGATCCCCGCGCGCTCTCTCTCTCTCCCGCCCCTCTCATCTCTGTCTTTTATCTGTGCAGGATTCGAAGGTGCTCCGGCGGTCGGCGCACCGCCTCCTAAGCTCCGGCGAGCTTCTTGCGGCGCAGGTTCGTTGCCGCAGCACCGCGACCTCCCTACCACTTCCTCCTCTGCCCCTGTCCTCTCACTTGATCTGCATGGTTTTGATGTGTTGTGAGTGTGTAGGCTTGATTAACATGGCATTGTTTGACTAATTTGTGTGCTAGTGCTTGTTGTTAATTTCTGAAATATTGTTACTAAAAATTGCTTGCCAACCTAATAAAATTGATCCCCATTGTATTTGCAAAATGTCGTACTACAAGTTAGACAATGGTTTTCTTACATAACGGAAGAAAACAAAAGAAGAAAGAGGAGAAGGATTGTGTTGATGAAATATTACTTTGAATATACTCTTCTTGCGATGGCATATCATTGTACACAAAGGGGACCGGAGGATTTAGGGAGCTTTAGCCGTGATGAGCATTAACACTCTCTTAGAAAGTACTTGTTGAAAGATATGTATGATGGGACTGAAGTTGCAATGCTATGATCAGCTCCGTCTAACAAACGGATGTTTCATGACTTGTGCGCTATGTTGCATGAGAAGTGTGGTTTTTGTGACAGTGTGTATGTTCCTGTGGAAGAAAAGGTCGCCGTGTTCTTGCTTGTAGTTGGTCATGGTTTGAAAATGAGGTTGTTGCGAGGCCAATACAAGAGGTCTTTATGGACTATTGGTTCACACTTTTCTGAGGTGTTAACGGCCATTCTATCTCTCTATGGAGAGTTCATTAAGCTGCCGGATCCTTCAGTTCAACCTCGGTATCACTAATGGACCTAGATTTCTTAATTTGGTTTGGTTTGGTTCTTAGCTAACTTACTTGCTTGATTGGCCATAGGAAAATATTGCTTAGGGTCTGTTTGGATGTCGGAAACTAGGCTTGGAATCGTCCATCTAGAATTTGGTCGACCGAATTCCGGTGTTTGGATGGCGATGGAATTCAGGCATGGAAAGTGGACACAATTCCAAGGCTGGATCGCTCGTCTGTCCGCCCTCCCTCAAAACTTTCCGAGGTACCGTGCTCGGCAAGGCTCGGAAACAGCCTCCTCGTACCGTTTCGAGCGAGCCACGAAACAAACTGGACGCGAGCTCGTCGGCGCGTCCGTGCGACCTGGATCCAGCCGGCGGTGGCGTCTCTGGTGAGGCCTCCTCTCCCTCTCCCCTTCCGCGGCCATTTCTCCCTCTTCCCTTCCCATCCCCCGCCCTCTTCGCATGGGAGCTCACCGGCGCCATACGTCCCCTCCATGGCCGAGAGCGGCGGCGGGGTTCCCCTGGGGAACGATGGCCACTCCCCTGGACCTCCCCAAGCCAGCCTCGCCGTGGCCCTGTTGACAGCACGAGCAGGGAAAGTGGAAGGGATCTGAGATGTTCTTGCTGCTGAGTTCTATGCTTTGGAGCAAGTTGTTGATGTGGCTCTGGATATTGGTGCTATTCGTGCAGTTTTTGAAACTGATTGTGACCTTTTGGCCATAGCAATGAACCGGCGAGGTCAAGATTTCTCCCAGCTAGCAGCATCAATTGATGATCTGAAGATTAAACTTCATTCATGGTTTTCTAGCACTGAAGTTCGAGCGTGTAGACGTAATGCAAACAAAGTTGCCCATATGTTAGCTTTTGTAGGAAAATCTTGTAATGCAAATCTCGTAATAATGTTGTTTTCCCCGTCAAAACTCAACAAAAGATTCAATTCCATGGTTTGTACATCCAAACATGATTTTGAATTGGGTGCTACCCTTTGATTCCAATAGCAAATTTCATGCACATCCAAACACCAGAATTGGAATTTTAAGTCCAATTCAATTCTGAGCTAAAATTCTTGCATCCAAACAGGCCCTTAGGTGATGCTGGCTACACTAATGGACCTGGATTTCTTAATCCATTCAGATCCACTCGGTATCACGTGAAAGAGTGGGCGTGCACAACAGCCCATAACAGCCAAGGAGCTGTATAACTTGCATCACGCCCGTGCTAGAAATGTAGTAGAGAGAACTTTTGGGTTGTGGAAGAAAAAGTGGGCTGTCTTATGGTGTCCATGTTTCTTTTGCAAATGAATCCCTTTTTTACCCCGCCTGACCTATGTACTGCTCCCTAATCTCCCAGGCCCTGTAGTCAGGCCATCCTTACGGTGGTAGACGGGTAGTTACCTAGTTTTAAGGGCGCAGACGTGTGGTTAACCGCACCTGTTGTTCAAGGGAAGACTGTATGTTTGTGTGTTGCTCATAGGTGTCTTCAGATATGCTAGTTCTGATTTCTGTGACCTGCTAGCCCTATACTGTTTAACGAATACCTCAATGAAACGTAGGTTTGAGTTAAAATTTTGGAAAAGGTTTCAGAAGTAAAACTTGCTTTGCGCTAAAAGCTAAAGCCATTAAGTCTACTCTTTTGTCACCATTTAAGTATAATGTTGCATGACTGTTAATCATTTTAGTGTAACTTGTATCATATGCCGCTTGTCATGTGCAAAGGATAATACTTGCTATGGAGATTGATGCCTAGGTTTACGATGCTCTAGTCGATTGCATATGGCTTATTTGCCGGAGCCACCAAGTTTCTTTCCGATGTTATTTGGTCTACAAATTATTAATTCAATAATGACTATGTATTCAACATTTGAAATGTTGTACATGATATGCATATGATATTTGTCTTGTACTCTTGTTAATGTCCGTACTAGCAAAACCTTGGGACTAGTACAATGGTTGCACATAGCAATGTTCAGGATATCATTAAAGGGTAACTGATCGGTCACCCCGGGAGAAACGATTAATCGGTGAATCGGCCAGTTAACTGATTTTATCAGTAGACCGTTAATCAGTTTAGGATTTAGGAAAAAAGCCAACATATATCTAGTTTTTACATACTATCCCCTACTCTAATGCTCTCAGCATTGTAATATACCAAAATATACTATTATATGCATGTAAAAAGCATAGGCAAGAGGTAAAATTGTTACCTGGACAATCTGATCCTGATGACCCTATACAAAATTGATGAACATTGTTTTTTCTTTAAATTCGAAATAATGAGGCCTGCCACAGAAATGTCCAAAACCTAGTTGCAGGAGTGGTGGGACTGGAGAGAGGCATGGGCTGCTGAGGTATTTAGCCCAAAAACTAGTCGACCAGTTAACTGGTTTGCCCGATTATTCTCATTAACAGGGAACCAAGACGGACTCTAAGATCCTGGCCCTGTCGCTAACGTCCATCGACACGGTGCGCCGTCTCGGTCTACAAATCGCGATGCCAACCTCGTGCCACTGCAGCTCACGGGACTTGGAGATGCCATGACGGCCGTCGTGGTGGCTGCGTGCACCATGGCACGCAGGCTGCGGATGGCTGGGGATCATCAGCTTATGCAATAGGGTGGCTGCTGCCTCAGTGGTGATGGTGGTCTGGGATGCGTGGCTCTCCCTGGGGCAGTGGGAGTTGTTCTCCCCATGACCGGCCAGGCCACCAGTGGTCCAGACCTGCGACTTGATCAATCCCGACGATGTCCTCAACCATATTGTGAAAGCAAAGAAGGCACCAGCTGTGTTTGATAGAGGTGCCCGATGTGCTGCAGTAGTAGTATGTAGCTCATCCTTGGTTTTTCCATGCCCGCTGCCCGCCGAGACGATAGGGCGGCGGCAGCTTGGAATAGATCCCTGTGTTTTATTTGTTTTCTCCGTTTCAGAAAAGTGGTCTGGATTGTTTTTAATACTTTGAAAATACCACATTTAGAGGAATACTGCAGTATTGATACCACAGTTTTCAGTCAAGGCCAAACACATCAAAGTATTTTAAATTGTGGTTTTCTTGAAATACTTTGCTACCAAACACAGTCTGAGTGTGTTATTTAGCTCTATGATTGGATAGAGTAGTGTTTTTTTTACGAACACAGTTAGTTCATAGCGTACAAACATGCACACTTACTTTGATTAGCCTTTGGATCAACCATGCATATAGCCTAATCTTTATTACATGCTACTCCCTCCGTCCGGAAATATAAGATGTTTTAGCTTTGTGAAGTGAGTGTATCTAGACATCTTTTAGTGTATAGATTCAAGCGAATCTATACACTAAAAGATGTATAGATACACTCACTTCACAAAGCTAAAACATCTTATATTTCTAAACAGAGGGAGTAGAAAAGACAAAATATAATTAGGAAGCAATATTATGACACCTCTATAACATTTAGCAAATGTGAATGTTCTGCCACATTACAAAAACCATTTTGTATCAATTTTCATTCACATATTCATTAATGTCCTGTGTTGAAATGAATTTATTTGCATATACATAACCGTTTTACCATTATCTTCAGGTTTTCTCGCAATGGGGTTAATCACTGGCAGCTTCAAATTCTTATTGGGAATGGGATGCGGTGTCTATGTAGCTCAGAACTACAACGTTCCAAATGTCAAGAGGCTGTTCAACACGTATGTTTTCGTGGCAAAGCACCTTGAGGAAACATACCGTAAGCCGGAGAAAGATGACTGATTGTCACACCCCTAGGCCCTAGAAAGTGAAGTATATGCTGACATGACAAAAACGTGATCTTCATAACTGGTAAAGCAGTTTTGATCCTCAAGAGCTGCGAACTACGATGGCTCAATACTGTGAAATTTGTCGATGGCACTGTTTATGGATCATCATGACAAACATAATATGCTCGTTGTCGCCTAGATGAACACTCCCGTTGTTCATTTTCCAATTCTCGAATTCCAAAATATTGAGTTGGATATTTTTTGTTCACTCTTGCTTTACCTATGACAATTCCTGTCTGACCATAAATTCAAGCCGTATTCATCTGGAATTTTTGCCCATCTGACGGTGCAGAAGTAGTATTGTACAGAGTGCGCAGATCAATTCCGTTTTCTGTTCTTATCATTTCTACTTATTGCCTAGTAGCTCAACGCTGTCAACTGCTTTCGTTCCATAAGGTCTTAATTTTGCGGATTTTCTTCACTTGGGAATCGCACTAGTACTTGAAGCCTCCTACTTGTTTTTTGTGTTTGAAGTAGTCATACTTGGAAGATAGACAATCTACTATTTTGTTCGAATTACATGTTCAAATTTAACCTCGAAATCCTGCTCATGATATTTTAGCAGTTTCATAATGTTGAACTTCATACCTTGATATTTGATACTTCCAACTTGGATTATCAGACTTGGTTTTAACCAAACGCCAAATTTTGAACTGCTAGGTTCATAAGTTTTAGAACACTTTCAACCTCACATAAATGTCCATTAGTAAAGGTTTCCTAGTAAAAACCTAGAACTCATACTGTAAAACAAGTACTGTATATCTTCTCTATTGAGAAATGTGGTGATCATGAATGAACAAGCTAGGTATATGTCATTCTATCAGATTAAGACGGTATTTTGTGATCATATAAAGTCTGAAAGAAGATATATGGCATAACATAAACATGTGTTCTTGCAATTACGTGTTGTACGTGCCATGATTAGCATCTGACATCGCGCCATCATATATGCTCTTGCAATTTACTTTCTCCGGCGTCTTGATTTTCTTTTCTTAATATTTATCTTGTTCCACCAAACTAGGTTATCTTGCCCTCGTTTTCATCGGCAAGGTGATCTTGAGACAGACTGACAGAGAGATACCGGTTGCCATGCGAAAATAGAGAACTGACGTTTGTTTTTCATCTTTGCCAATTTATTTCAGCTAAACTATCCTTAGTCAGCGGCACAAAAACAGTACATTTTTTTAATCTTTGAAGAAAGTTTAAACGCCATAACCAGATATTTTTAGGCTAAAACAGTGGGAGAGAATCCCAATGTAATTTTTATAGTATAAATAAAATATGTACAGATATTTAGAAGAATGAAAAAAACAAAAAAAACAACTAGGCTAAAGATATAGTATTGTTGCTGCAGCCAGTCCCTAAATTGTTGTTCATATTTTTTCTTTATTCTATGGCCTAGCAATCTTAATTCTTGCAGATAGATTGCCTTTCAACTTGCAATGGTTGGGTTTTGGTTGTTGAAAATCTTGTTTTTTCGAACTACCCGGATACTCCAAGATGCCGGAATGATAATCTCCATGTGAAAAGGGACCTTCAGGTTGTCTTTTATGTTGGAAAATGGTTCAAAGACGGAGGGACAAACTGTATCCCAACATTTTTCTGGAAATGGGCATGACCAAAACAGATGTACCAGAGTTTCTTCTTGAGAACATCTCGTTGTTGCAATGAGAACATCCTATTGTGACACCCCTGCCCCCCGCATCGCCTAGGGTTGGCCGACACGGGGGGGGGGGGGGGGGGGGACCGCGCCGCCGGCCCAAGCCCCTTCCCCGCCTCTTCCCCTTCGCTCCGCCACTGCCGGAGGACCTGCCGGGCGAAGCTCTGGCCGAGATGGCAGTGGCGGGGCTTATCTCCGCGGCGGTGAACCCCCCCCTTTTCTCGTGCGGCGGCGGCAAATCTCGCTGCTATGCGGTGGCGGCGTGGTGCCACGGCCCTTGGCGGAGATCTCGACGCGACGACGTCGATGGAGGGCGTGGTCTCCTCTATAGAGCAGTATCGGCTGTCCCGGACTCGACCGTGTCCGTGGGGCAGAGGCTTGGCTACAGCGGCGTGGCGTCGGCGACCTATCGCTGTTGTCGGGCATCGTGGTGGTGTCGATGGCGGCTGATACGTCTCAAACGTATCTATAATTTTTTATGCTCATGCTTGTTCTTACACCATTTGCTTAGTGTTTTGTTACACTTCGTGGCGTTTTTATGCATTTTCCGGAACTAACCTATTAACAAGATGCCACAGTGTCAGTTCCCTATTTTATGTTGTTTTTGTGTTTCAGAAAAGTTACACAGGAAATTTTCTCGGAATTGGACGAAACAAAAGCCAAACCTCCTAATATTTAATGAAGCTTCCAGAAGACCAAACAGGAGACGGAGAGGGGCCAGCCTCACCACTAGGGGGCGCCGCCCAGCCCCTAGCCACGCCGCCCTGTGGTGAGGGCCCCCTGGTCCACTTCTGACGCTGCCCCTTCGCCTATAAACCCCTCCCCCCCCCGACGGGAAAAACCTAAACACCCGATCAATTTGTTGGCAAATGAAAAGCAAGACAACTTCTCTAAAAGAAATTTGTTGGGGTCCAACCATTTATTGCAGCAATCAAAACAAAACAAAACTAGAAACTAAAGTAAAGATGCTCCAAGAAAAACGGATAGTGCATGAAGCAAATAAAAATATAGTGTGTTGAAAGGTGACCTGATTTTTGCCGATGAAGAAGGGGTGCCTCGGGGGCATCCCCAAGCTTTGACGCTTGTACCTCTTGGATATTTCTTGGGGTGCGTGGGCATCCCCAAGCTTGAGCTCTTGTCCATTCTTCAACTCATCTCATCATTCTCCAATCCCTACACTTGAAAACTTCCTTCATACAAAACTCAACACAATTCTATTAGCAACATTAGTGTAAGCATAATAATGAATCAACCCCTTTTTGCTTCAGATTTCAACTCAAAACCACCACATATAAAACATATACTACTGTAGCAACTTTCTCAAAAGTTCTGTGATCAAAAGAACTCAACAAGAAAGCGATCGAGAGGCAAACACAAATAGTGGCAAAAATTTATCAAAACAGAACAACTGACAAAGGTCGATTTTTTTAAAGGGTTTTCTGTTGCTCAAATCAAAAAGTGTATAACTAATGAAAGTTTGGATATAACCTGGGGCATATGCACAAGAAATCGCAGGTCAAAAAGATATTCTGAGAATTTTCACGAATTTTTACGGTGCAGCACCAAAATCTATTTCAGGACAGCAACATCCCCAAATCTTACCTCACTCAAATTAGAGGTTTCTCTTGGCACAAAAACGAAATAAAAAGGATAAGGAGAGGTTATTACAGTAGTAATAACTTCTAAGACTCAAATAAAAGAAAAAGAACTGAAAGTAAAATAATGGGTTATCTCCCAAGAGTGCTTTTCTTTAACGCCTTTGAGCTAGGCGCAGAAAGTGCAAATCAAGTAATATCAAGTGATGAAGCATCAAGTTCATAATTTGCTCTAAGAATAGAGTCAAAAAGTAATTTCTTTCTCTTTCTAGGGAAGTGTTCCATACTTTCTTGAGGCCTCGTTCGGTTGTACCCATCCCAGACGGGATCGGCCGGGATCGTCCTGGTTTCGGGGAGGAAAACCCCGTCGGGATCTTACCCCGGATCATCATAATTTTTGCGTTCGGTTACTCCCGGCCGGGACGATTTCCCCGCGCAAACCCTGTCAATCCCCTCCATTCGACGGGGAAAAATAAAATCGTCTCTCACCCCGTGGAAAGAATCCCCAGAAACAGAGGGGCGAGAGATCACGATGCGACCTAGGCGAGCTTGGCGGTGGACTGGCGGGAGGGCGGCAGCGGACTCACCGGCAACAGGAACTCGACCGCATCGTCCAGTCCGTCAGCGACCCGGACCCTTGCTCGAACCGGCGGGGGCGGGGGCGGCGGCGACGGCGACGGCGCCGCAACTCCGGCCACTATCTCCCGCGGCGGAGCCGTAACTCCTTCTCTCCGGCAAGCTCATGCTTCTCCTTCTCGCCCTTCCCCTCTCTCAATTTCTGAGATTATTGGGATCTTGGTCCATGGTGGATTCTAGGGTTCTTGATTCTAGTCAGAAGTCACACGTAAGATTCCCTGCATTATTCTTGGCTTTTCAATCTGGGTAATTGACTGCTCGCTGTGGATTTGTACCCATTCTAGAATACTTTGATCAATGTGTATGCCAAATGGCAACTATGCTGGAGCTGTAACTTGCCTGCAGAACCTATTTATTTGTCCAATCTATTCTCTAGAGAATTTTATCACTTACCCCCTATTTAGTTAATTAGATCTTACTTGCAAGAAATGACGGCAAATCATATCAGTAAGAACTGAAGTTAAAGTAAACGTTGAGCTCATATCCTTGTTTGTACAATCTGACCTCTGTTTAGTACCCAAATGAGGACCTAACACACCCACGTTTCTTAAATTTTGATTGCAGGAATTGGCAACTAAGAGGTCCACAGAAAGGTTATTTTTGTGGTGATACAAAAATGCAAGAAATTTTCTCTCCAGTGATTGTTTAGTACAACTATGACTAGTGGTGAAAATTGATTTGATACTCGCTGATATCAATAGCTACAGATGCCATACCTTTTCTAAAACTTTTCTGCTCACTGAAACTCTATTCTACTTTTCTGGTCACTGAAACTCTATTCTACTTTTCTGCAGATGACGAGATTAGTATTTCTTTGACTGTAACCATGCATTTTTCTAGTTTGCGAGGTGTACCATGGAGGTATCAAATATGAATATTTTTTCCTCCCATCAGTTTGCCGGTAACCTTGTTTATCTGCCCATCAGTTTACATAGTAGATAAGATTTCTGTAATAGTCCATCATCAGTTTACATAGTTTATTTGGGCAATGGAATTCTTGCTTACACTTCTTACTGGACTTTATTTTGTCATGTTGTCCTTTAATAGCACTGTTACTTAATCTGGCAGAAAGCATAGTACTGTTTTTAGGAATTATTTGTTCAGACATTCATACCTTTGAGAAGTTATTTAGCTTCATGGATTACTGTATTGCTGGATTGCCATGGGATTACTGTTTCTCAAATCTTGGTTCAGCATGGAGAAATAACCGTGATAGTGGCGAGTCAAGACTCACACTTGTATCCTAGCATAGACTAACCGAATGGCTGAAATTTACTAGTGATTTATGGGGAAGAGATTAATAGGTGTTAAGAAATTTACCGGTGTATGGAGTAGAATGAATCAATTCATCTCTCCTCTCTCGCTGGTGAGCCCTTCCTCCTACTATTCCCTCCCCTTTGGTCCTCTCTGAAAAATCTAAGGTTCTTGGGTTCTTGGTGTTCTAGTTTTGTGGAAATTGGTAAAAGCTAGGAAATTATAATGGAAAAAGATGCTTGCAAAAACAACTACTTTGTTGTTGACTGAATGTACTGCACCTTGTTTCTACAGCAGCAAACTCATAAATTTCAGTGAAGTACTCGAGTAACAGTACCGGTCTACTAGTTGGTACGTGGCATCAATGCAGCAAGTTGCAGGTTCAGTTCTTTGCTTGATGGGGCATGAATCAGGACTCATAGATATCCCCATGATCATCTTTGATTAGTTTGTACTTAAGTTCAACTATTTATTTCGAAGTTGATTTTAGATGAGAAAATTGGTTTTATGTGTTCTTGTGTGCATGTGCATACCAACAGTTAGAAGAAGATCAGGGACATTATGTTTGACTGCTAGATAATTATATGTGGAATTTGTTTTAGACCTTCATGTAAGAGAAAGTGGAGCAGTGTTGCATCTTACGTACTTGTGGTTGCAGCAGTATTAGCAGATAGCAGTAGCAGTATATTGTTTGATAGTTCTAGAGCTTCTGGGTCTAGTGGAACATCGAGTCGTAGGTAAACCTATCAGAATATTCAAGTATCTGTCTCTCTTGGAAGTCTTAGTATTGGTTATCTGAAAAATGTACGTGTAAATTATTACTTGTTGCCGATTGATTTACCATTTGATTCATGCCTCTGCCAATATTTACTTGTATTGGAAATTATCATTAGCTTATAGAAACAGTAAAACATACTTTAAGCTTCTTAGCAGGAAATTTCGCTTTGAGTTTGGAATCCCAAGTGGCGACCTTTGAGTTAACACTTGTTTGCTCTTCGTTACATGTAGGTTGTTGCCAATATGGCGCGTGATGTTCAGCATTGCGGTTGGATGGCGTCGTGGCAGCAGCATTGGCCGAGGCACTATGCTGGAACGGCGCTTTGGACAAGGCATGTCACGGCATCCTTCGGCAGCCCTGACATATGCGATGCGACAATGAGGGGATGTAAAGGTGTGGTGGTGCAGAAGGTGAGGGATGCCCTTATGGTATGCGGTAACGAGGGGATGTAAGGTGGTGGTGCAGAAGGAGAAGCCGGCGAGCACTCACATGAGAACCTTATACCTTCTTCGATGTATATTTTGTGTCATTTGTTCCTGGCCAATTTAATTTCATTTGTATCTGGTGACGATGAGTCTTGAGCATAGTACTCGCCCGACATTGAGAAGCACAAATTTTGATCGTTGCAACTACATCTTGGCTGTTCTTGTCCATGCATGTTGGACCGTGTCGTTGTTTCTGAGAAAAAACCAGCTGGCTGATGGGAGGGAGTCTCAGGAAGGAGTAACCGAACAACGTTTTAATTGCTGGGAATTGGTGGGCTGGGATCAGTGGGGTTCGGGTGACACGCGGGGGTCAACCCAATCCCTTCGTGGATTGGATCCCTGTGTGGATTGCACCCCTGGCAACCGAACAAGGCCTGAGTGGGAATTGATATTTGAGGGTGTCTTCCTTCATATCAATGATAGCAGGTCTTCCCAAAATAATAGGACATGAAGCATTGCATTCAACATTCATAACAAGAAAATCAACGGGAACAAGGTTATTGTTAACCATAATAAGAACATCATTAATCCTTCCCAAAGGTTTCTTCTTAGCAACATTAGCAATAGGAACATCATAATAACACTTTTCAAGCGGTTGTAAATCAAGCATGTCATAAATTTTTCTAGGCATAATAGAAATAGTAGCACCTAGATCACATAAAGCATGGCAATCAAAACCATTAACATGCATATCAATGATGGGTTCCCAACCATCTTCTAACTTCTTGGGAATAGAAACTTTTTGCTTCAACTTTTCATCCCTAATTTTCATGAGAGCATTGGTAATATGCTTAGTAAAAGCAATATTTATAGAACTAGCATTGGGACTCAAAGCAAGCTTTTGCAAGAACAAAATAACTTCAGATATATTGCAGCCATCAACATCAAAATCATTAAAAGAAATAGAGCTATCATCTCCTACACTCCGAAAAATTTTAGCACTCTTTTGAGAAAAAGTTTTTGCAGTTTTGGGCTTTTTAACACAAGAAGTGGGAGTTTTCTCTACACCAATCAAAGTAAGAGGATTGCTAGCATTTGGAACAACATCATTAGAGGTAGTAATGGTACATACCTTCATCTTTCTAGCCATCTCATCTTCTCTTTCCCACCTGGCATGCAATTCTGCTAACATCCTAAAATTTTCATCAATTCTAACTTGGATAGCATTAGCAGTGGCAAAAGGATTGTTCTCTTTCACCTCATTAGGCAACACTTTTAATTTCAAAAGTTCAACATCAAGAGCAAGGCTATCAACTTTAGAAGCAAGAATATCAATTTTGCACTTTTCCTCAACAGACTTGTTAAAAGCAGTTTTCTTACCGATGAAGTCCTTGAGCATGACTTCAAGCTCAGAGGGCACGGCCCTAGTGTTGTTGAAGGAATTACCATAAGTGACAAGGGTATAGTTAATAGATCCCGTTAGTTGAATACCCCTGAGGCCCGTTAAGCTAGGCCCAACTGTAATGACAGTCGAATACGAGTTCTTACCATATGTCGATATTGTAATCTGTATCGGACCCTACCCGATCCTCGAGACCTGGCCATCTATATATAGGGGCCAGGAGGGGACGGTGTAGGGCAGATTGAAAGCAAGCCAGGTTGAACACCCAAGTCTACTTTCGATATACACTTATTTCGACTAACCTTTACCTTCGAGTTCATCCGACGCCCTATTCCCCCGATCCTAAGTCCTTCATCTTGGACATTTGCCGAGTTAACCCTCGTCAATTGGCGCTGACCGTGGGGACTCTGGGCGTTGGAGTCATGAATTCGACGACTTTTTTGCTTTTAGCTAACAGCAGTCCAGAACTCGACGAAAGTCAGGAGATGGAGTTAACAATTGGAAGTTTGAGCATCTTCGTCGGACCATCGGGTTCATCCCGCCTCTCGGATTCGACGAAACCAAATCCGTCGGCAAGTAAGCTGGGAGCAGAGGTAATACTGGAATCGTCGGAAGGCTCTTCCAGCGAGGTAAACTCACCGGTCAGCCTGGAAAAAGCACCAATCGCAGAAGGCGACAAAATTCGGGAAAATTTCGACTCAGAAGAAAGGGTAAATCAAACATACAACAGTGCAAGGGACTTCGCCGTTGGAAGCAGTGGCGTCTCCAAAGTACATCAGCTATGCGTCATTATCACCGAGGCAGAAGAAGAGAACAACAACAAAGGAAGTAAAAAGGTCGACAGGCAAGTCGACAAAATAAAAGAACACAACAAAAAGGATAAGAAGAAAGTCCACGTTTCGGCTGGCGAACGGAGAATGATCAAGTCAGCTATCAATCATGGTACAGAAGTACCCGAAGGATCGAGAAGAGAAGTTCTAATGGGATACCAGTATGCATTATACCAACATAGGAAGAAACTAAGGGAGGAAAGAGACACCGTTCCGCAAAACAATAACAGTGTATCAAGGGAGGAATACTGGGATGATTATAGTGAGCATTCCAAGTACAGTAGAGAAAGGCGCGGAGACCCAAAACACAATAGGGGGAAAGAGCACGCAGCAGAGAAGAAAGGTACTCGAGGAGCCCTACCCCACAGCTAGAAGAGGAGAAAGATGACTTCATGCAAGAAACGCCAGAAGCAGCGTTGATAGCAGCACAGGCGTATTTACTAACTACAAGGCCTGAACCCGGGGATCCGCGAGAAGATATGCACCGAGCCGCGATACGAAACCTCGGAATAGTAGAGAGCAAGATCAGGGAAAAAGGTTCAGACACAAAGTCGACAAGCTACAAGGAAAAGCAAAAGGAGAAGCTCAGACACAGCTTTGCAGATAGCGAGTATAGTGAGTCATCAGAAGAGGAAAGGCGACAAAAGAGGAAGGAGGACGCAAGAAATATAATAGCACAGGCTCGAGTAAATAAATCACGCCACGCCTGGAGGGAAGAAAATTATGAAGACGACGATAAAGAGATGGGCGCATTATGCTTTACCCGCAGGGTCCGCAGAACTCGGGTACCCAAAGGATTCAAATTACCACATGATCAACATAAGTATGACGGGTCGCAAGAGCCTACCCTGTGGTTATCGGACTATTTACAGGCAGTGCAGATATTAGGGGGAACAAAAGTGACTGCAATGCAAAGTTTGCAGCTACACCTCACTAGCGCAGCACGCTCGTGGTTGAATACCCTACCCAACGAATCCATTGGAAGTTGGGGAGAACTCGAAAGCCAATTCACAAAGAATTTTCGTTCAACATACAAACGCCCAGCATCACTGGAGGAAGTTAAGGCGTGTGTACAAAGGAAAGGCGAAACTCTATGTTCTTATATACAACGGTGGAGTATAATCAAAAACTCAGCAGAGGACGTCTCCGACGAACGAGCAATAGACGCTTTTTCGGCTGGACTTCGTCGCTCAGATCTCGTGGAAGAAATAGGAAGAACAAGACCTACAACAGTAGCCGAGCTAATGGAAGATGCCAACAAATTTGCTGATGGAGAAGACGCATATAATAACAAAAGGGGACGTTCACCAGAAGTCGACAGAATGAGCAGACAGAGGAGACGACACCGTAGCAGGGATAACCAAGGAAGACGAAATCAGGTTGCCGCGGGCTACGCAGCAGAAGAAGAGGAAGGATATGTAAACAGGAGGTTTCAGGCAAAGGGAGTAGAAAAATAGAGATACTCCGGTCCTTCGGCCGAGGATATGTTATACGGACCTTGTCGAATCCACTACGCATACCTTGATGGGAAAAGGGTCTCAAATCACCAGATGAAGGATTGTAGAACGTTTCTGAGGCTACAAAGCGCCATGGATTCAAACCAAGGAGGATGGCAAGAAGAGAAGCGCGCAACTCAAGGATATCAAATGCAAAGGCTAGCAAGGCACCTAGAGTCAAAAGTCTACATATCAGCTATGATTCAACCGGTGCCCAAGTCGAAGAAAGAGCAAAAGAGCATATCCAGGCAAGTAAACCTAGCAATATCGTCACCACCAGCTACGACAGAATACCTGCGGTGGCCAGATCAACCAGTTAAATTCAGTAGAGCAGACCACCCAAGGAAAGTTCCCAGGCCAGGCCACTCGCCTATGGTTCTAAAGGCACAAATAGGAGGGTACGACATCGGAAGAGTATTTATGGACGCAGGGAGTGGCATCAACCTGATATATGCTAGAACACTGAAGGCAATGTGTATCTCGCTGTCGAGTTTAAAGCCAACAGACTGCTCCTTCCACGGAATAGTACCAGGAGCTGCAAACTACCCTTTGGGAAGAATAGAACTCGACATCTGCTTTGGCAGTAGCAGCAACTACCGCAGGGAGAAGCTGGAATTTGAAGTCATGGACTGGCCGTCACAATACCACGCAATCCTGGGGCGCCCAGCATTTGCGAAATTCATGGCAGTGCCTCATTACGCGTATCTTACGCTAAAAATCCCAGGACCCAAAGGAACAATTACAGTGCAAGGGAGATTTGAAGTAGCCAACACGTGACAGAGATTTCAATAGGATGGCGCAAACCTTCGGCATGACAGCAGAATATGAGAGGCTAAAAGGAGAAACAGATCATAATGTGCTACCCGACGTTGGACGATCCCTGCCAGATCAGGCTTTCGACACAACTCAGGACTCGAAGAAAATCCAGGTCCACCCTACAGATCCAAACAAGACAACATCAATTGCGGTGAACTTGGATCCCACATAGGAAAGCGTGCTCATCGAGTTCCTCCGTGAGCGCTGGGAAATCTTCGCCTGGTGTCCATCAGACATGCCAGGGGTTCCCAGGGAACTCGTCGAGCACGCGTTAAATGTAGATCCCAAGGCAAAACCAGTCAAGCAACCATTATGACGATTTGATGAACCTAAAAGGAAGGCGATAGCATCAGAATTGCACAGGCTGGAAAATGCCGGATTTATCAGAGAAATCAAAACTTCGAGTTGGGTATCAAACCCAGTTATCGTACCAAAAAAGAACACAGACGTACAAAGGGTATGTGTCGACTACACATCTCTCAATAAGCACTGTCCAAAGGATCCCTTCCCTCTACCCCGCATCGATCAGATAATTGATTCAACAGCGGGATGCGCGAGGCTTTCCTTTTTGGACGCATATTCTGGTTACAATCAGATCAAATTGAAGAAGGAAGATGAAGAAAAGACGGCCTTCATCACACCGTACGGAGTGTTTTGTTACCAAGTAATGCCGTTTGGCCTAAAAAATGCAGGAGCAACTTATCAACGGATGATGCAAAACTGCCTCGGAAGCCAAATAGGACGCAACATCCAAGTCTACATTGATGATGTGGTCATCACTACAAGAGAGGAGCAATCTTTAATCAGTGACTTGGCAGAAACCTTCGACAACCTGAGCAGGTACAAGCTTAAGCTTAACCCGACAAAATGTTCCTTCGGCGTATCAGCAGGACAACTTTTGGGGTTCCTGGTATCAGCATGAGGAATAGAGGCGAACCCAGAGAAGATTCAAGCAATTTTAACAATGGGAAAACCCACGAAACTACACGACGTCCAGAAACTTGCAGGACGCGTCGCGGCATTAAGTCGTTTCATTGCTCGATTGGGAGAAAAGGCGCTTCCTTTCTATGCACTCATGAAGAAATCAGACGATAAATTTGAATGGACAGAAGAAGCAGACGCGGCTTTTGCACAATTGAAAAAAGTGCTTTCTACGCCACCAGTGCTGGTCGCACCAAAAGAAAAAGAACCACTATTACTTTACATCGCCGCAACCCATCAGGTGGTGAGTACAGTATTGGTAGTCAAAAGAAGTGAAGAAGGAAAAGCCCACGGCGTCCAGAGGCCGGTATATTTCATCAGCGAAGTGCTATCCCTGACAAAACAGAGGTACCCGCATTATCAAAAGCTCGCATATAGTGTCTTTACAACTGCACGAAAATTGCGACAGTACTTTGCGGTGCACCCAATTATAGTGGTCAATGAAGCGCCACTATCAAACATATTGAACAATCCTTCAGCAACATGACGTGTCTCTTTGTGGGGAATCGAATTATCTCCCATGGACATCACGTATGAAAAAAGGAAGGCAATCAAGTCACAAATCTTGCCAGATTTCACAGCAGAATGGTTGGAGCTGCAGAACACGGGACCACCAGATCTATCGAGTGTCTGGACAATGTACTTCGACGGTTCTAAAAGAGTACAAGGCGCAGGAGCGGGAGTAATCTTGATATCGCCGCATGGCGACAAACTAAAGTATGTCTTAAGGATGAATTTCCCGCGGGCTTCTAACAATGAAGCAGAATACGAGGCTCTGCTACATGGAATGAAGATGGCCAAAGCATGTGGAGCAACTCGACTAAAAATATTTGGGGATTCGAATCTTGTCGTCCAACAAGTTATGAATAGATGTGACACAATCAATGACAACATGATGGCCTACAAGAACTTATATCATTATCTCGAAGGAACATTTGATTGATGCGAAGTCTCGCACATCAGCAGAAACAGCAATGAAGAAGCCGATAACTTAGCAAATATCGGGTCCCAGTGTCTACCCGTGCCATCTGGAGTATTCTGGGAGGAAATAGTAGAAAGGTCAATAAAAAGTATCAAAAGTTCGACTACTACAGCAGGCTCGGGGGTTGCACCGGAACCCGAGGAAGTCCTGATGATAGAAGAAACCTGGATGCAGCCGTATCTCGCGTATATGATGAATAAGCAGTTACCAGAAGATGCAGTAGAAGCCAAGAGGATAACTCGACGATCGAAAGCGTTTCTCGCGTTGCAGGGGAAATTATACAAGAAAAGTATTACCGGCGTTTTGCAGCGTTGTGTAACGCCTCAGGAAGGACAAGTAATACTAAAAGATATACATGGCGGAGTGTGCGGCCACCATGCAAGCAGCAGAGCAATAGCGGCAAAAGCGTTCCGTGCAGGGTTCTATTGGTTAACAGCCATCGAAGACGCGAAAGATATAGTTCGGAAGTGTGAAGCCTGTCAAAGATTCGCATCTCGGCCACATGCACCAGCAGTAGAATTACAGCCAATACCATTGTCCTGGCCCTTTGCACAATGGGGCCTCGATATGGTGGGAAAGTTGCATAAATCCTGGCCAGGAGGACATGTTTACATGCTAATGGCAGTCGATAAATTTACCAAGTGGGTGGAAGCAGCCCCGGTAACAACTCAAGATTCAACAGCAGCGATCAACTTCATTAAGTCAATAGTGTTCCGTTTCGGCATACCGTATAGCATCATCACGGACAATGGGACAAACTTCACTTCCAAGGAATTCAAGAATTACTGCGAAGGACTAGGAATCAAACTCAAATTCGCATCTGTGGCGCACCCAAAGACAAATGGGCAAGTCGAAAAAGCAAATGGCCTGATATGTAGTGGGATAAAAAGGAGGCTTTTAGTACCTCTCGAGAAAGCCAAGAGCGCTTGGGTAGATGAACTGCCCTCCGTTCTTTGGAGTCTAAGAACCACGCCCAACGCAGCAACTCAAGAAACTCCTTTCTTCCTGGTCCATGGCGCAGAAGCCGTGCTTCCAGTCGAAGTTACGCACGAGGCTCCAAGGGTGACGACATATGACGAAACAACATCAACAGAAGCATTGCAAGACGATGTCGATGCACTAGATGAAGCAAGAGATAAGGCATTAGAAAGGGTCACGCAGTATCAACAGAGTCTAAAAAACTACCATAGTAGTCGAGTTCGTCCACGATCCTTTGTGGTGGGAGATCTAGTTTTGCGACTCAGGTAAGACAGCCACGGGAAATTATAGTCCCCTTGGGTGGGACCTTACATCGTTACAGAAGTCATACCAGGAGGAGCTTATCGACTACAAGATAAGAAGACAGGAAAAGATGAGGGCAACCCGTGGAATGCGGAGCAGCTACGACATTTTTACGCGTAGAATAAATCTAGTGGTATCATTAAATTCGAGTTAACCTTCTGAACCCAGAACATGAGGCCATAGGTCGGGTTCCTTGGGTTGAACTCGACAAAATTGTACAAGTATTTCTACTTCTCCGCTCGGGGGCTTCAACCCTCGGGTCGTACAAAAGAAACTCTTATCACGACATGGAGACCTTTTTTCATTATAAGGTTGTGCAGACAACCCGATATTCTTCAAGTAATTTGGTTCACAAAAGAACCCGATATTCTTCATGCTAATTGGTTCGCAAAGAACCCGATATATAGAAAGCACACCTCAGAACAATGATTTGTTTTCATGGTACTAATCAAAACATCAAAATGAAGTACGAATATTTATTACATATGGCACGGTAGCAAGGATATTATCAAAAGAAATTACATATAAAGCATATCCTAGTGAAAGTGGACTTCAGCTTCATACTTCTTCTGGCATTGAGTGCCGTCGTAGATCTTCACGTCAAACTTTGACGTGCCGATATGGAAGTCGAAGGCCATGAAGAAGCCTTGGTGGATGTCGTGGTCTTCTGCAAACTGCGACCAGCCACCCTTAAAGTACTGCTCGCCGTTGCCATCATACCAAACCTCCACTTCGTATGGAGTCCTACTGCCAGATTGCTCGCGGAGAACCGCTTCTCGCAGTTCACGCCCATCCATGAACTTTGTGAAATTCAGCAGCAGACGCTGAATCTCGCGGCACTGCGCCATGGCAATGCAGAAGAAAGAGAAGATCCTGGGAAGAGCAGCAGGAGGAGCGGGAGCAGCAGGAGGAGGAGCGCTCGGACCTGGGGCAGCGCCAGTCACCTTGGGCTTGTTTTTGCTACCAGGTGGGCGGCCGGGACGACGCTTAACCGGAGCGGCCGATGACGGTCCTGCAGCGGCCGGAGTTGTGTTGTTCTTGTTCTTGCTTCCACGAGGGCGACCCCGACCTCGTGGCGCCACCGGAGAGCCAGGGTTCAGACGAGAACCATCTGCGTTAGCCATGTGGACAAGGGAAAAGGCTAGAAAACCCTAGATGGAGAGAGAGAAGATGATGCTGCGGAGGAGGAATCTGATTAGGATTTTTTACCCTTGCCAGAAGGTGCTTTATTTATAAGCACGTATTATCGGGCCCTCGTGGTAAGCAAAGCCCATCAACATATTCTACAAAAGAGTTAAATTCTGCACGTAGCAGACGATAAACACCAAAGGAGAAAAAAATAAGAAGGGGAGAGTGTGGTTGCACGATATAAAAGACCTCGCCTTGGGCTCGGGGGCTTGTACACAGGAGATATTACAAGGAAGAAGACGAAGTGAATTTTGAGCCTATGCTTGTCTACAAGTATTCAAACATAGCCTCGGGGGCTACTCCCATCGGGAGCGCTGAGCGCGCACCCGATAGAGGATGAGATAATCAACGTCGAGGTTGAAGAAAGTATATCATACAAACTTCGACTATATAGTCGACAAAATGCAAAGAGATTACTCCCATCGGGAGCGAGTTCTATGGTTGTTGAAACCCGAATATTTTTAGTCAAAATTTGACTGCGACATAAGATTCTCGAGTTATGTTATCGCAACGCAACTCGAATGCCGTGACCTGTCACGAAGGTAAGACCCCGGGATCCATCCTGTGTGGCCTAGTATACACACATGGATGCGCTCTGCTGGTATGTATCCGTGTCTTCGACGCGAAGAAAATCCTGGTGGACGCACTGGGTACCCTGAAGTAGGTGAACATACCAGCAGGATTTTCTTCACGTCGAAGACACGGATACATACCAGCAGAGCGCATCCATGTGCGTATACCAGGCCACACAGGACGGATCCCGGGGTCTTACCTTCGTGACAGGTCACGGCATTCGAGTTGCGTTGCGATAACATAACTCGAGAATCTTATGTCGCAGTCAAATTTTGACTAAAAATATTTGGGTTTCAACAACCATAGAACTCGCTCCCAATGGGAGTAATCTCTTTGCATTTTGTCGACTATATAGTCGAAGTTTGTATGATATACTTTCTTCATCCTCGACATTGATTATCTCATCCTCTATCGGGTGCGCGCTCAGCGCTCCCGATGGGAGTAGCCCCCGAGGCTATGTTTGAATACTTGTAGACAAGCATAGGCTCAAAATTCACTTCGTCTTCTTCCTTATAATATCTCCTGTGTACAAGCCCCCGAGCCCAAGGCGAGGTCTTTTATATTGTGCAACCACACTCTCCCCTTCTTATTTTTTTCTCCTTTGGTGTTTATCGTCTGCTACGTGCAGAATTTAACTCTTTTGTAGAATACGTTGATGGGCTTTGCTTACCACGAGGGCCCGATAATACATGCTTATAAATAAAGCACCTTCTGGCAAGGGTAAAAAAACCCTAATCAGATTCCTCCTCCGCAGCATCATCTTCTCTCTCTCCATCTAGGGTTTTCTAGCCTTTTCCCTTGTCCACATGGCTGACGCAGATGGTTCTCGTCTGAACCTTGGCTCTCCGGTGGCGCCACGAGGTCGGGGTCGCCCTCGTGGAAGCAAGAACAAGAACAACACAACTCCGGCCGCCGCAGGACCGTCATCGGCCGCTCTGGTTAAGCGTCGTCCCGGCCGCCCACCTGGTAGCAAAAACAAGCCCAAGGTGACTGGCGCTGCCCCAGGTCCGAGCGCTCCTCCTCCTGCTGCTCCCGCTCCTCCTGCTGCTCTTCCCAGGATCTTCTCTTTCTTCTGCATTGCCATGGCGCAGTGCCGCGAGATTCAGCGTCTGCCGCTGAATTTCACAAAGTTCATGGATGGGCGTGAACTGCGAGAAGCGGTTCTCCGCGAGCAATCTGGCAGTAGGACTCCATACGAAGTGGAGGTTTGGTATGATGGCAATGGCGAGCAGTACTTTAAGGGTGGCTGGTCGCAGTTTGCAGAAGACCACGACATCCACCAAGGCTTCTTCATGGCCTTCGACTTCCATATCGGCACGTCAAAGTTTGACGTGAAGATCTACGACGACACTCAATGCCAGAAGAAGTATGAAGCTGAAGTCCACTTTCACTAGGATATGCTTTATATGTAATTTCTTTTGATAATATCCTTGCTACCGTGCCATATGTAATAAATATTCGTACTTCATTTTGATGTTTTGATTAGTACCATGAAAACAAATCATTGTTCTGAGGTGTGCTTTCTATATATCGGGTTCTTTGCGAACCAATTAGCATGAAGAATATCGGGTTCTTTTGTGAACCAAATTACTTGAAGAATATCGGGTTGTCTGCACAACCTTATAATGAAAAAAGGTCTCCATGTCGTGATAAGAGTTTCTTTTGTACGACCCGAGGGTTGAAGCCCCCGAGCGGAGAAGTAGAAATACTTGTACTATTTTGTCGAGTTCAACCCAAGGAACCCGACCTATGGCCTCATGTTCTGGGTTCAGAAGGTTAACTCAAATTTAATGATACCACTAGATTTATTCTACGCGTAAAAACGTCGTAGCTGCTCCACATTCCACGGGTTGCCCTCATCTTTTCCTGTCTTCTTGTCTTGTAGTCGATAAGCTCCTCCTGGTATGACTTCTGTAACGATGTAAGGTCCCACCCAAGGGGACTCTAATTTCCCGTGGCTGTCTTGCCTGAGTCGCAAAACTAGATCTCCCACCACAAAGGATCGTGGACGAACTCGACTACTGTGGTAGTTTTTTAGACTCTATTGATACTGCGTGACCCTTTCTAATGCCTTATCTCTTGCTTCATCTAGTGCATCGACATCGTCTTGCAATGCTTCTGTTGATGTTGTTTCGTCATATGCCGTCACCCTTGGAGCCTCGTGCGTAACTTCGACTGGAAGCATGGCTTCTGCGCCATGGACCAGGAAGAAAGGAGTTTCTTGAGTTGCTGCGTTGGGCGTGGTTCTTAGACTCCAAAGAACGGAGGGCAGTTCATCTACCCAAGCGCTCTTGGCTTTCTCGAGAGGTACTAAAAGCCTCTTTTTTATCCCACTACATATCAAGCCATTTGCTTTTTCGACTTGCCCATTTGTCTTTGGGTGCGCCACAGATGCGAATTTGAGTTTGATTCCTAGTCCTTCGCAGTAATTCTTGAATTCCTTGGAAGTGAAGTTTGTCCCATTGTCCGTGATGATGCTATACGGTACGCCGAAACAGAACACTATTGACTTAATGAAGTTGATCGCTGCTGTTGAATCTTGAGTTGTTACCGGGGCTGCTTCCACCCACTTGGTAAATTTATCGACTGCCACTAGCATGTAAACATGTCCTCCTGGCCAGGATTTATGCAACTTTCCCACCATATCGAGGCCCCATTGTGCAAAGGGCCAGGACAATGGTATTGGCTGTAATTCTGCTGCTGGTGCATGTGGCCGAGATGCAAATCTTTGACAGGCTTCACACTTCCGGACTATATCTTTCATGTCTTCGATGGCTGTTAACCAATAGAACCCTGCACGGAACGCTTTTGCCGCTATTGCTCTGCTGCTTGCATGGTGGCCGCACACTCCGCCATGTATATCTTTTAGTATTACTTGTCCTTCCTGAGGCGTTACACAACGCTGCAAAACGCCGGTTGACAAGGGTATAGTTAATAGATCCCGTTAGTTGAATACCCCTGAGGCCCGTTAAGCTAGGCCCAACTGTAATGACAGTCGAATACGAGTTCTTACCGTATGTCGATATTGTAATCTGTATCGGACCCTACCCGATCCTCGAGACCTGGCCATCTATATATAGGGGCCAGGAGGGGACGGTGTAGGGCAGATTGAAAGCAAGCCAGGTTGAACACCCAAGTCTACTTTCGATATACACTTATTTCGACTAACCTTTACCTTCGAGTTCATCCGACGCCCTATTCCCCGATCCTAAGTCCTTCATCTTGGACATTTGCCGAGTTAACCCTCATCACCGGTAATACTTTTCTTGTATAATTTCCCCTGCAACGTGACAAACGCTTTCGATCGTCGGGTTATCCTCTTGGCTTCTACTGCATCTTCTGGTAACTGCTTATTCATCATATACGCGAGATACGGCTGCATCCAGGTTTCTTCTATCATCAGGACTTCCTCGGATTCCGGTGCAACCCCCGAGCCTGCTGTAGTAGTCGAACTTTTGATACTTTTTATTGACCTTTCTATTATTTCCTCCCAGAATACTCCAGATGGCACGGGTAGACACTGGGACCCGATATTTTCTAAGTTATCGGCTTCTTCATTGCTGTTTCTGCTGATGTGCGAGACTTCGCATCCATCAAATGTTCCTTCGAGATAATGATATAAGTTCTTGTAGGCCATCATGTTGTCATTGATTGTGTCACATCTATTCATAACTTGTTGGACGACAAGATTCAAATCCCCAAATATTTTTAGTCGAGTTGCTCCACATGCTTTGGCCATCTTCATTCCATGTAGCAGAGCCTCGTATTCTGCTTCATTGTTAGAAGCCTGCGGGAAATTCATCCTTAAGACATACTTTAGTTTGTCGCCATGCGGCGATATCAAGATTACTCCCGCTCCTGCGCCTTGTACTCTTTTAAAACCGTCGAAGTACATTGTCCAGACACTCGATAGATCTGGTGGTCCCGTGTTCTGTAGCTCCAACCATTCTGCTGTGAAATCTGGCAAGATTTGCGACTTGATTGCCTTCCTTTTTTCATACGTGATGTCCATGGGAGATAATTCGATTCCCCACAAAGAGACACGTCCTGTTGATGAAGGATTGTTCAATATGTTTGATAGTGGCGCTTCACTGACCACTATAATTGGGTGCACCGCAAAGTACTGTCGCAATTTTCGTGCAGTTGTAAAGACACTATATGCGAGCTTTTGATAATGCGGTTACCTCTGTTTTGTCGGGGATAACACTTCGCTGATGAAATTTACCGGCCTCTGGACGCCGTGGGCTTTTCCTTCTTCACTTCTTTCTACTACCAATACTGTACTCACCACCTGATGGGTTACGGCGATGTAAAGTAATAGTGGTTCTTTTTCTTTTGGTGCGACCAGCACTGGTGGCATAGAAAGCACTTTTTTCCACTGTGCAAAAGCCGCGTCTGCTTCTTCTGTCCATTCAAATTTATCGTCTGATTTCTTCATGAGTGCATAGAAAGGAAGCGCCTTTTCTCCCAATCGAGCAACGAAACGACTTAATGCCGCGACGCGTCCTGCAAGTTTCTGGACGTCGTGTAGTTTCGTGGGTTTTCCCATTGTTAAAATTGCTTGAATCTTCTCTGGGTTCGCCTCTATTCCTCGTGCTGATACCAGGAACCCCAAAAGTTGTCCTGCTGATACGCCGAAGGAACATTTTGTCGGGTTAAGCTTAAGCTTGTACCTGCTCAGGTTGTCGAAGGTTTCTGCCAAGTCACTGATTAAAGATTGCTCCTCTCTTATAGTGATGACCACATCATCAATGTAGACTTGGATGTTGCGTCCTATTTGGCTTCCGAGGCAGTTTTGCATCATCCGTTGATAAGTTGCTCCTGCATTTTTTAGGCTAAACGGCATTACTTGGTAACAAAACACTCCGTACGGTGTGATGAAGGCCGTCTTTTCTTCATCTTCCTTCTTCAATTTGATCTGATTGTAACCAGAATATGCGTCCAAAAAGAAAAGCCTCGCGCATCCCGCTGTTGAATCAATTATCTGATCGATGCGGGGTAGAGGGAAGGGATCCTTTGGACAGTGCTTATTGAGAGATGTGTAGTCGACACATACCCTTTGTACGTCTGTGTTCTTTTTGGGTACGATAACTGGGTTCGATACCCAACTCGAAGTTTTGATTTCTCTGATAAATCCGGCATTTTCCAGCCTATGCAATTCTGATGCTATCGCCTTCCTTTTAGGTTCATCAAATCGTCGTAATGGTTGCTTGACTGGTTTTGCCTTGGGATCTACATTTAACGCGTGCTCGACGAGTTCCCTGGGAACCCCTAGCATGTCTGATGGACAACAGGCGAAGATTTCCCAGCGCTCACGGAGGAACTCGACGAGCGCGCTTTCCTATGCGGGATCCAAGTTCACCGCAATTGATGTTGTCTTGTTTGGATCTGTAGGGTGGACCTGGATTTTCTTCGAGTCCTGAGTTGTGTCGAAAGCCTGATCTGGCAGGGATCGTCCAACGTCGGGTAGCACATTATGATATGTTTCTCCTTTTAGCCTCTCATATTCTGTTGTCATGCCGAAGGTTTGCGCCATCCTATTGAAATCTCTGTCACATGTGTTGGCTACTTCAAAGCTCCCTTGCACTGTAATTGTTCCTTTGGGTCCTGGGATTTTTAGCGTAAGATACGCGTAATGAGGCACTGCCATGAATTTCGCAAATGCTGGGCGCCCCAGGATTGCGTGGTATTGTGACGGCCAGTCCATGACTTCAAATTCCAGCTTCTCCCTGCGGTAGTTGCTGCTACTGCCAAAGCAGATGTCGAGTTCTATTCTTCCCAAAGGGTAGTTTGCGGCTCCTGGTACTATTCCGTGGAAGGAGCAGTCTGTTGGCTTTAAACTCGACAGCGAGATACACATTGCCTTCAGTGTTCTAGCATATATCAGGTTGATGCCACTCCCTGCGTCCATAAATACTCTTCCGATGTCGTACCCTCCTATTTGTGCCTTTAGAACCATAGGCGAGTGGCCTGGCCTGGGAACTTTCCTTGGGTGGTCTGCTCTACTGAATTTAACTGGTTGATCTGACCACCGCAGGTATTCTGTTGTAGCTGGTGGTGACGATATTGCTAGGTTTACTTGCCTGGATATGCTCTTTCGCTCTTTCTTCGACTTGGGCACCGTTTGAATCATAGCTGATATGTAGACTTTTGACTCTAGGTGCCTTGCTAGCCTTTGCATTTGATATCCTTGAGTTGCGCGCTTCTCTTCTTGCCATCCTCCTTGGTTTGAATCCATGGCGCTTTGTAGCCTCAGAAACGTTCTACAATCCTTCATCTGGTGATTTGAGACCCTTTTCCCATCAAGGTATGCGTAGTGGATTCGACAAGGTCCGTATAACATATCCTCGGCCGAAGGACCGGAGTATCTCGATTTTTCTACTCCCTTTGCCTGAAACCTCCTGTTTACATATCCTTCCTCTTCTTCTGCTGCGTAGCCCGCGGCTACCTGATTTCGTCTTCCTTGGTTATCCCTGCTACGGTGCCGTCTCCTCTGTCTGCTCATTCTGTCGACTTCTGGTGAACGTCCCCTTTTGTTATTATATGCGTCTTCTCCATTAGCAAATTTGTTGGCATCTTCCATTAGCTCGGCTACTGTTGTAGGTCTTGTTCTTCCTATTTCTTCCACGAGATCTGAGCGACGAAGTCCAGCCGAAAAAGCGTCTATTGCTCGTTCGTCGGAGACGTCCTCTGCTGAGTTTTTGATTATACTCCACCGTTGTATATAAGAACGTAGAGTTTCGCCTTTCCTTTGTACACACGCCTTAACTTCCTCCAGTGATGCTGGGCGTTTGTATGTTGAACGAAAATTCTTTGTGAATTGGCTTTCGAGTTCTCCCCAACTTCCAATGGATTCGTTGGGTAGGGTATTCAACCACGAGCGTGCTGCGCCGGTGAGGTGTAGCTGCAAACTTTGCATTGCAGTCGCTTTTATTCCCCCTAATATCTGCACTGCCTGTAAATAGTCCGATAACCACAGGGTAGGCTCTTGCGACCCGTCATACTTATGTTGATCATGTGGTAATTTGAATCCTTTGGGTACCCGAGTTCTGCGGACCCTGCGGGTAAAGCATAATGCGCCCATCTCTTTATCGTCGTCTTCATAATTTTCTTCCCTCCAGGCGTGGCGTGATTTATTTACTCGAGCCTGTGCTATTATATTTCTTGCGTCCTCCTTCCTCTTTTGTCGCCTTTCCTCTTCTGATGACTCACTATACTCGCTATCTGCGAAGTTGTGTCTGAGCTTCTCCTTTTGCTTTTCCTTGTAGCTTGTCGACTTTGTGTCTGAACCTTTTTCCCTGATCTTGCTCTCTACTATTCCGAGGTTTTGTATCGCGGCTCGGTGCATATCTTCTCGCGGATCCCCGGGTTCAGGCCTTGTAGTTAGTAAATACGCCTGTGCTGCTATCAACGCTGCTTCTGGCGTTTCTTGCATGAAGTCATCTTTCTCCTCTTCTAGCTGTGGGGTAGGGCTTCTCGAGTACCTTTCTTCTCTGCTGCGTGCTCTTTCCCCCCTATTGTGTTTTGGGTCTCCGCGCCTTTCTCTACTGTACTCGGAATCCTCACTATAATCATCCCAGTATTCCTCCCTTGATACACTGTTATTGTTTTGCGGAACGGTGTCTCTTTCCTCCCTTAGTTTCTTCCTATGTTGGTATAATGCATACTGGTATCCCATTAGAACTTCTCTTCTCGATCCTTCGGGTACTTCTGTACCATGATTGATAGCTGACTTTATCATTCTCCATTCGCCAGCCGAAACGTGGACTTTCTCCTTATCCTTTTTGTTGTGTTCTTTTATTTTGTCGACTTGCCTGTCGACCTTTTTACTTCCTTCGTTGTTGTTCTCTTCTTTTGCCTCGGTGATAATGACGCATAGCTGATGTACTTTGGAGACGCCACTGCTTCCAACGGCGAAGTCCCTTGCATTGTTGTATGTTTGATTTACCCTTTATTCTGAGTCGAAATTTTCCCGAATTTTGTCGCCTTCTGCGATTGGTGCTTTTTCTAGGCTGACCGGCGAGTTTACCTCGCTGGAAGAGCCTTCCGACGATTCCAGTATTACCTCTGCTCCGGGCTTACTTGCCGATGGATTTGGTTTCATCGAATCTGAGAGGCGGGATGAACCCGATGGTCCGACGAAGATGCTCAAACTTCCAATTGTTAACTCCATCTCCTGACTTTCGTCGAGTTCTGGACTGCTGTTAGCTAAAAGCGAAAAAGCCGTCGAATTCATGACTCCAACGCCCAGAGTCCCCACGGTCGGCGCCAATTGACGAGGGTTAACTCGGCAAATGTCCAAGATGATGGACTTAGGATCGGGGGAATAGGGCGTCGGATGAACTCGAAGGTAAAGGTTAGTCGAAATAAGTGTATATCGAAAGTAGACTTGGGTGTTCAACCTGGCTTGCTTTCAATCTGCCCTACACCGTCCCCTCCTGGCCCCTATATATAGATGGCCAGGTCTCGAGGATCGGGTAGGGTCCGATACAAATTACAATATCGACATACGGTAAGAACTCGTATTCGACTGTCATTACAGTTGGGCCTAGCTTAATGGGCCTCAGGGGTATTCAACTAACGGGATCTATTAACTACACCCTTGTCACTTATGGTAATTCCTCCAACAACACTAGGGACGTGCCCTCTGAGCTTGAAGTCATGCTCAAGGACTTCATCAGTAAGAAAACTGCTTTTAACAAGTCTGTTGAGGAAAAGTGCAAAATTGATATTCTTGCTTCTAAAGTTGATAGCCTTGCTCTTGATGTTGAACTTTTGAAATTAAAAGTGTTGCCTAATGAGGTGAAAGAGAACAATCCTTTTGCCACTGCTAATGCTATCCAAGTTAGAATTGATGAAAATTTTAGGATGTTAGCAGAATTGCATGCCAGGTGGGAAAGAGAAGATGAGATGGCTAGAAAGATGAAGGTATGTACCATTACTACCTCTAATGATGTTGTTCCAAATGCTAGCAATCATCTTACTTTGATTAGTGTAGAGAAAACTCCCACTCCTTGTGTTAAAAAGCCCAAAACTGCAAAAAAAAATCTCAAAAGAGTGCTAAAATTTTTTGGAGTGTAGGAGATGATAGCTCTATTTCTTTTAATGATTTTGATGTTGATGGCTGCAATATATCTGAAGTTATTTTGTTCTTGCAAAAGCTTGCTTTGAGTCCCAATGCTAGTTCTATAAATATTGCTTTTACTAAGCATATTACAAATGCTCTCATGAAAATTAGGGATGAAAAGTTGAAGCAAAAAGTTTCTATTCCCAAGAAGTTAGAAGATGGTTGGAAACCCATCATTGATATGCATGTTAATGGTTTTGATTGCCATGCTTTATGTGATCTAGGTGCTACTATTTCTATTATGCCTAGAAAAATTTATGACATGCTTGATTTACAACCGCTTGAAAAGTGTTATTATGATGTTCCTATTGCTAATGTTGCTAAGAAGAAACCTTTGGGAAGGATTAATGATGTTCTTATTATGGTTAACAATAACCTTGTTCCCGTTGATTTTCTTGTTATGAATGTTGAATGCAATGCTTCATGTCCTATTATTTTGGGAAGACCTGCCATCATTGATATGAGGGAAGACACCATCAAATATCAATTCCCACTCAAGAAAGTATGGAACACTTCCCTAGAAAGAGAAATAAATTACTTTTTGACTCTATTCTTAGAGCAAATTATGAACTTGATGCTTCATCACTTGATATTACTTGATTTGCACTTTCTGCGCCTAGCTCAAAGGCGTTAAAGAAAAACACTCTTGGGAGATAACCCATTATTTTACTTTCAGTTCTTTTTCTTTTATTTGAGTCTTAGAAGTTATTACTACTGTAATAACCTCTCCTTATCCTTTTTATTTCGTTTTTGTGCCAAGAGAAACCTCTAATTTGAGTGAGGTAAGATTTGGGGATGTTGCTGTCCTGAAACAGATTTCAGTGCTGCACTGTAAAAATTCGTGAAAATTCTCAGAATATCTTTTTGACCTGCGATTTCTTGTGCATATGCCCCAGGTTATATCCAAACTTTCATTAGTTATACACTTTTTGATTTGAGCAACAGAAAACCCTCTAAAAAATCGACCTTTGTCAACTGTTCTGTTTTGATAAATTTCTGCCACTATTTGTGTTTGCCTCTCGATCGCCTTCTTTTTGAGTTCTTTTGATCACGGAACTTTTGAGAAAGTTGCTACAGTAGTATATGTTTTATATGTGGTGGTTTTGAGTTGAAATCTGAAGCAAAAAGGGGTTGATTCATTATTATGCTTACACTAATGTTGCTAATAGAATTGTGTTGAGTTTTGTATGAAGGAAGTTTTCAAGTGTAGGGATTGGAGAATGATGAGATGAGTTGAAGAATGGACAAGAGCTCAAGCTTGGGGATGCCCACGCACCCCAAAAAATATCCAAGAGGTACAAGCGTCAAAGCTTGGGGATGCCCCCGAGGCACCCCTTCTTCATCGGCAAAAATCAGGTTACCTTTCAACACACTATATTTTTATTGCTTCATGCACTATGCGTTTTTCTTGGAGCATCTTTACTTTAGTTTCTAGTTTTGTTTTGTTTTGATTGCTGCAATAAATGGTTGGACCCCAACAAATTTCTTTTGGAGAAGTTGCCTTGCTTTTCATTTGCCAAGAACACTCCATTTTTCACTCTTATCGTTCAACGAGTGTTCTCTTTTTCTAGAACTGCGTTTAGCTTTCATTTTTCGCCTTGATTTTTATTCAGATCTTGTTTCATCTTTATATCAAGGTTTATTTTGACCTCTGGTCCATGTTGGTTTTCATCAAAAGAGTTGTTTCAAAAAGGTTTGAATGGTGTTGGAAAAGAGAAAAAATTTCATGCAAAAATGTGGTACAAAAAGGAGCTTGTTTAGACTATGGCTTAGACTTTTGCATATATAGTTTTGATAGTATGCTTGGTTTTGCTGTAGCATGACTTGTCTCAAATGACTGATATTGCTTAATGAGCCTTTGAAAAAAATCATGCGTTGTTTTTATTGTTTGGAAGCATTAATTTGGTTTTCTCCTTGATGCTTTATTTCGGTTGACTTGGCGCATGCTTACACATGTTTGACTCATACAAAGTCACCATAAGCCTCTATGATCATTTAGTTTTTGACTTTTGATGCCATCTTATGCTTCTCTTAATGATATTTTGTCGCTATGCATGATTATGGCCAATATTGCTCTCTTAGTTGGTCGCTCCCAGTCTTTTGCTAGCCCTCATTTTGTACTGAGTATGAGCTCTACTCGTGCATCCAACTCCTAAAAACCAAGTTATTCCATTGTGTACACCATACATACCTATTAGCAATTTGCTATTCCAAAGTACATTTGACTTGCTTTTATCTATCCTTCAAATTAAACTCTTTTTGGTGTTATGCGAAAATTGGTCAGTAAAGCTCTCACGAACCTGATGGCACACTTTACTTTTTTCGTTCTTAAAAATTTGACATTGTGGCTCTCTTATGTTGAGTTGTTATGCTTGCAAGTTGTAAGTTGGAAATTAGCCAAACCATGCTGTCATGGGGTAAGCTTTCAACATTGCACTTCTTATTTGAGTTGATATCGTGATCTTTTGTTTATGGATACTCGCGATGTGAAATAAATTGGGAATCTTGTGGGATCATGGAGTTTGTATACGTGTTAGAGAAATGTTTGGGTCGCCAATCTAAGCCATGCATAATTCATGGTGGAAATTTACAGTATGCCCTTAGTGAACATTCGACAACGCATCTCAAAATAAAAAGCTATACCAATGGTAAATAAAAGAGATGCCGAGGTGTTAATTGTTTGTTTGTCCTATCATTTTGATGTGGGCTTGTTCCATGTCATCAGGCACGGAGGTACCCCGTTGGCGGTTCTCGATGATACGTATATACTTACAATGACAAGAGCTTGCTTGGGACTCTAAGTCGAGTAGCATGAGGTTTGGGTATTCGTACTTCACGGAACACGAGGTTTTCAACTTATGATTTGTCAAGCATATGCTTCATAATTGTACTCGCATTAATTTTAACCATTCAAGATGCCTATGATGGGGGCAATGAGAGCTCAAAGCTAGTAAGTACCATAATTTTTGAAGGTTTATAAAACTTGCAATCACTGCTTCCCTCTACGAAGGGCCTTTCTTTTACTTTTATGTTGAGTCTCCACCTTCGACCTTTATACACCGTATAAGAGAGCATAGTTGTCATTCTGAGTTTAATGTGCATAGTCCCAAAGTTTATCATTGATTGACTCATGATTTTGGTTTCACTTGTTCTTAAATTATTTGTATCTAGTCGCCCTCTTAAACTTGAAGGTGTCCTATGCATTTATGTTTTGCTATTCCATGAAGGACAAGCTGAAAACCATTTGCTATGTTTTTCCATATGATTTGAACACACGTTTGACTTTCATTGTTTCATTTTTCATGATCTTTCGTTTGTGTTCTTTTTCATGTTATGACATGGTTGCTAAGTTTCTTCTATCAAGATTATGTCTTTCATGCCCATGTTTTAAGTTCTTTTGATCCCAGCACTCAATGCTTACATAGATGATCAAGATTGTGTTGGTGCATGTCACCTTAAAAATTATTTATTTTGTTATCACTTACCTACTCGAGGACGAGCAGGAGTTAAGCTTGGGGATGCTGATACGTCTCAAACGTATCTATTATTTTTGATGCTCCATGCTTGTTCTTATACCATTTGCTTAGTGTTTTGTTACACTTCATGGCGTTTTTATGCATTTTCCAGAACGAACCTATTAACGAGATGCCACAGTGCCAGTTCCCTATTTTCTGCTATTTTTGTGTTTCAGAAAAGTTACACATGAAATATTCTCGGAATTGGACGAAACAAAAGCGAAACCTCATAATATTTAATGAAGCTTCCAAAAGACCGAAGAGGAGATGGGGAGGGGCCAGGGGCCAGCCTCACCACCAGGGGGCGCGGCCCAGCCCCTGGCCGCGTCGCCCTGTGGTGAGGGCCCCTGGTCCACTTCTGACGCTGCCCCTTTGCCTATAAAGACCCCCCGACGGGAAAAACCTAAACACCCAATCAATTTTTCTAGAAACACATCGTGATCCACCGTCGTCGTTGACCCGAGATCGGGAGGGTCCGGAAGCTCTTCCCGGCACCCTGCCGGAGAGGGGAATCGCCACCAGAGGTCTTCTTCATCGCCATGCTTGCCTCCAGCGCAATAAGTGAGTAGTCTACCTTGGACTATGGGTCCATAGCAGTAGCTAGATGGTTGTCTTCTCCACCATGTGCTTCATGTTTAGATCTCGTGAGCTGCCTTACATGATCGAGATCATCTTTGTATAATTCTACATGTTGTGTTTGTTGGGATCCGATAAATATTGGTGTTATGTAAGTTGATGTGCTGAATATTATCTTATGTTATCTCTATGTTATTTATGATCTTGCATGCTCTCCGTTGTTAGTAGCTATCTTGGCCAAGTAGATACTAGTGACTCCAAGAGGGGGTATTTATGCTCGATAGTTGGGTTCATGCCTCTATTTAATCTGGGGGAGTGACAGAATGCTCTAAGGTTGTAGATGTGTTGTTGCCACTAGGGAGAAATCAACATTCTTGTGTCCAAGGACATTCGTTTTGTTTACATTACACACTTTGCTTAATGCAGTTATCTGTTGTTCGCAACTTAATACTCGTGGGGTGTTTGGACGATATCCCCGTAGGTGGATTATTAGTCATAGATGCAGTTGGATGGCGGTCTATGTATTTTGTTGTAATGCCCAGAGTAAATCTCATAGTGATCCTTGATACGTCTGATACGTCTCAAACGTATCTATAATTTTTGATGCTCCATGCTTGTTTTTACACCATTTGACTTGTGTTTCATTACACTTTGTGGCATTTTTATGTGATTTCCGGAACTAACCTATTAACAAGTCACCACAGTGCCAGTTCCCTGTTTTCTACTGTTTTTGTGTTTCAGAAAAGTTACACAGGAAATATTCTCGGAATTAGACAAAACCAAAGCCAGTCGCCCAGAATTTCACCGAAGCTTCCAGAGAACCGAAGAGGAGGCGGAGTGGGGCCACGAGGGCTCCACACACCATGGCAGCACGGCCCAGGCCCTGGTCGCGCCCCCTATGTGTGAGGGTGCCCTGGCAGCCCCCTGACGATGCCCATTCGCCTATATAAAGCCTCAGGACGGAAAACCCTAAGGGAGTCGGCAATTTTCCAGAAAGAGTTCCGCAGCTCCGCCGCCACCGCCGATGAATTTCAGGGGACAAAAGTCTCTATTCCGGAACCCTGCCGGGACAGGGAAGTGCCCCCAGAGCCATCTCCATCGGTCTCCATCGCCGTCTCTGCCGTCTCCATCGACCTCACCGCCATCTCCATCAACCTTGCTGTCTCCTATGATGAGGAGGGAGTAGTTCTCCCCCGGGGCTGAGGGCTCTACCGGTAGCTATGTGGTTCACCTCTCTCTCCCATGATGTGATCTTTATGTGATCGTGAGCTTTGTATCTAGTTGAATTGGTAGATGTTATTATTCAGATATTATGCTACTCCTATGCTTTATTATTGTACTCTCCGGAGATACCTCATATCATGGTGTAAAGGTAACTAGTGTGTGCATCATGTGTATCTTTTTGGTTAATGTCCCTATGAATTGTTGGTGTTTGTTGGAACCATCTAGTGCATTCACGGTGATAGTGTGGGACAATCTAGTTTGGGTACATACGGACTTTGAGGAGTGCTTCGTAGCCCTATGCATGATTAGTGTTCGTTTTCCATTGGAGAATTGTTTTGAGTTGCATATTGATGATAGTATCTATTGGTTCAATTATGTTATATTTGTTGGGAGTGTGTCCACTAGTGAAAGTATGATCCCTAGGCCTTGTTTCCAAGCATTGCACACCATTTACTTCCTGTTTTGTTACATGTTTGCTCGCAGCGATATTTATTTCAGATTACATTTGCTATTTATAATCATCACTACCACTTTTATTTCACTATCTCTTCGCCGAACTAGTGCACCTATACATCTGACAAGTGTATTGGGTGTGTTGGGGACACAAGAGACTTTCTGTATCGTAATTGCAGGGTTGCTTGAGAGGGATAGCTTTGACCTCTTCCTCCCTGAGTTCGATAAACCTTGGGTGATCCACTTAAGGGAAACTTGCTATTGTTCTACAAACCTCTGCACTTGGAGGCCCAACACTGTCTACAAGAACAGACGCGTGCATAGACATCAAGCTCTTTTCTGGCGCCATTGCCGGGGAGGTAAGGTAAAAGGTACTCGCATCCTCCTGTGTGAGTGCTCGGAGTTATTTCCTTTAGATTCTGCAATTACATCTTTTTGTTTCTTGTTTTTATTTTCACTAGTTAGGCTTAATGGAAAATAAAGAGTTCTTTAGTCTTTTTTCTGAGTTTAGATTTGAAGAGAAAATTGAAAAACCTTTGGAGCTTATTTCGCATAGCAATGTTATTAGTACGAATGCTTTGAATCCCGTTATTGCTAATGCTATGGAAAAGTCTAAGCTTGGGGAAGTTGGTTTTGTTAAGCATGATATTTTTAGTTCCCCGGCTTTAGTGGAGAAAGTTTGCTCTGATGATATTTTATCTCCCATATGTGATGTTTCTAATGATGCGTGTGCTCCTCATCCTTTTGAAATACCTATGAAGATTGTTGAACGTGTTATGAATAACTGCTATTTAGGAGATGGAGCTGTCCATCCTGGTGATCATTTGCTTTTTATACATGAATTATGCGAGTTGTTCCAGTGTGCAGGTATTTCAATGAACCAAGTTAAGAAGAAGCTATTCTCTTTATCACTGAAAGGCAGAGTTGAGGAATGGTATAAAACAATGAAGGATGGTCGATCTATTGATTGGGAGGAAATTGTATCTCTCTTTTATTCTAAATTCTATCCTTCTAGTCAGGTTTATAAAGATAGGAATTGCATTTATAACTTTCATCCGCGTGAGGGAGAAAGCATTGCCCAAGCGTGGGGAAGATTGAAGTTACTAATGCATAAATGTCCTATTCATGATCTTCCCCGTAATATTGTTATTAGTAATTTTTATGCAAGGCTTTCAGGATATTACAAGTGATATTGTTGTTGATGATTGCAATAAACATGCTCTAACCTCTGAAAGTCCTATTTCTTATAAGTATGTTAATTTTTGTGCAGTACATAGACCTTGTGAATAGAGTCACAACAAGGAAGATTATTGTATCCACCACGGGAATGAAGAAACCCGAATGTGGCACAAGGCTCTAGATGAACTTGGTGAAAAGGTTTGTGAGCTTTATCCTTTTCTTTGTGAATTTTGCGATGACACAGGTCATTTTAATTTTCAGTGCTCAGGCCCTAATAGTCACCTTTCTAGTACTGCAAGTTTGTATTGTGATGACAAGATTACTCTCAATCAACATGATGAGCTCACTTTGTTCTTGGCGTGTGAAGAGATATCTAGAAAGATTGCTTTGATAGATATGAATGATGTTGATATTAATAGCACCCTTCGTGGTTGCCGTCTCTATTGTGCTAAAGATTGTCTTGCAAATATTTACATACAAAATCTTATAAAACTTGATGTTTTGCCAAGCTATGACAAGACTGATAGATGTTTTTATCTTATTAATAGAGAGGAGGAATCCTCCAAAGTTTCTTCTGTTGTTTCTGTCAGTAAACCAGATTATGTGGAGAAGATGCCTTTCCCTCCTAAAGAATATGTGGAGAAGATGCCCTTCAAGTCTCTCCCTCCTAAAGGAGAGAGTAAGAAGAGTATGAAGAAGAAGAAAAAGGAGTAAAAGGCGAGAGGACATGGTATCTTCCCCTAAGCGTTATGATCCTGCTATAGATTATGATAATTCTGATTGGGATGGTGTTCCTATGCATGTTACCTATGTTAGTGATCATGATTGGGAAAAGCACTCTACTTTTGATATTGAAAATCTTTTTGGTACCAACTCTAAGGTTAATAATTGGTGTGCCATTAGTACTATCCATGTTCCTTCTTATGATGATATGTTTGATGAGTATGCTTTGCGAAATAGCTGTTCTCTAGCTTGTGATGATACTAAACCTCTAGTTTATGATGGTTATGATGATCAGTATAATATTTTTAGTTCACCTACTTTTGAGGAGAAAATTAGTTATGATTACAATATGCCTCCTATTATTGATGATTATGGTGATGAGAATAATTATTCTGTTGAATCTGCTCCTACTACTATTGTTCATGTGGGGAGTATTAATTCTTTTATGCATGTGGCTCATGATAGGGATGCTTTATGTGATAGTTATATTGTTAATTCTATTTATGATGCTACTGAAAGTTACTATGAGAGAGGGAAACATGGTTTGATGGATCTCAACAATATTGAGTTTCCCCTCTTTATGTTGCAATTCTTGAAGTTGTACTTGTTTTGCCTTCCTATGCTTTTTGCTTTGCGCTTTCATGACTTGTCTTTTTACAAGACTATTTTTCATAGGAAGTGGTTTAGATTTAAATGTCTTTCACATTTGCTTTTTGATGCTCTCTATTGCTTTAAGTTCCTATATGGCGCCTTTGCCTCAAGCTCTTATATGGCGCCCACATGAGCATCTTTGCAAATTACTGCGCCTAGCTCAAAGGCGTTAAAGAAAAGCACTCTTGGGAGATAACCCATTATTTTATTTTCTGTACTTTTCCTTTTATTTGAGTCTTGGAAGTTATTACTACTGTAATAACCGCTCCTTATCCTTTTTATTTCGTTGTTGTGCCAAGAGAAACATCTAATTTGAGTGAGGTAAGATTTGGGGATGTTGCTGTCCTGAAACAGTTTTCGGTGCTGCGCCGTAAAAATTCGTGAAAATTTTCTGTATATCTTTTGGACCTGCGATTTCTTGTGCATATGCCCCAGGTTATATCCAAACTTTAATTAGTTGAACACTTTTTGATTTGAGCAACAGAAAACCCTCTAAAAAATTGACCTTTATCAGCTATTCTGTTTTGACAGATTTCTACCACTATTTGTGTTTGCCTCTCGATCGCTTTCTTTTTGAGTCCTTTTGATCATAGAACTTTTGTGAAAGTTGCTACAGTAGTATATGCTATATTTGTGGTGGTTTTGTGTTGAATTCTGAATTGAAAAGGGTTGATTCATTATTATGTTTATGCTAACGTTGCTAATCGAATTGTGTTGAGTTTTATATGAAGGAAGTTTTCAAGTGTAGGGATTGGAGAATGATGAGATGAGATGAAGAATGGACAAGCGTCAAAGCTTGGGGATGCCCCGAGGCACCCCCTTCTTCATCGGCAAAAATCAGGTCACCTTTCAAAACACTATATTTTTATTGCTTCATGCACTATACGTTTTTCTTGGAGCGTCAGTTGTTTTTGCTTTCAGTTTTCTTTTGCTTTGCTTACTGCAATAAATGGCTGGATCACATCATGTTGGTTTGGAGGGAGACATACTCGCTTTTCATTTGCCAAGAACACTCTAGTTTTCACTCTTATCGTTCAATGAGTGTTCTCTTTTTCTGCTACTGCGTTTAGCTTGCATTTTTCGCCTTGATTTTTGTTCAGATCTTGTTATATCTTTTCATCAAGGTATATTTTTGCCTCTGGTCTTTATTGGTTTTCATCAAAAGAGGTGTCTATAAAAAGTTTGAATGGTGTTAGAAAAGAGAAAAAACTTTATGCAAAAAAGTGGTACAAGAAGGAGCTTGTGTAGACTGCGGCTTGGAATTTTTCATGTCGTGCTTGATGTCTTTTTGATAGTATGCTTAGTGGTTTTGCTGTAGCATGACTTGTCTCAAATAACTGAGATTGCTTAATGAGCCTTTGAAAAAATCATGCGTTGTTTTTATCGTTTGGAAGCATTATTTTAGTTTTCTCCTTGATGCTTTATTTCGGTTGACTTGGCGCATGCTTACACATGTTAGACTCTTAGAAAGTTGCCAATAGCCTCTATGATCATTTAGTTTTTGACTTTTGATGCCATCTTATGCTTATTTTAATGTTGCTTTGTCGCTTTGCATGATTATGGCCGTTATTGCTCTCTTAGTTGGTCGCTCCCAGTCTTTTGCTAGCCCTCATTTTGTACTGAGTATGAGCTCTACTCGTGCATCGAACTCCTAAAAACCAAGTTTGCCAAAGTGTCCACCATACATACCTATTAGCAATTTGCTATTCCAAAGTACATTTGACTTGCTTCTATCTACTCTTCATATTAAACTCTTACCAGTGTTATGCGAAAATTGGTCAGTAAAGCTCTCACGAACCGGATGGCACACTTTATTTTTCTCGTTCTAAAAAATTTGACATTGTGGTCTCTTATGTTGAGTTGTTATGCTTGCAATTTGTAAGTTGGAAATTAGCCCAGCCATGCCGTCATGGGGCAAGCTTTCAACATTGCACTTCTTATTTGAGTTGATATCGTGATCTTTTGTTTATGGATACTCGCGGTGTGAAATGAATTGGGAATCTTGCAGGATCATGGAGTTTGTATATGTGTTAGAGAAACGCCTGGGCCGCTAATCTAAGCCATGCATAATTCATGGTGGAAATTTGCAGCATGCCCATAGTGGACATTCGACGACGCATCTCAAAATAAAAAGCTATACAAATGGTAAATAAAAGAGATGTCGAGGTGTTCATTGTCTGCTTGTCCTGTCATTTTGATGTGGGCTTGTTCCATGTCATCGGGCAAGGAGGTACCCCGTTGGCGGTTCTCGATGATACGTGTATACTTACAATGACAAGAGCTTGCTTGGGACTCTAAGTAAAGTAGCATGAGGTTTGGGTACTCATATTAACTTTAACCATTCAAGATGCTTATGATGGGGGTAATGAGAGCTCAAAGCCGGTAAGTACCATAATTTTTGAAGGTCTATAAAACTTGCAATCACTGCTTCCCTCCGCGAAGGGCCTTTCTTTTACTTTTATGATTGAGTCACCACCATCTATCTTTATGCACCATTAAGAGAGCATAGTTGTCATTCTTAGTATAATGTGCATTGTCCCAAAGTTTTCATTGATTGATTCATATTGTTGGTTTCACTTGTTCTTAAATTATTTGTATCTAGTCGCCCTCTTAAACTTGAAGGTGTCCTATGCATTTATGTTTTGCTCTCCATGAAGGACAAGCTGAAAACCATTTGTATGTTTTTCTTTATGATTTGAACACACGTTTAACTTTCATTGTTTCATTATTCATGATCTTTTGTTTGTGTTTCTTTTCATGTTATAACATGGTTGCTAAGTTTCTTATTGTCAAGATTATGTCTTTCATGCCCATGTTTTAAGTTTTTTTGATCCCAGCACTCAATGCTTACTTAGATGATCAAGATTGTGTAGGTGCATGTCACCTCAAAAATTATTCTTTTGTTATCACTTACCTACTCGAGGACGAGCAGGAGTTAATCTTGGGGATGCTGATACGTCTCAAACGTATCTATAATTTTTGATGCTCCATGCTTGTTTTTACACCATTTGCCTTGTGTTTCGTTACACTTTGTGACGTTTTTATGTGATTTCCGGAACTAACCTATTAACAAGTCACCACAGTGCCAGTTCCCTATTTTTTGTTGTTTTTGTGTTTTAGAAAAGTTACACAAGAAATATTCTCGGAATTGGACGAAACCAAAGCCAGTCGCCCAGAATTTCACCGAAGCTTCCAGAGAACCGAAGAGGAGGCGGAGTGGGGCCACGAGGGCCCCACACACCAGGGCGGCGCGGCCCAGGCCCTGGCCATGCCCCCTATGTGTGAGGGTGCCCTGGCAGCCCCCTGACGATGCCCCTTCGCCTATATAAAGCCTCAGGATGGAAAACCCTAAGGGAGTCGGCAATTTTCTAGAAAGAGTTCCGCAGCTCCGCCGCCACCGCCGACGAATTTCCCGGCACCCTGCCGGGACAGGGAAGTGCCCCTAGAGCCATCTCCATCGGTCTCCATCGCCGTCTCCGCCGTCTCCATCGACCTCACCGCCATCTCCATCAACCTTGCTGTCTCCTATGATGAGGAGGGAGTAGTTCTCCCCCGGGGCTGAGGGCTCTACCAGTAGCTATGTGGTTCACCTCTCTCTCCCATAATTTGATCTTTATGTGATCGTGAGCTTTGTATCTAGTTGAATTGGTAGATGTAATTATTCAGATATTATGCTACTCCTATGCTTTATTATTTTACTCTCCGGAGATACCTCATATCGTGGTGTAAAGGTGACTAGTGTGTGCATCATGTGTATATTTTTGGTTAATGTCTCTATGAATTATTGGTGTTTGTTGGAACCATCTAGTGCGTTCACGGTGATAGTGTGAGACAATCTAGTTTGGGTACATACGGACTTTGAGGAGTGCTTCATAGCCCTACGCATGATTAGTGTTCGTTTTCCATTGGAGAATTGTTTTGAGTTGCATATTGATGATAGTATCTATTGGTTCAATTATGTTATATTTGTTGGGAGTGTGTCCACTAGTGAAAGTATGATCCCTAGGCCTTGTTTCCAATCATTGCACACCATTTACTTCCTGTTTTGTTACATGTTTGCTCACAGCGATATTTATTTTAGATTACATTTGCTACTTATAATCATCACTACCACTTTTATTTCACTATCTCTTCGCCGAACTAGTGCACCTATACATCTGACAAGTGTATTGGGTGTGTTGGGGACACAAGAGACTTTCTGTATCGTAATTGCAGGGTTGCTTGAGAGGGATAGCTTTGACCTCTTCCTCCCTGAGTTTGATAAACCTTGGGTGATCCACTTAAGGGAAACTTGTTGTTGTTCTACAAACCTCTGCACTTGGAGGCCCAACACTGTCTATAAGAACAGACGCGTGCGTAGACATCAACGTCTCAAACGTATCTATAATTTTTGATGCTCCATGCATGTTTTTACACCATTTTCTTAGTGTTTAGTTACACTTCGTGGTGTTTTTATGCGATTTCCGGAACTAACCTATTGACAAGATGCCACAGTGCCAGTTCCCTGTTTTCTGCTGTTTTTGAGTTTCAGAAAATCTACACAGGAAATATTCTCAAAATTGGACAAAACGAAGACCCAAACTCCTATTTTCCCCGGACGAAGGACGAGGACTGAAAGAGAGCCGGAGGGGGGGCCAGGGGCCAGCCTCACCATGAGGGGGCGCGGCCCAGCCCCTGGCCGCGCCCCCTGGTGGTGAGACCACCCTGGTCCACCTCTGACGATGCCCCTTCGCCTATAAGAAGCCTCCTGACGGAAAACCCTAAAACAATCGACGTTTTTCCCAGAACAGTTCCGCAGCGCAGCCGTCGTTGAAGACAAATTTTGGGGGACAGAAGTCTCTGTTCCGGCACCCCTGCCGGGACGTGGAAGTGCCCCCGGAGCCATCTCCATCGGTCTCCATCGCCGTCTCCGCCGTCTCCATCGACCTCACCGCCATCTCCATCAACCTTGCTGTCTCCTATGATGAGGAGGGAGTAGTTCTCCCCCGGGGCTAAGGACTCTACCGGTAGCTATGTGGTTCACCTCTCTCTCCCATGATGTGATCTTTATGTGATCGTGAGCTTTGTATCTAGTTGAATTGGTAGATGTTATTATTCAGATATTATGCTACTCCCGTGCCTTATATTTGTAAACTCTGGAGACACCTTGTATCATGATGTGAAGGTGACAATGTGCGCATTATGTGTGTCTATTTTGGTTAACGTCTCTATGAATTGTTGGTGTTTGTTAGAACCATCTAGTGCGTTCACGGTGATAGTGTGGGACAATCTAGTTTGGGGAAATATGGACTTTGAGGAGTGCTTCGTAGCCCTACACATGATTAGTGTTTGTTATCCATTGGAGAATTGTTTTGAGTTGCATATTGAAGTTAGCATCTATTGGTTCAATTATGTTATATTTGTTGGGAGTGTGTCCACTAGTGAAAGTATGATCCCTAGGCCTTGTTTCCAAGCATTGCACACCGTTTACATTCAGTTTTGTTACATGTTTGCTCACAGCGATACTTATTTCATATTACATTTACTACTTATAATCATCACTACTACTTGTATTTCACTATCTCTTCGCTGAACTAGTGCACCTATACATCTGACAAGTGTATTGGGTGTGTTGGGGACACAAGAGACTTTATGTATCGTAATTGTAGGGTTGCTTGAGAGGGATAGCTTTGACCTCCTCCTCCCTGAGTTTGATAAACCTTAGGTGATCCACTTAAGGGAAACTTGCTGCTGCTCTACAAACCTCCGCACTTGGAGGCCCAACACTATCTACAAGAACAGACGCGTCCGTAGACATCAAGCTCTTTTCTGGCGCCGTTGCCGGGGAGGTAAGGTAAAAGGTACTCGCATCCTCCTGTGTGAGTGCTCAAAGTTATTTCCTTTAGATTCTGCAATTATATCTTTTTGTTTCTTGTTTTTATTTTCACTAGTTAGGCTTAATGCAAATTAAAGAGTTCTTTAGTCTTCTTCCTGAGTTTAGATTTGAAGAGAAAATTGAAAAACCTTTGGAGCTTAATTTGCATGCTAATAGTGTTGTTAGTATGAATGCTTTGAACATCGTTATTGCTAATGCTATAGAAAAGTCTAAGCTTGGGGAAGCTGGTTTTGTTAAGCATGCTATTTTTAGTTCCCCAACTTTAGTGGAGAAAGTTTGCTCTGATGATATTTTATCTCCCATATGTGATAATTCTTATGATGCTTGTGCTCCTCATCCTTTTAAAATACCTATGAAAATTGTTGATCGTGCTATGAATAACTGCTATTTAGGAGATGGAACTGTCCATCCCGGTGATCATTTGCTCTTTATACATGAATTATGCGAGTTGCTCAAGTGTGCAGGTTTATTGATGAACCAAGTTAAGAGGAAGCTATTTTCTTTATCACTGAAGGGCAGAGCTGCGGAATGGTATAAAACACTGAAGGATGGCCGACCTATTGATTGGGAGGAAATTGTACCTCTCTTCTATTCTAAATTCTATCCTTCTAGTGAGGTTTATAAAGATAGGAATTATATTTATAATTTTCATCCGCATGAGGGAGAAAGCATTGCCCAAGCGTGGGGAAGATTGAAGTCACTAATGCTCAAATGTCCTATTCATGATCTTCCCCGTAATATTGTTATTAATAATTTTTATGCAAGGCTTTTAGGATATTACAAGGACTATCTAGATGCATGCTTTGATGGCTCTTTCACAAGCAAGGATGTTGACGTCAAGTGGAATTTGCTTGAAACAATTCAAAACAATATTGAAGATTGGGATAGAGAAAAATATAAAGGATCAGGTATAAATTATGAGTATGATTGCATTAAGTCTTTTGCTGAAACTGTTGATTTTCAAGAGCTTAGTGCTAAATATGGTCTTGATCCCCTAATTATGGTTAATTGCTTTAGAGCCTTTGCTTCCCATATTAATGTTCCTAAGGGAAATGGGGACGTGTATCATGAACTTTTAAAGACACTTGCATAGAAAGTGATATTGTTGTTGATGATTGCAATAAACATGCTCTAACCTCTGAAAGTCCTATTTCTTATAAGCATGTTAATTTTTGTGGAGTACATAGACCTTGTGAACAGAGTCACAACAAGGAAGATTATTGTATCCACCACGGGAATGAAGAAACCCGAATGTGGCACAAGGCTCTAGATGAACTTGGTGAAAAGGTTTGTGAGCTTTATCCTTTTCTTTGTGAATTTTGCGATGACACAGGTCATTTTAATTTTCAGTGCTCAGGCCCTAATAGTCACCTTTCTAGTACTGCAAGTTTGTATTGTGATGACAAGATTACTCTCAATCAGCATGATGAGCTTACTTTGTTCTTGGGGTGTGAAGAGATATCTAGAAAGACTTCTTTGGTAGATATGAGTGTTTGTGATATTAATAGCAGCCTTTGTGGTTGTCGTCTCTATTGTGTTAAAGATTGCCTCGCAAATACTTACATACAAAATCTTATGAAACATGATGTTTTGCCAAGCTATGACAGGACTAATAGATGTTTCTATCTTATTAATAGAGAGGAGGAATCCTCCAAAGTTTCTTCTGTTGTTCCTGTCAGCAAACCAGATTATGTGGAGAAAATGCCTTTCAAGCCTCTCCCTCCTAAAGGAGAGAGTAAGAAGAGTAAGAAGAAGAAGAAGAGGAGTAAAAGGCGAGAGGAAACGGTATCTTCCCCTAAGCATGTTGCTCCTATTATAGATTATGATAATTATGATCTTGATGATGTTCTCATGCCTGTTACCTATGTTAGTGATCATGATTGGGAAAAGCACTCTACTTTTGATATTGAAAATCTTTTTGGTACCAATTCTGAAAATTATAAGGTTAATAATTGTTGTACCATTAGTACTATCCATGTTCCTTCTTATGATGATATGTTTGATGAATATGCTTTGCAAAATAGCTGTTCTCTCGCTTATGATGATACTAAACCTCTAGTTTATGATGGATATGATGATGAGTATAATATTTTCAGTTCACCTACTTTTGAGGAGAAAATTAGTTATGATTACAATATGGCTCCTGTTTTTGATGATTATGGTGATGAGAATAATTATTCTGTTGACTCTGCTCCTACTATGATTGTTCATGTGGGAAGTATTAATTCTTTTATGCATGTGGCTCATGATAGGGATGTTTTATGTGATGGTTATATTGTTAATTATATTCATGATGCTACTGAAAGTTACTATGAGAGAGGGAAACATGGTTTGATGGATCTCAACAATATTAAGTTTCCCCTCTCTATGTTGCAAATCTTGAAGTTGCACTTGTTTTATCTATCCATGTTTGCTACTATGTGCCTTGTTGATTTATTTTCTTACAAGATTCCTATTCATAGGAAGTGGTTTAGATTTAAATATGTTTCATATTTGCTTTTTAATGCTCTCTCTTGCTTCAAGTTCCTTTATAGCACCTTTGCCTTAAGTTCTTTTCGGGCACCTATGTGAGCATTTTCTGAAATTACTGCGCCTAGCTGAAAGGCATTAAAGAAAAGCACTCTTGGGAGATAACCCATTGTTTTATTTTCAGTACTTTTTCTTTTATTTGAGTCTTGGAAGTTATTACTACTGTAATAACCGCTCCTTATCCTTTTTATTTGGTTGTTGTGCCAAGAAGAACCTCTAATTTGAGTGAGGTAAGATTTGGGGATGTTGCTGTCCTGAAACAGATTTCGGTGCCGCACCATAAAAATTCATGAAAATTCTCAGAACATCTTTTTGACCTGCGATTTCTTGTGCATATGGCCCAGGTTATATCCAAACTTTCATTAGTTTACACTTTTTGATTTGAGCAACAGAAAACCCTCGAAAAAATCGACCTTTGTCAGCTTTTTTGTTTTGACAGATTTCTGCCACTATTTGTGTTTGCCTCTCGATCGCTTCTTTTTTAGTTCTTTTGATCACGGAACTTTTGGGGAAGTTGCTACAGTAGTATATGCTTTATATGTGGTGGTTTTGAGTTGAAATCTGAACCAAAAAGGGTTGATTCATTATTATGCTTACACTAATGTTGCTAATAGAATTGTGTTGAGTTTTGTATTAAGGAAGTTTTCAAGTGTAGGGATTGGAGAATGATGAGATGAGTTGAAGAATGGACAAAAGCTCAAGCTTGGGGATGCCCACACACCCCAAGAAATATCCAAGAGGTACAAGCTTCAAAGCTTGGGGATGCCCCCAAGGCACCCCTTCTTCATCGGCAAAAATCAGGTCACCTTTCAACACACTATATTTTTATTGCTTCATGCACTATGCGTTTTTCTTGGAGCGTCTTTACTTTTGCTTATAGTTTTCTTTTGCTTTGTTTGCTGCAATAAATGTTGGATCACATTATGTTTGTCTTGGAGAGAGACTTACTTCGTTTTTCATTGCCAAGAACACTCTAGTTTTCACTCTTATCGTTCAACGAGTGTTCTCTTTTTCTGCTACTGCGTTTAGCTTTTGTTTTTCGCCTTGATTTTCATTCAGATCTTGTTTTATCTTTGTATCAAGGTGTATTTGGGCCTCTGGTCTATGTTGGTTTTCATCAAAAGAGTTGTCTCAAAAAGGTTTGAATGGTGTTGGAAAAGAGAAAAAGTTTTATGCAAAAAAGTGGTACAAAAAGGAGCTTGTTTAGACTGCGGCTTAGATTTTTCATACCATGCTTGATATCGTTTTGATAGTATGCTTAGTGATTTTTGCTGTAGCATGACTTGTCTCAAATAACTGAGATTGCTTAATGAGCCTTTAAAAAAATCATGCGTTGTTTTTATTATATGGAAGCATTTATTTGGTTTTCTCCTTTGATGCTTTATTTGGGTTGACTTGGCACATGCTTACACATGTTGACTACAAAATAAGTCGCCTATAGCCTCTATGATCATTTGGTTTTTGACTTGTGATACCACTTTATGCTTCTTTCAATGATGTTTTGTCACTATGCATGATTATGGCCGTTATTGCTCTCTTAGTTGGTCGCTCCCAGTCTTTTGCTAGCCCTCATTTTGTACTGAGTATGAGCTCTACTCGTTCATCCAACTCCTAAAAACCAAGTTATTCCAATGTGCTACCTTTCAAAAAAAAACCTTCAAAATACTTCTTGTTTCGTGACACTGTTTTCAGCTCATGGGGACGTAGTGGTCAGATTTGCTATCTTCCATATTGTCTTATTCCAAAAAAAAGGAAAAAAGGAAAGAAAAAAGGCACTCCTCCATGGTATGTGAATGTTGGTGGGCACCCGATGGAATCGGTTAGCCATGGTTTGTGAAAGGAAAAAAGGTGGGGAGGAGTGCTAAGCTTTATAAAAGAGCACCAAAGTGCCAATCCCTCTCTCAAAAACTTGCTTACTTTTTGTATGGGAGATAGTAAGAACCCCATTGCTAGTCGTTGACAAAGACAACCACCTCTCAAAATCCAGTTTTTATCTCTCTGTTTTACAAATGAAAAGCTCTAGCACATGTTTAATCACTGCTTCCCTCTGCGAAGGGCCTTTCTTTTACTTTTATGTTGATGAACGGATCGTAAGGGCACCTAGAGGGGGGGGTGAATAGGTGCTACTCAAATTTTAATTCTTTTTCAATTTAGGCTTGACACAAAAGGTAAATTCTCTAGATATGCAACTAGGGTGAATTTACCTATATGACAACTAGCAAGCTAAGCAAGATACGATATGTAAAGACAATAAAGGATAGAGGTAACCGAGAGTGGAGCACATGGAGACACGGATGTAATTCCCGTAGTTCCTTCCTTTTTAGGGGAAGTACATCTATATTGGAGAGGTGTGGTTGCCACAAAGGCCTAACCAATGCCACAAAGGCTCACCCTATTCTCCAGTGCAAGCTTCCGCCACAAAGGCCTAGCTCACTTTCCACTAATGGATTCCTCAAGGCGGAACTGGCCTTTACAATCTTGGGGCACGCATCCACAACCGAATTGGAGGCTCCCAAGCACAACACAATGCTGTCAAACAACAAGTAGCAAGATATCAAATACACAAATCAAGGTCTAGGGACACAAGGGAACCCAAGACACAAGGGACCTCAAGCAAATGAGAGGGAAAAGTAAATTGCTTCGGTGAGGATGTAGATCAAGGCCTCCTCCTTTGATTCTCCAAAGATCAAGAGCTTTGGTGGGTTGAGGGGGGAGATCTTGTGAATTTGGTGGCTCCAAAATGGTGTTCTTCAATCTTGGGACGAGCAGCTCATTGGGGAAGAAGGAGGGGGGTATTTATACCCCCCCAAATAATCTGACTATTGGCTGCCAGAAAAGTTCAGCTAAACCCGGAGTTAAGTCCGGCTATAGCCGGCCACACCGGCTAAAGCCGGCCTCCACACCGGCTATAGCCGGCCTGAAAAATCCGGCCCTAGCCAGAAATAGCCGGACAAATAGCCGGGTTGAGACAGAGAGGTTTTCGCCCCAAAGTCTGTGCAGTCCGGCTATAGCCGGCCTGGGGACCGGCTAAAGCCGGCCTACACAGTCAACCTTCATTGAAATCATCTTCCCGAGCTTATAAAAACCATCTCCTCATGAATTTCCTTTGGACAATGAATATTATCAACTATAATATAGGAAACCCAATATCTTGTGCAAAAATATAATAAAATCCTACAAAGAATAATCACCACATTAATAGATAATGTATTGTTAACAAACGCCAAAATCAATTAGGCGGGAAATGCTCTTTCAATCTCCCCCTTTTTGGTGTTTGATGACAATACATAATTTTGCATGTTTCAAACAATATAAAATATAGACGGAGCTCCCCCTTGCTACGTGCCTTATTTTGAATTTTGTATTTGAATACAAAGACACATCAACAAGAAGAACTCCCCCTAGATTTTATAATGTGATCCATATGTGCACAAGATATATGATAATTAAATAGCACATAATCAACAAGCATATATAATATGACAAGATATATAGCAAGTAGGATCAACAAGGATAGTCATAAAAGTCTACTACACACATAATAGCACATAGTTCAACACATAGTAGTAGATAATCCAACTTGAGTTCAACAATGGGACACAAACAAGCAAGCAAACGATAAGAGCTTGTGACCCGACCAAATCCAAATGGAAACCAACTCAAATCCAAATGGAAACACATGCAAATAGGACTTCTCCCCCTTTGGCATCAAGACACCAAAAAGAGAGGCAACAACACATAGATCACTCCTCAAAGTCATCAAAGTCCTCATCATCCTCATCGTCATCTCCACGGTCATCATCTTCTTCATCTTCATCTTCATCTCCATCTTCTTCCTCATCTTCTTCTTCAATGGCTTCCTTGCCCTTGGAGGTGACTTCGGCTAACTCCTTCCAATCAAAAGATGAGCTCTCATTCCACTTGCCAAAGGAGAAAGTGTCCTCGGACTTATCTTGCTCTTGGGACTCTTCTTGAGTGCTAGCCCCTTTTCCCTTCTCCACAACCCTCAAACGAGCATCCAAATCCCGTTGCCTCTTGTGAATGTGCTTGCGGTCCACATAGTCCTTGTATTGAGTTTGGCGCACATCATTGTTTATGCAAAACAAAGCCCTTTGCCACCACTTGTGCTTCTTCATCTCTTGCCCCATTCCACCACTTGGAGGATCCGCATTCTTCCTCCTACAACCACTAGCATAGCGGTTTCCACCCATCACATCACTTGAAGAAGGGAAAGCACTAGAGGTGCTAGACAACAAGTGAGCGGTCTTCTTGTAGAGCTTGTTGAGCTTGTGGACTTCCAAATCTTCATCAAGAAAATCTTCGTCAATCTCAAATTCTCCTTCAATGCCCTTGTCAATGATAAGCCTCATGATGAACAGAGCATAAGGAGGAATCTTCTTGTCAAGCATAGCAATCTTCATTTCCGAGAAGATAAAGTACATCACATCAAGCTCCATCCCATCACAATCCCTCCCGGCCTCAAAAACAAGATGTGCATGGTGAAGAAGATGCACAAGTTCTCCTCTGATAGAATCATTGTTGCCCCCACTTGGAGCAATGTTGGCATGAAACATCCGAAGCAGAATATCATAAAGGGGAAGGAGATTTGCAGTCTCTCCCGCTTTGCCCCCGGGACCATAGAGGCACTAGATCTTCCTTTTGTTGTACTCTATGGTGTCAAGATGCAAGCAGGCACCTCTAGGTCAATGAATACCATCAAACCTATAGCCCAAGAGCTGCCCGAAGCGATCGATGGTCGAGCTCTTCCTTACCTCACCTGACATCCATGTGAAGCCCACCTCATCCCGAGTGTCAAACTCCAAAGTGGCATATAACTGCTGGATCAACCGAGGATTGTAGTCTTGCTTGAAGACCATCAACTTGTGCAAACCCAACTTCTCTTTGACCCAAAGTGCATCGGCAAAGTACTCATCCTTGGATAGTGACACAATGTTAGTGAACTTCATGGGGCAAACCTTTGTGCTCATGCATGCATAAACCTGCTCAAAGATCCTCTGATGCTCTGACCGGTAGAAGGAACCGTTGTTGATGTCTCTGGGCATGAGATAGAACTTCTGCTCACAGAAATCGCGGTACTCTTGCTTTGACAACTTCTTGAGATCAGCAATGTTAGCAAACAGGGCCTTCTTCTTCCTTTCCTCTAACCTCTTCTTCTTGACAGCAGCGGACACTCGAGCATCTTGTTGTTCTTGACGGCGGCCAATGGATGGATCAACATAACGAGACCGCTTAGGACGAGAGCCACCTGTGAACAGCACAAAGATAGATAGCATATGGGATAAGCATGCATGCCAGAAGAACAAAAGCAATAGCCCAGAACGAAAAAGTGACGCAAATTGGTGATCTACACCGGCTATTTCTGGCCTGACACCGGCTATAGCCAGACCAAATGAACACAACACGAAATAGCATGGGTAGGCCATCAAACTACTTCACACCTTTCGATCTACACTATGCCCAGCAAGACCAAGGATCCAAGACCTCTCAATGTATCAAAAATACCCAAAAACTTCTATCCCTAACCCTAGAGAACACCTAGGGAGAGAGAGAGGAGAGTAGGGGGGGTACCCTGATCCATTGGGAGAGGCGCCGGAGGAGGAGGGCCGGCTGGAGAGGGGGCTCCGGCAGCTAGAGCAACGAAGAACGGCGGCGGCGGCGGTGGACCTAGGACGGGCAACGGCTGGAAAGAGTAGGGCGTGGGGGAAAATGAGTAACCACTCACCCCACAGCCCTAAGAAGGAATAGCTGGGCCACCGCAGCCGGCTTTAGCCGGTGTAAAGGCCGGCTATAGCCGCCCCACCGGCTATTTCCGGACTAAGTCCGGCAATAGCTGGCCTAGATCGCCAAAGTCAGGAAAAATGGAATATGAAATTCTGGGCATGCAAGAGAGGGAGACCAAGATGCTGGGCTTTAGATAAGAGGGCTTAGGATGGAAAACACTAAGGAGTGGTTCTCGGCACTTGACATTGCAAGAAACAAGAAATCATTGGAAATCCCAATGCAAGTGCCTTCCCATTTCAAGGATAGAGACAAAGACGAAAAAAGCTCAATAAAACTCAAATAGAATTTGCAAGGAATCAATTCTTCGAAAAGAAGAGGTCGGTGGTCGAGGCCACCATGTATGAGTGTTATGGCATTGGACCGCGAAGATGTATCTTGGGTCCATAACCAATACTCGTCATTGAAGCTCATATATCACAAAAATGATAGTAAGAGAACAATTTTGTTACTATCGGCATTATGGGGGGAGGGATAGCCCAATTAATTAGGACCACACTCCCCCTATTTCCATGCCCACACCTAAACCAAACAAGTATTGAAATATAGGTGTATATGCAAGATGCTCAAGCCACACTCCTTGAATCAATGATATTTAGCTCATTCCTCAAATATCCAACTCTTGCTTCATCAAGGGGCTTTGTGAATATATCGGCAAGTTGATCCTTGGTGCACACATATGCAAGCTCAATATCACCACGGGCAACATGATCTCTAATAAAATGATTCCGGATCTCAATATGCTTGGTTCTTGAATGTTGCACCAGATTATAGGCTATCTTGATAGCACTCTCATTGTCGCATAAAAGAGGCACTTTGTCACAATTGACACCATATTCCTTTAAAGTTTGCCTCATCCACAACAATTGAGTGCATCCACTTGCGATAGCAATGTATTCGGCTTCGGCGGTGGAGAGAGATATACAATTTTGCTTCTTAGAAGACCAACACACCAAAGACCTACCAAGAAATTGGCAAGCTCCAGAGGTTGATTTCCTATCATCCTTGTCACCGGCCCAATCCGAATCCGTGAAACCACAAAGAGAGAAATCCGAGCCTTTGGGATACCAAAGCCCATAAGTTGGGGTATGAACCAAATATTGAAAGATTCTCTTAACCACCATAAGGTGGCTTTCTTTAGGAGCGGCTTGATACCTTGCACACACACCTACACTCAATACAATATCGGGTCTAGATGCGCAAAGTTAAAGCAAAGAACCAATCATAGAACGGTATACCTTTTGATCCACATCTTTACCATTGGGATCTAGTTCAAGATGATATTTAGTGGGCATTGGTGTGGCGGCCCCATTTAGTTCCTTCATCTTGAACCTCTTGAGCATGTCTTGGACATATTTGGCTTGATTAATAAAAGTCCCTTCTTCAATTGCTTGATTTCAAAACCAAGAAAGAACTTCATTTTGCCCATCATAGACATCTCGAACCTATCGGTCATAAGCTTTGAGAATTCATCATTAAAAGCTTTGTTAGTAGAGCCAAAGATAATATCATCAACATATAGTTGGCATACGAAAAGCTCCCCATTGACCCTCTTAGTAAAAAGAGTGGGATCGATTTGCCCAACTTCAAACCCACGGTCTAACAACAACTCCCTAAGGTGCTCGTACCACGCACATGGGGCTTGTTTAAGGCCATAGAGTGCCTTATGGAGTTTGTACACATGGTTAGGAAAGTTGAGGTCCTCAAACCCCGGGAGTTGCCTAACATACACTTCCTCTTTCAATGGACCATTAAGAAAAGCACTCTTAACATCCATTTGTTGCAACTTAAAATTATGATGAGTGGCATATGCAAGAAGGATACAGATGGACTCAAGGCGAGCCACATGAGCATAGGTCTCTCCAAAGTCAATGCCTTCAACTTGAGAAAAACCTTGAGCAACCAATCTTGCCTTGTTTCTCACAACAATTCCATGCTCATCTTGCTTGTTCTTGAATATCCACTTTGTGCCAATCACATTGCGGCACTCCCTTGGCTTCTCCACTAACACCCACACATTATTGCGCTTGAAGTTATTGAGTTCTTCATGCATAGCATTCAACCAATCCGGATCTTCAAGTGCTTCAAATACTTTCTTGGGTTCAACCATGGAGATATAGGCATGATGATTGCTAAACTGTGCCAATTGACTCCGGGTTGACACTTTGCCTCTTAAATCTCCAATAACCCTCTCAAGGGTATGACCTTTAAGTTCCAAGTCCCTTTCAACTCTTCTCTTGCGACGGGCTTCGATCTCCTCATTTGACCTTGGAGGAATCACTTGATCATCTTGATCATTTTGGTCCCCGTCTTGACCATCAACTTGACCTTGATCATCATTATGCACATCATCACTCTCTTCATGAGTAGGTTGATCTTGGTCTTGTGAAGAATTAGGGGCGGTTGAGATAACTGGAGAGGATGGTGGTGCCCCTTCTTCTTCATGAAGGTCCTTGTCTTATTCTTCAGTTGGTGCATTAGTTGCTTCTTTGGGAGAGGCTTGTTGAGCTTGTGTAGATGAGGGCTCCACTTGAGTAGAGCATAGTCCTTCTCGGTCCGCCACAAGGTGTCCCTCAATGGGGTGGAAAAATCCCACGCCCATTCTTCTTATGGCATCTTGAGGTATTTCATCATCTACATCACAAGCAACAACATCTCGCCCCCCCCCTTGGGAGCTATCATTTTCTTCGAATACCACACTACAAGATTCTTCAACACGTCCGGTGGACTTGTTGAAGACTCTATAAGTGTGGGATTCGGCACCATAACCAACAAAAATACCTTCTATAGCTTTTGGATCAAATTTACCTAAACGAACTCCTTTTCTTTGAAAGAAACACTTACAACCGAAAACCCGGTAGTAGGAGATGTTGGGCTTGCTTCCGGTGAGTATTTCATATGGAGTCATGTTTAAGCCTTTGCGGAGGAAGAGCCGGTTCGATGAATGACAAGCCGTAGAGATAGCTTCGGCCCAAAAGTTGTATGGAGACTTAAACTCCGCCAACATGGACCTAGCCATATCCATAAGAGTCTGGTTCTTCCTCTCGGCTACACCATTTTGTTGAGGGGTGTATGCAGCAGAATATTGATGTCGTATCCCCTCATCACTAAGAAAGCCATTTAAGGTGTAGTTCTTGAATTTGGAGCCATTGTCACTTCTTATTGCCAATATATTTTGCCCATGTTGACGTTCAACTTCTTTGGCAAAGTCGATGACGGTTTGTTGAGTCTCACTCTTGTGCTTGAAGAAATAGACCCAAGTATATCTTGAATAGTCATCAACAATTACCAAACAATATTTCTTCCCACCAAGACTTGCATGAGAGGGAGGACCAAAAAGATCCACATGAAGGAGCTCCAAAATCCTCTTGGAAGAAATGATAGTCTTGCTTGAGTGGGGAGAGTCATGCATTTTTCCTAGAACGCAAGCCCTGCAAACACGATCTTTGGCAAAAGAAACATTCTCTTTTAGTCCGAGTATGTGGCCACCCTTGTGAAGACTTTGCAAAGTTCTCATATTGACATGGGCTAGTCGGCGATGCCAAAGCCAACCCACATCGGCCTTTCCAAATAAACACATTGCACTTGTAGTTGTTTTCCCCGAGAAGTCCACCACATACAAGTTGTTTTCAATGTGCCCAATGAAAGTGACCTTTAGAGACTTGCTCAACAAGAGTACCACAATTTCATTATCAATGAAGACGGCAAAGCCCATCTTACCAAGTGCATGAACTGAAAGTAAATTGTAACCAAGGGTCTCAACAAGCATGACGTCCACAAGGGAAATATCCGGTGCGACCACCACCTTGCCAAGACCCAATACCTCGGATTGTGACATGTCTCCATAAGTGACAGTTATATTGTTGACATTAGGCCTCATCTCCGTCATGATCTTCTTGCTTCCGGTCATATGACTTGTGCATCCACTATCAAGCACCCATTTTGATCCACCAGAAGCATAATCCTACAAGAGATCATTGCTTGGATTTAGGTCCCCATTTCTCAATGGGTCCTCTTTTGTTAGCAACAAGGGTCTTTGGAACCCAAATAGACCAAGCAACATAACCATCATTTGGACCAACATATTTTGCGTAGACATCACCATAATAATCACGAAATAAAACATAGTGAGGGTTAGCAATTCCCGCACGATCATCATGAGTGGCTTTGCCACCCACAATAGGATCCTTCTTTGCTTGTGCAGGCTTGGCCTTATTTTTCTTGTTGTTCTTCTTCTTCTTCTTTGAGACAAAGCCAATCCCCATTTTATCATTAAATGCCTTTTGCTTACTCAAAAGGTCATTCAAGTTTTTCTCACCTATGGGAATGGTGGACTTGGCAAGCTCATCTTTCAACCTAGCATTTTCTTCAATAACATTTGCATGATCACAAGTAGAAGTAGAAGAACTAGGCACATCATTCTTAGTCAATTGAATTTGAAGTTGTTCATGTGACTTGGTAAGAATAGAGTGGTCACTTTTCAAGGCCTTGTGAGCCTTGTCAAGATCTTCTAAATCCTTAACAAGTTTATCATGACCAACACCAAATTCAATCTTTTCCTTTTTAAGCATTTTTACTTTGGCACGAGCATGGTCACGCTCATTAATGAGTTTAGAGATAACTTCATTATTAGATTCCTCAATGGAATCGAGCTTCTCTTCAAGAGTTGCTTGTTCCTCTTCCTCTCCTTCAAGAGTGTCTTTTAGTGAGGCAATATCTTGAGCATACTCTTTTTCAAGCCTCATTTGTTCATCTAGTTTTTCAAGAGTCTTACCATATTGACTCAATAGGCTTTCAAAGTGTAACTTGTGTACACCATTTACACTAGACACATAATCATCAAAAGCAATAATTTCTTCCTTTACTCTAAGACTAGCAAGATCATTCAAGGGAGCATCATTTGTCTTAGAGGAGGAGGAAGAGGGTGTGGGTGATACCTCGGAAGACTTGGCCATAAGGCACTTGACGTTCTTAATGAGAGAGTCCTCATTGGGGGATTCAAAGAGTGAACCGGAAGAGGTGGAGGTGGTTGCAATTGCGGCCATCTCACTAGTCGAGGTTTCTTCTTCATCACTCTCACTCCCGGAGTATTCTTCTTGAGTCAAGAACACAAACTTTGGTTGGTTCTTCTTTGGTCCACCCTTCTTCACAAATGGCTTCTTTGATGGTGACTTGGTCTTGCTCTTAAGAATGAGCTTCCCACCATGATCTTCTCTCTTCTCGTAAGGACACTCGGCAACAAAGTGGAATCTATCATTGCAATTGTAGTATGTCCTCACCCTTTGACCATTGTTGTCACTCCTTTGAAAGCCACTTGACTTGCTTCTTCTTTGATTGTCTTCTTTAGCCTTGTGGGGATCAACCCAAAAGGTTTTTCCATATAAAGCCATGTGCTCATGGTACTCATGCCTCATATCCTCGGGACACATCTCTAGTCTTGCTTCAATGCTTGCTTAAAGAGGAACATCTTTCTCAACCACACTTGCCTTCAAAGCAAGGTTGGAGCTTCTTTGCATTCCCAAGGCACGAGCACGAGCATCTTCCGTATTATGTGCGGCAACCTTGTAGGCTTGAATCTCTTGCATCATATGATTGGAGGTCATCTCGTGGAAGTTGTGCTTTCCTTGAACACTCTTCACATCCGCGGGCTCATATGGGGTAAGAGCAAGAATGTACTTCATCTTGATCCACTCATCATCAATATGGTGAGCACCGAGGTTCTTGAAGGTGGTAGCAATGGCCTTGAGTCTTCTATACATCTCTTGATGGTCCTCACCATCCATCATGAAGAATCCCTCCGCTTGATTTGAGAAGGCCACATATCTTGTTCTCTTCATGCTCTCATTGCCAACAAACACATTGGAGAGACCTTGCCAAGCTTCTTTGGCGGTGGAGAAGTGTTGGATGTGAGGCAAGTCCTTGGACCCAATGGCAATTTGAATCATGTGAAGAGTGGTTGCATTGAGTTGGCTATCGACCACCTCTCTTCTTGTCAAGTTGTTGGGATCCATGGCCTTGAATCCTTCTTCAACAATTCTCCAAAGCTCGATGCAAGAACTGCGCATATGAGAGATCATTTGATATTGCCATTGACCAAAGTTTAATGCATCAAGCTTAGGTAGATCACCTCTATTGTTAATATGAGGATGAGGAACCGGTGGGTCGGGTGAATACCAATGAGGGAATTCACCTTTCCCGCCGCCCTTAGTGCAAGACTTAGCATCGGTACCTTTGTCGGCATCCTCATCTTCCAACCCCACATTCTCCACTTGTGGAGTAGTGGGTTTTTTCGGAGGAGGAGCACTAGGAGTTTTATCTTGAATGAGTTGCGCTATCATTTCACACAACTCTCTTTTTTGAGTTGTCATGGATGATTCTAAGGTTTTGAAATCATCCATGGAAACTTGACCCGAGCCCTCACTCTCTTGCGTGCCCATACTCTTAGGCGGTTAAGCCCGAATAAAGAGCCGAGGCTCTGATACCAATTGAACAGATCGTAAGGGCACCTAGAGGGGGGGGGGTGAATAGGTGCTACTCAAATTTTAATTCTTTTTCAATTTAGGCTTGACACAAAAAGTAAATTCTCTAGATATGCAACTAGGGTGAATTTACCTATATGACAACTAGCAAGCTAAGCAAGATACGATATGTAAATACAATAAAGGATAGAGGTAACCGATAGTGGAGCACACGGAGACACGGATGTAATTCCCGTAGTTCCTTCCTTTTTAGGGGAAGTACGTATACATTGGAGAGGTGTGGTTGCCACAAAGGCCTAACCAACGCCACAAAGGCTCACCCTATTCTCTGGTGCAAGCTTCCGCCACAAAGGCCTAGCTCACTTTCCACTAAGGGATTCCTCAAGGCGGAACTGGCCTTTACAATCTTGGGGCACGCATCCACAACCGAATTGGAGGCTCCCAAGCACAACACAATGCTGTCAAACAACAAGTAGCAAGATATCAAATACACAAATCAAGGTCTAGGGACACAAGGGAACCCAAGACACAAGGGTCCTCAAGCAAATGAGAGGGGAAAGTAAATCGCTTCGGTGAGGATGTAGATCAAGGCATCCTCCTTCGATTCTCCAAAGATCAAGAGCTTTGGTGGGTTGAGGGGGGAGATCTTGTGAATTTGGTGGCTCCAAAATGGTATTCTTTAAGCTTGGGACGAGCAGCTCATTGGGGAAGAAGGAGGGGGTATTTATACTCCCTCCCTGAAAAATCTGATCGTTGGTTGCCAGAAAAGTCCGGCTAAACCCGGAGTTAAGTCCGGCTATAGCCGGCCTGAAAAATCCGACCCTGGCCAGAAATAGCTGGACAAATAGATGGGTTGAGACAGAGAGGTTTTCACCCCAAAGTCTGTGCAGTCCGGCTATAGCCAGCCTGGGGACTGGCTAAAGCCGGCCTACACAGTCAACCTTCATTGAAATCATCTTCCCGAGCTTATAGAAACCATCTCCTCATGAATTTCCTTTGGACAATGAATATTATCAACTATAATATAGGAAACCCAATATCTTGTGCAAGAATATAATAAAATCCAGCAAAGAATAATCACCACATTAATAGATAATGTATTGTTAACAAACGCCAAAATCAATTAGGCGGGAAATGCTCTTTCAGTTGAGTCTCCACCTTCTACCTTTATGCACCGTCTAAGAGAGCATAGTTGTCATTCTGAGTTTAATGTGAACAGTCCCAAAGTTTATCATTGATTGACTCATGATTTTGGTTTCACTTGTTCTCAAATTATTTGTATCTAGTCGCCCTCTTAAACTTGAAGGTGTCCTATGCATTTATGTTTTGCTCTCTCATGAAGGACAAGCTGAAAACCATTTGCTATGTTTTTCCATATGATTTGAACACACGTTTGACTTTCATTGTTTCATTATTCATGATCTTTCGTTTGTGTTTCTTTTCATGTTATAACATGGTTGCTAAGTTTCTTCTATCAAGATTATGTCTTTCATGCCCATGTTTTAAGTTATTTGATCTCAGCACTCAATGCTTACTTCGATGATCAAGATTGTGATGGTGCATGTCACCTCAAAAATTATTCTTTTGTTATCACTTACCTACTCGAGGACGAGCAGGAGTTAAGCTTGGGGATGCTGATACGTCTCAAACGTATCTATAATTTTTGATGCTCCATGCTTGTTTTACACCATTTGCTTAGTGTTTCGTTACTCTTCGTGGCGTTTTTATGCGATTTCCAGAACTAACCTATTGACAAGATGGCACAGTGCCAGTTCCCTATTTTCTGCTATTTTTGTGTTTCAGAAAAGCTACACAGGAAATATTCTCAGAATTGGACAAAACAAAGACCCAAACTCCTATTTTTCCCGGACGAAGGACGAGGACCGAAAGAGAGCTGGAGGGGGGCCAGGGGCCAGCCTCACCATGAGGGGGTGTGGCACAGCCCCTGGCCACGCCCCCTGGTGGTGAGACCACCCTGGTCCACCTCTGACGACGCCCCTTCGCCTATAAGAAGCCTCCCGACTGAAAACCCTAAAACAATCGGTGTTTTTCCCAGAACAGTTCCGCAGCGCCGCCGCCGTCGAAGACAAATTTCGGGGGACAGAAGTCTCTGTTCCGGCACCCTGCCGGGACGGGGAAGTGCCCCTAGAGCCATCTCCATCGGTCTCCATCACCGTCTCCGCCGTCTCCATCGACCTCACCGCCATCTCCATCAACCTTGCTGTCTCCTATGATGAGGAGGGTGTAGTTCTCCCCCGGGGCTGAGGGCTCTACCGATAGCTATGTGGTTCACCTCTCTCTCCCATGATGTGATCTTTATGTGATCGTGAGCTTTGTATCTAGTTGAATTGGTAGATGTTATTATTCAAATATTACGCTACTCTCGTGCCTTATATTTGTAAACTTCGGAGACACCTTGTATCATGATGTGAAGGTGACAGTGTGCACATTATGTGTGTCTCTTTTGGTTAACGTCTCTATGAATTGTTAGTGTTTGTTAGAACCATCTAGTGCGTTCACGGTGATAGTGTGGGACAATCTAGTTTGGGGAAATACGGACTTTGAGGAGTGCTTCGTAGCCCTACGCATGATTAGTGTTTGTTATCCATTGGAGAATTATTTTGAGTTGCATATTGAAGTTAGTATCTATTGGTTCAATTATGTTATATTTGTTGGGAGTGTGTCCACTAGTGAAAGTATGATCCCTAGGCCTTGTTTCCAAGCATTGCACACCGTTTACATTCAGTTTTGTTACATGTTTGCTCACAACGATACTTATTTCATATTATATTTACTACTTATAATCATCACTACTACTTGTAGTTCACTATCTCTTCACCGAACTAGTGCACCTATGCATCTGACAAGTGTATTGGGTGTGTTGGGGACACAAGAGACTTTCTGTATCGTAATTGCAGGGTTGCTTGAGAGGGATAGCTTTGACCTCCTCCTCCCTGAGTTCGATAAACCTTGGGTGATCCACTTAAGGGAAACTTGCTGCTGCTCTACAAACCTCTGCACTTGGAGGCCCAACACTGTCTACAAGAACAGACGCGTGTGTAGACATCAATCCTCGTGACATATGCACGTTATCTTTATTCTATCAATTGCCCAACTGTAATTTGTTTACCCAGCATGTTGTTATTTATCTTATGGAGAGACACCACTAGTGAACTATGGACCCCGATCCAATTTCCTTTACATTGTTACATCGTTTTACAATTACTCACACTGTTTACTTTCTCGCTGTCGTGGGAATTTAGAGACAGTAGCCATGGGGATGGCTTATCGGAGGGGCTCGACGGTGGTGACGATGGGTCCGGCTCGGGATTGTGCCAACAGAGACACCTCGGTTTACCCAGGTTCAGGGCCCTCCACGCCGGAGGTAACACCCCTACTTCCTGCCTTGCTTTCTATTATCTTCACAGTGGTTACAACGCTCCTCGAGCTGTTCGGTCTAGAGGAGGAAGAAGAAGATGGATCGGATCCCCTAGGCTAAGGGTCCAGACCCCCTTATATAGGCAGGGGTCTGGTTACAGATTAGGTGGCCGGCTGCCCAGCTGCCGGCTCCTCCGTGGCTTCGTCTTCAGCGTGATCCCCTGGCCCCCTTTGATGGTAGCCACTTTATAAAGTGGCTTTCCCCTTTGGACCGGCATCTGGGAGGCATATGCCCTCCCTTTTGCCTTGGATTCTTTCGTGGGGAGAACTCTTGCTCGCTGATTGGTCGAGCCCGGGCATGGCTTGTGTCACGCCCGTCCTTCACCTCTGTTGAACTTGTCGGGGCCAGGCCACTTTTGGCGAAGCAACCGTTGGGAAGGTCTTGTCATCTTCGCCCGGCTCCAACTCTCCTCGGTGGAGTCGCCAGCCGGCTGCTGGCGCAGCCGGCCCTTTGGCTAGAGCCAGTCTTCTTTACCTAGCGCCGTGGAGATTCCTGGGACGCCAGCTGGCGGACAGCGCTGCCCTTGGCATACCCCTGAAGTCATCCCCACGACACTAGCCCCCAAAACTAGCGAAGTCTCATGGGTTTGCATGGGGCTTTGGCGGGTTCCTTTCCTCGCCGAAGTCTTGCTCGTTTCCGTTGAAGTCCCAGGATTCCTCATCCGGCTTGGAGACTGTCAATCTTGAGGTTTAGCCTCGCGGAGCGCCACCGGCTATCTCGGGACATGCCGGCTCTAGGGTTGATTCAGCTGGCGGTTGTTGCACTGCCGCCCGCGGGTGTCCGTCTCCTCGGGACCTGCTCCCTCGGGGCCCGGACCAAGGTGCCACTTGTCCACGCGCCACATCGTCATATCCAATCAGCTCTGGCTCCACGATCTTTTGTGGCAACCGCGGCGGTTGCCCGACCCTTGCGCAGTCGTGGCGCACGATGGGGAGAGCGGTTGCCAGCTCATCGTGGGTGAGGTGAGCGACTGATCCGCCCTCCTTCTTTTAAATTGGGGACCGTTCTTAAAGCAATTCCCCGGTCACTCGCTTCTCTTCTTCCCTAAGCACTCGCTTGCCCCCGAAATCCTCTGCCTTCGAGCTTCTCCCCAACAGATTTAGGGTTTCCTGCTCACTCCGCCGCCATTCCGTTCATCCAGATCCGCACACGAATGGCTCCCAAAGCATCTCGGCCAAAGGGGAAGGGGGCGGCCTCAGACGGAGATGCCACCCCGTCCCATCTACCAAAAGGATCCTGGGAAGGTTCCTAGGTGAAGGAGAAGTGGATCGAGCTGCTGCGCCAAGGTCGAGTGCTTCCGCCCGCGGATCTCGTGGGTTGTCGCCCCACTGGCGGCGAGCGAGTACCTGCTCCCGAGCCCGGGGAAACGGTGGTCTTCTATGACCATTTCCCCAGGGGCTTTGCGCTGCCCGTCAGCGATTTCCTGCGTCAATTCATGGATCATTTCCATCTGCAGCCGCACCACATCGGGGCGAATGCGATGATGACATTGGCCACGTTCGCGGCCCTTTGCGAAGCATACTTAGGCATCTGGCCTAATGTCGAGCTGTTCCGCCGGCTGATCTACTTCAAGACCCCGACGGCAGACGCCATTCCCGTAGTGTGCGGGACGGCTTCCTTCTACGTGTGCAAGACCACGGACTTCCCTGGACTGAAGGGGAAGGAGTCTTGCAAAAAGTGGCAGCGCTCTTTCTTCTATGTGAAGAATCTGAAGGAGGGCGCGGACCATATCAACCTACCGCCCTTTGACGCAAATGGGCCTGAGCGGGACAGCTGGAGCGCTCCTCTTCCTCGCCCCGCGCCAGACGTGGAGAAGATCCTCCAGCGGGTCACTGCTCTGCAAAAGTAAGGCGGCCTGAAGCCGTCTGACCTCTTGCTCGCCTTTCTGGACGCCCGCATGTCGCCCCTCCAGCGTCGCTCACACAAGATGTGCTTCCTGGGTCGGCCAGGGATCCAACCCGTCATTCTTCCAGAGCGCTGACAGCAACTGAGGTGGCGCAGAAGGCGAATCGAATTGCCGATGTCAAGCTTCTGGCCTCGTGGACATGGGGCCTGAAGCCTTATGACCGGAGTAACCCGATTGCTGAGGTACGCTTGCCGGGCTCAACCTCTATCTCCCCTCCCTTGCGACATTTTGACCATCTGACCTTTATTTGTTCGGCTCGGGCAGAACTTGTTTACTCTGCAGACTGCAGAGAACTCAGCCCTGCGTCAAGCCAGCTTTGCCACCGACAGGGCAGAGTCAGACGACGAGGTCGTTTGGGATGATGCCGAGGAGGATGAGGATGCCGGCTCTAATGCCGCCGTCGAGAGTTCAAGCGCTACCCACGGCAACGAAGGAAGTGAAGAGCTCGAAGATTCGGGCGAGCCTCTCAGTCACTCCAGTAAGTTTCCAGGTCCCTCCTCCTTAAGAGACTGGTCCGAGGAAGATGATGATGAACCAGGGTCGGTTGCCACCCCCGGGGGCGCAGCCCTTCATGTAGCCACCGCGGCTGCCGCTGGAGCTCAAGCCCCCCCCCCGATCGTGGATCTGCCGGAATCTCCGGAGAAACCTCCTGTTGCTCCAGAGCCGGCCACATCGAAGCCGGCAGACCCGGAGGGGACCGGAGGTAGGGCGGCTGGCACCAAGAGAGGGAACCAGCCGACTCCGACCGAGCCGAATGAGAAGCGAAGGAAAGCGGAGCCGGCGACGAAGAGCCTACTCCCTCCCAAGACAAAGAAGGTGATCAAACGGCAAGCTACCACAGTAGCCAGGTAAGCTTTCGCCTCCGTGCTTCTCGCCACTTTTGGCCGTCGCAGTTCTGATCAGCTCAATTATGGGGTGCTTTCTTCGTAGGTCTCCCATTTCCGTTGACCTGCTTACGCAGCCTCCCCCGCAGTGGCATCGGGGGAAACTAAAATTTCGACTCCTGACCTCCCGTGCAACTAGAGGGCTGATGCTACCGGGTTGATGAAGTAAATAACCGGCCAGTTGGAAAACCCCAAGAGGAAGGTTTGATGAATATAGCAGCAAATTTTCCCTCAGTTAAGAAACCAAGGTTTATCGTTCAGGAGAAGAGCGGACAATACGACTGAAGGTGATGCTTGCTAGTTTGCGACAACTTCGGACAATTTATATATGGCGCCTCGTCCAAGCTTTGCTTGCTAGCTGCAACGCAGAACCTGCACACAACACAACCAAATACTTTGTTCCCAACTTGCGATGAGGTTGTCAATCTCACCAGTTTGCTTGAAACAAAGGTTATGAGCGTATCGAGTGGAAAGTGATAATAGTATGCGAGTAAAGTAAACAGTGCGAGTAAAGTAAACAGGTGATAGCAATATGATGGAAATAGGACCGGGATCCACAGTTCACTAGTGGTGTCTCTCCATAAGATAAATAACACATGCTGGGTAAACAAATTACAGTTGGGCAATTGATAGAATAAAGATAACCGTGATATGTCAAGAAGATCACTATGCGATTTACTCTGGGCATTACAACAAAATACATAGACCGCCATCCAACTGCATCTATGACTAATAATCCACTCACGGGGATATCATCCGAACACCCCATGAGTATTAAGTTGCGAACAACAGATAATTGCTTTAAGCAAAGTGTGTAATGTAAACAAAGCATATGCCCTCGAGCATATGAATGTTATTTTCTCCCTAGTAGCAATAGCACATCTACAACCTTAGAGGTTTCTGTCACTCCCCCAGATTAAATAGAGGCATGAACCCACTATCGAGAATAAATACCCCCTCTTGGAGTCACTAGCAACTACTCAGCCAAGATAGCTACTAACAACGGAGAGCATGCAAGATCATAAACAACATAGAGATAACATAAGATATATTTCAGTATAGCAACTCAATCATAACACCAATATTCATCGGATCCCAACAAACCATACATGTAGAATTACATAACGGTGATCTCAATCATGTAGGGCAGCTCATGAGATCTAAACATGAAGCACATGGTGGAGAAGACAACCATCTAGATACTGCTATGGACCCATAGTTCAAGGTAGACTACTCACTCATCGCTCCGGAGGCAAGCATGGCGATGAAGAAGACCTCCGGTGGCGATTCCCCTCTCTGGCAGGGTGCCGGGAAGAGCTTCTGGACGCTCCTGATCTCGGGTCGATGACGGCGGCAGATCGCGATGTGTTCTGGAAAATTGATCGGGTACTTAGGTTTTTTCCGTCGGGGGGTCTTTACAGGCGAAGGGGCATCGTCAGAAGTGGACTGAGGCGGTCTCACACATAGGGGGCGCGGCCAGGGCCTAGGCCGCGCCGCCCTGGTGTGTGGCCACCTCGTGGCCCCACTCCATCTCCTCTTCGGATCTCTGGAAGCTTCCCGAAAAAATAAGACTTCTGGAACTTGTTTCGTCCAATTCCGAGAATATTTCCTGTGTATCACTTCTAAAACACAAAAACAGCAGAAAACAGGGAACTGGCACTGTGGCGACTTGTTAATAGGTTAGTTCCAGAAAATGCATAAAAGTGCCACGAAGTGTAACAAAACAGTAGGCAAATGGTGTAAAAACAAGCATAGAGCATCAAAAATTATAGATACGTTGGAGACGTATCAAGCATCCCCAAGCTTAACTCCTGCTCGTCCTCGAGTAGGTAAGTGATAACAAAAGAATAATTTTTGAGGTGACATGCACCGACACAATCTTGATCATATATGTAAGCATTTGTGAGCTGGGATCATAAGAACTTAAAACATGGGCATGAAGATATAATCTTGACAATAGAAACTTAGCAACCATGTTGTAAACATGAAAATGAACACAAACAAAAGATCATGAAAATGAAACAATGAAAGTCAAACGTGTGTTCAAATCATAAGGAAAACATACAAATGGTTTTCAGCTTGTCCTTCATGGAGATCAAAACATAAATGCATAGGACACCTTCAAGTTTAAGAGGGCGACTAGATACAAATAATTTGAGAACAAGTGAAACCAACAATATGAATCAATCAATGAAAACTTTGGGACAATGCACATTATACTAAGAATGACAACTTTGCTCTCTTATGGTACATAAAGATAGAAGGTGGTGACTCAACATAAAAGTAAAAGAAGGGCCCTTCGCAGAGGGAAGCAGTGATTGCAAGTTTTATAGACCTTCAAAAATTATGTTACTTACCGGCTTTAAGCTCTCATTGCCCCCATCATAAGCATCTTGAATGGTTAGAGTTAATGCAAGAACAATTATGATGCATATGCTTGACAAATCATAAGTTGAAAACCTCGTGTCCCGTGAATACGAGTACCCAAACCTCATGCTACTCAACTTAGAGTCCCAAGCAAGGCTCTTGTCATTGTAAGTATATATGTATCATCGAGAACTGCCAACGGGGTACCTCCGTGCCCGATGACATGGAACAAGCCCACATCAAAATGACAGGACAAGCAGACAATGAACACCTCGACATCTCTTTTATTTGCCATTTGTTTAGCTTTTTATTGTGAGATGCGTCGTCGAATGTCCACCATGGGTATGCTGCAAATTTCCACCATGAATTATGCATGGCTTAGATTGGCAGCCCAGGCGTTTCCCTAACACATATACAAACCCCATGATCCCCACAAGATTCCCAATTCATTTCACACCGCGGGCATCCATAAACAAAAGATCACGATATCAACTCAAATAAGAAGTGCAATGTTTAAAGCTTGCCCCATGACAGCATGGATGGGCTAGAATCCAACTTACAACTTGCAAGCATAACAACTCAACATAAGAGACCACAATGTCAAATTTTTAAGAACAAGGAAAAGGTAAAGTGTGCCTTCCGGTTCGTGAGAGCTTTACTAACCAATTTTCGCATAACACTGGTAAGAGTTTAATTGAAGAGAAAATAAAAGCAAGTCAAATTTACTTGGAATAGCAAATTGCTAATAGGTATGTATGGTGGACACTTTGGTAAACTTGGTTTTTAGGAGTTGGATGCACGAGTAGAGCTCATACTCAGTACAAGGCGAGGGCTAGCAAAAGACTAGGAGCGACCAACTAAGAGAGCAATAATGACCATAATCATGCAAAGCGACAAAGCGACATTAAAAGAAGCATAAGATGGCATCAAAAGTCAAAAACTAAATGATCATAGAGGCTATTGGCAACTTTGTAAGAGTCTAACATGTGTGAGCATGCGCCAAGTCAACCCAAATAAAGCATCAAGGAGAAAACCAAAATAATGCTTCCAAATAATAAAAACAACGCATGATTTTTTTCAAAGGCTCATTAAGCAATCTCAGTTATTTGAGACAAGTCATGCTACAGCAAAACCACTAATCATACTATCAAAAAGACATCAAGCATGACATGAAAAAGCCTAAGCCGCAGTCTACACAAGCTCCTTCTTGTACCACTATTTTGCATAAAGCTTTTTCTCTTTTCCAACACCATTTGAAATTTTTTAAGACACCTATTTTGATGAAAACCAATAAAGATCAGAGGCAAAAATACACCTTGATAAAAAGATATGACAAGGTCTGAATGCAAATCAAGGCGAAAACAAAAACCAAAACCAGTAGCAGAAAAAGAAGAACACTCGTTGAATGATAAGAGTGAAAACTGAGTGTTCTTGGCAAATGAAAACGAGTACATCTCCTCCAAAAGAAATTTGTTGGGGTCCAACCATTTATTGCAGCAAACAAAACTAAACTAACTAAGAAAAATAAAACAACTAATGCTCCAAGAAAAACACATAGTGCATGAAGCAATAAAAATATAGTGTTTTGAAAGGTGACCTGATTTTTGCCGATGAAGAAGGGGTGCCTCGGGGCATCCCCAAGCTTTGATGCTTGTACTTCTTGGATATTTTTTGGGGTGATGCATGGGCATCCCCAAGCCTGAGCTTTTGTCCATTCTTCAACTCATCTCATCATTCTCCAATCCCTACACTTGAAAACTTCCTTCATATAAAGCTAAACACAATTCTATTAGCAACATTAGTGCAAGCATAACATATAATCAACCTCTTTTTGCTTCAGGTTTCAACTCAAAACAACCACATATAAAGTATATACTACTGTAGCAACTTCCCCCAAAAGTTCCGTGATCAAAAGAACTCAAAAGAAAGCAATAAAGCGGCAAACACAAATATTGGCAGAAATCTGTCAAAACAGAACAGCTGACAAAGGTCGAATTTTTGAGGGGTTTTATTTTGCTCAAATCAAAAAGTGTTAAACTAACGAAAGTTTGGATATAACCTGGGGCATATGCACAAGAAATCGCAGGTCCAAAAGATATACAGAGAATTTATACGAATTTTTACGGTGCAGCACCGAAAACAGTTTCAAGACAGCAACATCCCCAAATCTTTACCTCACTCGAATTAGAGGCTTCTCTTGGCACAACAATAAAATAAAAAGGATAAGGAGTGGTCATTACAGTAGTAATGACTTCCAAGACTCAAATAAAAGAAAAAGTACTGGAAATAAAACATTGGGTTATCTCCCAAGAGTGCTTTTCTTTAACGCCTTTGAGCTAGGCGCAGAAAATTGCGAATCAAGTAACATCAAGTGATGAAGCATTAAGATCAACTGCAGAAGTTTTGTCAATAAGGCATTGTATTTCATCCACATAAGTTTTAGCTTTAAATTCTTGGTGCAAAGCTTCTAAAATAAAAACTTTCTTTTCAGGATCTTCAATTTTGTGAAGCTTAAGGAACATGTATTGCGTAAAAGGACTAAGACTAGCAAACCTAGTTTCCAACATGTGAATTAAATAGGCAGAAGCAACTTCAATACTAGGAGCTAGCTCAACCAAAGATTTTTCCTCAACTTCCTTATGCATACTAATGTGATTAAAGAACTCCTCAATGTTACTTTTTGCAATAATTGAACCACTACCTACTGAGAGGTCCTCCAGAACGTACTTAGGGAACAGCATGATGAACTAAAAGTAAAGAAATAACAACTACCAAGGATTCTAATTTTTTTGGGTTTTTGATATAAAACGATGCAAGTAAAAATAAAGTAAAGCAAAACTTAAAACAAAGTAAAGGATGTGCGTGCGAAAAACTCCCCTTGTAGAGGTCTTCCACTTCTTCCCCGGCAACGGCGCCAGAAAGAGCTTGATGCTACCTGGTTGATGAAGTAAATAACCGGCCAGTTGGAAAATCCCAAGAGGAAGGTTTGATGAATATAGCAGCAAGTTTTCCCTCAGTTAAGAAATCAAGGTTTATCGTTCAGGAGGAGAGCGGACAATACGACTGAAGGTGATGCTTGCCAGTTTGCGACAGCTTCAGACAATTTATATATGGCACCTCGTCCAAGCTTTGCTTGCTAGCTGCAACGCGGAACCTGCACACAACACAACCAAATACTTTGTTCCCAACTTGCGATGAGGTTGTCAATCTCACCGGTTTGCTTGAAACAAAGGTTATGAGCGTATCGAGTGGAAAGTGATAATAGTATGCGAGTAAAGTAAACAATGAGAGTAAAGTAAACAGGTGATAGCAATATGATGGAAACAGGACCGGGATCCACAGTTCACTAGTGGTGTCTCTCCATAAGATAAATAACACATGCTGGGTAAACAAATTACAGTTGGGCAATTGATAGAATAAAGATAACCGTGATATGTCAAGAAGATCACTATGCGATTTACTCTGGGCATTACAACAAAATATATAGACCGCCATCCAACTGCATCTATGACTAATAATCCACTCACGGGGATATCATCCGAACACCCCATGAGTATTAAGTTGCGAACAATAGATAATTGCTTTAAGCAAAGTGTGTAATGTAAACAATGCATATGCCCTCGAGCATATGAATGTTGTTTTCTCCCTAGTAGCAACAGCACATCTACAACCTTAGAGGTTTCTGTCACTCCCCCAGATTAAATAGAGGCACGAACCCACTATCGAGCATAAATACCCCCTCTTGGAGTCACTAGCAACTACTCAGCCAAGATAGCTACTAACAACGGAGAGCATGCAAGATCATAAACAACATAGAGATAACATAAGATATATTTCAGTATAGCAACTCAATCATAACACCAATATTCATCGGATCCCAACAAACCAAACATGTAGAATTACATAACGGTGATCTCAATCATATAGGGCAGCTCATGAGATCTAAACATGAAGCACATGGTGGAGGAGACAACCATCTAGCTACTGCTATGGACCCATAGTCCAAGGTAGACTACTCACTCATCGCTCCGGAGGCAAGCATGGCGATGAAGAAGACCTCTGGTGGCGATTCCCCTCTCCGGCAGGGTGCCGAGAAGAGCTTCTGGACACTCAAGATCTCAGGTCGATGACGGCGGCGGATCGCGATGTGTTCTGGAAAATTGATCGGGTACTTAGATTTTTTCCGTCGGGGGGTCTTTATAGGCGAAGGGGCATCGTCAGAAGTGGACCGAGGCGGTCTCACACATAGGGGGCGCGGCCAGGGCCTGGGCCGCGCCACCCTGGTGTGTGGCCACCTCGTGGCCCCACTCCGTCTCCTCTTCGGATCTCTGGAAGCTTCCGGGAAAAATAAGACTTCTGGAACTTGTTTCGTCCAATTCCGAGAATATTTCCTGTGTATCACTTTTGAAACACAAAAATAGCAGAAAACAGGGAACTGGCACTGTGGCGACTTGTTAATAGGTTAGTTCCAGAAAATGCATAAAAGTGCCACGAAGTGTAACGAAACAGTAGGCAAATGGTGTAAAAACAAGCATGGAGCATCAAAAATTATAGATACGTTGGAGACGTATCAAGGGCACGCAGGGAGGATGCTGGCGGCGATCTGGGTCGCACCGAAGAAAACCATCGTTCCCCGTAGTTGGAGGTTGCCGAGAGTGGAGTTAGGGCGGAGGAGCCTGTCCGCCCAGAGGCGCCGGCGAGCGTTGTCTCTAACCCGGCTGCCGCGGCCGAGGCCGTGCCTACGCGAGCTGGGGAAGCCACCTCGGCGGAAATTGCCACGCCTCCTCCTGCCATCGAAGAGACCGCGGCGGGGGATGTCGCTGCCACCGACGCGTCCTTTGACCCGCCCAGTCAGGAAGACACGCGCGAGGTCGCGGCGAAAGTGACGGAAGAGGCCCCGGTGCGCATGGGGGCACCGAAACCCTCGGAGCCGGCTGCTCGGATCTCTTCCAGCCCTGAGCCTGCCCCAAGCACGCGAGCTGTAGTGTCTGCATTTGGGACGGGGGCTGGCATGGCCGCTGGTCCCCTTCTCTTTGGGCTGGCCTCCAATTCTGGCGAGGCTCCTCAAGGACCCCTCACCACTCGGGTGGTGAGGGGTGAACACGATGAGGCTTCTCCGGCTCCCGAGGCTGCGACCAAGGACACTTCGAGGGGCAAAACTCCTGCTACCGCGGACGGGTCTGGCGTTGGGAGTTTAAGCTCCGCCGGCCAACTTCAGCAAGAATGGGCAGATACCACCTCGAGCGCCGAGGCCGGAGGAAACCTCAAGGCCCAGGGTAACAGCTTGACCCTCGCAGAACTAAGCAGGCAGTTTTCTATCGTCAAGGAGTCGCTGAGGAATGTCAACCTCCAGTTCCTTGAGGCAGCATGGACAACCGATGTGAGTAATGTGCTTTTAGCCTTCGATTTCTTCTGCCGGCTCGGAGGTGAGGCCTGTAGCTCTGTGACCAATTTCTCCCTTCACCCTAGCCCTCGAGTTTTGAGGTAGTTGTGGTGGCAGCTGGCTTGAAAATGGATCTTGCCAATAAATGTCACCCTTCTATTTTCCGCAGGACTTGAACACACTCCGAGCTAGCGTCTTCCAGAAGCTGTTAGCGAAGTATCGTGCCGACAAATCTCAGTACCAGGCTCTAAAAAAGGAGCTGGAGAAGCTATCAGGTAAACTCAAGATCCTTCGCCCCGAAATGCCGCTGCTGCCTTCTCTGTCCTCACATTTCCATTCTCAGATGCCGCTTCACTTATCTCCTCGCTTGAGTCCCGGCTGGCCAACTCGGTGTCGGCCGATGCGGTTGAGCTACTCAAGCAGGAGCATGCGGAGGAGCTCCAAAGTTTACGGTTCCAGGCTGCTCGGACCCAGGAGTTGGAAACGAAGCTGACGAAAGCTCGAGAGGCGGAATCGAAGCTGCGGCTAAAGTTTGATCACCAGTTGGCCAGAGAGCGAGACATCCTCTCCGTGAAGTATGACAGTGAGGTGGACGAGCTTCGCACGTTGCTGGAAAGCAAAGTCGAGAGCCGCGATGCCAAGATCAATGAGCTGGAAACCCTTCGGGAGCTTGACAGCAAGCAGCATGACAACGATCTCAACGTTTGGCACGCTCGGGATCGCAAGCTCCACTCCGGCCTCCTGGGACTTGAGGACGCTCTTCACGGTACGCTTCTGCCCCCGCTTCCCAGCCCTTGCTCTTTCAAGCCGTTTCCTCATTTTTCGGCCGCTCTTGCAGGGGCCTTCCCTGACTCTGATGGGGCCGCGACAGTCGCGCTGGAGAAGTATCGGGAGGAGCAGAAGATTGTCCCCCATAATGACCCTACGGCCAAATTTACCTCCGGAGAGCTGATGGCATTGGTCAAAGGCCGACTCCACCCAGTAGCCGAGTTGGGGGCGAACTTCGCCAAGCTGTTGCCTCTGTGTTTAAAGCTTTGTGGCCTGGGCGAGCGGTGCCTGACAATATCCAAATGCTCCTCAAATGGATCCCGCTCGTGTCCAACCGGGTCGACGTCTGGAAGGAGTCTGCAGCCCGAGCCAGCGCTGCGCAAGCCTTGGAGTTCGTGCTCTTGTGGTACTCAGGTGTTAACCTGGACCAACTAAAGCACCTTCGCGAGGGTGGATTGGCCGGCCTCGACAAGACCAAGCTTCGCCAGTGTGCTTGCGCCATCGCAGAGTGTGCCGATACCGACGTGCTCTTCGACGTTGGGAAGAGCGATGAGTCTTTGGACGATGCGGATTTCGAGGAGCCCAGCTCTGTAGAGGCACCTTAGAAAGCCTCCGAGGATCTCGCTGACAACTCCATTCCTCCATCCCCCAGCGGCGATGACTTCGTCCTGGCAGCTAGAACTGGCGACGCTGCTCTGCTGGAGCCGGCCGGCTCGCCGATGGCCCCCTGACTGTGTCAAGGTTTCTTTGCTCGTTTGTATGTGTGTTGAACTTATGCCCTGCCTAGTGACATCTCGCTCGCATACGCCGATGATGTTTCATCCTAAGTCCCTTATGCATCGGTTTCTAATTGTTTATGAACTGGATTTTGCCTGATCTCTTTCGACTTTTTCCTTTATCTCCCCATCCTTCGGCTCTTCTACCCCCAACCGGCAGCCTGGTGCCGGTTGGTCTCCCTTGGACTGGCAGCCGAATGCCAGTCTAGGGTGGGAGCGTGCCACGAAATGAGGAGTAGTACTTCGGTGCGTAAGAGATTCGGCTCGGTCCAGCCCACGCACAACTATTGACCGATGTACGCAGTTCTTAGGCGAACGATGACGCTTTTGACGTCTTGGCGTCTCTTCTCCTTAGCGATTTTCCTAAGTGGGTGACCTGCCGGCTCCATTCCCCAGGTCTTATCCTGGGCCTGGGATAGAGGTTAGGCTTGAGGTCTGATCCGCACGCAGTACTCGTTCGTCTGACAAGAAATTCGATTCATCGTGTTTCGGGCGTTTCCTCTTAGCGATTTTCCTAGGTGGGTGACCTGCCGGCTTCGATCCCACGGCCTATCTTGCGCCAGGGACGAAGGTTAGGCTCTAGGTTCGGTCCGCACGCAGTACTCGTTCGTCTGATATGAGGTTCATCGGTTTGAGGCAGCCGGTTCCCGTTTGGAGGAGGCTTTCACCCCCATGAATAGCGCTAGAAAGGTAAAAGATACTTCAGCGCATTCTTTTCTGGGATCAGCCGTGTGCCGCCCAACTTTCTTTTATTCATCGACACTTGTTCAGGATACAAGGTTTTTTACCTTGGCTAGCCAAAGGTCTTAAGCGATTGACATCTTGACTTGTCTCGGGCGAGGCCGCGAGGCGCACCCTCCTACCTCGAGGAAGGGCCAGCCCCCGAGACAAGAACCTCAGCCTCCTTGCCCACTTCGGGTGGGACTTCCTTGGCGCCGCTTGCCGGCTTGAGGTGAGGAGCCGGCTGGCTTGGTGCCGGACGGCCTGGCTGGGTCGCCGCCACCCGCTGCAGTAGCTGACGCTTCTCCTCAGCGATGACCAGAGCCTCTGCCAGTTTAGAGCTGGCTCTCGCACATTCTATCGACTTCTTGTAGCATCCGGTGATAGTAATCACCCCACGAGGGCTAGGAAGCTTCATCTTCAAGTAGGCATAGTGCGGGACCGCCATGAACTTGGCCAGGGCGGGTCGGCCAAGCAGCGCATGATAGGGGCTGTTAAGGTCTACCACCTCGAACCAGATTGGTTCACGATGATGATTGTCCTTCTCGCCGAACAGCACTTCCAGTTGGATCTTCCCCATTGGCATGCAAGAGTGTCCCAGCACAATCCCATGAAAGGTTAGCTTGGTAGGCTTCAGCTGGATTGCAGGGATCCCAAGCTTCTCCATCGAGGTACGATAAAGCAGATTGATGCTGCTGCCTCCATCGATGAGCACGCAGGAGAATCGGCATGTACGCGTCTCTGAGAACACAATTGGGTTCAAGACCAGCGCGTAGCCCCCGGGTCTAGGCATGAGTGGCGGGTGATCTTTGCGCCCCCAGGTGATGGATGCTTCAGACCAGTGCATGTACTGTGGTCCGACTTGCATGACTGCGTTCACCTCGACTCCAAACGAAGGTTCATCCTTCGGGTCTTCCGTCTGGGAAGTGAACACATGATATTGTTCCACATTGGCTTACTCTGGGTAGTCCCCAGCGGCTTTAGCCGGCTGTCGGTTTTTGTTCCCTTGTGCTTCAGCTGGCTGGCCCGACGGCGGGCCTGGCAGTTGGTGGCTGCCCTGCTCCAGGTCTCTGGTGAAATTGCACTGGCGAGTAGTATGTGCCGCCGGCTTGCCTGAGATGCTATGAAACTTGCAGGGTTGATCTAGCATCACCTCGATGGTGTACTTGTCCTTACTGAGCTTGTCTCCTTTGCGCTTCTGACTTCCACCCGTAGCCCCTGGGCTTCCTTGAACAGCGGCCACTTGCTTGGAGCCATAATTGTTGTCATGACGCTCATCCTTCCTCTTGCCGTGGCGATCACGGTTGTGATGCCCTCCCTGGCCGGATGCCGGCTGAGATTGGCCTCCGGCTGGCGCTGGCTCAATGTATTGCACCCTTGCGGCAGAGTCGGCGGAAGCGTACTTGTCCGCTATCGCCATGAAGTCAGCCATTGTCTTCGGCTCGGTCCTGTGGAGCTTATGCTTCAACAAGGTCCCTTCTCTGCATCCATCCGTGAAGTAGCCTATGGCCTGCTCCTCGCCCACTCCTTCGCATGAGTTGCGCAGCTCGGACCATCTCGTGAGGTAGTCACGGTCTGGTTCGTCCGGACCTTGCTTGCAGAGGGCCAGCTGCCGCGGGCGGGGTGGTTGCTTGTAAGTTCCGGTGAAGTTCTTGATAAATGCTTCCTGGAAGTCATGCCATGAGTTGATCTTCAGAGCCGGCAGGCTATTGAGCCACGTCTGAGCAGATCCTGTGAGCATGAGCGGCGCGTAGCGCACTGCTGTCCTCTTGTTGCCACCCGCGATGTTGACGGCGATGACGTAATCTGACAGCCAGTCTTCCGGCTTCACCGCCCCAGTGTACTTGGGCATATCGCGTGGGAGCGCGAACTTGGCCGGGAAGGGCTCGTTGCGGATGCGGGGGCCGAAGCAGACCGGCCCCGCCGAAGACTCCTCTTCGTCGAACTTGGAGTCCGCCAATTGGTTGAGCCGGTGGCGTGCATCATACTTTGGCGGGTCGACGCGCTCTCCGATCCTCAGGCTCACATGCGAGCGGGCCGGTTGGTGTCCTTGAGCGCCTTGGCCGGCTCCTGGAGCCGGCGCCGCTTGCGCTGCCGGCTTGCCGCGTGCCGGCTCCACTGCGTCTGGCCGAGGGTGATTGCGCGGCTTGCTGGTGACCGCAGCTGGATCTCGGGGCTGCCGGCTGTGGTGGCTAGAGTGCTGGGTGCGATGGTTTCCACCGCTTTTGCCAGGAGCTCGATTGCTTCGGTTGTACTCCGCTGGGCCGTGATTGGGTGATGAAGCCTGCGCCTGTGACTTGTTTGGGCCAGCCACGATGATGCGGTTGTCATGCCGTGTGCCGCTCGCCTCTCCATGCGGCTCCATCACCTGCTGCTGTAGATCGGTGGTGTCCAGGAGTTCCTGGAGCCGGGCTTGCTTCTCCCGCAAGTCCTCGCCTTGCAGTCCGACCAGTTCAGAGGTGATGTAGCGCGCGGCACGGAGGTTCTTCATGGGCGTGCTGTATGTAGACTTGGCGATGACATGAGGCAGCTTTGCCGAGGACGCTGCCTGGTTCAGCTCCGCGCCCAGTTCGCGGCCTCGTTGACGAACTTGTCCAGCCCGGCTGGGGCCATCTCTGGCTGGTATGTAGCCTTGGGCGGTGTTGTACTCATGGAGCATGGAGAGGACGCGCCGACGAGTGTCTTCGACGCCGATCGCTTCCTTGAGGAGGTTATGGCGCGTCCGCTCTAGATCCTCAGAGAGCTTGGCTGGATCGGCGGTGAGGTCGAGTGGAGCGTGCAAGTCCGTGATGGCGGCATCCAACATGTCCCGCTCTGGAGGTGGAAGATCTTGTTCCTGTAGAGGTGGACGTTCGAGCGGCGGGCGCGCGGTGCGCGGTAAGTCGCCGCCACCATCTTCCTCCAGGGCCAGCACTTCGACCATGGCACAAAGATCACTGCTTTCACTGCAGTCTGAACCTGTGTCACAGAGAGGGTCAAGCACATCGGTTACCTCCTCTGGGAAGGGCTTCACGACGTAGAAGCGGTGGCCGCCGACGTCGAGGAAGGAGCCGCTGTCGCCGAAGCCGTCCTTGAAGCAGGACAAGTTGTCGCTGATGCAGTCGAGGGTGCTGAACCTCCAGACAAGGCTGGAGGCGACCCTCTCACCGGGGATCGATGGGGATCCCGGCCGGAACTTGACTCCGGTCGTCGCCGCGCGTTGCCCCACGGTGGGCGCCAACTGTCGTGGGAATTTTGAGACAGTAGCCATGGGGATGGCTTATCGGAGGGGCTCGACGGTGGTGACGATGGGTCCGGCTCGGGATTGTGCCAACAGAGACACCTCGGTTTACCCAGGTTCAGGGCCCTCCACGCCGGAGGTAACACCCCTACTTCCTGCCTTGCTTTCTATTATCTTCACAGTGGTTACAACGCTCCTCGAGCTATTCGGTCTAGAGGAGGAAGAAGAAGATGGATCGGATCCCCTAGGCTAAGGGTCCAGACCCCCTTATATAGGCAGGGGTCTGGTTACAGATTAGGTGGCCGACTGCCCGGCTGCCGGCTCCTCCGTGGCTGCGTCTTCGGCGTAATCCCCTGTCCCCCTCTGACGATAGCCACTTTATAAAGTGGCTTTCCCCTTTGGACCGGCATCTGGGAGGCATATGCCCTCCCTTTTGCCATGGATTCTTTCGTGGGGAGAACTCTTTCTCACTGATTGGTCGAGCCCGGGCGTGGCTTGCGTCACGCTCGTCCTTCGCCTCTGTCGAACTTGTCGGGGCCAGGCCACTTTCGGCGAAGCAACCGTTGGGAAGGTCTTGTCGTCTTCGCCCGGCTCCAACTCTCCTCGGTGGAGTCGCCAGCCGGCTGCTGGCGTAGCCGGCCTTTTGGCTAGAGCCGGTCTTCTTTACCTAGCGCCGTAGAGATTCCTGGGACGCCAGCCGGCAGACAGCGCTGCCCTTAGCATACCCCTGAAGTCATCCCCATGACACTCGCATACTACTATTGTTTTCCACTCGATACACTCATACCTTTGTTTACAGCAAACCGGTGAGATTGACAACCTCATCATAAGTTGGGAGCAAAGTTCTTGGTTGTGTTGTGTGCAGGTTCCACGTTGTTGCTGGTGCAAAGCAAAGCACTGGACAAGGCGCCTTATAAATTGTCCGGAGCTGTCGCGAAGCTAGCAGACATCACCTTCTGACGTTTGGCTTTTTCCTACTGGTTCGATAAACCTCGGTTTCTTACTGAGGGAAAACTTGCTACTGTGCTCATCATACCTTCCTCTTGGGGTTCCCAACTGGGTGGTTATCTGCCCACATCAGTGGCACAGGCCCGACGGCGAGTTGGCGGTCGGACCTCCACCGTCCAGTCCGTTCGTGGTGTCGGTGGACCGGCTATCGATGTTTCCTGCTCCGCTGACGCAAGATCCGGCTCATCTCTCGCTGGCGGTTGTCTAAAGGCGGCTCCTTTCTGTGTGCATCTGTTGGATCTTTGGGTTGACAACAGGGCCGGGGCGAAATCCCTGTGTGCCGCTGACGACGGCGACGCCTGTGGGCGCCGTCACCTTCTTGAAGGCGTCGTCATGGCCCTGCTCCGCGTCCCGCTTCGAACACCGGGGGAAACCCTAGATCCAATCTTTGGATCAGGCAGCGGCGGCACGGCAGTGTCGTTCCCTCATGTGAGGCGTTGTTTAGGTTGTTCGCGGTATCCTCGGTGCATCAGTTGGAGTCGATGGTGGCCGCCATCAGAGCTTGAGCTTCTGGGGCGCAATGTACACCGTTGACGACACTTCTTGGTCGACGCCTCATCCGGTTTTGGTTTGGTCCCACCATTCACTCGCCGTCTCTTGGGCACTATAGGGCGAGCGGTGCGTTGACTAGGGTCAGCTTGGAGTCAGAGTTGATCTTCAGAAGCTTCCATCTTTGGTCGTGACGCGGTCTAGAAGCTCAATGTTTCGCCGCTCCTGGCCATTCCTGGCAGAAGATGGTGCAAGGCGAGTCCTTATCGTTAAGTGTTGTGAGTTTGTTGTAAGCTGTATGGTGCTGTGTGTTGTATTGTGTAGCCGGTTTGGCGTTGTCTCGGCCGTCTTGGCCTTTTTCTTCTTCTTCTATGAAACAGATACACCTCCCAAGGTTGTATCCTTGAAAAAAAAGAACATCCTATTGTTGCCATAACCATATTTGCCAATTTAGTGGCGTTGATTATTTCCTTTTGAGGACCTGTGGGCTGTGGCCGAATAGGGCTTCGCACATTAAGGAATTTATCTGAATATACTCCTTGTATAGATCCTACGCGTATCTCTAGGTCGATATTTTAATAAATATAATATAGTATAAATTTCATAACACAAAAATTATACTCCATAAGTATATAATTTGAAGTTTCTAGTGATATATATATTTTGTAGTACGATAGGGAAAAAGTTATTCTACACCTAGGATATTTTTACATTGTTACATATTAGATTATATGTTTGATATATACAAGTAAATGCGTTCAAATTGGCCTGTGGCAAAAGAAGAAGCAACATAAGAAACACAATATAGAGTCATAACAGCGTCAAACCATGATACCAAACAATGGTGTTATTATGTGCAATTTTCTCTGCAAGGACTGTACAAGCAGCGCCGGCTCTTTGTCGCGATGGGTATGGCCCTCTTCCTCCTGCGAGAAAGGTCCTTGGTCCGAGCATCTTCTCGGCAGTATCCATCATCGGCTGGCTGTCGTTGGACATGGTTTGGCTTTCATCAGTCTGGACCGACCGACTGGGCAAACAAGATTTTGCGTAGGAATATCGCACGAAGCAAATCTTCCGGTGGGGCCCGCCTAGGACGACAAGTGGCGCGCGTTTGGGTGGTGGGTGTGAGCGGCCGTTGGGGAGCGCGACGGCTTTGATGATTCGCGACCCAGGTTCGGACTCTTTCCGGCTCGAGACCGACCCGCTATCCCGGTTCCAGTGGGTTTCGAGCGACCGTCACGTGCGTAAAGAGGGGGTGCGTGCTCCGGAGGAGGGCGACTCCCACCACACCGCACCACCAGCTCGCTGCGCCGCCCGCTACGACGAGATTCCGCGACTCCATCCTCCCACCAGCCGAACCCGCCCGCCGCCCCTGACCGCCGGAATCCCGCGCCGATCCACCACCCACCAGTCCACCCGCCCCGGGGCCGCACTTCTATGCAGTGGGCGGAGGCGGCGGTGATGCGTGATTGGTCGCGCCGGCGCTAGGGACCTGTGCTCTTCTCCGGCCGCGGCGAGCCGGGCTCGGGGCGATGGGGTGCGTCCAGTCCACGGGGAAGCGGAGGCAGCACCCGGCCGGCTACGAGGACCCGGTCCAGCTCGCCTCCCAGACCTCCTGTGAGCTCCCCTCCCCCCTCCCCTTTCCCCCCTTCCTACGCAAATCCATCTCCCGCTCGCGCTCGCCCCTCTCGCGTGCTCGCGATTGGGATTCCGGAAAATGGAATATGCTACTAGGTGCTAAGTAAGGATCCTGTAGATACTCGAGGCAGAACGAATAGTAATCTGACTACTAGTACAGCTTACCGTATTATATTTCACACTACTAGTAGTAGGTTTATGTTGCTATATGTATTCATGTGCCATGTGCCTACCTCCTGGCTCGTGGATTTCTGACCTCACTTGGCTTCGCGTGCTTGCTGTTTTTGTTCTGTGTAGTCAGCGTCAGCGAGGTCGAGGCGCTGTTCGAGCTGTTCAAGAGCATCAGTGGCTCGGTGATCGACGACGGGCTCATCAACAAGGTAAAAATTTCTCTAGGATCTCATTGTGCTTACTCACTGGATCACCGTATACATACAGTATGAGTGCCAAAATATGAAGATAACACTTCCATGTTAGAGTTCTAGACAGCTAGAGATAATCCGTACTGGTAGTGCAGCGATTGTTTTTAAAATTTATCTTGTGGTCATATATCTAAGAAGTTTAATTGACTGGTCAGTTATGTTAGGCAGTCATACGTGTCTATACAATTTGACGTACCACAGCTAGTTACCTTCAGGTACTGAATTCATGGGCAACTGAAAGTATAAGTAATCTATATTCGTATGTCATGCAGGAGGAGTTCCAGCTAGCACTGTTTAAAAATACAAGGAAGGAAAATCTTTTCGCTAATCGGGTATCAATCCTCTTGCCAACCATTCTCATTTGTGATGTTACATATCAAATTGTGCTTTGGAACCCAATGCTATCACTATCAGTTGATTTACATAAAATTGATGTATCAATTGATTTACATGAAATTGATGTTGTAGATATTTGACCTTTTCGATGTGAAGAAAAGGGGTGTCATCGATTTCGGTGACTTTGTTCGAGCCTTAAATGTATTTCATCCAAACTTCCCCATGGAAGAGAAAATTGATTGTAAGTTTTAGCTCTTTTGTTTTGTCTTCACTTTATAGACATCATGCTCTCACTCTCTGAAAGTTGGAATTGCTTGATACATGACAGGGTCCTTCAAGCTATATGATATGGATGGTACAGGGTTTATTGAACGGAAGGAGGTAATTTATAGAGAGAAAAATTCTGAGCTTATGCCTCTATTTTTTTCTTGTTAAAATATTGTGATGTAGTCATTACGTTGATGTGTAGATGAAAATTCGGTATTATGTTCACTCATGTACTTCTGAAGTAACTTTTTTCAAAGAAAAAAGGAGGCATGCCTCTGTTTCCATTACAGAAACAACACCTTAAAGCAACATCTCCCACGATTGTACCACATGCTTCGCAGAGCAAACATTGATTGTACGACAATGATTGTGATTGTCTTTTTTCCAGACTAAGGAAGCAGGACCAACCTAACATTGAAAGAGTGCTTCTAGTCTTCTAGATTGACGAGCATACAGCTGCACACCTAACTTTTTTTTTCTTGCCACAAATGTATAGAGACCACACTTTTGTCATCAATTCTCCCAATAATTTCCTATTCTACTGCAGATTTCCCAGTAATATACTTCTAAATCTTAAGCACAAAGAACTGAGCTTGGCCCAGTTGGCTAGCAGCCTGTGTGCTTGCTCAGCTCACCCTCGTTTGTAAAAGCTTGGCCTCTCCGTGGCGCTTGGCAGTTTCTTTGAAAAAAAAAAAAATACCACATGTGCCAGTGCCTGTTAGTCGAGTTTTTTTAATCTTAAGCACCCACAAGGCCCCAACGTCATCCATAATTCTAGCTGAACATGTTTTCTTGCTGAACCATATTATATAACCTAGGTAATTGTTAAGAGAAATGTGAACCGTTAAACCAATTAGCATCCGAATAGTTTATATTGTGGCCATCACCATTTCTTGTGTGTAGAAAGTATATGAGTACTTCACAGCTTTCATTTGCCAACTTAAATTCTATAGTCCTCTTGTACAGGTAAAGCAGATGTTGATTGCTCTTCTAGGTGAATCAGAAATGAGGCTGTCAGATGAGATTATTGAGACGATTTTGGACAAGGTATTGAACATTTTGTTAAAAATAGTTTGCATTGCTCAAGCTGTAGATAATTCTTGTTTCTATTAACAAAGTCTAAACTGACAATGACTGGTTGATGGTGACAGACATTTTCAGATGCTGATATGAATCAGGATGGGAAAATAGACAGAACAGACTGGGAGAATTTTGTCTCTAGGAATCCGTCCTTGTTGAAGATAATGACTCTTTCGTACCTCAAGTGAGTATGATATAAAATTAATGTTTGGAACCATTTTGGCACAGCTATATTTATCTTCAGGTGGTGTATATTGCTTCAAAACATAATTGGGGGTGTGCCAGATAAAGAAATTTGTGATAATTGAGACTGTGAACTTCAACATTCTAAGCATGCTTTGAAATTAGAGGAGGCAAGTGTGGTAGGCTATGCATGATTTACTGACTTATAAGTATGACTTGAGGGGGCATGTTATTTATCTATAGGAATAAATGCTTACTTGATCTGCGGTTCTATTTCAGTCAACTGAACTTGCAAAAGGTGGTCTGTTGTAAAGGGACTCTGGCACATTTAAATAAAATCTGTTCTGCATAGTAAAATACATGCCAACGTAGGAACATTCTTGCATTTTTTTTACATTAACATTTAATTTGAAGTAATTATAATTATTGCTTATCATATTCTTGATGTTTCAGGGACATAACGACCACATTTCCCAGTTTCGTGTTCCACTCCGAGGTTGATGATATCGTCACATGACCATGGTTCTCTTACATATGTACAGTTAACAGGAGGAAACAACTTATCTGAGTGAAAAAAGCGGAATATCTACAGAGATAGCACGCTTGATATTTAAGTTGCCCAAGAAGTATAATTGTTTTTGTGGTGGTGTTCATTAGACTGAGAGTTAGTCCGCACAGATTGAATGTTTGTTAAGTTGACTGGAGCGAAGTATTCATGTATGTGTTTGACATGCAGTTGGATATTTGAACTAATTTTCAATGTATGACCGTAATATGTCTAGTAGCGCATTGTGCTCATGTAGCCTGAAAAGTTTGTAAAACGTGCATGCTAAGTTGCGGTTGTTGAACTTGTTTTGTATCACTTTGCCATCATATAAGCCGTTTTTAGCAAACTGAGTAATTCACATGTGAAATTTCCACGAAAAGACCTGCTGAAACACCCTCTTCCAGGAGCAATGGCTTCGGCCCCATTGGGCTTAACCGTGGATGAAATTTTTCATCTGGTGCCTGGACCGTTGAGACTGGAGAGGCTGGCCAGAGGAGGGTGACGAGGGGTTGCAGCATTTCGTGTGTCGCATGCTGCTCGACCAGTCAGACAATGCCATGAGCCGTAGCCTCACGGGTTTTGCCTCTTCTCTTGCACTTTTTTTTTAAGGAAAAGCCATCCTGGCTGATTTCATTCGTTTTGGCATAATAGTTGAGCAGGGTAATCTGGAGGATCCTCATGCATGCCAAACCTTTGACATGGGTCCTTCTGCCTTTCTAGCTAAATAATCTGCCGCTCCGTTGGTTTCCTAGGACAATGTTGAAAACAAGCATCAACAAAATTTGACTAAGAAAATTACATTCCTCATAGATTGCCTCTTCTCTTGCAATTTGTTATACAATTACACGAGGTGCTATACTGGATTTGACCGCCCATATGGGTCCTTGCTATCGGGAAGATCTTCGTGGATTCTGTCCTCTCCGCCCCACCCCCACAAGGAAGGGCGTCACTTTGGCAATCGTTTAGGTGTGCAACCGGATGTCACTAGCCTACTTGGCACAATTAGGGCAGAAGCCTGCTTGTGCTCGATCGAAAGTGGGAGTTTTGGGTCTTGCGGCGCTACTTCCAACCGTTCCTAGCTCTTAGGGGCGGTGGTATCATATTTTTGGGCACGTAGTTTCTTGGGTTTGCACGTACTTTCTCTACAAAAGCATCGACTTGTAATTCTTATTCGTTTTCTCAGTAAAAATGTCTAAGAAATTTTGATTTCATGGCACTCTAGATTATAATCTAACTACCTCGAAATGCACAAGGTAAGCACCCACCACAACATGGATAGCCAAACGGAAAACATGTGGAAGGGGTTCAACCAATGGTATTACCATAATATTACCGAAATAGCAAACAAAACCGTAGACATGCTCACTTGTGTGTATGAGTGCTACCATGCGTATGCATTATCCGTCTCAACCATCTAGGGATCAAACTCCAAATCCTTATGTCTTAATAAAAACGGCACCGTTGAGCTACACAACTCAAGCCATTAGTAGATCATGTATGAATGTGCATTTCTGAGTTATACATGGTGTTTTTAAGAGAATTTTCATCATAATTTTTCTTTTCCTCACCGTCCCGATCTTCATACATTGTCCAAGACGCACATAAGATAAAATGGTCTAATATTTTAAAAGGGTAATTTGGACGATTTTTCACTAGATGAGATAATGGATGTCACAGATGCACAACAAAGGGAAATGCACAACTAGGAGAACATAGTGGAAATAAATGCAACAAGAAATGCATACGTACATAATTCACTCTGTATTTCAGACGTCAACTTTTTTCATCGAAGGTGATACTGGAAAGCTCATGGGCTTTCACTCATCTAGCCTGTAGTGAAGAAAATGCCTGGGCCAGTTTTGAGCCCAATACCGGAGTTGAAATATCTGGCAGAGCTGGTGTGTCATATTTGCGGAAAACCCCCGGGCGCCTGTCGTAATTACAACAATTGCCCACCACAGGCTCTCTCTCTCTTCTCCGCGCCTCGTCACCGCTCCGATCTCTCTCCCCACCTGCGCAGCCAGCTCAAACCCTAGCCTAGCCTGCCAGCGCTGACACGCCGTGCCGTGCGGCTTCCCGGAAGCAGAGGCTCCGACGAACGTCGGGGGATGAGCGGCGCGGCCTACAGGGACCGGGGATTCGGCGGCGCCGCGGAGATGGACCGGAAGCGCATCAAGGAGGCGCTCGAGAAGCACACGGAGAGGCCGTCCCCGTCCACCTCAAGGGGTGCGTCCAGGGAGAAGGAGCTGCTCGCCGCAGGCAAGATAACGACGACGATCGGCAAGGTCCCTAAGGTCTCCGATGTCGGTGAGGATCTAGCCGTTCGCCGAGCTATGTTGCTTCTTTTGTGTACTGCATTGCCTGCTTTGGCTGGAAGACTCGGCCTTTGTTATTTTAGGGGTAGAAATCATATGCTACGTTGTCATTGCATACTTGTGGTGCGCGACTTGCACCGTTTCCTCGTTTGCAGTGAGACGCAGGAGACTGGAATTACTGCATTGGCTGGAGCCGGAGAGCTGGTTCCCTTTTTGTTTGGTTACTTTCTCTTTGACGTCTGTGCTTCATGTACCTATCATGCTGTGTTGATCGATCTTTTAGGATTAAGCTGCATTTACGCATTTGAAATTTGCAAAAGAGTAAGAGTGTGTTGTAGGGTATTTGAAAACTTGGGTTCAGTGTGATCCTGGTTCTTACTACCATGAGGAAAGAAACAGAGGATAGTTGGAATGGAGATTTCTGGCTCCTGGGAGTAGGTGCAGCAAACTAGGATTGCTGAAGATGGATTGGCAGAGGCTGCAGAGATGTCTGGAAGACCATTGAGAAGCACAACTGTTGATTTTATTTTGCCTGGGCTAGCATTTTTTGTTTCTGGATTACATTATTGTCTGCTAGAGTGTTTTGATTTTTTTTCTGGTATTGGTTTTGCTATAAGTCAATCTTTTCATGTTTGTTTGTCTCTTGGCTAGTAGATCTATCAAGCTTCAGTCCTATCTTTTGAGACTATGGGATGATATTAAGGCAACTGCAGCACTTGCTGCAGGTTGATTTAGCAGCCTGATAGGATTCGCTCCTTTATGAGTCTTTCCTTCGGCATTGAATAATGCTCCATAGAGGGTAAAGTATATTTGCTAGTATAGTACTGTAGTTTGATCAGGGAGTTCCAATAATAATTTTTCTGTGGCCAAATCACTATTTTTATTTGTTTCTCTAACTGGGACACCCATTTACCCAAACTTACCAACAGTTTTGCTACAGTTATTGTTACTTCCGAATCTAATTAAGTATTAATCAAACAAAAAGCGGCTAATTCTAACTGGTTGTTTGGTAGAATTGCAAATCTGTGACTTAGTTCTTTTACCACTAAACAACTCTAACCACAGAATCTAGTTAGTTATTAACTAAGCACTAACAAATTCTAATTGTTTGTCTTGTTAGATTGTGAACAACTATAGAACAAATGATGGCCAAACCTCTGAAAGTTTGACTTAATCGTGTTCACCTAAGCTTAATCGTGTTCACCTAAGCTTAAGCTTATGTATCCTAAAAACCACAACACAAGACAAGGCTCGCTGGAACATAAAATGCTAGTCAACAAGATGGATATTTTTTTTGACGTATCCTAAAAATCAATGCAAGACTTACTTTAGGGCTCACTCGAGCAGAAAATGCTAGTCAACAAGATGGATACAATTGTTTTTTGACGAATAGCAAAATGGAAATGGATTTTGAGAAGGGTGTTGGTTGGAAGAGGAAGATGGTAAAGGTATTATTTAGAAGAGAAGCACGAGCAGCATGTTGGCTGGGAATTGATGGGAGGTGGGAGGAATTGAACATGATGGCGGTGTGTGCAGCAATCTTCTGCTTACACGCTGTAGGGTGTAGGGCATTCATTAATCCCACCTCTATCCTTGGTGCTTCTGGTTGATCAGTATCTGCTTTTGACTCCGAATTGAACGAAGAGGACTGACACCACAAGCCAAAGGAGATATCAGTTGGTTTCGTTCAGCATTTTTATTTTTCTTCTCCCTTTTTTGCTCAACCCTCATGTATAGGCATGGGCGGAATCCTAAACATATGGTATGAGGGCAGGATCAATCCAAAAAACACATACCATAATAGTATCTCAAAATAAGGTTTAGCTGCAAAAAATGGACAATTGGGGTAGCACCGTCTCGAACCCAGGATCGCCTGCTGTAGAACGGGCATCTGAGTCTCTTAGCCACTACGTCATACCGGTTGGTTTGATCAGCTCTTTGCTTTTTCAGTTTTTGCTCAATCTAAGTATCCACATGAGTCCAAACATGCAGATATGGAAGCGATTAGAACCTGCATGTTTGGCTCTTGGCCTTTCTAGTGAAGAGTTATTGGTTGGTTCGGTTCAGCTTTCATGGTTTTTAGTGACTGCTCGCTCCTTTATGCACCCACGGGCGGAAACATACAAATATGGAAAGAGTGCCATGCCAAGACAAAGATACATATCTAAATATGACATTTAGTTGCTTTTTTAGAAGTTTGGGGTAGCAGCGGATCGAACCGGGGACCACGTGCTCTAGGTTCAGTACCTTAGCCATTCCAGTAACAGATAGTAGTTACATTTATTGTACCTTTGTACCTTCTAGGCATATGTTGCCATAGGCACCAAGCATGATTATGCTCTTATTTTTCTATTTGAACCGATCACTTCTGTTCAGTCATGCCTCAGTTGAAAATTGAATACCTTGTAGGCTTAAACGTGTGGAGTCCAGGGAGTGTTATATCGAACACTAGATATTCATTCATACGGAGTAACTGAACACCAACTGTTTTTCCTCTTTGCCCTTTGGAATAGTAATCTACTTTGATTTGTGGTTTTTGAACCTATGGAATACAAATGGTAGTCATCTGTCCACTGGAGCATGCTCTTAACTTTTGAGCGCCACATTGTTTTTTGCAATTGTTTCTCAGGAAGTCGCTTTACTGAAATAGTTGTGATTATGAATACAATCGTTATTTTGATATCTAGACTTCTCTAACCTTCTTGTTTTCGAACTGCAGAGGAATTCGAAACTGACAGTGAAGATTCTGATGTCAGCGGTTCTGAGGGAGAGGACACATCTTGGATCTCATGGTTTTGTAGCTTGCGAGGCAATGAATTCTTCTGTGAGATTGATGATGATTATATACAGGACGATTTCAATCTCTGTGGTCTAAGCAATCAAGTGCCATACTATGATTATGCACTTGATCTCATCCTAGACATTGAGTCTTCTAATGGTGAGATAGTTTTTTTCTTCCAAAGCTACTAATTTCAAAAATCTAAGTAGTAAGTGCACAAGTAAAACTACTGACATTCTATTTCTGAATCTTACCATCTATTACTGTTGTTCCGAAATGTAAGCCTTTTTAGAAATCTAAATTAGCTCACTAAAAAGGCTTACATTCTATTTCTGAATCTTACCATTTATGTTTTCAGACCGCTTACTTATTTTTATAGCATCTTTGTTTATATTTAATAAGTTCATTTCTTAAGTAGCAAAATTCCAGGCACCTGTGTATACCTCCTGTATCATAGGATATTCAGATAGGTTTTATTTAGCTGTATTGTTGAACTCATCTAAAAGGAGCCAATTTTGTACAGGTGATGTGTTCACTGAGGAGCAAAATGAATTAATTGAATCATCTGCAGAAATGCTGTATGGATTGATTCATGCACGGTACATCTTAACTAGCAAGGGTCTAGCTGCAATGGTAACATATAGTTTGATTTTATCGTTTGTACTCATGATATAATTTCTTGTCTTACCACATAGTAAGCTGACACATTTTCATTTCTTGCAGTTGGAAAAGTTCAAGAACTATGATTTCGGCAGATGCCCTCGAGTGTACTGCTGTGGCCAACCCTGTCTTCCAGCAGGGCAATCAGATATTCCTAGGTCAAGCACAGTGAAGGTGTTTTGTCCAAAGTGTGAAGATTTACACTATCCAAGGTCCAAGTACCAAGGCAGTATCCTTTTGATTTTGCATTCTGCAGAAATTGTTAGTAATATATCCATCCATCGTAAGAGTATTAACTTGTGTGGCCATTTAACAGCCTTTTTCAGATTATGATCTCATTATGCTCTTTGTGCAAATTTTAGCTACATTTCCATCAATTTGTGTAAATAGTATTAGCTTATGTGTCCCATCCCATTCTGTTCTCTTCAAACCCATATACCTAAAGTTTCAAACCGCAGAAAATGTGAAACATAACTCTAGTAGTGAAATGCAATTATGTCTTCGGCATGGTAAGTTGCAACAGGATAGGGTAGGGATATCCTGTAATCGTGATAGATTATCAGCGGTTCATGCGAACATGATTTAACTTCACTTTGTTCTGCAATTTGAACTTTCTTTTGTAGCTTCTCATGTTAAATGTTCATTCATGTTTGGTGCTGTTTACAGTTATACCAGAATGGTATCTTGTATCACTATTATTTTGCTCGTTTATCTCCTTTACTTTGCCAAGACATTGACGGAGCATACTTCGGTACCACATTTCCCCATCTCTTCTTGATGACATATCCACATCTGAAGCCACAGAAGCCATCTCAGCAATATGTTCCAAGGGTTTTCGGCTTCAAGCTTCACAAGCAATCGTGACCAATTTTTACCCAGCAGGCTTTTACCTAGTTTTAGGGACGGAACAGCGCGGCCCGAAAATGTTGTGGCCTGTCGATTCGTGTACTGGCGAGCTCGGATCTTCCTGTAAACTGCTGAGCATTTGTATGTGCTTTCTGGTATGACTGTTGTGTAATCCTAGGTTTTTTCACTTTATCAAGCTATGCCCATTTGCATGTATTGGAGATGTTCTGGGTGCGCGTCTTTCTGTGTCCCATTTGGATGCATTTAGATGACCCCAAGTTAAAGTTTTATACATTTTGGGCAATTATATTAGGTATCCAGATTTTGTTTACCACCTTTATGTCTACTGTGGCACTTAAATCTTCATCGCCTGCTTGTGTTAAACATTACAGCCACAGGTTTGTGTCCCATTGTCTTTTGGATTATGGTATGAGCAAGTTTCTGGTTATCTGATGCTCCATCTGGAAAATTAACCACTAACCGGTCCATCTGCTATTGTCGTCATGCATCATGCTCCATTTTGCGACAGTTTTGCTAGTTTGTTTTCCATTATCAGCTGGTGTAGATTTGTCTAGATTCACATGTTTTTAGACAAATCTATGGTAGTTTAATATGAAACGGAGGGAATATTATGAGAAAGCACTTGATGCGTGAAATTCTCCATTTACATGATCTACAAGTCTTTTTACTTAACAAAGAAAAATTACTACTCCCTCCGATTGGAAATAACTGTCGGGGACTTAGTACAAACTTTGTACTAAGCTAGTATAGAATTACCGACACTTATTTCCGATCGGAGGGAGTAGAATTTACATGTTCCAAACAGGGCTGAGCCGTGACCGATGGCCGGATCAAGATCGTGCCGACTGCCGAGCCAAGATGTTGTTCCATTCTTGTGCATGATGAGCTGAAGCACTCGATCGGTGTCGCTGTCATACTAATCCAGGAGCAATCAATCAGTAGTCTATTCTGGCTTCTGGTACTTGGATGGTACCTTGCGCTAAACAATCCAGTGGCACACGTAGGATCATATCATGCCATGGACGTGGGTCCTGCGGATAAGCTCGCCGATCTAGCCTACTCATCAACATCACAGCGCCACGACGAATCTGTCCCCTCTTTTGACCCGATGACGCCCCAGATTTCTACAAAATTATCATTACAATTACTCGCTCACATTTTCAATTCCTGGATCATCGGCTGGAATATTCCTAGAAACTACGACGACTTGGTCCTGAACTCGCGAGTAACCTGGCACGATCGCAGCCATATAGAGTGCAGCTAAACTTAGAAACCACCTCGTAACTTCAGCCGCTGCTACTGCGTGTACTGTATCACTAAACTTAGCAAGACTATCTTACCGTGAGCTCGCAGCTCGGACCACCACAGCCGTGTACTGTGTACTGCTAAACTTAGAAACGGCATCGTTCTCGCAGACACTCGCCATAGCTCGGACCACCACAGCTCTATACTGTGCTACCGCTAAACTTAGAAATGATCTTGTGTTGCACACTCGTAGCTTTAGCCACCATAGCAACCGTGTGTACTGTGGTGCCACTAGCTAGGCGTAAAGACGATCGCTCCTTCAACGGGTAAAACCTCAACCACCGCAACCATGTACTGTATCGCTGAACTTAGGCACAATCTTGTCGCGAGCTCGTAGCTTCAAGCCTTGGAGGTAGTAGCTGATCCTGTAAGATGATACGCAATGATGAACTGACGGACCAGGACGGCCGAGCTGCCCACTTTTTCCAGCCCTGATCGAGGAAGACGACGACCCCATCTAGAATTCCCTTGCACGCAGATGACAGGACAGATCGAGGCAAAAGGCGAGCGGAAGGCACTAGGAAATAGGAGATCGGGATTCAGACTTCAGAGTGCTGGTCGGCTACCACACCCACTTTTCATCCTCGCGTTCCATGTGCAGGCCAAACCCTGCAAAAACTAACAAGTGCTATACGACAGTGGCACTATTTTTTTTTGAAACTAGTACGACAGTGCCACTATGGCTAATAGCAGTGGCGGACCTAGACCATTTCTAAAGCCTGGGCATTATACACATACAAGTGTTTAAGATGCTTAAATCACCATTAAGTATCACATAAATAAGGAAGGTTTCGGCCAGCAAGCCCGGGCAGCTGCCCGGGCAACAGGGACCTTAGGTCCGCCACTGGCTAATAGTGTGCATTATATGGCAGCAACAGTCTTATTAGTTGCTAATTAAATTAAATTGGGTGCCCGGCCATGCCAGGTCGCTGTTGATTTCGCAATCCGTTTTTGTCTGATAGCGTTGTTTGGCATCTTCGTCTCCTTTCAGTTTCGCGCATAAGAAACTACACCCGCGTGACGTCTGCATCGTCGTCGTATTTCTTTTAGTAAGTATTTTAGTACTTAGTAGGAGTAGTAATATTCAGGTTTATTTGTTATTCCCAATAAGTGCAACTCCATTGGATCGTAGGCAAAGGACAAATCAAAATCACATAAGGCAAAGAGAAAAATATTGGCCAAAGAGATTCGCATTTTTTTTAGAACGTCGTGGACAAGAGTATCACTGTCAATACTATTGGTAAATATCAGAGTCACTTTGCCCAACTCATTTCGGTCAAGATCACACAAGGCAAAGAGAAAAATATTGATCAAAACGATCAAGAAAAGAAAGAAACAATAGTTAGAGGGAGCGCTAGGACTGAATCCAAAGTTAGGTATTTAAAAGAAGCGCCTCAGAAAGTTTACTTAAACAAGTGAACATTTATACTACTGGCTGTCTTAGTTTGAACAAATCAAAATTCATGTTGTGTGTGGCTTACTACCACTTCAAAAAAAGTGTAGTTCTTTATAGCATAAATAAACAGATTGTTCAAATCACGTGAGTTGAAGAAGGAAACCATCCACACATTGCAGACTAGTTCTAAGGGTTTCTTTGATTCACAAAAGTCCAAACAATAATGTTCTCATGCCATCTTGAATTCTACAGAATGGAAATTAAGTTTGATTATTTAAAGGACAAGTGCTGGAATCTTTTCTGATGTTAGAGCCAACTTTTTTTGTGTGAAATGTAGTGCAAATTAGAACCATTTCTACTATGCAATCACGCGAATCAAAAGGCACATGCTGATTCAAGGGAATTTGAAAGGATTTGGTTCTATAGATTTTTTCCTAAATTGGTCGATTGATTCACATGATTGGAATCCTTACGAATTTTTATTTGCAGTCTCTGTGGAGTATTTTTTCTACGCACTCAAACCTCTCTAGAATCTATTTATTTTTCCTGTGATGCAAACCACCGTACTTTTTTAATCGGGTATGATCCAGAGGACATGGTACTCAACTCTTGTGTTTTTTCATTCGTGCATTTTAAAATCACGCGAATCTAACAGGACTAAAGACTACAATCTTGTAATATCTTCAATCATGTAGTAAAGTAATTATTTAGCCATTACACTTAGCTGCTTGTGTTAATTACACTAATCACCCATTTCCACATCAAAGAGCAAGAAAAACCCAGCGAGAAGACGGGGAGCGAGAGAGGAAAAGACCCGAAAAAACCGGTGCTGAAAAGCGAGGAGAAAAGCGTAGAGAAGGCGGCAGCCCTCCTTCCGTCCCCCCGCCCATGTCGTCACCTCCTCCGCCGGCCACCACCGCCACTACCTCCCCGTCCTCCAATTCCAAATCCAACCCGGATCCCAACTAGATGCACCACCACCACCTCCCGGTCTCCCTCGCCACGGCGCCGGACGCGGCCGCCGGGGCCGAGCCGCCGCCCTCCGATCCCAACCACCCGCCTCCCCCGCACCCCGCATCCCTCCGCATCCACATCCCGGCGAGCCCCCACCATGCGCTCCCCTCCACCCCGCACAAGCGGCCCGTCTCGATGAACTCCTCGTCGGCCACCCCGACCAGGCCCTCGCCGCTGCAGTCGCCCTTCACCCCGCCGCGTCGCCGAAAGCTCGCGGCTTCCGCCGTGCCGCCGGCTCCGGCGGCGGCGGCGGCCGCCGCCGCGAGGCACCTCCTGCGCTGCCTCCACCTCCGCCTCCGAATCCTGCTCCTCCTCTCCCTCCCCACCCTCTACTTCCTCTCCCCGTCGCCCGCCTTCCTCCCGCGCTCCCTCCTCGCCGACTTCCTCTCCGCCGCAGCCTTCTCCTGCGCGCTGCTCCTGCTCCTCTGCCTCTCCCTCCCCCGCCTACCCTTCCCGCTCCCCTTTCCCTTCCCGCTCCCCTTTCCCTTCCCGCTCCGCCGCCCGCGCCGGTCCCCGATCCTCTGGTCCATCGGCTCCTCGCCGTCCGCCTCCGCGTCCGCCCCCACCACCGGCCATTTCGTCCAGGTCTACAGCAACGGCGATATCTACGAGGGCCAGTTCAACCGCGGCCGGTGCACGGGCAGCGGCGTCTACTACTACTACATGAGCGGCAGGTACGAGGGGGACTGGGTCGACGGCAAGTACGACGGCTACGGGGTCGAGACCTGGGCCAGGGGGAGCCGCTACCGCGGCCAGTACCGGCAGGGGCTCAGGCACGGCCACGGCGTCTACAGGTTCTACACTGGCGATGTCTACTCCGGGGAATGGTCCAACGGCCAGAGCCATGGCTACGGCGTGCACACCTGCGAAGATGGCAGCCGATACATCGGCGAGTTCAAGAGAGGTGTAAAACACGGGCTCGGACACTACCATTTCAGGTTTGAGTTGAACTTGTATCTGTAGAGATGTTCAGTGCTCTTGAGTTAAATTTGTTCAGCGCATTACATGCTAGCCATGAGCCCATGGTCTGTCTGTCATGCATATATAACAAGTGGAAATGTTAGTGTTTTCGTGTTGATTTAGGCTAAATATATGATTGTGTTACCCTTGATCTGTGACGTGATGATCTAAGGGAAATGGTAGAGGTTGTGTGGCTGCTTACCTTGTTCGATGTTTCTCTTCATTGTTTGTTAAACATTTTTATATTTATTGTGGAATTTGTGTGTGCCTCCTAAGCAAAACTCATGTCTAGATGGCTATATTGTGAGATAACCTACAAAGTATAGTGACATTGATGAGCAGAATATTAGATGTGCTATTAGCTTCGTGTACTGCACAATCACTTAGGTCAACTCCACTCTAGAAGATCTATATACCCGCACAGGTGATACACTAGTGGCCGGTAGAATTGCTCTTTTGTCGCTTTCTGCTGAATGGGATATTTATTTCCGTCAAAGTAAAGGTCTTTGGTCAGGTTTTTGTTTTCTAGGGCGAGATGAGATGGTTCGCTTAGCTGATTTTTTTTCACGATAGACATGATGTAGATTTTGCTGTTTGTACTGGAATCTGGAGAAGTGTAATTAATTATCACTAGAGTAGTGCCCCAACAACCCCCTCACTTGTTACCCTTGTTTTGCTCATGAATCAGAATACAACGTGCCCCTTTAGGCCATCTTGCCCCATTACCGTTAGGTAAAGCTATTGGCCAGACATAGCACATAATCAACTATAAAAATGAGAAACAGAATGCGGTAATCGGTTAGAAAAGCGAGACTGTTATCACCTAATTTCTTATATCTGGAGGTAGTGCCCGTTTTTTAGACGCATTCATCATCTGTGTATTTTCTTTCTGAGATCCTGAATTAATTTAAAGTTACTGATGCTTTTACTAGTTATGGTTTTGACCTTTCTGTTGAATGCATCATCGTAGCCAATTAGTGTGTGAATATCCCACCATGTTTTGAACTTTATTCTAGTTATGATCTGTGATTAACCTGTTTCAGTTGTCTGAGGTGTAAATTTGTATGAATTCTTTGAATCTTGTTTGAAACAGATGTTGTGCAAATGTGTTATCCAAGCTGGTATTTTCATATCAACTTATTTGTGTGGCTTCAGCTAGTTATTCTCGGGATAAGTTATTGTAACCAGTCCTTTTATTCTATTAGTAAATAAGGAATCTTGTAGGCAGGACCAGGCCACGTCACAGAGGTCATATGCTGCAAATTTTGTTCCTATTATTTGCTCAGTTGACATATGCATGTGCATTTGAAAATATATTAATTACTGTTCTATTGCCTTTTTGTCTGATTGGTTATGGGCTATACGAGTCATCAATGATTGCGTCATGGTCGTATTGTATTTTGTGGTCCGGTTTTGTTGTCTTCTATATACCTGCTACCTCTAAAGACACTATGTAAAACTTTTTTTTTTCCAATTTCGTTAACAGATTGCACGATAGCATGTTCAACTTTCACAAAATCTTGAGGTTGCATATAACGTGTTATCTGATGTTTGCTAGTTATACTGTGCTACACATTTGCAGTAGTACCATCTCCTGTTTGTATTTCCTTGTTCTTAACCTTTTTTTCCTTTCCATGCCTTATGTTTCTTTAGGTTGTGATGTGTTACCATATTTTGTGCTAGTCTAGCCTTTCCTAGCCATGTTTGCCTGTTTGGCATTAGGAAAAGAAACTGCGTAGCATACTGCAGTGTTGATATTGGGTTGAGCTTTGAACTAATATTTTGTGGACTGTTGTTAGGAATGGTGACACCTATGCCGGGGAGTACTTTGCTGATAGAATGCATGGTTTCGGAGTCTACAGCTTTGCTAATGGCCATCGATACGAGGGTGCATGGCATGAGGGCAGAAGGCAGGGTTTAGGCATGTATACGTTCAGAAATGGGGAGACACAAGCAGGCCACTGGCAAAGTGGAGTTCTTGACACCTTAAGCACCCAAAGTATTGTCCCTGGGTCGCCTATTGCTGTGAACCATTCCAAGGTCCTCAATGCAGTGCAGGTAATGTGCCAGCAGACCATCCTTAGTTGCCAGAAAGAGTTTCCCCTCCTATGATGTTTGATACAACTGTTGTAACTGATATCTGATTATGACACTCTCAGGAGGCGAGAAGAGCTACAGAGCGGGCCTATGATGTCCCAAGAGTAGATGATAAGGTGAACAGGGCCGTTTCCGCAGCTAATAAAGCAGCCAATGCAGCCAGAGTGGCTGCCGTGAAGGCTGCACAAAAGCGCATCCCAAATCATGGTGATGATCTACCATTGTCAATAGTGTGAGAATAAAGCCAACATAAGGTTGGCATGGAGCTGCTTCGCGATTCCATCGCAATACCAATCGCCCGGCAGAACCTTTAGCTTCCCTGATGTGGTGGAAGTTGCTCTGCCACCGGGCCCATGGCAATACCTGAGCGACTGCCGTTGCATCAAAGCTTCGGAACCAGAGTTTTCTGCCATCCCTTCCATACATCTTTGCGGTGCCTTTCGTGACACAGCAGAACTTCTGCGCTCTGAGAGCTGTCCGTTGTCGAAGGCAACGGATTGAGGTAGATTCCTGCTGCTTTCCTTCAGTGTAATACACCATCCTACGTTAGAGATATGATGATTATGTACACCCCCAGACATCAGGAGACAAAATTATGTTTAGTGTGTGTCTCTTTAAGCTTGTATAGAAGTAAAGAATACCTACGTGTTTTCACGGCGCCGGCTGTTGAGGTTGGAGAAGAGCATAAAGATCGTTGATGATAACGATTGATTCGTGTGTGCTTCCTGTTTCTTTTGTGTGTGTGTGTGTGTGTGTTTGATGTGTCCCTATAAATTGGAGTGTTATGTTATTACAAGCTAAATACCTGTCTTAAATTCTTTCTCCCTCATACATTGTGTGCCGGTGCAACGGACAAAAAAATATATTACAAGATATGAGGTTTGTCAAATCTAGTTGGCTGCATGAAACAAAACATTGAGTAGCGATGAAAAGTTCTGAACGCATAATTTTCTAGGTATATATTGAATTTGGTACAAAGAAAGGTACACTTCAAATTTGATCTAGCTACACATCAAGGTTTTACACAAATAACAAACACACTGACGACAATTTAATGGGAATCTTTCACTAAAACGCAAAAGTAAACTCATCAAGGTTTTGCACAATTATCAGCCAACTTACAGATCACAATGGCTTTGCATCTACTTTTTAAAATTACATATCCAAAGAGACACCATGAAATGAAAATTGACATTTAGCTTTGCAATCCTTCAAAATATAGCCGCGAGGAACCTTTGCTCTCAGACCATCTGTGTTCCCTGCCGTTGGATGAGGTTCTCGGATGATCCTACCCCTCCGTTTAGAGCACTGTTGGACTTCGAAATTGTACCCGCTCTGTGAGCTCATGCAGCCACAGTCCCTGATATGCGGGGCCAGCGTCCTGCATGGCCCACTCGTCGGCGAGGCCTGCGTCGTGGCTTTCTGGTGTGTGTTGGAAGTAGAGGAGAGAGACGCGGTGGTAGTGCCTGTGTTTCCGCTTAGTGCCTAGGGGCAAAATCGTCTTTTCCTGTCTCATTTCCTGCTGCTCTACTGTGAAGAGGACGGGGCGGGCGGTGCGTGGCGGCGTGTGAGGCACCGGCGGGTACGAGGCGAGCGGTCTCGCCGGCCATCTCCCTGTCCGTGGAGAGAGAGGGAGAAAAAGGGTCGCCGGTGCCTCACTTCCGCTATTCCCTTCGCCCAGCCTTTTTTTACACTCCTCCTCCACATCTTCTAGGGTTCCTGGCGGCGGCCCGGGGTGGCGGCCAGCGACGGAGGAGGCCAGGGACGGCCGGCCCTTCACCTCACCTATCCTTTTGTCTCTCTCCGACTTCTTCCGGGCGGCGGCGCCGCCGCCTCTGGCGAGACCATGACCAGGTCCAGGTGGTGTGGCAGTTTGTGCTGCTCCCCGGCCTGTGATGCAGCCATGCTCGGCCGGACGGAGCGACGACGACGACGACCAGGCAGCCCGCGTGGAGCTTCCAGGAGGGCGAGCAGGCGAGCACCGGTGCAAATCGGTCGGTAAGTCCCCAAACCTAGCAGATCGACCTCTATAACCAGCTAATGTACAGATCGGCACATTCTCTCTCTCCCTCTCTCACAGCTAAGTTCCTATTTTCTCTGTGCACATCATCTGTTTGATGAAATGTCTAGCTAAATGGTCGGCATCTGCAGCCTTCAGCAGTCACTAGCTTTCCATGTGGAATTATCAAGCTTCCTTTCCGTACTTAATAGGGCTGAGCATTCTAAATGAATAAAATTCCAAAGAGGTTGTCGAGTTGGTTCTTAGCTTGATCAGTTCTTGGTTGTTTTCTTGGTGTGGGGATCTAAGAATATTTATTAAAAATTCTTCACATGTTCAAGCATACTAATTTTCTGACTATTGGTTTGACAGCATCAACAACAGTTGGTGCCTTTAATGGACTTATGTACAAATTCAGGAGTTGAGCTGAACTAAAACATATTTTGGTTTAAGTTATGTAGGATTCACCAATGGATGATAGAATTACCTTTATTATGGAGACATAAATAGACATTTTTTATAGTGAAGTATACTTCTTTATTTCTGAATATATGTTGTGCTCAATGCTTCCTTCAAGATTCAGCAGTCACGAGCTGCACCAACATGATCATCGTCACGACGGACCTGGCGAGGACGGACAGTAAATGGTCGGCATCTGCAGGCTTCAGCAGTCATTGCAGCAGGAAGAAGAAGCTCTCACCCAGAGCCTGGAGCAGCTCCATCAGTCACTAGCAGTCACGGTGTCGGGCAGCGGATGTCTTGCTAATGACAACAATATTGGGAGCTTCGTGTGTGACATATCCGTTGCTCTCGTCAAGCTATCCAACCTTAAGATTTTTTAATATAGGTAACTCAAGATGTCATCATTATACTGGTGTATAGATAGAAGCTACTAGACTACATGCTCATCTGATTCAAAATTATCTATGAGCAATGAATCAACTTGGCAAACTTGTAGGTAAATGTAGGAACAATATGCATTCAGTGGAAGTTTATTGATGTGGTGACACATGCATTCTTTTACCTCACAAGTGCTGACTGTGTCAAAAAGAACTACTAATTACTTTAAACCTCATTAGTTCTTCCACTAACAGTGAAAAAAAGTAATTTGTCAATTTAAAAGAATGTATCAAGTCAATGTCTTGCAATTTGCAAAGTTATCATTCTTTTGAAAATCATTTGTTTAACTATAAGATGAAGTATTTCAAAATAATACTGCTATAGGATTTTAGTTTTAGTTGTGAGGGATAAGATTATTGGATATTGGATATGTACTAAAACCACATCTGTGATGGAGGATCTCACGGTGGCCGACCAGATCGTGGCAAATATGGGGCTGGAGAGCAGGGTTTCGCCAACGCCAATGACCCTGTCATTTCACCGACCTTTCCATGTGGAATTATCAAGCTTCCTTTCCGTACTTAATAGGGCTGAGCATTCTAAGTGAATAAAATTCCATAGAGGTTGTCGAGTTGGTTCTTAGCTTGATCAGTTCTTGGTTGTTTTCTTGGTGTGGGGATCTAAGAATATTTATTAAAAATTCTTCACATGTTCAAGCATACTAATTTTCTGACTATTGGTTTGACAGCATCAACAACAGTTGGTGCCTTTAATGGACTTCTGTACAAATTCAGGAGTTGAGCTGAATTAAAACATATTTTGCTTTAAGTTATGTAGGATTCACCAATGGATGATAGAATTACATTTATTATGGAGATAAATAGACATTTTTTTATAGTGAAGTATACTTCTTTATTTCTGAATATATGTTGTGCTCAATGCTTCCTTCAAGATTCAGCATATACATGGAATTAACTGGAAAATGGAAACTGATATCTAAAAGTGACTTTGGCTTATGCAGGAAAGGCTGAATGGTCAGGGAGGGGCTAAAAGGTCTGATAGCATGGCTTGGCCCATTTTTAATATTAAGGCCTGAACCAACATGGATTTACACATTCAGAGTTTTGCATTCTTAACCCAAAGTGTTTTTTTTTGCATAAACCCAGAGAATGACCAAGAAGATCATGTGATGTACCGGTTGATGGAGTTGATCCTAAATGCATTGAGATTCGCTGTATAGTATGACTGATTTAGGTACATTTGTCCCCTACTCTTCACATTCATTTTGTGTCCATAAACAATAGTTTTTAAAGCTTCTATGTAATACAAATCGTTAAAAGTTCAGTAGTACATAAGATCAGGAGAAAAAAAGATATAATGGACTATTCTGCTGTTTGATGTTTGTTTGTTTGTGTGTGTGGTCTAGCTAAGCCTTTTATCTAAATCAGATATGGTTGAAGATCTGTAATTTTTTAAATAATTACTAGAGTATTATCATGATAGTTGTCACTACGGCCAAACTTATCTTTTATCGATTTCAGATATCCGGGGTAGCATTGTAAGATATATGTAGGTTTATAGTTGTAGACGACTGATCATTAATAGAATTCAGTAGCTTAATGAATGTGAGTATGTACTAACGATATATTGATATTGACCCACAGAATAATTTGAGTTTAACTTAGTATTACTAATCACTAATAGAACTCAGGTGGCCGTATACGCTTTTTCTCATGCAACTCCGTCTCAGAGAGCTGTCCCTGGATGATAATGCGGCCCATACACAGCTTGATCAGTTGATATTGATAGCTTACTTATATAAAAGCAATGTTTTAGATTCTGTCCATGAATCATAGTCGAGTAGTATCTAGGACCGTGAGGTATCCTCCTTACCAATTAGCTCGTGTTTGATTCCTCTCTATTGCCTTACATATCTAATGATTTAACAAAAAATATTTCGCTGGTGAGGAGAAAACAAATAAATAATGGTGGTGAGGACTAAAAACTACCGGCGTGATTCCTAAATTTTGATACTTCCATAGAAATGGATGAACAAAATTTTCTGGTTTGTCGGAGCCACCATCTGAATTATTATTTTTACTTAAATGTACATATGTGGATCCTTCCTTTTCTATTCAGTCTATTCATCTAAATGAGTATGTTCATCTATACAGTCTATGCGTACAGTTTTTCCTATCTGTTCCCATACAGCTCATACCAATAACTGAATTTTAACTAACCATAGAAATTGTGTGCTCCTTTCAAATACTTCTTGGAGAACACTGTTGAAGAACAAATAAGTCGTGAAGGCATGTATTATGTAAAGAGTAAAAGAAATACTTCTCTTCACCTGAAAGATGAAGGGGCCGAAGTTGGACAAGAAAGCGCATCTTCTTGGTCCTCTTTCTTTCAAAAATGGGCAAGACATCACTATGAGGTGTAGCGACTACGGTAGTTGATGTATGAATTCCGCCTTGACCGCTGAGAAGCTACTACTATTTTGTCTGGTCTAGGGAAAGATTCCGGATTTTACCTCTACAAATTGTACCTAAAAAATGGTAGAATCTGCATTTAGAAAATGCTAGAAATAATGCATAGTTAAAACATCAAATATATGGCACGACACAAGAAAAATAATGCTATAAATAATACATACGTGAAACTTGGTTCCTCGCAGAGACAGATTATTATTGATCATTTTTCACCCATATTTAGCCTGCATCCAAAGACGGCTTGCCTGTACACTATACTGCCTCTTTTCGTTATGTGGCTAGCATTTGTCATCTGTTGCATCTTTCAGTTATATGGCTTATATGAGCAAGGTGCTATTGCTACGTAGATGAATGATTCATGGGAACAAGAATGGTTCTCAGATTTAGAGTCTGTGCAGCTGTCCATCGTGTATAGGTTTGGATTTTTGTATACACACTTCTGGACCTTGTTTCTGACTCTACCGTTCTAGGCCATCTTTCTTTGTAGAGCTACCCAGCAATCTTATATGTACATAGAAATTGATTGGGGATTCTTTTTGTGCTGTACAGATTGTCATATTGTGGTCTATGCTTCTATTGTTGCCCTTTTGTTTGGAAATTTGCAGTTATAACTGAAACGACTGTTTGTTAAGTTACCGAATAACTGAAACCACTGTCTATCTAAGCCTTTTTTGTGTATTCCTAATCAGATGTTTTTTAAATGCATGCTACTCTATATTAGGTTGTCCCTGCAAGTTAGTACTATTACCTCAGTGCAAAACTCTTTAATTTTCTAAAATGTGTTATGAATTTATTCTCGATTGTGTACTGTATGTTTTTTTTTCTTGACTTGTGCAGGTGTTCATTGAATGCTTCAGATTTTAGAGGCCATTACACAGGGCTCTGGTTTCTGATGATTTTGCTAGAGCAAATCTCCAAGGTCCCCGACCTTGGCAGGGCTGCCTCCATGGAGGGCTTCTACAGGGAGTTGCCCGGCCCATCCTCTGCTCGCCTCCGCCTCCCTCCTGTACATATTTACTATTTGAACAATGTTTCCCAGGTTCAAGTGTTCCTTCGATGAGAAGAAAAGGAATCATAAACTTAGAACAAGGGTTGCACAGTCTTGGCAAGTTTGAAGATCTTTGCATAAGAAATATCCGTTGAAAGGAAGACTGCTATGTTGCCCTAGGTAAATGATATTATGCACCTTTTCTATGTCTACTTTGTCAGCTTCAAAATTAGGTGCCATGTGTTTTCAAGCCAAACTATGATTCTTCCATGTTGCTTTGCATGTATACTGAAATAGAAATAGGTTAGAATCTATTAGAATATTTTTTTTGGTAAAACATCATGTTGAGGGCTGCAATGATATTCTGCCTCTGCCACTGAAGGCGGGGGATATATTGAATTTCCAAAATTAAAGAAATATTTTTTCCATGTGAAGCAATATATAGCTGATTTTTTTCAATTTGAGAAAAAATATTAACTAATAGGCCTATATTTATTTGGAGAACTAATAGAGGCAATAGACCAACAATATGCCGCTCTTTACTATGTGAGTTTAGCCTTCAAATTACAATGTGTTTTTTCTATAGATATGTTAACACACTAATGTTATCATTGAGCTTTCAAGACTGACCTAGCAGTATTATTGCGCATGAGCTTATGTTGCCTTACTAATGAGAGGAGACGGATTGTGAGGAATGATTGCAACTTTATGGGTGATCTCTTTTCTCTTCTTGTTCCCTTGCAGCTGTTGCCATTAGCCCATTCTAAACAATGTCAATTTTCAGGACACTAACTACATTACCTACGCAATACAGTAGATTCGACAGATTGGCTAGATGGGTTACTGCGTTTTCTTGGTTGTGGTACATGTTGCGGTTGAGATAGAGAGCCTGCCTAGCTTGCTCGTGTTTTCTCTTGTTATCTAGATGGGTTATTCATTTTCTGGTTGTGGTGCAGGCTAGGTGAGAATGGAAGCCTGCTGGCCAGTGCTAGCTTGCTCCGATTCAAGCTTTTGGGCATGCCAAGACCGTCTCTTCGTCTTGTCGAGCTGCCTCATCCGCATGCAGGCCGGATTGTTTTGGAGCATGTTGGTTGGGGGAGTCTGGACATCAATATACATCTGGTGGTATGCAAGTGGCCCAAGGTCCACCTACATGCTGATGTTGTCACGTGGCTCTTGACGTCTTGGTTGTCTCATGTACCAAGAGCACCTCACACCATTATTCCTCAGGTTGCTCTTCTATTATGATACATTTCTGGTTGTTATAGGTCATTCTTATGTGATTAAAAAGTTGATTTTCTTAGGGAGGACATGCTTGACTATTATTTCCTCGTTTTTGGGTTTCTCTTGAATGGTAGTGGAATGCTTGACTACCTTCTGTTTTTCTGACTCATCCATGTGTTAGTTGAATGCTCCAGGTTTTGCAGTGGCCATTCAAAGGGTCTGATATCAAATGATTTTGCTAGAGCAGATACAATGAGAGGTAGTTAAAGGTAAATAAAAACTCAAAAGATACCATTTTCTGCCTGATTTAGACAATGTTTATTTGTTATGTCCTTTAGAAAAAGTAGTACAACTAGCAGCATTTAACATTGTAATTACGTGTCAAGATGTACTTGTTGTGGCCCTTCTCTTGATTGGTGATATCATTGTCCACTCTTACATCAAGAAGCACTTCACCGTAGATAGGGTCAGCCAATGGCACCGGTGAATTTATGGCGCCTTCGCTGTGCATAGATATGAGCTTCCATCATGTCATGTCAAATCCTGGTCTCTCTGTTACCTCTTTCTCTCAATTGGTCTCAGACTTTATGTGTTGTTGTTGCACTCTTATTCCTTTGGTATCACCACATTTTATGTCATGGGTTTCCGCTGCCATTGTTCGGATTTGCTTATATGCTGGTGTATCCCTATAGTTCCCATTGTAGATAATTTTTATGAAAACCTTTTTTTGGAATGGGTTATCAATGTTACCCTGCGATTAGGGTACTTCATTGATGGCTCACCTTTAAAGTATAGGTTGAATATGTTAAAAAAAAGGTTGTATATGAGCTGGCGTAACACCAGTTATATTGCAAAATGTTTATGTTTTAATTTTTCATCTTAAGATTGACCAATAGAATGCTAATACATCCACTGTTCATTGTCTGTGAATCAGGATGTTTAACTATCAGTAATGTAGACCTGAAACAAACGACACATATTGCAAGGACAATGATGATAGGGATTTTCAACTTCGATTATGCTCCAACACAAGACTCTAATCAAGGACTAAGGAGCAACGTTTTATGTTCTTTTATACTTTATAATTCTACCTATGTAGCTCAAACACCTCGCAACCTTCCGATTATGACAAAGAGAACTCCCAATGATTACAATTGTCTTTTTATACACAATCTTCGATTTATTGTCTTCCAACTCTCTCTTCATAGCTTTACACTTGCCAACGTAGGCCACCATAATTTCAATTGTATATTTCCATCGGTTATTCATATTTGCAAGCGCCTACGGCGGGCAAGCGCACGGCAAGACGCGCCTTCCTACCTAGTTCAATCACATAAACCCAAGACATCATGGCGTCGGGTGTTTTTCTGTTCGCAGTGCATACAAGCTGGCACTTGGCGAGATCTCAGTTCAATGCAATTTTGCCGCAACAAGTAATAGGCCGGCTGGGGATAATCCGGTCTGGGCAAGGATTTGGCGTGCAAATGTGCCACCTAAGGTCAAGATCTTTGCATTTTTTTTCGAAAATGGGCTTTATTACTTAAAAGTTAAGTATTACATCCAAGACCTTTGCATGGAGGGCTGCTACTAATCCTTTGGCCACCGAAGAGAATAAATTGCACCGTATTTTTCGTGTTACCGGACAATGCAATATTTGTACGGAGTAACATGGAGAAGGAGGATGTCGCCCATGCCCTATACAAGTGCCATCATGTTTTCAACCTCTGGGAAGAAATGAGACGTGTTTGGTGCTTATCGTCCCATGGAGAACTACTTGTGCATCCTATTCTATGGTTCTAATCTGATGTTCTTAACATGCCTGTTCATATGATCGATACCACACTTCCTGTTGCTTGGAGAGCGTGGCATGCTAGAAATGAGGTGACCCATGAAAAACCTCTCCCTTTGGTACAAAGCTCATCGAGGTTTCTATGCAGCTACTTGAATATGATGAGGAATATCAGAACCATGTCAACTGAGGAGGTGATCAAAGGGAAGAGCACACTGTGTCAAGCAACAGACGCCCCCAGATATTCCTTGGTGTGCTCCACTGTCGGGACAGTCGGATTTTCTTGAACTGTCAATAGATGGACCTTTCCATGTAGTTGACGGCAGGGCTGGCTCGGGAATGGTGCTAAGAGATGAGCTTGAGAACGTTGTCTTCACTGCATGTTGGTCTTTGGAGCGATGCAACGACCCTTCTTGGAGGCATCGTTGAGGTGTGTCGACACTTCCCCGTTCCCGCTCTGGCTTGGTGGTGTCTCCGGGTGAAAGACTAGGTTCGGAGAATCGGCGCAATGGCGGCATCTCGATGTCGTTACTCTGCTGGGAGCTTTGCGTTTGAAGACACGGCATGTTGTTTCTCGTTGTGCTCCTCCGGTGCTCGTCGCTATCCAAGGTTGAGCTTTCGGGGCACTATGTACGACATCGCCAGAGAGTCCAAGATGACGCCTTTCTCGGGACCGATCGAGTCCCACCATCTTCTCCTTTGATGGTGCGTCGACAAGGAGAGTTTAGTTGGAGTTGTGATCTTCGGAGGTGATTGGCGTGGATCGAGACGTGGCTTGGATGTTCAACTTAGGATAGGCTCTTTTGTGTCGTGTTGTAATTTCGGTGGTGGCTATCTTCGGACTAGCCTTGGTGTGGAGTTCGTACTGCGCTCGTTGCTTACAGTGAGTAGTAGTCGTCTTATACTCAAAATTCTGCCTTCTATAAAAGTAAGGTACGCTTAAGCGTACTCTTAAAAAGGAAGCTGAAATGCGTGCACGTGCTGTAGGCCTGAAGTTGGCTCTGCAGAGATGCCAATTGCCAATAATTGTGGAGTCAGACTGCCTTCAACTTATTTCATCGACAAGGTGCAGGATAGATCACATCTAGCGTATTTGATTTCTGAACTTAGACCGCTATTTAGTCATGAGAGAGTTTATGATGTTGTAAAAGTGTGTTCTTAGAATAGGGTTAGCCATACTCTTTTTTTGAAACAAGGCAAAAGATTTGCTATTTTTATTAATTAAGAAGTTTAGAGGACATGGCTTTTTTCTCCTAGGTGCATATGCTCCCTTTATTTAAAATGTACTTTCAACATATTTCACAATGTTAAAAAATTCAAACTAAAATGCTGTGTGTACATACCCATGTCCTACGTGCCCACGAAGTGATTTTGTGAAAAAACAATTTTTATGTGACCTATGTAAAAATTATAAAATTTGGTACTAAAATAAGCCTTTCACGACACATTTTTTGTGTGTCTTTTTTTTGCATAGCCAGCAAAAATATCTGTTTTTCACGAAACTGTGCGTGAGCACATAGAATGTGGATACATACATGCGAATATTTTTTCTTATTTTTTTTATATTTTGAAATTTGTTTTTTTTGGTTTAAGGGAGCATATGCACCTGGGATCAAAAGTGCATTTCCGAAATTTAGAGGTCTTACAAACCGGAGCTTGACAACAAAGTCAAGCCCCCCCAAAATGACAACAAATCTACTCTCACTGACAAGGGTATAATTACTAGAGCCCGTTAGTTGAGTACCCCTGAGGCCCGTTAAGCTAGGCCCAACTGTAATGATAGTCGAATACGAGTTATTACCATATGTCGATATTTGCAATCTGTATCGAACCCGACCCGATCCTCGAGACCTAGCCACCTATATATAGGGGCCAGGAGAGGACGGTGGAGGGCAGATTGAAAGCAAGCCAAGTTGAATACCCAAGTTTACTCTCGATACACACCTATTTCGACTAACTTCACCTTCGAGTTCATCCGATGCCCTATCTCCCCGATCCTAAGTCCTTCATCTAGGACATTTGTCGAGTTAACCCTCGTCAATTGGCGCCGACCGTGGGGACTCTGGGCGTTGGAATCATGAATTCGACGGCTTTTTCGCTTTTAGCCAACAGCAGTCCAGAAGTCGACGGAAGTCAAGAGGTAGAACTGACAATTGGAAGTATGAGCATCCTCATCGGGCCATCGGGTTCATCCCGCCTCTCGGAGTCGACAAAGCCAGATCCGTCGGCAAGCAAGCCCGAAACAAAGGAAGCATTGGAATCATCAGAAGGCTCTTCCAGCGAGGTAAACTCGCCGGTCAGCTTAGAAAAAGCATTAATCGCAGAAAGCGACGAAATTCAGGAAAAATTCGACTCAGAAGGGAAAGCGTGTCAGATGCACAACAACGCAAGGGACTTCGCTGTAGGAAGCAGCGGCGTCTCCAAAGTACATCAGCTATGTGTTATTATCACTGAAGCAGAGGAAGGAAACAACAGCGAAGAGAGTAAAAGGGTCGACAGGCAAGTCGACAAAGTGAAAAATCACAACAAAAAAGAAAAAGAGAAAGTCCATGTCTCGGCTGGTGAATGGAGGATGATTACATCAGCCATTAATCATGGTACAGAAGTACCCGAGGGATCGCGAAGAGAAGTTCTAATGGGATATCAGTATGCACTATACCAACACAAGAAGAAACTAAGGGAGGAAAGAGACATGATGTTTCAAGACAACAACAGCATATCAAGGGAAGAATACTGGGAAGACTATAGTGAAGACTCGGAATATAGCAGAGAGAGGCGTAGAGATCCAAAACACAGAAGGGGGGCAACAGCACGCGACAGAGAAGAGGGGTACTCGAGGAGCCCCACCCCACAGTTAGAAGAGGAGGAAGATGACCTGATACAAAAAACGCCAGAGGCGGCATTAGCAGCAGCACAAGCGTATTTATTAGCCACAAGACCAGAGCATGGGGACCCGCGAGAAGATATGCACCGAGCCGCGATACGAAGCCTCAGAATAGTAGAAGGAAAGATCAGGGAGCAAGGCCTAGAGATAAAGTCGACAAGTCACAAAGAGAAGTTCAGATACAACCGCACAGACAGCGACTATAGCGAGTCATTAGAAGAGAAAAAGCAGCAGAAAAAGAAGGAGGATGCAAGAAGTATAATAGCACAAGCTCGAGGAAATAAATCGCGACATGCTTGGAGGGAAGAGAATTACGAAGACGACGATAAAGATATGGGTGCGTTATGCTTTACTCGTAGAGTTCGCAGAACGCGGGTACCCAAAGGATTCAAACTACCACACGACCAGAATAAGTACGATGGGTCGCAGGAACCCACCTTATGGCTATCAGATTATCTACAAGCAGTGCAGATATTAGGGGGAACAAAGGCGACTGCAATGCAAAGTTTGCAGCTGCACCTCACCGGCGCCGCCCGGTCTTGGTTGAACACGCTACCCGACGAATCTATTGGAAGCTGGGGGGAACTCGAAAGTCGATTCACAAGAAATTTTCGTTCCACCTACAAACGACCAGCATCACTGGAAGAAGTTAAAGCATGTGTGCAAAGGAAAGGCGAAACGCTACGTTCTTATATACAACGCTGGAGTATAATTAAAAACTCAGCAGAGGACGTCTCCGACGAACGAGCAATAGACGCTTTTTCGGAAGGACTTCGTCGCTCAGATCTTGTGGAAGAAATAGGAAGAACAAGACCTACGACAGTAGCTGAGCTAATGGAACAAGCCAACAAATTTGCTGATGGAGAGGACGCGTATAACAATAAAAGAGGACGTTCGCCAGAAGTCGACAGAATAAGTCGACAGAGGAGACGATACCACAGCGGGGGTAACCAAGGAAGGCGAAATCAGGTAGCCGCAGGTTATGTGCTAGAAGAAGAGGAAGGGTACGAAAGTAGGAGGTTTCAGGCAAAAGGGACAGAAAAATCAAGATACTCTGGTCCTTCGGCTGAGGATATGCTATACGGACCTTGTCGAATCCACTACGCGTACCTCGACGGGAAAAGGGTCTCAAATCACCAGATGAAGGATTGTAGAACATTCCTAAGGTTGCAAGGTGCCATGGGCTCGAGCCAAGAAGGAAGGCAAGGAGAAAAACGTAGAAGTCAAGGATATCAAACTCAAAGATTATCAAAGCACCTAGAGTCGCAAGTATACATATCAGCCATGATTCAACCAGTGCCCAAGTCGAAAAAAGAGCGAAAGAGCATATCCAGGCAAGTGAACCTAGCAATATCATCACCACCAGCTACCACAGAGTACCTACGATGGTCAGAGCAACCAGTCAAGTTCAGTAAAGCAGACCACCCACGGAAAGTTCCTAGGCCGGGCCACTCGCCTATGGTTCTAAAGGCACAAATAGGAGGGTACGACATCGGAAGAGTGTTCATGGATGCGGGGAGCGGCATAAACTTAATATATGCTAGAACACTGAAGGCTATGTGCATCTCACCAGCGAGTCTGAAGCCAACAGATTGCTCTTTCCACGGGATAGTACCAGGAGCAGCGAACTACCCCTTGGGAAGAATAGAACTCGATGTCTGCTTTGGTAGCAGCGAAAACTATAGAAGAGAGAAACTGGAGTTCGAAGCCATGGATTGGCCGTCACAATATCATGCAATCCTGGGGCGCCCAGCATTTGCAAAATTCATGGCAGTACCGCACTACGCGTATCTCGCGTTAAAAATTCCAGGGCCCAAAGGAACAATCACAGTACAAGGGAGTTTTGAAGTAGCCAACACATGCGACAGAGAATTCAACAAGATGGCGCAAACCTTCGGCATGACAGCAGAATACGAGAGGTTAAAAGGAGAAACAGATCATAATGTGCTACCTGACGTTGGACGATCCCTGCCAGATAAGGCTTTCGACACAACGCAGGATTCAAAGAAAATTTAGGTCCACCCTACGGATCCAAACAAGACGACATCAATTGCGGTGAACTTGGATCCCGCATAGGAAGGCGCACTCGTCGAGTTCCTCCGTGAGCGCTGGGAAATCTTCGCCTGGTGTCCATCGGACATGCCAGGGGTTCCCAGGGAACTCGTCGAGCACGCACTAAATGTAGATCCCAAGGCGAAACCAGTCAAGCAACCACTGCGGCGATTCGATGAACCCAAGAGGAAGGCAATAGCATCAGAATTGCACAGATTAGAAAATGCTGGATTTATCAGAGAAATCAAAACTTCGAGTTGGGTGTCGAACCCAGTAATAGTACCCAAGAAGAACACAGACGTACAAAGAGTATGTGTCGACTACACATCTCTCAATAAGCATTGCCCAAAGGATCCTTTCCCTTTACCCCGCATCGATCAAATAATCGATTCAACAGCGGGCTGCGCAAGGCTTTCCTTTTTAGATGCATATTCTGGCTATAACCAGATCAAGTTGAAGAAAGAGGACGAGGAAAAAACGGCCTTCATCACACCGTATGGGGTGTTTTGCTACCAAGTGATGCCATTCGGCCTAAAAAATGCAGGAGCAACGTATCAAAGGATGATGCAAAGTTGCCTCGGGAGCCAAATAGGGCGAAACATACAAGTCTACATTGATGATGTAGTCATCACCACAAAAGAGGAGAAATCTTTAATCAGCGACTTGGCAGAAACCTTCGACAACCTGAACAAGTTCAAGCTTAAGTTGAACCCGACAAAGTGTTCCTTCGGAGTTTCAGCAGGGCAACTTTTGGGGTTCTTGGTATCAGCACGAGGAATAGAGGCAAATCCAGAGAAGATTCAAGCAATTCTAACAATGGGGAAACCCACGAAACTCCACGACGTACAGAAATTAGCAGGGCGCGTCGCGGCACTAAGTCGTTTCGTTGCTCGACTAGGGGAGAAAGCACTTCCTTTTTATGCACTCATGAAAAAGTCAGACGACAAATTTGAGTGGACAGAAGAAGCAGACGCAGCGTTTGCGCAATTGAAAAAAGTGCTTTCCACGCCACCAGTGCTGGTCGCACCTAAAGAAAAAGAACCACTGCTGCTGTACATCGCCGCAACTCATCAGGTGGTAAGTACAGTTCTAGTAGTCGAAAGAAGTGAAGAAGGCAAAGCTCACGGCGTCCAGAGACCGGTATATTTCATCAGTGAAGTGCTATCTCCAACCAAACAAAGGTACCCGCATTACCAGAAGTTAGCATACAGTGTCTTCATAACTGCACGTAAGTTACGACAGTATTTTACTGTGCACCCAATTATAGTGGTCAATGAAGCACCACTATCGAACATATTGAACAACCCTTTAGCAACGGGCCGTGTCTCTCTATGGGGAATCGAGTTATCTCCCATGGACATCACGTACGAAAAAAGGAAGGCGATCAAGTCGCAGATCTTGCCAGATTTTACAGCAGAGTGGCTCGAGTTGCAAAGCACGGGACCACCAGATTTATCGAGTACTTGGACAATGTACTTCGACGGTTCTAAGCGAGTCCAAGGCGCAGGCGCAGGAGTAGTATTGATATCGCCTCATGGCGACAAACTAAAGTATGTCCTAAGGATGAGTTTCCCACAGGCTTCTAACAATGAGGCGGAGTATGAGGCTTTGTTGCACGGAATGAAGATGGCCAAAGCTTGTGGAGCAACTCGCCTAAAAATATTTGGAGATTCTAACCTTGTTGTTCAGCAAGTTATGAACAGGTGTGACGCAATCAACGACAACATGATGGCCTACAAGAATTTGTATCATTATCTAGAAGGAACGTTCGACGGATGCAAAGTCTCGCACATCAGCAGGAACAGCAATGAAGAAGCCGACACTTTAGCAAATATCGGATCACAATGCTTACCTGTGCCATCTGGAGTATTTTGGGAAGAAATAGCGGAGAGATCAATAAAAAGCGCTAAAAGTTTGACTATCACGGCAGACTCGGGGGCTACGACAGAACCAGAGGAGGTCATGATGATAGAAGAAACATGGATGCAGCCATATCTTGCGTACATGATGAATAAAAAACTCCCAGAAGATGCAGTGGAGGCTAAGAGGATAACTCGAAGAGCGAAAGCATTTGTCGTGTTGGAAGGAAAACTATACAAGAGAAGTATTACCGGTGATGAGGGTTAACTCGACAAATGTCCTAGATGAAGGACTTAGGATCGGGGAGATAGGGCGTTGGATGAACTCGAAGGTAAAGTTAGTCGAAATAGGTGTATATCGAAAGTAAACTTGGGTATTCAACCTGGCTTGCTTTCAATCTGCCCTCCCCCGTCCTCTCCTGGCCCCTATATATAGGTGGCTAGGTCTCGAGGATCGGGTCGGGTTCGATACAGATTACAAATATCGACATACGGAAATAACTCGTATTCGACTATCATTACAATTGGGCCTAACTCATCGGGCCTCAGGGGTACGCAACTAACGGGCTCTATTAGCTATACCCTTGTCAGTAGCCCCTGAGATTCTACCAGAATTGCAGATTCAGGTTGAATCTCTAATCTTGAAATCTTCGACTTGATCAATTCTTCACATCTTCAAATCTTCGACTTGGTCTTTCGACTTATATTTCATGATATTTTTTCGCAAGGGGTTTTGATGAACAAGCCTGACAACTCTGACGGATCAAGAGGTCAGTTAACTACCGGAACAGATACTTGCCACCTACTTCAAATTCAATCCCCTTGGACTTGAATTCGGGATACCGGTCAAACCCACTCTTTTGCCGCATTTAGGACTTACAAAGAATGAATCCCAGTGATTCTCAGGGTACCCAGTGCGTCCACCAGGATTTTCTTCACGTCGTAGACACGGATACATACCAGCAGAGCGCATCCATGTGCGTATACCAGGCCACACAGGACGGATCCCGGGGTCTTACCTTCGCGATCAATCACGGCATTCGAGTGTTGTTGCGATAACACAACTCGAGAATTCTATGTCGCAGTCAATTTTTGACTAAAAATATTCGGGTTTCTACAACCATAAAACTCGCTCCCGATGGGAGTAATCTCTCTTCATTTTGTCGACTACGTAGTCGAAGTTTTATCCTTCTTCATCTAAAATATTCACCATCTCATCTCTATCGGGTGCGCGCTCAGCGCTCCCGATGGGAGTAGCCCCCGAGTCTATGTTTGGCAACTTGTAGTCAAGCATAGGCTCAAAATTCAGCTCCTCTTTCTTCTGTGGATATCTTACTATTGACGAGCCCCCAAGTCTGAGTCACGGTTTCCATATCGCATAATCCTTCCCCCTTTTTTTTTTCTTCATTGATATTATCGTCTGCCGTGCGCAGAATTTAACTCCCATTGTAAATTGTGTCTCACGGACTTTGATGCAGCCCGAAAGCCCAATAGTACGTGCTTATAAATAAAAGTGCCTGGTGATTAAGGTAGAAAACCCTAATTAAACTTCTCCTCCGCCGCATCCTCTTCTTCCTCCATCTAGGGCTTTTGCGAGGTTTGCTGTCGTGCTTCATGGCTGACGCTGGAGGTTCTCTTCTGAACCTTGGATCCCCGATGGCCCCACGAGGTAGGGGTCGCCCTCGTGGCAGTAAGAATAAGCCCAAGGTTACTAGCGCCGCGGGAACTTCTTCAGATGCCTCAGTTAAGCGTCGCCCCGGCCGCCCTCTTGGTAGCAAGAATAAACCGAAGGTGACCAGCGCCACTCCAGGCCTTGCCTCTCCTCCTCCTGCTGCGCCTGCTGCTCCTCCCCGTATCTTTTCTTTCCTTTGCATCGCCATGGCGCAGTGCCGTGAGATTCAGCGCTTGCCGCTGGATTTTATGAAGTTTATGGATGGCCGCGAACTGCGAGAGGCAGTTCTTCGTGAACAATCTGGCGGTGGCATCCCCTATGAGGTGGAGGTGTGGTACGACGGCAACGGCGAGCAATACTTCAGAGGTGGCTGGTCGCAATTTGCTGAGGACCATGACATCCATCAAGGTTTCATCATGGCGTTCGACTTCCACGTCGGTACGTCGAAGTTTGACGTGAAGATCTATAATGGCACTCTTTGCCAGAAGGAGTACGAGGCTTGAAGCCCTCTTTTACTTAGATCTGTTATCCATGTAATCTCGTTTGACAATGTCCTTCCTGCAATGATATCAATAAATATTCGTACTTTGTGTCGATTAATTTTTACTAGTATCATGAGAACAAGTCATGTTCTGAGACATGCTTTCCATATGTCGGGTTCTTTGCGAACCAATAATTGTAAAGATGATATCGGGTTCTTTTTATGAACCAAGTTTCCTTTGTATTTATCGGGTTGTGAAAACAACCTTATAGCGAAGAAAAAATCCCTCCATCTTGTCATAACAACTTTTCGTACGACCCAGGGGTTGAAGCCCCCGAGCGGAGAAGTAACACGAGAATCGTACAATTTTGTCGAGTTCAACCCAAAGAACCCGACCTGTGGCCTCATGTTCTGGGTCCAGAAGGTTAACTCGAATATGCTGATATCTATACTTAGTCTACGCGTAAAAACGCCGTAGCTGTTCTGCATTCCACGGGTTGCTTTCGTCCTTCCCGGTCTTCTTGTCTTGCAGTCGATATGCTCCTCCTGGTATTACTTCCGTGACGATGTAAGGTCCCACCCAAGGGGACTCCAATTTGCCATGGCTGTCTTGCCTAAGTCGTAAAACAAGATCTCCCACCACGAAGGATCGTGGACGAACTCGACTACTATGGTAGTTTCGTAGACTTTGTTGATATTGCGTAGCCCTTTCTAATGCTTTGTCTCTTGCTTCATCTAACACGTCGACGTCGTCTTGTAATGCTTCTGTTGATGTCGCCTCGTCATATGCTGTCACTCTTGGAGCTTCGTGTGTAACTTCGACTGGAAGCATGGCTTCTGCGCCATGGACCAGGAAGAAAGGAGTTTCTTGAGTTGCTGCATTGGGCGTAGTTCTTAGGCTCCAAAGAACGGAGGGCAATTCTTCTACCCAAGCGCTCTTGGCTTTCTCGAGAGGTGCTAAAAGCCTCTTTTTTATTCCACTACTTATCAAGCCATTAGCTTTTTCGACTTGCCCATTTGTCTTCGGGTGCGCCACCGATGCGAATTTAAGCTTAATTCCCAATCCTTCGCAATAACTTCTGAATTCTTTTGAAGTAAAGTTTGTCCCGTTGTCTGTGATGATGCTGTGTGGTACACCAAAACGAAAAACTATCGACTTGATGAAACTGATTGCTGCTGTAGAGTCTTGGGTCATGCGCTTCCTATCACGCACACCGGCTCCGCTCCTTTTCCCTCCACCTCCACTCCTCTCTCGTTAAATAACGTTCTTATTTCTCCTGACTTGATTCACAACCTTGTTTCCGTTCGTTCTCTTACTCGTGATAATGATGTTTCTGTGGAATTTGACAAGTTTGGTTTTTCTGTTAAGGATGGTCGTACCCGGATGCTACTCCACCGCAGTGACAGCCCCGGCGAGCTGTACCCCGTTTCGCCATCCTCCACCACCAGCCGCCCGCTCGCCCTCTCCGCCGCTGTCGATCTTTGGCACGCCCGCCTCGGTCATCCTAGCTCCACCACCCTGCGTCAAATTCTACAAAGCTTTGATTTTACTTGTAATAAAACGGATGCTCATTCTTGTGAAGCATGTCGTCTAGGCAAACATGTTCGTCTTCCGTTCAGTTCCTCCTCCAGTGTTGCATCTTTTCCTTTCGAACTTATTCATAGTGATGTTTGGACCTCGCCGGTCCTGAGTAATTCTGGTTATACATATTATCTCGTGCTTATGGATGATTACTCGCACTTTGTCTGGACGTTTCCTCTCCGCCGAAAATCCGACGTCGCCTCCACTCTCCTCGCCTTTTTCGCGTACGTCTCCACCCAATTCGGCCGCCCCATCCACGCCCTACAAACCGACAACGGCAAAGAGTTCGACAACATCACCATTCGCACACTTCTCGCCTCTCACGGTGCCATCTTTCGCCTCACGTGTCCATACACATCTCAGCAGAATGGTCGCGCCGAACGCATTCTTCGCACTCTCAATGACTGCGTGCGCACCATTCTGTTTCACGCCTACATGCCCCCACGGTTCTGGCCGGATGCCCTTGCCATGGCGACCCTCCTCGTCAACATCCGCCCCTGCCGCGTGCGTTGGCACTACTCGCCGCACCACCTTCTCTTTGGTGTGCCGCCCGCCTACGACGATCTCCGCGTCTTCGGCTGCCGTTGCTACCCCAGCACCGCCGCTACCGCCACGCACAAGCTTGCGCCGCGCTCTCTCCCTTGTGTGTTTCTCGGCTATCCCGCCAACACCAAGGGGTACCGCTGCTACGACCCGGTCTCGCATCGCGTGTTCACTTCCCGGCACGTTTACTTTGACGAGTTGGTGTTCCCCTTTCAGCAGGTCCCTTCGGCGACGACCTCGGCGCCCGCCGGCCCCCTAGCCGCCGGCCCCGCACACCGACGTCCGACCGCGGTGGCCCCATCTGCGCCGGCCCCGCCTGGTCCCTCGACGCCGCCGTCGCCCACGGCGCCCCCGGCGCCCTCGTCGCCCGCGACGCCCGAGGCGCCCCCGGCGCCCCCGTCGCCCCCTGTGGCCTCGTCCGCCGTTGCGTCGACACCGTCGGCCAGCCCGGCCACTTCCTCGCCCGCTTCTTCGGCCGCCTCTTCGCCCGCCTCGCCGCCCGTCGCCGCGGCTCCTCCACCCATGCTCACCCGAGCACGTGCGGGTATACGGCGGCCGTCTACGCGTTACCCCGCCGACCAGTACGTTTGCTGGGCCAGCGGCAACAGCGTCCTGCCGCATGACGGCGGGGTGCCTTCGTCAAGCACAGAGGAGGCGCCCTCATCGCCGCCGAGCGCGCCGTCCACTTCCGCTCTCTCGCCGGTGCCCACCTCGGCACGCGCCGCTCTGCGCGACCCGCACTGGCGCGCCGCCATGCAGGAGGAGTACGACGCGCTGCAGCGCAATCGGACCTGGGAGCTGGTTCCCCGGCCCCCTCGCGCTAACGTCATCACCGGCAAGTGGGTCTTCAAGCACAAGCTCGGCTCCGATGGCACCCTCGAGCGCTACAAGCCGCGCTGGGTCGTGCGCGGTTTCCGTCAACGTGCTGGTGTCGACTTCACGGACACGTTCGCCCCAGTCGTCAAACCGGGCACGATCCGCACGGTGTTGCACCTCGCCGCCTCCCGTGCGTGGCCGGTCCATCAGATGGACGTCTCCAACGCCTTCCTCCATGGACATCTGTCTGAGCAGGTGTACTGCCAGCAGCCCATCGGCTTCGTCGTCCCCGAGCGCCCCGATGACGTGTGCTTGCTTTCTCGGTCCTTGTATGGACTGAAGCAGGCGCCCCGCGCCTGGTACCAGCGCATCGCCGCGTTTCTGCATCAGCTCGGCTTCCGCTCTACGCGGTCCGATGCGTCGCTGTTCGTCTACCAGACCGGCAACGACATGGCCTATCTGCTGCTGTACGTCGACGACATCATTTTGACGGCCTCCACCGCTGGTCTTCTTCGACAGCTCACCGACAGTCTTCGCACTGAGTTTGCGTTGAAGGACCTCGGCCCGCTCCACTACTTCCTTGGCATCGAGGTTGTCCGGCGTGCGGACGGGTTCTTCCTTCATCAGCGGAAGTATGCTCACGAGCTTCTCGAGCGTGCCGGGATGCTTAACTGCAACCCTGCGCCTACTCCTGTCGACACGAAGGCCAAGCTCTCGGCTAGTGATGGGTCGCTGGCCTCCGACGCCCCGTTCTACCGCTCCATCGTCGGCGCTCTTCAGTACTTGACGTTGACACGTCCGGAGCTCCAGTATGCTGTGCAACAGGTGTGCTTGCATATGCATGCTCCTCGGGATGCCCATTGGGCCGCGGTGAAGCGGATACTCCGCTACATCTGTGGTACCATGGGCTATGGCCTGTCGTTGCACGCTTCGCCCTCGACACCGACCGACATCGTCGCCTACTCGGATGCGGACTGGGCGGGCTGCCCGGACACGCGGCGCTCCACCAGCGGTTACTGCGTCTATCTCGGCTCCTCGCTCGGTGTCGACGAGGACCAAGAGACGAGCGAGGAGCCGAGATAGACGCAGTAACCGCTGGTGGAGCGCCGCGTGTCCGGGCAGCCCGCCCAGTCCGCATCCGAGTAGGCGACGATGTCAGTCGGTGTCGAGGGCGAAGCGTGCAACGACAGGCCATAGCCCATGGTACCACAGATGTAGCGGAGTATCCGCTTCACCGCGGCCCAATGGGCATCCCGAGGAGCATGCATATGCAAGCACACCTGTTGCACAGCATACTGGAGCTCCGGACGTGTCAACGTCAAGTACTGAAGAGCGCCGACGATGGAGCGGTAGAACGGGGCGTCGGAGGCCAGCGACCCATCACTAGCCGAGAGCTTGGCCTTCGTGTCGACAGGAGTAGGCGCAGGGTTGCAGTTAAGCATCCCGGCACGCTCGAGAAGCTCGTGAGCATACTTCCGCTGATGAAGGAAGAACCCGTCCGCACGCCGGACAACCTCGATGCCAAGGAAGTAGTGGAGCGGGCCGAGGTCCTTCAACGCAAACTCAGTGCGAAGACTGTCGGTGAGCTGTCGAAGAAGACCAGCGGTGGAGGCCGTCAAAATGATGTCGTCGACGTACAGCAGCAGATAGGCCATGTCGTTGCCGGTCTGGTAGACGAACAGCGACGCATCGGACCGCGTAGAGCGGAAGACGAGCTGATGCAGAAACGCGGCGATGCGCTGATACCAGGCGCGGGGCGCCTGCTTCAGTCCATACAAGGACCGAGAAAGCAAGCACACGTCGTCGGGGCGCTCGGGGTCGACGAAGCCGATGGGCTGCTGGCAGTACACCTGCTCAGACAGATGGCCATGGAGGAAGGCGTTGGAGACGTCCATCTGATGGACCGGCCACGCACGGGAGGCGGCGAGGTGCAACACCGTGCGGATCGTGCCCGGTTTGACGACCGGGGCGAACGTGTCCGTGAAGTCGACACCAGCACGTTGACGGAAACCGCGCACGACCCAGCGCGCCTTGTAGCGCTCGAGGGTGCCGTCGGAGCCGAGCTTGTGCTTGAAGACCCACTTGCCGGTGATGACGTTAGCGCGAGGGGGCCGGGGAACCAGCTCCTAGGTCCGATTGCGCTGCAGCGCGTCGTACTCCTCCTGCATGGCGGCGCGCCAGTGCGGGTCGCGCAGAGCGGCGCGTGCCGAGGTGGGCACCGGCGAGAGAGCGGAAGTGGACGGCGCGCTCGGCGGCGATGAGGGCGCCTCCTCTGTGCTTGACGAAGGCACCCCGCCGTCATGCGGCAGGACGCTGTTGCCGCTGGCCCAGCAAACGTACTGGTCGGCGGGGTAACGCGTAGACGACCGCCGTATACCCGCACGTGCTCGGGTGAGCATGGGTGGAGGAGCCGCGGCGACGGGCGGCGAGGCGGGCGAAGAGGCGGCCGAAGAAGCGGGCGAGGAAGTGGCCGGGCTGGCCGACGGTGTCGACGCAGCGGCGGACGAGTCTTGAGTTGTTACTGGGGCCGCTTCCACCCATTTGGTGAATTTGTCGACTGCCACCCAGTAACAACTCAAGACTCTACAGCAGCAATCAGTTTCATCAAGTCGATAGTTTTTCGTTTTGGTGTACCACACAGCATCATCACAGACAACGGGACAAATTTTACTTCAAAAGAATTCAAAAGTTACTGCGAAGGATTGGGAATCAAGCTTAAATTCGCATCTGTGGCGCACCCGAAGACAAACGGGCAAGTCGAAAAAGCTAATGGCCTGATAAGTAGTGGAATAAAAAAGAGGCTTTTAGCACCTCTTGAGAAAGCCAAGAGCGCTTGGGTAGAAGAATTGCCCTCCGTTCTTTGGAGCCTAAGAACTACGCCCAATGCAGCAACTCAAGAAACTCCTTTCTTGCTGGTCCATGGCGCAGAAGCCGTGCTTCCAGTCGAAGTTACACACGAGGCTCCAAGAGTGACAGCATATGACGAGGCGACATCAACAGAAGCATTACAAGACGACGTCGATGCGCTAGATGAAGCAAGAGACAAAGCATTAGAAAGGGCTACGCAATATCAACAAAGTCTACGAAACTACCACAGTAGTCGAGTTCGTCCACGATCCTTCGTGGTGGGAGACCTTGTTTTGCGACTTAGGCAAGACAGCCACGACAAATTGGAGTCCCCTTGGGTGGGACCTTACATCGTCACGGAAGTAATACCAGGAGGAGCATATCGACTACAAGACAAGAAGACTGGAAAGGACGAAAGCAACCCGTGGAATGCAGAACAGCTACGACGTTTTTACGCGTAGACTAAGTATAGAGATATCAATATAGTCGAGTTAACCTTCTGGACCCAGAACATGAGGCCACAGGTCGGGTTCTTTGGGTTGAACTCGACAAAATTGTATGATTCTCGTGTTACTTCTCCACTCGGGGGCTTAAACCCCTGGGTCGTACGAAAAAATCGTTATGACAAGATGGAGGGGTTTTCCTTCACTATAAGGTTGTTTACACAACCCGATAAATACAGAGAAAACTTGGTTCATAAAAAGAACCCGATATTATCCTTACATTTATTGGTTCGCAAAGAACCCGACATATGGAAAGCATATCTCAGAACATGACTTGTTCTCATGATACTAGTAAAAATTAATCGACACAAAGTACGAATATTTATTGATATCATTGCAGGAAGGACATTGTCAAACGAGATTACATGGATAACAGATCTAAGTAAAAGAGGGCTTCAAGCCTCGTACTCCTTCTGGCAAAGAGTGCCATTATAGATCTTCACGTCAAACTTCGACGTACCAACATGGAAGTCGAAGGCCATGATGAAGCCTTGATGGATGTCGTGGTCCTCAGCAAATTGCGACCAGCCACCTCTGAAGTACTGCTCGTCGTCGCCATCATACCACACCTCCACCTCATAGGGGATGCCACCGCCAGACTGTTCACGAAGAACCGCCTCTCGAAGTTCGTGGCCATCCATAAACTTCGTGAAATCTAGCGGCAAGCGCTGAATCTCACGGCACTGCGCCATGGCAATACAAAGGAAAGAAAAGATACGGGGAGGTGCAGCAGGAGCAGCTGGAGCAGTAGATGGAGGAGCGATTGGACCTGGAGTGACGTTAGTCACTTTGGGTTTGTTCTTGCTACCAGGTGGGCGGCCGGGACGGCGCTTAGCCGGAGCATCTGACGAAGTTCCTGCGGCGGCCGGCGCGGTGTTCTTGTTCTTACTGCCGCGAGGGCGACCTCGACCTCGTGGTGCCGCCGGGGAACCAAGGTTCAGACGGAAGCCTGCAGCATCTGCCATGAGTCCGAGAGAGAAACCTCAGAAAAACCCTAGATGGCAGAGAGAAGATGATGCGGCGGAGGAAAGAATCTGATTAGGGTTTTTATCTTTACCAGATGGTGCTTTATTTATAAGTGCGTATTATTGGGCCCCCGTGCTACAGCGCAGCCCACAAACAAATTTTAAGAAGGAGTTAAATTCTGCGTACAGCAGACGATAATATCAAAAGAAAAACAAGACAGGAGACTATGATCGCGCGATATGGAAACCTCGACTTGGACTCGGGGGCTCGTCAAATAATAAAAGGTCCGCAGTAGAAGAGCTGAACTTTGAGCCTATGCTTGACTACAAGTTGCCAAACATAGCCTCGGGGGCTACTCCCATCGGGAGCGCTGAGCGCGCACCCGATAGAGATGAAATAGTCAATATTGAAATTGCAGAAGGATAAGCATACAAAACTTCGACTACGTAGTCGACAAATTGAAGAGAAATTACTCCCATCGGGAGCGAGTTTTATGGTTGTAGAAACCCGAATATTTTCAGTCAAACTTTGACTGCGACATAAGATTCTCGAGTTGCGTTATCGCAACGAAACTCGAATGCCGTGATTTATCACGAAGGTAAGACCCCGGGATCCGTCCTGTGTGGCCTAGTATACGCACATGGATGCGCTCTGCTGGTATGTATCCGTGTCTACGACGCGAAGAAAATCCTGGTGGACGCACTGGGTACCCTGAGAACCACTGGGACTCATTTTTTGTAAGTCCTAAATGAGGCAAAAGAGTGAGTTTGACCGGTATCCCGAATTCAAGTCCAAGGGGATTGAATTTGAAGTAGGTGACAAGTATCTGTTCCGGCAGTTAACTGACCTCTTGATCCGTCAGAGTTGTCAGGCTTGTTCATCGAGACCCCTTGCGAGCGAATTATCATTATCATAAGTCGAAAGACCAAGTCGAAGATTTGAAGAAGATGAAGAATTATCCAAGTCGAAGATTTGAAGATTAGAGATTCAACCTGAATCTGCAATTCTGGTAGAATCTCAGGGGCTACTGACAAGGGTATAATTACTAGAGCCCGTTAGTTGAGTACCCCTGAGGCCCGTTAAGCTAGGCCCAACTGTAATGATAGTCGAATACGAGTTATTACCGTATGTCGATATTTGTAATCTGTATCGAACCCGACCCGATCCTCGAGACCTAGCCACCTATATATAGGGGCCAGGAGAGGACGGTGGAGGGCAGATTGAAAGCAAGCCAAGTTGAATACCCAAGTTTACTCTCGATACACACCTATTTCGACTAACTTCACCTTCGAGTTCATCCGACGCCCTATCTCCCCGATCCTAAGTCCTTCATCTAGGACATTTGTTGAGTTAACCCTCGTCACTCACGGTATTACATTATTTAACGCTTTGGCCTCAGCTAGGCTCCATAGAGCGGCTTCTTCTTTTATTTTATCGATGACCATTGCCATAGTGGATGCATTGTTTGAAAACACTCGGGTGTTTCTTTCCTTCCAAATCTCCCTAGAGACTAGCATAGCAATGGATGCCATGGCCTTTCTCGAATGTCTTTGCTTGTGGATTGCCTCGTTTCACCATTCTTTGACGCTTCGCATGGCATGCCAATTTGTTGGATCAACGTTGTGGACAGCTAGCCAAACCTTCACATTAGTCTACACACGAAGAGAGAAGAGGCATTTGAATAATAGGTGGGAAGGAGATTATTGAACTTGATTGCAAAGCTTGCATCTTCCACAATTGGGCCATCCTTTTTTTTGTAGCCTATCCGCCGTCCACACCTTATTTTGAGTGACCAAAACCATGCGAAAGTTTTGCATTTGGGTGGAGCCCAAGGTTTCTAAACTAGATGAGGGATGCAAGAGCTCGTTTGCCCCAACTATTGCAAGGTACGGCTGATGCCAAGCTGACGTGTAGCAGACAGTCCTTGTGCATGGTGAATGACCAGCCCATTGGGAACCCCAAGAGGAAGGTATGATGAGTATAGCAGCTAGTTTTCCCTCAGTTAAGAAACCAAGGTTTAATATCGTTCAGGAGAAAAGCAGACATCGACGACTGAAGGTGATGCAGACTGGCTTAATAACACTCCAACAAGGGCGCCGTTTAACGATACTTGTTGACTCGTCTTTGGCCAGTAGCAACGCGGAACCTACACACAACACAACCAAGTACTTTGCTCCCAACTTGCGATGAGGTTGTCAATCTCACCGGTTTGCTTGAAACAAAGGTTATGAGCGTATCGAGTGGAAAACAGTAGAGTATGCGAGTAAAGTAAACAGTGTGAGTAAAGTAAACAGGTGATAGCAATATGATGGAAATAGGACCGGGGTCCACAGTTCACTAGTGGTGTCTCTCCATAAGATAAATAACACATGCTGGGTAAACAAATTACAGTTGGGCAATTGATAGAATAAAGATAAACGTGATATGTCAAGAAGATCACTATGAGATTTACTGTGGGCATTACAACAAAATACATAGACCGCCATCCAACTGCATCTATGACTAATAATCCACTCCCGGGGATATCAATCCGAACACCCCATGAGTATTAAGTTGCGAACAACAGATAATTGCATTAAGCAAAGTGTGTAATGTAAACAAAGCATATGCCTTTGAGCATATGAATGTTGTTTTCTCCCTAGTAGCAACATCACATCTACAACCTTTGAGCATGAACCCACTATCGAGCATAAATACCCCCTCTTGGAGTCACTAGCAACTACTCGGCCAAGATAGCTACTAACAACGGAGAGCATGCAAGATCATAAACAACATAGAGATAACATAAGATAATATTCAGTACAGCAACTCAATCATAAACACCAATATTCATCGGATCCCAACAAACCAAACATGTAGAATTACATAACGGTGATCTCAATCATGTAGGGCAGCTCATGAGATCTAAACATGAAGCACATGGTGGAGAAGACAACCATCTAGCTACTGCTATGGACCCATAGTCCAAGGTAGACTACTCACTCATCGCTCCGGAGGCAAGCATGGCGATGAAGAAGACCTCCGGTGGCGATTCCCCTCTCCGGCAGGGTGCCGGGAAGAGCGTCTGGACCCTCCCGATCTTCGGGTCGACGGCGGCGGCGGATCGCGATGTGTTTTGGAAAAGTGATCGGGTCCTTAGGTTTTTTTCCGTCGGGGGGTCTTTATAGGCGAAGGGGCGATGTCAGAGGTGGGGCCAGGGGCCCTCACCCCATGGCGACGTGGCCAGGCCCCTGGCCGCGTGAGCCTGGTGTGTGGGGCCCTGGTGGCCCCCCTCCTACTCTCCTTCGGATCTCTGGAAGCTTCCGGGTAAAATAAGACTTCAGGAACTTGTTTCGTCCAATTCCGAGAATATTTCCTGTGTATCACTTCTGAAACACAAAAATAGCAGAAAACAGGGAACTGGCACTGTGGCAACTCGTTAATAGGTTAGTTCCGGAAAATGCATAAAAGTGCCACGAAGTGTAACGAAACAATAGGCAAATGGTGTAAAAACAAGCATGGAGCATCAAAAATTATAGATACGTTGGAGACGTATCAAGCATCCCCAAGCTTAACTCCAGCATTTTTGAGCTGGGATCATAAGAACTTAAAACATGGGCATGAAGATATAATCTTGACAATAAGAACTTAGCAACCATGTTGTAAACATGCAAATGAACACAAACAAAATATCATGAAAATGAAACAATGAAAGTCAAAAGTGTGTTCAAATCATAAGGAAAAACATACAAATGGTTTTTAGCTTGTCCTTCAAAGAGAGCAAAACATAAATGCATAGGACACCTTCAAGTTTAAGAGGGCGACTAGATACAAATAATTTAAGAACAAGTGAAACCAACAATATGAATCAATCAATGAACTTTGGGACAATGCATATCACACTAAGAATGAAAACTATGCTCTCTTATGGTGCATAAAGATAGAAGGTGGTGACTCAACATAAAAGTAGAAGAAAGGCCCTTCGCAGAGGGAAGCAGTGATTGCAAGTTTTATAACCTTCAAAAATTATGGTACTTACCGGCTTTGAGCTCTCATTGCCCCCATCATAAGCATCTTGAATGGTTAAAGTTAATGCGAGAACAATTATGATGCATATGCTTGACAAATCATAAGTTGAAAACCTCGTGCCCCATGAATACGAGTACCCAAACCTCATGCTACTTTACTTAGAGTCCCAAGCAAGGCTCTTGTCATTGTAAGTATATGCATATCATTGAGAACCGCCAATGGGGTACCTCCGTGCCCGATGACATGGAACAAGCCCACACCAAAATGACAGGACAAGCAGACAATGAACACCTCGACATCTCTTTTATTTGCCTTTTGTTTAGCTTTTTATTGTGAGATGCGTCGTCGAATGTTCACCATGGGTATGCTGCAAATTTCCACCATGAATTATGCATGGCTTAGATTGGCGGCCCGGCGTTTCCCTAACACATATACAAACTCCATGATCCCCACAAGATTCCCAATTCATTTCACACCGCGGGCATCCATAAACAAAAGATCACGATATCAACTCAAATAAGAAGTGCAATGTTGAAAGCTTGCCCCATGACAGCATGGCTGGGCTAGAATCCAACTTACAACTTGCAAGCATAACAACTCAACATAAGAGACCACAATGTCAAATTTTTAAGAACAGGAAAAGGTAAAGTGTGCCTTCCGGTTCGTGAGAGCTTTACTGACCGAATTTCGCATAACACTGGTAAGAGTTTAATTTGAAGAGAAAATAAAAGCAAGTCAAATTTACTTGAATTAGCAAATTGCTAGTAGGTATGTATGGTGGACACTTTGGAAAACTTTGGCTTTTAGGAGTTAGATGCACGAGTAGAGCTCATACTCAGTACAAGGCGAGGGCTAGCAAAAGACTGGGAGCGACCAACTAAGAGAGCAATAATGGCCATAATCATGCAAAGTGACAAAGCGACATTAAAAGAAGCATAAGATGGCATCAAAAGTCAAAAACTAAATGATCATGAAGGCTATTGGCGACTTTGTAAGAGTCTAACATGTGTGAGCATGTGACAAGTCAACCCAAATAAAGCATCAAGGAGAAAACCAAAATAATGCTTCCAAACAATTAAAACAACGCATGATTTTTTCAAAGGCTCATTAAGCAATCTCAGTTATTTGAGACAAGTCATGCTACAGCAAAAACCACTAATCATACTATCAAAAAGACATCAAGCATGACATGAAAAAGCCTAAGCCGCAGTCTACACAAGCTCCTTCTTGTACCACTATTTTGCACAAAGCTTTTTCTCTTTTCCAACACCATTTGAAATTTTTATAAACACCTCTTTTGATGAAAACCAATAAAGATCAGAGGAAAACATACACCTTGATGAAAAGATATGACAAGATCTGAACGCAAATCAAGGCGAAAATGAAAACCAAAAGCAGTAGCAGAAAAAAAAGAAAACTCGATTTTTAATAAGAGTGAAAACTAGAGCGTTCTTTGCAAATGAAAACGAGTACTTCTTCAAAAGAAATTTGTTGGGGTCCAACCATTTATTGCAGAAAACAAACTAAACTAAACCAACTAAGAAAACTAAAACAACTGACGCTCCAAGAAAAACACATAGTGCATGAAGCAATAAAAATATAGTGTCTTGAAAGGTGACCTGATTTTTGCCGATGAAGAAGGGGTGCCTCGGGGGCATCCCCAAGCTTTGACGCTTGTACTTCTTGGATATTTATTGGGGTGATGCATGGGCATTCCCAAGCTTGAGCTTTTGTCCATTCTTCAACTCATCTCATCATTCTCCAATCCCTACACTTGAAAACTTCCTTCATACAAAACTAAACACAATTCTATTAGCAACATTAGTGTAAGCATAACATATAATCAACCTCTTTTTGCTTCAGGTTTCAACTCAAAACCATCACATATATAGAAAATACTACTGTAGCAACTTCTCCAAGAGTTCCGTGATCAAAAGAACTCAAAAGAAAACGATAAAGTGGCAAACACAAATATTGGCAGAAATCTGTCAAAACTGAACAGCTGACAAAGGTCGAATTTTTGAGGGATTTTCTGTTGCTCAAATCAAAAAGTGTTCAACTAACAAAAGTTTGGATATAACCTGGGGCATATGCACAAGAAATCGCAGGTCCAAAAGATATACAGAGAATTTATACGAATTTGTACGGTGCAGCACCGAAAACAGTTTCAGGACAGCAACATCCCCAAATCTTTACCTCGCTCGAATTAGAGGCTTCTCTTGGCACAAAAACGAAATAAAAAGGATAAGGAGCGGTCATTACAGTAGTAATGACTTCCAAGACTCAAATAAAAGAAAAATACTGAAAATAAAACATTGGGTTATCTACCAAGAGTGCTTTTCTTTAACGCCTTTGAGCTAGGCGCAGAAAATTGCGAATCAAGTAACATCAAGAGATGAGGTATCACTTACCTCAGTAAGCACTTTGGAAGTTCCCGAAGATGATTCAACCTGCAAGTCACCCTTAGTGGAACTAAGAGTCTTACCAATTTTAAGAATATGTTGAGATTTAAGTGCAGAAACCTTGGGAACATACATAAATTTTTGCTCTTTTCCAACAAACACTTTCTCTTTCTTAAATTTAAGAGAAGAGAAGATTAAGCTAAGAGCTTCCATAGACTCCTCTAGTTTACCGATCCTTAAGTTTTGATTGTCATGAGTAGTGCTAGCCTCTAAAACGGTAATTCTCTTACCAATGTTTTCTACTAATTCACTAACGCGGCTAGCATTTTCTAGGATACTTGGCAAACTTTTCTCTAAAGAGCTGAGCTTTTCTACCACCTCCTCCAAGGTGGTCTAGGTTTTAACAACATGAATAGGTGGTATTCCCACTAAACTTTCAATTATAGTGCATGCTTCTCCAGCGGGATTACCCAGAAAATTACCTCCTGTAAGAGTATCAAGAACATACCTATTCCAGCTAGATATACCAACATAAAAATTCCTAAGGAGGATCGTGGTAGAGTGCTTTTTGGTACACCTATGATGAGCATTGTTAATACGATACCAAGCATCTTTTAAACTTTCTCCCCCTTGTTGCTTAAAACTACGAACTTCTACTTCAGGATTACTCATTTTAACAAAACTAAAAGCAGATAAGTAAAAACAACTACCAAGGATTCTATTTTTTTTGGGTTTTTGATATAAAGCAATGCAGGTAAAATAAATAAAGTAAAGCAAAACAATAACAAAGTAAAGGATGTGTGTGCGAAAAACTCCCCTCGCAGAAGTCTTCCACTCTTCCCCGACAACGGCGCCAGAAAAGAAGCTGCTGATGCCAAGCTGACGTGTAGCAGACAGTCCTTGTGCGTGGTGAATGACCAGCCCGTTGGGAACCCCAAGAGGAAGGTATGATGAGTATAGCAGCTAGTTTTCCCTCAGTTAAGAAACCAAGGTTTAATATCGTTCAGGAGAAAAGCAGACAGCGACGACTGAAGGTGATGCAGACTGGCTTAATAACACTCCAACAAGGGCGCCGTTTAACGATACTTGTTGACTCGTCTTCGGCCAGTAGCAACGCGGAACCTGCACACAACACAACCAAGTACTTTGCTCCCAACTTGCGATGAGGTTGTCAATCTCACCGGTTTGCTTGAAACAAAGGTTATGAGCGTATCGAGTGGAAAATAGTAGAGTATGCGAGTAAAGTAAACAGTGCGAGTAAAGTAAATAGGTAATAGCAATATGATGGAAATAGGACCGGGGTCCACAGTTCACTAGTAGTGTCTCTCCATAAGATAAATAACACATGCTGGGTAAACAAATTACAGTTGGGCAATTGATAGAATAAAGATAAACGTGATATGTCAAGAAGATCACTATAAGATTTACTCTGGGCATTACAACAAAATACATAGACCGCCATCCAACTGCATCTATGACTAATAATCCACTCCCGGGGATATCAATCCGAACACCCCATGAGTATTAAGTTGCGAACAACAGATAATTGCATTAAGCAAAGTGTGTAATGTAAACAAAGCATATGCCTTTGAGCATATGAATGTTGTTTTCTCCCTAGTAGCAACAGCACATCTACAACCTTAGAGGTTTCTGTCACTCCCCCAGGTTAAGCAGAGGCATGAACCCACTATCGAGCATAAATACCCCCTCTTGGAGTCACTAGCAACTACTCGGCCAAGATAGCTACTAACAACGGAGAGCATGCAAGATCATAAACAACATAGAGATAACATAAGATAATATTCAGTACAGCAACTCAATCATAAACACTAATATTCATCGGATCCCAACAAACCAAACATGTAGAATTACATAACGGTGATCTCAATCATGTAGGGCAGCTCATGAGATCTAAACATGAAGCACATGGTGGAGAAGACAACCATCTAGCTACTGCTATGGACCCACAGTCCAAGGTAGACTACTCACTCATCGCTCCGGAGGCAAGCATGGCGATGAAGAAGACCTCCGGTGGCGATTCCCCTCTCCGGCAGGGTGCCGGGAAGAGCTTCTGGACCCTCCCGATCTTCGGGTCGACGGCGGCGGCGGATCGCGATGTGTTCTGGAAAAGTGATCGGGTCCTTAGGTTTTTTCTGTCGGGGGGTCTTTATAGGCGAAGGGGCGATGTCAGAGGTGGGGCCAGGGGCCCTCACCCCATGGCGGCGCGGCCAGGCCCCTGGCCGCGCGAGCCTGGTGTGTGGGGCCCTGGTGGCCCCCCTCCTACTCTCCTTCGGATCTCTGGAAGCTTCCGGGTAAAATAAGACTTCAGGAACTTGTTTCGTCCAATTCCGAGAATATTTCCTGTGTATCACTTCTGAAACACAAAAACAGCAGAAAACAGGGAACTGGCACTGTGGCAACTCGTTAATAGGTTAGTTCTGGAAAATGCATAAAAGTGCCACGAAGTGTAACGAAACAGTAGGCAAATGGTGTAAAAACAAGCATGGAGCATCAAAAATTATAGATACGTTGGAGACGTATCAGGTATATACCGACTTTGAGGAGTAGGAACTATAACTTGTAAACTTTCCAAGAGATCAAGTCCGGCAAATTGATGTTCAAATGGACTTCTTGAAGCCTCTCCCATAGGTTTGTGAATAGCAAGATGTGATCAACCGATAGGCCATCTTGGGTATTTACTTGAGAGATCCAAAATTCTTCCTCCAAAGCTTTGCCGGTGGTGCAATTCTTTCGCTTCGATCCTTCATAGATGAGCGGTGCAATGTCCTTGGGTCTCATCCCATCTAGCCAAGGCGCCTCCCAAAATCTTTCTTTCTTCTCATTACCAATGACACCTGATGTCTATGAACACTTCTATTCTTGTAGACAGTGTTGGGCCTCCAAGTGCAGATGTTTGTAGAACAGCAGCAAGTTTCCCTTAAGTGGATCACCCAAGGTTTATCAAACTCAAGGAGGAAAAGGTCAAAGCTATCCCTCTCAAGCAACCCTGTAATTAAGATACAAGAAGTCTCTTGTGTCCCCAACACACCCAATACACTTGTCAGATGTATAGGTGCACTAGTTCGGCGAAGAGATAGTGAAATACAAGTAATATGGATGATTATAAGTAGTAAATGCAATCTGAAATAAATATCGTTGCGAGCAAACATGTAACAGAACTGAATGTAAATGGTGTTTCAATGCTTAGAAACAAGGCCTAGGGATCATACTTTCACTAGTGGCCACTCTCAACAAAGATAACATAATTGAACACATAAATATCTATCTTCACTATGCTACTCTAAACTATTCTCCGATGGATAACGAACACTAATCATGTGTAGGGCTATGAAGCACTCCTCAAAGTTCACATTTCCCCAAACTAGATTGCCCCACACTATCACCTTGAGCGCACTAGATGGTTCCAACAAACACCAATAATTCATAGAGACACTAGCCAAAGAGACACACATAATGCGCACACTGTCACCTTCACATCATGGTACAAGGTGTCTCCGGAGATTACAATAATATAGCACTAGAGTAGCATAATATATGAAGAACAACATCTACCAATTCAACTAGATACAAAGCTCATGATCACATATAGATCACATCATGAGAGAGAGATGAACCACATAGCTACTGGTAGAGCCCTCAGCCCCGGGGGAGAACTACTCCCTCCTCATCATAGGAGACAACAACGTTGATGGAGATGGTGGTGGAGTCGATGGAGTCGATGGAGATGGCTCCGGGGGCAATTCCTCGTCCCGGTAGGGTGCCGGAATAGAGACTTCTGTCCCCCAAAATTGGTCTTCGACAGCGGCGGTGCTGCGGAACTTTTCTGGGAGAAACACTAACTGATTTAGGGTTTTTGCTTCTGATACGTCTCAAACGTATCTATAATTTTTGATGCTCCATGCTTGTTTTACGCCAATTCCTTTGTGTTTTGTTTACACTTCGTGGCGTTTTTATGCATTTTCTGGAACTAACCTATTGACGAGATGCCACAGTGCCAGTTCCCTATTTTCTGCTGTTTTTGTGTTTCAAAAATGTTACACAGGAAATATTCTTGGAATTGGACGAAACGAAGACCGAAGTTCCTATTTTCCCCTGCCACGAGACGGAGTCCAAAGAAGAGTCGGAGGGGGGCCAGGGGGCAACCACACCACCTGGTGGCGCGGGTGACCCCTAGGGCGTGCCACCCTATGGTGTGGGGGCCCTGGCCACCCTCTGACATCGCCCCTTCGCCTATAAAGAGCCTCCGATGCGAAAACCCTAAATCAGTCGGTGTTTTTCCCTGTAAAGTTCCACAGCACCGCTGCCATCGAAGACCAATTTCGGGGGACAGAAGTCTCTGTTCTGGCACCCTGCGGGGACAGAGAAGTGCCCCCAGAGCCATCTCCATCGACTCCATCGCCTCCACCGCTGTCTCCATTGACTTCACCGCCATCTCCATTGACATTGCTGTCTCCCATGATGAGGAGGGAGTAGTTCTCCCCTGGGGCTGAGGGCTCTACCGGTAGCTATGTGGTTCATCTCTCTCTCCCATGATGTGATCTATATGTGATCATGAGCTTTGTATCTAGTTGAATTGGTAGACGCTATTCTTCATATATTATGCTACTCCAGTGCTTTATTATTGTAATCTCTGGAGACACCTTGTACCATGATGTGAAGGTGACAGTATGCGCATTATGTGTGTCTTTTTGGCTAGTGTCTCTACGAATTATTGGTGTTTGTTGGAATCATCTAGTGCACTCAAGGTGATAGTGTGAGACAATCTAGTTTAGGGAAATGCGAACTTTGAGGAGTGCTTCGTAGCCCTACACATGATTAGTGTTCGTTATTCATCAGAGAATAGTTTAGAATAGCATAGTGAAGATATATATTTATGTGTTCAATTATGTTATCTTTGTTGAGAGTGTCCACTAGTGAAAGTATGATCCCTAGGCTTTGTTTCTAAGCATTGAAACACCGTTTACATTCAGTTTTGTTACATGTTTGCTCACAGCGATATTTATTTCAGATTTCATTTACTACTTATAATCATCCATATTACTTGTATTTCACTATCTCTTCGCCGAACTAGTGCACCTATACATCTGACAAGTGTATTGGGTGTGTTGGGGACACAAGAGACTTCTTGTATCGTAATTGCAGGGTTGTTTGAGAAGGATGGCTTTGCCCTCTTCCTCCCTGAGTTCGATAAACCTTGGGTGATCCACTTAAGGGAAACTTGCTGCTGTTCTACAAACCTGAAAGTACAAGGATGTCGCCTAGAGGGGGGAGGGTGAATAGGCGATTTAAAACTTTTACGAGTGGCTTGACAAATGCGGAATAAAACTAACGTTTAAATTGCCAAGTATACAAAACCTAAATAAACTAGGTTCACCTATGTGCACCAACAACTTATGCTAAACAAGATAAGCAACTATGTGATAGCAAGATATATATAACTTCAAGCACGAAGGCTATCACAAAGTAAATTGCATAAGTAAAGGAGCTCGGGTATAGAAATAACCGAGGGACGCGGAGACAACGATGTATCCCGAAGTTCACACCCTTGCGAGTGCTAATCTCCGTTGGAGCGGTGTGGAGGCACAAGGCTCCCCAAACGCCACGGAGGCTCACCGTAATCTCCTCGAGCCCTCCCACCAAGATGGAAGACCCGACCACTATGGGACACTTGAGGGCGGTCACCGAACCCGTACAAGCTTGGGGCAATCTCCACAACTCAATTGGAGGCTCCCAAGAATCGCCACTGAGGCACCACAAAGCTTGGGAAGATCTCCACAACTTAATTGGAGGTCCCCAAGGAATTGCCACGGAGGCACCACAAAGCTTGGGAAGATCTCCACAACTTAATTGGAGGTCCCCAAGTAACCACTAAGCCACTAAGCCGTCTAGGGTTCCAAGAACCCAAGAGTAAAAAGCTCAACGAACTTTCACTACCGAATCTCCGAGGAGAACTCAAACCGATGCACCAAATGCAATGGCAAGAACACACGAAGTGCTCAAATCCTTCTCTCCCAAATCCTACCAAAGCAACAAATGCTATGGAGGGATATGAGAGAAAGAACAAGGGAGGAAATCCACAAAGAACTCCAAGATCTAGATCCAATAGGTTCCCCTCACAAAGAAGAGAAAGTGATTGGTGGAAATGTAGATCTAGATCTCCTCTCTCTTTTTCCTCAAAAAGATGCAAGAATCATAGGAGGGATTGGGAGGAAGGGCAAGCTCTTCAAGGTCAACAATGGAGGAGAGAGAAATGGAAGAGCCAACCTCCAAATGAGGAAGAAGGGGCTTTATATAGCCCCCGCACAAAATCTGACCGTTACAGGATTTTTAACCCGGAAATTCCGGCCTCGGGGGCGGAATTTCTGGCCCCCCTTATAAAATTTCCGCCCCCCCTACTGCAGGGTGCACCACAGCTCGAGGAAAAGGACTTAGCGAAATTTCGCAGGGGCGGAAATTATGGAATTTCCACCCCCCGGAAATTCCGGCCTCGGGGGCGGAATTTCCGGCCCGGGAGAAAACATCAACACGAAAACGGCTGTAACTTTTGCATCCGGACTCCGTTTTCGATGATCTTGGGCTCGTTGGAATCACCACAACAAGCTCTACAACTATATTCATAGAAACATCATAGTCCAACAAAGGAGGATGAAGCCAAATGATAAAAGGTTTGACTTAGCTATAAAGAAGAACCGGTAAAACCTCCAAACACCAAAAACGCAATAAGAGTTCCATACGAAATCCGTTTTTGATGACCTAGAGCTTGTCATGGAAATAACCACAAGCTCTAGAACCTCACATGGATAAAAGCCAAATAAGAACCAAGAAAGATAATGCCAAGTATGCAAAGGTTTGAGCTCTCTCCGAACGATACAATTAAGTTACTCACTCGAGAGCCCCTCTTGATAGTACGGCTACCAATCCTATAATCCGGTCTCCAAACTAACACACGAGACCGGTAGAAGAGAAAACCTATCAAGAACAAACCTTTGCCTTGCAATCCACTTGAGCTAGATGATGACGGTCTTGACACCCTCAAGTTGGACTACCTTTCTTGATTGCGCTTGCTCGGCCTATCTTGAACTTGCGCTTCGACTTGATCAACATTGCACTTCATCTTCTTCCTTCTTAAGAATGATGTCTTGAGAATGCACATGAGAGTTCACTCCATCATCTTATTCCTCAAGACACACTCTATAGGCTCAACTCCCTTAGACCAATCTTCGGATCACTTCTTGAATAACACCTTGGTCATTGAATAATCTTCTTTATCTTCATCTTCTTACACCCTTGAAACCAACATATGGCTCAAGCATTGTCTACGGACAAGTCCTATAAATATAACTCAATGCAAACATTAGTCCATAGGGATTGTCATTAATTACCAAAACCACACATGGGGGCACATGCTCTTTCAAAACCTCTGCACTTGGAGGCCCAACACTGTCTGCAAAGATAGAAGCGTGCATAGACACCAGCGTCGGAGGCTTTATATAGGCGGAGGGGCGATGTCAGAGGGTGGTCAGGGGCCCACACCCTAGGGTGGCACGGCTAGGGGTGCACCCGCGCCACCACCAGGTGTGGTTGCCTCCTGGCCCCTCTCCGTCTCTTCTTTGGACTCCGTCTCGTGTTGGGGGAAAATAGGAACTTTGGGCTTCGTTTCGTCCAATTCCGAGAATATTTTCTGTGTAACTTTTCTGAAACACAAAAACAGCAAAAAACAAGGAACTGGCACTGTGACATCTCGTTAATAGGTTAGTTCCGGAAAATGCATAAAAATGCCATGAAGTGTAAACAAAACACAAAGCATTTGGTGTAAAACAAGCATGGAGCATCAAAAATTATAGATACGTTTGAGACGTATCAATACCTTTGTCCTACAATATTATCCTAGAAGTATTGCCTCACGCTTTACGGGAGGAGATGAGGAAAGTGTGGACCCTCCCGCCTGAGGAAGCGTTCATGATGGCGGGAATAGAATGGCTTCTTCACCTTTTGAGTGATGCACCTGTGGATACTAGACCAAAGATCATTTTCCTCCTTTGGCGAGTCTGGCACCACCGGAATAACGTCGTCCACGGCGATGGAAAGGATTCTATTGCAGCGTCGGCTCAGTTCATAGCAAACTACTGCACTCATTTTAGCTTGCATCCAAACCGCATGTTCCAGGACATTCTGTGACTGAGGGCTCTTACTGAACAGCACCAGAGGAGGGACATGTTAAGGCGAACGTGGATGCTGGATGGGATGAAGCGACAAAGATAGCTGGCATTGGTATTATTATCCGGGAACACTTGGGGCAACCGGTGCTTTCTGAGTGGCGGTTTGTTCCTAACTGTGTTAGTGCAGAAGAAGCTGAGATGATGGCTTGCTTGGGAGGTATCAAACACATAGTTGATATTCAAAGAGGCCCAGCGATTGTAGAATCCGATTGCCTGCGTGTGATATAGATGATTTTGACCAATGAGCAAGGACGAATGAGTAGTTGGGCCTTAGTTAATGAAGCCAAGGACCTGTTGAGGATTTATCAGGACATAACTATCAAAAAGGTGGACCGCTTGCATAACGGGGTTGCTCATGTGTTAGCTCAATTAGGTAAATTTGGGTTAAGTGGTGTGTTGCGTGGCTCAACTCCTGAGTGTGTTCGGGATCTGATGTCAAATGATGTAATGGAACATTATTGAGAGCAGCAAGTTTTAGACGCACTCTTTTCCTTACCAGGGTACCTAAGGGGACTAGAAGGTTTTTAATGAGGCGGCTTGTTAGCTTATTTATGGAATTGTTTGTTAAAAAAATGCATACATACATGGGATGTATAAATTATGTAACGGAGCAGCGACTCCATGGTGTGAAGCCAAGAAGCTCATCTCCAAAACATGGCCATCATCTTGAACCCAAATGATCGAGCAATGGAGCAGCGACTCCATGGTGTGAGCCAAGAAGCTGACCATCTCCAAAACTGGGCCATTATCTTGAACCCAAATAAGAACCTGTTACACCATCAGATCTAAGGAGCAGGGTCCCTCCGCTTCCTTTTTTGTCAGTCATCATGGCCATTACTAGAGTAAAATACACCTACAGTCACTGAACTTGTCTCATATTCTCGGAAATAAAAAGTGTTTAGATATATCATGTCAGAGACAGGTATTAGTGGTCAGAGAGAGTAGAAAAATATAAGTTACGATCACTAAATGCACTTTCGTTGGTCAGTAGGGTCACCACAACCATATGCCTACTTTTGGCGCTGACATGGCATACATTTGACTCGATTGACTGGACCCCTATGAGAGCACCCACCCGAGAAAGGGGTTATTTGCAAAATTAGCAGACGATTGTGGGTTGTGGCCCCATACAGATAGGAAAACGCTTGAAATCGGTTGCCTGATGGACGACCGAAAATCAGTTGTTGTCTTTCACGCGTCGCATGATGCGGTTTTGCTGTCTTCCACTAGGAGTAAGACCCACACACGTCTTCCATCTCCTCTCATTCCTTATCCTAATCTCATCCCCTTCGCATTCTTTCAGCGCCGCTAGGAGCCCGGACAGCCGAAGGTCTCCGCCGTGGTCCATCCACATGGCACGCCGCCCAGGATCACCGTCCTCAGCCGTCGTGCCGCTCGAGATATAGCCAAGGACAGCGTTCACGGCTCCACGCCGCTCTGTCGCCCGCTGCTGACCGCGGTTTCGTCGGCCGTTGATGACCGACAAAGTGCACGCGCGCGATGCTACCGCCGTAGGGAAGTCGCCGTCCGCACCGCCGACGTACCCGTCGTGGCTTTTGGTCTACGCGGCACATGCACCATCTACACCATGCTCTGGGAACATGCCAGGCCGCCGCTATCTGAGCCAACCAGCGGCGACTGAGTCAAGGCAGGGCAAGGATGGTCCCGAGCCCTAGGGCTAGGCAGAAAAACCGATAACCGAAGACCGAAACCGAAAAGACCGAGACCGAAACCGAACAGACCGAGACCGAAAAGACCGCTTAAAATTTTGGGTACGAAATTTTTTAGACCGAAATCATACTGCTAATTCGGGCATTAGCTACAAATAGACCGAAAAACCAAACAAACCGATATTACCAGCGTGCAGCCCAGTCCGTCATTCCCCACTCCCCACTCGCCCACACCTAGGCCCACCGCAAGTCATTAGCTTTCTCGAGAAGTTGACGGGCGATACTCCTAGTCCCGATGCGCCCTGCGCCGCTTTGGCTAATCAAGCCATATAATCCCCATCTTGCAATATGGCGAAAGCGCCTCGCCCAACATCTTCGGCGAGCCCTCGATGAGGGAGTCGCACCAATGAGGACCCAACGGGGATACAGGCGCGTTCGACTCAAGCGACCAGTGGGGATTTGTTGGAATTCCTATATGAATATTATTGTAAAATACCACTTTTTGTTGGATTTGTTTGTGTATTATTATTTATTAATACACCAGTACACCAGTATTTTGTCTTCTATTATAATAGTTTTTATATTTTGTTGAAATAGTTGTCGATTTTTGTTCTCAATAAATCTGTAGCAAACTAAAATATTGTCAACAACTTTTTCCATTACTATGAGCATATGGTTTTTGATGTAATTGTTTGCGTCTTTTGTTAAAATAGTTACTCTATCGGTTCCTTAATATAAGGTGCATAGTTTTCTTACACGAATATTAACGCACAGGCTAAAAGGGAAAATTCCGATACTTGTATACACTAATACAGGTAGGTGATCAATGTGAGAATAGAGAAAACTAGGAAAATCTCAGTATCTTATCTCTCCTAATCATATTGACTTCTAAATTGTATTAAAAAAAATCCCACAATCCCATTATACACCTTATATTCTGGAATTTTTCACAAAAAACTATACACCTTATATCAAGGAACGGAGCGAGTATTATTTTTTGTTGTCAATCTATTTGTAACAAAATAAAATGTTTTTATCTACTTTTTCATTGATACAAACAAATGGTTTTTGTTGTAATGGTATTTGTTAAAAATGTTGGTAAATTTTGTTGCAAATCAATTGGCAACAAAAAAAATTTGTTGTTTAACCATTTTATTGTAGAATTACTTTAAAAAAATTGGTGCGATGATTTTGTTGTAATATTATATATTTATTTCTGCACACAGGGTAATATTTTTGTTGAAATACTCAGTATAACTTAAATATACCCTGGGGTGGCAGTTTTGTTGTAAATATCGAGAAGGCAGGGACCAAAGTGAAATATCTTTTCGGTTTTGGTGGTGTGGTATTAGGAGTGCGGGTTAATTCTCCAAAAATATGGGGGAGTAAAATGCAAACGTTTCAATACAACTGGTTCGGAACGTCAGATATTGATGGAATGGTTCGGACAATGATTGATTTTTGCACGCCGATTGAGCAACCGACGCCTAGCCTTCCCCATACAGATACACATGACTATTCAGATCAGTCAAGAGGGAGAGATGCGTGGGGTGGAGCCATCGGTGTGGAGGTAGCAGAGTTGATCATCAGCGATCGATCTCTGCTGTAGGAACCTCCAAAATCACATCCACTGCTCTTCATGAAAGAAAGCCTGGATATTCTCCTCCTTTCCATCTCGTGCCAAATTTATTCATAAGAAATTGAACTTTGGCACTGCCTGGAAATAGGAGACAAAGGTTTGATAGTCCCAGCCTAAAAACCTGGGATCCAAGTGTCCTTGGTGATGCTTATTCGCTCACCGTTGCTAACACCCCATCTCATACCATGAAGAAGCAATTCACGACCGGCCAAGACTGATCTCTAGGTGGAAAAGGAGAACCTTGGTTTCACCGCTTGCAGGAAACCCGTAGGGCCTGGGGTAGTCCTCTAGGCAAGCGAAAACGCGAAGGAAACCCTAGGCTCCGCGTCGCTCCCGCGGGCGACCGGGGCCTCCTGGCGGCGCCTCCCTGAAGTCCCTCCCCCTCCCTCTCCTTCTCGCTGCCGCCTGTGAGCATCGCCAGGCGAAGCCCGGGGGCACCCGTGGTGGCGGGGCTTCCTTTCCCCCTTGCGCAGCGGTGGCGGTTGATGCGGGCAGATAACCACCCAGTTGGGAACCCTAAGAGGAAGGTATGATGAGCACAGTAGCAAGTCTTTCCTCAGTAAGAAACTGAGGTTTATCGAACCAGTAGGAAAAAGCTAAACTTCAGAAGATGATGCCTGCTAGCTTCGCAATAGCTCCGGACAATTTATAGGGCGCCTCATCCAGTGCTTTGCTTTGCACCAGCAGCAACGTGAAACCTGCACACAACACAAACAAATACTTTGCTCCCAACTTACGATGAGGTTGTCAATCTCACCGGTTTGCTGTAAACAAAGGAATGAGTGTATCGAGTGGAAAGCAATAGTAGTATACGAGAAAGTAAACAGTGCGAGTAAAAGTAAATGGTAATAGCAATATAAAGGAAATTGGACCGGGGTCCACAGTTCACTAGTGGTGTCTCTCCATAAGATAAATAACGACATGCTGGGTAAACAAATTACAGTTGGGCAATTGATAGAATAAAGATAACGTGCATATGTCAAGAGGATCACTATGAGATTTACTCTGGGCATTACAACAAGATACATAGACCGCCATCCAACTGCATCTATGACTAATAATCCACTCACGGGGAATCATCCGAGGACCCCTTGAGTATTGATGACCCACAAGTATAGGGGGTGTATCGTAGTACTTTCGATAAATAAGAGTGTCGAACCCAACGAGGAGCAGAAGGTGTTGATGAGCAGTTTTGATCAAGGAATCAGTGTAAATACTAGCAAACAGGTTTTCAGGAGTATTTGGTAATACGAGTAAATAAAGTGCGAGTAAATAAAAGACAGTAGTAACAATTGCAGCAAGTGGCCCAATCCTTTATTCAGCAAAGGACAAGCCGGTTGTGTTCTTATAATAACCAAACGTTCTCGAGGACACACGGGAGGTTTCTGTCAAGAGCTTTCGCTTCATAGAGCCAATAGTATTTATTGGTTTGGTAAGTGTTATGGGGGTGAACCTGTGCTAGCGCACTACCCTTACTAGGATAAATACACACTTGTGATTATACCCCTTGCAAGCATCCGCAAATACAAGAAAGTAATTAAGATAAATCTAACCACAGCCTTAAAATCTAGGATCCTACGCTCCCTGGTGCAATGGTTTCCCAACGGAGGTTTAGGTTTCTGTCACTCCAGCAACCCCACAATCGGTGACCAAATACACAATGCATCTCACTAGGCCCATAAATGGTGAAGTATCATGTAGTCGACGTTCACATGACACCACTAATGAAATAGCACCACAACAATATCAAACCATTAAATATTTCTCAACAATAATTCACTACTAACATCTTGACTTCTCCCATGTCCTCAAGAACTAAACGAACTACTCACAAGACATCATATGGATCATGATCAGAGGTGAAATAATGGTAAATAACAATCTGAACATAAACCTTAACTCAACGGTTTCACTCAACAGCATCAACTACAAGAGTAATCAACACCGGGAAAGTTTCCCCTATGAATATAACAAGATCCAACTCAAGATGTTACAGCGGGATGGCGTGGTGATGGTGGAGATGAAGGTGCTGGTGATGGAGATGATGATGATGATGATCCTGATGAAGTCCAGTGCGATGGTGATGACGATGGCGACGATCTCCCCTCTCCGGGAAGGAATTTCCCCGGCAGATTTCTCTCTGCCGGAGAGCTTTTTCTCTCTGGTGTTCTCCGCCCCGTAGAGGCGGCTGTGTCTAACTCTGAACCCCCCCTCACTTAGGTTTTCGGGGACGATGATGTACGCGAAGGGGCGAGACCAGCAGTGGGCCAGGGCCCCCTCACACAGGGCTGGCGCGGCCAGGGGGCTGGCCGCGCCGCCCTAGCGTGTGGGCCACCCCTGGCCCCTCTCGACTCCTCCTTCTGGCTCCGTGAGTCTTCTGGGAAATTATAATTTCTGGGTATTTTTCTGGAATTTTCCTGATCTTCAAAATATGGTCTCTTGATGGTCCTTTTTCCAGCAGAATCCTGACTCCGGCAGCAACTCCTCCGATGATCATCAAACATGTGAAAACAAAGGAAATAACATAAGTATCATATCTAAATATGAAATATATCAATGAATAACAGTAAATTATGATACAAAATAGTGATGCAAATTGGACGTATCAACCCCCCCAAGCTTAGACCTCGCTTGTCCCCAAGCGAAAACTAAACTCGGTAAACATGACCACAGGTTTATGGAGTGAAGTGTCGATAATCAAAATACGAACAAGAAGCATCACATTCACTAAGGCACAAATTATAATAGACAGCAACTTCCCTTTATAAGATGTAAGCTTGCAATAGGTAAAAGGGAATCACATGTAAAGATGCACGAGGTAAATTATAATTGGCAATGGCAAACCTTAGTTCTTGGTCAAATATTGGAGAACAAGCTATTCTCTCTTTTTAAACGGAGTCTTTTAAAATAGAGCTAATATAGCAAAGACTATATGCTCAACAAAGTAAACTTTTGCATTCATAGAAAGCTTTCAAAGATGTATTCCTTCAGATAAAAGCATTATACAAAACAAGGAAGATAATAAACATGATTAAACGGATCAACATATGGATGAGTGAAACATAACAACTCAAATGCTTGCTTGAGACAGAGGGAAATAGGTTGACTCAACATAAAAGTAAACGATAGGCCCTTCGCAGAGGGAAGCAGGGATTAAACATGTGCTAGAGCTTTTCATTTGTAAAACAGAGGTAAAAATTGTTTTGAGAGGTGGTTGCTTTTGTCAACGACTAGCAACGGAGTTCTTGATATCTTCCATACTAAACAAGTGAGAGCGGTTCCGAGATGTTTAATTAGTTGGCACTTTGGTGCTCTTTTATAGCCTTGCACTCCTCCCCACCTTTTTCCTTTCTCAAACCATGGCTAACCGATTCCATCGGGTGCCGACCAACTTTCACAATCCATTGGAGGAGTGCCCTTTTTTCTTTCTTTTAGAATTAAGATTATAATGGTCTGACCAGCTCCCTTGCCAAATTAATGACGAGCAGATGAAGCTGCCTAGTCGAGGGGTACTTAATTTAGTATGGAAGATAACAAACCCATCCACTACGTCCTCATGAGCTAAAAACAGTGGCACAAAATGAGAAGTGTTTGAAAGTTTTTGAAAGGTAGCACATGAAAATTTACTTGGAATGGCTTAAAATACCATGCATAGGAATTTATAGTGGACTCTTTGGAAGTGACTTGGCTTTGGGATTTGGATGCACGAGAAGTATTTCCTCTCAGTACAGGTTTTTGGCTAGCAAGGTTAGGTAGCAAGCATAAGAGTTGCATGGAACAAACAAACATACATATAATAAGAACAATCATGCAAACTCCCTTGAAAGTACAACGATTTTAACTTTAAGAATAACAATGCTTATAAGCCAAACATAAGGAAAACTGAAGCGATGTAATCACAAGCACTTCTTTATTCTTTTCTACTCAAACCTCAAGGTAAAGTTGCTACTGACCAAGCTAGGTTTGCCAAAACCAACTAAATCTACTCATGCTCCCAATGTGATACCAATACCAATCGACAAGACTAGTCACATAAGAGAGATTGCAGACTAACATAAAGTGTGCGAAAAGTAAACGATAAAACTTCTCATTAATATTTCATTACCGCAACTCACACCAAAGGATACAAAGATAACTAACTAAGGAGGATACTTCCAACTGCAAACTATTCTATATGATAACTTCTCTATTCATGATAAGACTCTACTTGAAAAGTAAATGAACAAAAGGTAATGATGTGATACCGCGGCACTCCCCCAAGCTTGGAACAAGCCAAGGGGATGCCTATGACGATGACGAATTACTCCTTTGGCGGTGGTGGCGCAATCATGATTGGGGTGAGAAAATTCTCTAGCATCCTGCGAAGCCTATTGTTCTCCTCTCGAAGTATCTCCACCTCCATCCTAAGAGCTCGATATTTATCGCACAACTCATTGGTGACCCGAAGGACTTCCACTGATGCAGGGTAGGAGCTGAGGTCAAGAACTGGTGGTATTGGTCCCTGCAAGTTATGAGAAAAAACGCGTCCAGTGTTAATCGATCCTACAAAAGTAGGTTCTCTTGTCCTTGATCCAGCGGTAATCTGTCCCTCCTTCAGCTTTGGATTTTGGTGATCACCCTCCGAAGGTGTCTTCTCCTTGTCCCCGCTTGAAGAGGCCATGACTCCCCCAAGCTTAAGATCAACTCCTGACAGAAACAGCTCGAAACAAAACACGACGAGAAAACGATATACAGACCTCGGGGACTCCGGGGGGTTAAATAGGCGAAAATTATACATCGAAACGAAGTCACAGGAGGAAACCGGGACGGAAAAGAGTTCCGAGGTGTTCTCACACAGGGGTGGCGCGGCCAGGGGTGGGCCCACGCCACCCGTGTGTGAGATGCACACGGACTTCTTTTTCTCCCCGTTTTCGTCTCGTGATTTTTCATATTTATTAAAAACAGCAAAAATATTAAAAGAAGAACTTTTCGCGAAACTTTTCTGTCTAGAACTGTTACCTATTCGAAAGCGAATTCTGCAGGTTCTTGCAGTTTGTCTTGGATGTAATCTTCCAGAGAAAATGTTTCAATAACATCAACATCTTCATTATAAGAATCTCCAGAAATATAATGTTTGAGTCTTTGCCCATTCACCACTTGTGTAGAATCATCTTTCAATGAAGCAATCTTAATAGCACCTGAGCGGTACACTTCCACAATAACATATGGTCCTTCCCATTTAGAAAGTAATTTACCTGCAAAAAATCTGAGACGAGACCTATACAAAAGAACTTTCTCACCAACATGAAACTCTCTCTTAAGAATTCTCTTATCATGCCATTGCTTGACTTTCTCTTTGAAAAGTCTGGCATTCTCATACGCTTCGTTTCTCCACTCATCTAGAGAACTCAAATCTAACAACCTTTTCTTACCGGCTAGTTTAAAATCTCTATTAAGCTCTCTCACTGCCCAAAAAGCTTTGTGTTCTAATTCTAAGGGCAAGTGACACGCTTTTCCATAAACCATCTTATAAGGAGACATACCCATGGGATTCTTATAAGCAGTTCTATAAGCCCATAAAGCGTCATTTAACTTACTAGCCCAGTTTTTCCTAGACCTACTAACAGTCTTCTGCAAGATAGACTTGATCTCTCTATTTGAAAGCTCTACCTGCCCACTAGTTTGGGGATGATAAGCAGAAGCAATTCTATGATTGACATCATACTTAGCAAGAGTTTTTCTAAAACTACCGTGAATAAAATGAGAACCTCCGTCAGTCATAAGATATCTAGGCACTCCGAACCTAGGAAAAATAACATCCTTAAGCATTTTTAATGAAGTCTCACCATCGGCACTCTTTGTAGGTATGGCTTCTACCCATTTAGTAACATAATCTACAGCAACAAGTATATGGGTATAGCCTTTTGAAGGAGGAAAAGGACCCATAAAGTCAAATCCCCAACAATCAAACGGTTCAATAACAAGAGTGTAATTCATAGGCATTTCATTGCGTCTAGAAATATTTCCAACTCTTTGACATTCATCACAAGATAAAACGTACCTTCTGGCATCCTTAAAGAGGGTTGGCCAATAAAAACCTGATTGTAGAACTTTCTGTGCAGTTCTATCTCCAGCATGATGCCCTCCATAAGCACTGCTATGGCATTTTCTTAATATCTCTTGTTGCTCGTATTCCGGTACGCATCTTCTCATAATACCATCAACTCCTTCTTTATATAAATGTGGGTCATCCCAAAAATAATGCCTCAAATCATAGAAGAATTTCCTTCTTTGCTGAGCTGTAAAGGTTGGAGGCAAATACTTGGAAACAATAAAGTTAGCATAATCAGCGTACCAAGGAAGGTCTCGTGAAGTTGCATTAATTGCAGCCAACTGTTCATTTGGAAAACTGTCATTAACAGGAATAGGATCAAAAGAAATATTTTCCAATCTAGACAAGTTGTCAGCCACAGGATTTTCAGCACCTTTCCTATCTACGATATGCAAATCAAACTCTTGTAAAAGTAACACCCATCTAATAAGCCTAGGCTTAGCATCCTTCTTAGTCATAAGATATCTAATAGCAGCGTGATCAGTATGAATAGTAACTTTAGAATCAACAATATAAGATCTAAACTTATCACATGCAAAAACAACAGCAAGAAACTCTTTCTCAGTAGTAGCATAATTCTTCTGAGCAGCATCAAGAGTCTTACTAGCATAATGAATAACATTCAACTTATTATCTACGCGCTGTCCAAGAACAGCACCAACAGCAAAATCACTAGCATCGCACATAATTTCAAAAGGTAAATTCCAATCAGGTGGTTGCACAATAGGAGCAGTAGTTAAAGTCTTCTTAAGAGTTTCAAAAGCTTCCTTACAATCATCATCAAAGACAAATGGTACATCTTTTTGAAGAAGATTGGTAAGAGGCTTTGAAATCTTAGAGAAATCTTTAATAAACCTCCTATAGAAACCAGCATGACCAAGAACACTACGAATACCTTTAACATCTCTTGGACATGGCATTTTCTCAATTGCCTCCACTTTTGCTCTGTCAACTTCAATACCTCTTTCAGAGATTTTATGTCGAAGGACAATTCCTTCATTCACCATAAAGTGGCATTTCTCCCAATTAAGAACAAGGTTAGTTTCTTCGCACCTCTGCAAAACTTTATCAAGGTTGTGCAAACAATTATCAAAAGAAGTTCCATAGACGGAGAAATCGTCCATGAAGACCTCCACAATTTCTTCACAAAAACCATGAAAAATAGCAGACATACATCTTTGAAAAGTAGCAGGAGCATTGCATAAACCAAACGGCATACGTCTATAAGCATAAGTTCCATAAGGACAAGTAAAAGTGGTTTTCTCTTGATCATCCTTCTTAACAGCAATTTGAGAAAAACCAGAATAACCATCAAGGAAACAAAAATGAGTCTTCTTAGACAACCTTTCTAGCATTTGATCTATAAACGGTAAAGGGTAATGATCTTTCTTAGTAACTTTGTTTACCTTCCTATAATCAATGCACATTCTATAACCAACAACTACCCTTTGAGGAATAAGCTCGTTATTCTCATTAGGTACAACAGTCATACCTCCCTTCTTAGGAACACAATGAACAGGACTAACCCATCTACTATCAGCAATAGGATAAATAATGCCAGCATCAAGGAGTTTTAATACCTCATTTCTTACCACATCCTTCATCTTGGGAATTAGGCGGCGCTGATGCTCCACAACTGGCTTCGCATCTTTCTCCATATTAATGGCGTGCTGACATAAAGTAGGAGAAATCCCTTTTAAATCATCAAGAGTATATCCCATAGCTCCTCGGCGTTTCTTCAATATCTCCAATAATCTTTCTTCTTCCTTTCCTGAAAGTTTAGAACTAATAATAACAGGATATATTTTCTTATCATCAATATAAGCATATTTGAGGTCATCAGGCAAAGGTTTTAATTCAAACACAGGATCTTCTCTAGGCGGCAAAGTGGTACCAAGATCCTCCACAGGTAGATTATGCTTGAGTAGTGGTGGTTGACGAAGGAGAATATCGTCAATCTCTTCTCTTTCCTTGCTAAAAACATCACTTTCGTGATCTTCCATGAATTGCTGCAAGGCATTATTAGGGGCAAGAGCAATAGAAGCAAGCTGCTCAACTCGAAAATTTTCATTAGGCGTTTCATTCTCATAAGAAGTCTTAGCAAACTTGGAAAAATTAAACTCATAAGACTCTCCATTAAACTTAGTAAAATTTTTCTCTTTCTTACAATCTATTATGGCGCCACAAGTGTTCAAAAAGGGTCTACCAAAAATAATAGGACAAGTTTTACTAGCCTCCTTACCGAGTACTAGAAAATCAGTAGGGTACTTAGTCTTACCGCAAAGAACTTCCACATCTCGAACAATACCAAGAGGCCAAACAGTCTCTCGGTTAGCAAGCTGAACAACCACATCAATATCTTCAAGTTCACAAGCGCCAATCTCGTGCATAATTTCTTTATAAAGCTCTAAGGAAATAGCACTTGCACTAGCACCAATATCACATAAGCCATAATAGCAATGATCTCCAATCCTGACAGAGATAACAGGAACACTTGCTTTCCTGTGCTTTTTAGGATGTGAAAGAATGTTAGAAGCATCTTCACAAAAAAGAATATATTCATCTCCTACATCTTTAGTAACAAGATCTTTCAATATAGCAACAGGAGACTTAATAGTAATTTGCTCATCAGGCTCTGCAGCTTTCTTAGTACTTTTATTAGACACACTTACCAAAGTAGAGTACTTCTTTACCTTAGCAGGGAAAGGTGTCTTCTCAATATAAGGTTCAGGAAGGATGCTATCAACAGTACAAACTTCAGTAGCTGCAGCAGGAATATGACTAATAGAATCTTTATAAGGCGCATGATATTTGTTCCAATCTTTCTTTGGAACATCAATATAAGAGGCAAAAGCCTTAAGACAATTAGCAAGTATTTGGGAATCAAGACCATAAGCAGCGCTAACACTATGAAAGTCATCGGTTCCCATAAAAGATTTAATGCATTCATAATCATAGTTTATACCTGACTTCCTACCTTTGTCGTTTTCCCATCCTTCAGCATTCTCTTGTATACGGTCAAGAAGTTTCCACTTGGCATCTTCTTTCATATGAGTAAATGATCCAAAGCAAGAAGCATCCAAATAATCCTTATCAGGAAGAGTAAGCCGCGCATAAAAATTATCAATAACAATATTATTGGGGAGCTCATGAATGGGGCATTTGAGCATTAATAACTTCAATCTCCCCCACGCTTGGGCAATACTCTCTCCATCATGGGGCCAAAAATTATATATCTTGTTACGGTCTTTATGAATTTCACTTGGAGGATAAAACTTGGAATAAAAGAGAGGCACAATATCCTCCCATGCCATAGATGGACCATTTTGGAGTAGTCGATACCACTCTTCAGCTCTGCCTTTCAATGATATAGAGAATAATTTCTTCTTGACCTGGCTTGGTGAAATACCTGCACACCTGAACAACTCGCATAATTCATGTATAAATAATAAGTGATCACCCGGATGGACAGTTCCATCTCCTGAATAGCAGTTATCCATAATACGCCCAACAATTTTCATAGGTATTTTAAAAGGATCAATTTCAGCAGGCGGTGGCGGTGGTGATTCCTCCGCATGTGCGGCAGTAGCAGTAGATGTGTTCCCAAATAGGAAACCAAATGGAGAGTTCTCCATAGCAGAGTAAAATAAAAGACAAAATAAAACAATACTCACAGTGACGGTTACCTTTACTAATTCCACTCTTCAATAGCGCTACACTCCCCGGCAACGGCGCCAGAAAATAGTCTTGATGACCCACAAGTATAGGGGGTGTATCGTAGTACTTTCGATAAATAAGAGTGTCGAACCCAACGAGGAGCAGAAGGTGTTGATGAGCAGTTTTGATCAAGGAATCACTGTAAATACTAGCAAACAGGTTTTCAGGAGTATTTGGTAATACGAGTAAATAAAGTGCGAGTAAATAAAAGACAGTAGTAACAATTGCAGCAAGTGGCCCAATCCTTTATTCAGCAAAGGACAAGCCGGTTGTGTTCTTATAATAACCAAACGTTCTCGAGGACACACGGGAGGTTTCTGTCAAGAGCTTTCGCTTCATAGAGCCAATAGTATTTATTGGTTTGGTAAGTGTTATGGAGGTGAACCTGTGCTAGCGCACTACCCTTACTAGGATAAATACACACTTGTGATTATACCCCTTGCAAGCATCCGCAAATACAAGAAAGTAATTAAGATAAATCTAACCACAGCCTTAAAATCTAGGATCCTACGCTCCCTGGTGCAATGGTTTCCCAACAGAGGTTTAGGTTTCTGTCACTCCAGCAACCCCACAATCGGTGACCAAATACACAATGCATCTCACTAGGCCCATAAATGGTGAAGTATCATGTAGTTGACGTTCACATGACACCACTAATGAAATAGCACCACAACAATATCAAACCATTAAATATTTCTCAACAATAATTCACTACTAACATCTTGACTTCTCCCATGTCCTCAAGAACTAAACGAACTACTCACAAGACATCATATGGATCATGATCAGAGGTGAAATAATGGTAAATAACAATCTGAACATAAACCTTAACTCAACGGTTTCACTCAATAGCATCAACTACAAGAGTAATCAACACCGGGAAAGTTTCCCCTATGAATATAACAAGATCCAACTCAAGATGTTACAGTGGGATGGCGTGGTGATGGTGGAGATGAAGGTGCTGGTGATGGAGATGATGATGATGATGATCCTGATGAAGTCCAGTGCGATGGTGATGACGATGGCGACGATCTCCCCTCTCCGGGAAGGAATTTCCCCGGCAGATTTCTCTCTGCCGGAGAGCTTTTTCTCTCTGGTGTTCTCCGCCCCGTAGAGGCGGCTGTGTCTAACTCTGAACCCCCCCCCCTCACTTAGGTTTTCGGGGACGATGATGTACGCGAAGGGGCGAGACCAGCAGTGGGCCAGGGCCCCCTCACACAGGGCTGGCGCGGCCAGGGGGCTGGCCGCGCCGCCCTAGCGTGTGGGCCACCCCTGGCCCCTCTCGACTCCTCCTTCTGGCTCCGTGAGTCTTCTGGGAAATTATAATTTCTGGGTATTTTTCTGTAATTTTCCTGATCTTCAAAATATGGTCTCTTGATGGTCCTTTTTCCAGCAGAATCCTGACTCCGGCAGCAACTCCTCCGATGATCATCAAACATGTGAAAACAAAGGAAATAACATAAGTATCATATCCAAATATGAAATATATCAATGAATAACAGTAAATTATGATACAAAATAGTGATGCAAATTGGACGTATCAAGTATTAAGTTGCAAACAATAGATAACTGCATTAAGCAAAGTGTGTAATGTAAACAAAGTGAATGTCCTTAGACACAAGATTGTTGTTTTCTCCCTAGTGGCAACAACACATGTACAACCTTAGAGGTTTCTGTCACTCCCCCGGATTAAATAGAGGCATGAACCCAACTATCGAGCATAAATACCCCCTCTTGGAGTCACTAGTATCTACTTGGCCAAGATGGCTACCAACAATGGAGAGCATGCAAGATCATAAACAACATAGGGATACCATAAGATAAAATTCAGAACATCAACTTAATCATAACACTAATATTCATTGGATCCCAACAAACACAACATGTAGAATTACATAAAGATGATCTTGATCATGTAGGGCAGCTCACAAGATCTAAACATGAAGCACATGGTGGAGAAGACAACCATCTAGCTACTGCTATGGACCCATAGTCCAAGGTAGACTACTCACTCATCGCACCGGAGGCAAGCATGGCGATGAAGAAGACCTCTGGTGGTGATTCCCCTCTCCGGCAGGGTGCCGGGAAGAGCTTCTAGACCCTCCCGATCTCGGGTCGATGACAGCGGCGGATCGCGATGTGTTTCTGGAAAATTGATCGGGTTCTTAGGTTTTTCCCGTCGGGGGGTCTTTATAGGAGAAGGGGAGGCGTCAGGAGGTGGGCCAGGTGGCCTCACCACTAGGGGGCGCGGGCCAGGGGTGCGGGCCAGGGGCTGGCCGTGCCACCCTATGGTGTGGCTGGCCCGTGGCCCCCCTCCGTCTCCTCTTCGGTCTTCTGGAAGCTTCGGTAAATTTTAGGAGGTTCGGCTTTTGTTTCATCCAATTCCAAGGATATTTCATGTGTAACTTTTCTAAAACACAAAAATAGCAGAAAACAGGGAACTGGCACTGTGGCATCTCATTAATAGGTTAGTTCCGGAAAATGCATAAAAATGCCAAACAAGCATGGATCATCAAAAATTATAGATACGTTTGAGACGTATCAAGCATCCCCAAGCTTAACTCTTGCTCGTCCTTGAGTAGGTAAGTGATAACAAAAGAATAATTTTTGAGGTGACGTGCACCATCACAATCTTGATCATCTATGTAAAGCATTGAGTGCTGAGATCAAAGAACTTAAAACATGGTCATGAAAGACATAATCTTGATAGAAGAAACTTAACAACCATGTTATAACATGAAAAAGAACACAAATTAAAGATCATGAAAAATGAAACAATAAAATTCAAACGTGTGTTCAAATCATATGGAAAACATAGCAAATGGTTTTCAGCTTGTCCTTCATGGAATAGCAAAACATAAATGCATAGGACACCTTCAAGTTTAAAAGGGCGACTAGATACAAATAATTTGAGAACAAGCAAACCCATAATCATGAATCAATCAATGATAACTTTGGGACAATGCACATTATACTCAGAATGATAACTATGCTCTCTTAGACGGTGCATAAAGGTAGAAGGTGAAGACTCAACATAAAAGTAAAAGAAAGGCCCTTCGCAGAGGGAAGCAATAATTGCAAGTTTTAAAAACCATCAAAAATTATGGTACTTACTAGCTTTGAGCTCTCATTGCCCCCATCATAAGCATCTTGAATGGTTAGAGTTAATGCGAGTACAATTATGAAGCATATGCTTGACAAATCATAAGTTGAAAACCTCGTGTCCCGTGAAGTATGAATACCCAAACCTCATGCTACTCGACTTAGGGTCCCAAGCAAGCTCTTGTCATTGTAAATATATGAGTATCATCGAGAACCGCCAACGTGGTACCTCCGTGCCCGATGATATGGAACAAGCCCACATCAAAATGACAGGACAAACAGACAATGAACACCTTGGCATCTCTTTTATTTACCATTGGTATAGCTTTTTATTTTGAGATGCGTCGTCAAATGTTCACTATGGGCATGTTGTAAATTTGCACCATGAATGATGCATGGCTTAGATTAGCGGCCCAGGCATTTCTCTAACACATATAAAAACTCCATGATCCCGCAAGATTCCCAACTTGTTTCACATCGCGAGTATCCATAAACAAAAGATCACGATATCAACTCAAATAAGAGAAGTGCAATGTTGAAAGCTTACCCCATGACGGCATGGTTTGGCTAATTTCCAACTTACAACTTGCAAGCATAACAACTCAATATAAGAGAGCCACAATGTCAAAATTTTAAAAGCGAGAAAAGTAAAATGTGCCATCAGGTTCGTGAGAGCTTTACTGACTAATTTTCACATAACACCAAAAGAGTTTAATTTGAAGGATAGATAAAAGCAAGTCGAATGTACTTTGGAATAGCAAATTGCTAATAGGTATGTATGGTGGACACATTGGAATAACTTGGTTTTTAGGAGTTGGATGCACGAGTAGAGCTCATACTCAGTACAAAATGAGGGCTAGCAAAAGACTAGGAGCGACCAACTAAGAGAGCAATAACGACCATAATCATGCAAAGCGACAAAACATCATTAAAAGAAGCATAAAGTGGCATGACAAGTCAAAAGCCAAATGATCATAGAGGCTTTAGGCGACTTATTTTGTAGTCAACATATGTAAGCATGCGCCAAGTTAACCCTATTAAAGCATCAAAGGAGAAAACCAAATAAATGCTTCCACATAATAAAAAAAACGCATGATTTTTTTTCAAAGGCTCATTAAGCAATCTCAGTCATTTGAGACAAATCATGCTACAGAAAAAACCACTAAGCATACTATCAAAACGATATCAAGCATGACATGCAAAAGCCTAAGCCACAGTCTACACAAGCTCCTTTTTGTACCACTTTTTTGCATGAAACTTTTTCTCTCTTCCAACACCATTCGAACCTTTTTAAAAACAACTCTTTTTATGAATACCAACATGGACCAGAGGTCAAAATACACCTTGATGCAAAGATAAAACAAGATCTGAACAAAAATCAAGGCAAAAAATGAAAGCTAAACACAGTTCTAGAAAAAAGAACACTCGTTGAATGATAAGAGTGAAAAATGGAGTGTTCTTGGCAAATGAAAAATGAGTAATCTTCTCCAAAAGAAATTTGTTGGGGTCCAACCATTTATTGCAGCAAAACAAAACAAAACTGAAAAAAAAGTAAAGACGCTCCAAGAAAAACGCATAGTGCATGAAGCAATAAAAATATAGTGTGTTGAAAGGTGACCTAATTTTTGCCGATGAAGAAGGGGTGCCTCGGGGGCATCCCCAAGCTTTGACGCTTGTACCTCTTGGATATTTCTTGGGGTGCGTGGGCATCCCCAAGCTTGAGCTTTTGTCCATTCTTCACCTCATCTCATCATTCTCCAATCCCTACACTTGAAAACTTCCTTCATACAAAACTCAACACAATTCTATTAGCAACATTAGTGTAAGCATAATAATGAATCAACCCTTTTTGGTTCAGGTTTCAACTCAAAAACACCAAATACAAAGCATATACTACTGTAGCAACTTCTCCAAAAGTTCCGTGATCAAAAGAACTCAAAAAGAAAGCGATCAAGAGGCAAACACAAATTGGCAGAAATTTGTCAAAACAGAACAGCTGACAAAGATCAATTTTTTCGAGGGTTTTCTGTTGCTCAAATCAAAAAGTGTAAAACTAATGAAAGTTTGGAAATAACCTGGGGCATATGCACAAGAAATCACAGGTCAAAAGATATTCTGAGAATTTTCACGAATTTTTACGGTGCAACACCGAAATCTATTTCAGGACAGCAACTTCCCCAAATCTTACCTCACTCAAATTAGAGGTTTCTCTTGGCACAAAAATGAAATAAAAATGATAAGGAAAGGTTATTACAGTAGTAATAACTTCCAAGACTCAAATAAAAGAAAAAGAACTGAAAGTAAAACATTGAGTTATCTCCCAAGAGTGCTTTTCTTTAATGCCTTTGAGCTAGGCGCAGAAAGATGGAAATCAAGTAATATCAAGTGAAGCATTAAGACCAACTGTTTCCTCAAGAGCATCACTTACCACACTAGGCACCTTAGAAGTTCCCGAAGATGATTCAACCTGCAAGTCACTCTTAGTTGAACTAAAAGTCTTACCAATCTTAAAAACATGTTGAGGTTTAGGCACAGACACCTTGGGAACATACATAAATTTTGGCTCTTTTCCAACAAAAGCTTTCTCCTTCTTAAATTGAAGAGAAGAGAAAATTGAACTAAGAGTTTCCATAGACTCCTCTAGTTTACCAATCCTAAAGTTTTGACTATCAAGAGTAGTGCTAGCCTCTAAAACAGTGATTCTCTTACCGATACTTTCTATCGATTGATTAACCCGGCTAGCGTTATCAAGGATATTTGGCAAACTCTTTTCTAAAGAGCCTAGTTTTTCTATAACTTCCTCCAAAGTGATCTCAGTTTTAACAACATGAATAGGTGGTACTCCCACTAAACTTTCAATTAAAGTGCATGCTTCAAGAGCGGGAGTACCCAGAAAATTACCTCCTGCAAGAGAATCAAGAACGTACCTATTCCAACTAGATATACCAACATAAAAATTTCTAAGGAGGATCATGGTAGAATGCTTCTTTGTACACCTATGATGAGCATTGCTAATACGGTACCAAGCATCTTTCAAACTCTCTCCCCCTTGTTGCTTAAAAGTATGAACTTCAACTTCAGGATTACTCATTCTATCAAGACTAAAAGCAAGTAAATAAAAGAAACTATAAAGGAAACTAATTTTTTTTGTATTTTTTTGATAAAACGATGCAAGCAAAAATAAAGTAAAACAAAACAAAAACAAAGTAAAGATTGTGCGTGCGAGACTCCCCTTGCATAAATCTTTCTTTCTCCCCGGCAACGGCGCCACAAAAAGTGCTTGATGCGAGCAGATAACCACCCAGTTGGGAACCCCAAGAGGAAGGTATGATGAGCACAATAGCAAGTCTTCCCTCAGTAAGAAACTGAGGTTTATCGAACCAGTAGGAAAAAGCTAAACTTCAGAAGGTGATGCCTGCTAGCTTCGCGACAGCTCCGGACAATTTATAGGGCGCCTCATCCAGTGCTTTGCTTTGCACCAGCAGCAACATGAAACCTGCACACAACACAAACAAATACTTTGCTCCCAACTTATGATGAGGTTGTCAATCTCACCGGTTTGCTGTAAACAAAGGAATGAGCGTATCGAGTGGAAAGCAATAGTAGTATGCGAGAAAGTAAACAGTGCGAGTAAAAGTAAATGGTAATAGCAATATAAAGGAAATTGGACCGGGGTCCACAGTTCACTAGTGGTGTCTCTCCATAAGATAAATAATGACATGCTGGGTAAACAAATTACAGTTGGGCAATTGATAGAATAAAGATAACGTGCATATGTCAAGAGGATCACTATGAGATTTACTCTGGGCATTACAACAAGATACATAGACCGCCATCCAACTGCATCTATGACTAATAATCCACTCACGGGGAATCATCCGAGGACCCCTTGAGTATTAAGTTGCAAATAACAGATAACTGCATTAAGCAAAGTGTGTAATGTAAACAAAGAAAATGTCCTTAGACACAAGATTGTTGTTTTCTCCCTAGTGGCAACAACACATCTACAACCTTAGAGATTTCTGTCACTCCCCCAGATTAAATAGAGGCATGAACCCAACTATCGAGCATAAATACCCCCTCTTGGAGTCACTAGTATCTACTTGGCCAAGATAGCTACTAACAACAGAGAGCATGCAAGATCATAAACAACATAGAGATAACATAAGATAAAATTCAGAACATCAACTTAATCATAACACCAATATTCATCGGATCCCAACAAACACAACATGTAGAATTACATAAAGATGATCTTGATCATGTAGGGCAGCTCACAAGATCTAAACATGAAGCACATGGTGGAGAAGACAACCATCTAGCTACTGCTATGGACCCATAGTCCAAGGTAGACTACTCACTCATCACGCCGGAGGCAAGCATGACAATGAAGAAGACCTCCGGTGGCGATTCCCCTCTCCGGCAGGGTGCCGGGAAGAGCTTCTGGACCCTCCCGATCTCGGGTCGATGATGGCGGCGGATCGCGATATGTTTCTAGAAAATTGTTCGGGTCCTTAGGTTTTTCCCGTCGGGGGGTCTTTATAGGCGAAGGGGCGGCGTCAAGAGGTGGGCCAAGTGGCCTCACCACTAGGGGGCGCGGGCTAGGGGCTGGTCGCGCCACCCTATGGTGTGGCTAGCCCGTGGCCCCCCTCCGTCTCCTCTTCGGTCTTCTAGAAGCTTCGGTAAATTTTAGGAGGTTCGGCTTTTGTTTCGTCCAATTCTGAGAATATTTCCTGTATAACTTTTCTGAAACACAAAAACAGCAGAAAATAGAGAACTGGCACTATGGCATCTCGTTAATAGGTTAGTTCCGGAAAATGCATAAAAATGCCATGAAGTGTTAGAAAACATAAAGCAAATGGTGTAAAGACAAGCATGGAGCATCAAAAATTATAGATACGTTTGAGACGTATCAGCGATGCGGGCCGCGGCAGTTCGCAGGGGCACGACGCTGAGCGTGGGGCGCTGCGGTGTGACCGGTCGACAGCAGCGTGGCGGTTACATGGTCTGGGCATGTTCGCGGCAGAGCGCCCTGTGGCGAGGTCGTGGTGGTGGATGGCGCATGCAAGCTGTGGCGGCTGTGGAGTCGGGCGCAGCGGGTGGCAGGGCAACTCGTGGTGGTCTGGTGCCGTCACAGCGGTGCTGGCGTGGTAGGGCAGCGTGGGATGGTGGCCAGATCCTGATGGCCCAGATCTGGGCCCTGCGTGCTCCATTTGGGCCTGGGCGGGTCTGCCTGCTCTCTGTCAACGACAAGCTCTGTGAGTTGGTGGTGGTGGTACGGCACGATGCATGAGGGTAGTGGCAGCGTTACCTATGTGCAGCAGTGCGGAGGCGGGGACTTTACGGGCCCAATATGGGCCCAGCTGGGCCGGGTGTGTCCCTGCTGCCACGTCCGTTTGGCACCCGCTGACGGCAGTGGAGGAAGTCCTCCCGGTGGTTGTGTTGTTGCCGCCCTCCGGTTTGTACCTTTCTACCTCTTCCGACACACAGGTCACGTGATGTACCTGGCTACGCGGGTGCGAGTTCGCGGATGCCGGGGTGGCAGCCCTGGAAGGTGGACTGCACGGGCGGCTCGACGGCGAGCGATGTGGCAGTGGTTATGGCCGTCTCTTGGGGCCATGATGGTGGCAAGGAGTGGGCGTCGGGGGCTCCTGGTGTTGGTGGCGCCTCGGCATGGTCAGTGCCCAGATCGTGTGTTGGAAGCTCGGCTCAGGGTTGGCTAGTATTCTGAGGTACCAGGTGTGGCAAGGGTTTTTTTGGGCGAAATCCCAACGCTTCGGCGCCAACGATGGCGACGCATGCGGGTGTCGTGACCCTCTTGAGGGCATCGTTGTGGCTACCCTCTCTGCAATAGGGCTCCGGGTGAAAACCCTATACCTATCTTGTCTTGGCGACGATGGCGCTTGTAGCGTCGTTTCCTTCTTGGGGGCGTTGTCATGGAGCTCAGGTCTTCTTAGTCTCACGGCGGCTTTGGTGGCAAGCTCGATGCTTCTTAGTTTTTATTATTTATCTCTGATCTGCTTGTAAGAAGAACTCCTCATCACTATGTATTTGTTTGCCCGTATTGCGTTTTTTATAAAGCGAGGCGAAAGCCTGTTTTGAGGAAACCCGTATGTGGAAAATAGTCCCCCTTCAAAATCCAAGCACACAAAGAAGATCGTTGACAAGGGTATAGCTAATAGAGCCCGTTAGTTGAGTATCCCTGAGGCCCGTTAAGCTAGGCCCAATTGTAATGATAGTCGAGATACGAGTTCTTACCGTATGTCGATATTGTAATCTGTATCGGACCCTACCCGATCCTCGAGACCTGGCCACCTATATATAGGGGCCAGGAGGGGACGGTGTAGGAGAGATTGAAAGCAGGCCAGGTTCAACACCCAAGTTTACTTTCGATATACACCTTTTTCGACTAACCTTACCTTCGAGTTCATCCAACGCCCTATCTCCCCGATCCTAAGTCCTTCATCTAGGACATTTGTCGAGTTAACCCCTCGTCAATTGGCGCCGACCGTGGGGACTCTGGGCGTTGGAATCATGAATTCTACGGCTTTTTCGCTTTTAGCCAACAGCAGCACAGAACTCGACGGAAGTCAAGAGATGGAGTTAACAATTGGAAGTTTGAGCATCTTCGTCGGGCCATCGGGTTCATCCCGTCTCTCGGATTTGATGAAACCAGATCCGTCGGCGAGCAAGCCCGAAACAGAAGTAATGTTGGAATCATCAGAAGGCTCTTCCAGCGAGGTAAACTCGCCGGTCAGCTTGGGAGAAGCACCAATCGCAGAAGGCGACAAAATTCGGGAAAATTTTGACTTGGAAGAAAGAGCGTGTCAAACACACAATAGCGAAAGGGACTTCGCCGCTGGAAGTAGTAGCGTCTCCAAAAAAGTGCACCAACTATGCGTCATCATCACTGAGGCAGAAGAAGAAAATAACAACGAAGGAAGCAAAAGGATCGACAGGCAAGTCGATAAAGTAAAGAACACAACAAAAAAGAGAAGGAGAAAGTTCACGTTTCAGCTGGAGAATGGAGGATGATCACGTCAGCTATCAATCATGGTACAGAAGTACCCGAAGGATCAAGGAGAGAAGTTTTGATGGGGTATCAGTATGCATTATATCAACATAGGAGGAAACTAAGGGAGGAAAGAGACATGCTTTTCCAAGACAATAATAGTATGTCGAAGGAAGAGTATTGGGATGATTATAGCGAAGAATCAGAATATAGCAGAGAAAGGCGCGGAGACCCAAAGCACAACAGAGGGACAACAACACGCAGCAGAGAGGAAAGGTGCTCAAGGAGCCTTACTCCACAGCTAGAAAAGGAGGAAGAAGACTTCGTACAAGAAACACCAGAAGCAGCACTGATAGCAGCACAGGCATACTTATTAACAACGAGGCCAGAACCCGGAGATCCGCGAGAAGATATGCACCAGGCCGCAATACGAAGCCTCGGGATAGTGGAGAACAAGATCAGGGGAAAAGGACCAGAGGTGAAGACGACAAGCTACAAGGAAAAGCAAAAGGGGAAATACAAGCACAATACCACGCGAAACGAGTCTAGCGAGTCATCAGAAGAAGAAAGGCGACAAAGGAGGGAGGATGCAAGAAATATAATAGCGCAGGCTCGAGTAAATAAGTCGCGCCACGCCTGGAGGGAAGAAAATTATGAAGACGACAAAAAAGAGATGGGCGCGTTATGCTTTACCCGCAGGGTTCGCAAAACACGGGTACCCAAATGATTCAAGTTACCACACGACCAGCAAAAATATGATGGGTCGCAGGAACCTACCCTATGGTTATCGGATTATCTGTAGGCAGTACAGATATTAGGGGGAACAAAAGCGACTGCAATGCAAAGTTTGCAACTACACCTCACCGGCGCAGCACGGTCCTGGTTGAATACCCTACCTAATGAATCCATTGGAAGCTGGGGAGAACTCGAAAGCCAATTCGCAAGAAACTTCCGTTCGACATACAAGCTTCCAGCATCACTGGAGGAAGTTAAACCGTGTGTGCAAAGGAAAAGTGAAACTCTACGTTCTTATATACAATGCTGGAGTGTAATCAAAAATTCAGCAGAGGACGTCTCCGACGAACGGGCGATAGACGCTTTTTCGGCTGGCCTCCGACGCTCAGATCTCGTGGAAGAAATAGGAAGAACTAGGCCAACAACAGTAGCTGAGCTAATGGAAGAAGCCAACAAATTTGCTGACGGAGAGGACGCATATAATAACAAAAGAGGACGTTCACCAGAAGTCAACAGAGCAAGTAGACAGAGGAGACGACACCGTAGCAAGGATAACCAAGGAAGGCGAAATCTGGTAGTTGTGGGTTACGAAGCAAGGGAAGAGGAAGGATATGAAAACAGGAAGTTTCAGGCAAAGGGGACAGAAAAACCAAGATACTCAGGCCCTTCGGCCGAAGACATGTTGTACGGACCCTGTCGAATCCACTACGCATATCTTGATGGAAAAAGAGTCTCACATCACCAGATGAAGGATTGTAGAACTTTCCTGAGGCTACAAAGCGCCATGGGATCAAGTCAAGGAGGATGGCAAGGAGAAAAACACATAAGTCAAGGATACCAAGTACAAAGGCTAGCAAGGCACCTAGAGTCAAAAGTTTACATATCAGCCATGATTCAACCGGTGCCTAAGTCGAAGAAAGGGCGAAAGAGCATATCCAGGCAAGTAAACCTAGCAATATTATCACCACTAGCCACCACAGAGTACTTGCGGTGGTCAGATCAAACAGTTAAGTTCAGCAGAGCAGACCACCCAAGGAAAGTTCCCAGGCCAGGCCACTCGCCAATGGTGTTAAAGGCGCAAATTGGAGGATACGACATAGGGAGAGTATTCATGGATGCAGGGAGTGGCATAAACCTAATATATGCTAGAACCCTGAAGGCAATGTGTATCTCACTGACAAGCCTGAAGCCAACAGATTGCTCCTTCCATGGAATAGTACCAGGAGCCGCAAATCATCCTATAGGGAAAATAGAACTCGACGTCTGTTTCGGCAGTAGCAGCAACTATCAAAGAGAGAAGTTGGAATTCGAAGTCATGGACTGGCCATCACAGTACCACGCAATCCTAGGGCGCCCAGCATTTGCAAAGTTCATGGCAATACCTCATTACGCGTATCTTACACTAAAAATCCCAGGACCCAAAGGAACAATTACAGTGCAAGGGAGCTTTGAAGTAGCCAACACATGCGACAGAGAATTCAATAGGATGGCGCAAACCTTCGGCATGACAGCAGAATATGAGAGGCTAAAAGGAGAAACGGATCACAACGTGCTACCCGACGTTGGATGATCCCTGCCAGATCAGGCTTTCGACACAACTCAGGACTCGAAGAAGATCCAGGTCCACCCTACAGATCCAAACAAGACGACATCAATTGCGGTAAACTTGGATCCCGCATAGGAAAGCGCGCTCGTCGAGTTCCTCCGTGAGCGCTGGGAAATTTTCGCCTGGTGTCCATCAGACATGCCAGGGGTTCCCAGGGAACTCATCGAGCACACATTAAATGTAGATCCCAAAGCAAAACCAGTCAAGCAACCATTGCGATGATTTGATGAACCTAAAAGGAAGGCGATAGCATCAGAATTGCACAGGCTAGAAAACGCCGGGTTTATCAGAGAAATAAAAACTTTGAGTTGGGTATCCAATCTAGTCATCGTACCCAAGAAGAACACAGACGTATAAAGAGTATGTGTTGACTACACATCTCTCAATAAGCATTGTCCAAAGGATCCCTTCCCTCTACCCCGCATCGATCAGATAATTGATTCGACGGCGGGATGCGCAAGGCTTTCCTTTCTGGATGCGTATTCTGGTTACAACCAGATCAAATTGAAGAAAAAAGACAAAGAAAAGACAGCCTTCATCACACCGTACGGAGTGTTTTGCTACCAAGTAATGTCGTTCGGCCTAAAAATGCAGGAGCAACTTATCAATGGATGATGCAAAATTGCCTCGAGAGCCAAATAGGACGCAACATTCAAGTCTACATTGACGATGTAGTCATCACTACAAGAGAGGAGGAATCTCTTATCAGCGACTTGGCAGAAACCTTCGACAACTTGAGCAGGTACAAGCTTAAGCTTAACCTGACAAAGTGTTCCTTTGGTGTATCGGCAGGACAACTCTTAGGATTCCTGGTGTCAGCACGAGGAATAGAGGCGAACCCAGAGAAAATCCAGGCAATTTTAACAATGGGGAAACCCACGAAACTACACGACGTACAGAAGCTCGCAGGGCGCGTCGCGGCACTAAGTCGTTTTGTTGCTCGATTGGGAGAAAAAGCGCTCCCGTTCTATGCACTCATGAAAAAATCTGATGATAAGTTTGAGTGGACAGCAGAAGCAGACGCGGCTTTTGCGCAATTAAAAAAAGTGCTCTCCACGCCACCAGTGCTGGTCGCACCAAAAGAAAAAGAGCCACTACTACTCTACATCGCTGCAACTCATCAGGTGGTGAGTACAGTACTAGTAGTCGAAAGAAGTGAAGAAGGAAAAGCCCACGGCGTCCAGAGGCCGGTATATTTTATCAGTGAAGTACTATCTCCGACAAAACAAAGGTACCCGCATTATCAAAAGCTTGCATACAGTGTTTTTACAACAGCATGGAAATTGCAACAATACTTTGCGGTGCACCCAATTATAGTGGTCAATGAAGCGCCACTATCAAATATATTGAACAATCCTTCGGCAACAGGACGTGTCTCTTTGTGGGGAATCAAATTATCTCCCATGGACATCACGTACAAAAAACGGAAAGCGTTCAAGTCGCAAATCTTGCCAGATTTCACAGCAGAGTGGCTGGAGCTACAGAGCACGGGACCCCCAGATCTATCGAGTGTCTGGACAATGTACTTCGACGGTTCTAAGAGAGTCCAAGGCGCAGGCGCAGGAGTAGTATTGATATCGCCGCATGGCGACAAATTGAAGTATGTTTTAAGGATGAGTTTTTCGCAGGCTTCTAACAATGAAGCAGAATATGAGGCTTTGTTGCATGGAATGAAGATGGCTAAAGCATGTGGAGCAACTCGCCTAAAAATATTCGGAGATTCGAACCTTGTTGTTCTGCAAGTTATGAACAGGTGCGACACAATCAGTGACACCATGATGGCCTACAAGAACTTATATCACTATCTCGAAGGAACATTTGATGGATGCGAAGTATCGCACATCAGCAGAAACAACAATGAAGAAGCCGACAACTTAGCAAATATTGGGTCCCAGTGTTTACCCATGCCATCTGGAGAATTCTAGGAGGAAATAGTGGAAAGGTCAATAAAAAGTGTCAAAAGTTCGACTACTGCAGCAGGCTCGGGGGCTACGCCGGAACCCGAGGAAGTCATGATGATAGAAGAAACCTGGATGCAGCCATATCTCGCATACATGATAAATAAACAGAAGATGCAGTGGAAGCCAAGAGGATAACTCGACGATCGAAAGCGTTTATCGTGTTGCAGGGAAAATTATACAAGAAGAGTATTACCGGCGTTCTGCAGCGTTGTGTAACACCTCAGGAAGGACAGGTAATACTAAAAGATATACACGACGGAGTGTGCGGCCATCATGCTAGCAGCAGGGCAATAGCGGCAAAAGCGTTCCGAGCAGGATTTTATTGGCTAACAGCCATAGAAGACACGAAAGATATAGTCCGAAAGTGTGAAGCATGTCAAAGATTCGCATCTCGACCGCATGCGCCAGCAGCAGAGTTATAGCCAATACCATTATCCAGGCCCTTTGCACAATGGGGCCTCGATATGGTGGGAAAGTTGCACAAATCTTGGCCAGGAGGACATGTTTACATGCTAGTGGCAGTCGATAAATTTACCAAGTGGGTGGAAGCGGCTCCGGTAACAACTCAAGATTCGACAACAACAATCAACTTCATCAAGTCAATAGTGTTCCATTTCGGTGTACCATATAGCATCATCACGGACAACGGGACAAACTTCATTTCGAAGGAATTCAAGAGTTACTGCGAAGGACTAGGAATCAAACTCAAATTTGCATCTGTGGCACACCCAAAGACAAATGGGCAAGTCGAAAAAGCCAATGGCCTGATATGCAGTGGGATAAAAAAAGAGGCCCTTAGCACCTCTTGAGAAAACCAAGAGCGCTTGGGTAGATGAATTACCCTCCGTTCTTTGGAGCCTAAGAACCACGCCTAACGCAGCAACTCAAGAAACTCCTTTCTTCCTAGTCCATGGCGCAGAAGCCGTACTTCCAGTCGAAGTTACACACGAAGCTCCAAGAGTGATGGCATACGACGAAACAACATCAACATAAGCATTGCAAGACGATGTCGATGCACTAAATGAAGCAAGAGATAAAGCATTAGAAAGAGCCATGCAGTATCAACAGAGCCTGCGAAACTACCATAGTAGTTGAGTTCGTCCACGATCCTTTGTGGTGGGAGATCTAGTTTTGCGACTCAGGCAAGACAGCCACGGCAAATTGGAATCCCCTTGGGTGGGACCTTACATCGTCACAAAAGTGATACCAGGAGGAGCTTATCGACTACAAGACAAGAAGACAGGAAAAGACGAGAGCAACCCGTGGAATGCGGAGCAGCTACGACGTTTTTACGCGTAGAATAAATCTAGTGGTATCAGTAAACTCGAGTTAACCTTCTGAACCCAGAACAGGAGGCCATAGGTCGGGTTCCTTGGGTTGAACTCGACAAAATTATACAAATATTTCTACTTCTCCGCTCGGGGGCTTCAACCCTCGGGTCGTACAAAAGAAACTTTTATCACGACATGGAGATCTTTTACACTACTAGGTGGTGCAGACAACCCGACATTCTTCAAAATAATTGGTTCACAAAGAACCCGATATATATAAAGCATACCTCAGAACAATGATTTGTTCTCATGGTACTCTTAAAAGCATCAAAGCAAAGTACGAGTATTCATTACAGATAGTACGACAACAAGGACACTATAAAAAGAGATTACATAAAAGCAGATCCTAATAAAAGTGGACTTCCGCTTCATATTCCTTCTGGCACTGGGTGCCATCATAGATCTTCACATCGAACTTTGCCGTGCCGATGTGGTAGTCGAAGGTCATGAAGAAGCCTTGGTGGAGGTCGTGGTCTTCTGCAAACTCCGACCAGCCACCCTTGAAGTATTGCTCGCCGTCACCATCGTACCAAACCTCCACTTGGTATGGAGTAACTCCACCAGATTGTTCACGAAGAACCGCTTCTCGCAGTTCTCGCCCATCCATGAACTTGGTGAAATTCAGCGACAGGCGCTGAATCTCGCGGCACTACGCCATGGCAATGCAGAAGAAAGAAAATATTCTTGGAGAACCAGAAGGAGCAGCAGGAGGAGGAGCGCTTGGACCTGGGGCGGCGCCAGTCACCTTGGGTTTGTTCTTGCTACCAGGTGGGCGGCCGGGATGACGCTTCATCGGAGCGGCCAATGACGATCCTGTGGCGGCCGGAGTTGTTTTGTTTTTGCTTCCACGAGGGCGGCCACGACCCCGCGGCGCCACCAGAGAGCCAAGGTTCAGACGAGAACCATCTGCATCAGCCATGTGGAAAAGTGGGAAGACTAGAAACCCTAGATGAAAAGAGGAGACAATGCGGCGGAGGAGGAATCTGATTAGGGTTTTTACCCTTGCCAAAGATGCTTTATTTATAAGCACATAATATCGGGCCCCCGTGATAGCAAGGCCCATAAACGTATTTACAAAGGAGTTAAATTCTGCATATAGCAGACGATAATAAACAAAAGGGAAAAAAGGGAGAGTGTGGTCGAAAGATATGAAAAACCTCGCCTTGGGCTCGGGGGCTTACAAAGAGGAGAAACCAGAAGAAAGAAGAAGAAGTGAATTTTGAGCCTATGATTGACTACAAGTATCCAACCATAGCCTCGGGGGCTACTCCCATCGGGAGCGCTGAGCGCGCACCCGATAGAGGATGAGACAATCAATAATGAAGATAAAGAGAGTCTACCATGCAAACTTCGACTACGTAGTCGACGAAATATAGAAGCGACTACTCCCATCGGGAGGCACTTGGAAGAAGATAATATAAATTCAAAATTCTTTGATTTTATCAGTCAAAAGAGACTGCGACATGAGATTCTCGAGTTGCGTTATCGCAACGAAACTCGAATGCCGTGATTTATCACGAAGGTAAGCCCCCGGGATCCGTCCAGTGTGGCCTGGTATACGCACATGGATGCGCTCTGCTGGTATGTATCCGTGTCTACGACGCGAAGAAAATCCTGGTGGACGCACTGGGTACCCTAAGAATCACTGGGATTCATTCTTTGTAAGTCCTAAATGCGGCAAAAGAGTGGGTTTGACCGGTATCCCGAATTCAAGTCCAAGGGGATTGAATTTGAAGTAGGTGACAAGTATCTGTTCCGGCAGTTAACTGACCTCTTGATCCATCAGAGTTGTCAGGCTTGTTCATCAAAGCCCCTTGCGAAAAATTATCATGAAACTAAGTCGAAAGACCAAGTCGAAGATTTGAAGATATGAAGAAGTCGAAGAATTGATCAAGTCGAAGATTTAAAGATTAGAGATTCAACCCGAATCTGCAATTCTGGTAGAATCTCAGGGGCTACTGACAAGGGTATAGCTAATAGAGCCCGTTAGTTGAGTACCCCTGAGGCCCGTTAAGCTGGGCCCAATTGTAATGATAGTCGAGATACGAGTTCTTACCGTATGTCGATATTGTAATCTGTATCGGACCCTACCCGATCCTCGAGACCTGGCCACCTATATATAGGGGTCAGGAGGGGACGGTGTAGGAGAGATTGAAAGCAAGCCAGGTTCAACACCCAAGTTTACTTTCGATATACACCTATTTCGACTAACCTTACCTTCGAGTTCATCCAACGCCCTATCTCCCCGATCCTAAGTCCTTCATCTAGGACATTTGTCGAGTTAACCCCTCGTCAATGGTTAAGTGAACAACCTCCACCCTTGTAACATAGCCTGGTTGAAATATATCTACATACATCCGTATTGACGATAAGTAATATGAATCGGAGGGAGTATCATAGTTACATCTTATTTAATATTTTGTAGAATCTCAAGATGAATATGTGTCCGTGATGTATTTACAACTAGTAGATTTTTCTAGTTTTGTGTGTCATAATACAATATCGTATTATGATACTACTCTCACCTCTCTTTTCATTAATTGCTATGTTACATCAGATTTTTGTTAACGTGATATGCATAATACTAGCCATAATATTTTTATTGTGACTAGTCTTACACAAACATCTACCTACCTCAGGCATGAGCACATCACCTGAACACACGCTATCTTATGGTGCTCTTTAGAGGAAAACTTGGTGTATCCATATTTGATAATAGTGGAAAAATATTTAAGGGTCTTCAGCCTGCGTTTTTTTTCCCAAGTTGAGGATTTTCCACATAAAAAAAATTAATATCTGTGTGTTCATGTTTGTTGCACTATGGGCTGATAAGTACTAGTATGCAGTTTGCACCTCGGACTTGCGATAGGTTTAGACCAAAACTACTGTTTGATGCATTTGGTTCTTCCAACACAAGCAACGATCGCAGATTTACGGCAACATTAGACGTTGATCGGCTGATTTTTGGCTAAAAATCGGTTGTACCCCGTGCCGTCCGATCGCGATCTGGCGATCAGAACAAGCCGCGATATAGTTTTGCATTTTAACCCTCTGATTTTTATAAAAATAACCCATGATTTTATTATAGGGACAAATTTGCGTTAAAACTTATATTTTAGCTTTTCTTTTTGTAAAAACCAACCTGTGGTCCTAACCCTATTCACTTGACGGGTAGATTTATATCAACCAGTATTACAATAAAATGATGCAACCGTGCGTACAAAAAATATATTCTATTACAATAAATGTGTTCCAACATTTTGAAAAAGTAAAATGTTACAAAATTAGTTAAAAATTCTACTATTTTTGTTGCAGATTGATTTATAAAATAACCAACTATTTTAATGAAAAACATACCCGTTACAACAAGAACCATACATTTGTGACGATGAAAAAGTGTAACAATATTGTTTCCTACCAAAATGATTGACAACAAAAATCACCAACTATTTACACACAAAAAACACAAATAATTACAACAAAAACAAATACATATTTGCAACATTTCAGAATATCACCGAAAAATATGAGAACACGGAACTTGTAGCAAACCTCTGCAACATCTTGAGTATGCTATTCACACAAAAATAGTATGATTTGTTATATTTTAAAAAAGATTATCCATGATAGAGCAGATCTAGATAAAAACATTATAACATCTCGTATATGCTTTCGCTACAAAAATCTTACACACTTATTACAAAAAATAACTAATGTATATAACATCAAATAAAAAACGCGGGAAAACTTGTCCAGAGCAGATCAGATTTCATTGATTTGTCGTCGTCGAACATGAATCCGACTCATCAGAGCCTATCGGCGCTAGAGAAGACTACCCAGCTTCCATTTCACTGGTTGCTCATGTCTTTTGGGCTTGGAACACCCTCCGATTTAAAGCTTTTATAGCCATAGTCATTGATGAACTTGGAGACTGCCATGAAGAAGAAGGGAAAGGAGAAGAGAGGCATGCTCGTGGCCGGAAGGAGGGGCTCAGACTCGCGGCCAGAGAAGAGAGGCAGCAGGCCGCCGACATTTGGCGCACCAGCAAGCCGCAGGGCGAGCACAGATGCGTGTGCGGGGGAAGAGAGTGAGAGCGGGTCAAGCGAGCGCGGATCGACCGATCTTTGTATAGATCGGTGGGCTGATGAGAAACCTATTTTTAAGATCGCATTTGGGTGTGGTAATTTCCATCATGTTCGTCGAGTCGATCACTCTGTCAACGGCCGGAGTCGTACACCCGTGCAGCGCAGTGCACCGAAGCATCTGTGCTCTGGGCCTCTTGCAAAGGAAAACGCGTAAGAGAATCGAAGCCGACAACGTATATACGCCGACGCCCACTTTCAACGGCTCGGCCACCACGCGCAAATCAAGCCCGAACCAATCCACCCACCCCACCAAGTACCTCTCGCATCCTCTCCTCTGCCGCCCGCCGCCGGCCGGCGAGATGATGATGCTCGTCAACTGCTCCGGCTGCCGCACGCCGCTGCAGCTGCCGCAGGGGGCGCCCTGCATCCGCTGCGCCATCTGCGGCGCCGTCACCCACGTCGCCGCGCCCCCCGCGCCCGGCCCCGGCCCCGGCCACCTCGCCGACCCCGCCCGGGGCCCGCCCCCGCCGCCCGCGCACGGGCGGAAGCGCGCCGTGATCTGCGGGATCTCGTACCGCTTCTCGCGGCACGAGCTCAAGGGCTGCATCAACGACGCCAAGTGCATGCGCCACCTCCTCACCACCCGCTTCAGCTTCCCCGACGACTCCATCATCATGCTCACCGGTATGATCTTCCGCTTCCACGGTGACTCCTCCGTCATCGTGCGATTTGTTATCTATCTACCGTTAGGCTTAGGGTATGATTGGATAGGGGAATTGGGGAAGGCTTTGCGTTTGGGTTCATTATCTGCGTGCTAAGCTATCTAACCCCATGTGACCTGCGATGAATGCGTAGCGGGGGAATGGGGGCATGCTATCTAAACGGTTTATCAGAGTATGCTACTGGCCTGTAATTGGTTTCAAATGAATGAGTATTTCGTCAAATTTCATCAGAAACAAATTGAATTGAGTTCAGCTGAAACTGGTAATTTTTGTTTCTTCAAAAGCGCCTGAACATTGGTTGGTTACTTGGTTTGAATATTTGGGGAGACCTGCCACTTTGCTAATGTTGTGAATCGAGATAACACCAGAGGGCTCATTTGATCCACTAATATTTGCATCAGTCATGAGCTATTGGGTTTACACTCTGTTGGTCACATATGCAATCTAATCTAGAGAAATGCAAATTCACATATCTCTATTCATTTTTGGTATATCTACGTTATGTTCTTAGTTCTTACAAGTATCATACTTAGTTAAGAAAAGGAATTGCAACTCAACAGGTGCGAAATTTCCAAACTGAATCTGCAAGTTTTAGATGATATTTGTGGTAAACATCTATTCTATACATAATGTTCGCTTGCAGTACTTAATGTAGATACTTTATTCATATCCATCTTATTCCTACTACCGAGCTCTTTGTCTATATGTAAAGGCTACATGCTTGTGGTTTTGCTTGTTGTTAAGCAACAACAATGCATCATTCGAAATATATGAATTTCATAACCAAACTAGGTGCACAGACTTAAAACCTCTAATTGCAAAGAATATTCTCATACTATGATATGTTGTTACATTAGATAGATTCTAGGTAAGCTGGCAAGTTTTTTTTGTAAACTCTGCTATGTACTACTTCCTCTGTTCCATAATATAGTATGTTTTGGCAAACTATTTTAGCTTGCCAAAACATACTATACTGTGGAACAGAGGAAGTATTAGTTTTCTGATGGTATCTGCTGCACTTTTAACTCCTGGACCCCACAATAATCCAATGCATTTGTCACTTTCTTGCTTTGCAGAAGAACAAACCGATCCTTTCAAAATTCCAACAAAGCATAACATAAGGATGGCCATGTATTGGCTTTTACAAGGTAGTCAACCGGGAGACTCACTGGTGTTTCATTATTCTGGCCATGGGGCACAGCAAAGAAGCTACAGTGGAGATGAAGCTGATGGGATGGATGAAACCCTCTGCCCGTTGGATTTTGAGACGCAGGGAATGATTGTGGATGATGAGATAAATGCTGCGCTTGTTAGACCACTACCTCACGGAGCTAAACTTCATGCGCTTATAGATGCTTGCCACAGTGGGACTGCACTTGATTTGCCGTTCCTCTGCAGGATGAGCAGGTTCTATAATCTTCTCGTCTTGTGCTTGGCATGATAAATCACTTGTTTCATTCCTAAAATTGAATCTTCTTACCTCGAGCCCATGATGATATATTTTGGCATCCTGCTTAAGTTTCTACTGGAATGCAATTTAACAAGACAAAACAAGTGAAGTAAACTTTATTTTGCCAACTATACCACTGACCCACTGTCTGTTGTTGACCTGTTACTACATCCATACAGTATCTAAGTGTTATGTCCTGTAACAGACTGTGGTCTTGTGCGTTGCAATGGAACTGGGGATGACCTCCCTTCTGACCTAAAAAATAAATGTTATGCGCTATTCACTTGTTGTTTTAGTGTCATATTCTTATTACATCATTAGTCTTTCTCATATCATGCCCAAATGCAGTATTTTTTAATATGACTGCTCGGCATAAGTGTCCACGCTGCACCAATATGCTTTTTGGAGGCTTAATTGTAGTCTTGTGCCTCTTTAAGCTTTGTTTGGGGTTCAGTGAATGCAATATGACTAGCATATATCTGCAAAACATTCCATTGTTTCTATATACGATGAGCTGTATCTACAGCTAAAGTTTCTTATCCATTTTGATACAGGACTGGGCAGTATGTATGGGAAGATCACAGGCCACGATCTGGTGTCTGGAAAGGAACTAGTGGTGGGGAAGCTATTTCCTTTAGTGGTTGTGATGATCATCAGACATCAGCAGATACATCAGTAAGTTCAAATATGATTCATTCATTCGCTGTATTATCAGTTAAGTATACGTATATGTGCTATTCTTTTGCAACTATCAGGCAACTTCGTTTGAAAGACAGTTTCTGCAGAATTCCTTTTGGCAAATCATGCTTTCATGCAGTTCACACTTTCCTTGCGAAGTTTTTTTACTCTGGTTTAGCATGTGATTCAATTGGATTTTTTTCTCAGGCCTTGTCAAAGATCACTTCGACTGGTGCAATGACATTTTGCTTTATCCAAGCAATTGAACGTGGTCAGGCCGCCACCTATGGGAGTATCCTGAGCTCCATGCGTGAGACAATACGGAACACAGGAGGTGGTGCTTCTATGGCTGGAGGTGGTGCCGTTACATCGCTCATTTCGATGCTTCTCACAGGGGGGAGTGCAAGTACTGGTGGACTGAAACAGGTAACTTTCTGGGGGTTTGCAAATGCATCTCATTATATTCCTTGCAAATCGGTATTCGCTGTTCGTTTTGGCATAATAATGTGGAATTACTTGGGAACATTTTTTCTTAAGTTGTGTAGTATCAACTTGTCAGTTTGGTGACGATACTCACTGTTCTGTCTACTCCTGCAGGAGCCACAGCTAACTGCATGCGATATGTTTGAAGTGTATGCGAAGCCATTTTCACTATGATTCTGTGTATCAACTTGTGGTATTCTCCACTTCGTTATATGATTCTGTCTTGAGTCGCAGTTTAAACTATCATGTGCAGTTCACAGTTGAAACGGCTCCTCCATATATAGATCTAACTTAACATAGTGTGTATCATTTATTCAGATCATTGTTTGTGGCCCCACCTTTGGATTGTTCCCAATGGACGAATTATCATTTCTTCTTTCATCCAGACCACAATATAATGCATGCGCGATTTCAGGTTATTGGCAGTTTGTTCTTTTTTGTTCCCTTTTTCTTCTGCATTTGAATTTGGAATTATCCTATCTTCTTCCATAGGAATACCTAAGTCATGCATTTATCATGTTATTTTTTCAAGTCATGGTCTATCATCTTCTGAAATGCAGAAACTTTGCAATTTGTACTATCATCGACCCATTGATGCACTACCACTTACAATGATGTATCGGATACTCCCTCCAATTGGAAAAAAGTGTTGGATGATTTTGTACAACTTAGTACAAAGTTTATACTAAGTCATCGTCACTCTTTTTTATTGTAGGGAATACTATATTTTTATGTAGCATAGCATATATTTTAGAAGGCAGAGGTATTACTAGTTTCGCGAATGTAACGAGCAGAGGACCACTCTCACGTTATTCGGAAGAACTAGGAACTGCACTTTTAACCGAGCACCAAATATGGGATTCGGCAATGATTCTTGCGCACATCTGATGCACTTAGAACTTTTGCTCCTTATTTTTGGACACCCCAGCATTTCAATACTTCCAGAGGGACAAGCATGTAAGGATTACGAAGACATCGAAGATGTCTTTTTACCTTGTTGCAAAAACTAGTTCTTTCTCTGTTCCACCACTCCTCAGTCCTCTCGCTTGTCATCTCCCATCGGGTGGCAGCAGGAATGCTCAAAGTGTGGAAGCAGCTGTGCCATACTTGTCTTGCGTATACACACCGGGAGAAAATGTGTTTCACCGCCACTGAGTCCTCTTCATTCAGTGATCTGGGGTCTATCTAGGACAGCTAACCACATGAAGATTATACACTATTAAGAGGGGCTCCATTCTTCCATATGTTACTGGCTGCACTTAACCTGATCGACCCATGGTTAAGCATTTGTAAGTGGATCTAGCCGTGTATTTTCCTGTAGGAGAGCAGGCCCGTTGAAAGCGCACGGTGTTGCAGCGAAAGGCACTAACAGCGATCCAGAGCTGAACACACTGAGAAGCACCCTCCGTGGACAATGGTTCAGAGATGTTCAGCTGTCCAGTTGTTTTGTTGCAGGGCAGTGGCCACTCCTCTGTGGAGTTGAGAGTTCTCGTTTCAGCGAGTTCCAAACAAGGGGGAAAATAGACGAAGCCATCACACGGTGATCTCCGCATATTTGGAAAATTCATAGACGAGCTCGGACACATCTGCTCCCGGCTTAAAAAAGACATTTGAAATGTCGAAAAATATGCACATGTCCATGTTGTATGTGCACATGCGGATTTTTTTTAAAGTAATACATTTTGCGTAGGCTGTGTACAAGAGACAATTTTGGTGCTCGCAAAATGGTTTTTTTTTTCGGTTATCTCTTTTCATTAGTATCACGCATTTGATTTATGTCATTGGGTGCTTTTGTCTTTGGATCTTACTTTTCACCAATTTGTCGGTGTGGCACACTTTCGTTATCTTCGAACTGCCTTTTGCATATATATTATTGGACAACATCTCCTCAATTTTTCACCACACATGATTTTGATATTCATCCATTTTGTTCGGCCGTGTAAAAGTTTTATTTTTGCGTGGCCTTATTTCCAGAAGTTTTTATTTGATTTCATGGAAATCTGGCACATTCACCAATTGATCCGATTGATCCCATTTTCAATTTACACACAATGATTCCTTTTTTTTGTAAACTAACATATCGAGTAACCAACATTCATACCATCAGTTTTGACTGATTCCAACATGCATAGGGGAACCTCCTTGCATACCTCATCTCCCAGTCTCCCACTCTTGGCACGCTTACAAAACTTTGCCGGGGAATATGAAACTCGTTTAAACCTGACATATAACAAGCTTGAAATCTTGGAGGCATCTCATCACCTAAACGACTAATCCCTTTGTTTCGAATTATAAGATGTTTAAGTCTTTTTTTAAAATAACATGTATCTAGACGCATATTAGTATGTATATTCGCACATTTTAATCCGTATCTTGTTTATATGGAAACAACTAAAACATCTTATATTTAGAAACAAAGGCAGTATATACTATCAGCTGAGTAACAAACAAACAAACAAGTAGAGTAGTTAATATTTCAGGCTTTGTACCCATTAGCACAAGTAACAAGCTCAAAGTTTGCATGTAGCCGACATGCAACTAAAAACAAGCTTTACACCGGTACATATAATCATGCACAAGATGAAACCGAGGGGCCTGAGTTTGCTCACGTTCTCACTCCGCCAAATATCTTCTGGTCAGAGATAGTATCAACCTGCTCCAAACTCTTTAGTCCAGCTGGATGCCTAACAACAAATTTCACTATCTCTGCTCTACAACAGAATCGATCACACACAGGTCGCAATGCACTGTGCTAAATATCCTGTTGTCGACCAAGATATTTCCCAAGCTGAAGCGCTGGACAGCAGTGATCACTTATTTCGTTCCCTCGTGGGTTGGTGATCGGAGTCACGTGGTCTGCGGACGCATGCAAACCTCCCAAATCTGCCTCGCCGTGGCGGCGTACACGTCGGTGCATCTCCGCGGCCGCGCAGCTCCGGCGCTGGCGGTCGACGCCGGCATGGGAAAGGGAAGGGCATGGGCATGGGCTGGTGGGCCGGTCGTTGGTCCACGAGGCCGACGCCTGAGACTGAGAGCAAGGAGAGATACAAGAGCAGGACCGTGACACGGCCGACTGTGTGTGTAGGAAATATCAAGCTGGTGGGAAGATATTTTCTCCAGGAAAAGTGCTAGCTGGAGGTGATCTTTTTTGTCTATGTGGATGAGACCGTGAAAATAGAAAAAACGGTCCCGCACCGTCCCCGCGGGCGGCGGCGGGGCGACGGGAATCCTAGCCGCCGCGCCCCGCCCTCCTCCTTCCCTACCGCCAGTGGCAGAGCGTGCTGGCAAACCAAGGCTGGGCCAGCTGAAATGAACAAGTTAAGAATGGGCTGACTTAGCAATATAGACAATATTTTTATGTTAGTGGGCCAATTTATAGCTAAAATTTTGACCGAATTTAGAGGAGAGGGTGGGCCACGGCCCAGGATGGCCCACCAGACCCTCCGCCCCTGCCTACCTCCGCCGTCGGCGCAGGCCGCCGTGCAAAGCCCGCACAGTGCCGGCGGCGGCGGCCTTGGCTCTACCCGCAAGATTGGCAGGGAGGCGCGGGGCTCTCCTCTGCCGGCGGCGGTGCCCTGAGGTCGACGACGTTCCAGCAGCGGCGACGCCTTGCAGGGGCACGACTCGGGGTGGCCAGGTGATGACGACGCCACTGCTTGGCGGTGGGGTAGCGCAGTGACACGGTGGCGGCGGCGTCCTTTCGGCCCAGATCTGGACCCTTCGAGCCCTATCTGGGTCTGGGCGGGCCAGGCCTAGGCGTGGTTGTACCACTTCCGGCGGTCGGAGAGGTTGCTCGGGCTGGGGGTGGCCGGACTGCGGCTGGCCTACTGCAGCGCGGCGACGAGAGCTTCACGAGCCCGCGGGCTCAGCCGGGCCAGGAGGTCCTGGTCTGCTCCTGTTGTTGCGTCCGGTAGGTAATCGCCATTGGCGAAGGAGGTCGTGCCCTCCCGCGTGTCCGCTGTTCAGCCGTTCCTTGTTTCCAGATGTCCATCTTCGTTCCCGTCGGTCTCGCTACTTTGGTCACGGTGAGACGGCGGTGGTGATTGCAAGATCGTGGTGGCACGAGCTGTGGGCTCCAGAAAATCCTGTCGGAAGGCCGTCACCGATGCGGTGACGCCCATGGGCACCACCATTCCTTCTTGAAGGGTATCGGGTGTACCCCTTTTTTCCGCGCCCCTCCGCGTACCGGGGGAAACCCTAGGACCAATCCGGGCAGCAGCGTGGACATCGTTTCATCCCTTCTTGAAGGTGCTTGCTTGGTATGTGGAGCTACAGAGTGCTAAGAGCGTGGTGGAAATTCTCCGAAGGGCACGGCGATTGCGGATCATCATCATTTTCGTCGACCCGACGTTGTGGATATTACATTACTTTCTTTTTTCATTTTTGTTTTTATGCCTTTTTTTTTTGCTAGATTGTGATGCGGCCCCAGCTATCGTGTGGTTGCTATATTAATAGAGCGGGACGAAAACGTGTTTCATATTTTTTTTATCTATGTATTTTTATATAATAATATTGCGAAAAGTAAATCTAAAAGCATCTGAAATTTTGAGAGAGAGGAAGCTGGACCTACAGGGGCTGTGCGCTTTTTGTGGACGTAGGTGCACTTGTCAAGGTCATACGTGTCACGCATGGCCAACAAGCCGCCTGGGCCTGGACCATGAAAGCGAGCTGCTTGGCCCTAATATTTTCGACCTTTATTTTGTCGACACGAGCGCAACAAATTCATCATGTCGTATATGTGGTCGACTGGCGAGATCGTGGGACGAGAGCCACGAACGAACGCGCGGGGAAGACGAGGCCAAAACGTCGCCGGCGGTAGGGCCCCGAGCAGGGAAAAAGCGTACCCGATCGAGAGAGAGAGAGAGAAACGACATACACCAAACTCGACGACGAGCCCCCGCCCGGTCCAGTCGGCCTCCGGGAACGTGGGGCGGAGGAAGGAGATCGGTCGACGGTGTCGGAGATAAGGTCGCCATGTCGACCACGCGTTCGTCGCGGAGCCCGCACGCGGCCGCGTCACCGCCGACTCGTCGTCCCACCCCGACGCAGCAGCACGAGCATCCGGCAGCAGATAGCACGCCGCTGTTCCCCTCGTCCTTGATCGCATTGATTAGTGGACGAGGGTACTGTCATCGTACGCGTGTATATGGGTATATAGCAAGTTGTTACGTCATGTATAGTCAGCTATGTAGTTAATATATAATAATAAGTTAAAAAATTAATTGTTTTGTGGTACTTCAATATAAATATGTGTACAAAATTTATTTAAACTTAATATTTCTTGTAATATAAGCTATGATATAGTATCTATCTATGGTACTCTAATACTATTCTCTTTCTTTATTAATTGACTACCACATCAGCATTTTTGTGCGCCTAGTTTACATGATGATACTAACACTATAGCTAGCTTTAGAACCCACTATCATCTCTTCTCTCTACTTCAACTAAACACAAATATATTAATTTAGTCCTTATACACATTAAAAGCTGAAACTAACTCGACTCGACCCGGGCTTTGACACCTTTGTATCATCAAGATGTTAGACCGTGATTGGAGGAGATAAGATCAGCAACAACACGAAAAACGTGGTCACTCGGCCGACGGTGAGATGGTACGAAGATAGCTGATGATACGTTGCGGTCGTTCACCAAACGTGGCGTACGGTGTGATGGCATTCGCAGCTTTGCCCCGCCCCAAGCATCCAAACCGAACGAGATACCCAGCCCAGCCCGGCCTGATGACTCTTTTTTTTTTTTGACACTGTAATCCGCTCTTTATTCATAAGATAAAAACAAGTTACAAGTTACGAATGAACAGACCTTACAGAATTGAAAAGATAGGATAAACCTATGCAAAAAACCAGCGTCTATCCTCCTCCTTCGACACCACCAAGGCGAACGCCAAAGGGACGGAAGACAGATCACCACAACACCCGAGCTCGACGCGGCTCCATCGCTGATCAGCAGCTTTTTGGACCTCCAAAGTAGTTTGCCAGAGGCAAAACCATTATCGTTGAAAGAATCAGACCGAGGCAACATGTCCTCGGACACGCGATCGAACTCCAGAACTAATACCCCCCCACGACTACAGCGTCGGGGAAGGAAATCAGAACTGCCGGCCTCCATCCACAAACCCAGCATAGGATACACCATCTGCACGTACTCCTGGACAACACATCCACAAACCCAGCCTGATGACTCAGCGATGGGTCAGTGTTAGACTGTAGATATTGTAAACCTGTATCTATAATTGTATCGTACCTCTTGGTACCCCTTATATAAAGTGATAGGCCACGCACCAGATACGTTGAGCCAGTTTCCACCAAACACATGTTTAACATGGTATCAGACTAGGTTTCGAAACCCTAGCCGCCGCCCCTGTCCTTGGCCGCCGCCGCCTCCTCCCTAGGTCGCCGCGCCGCCGCCAAGATCCTCGCCGTCATGACCTCCTCCGGCTCGTCCTCGGCCTCTTCCGCTGCCCTGCCTGCCTCCACAACTTCCTCTGCGGTGCCGCCCTTCATCCCGCCCCAGCTCGCGGCGATCCTCGCCGCCAGCAGCACGAGCCAGATGGCCGCGTCGACTTCGTCGCGCCCCCTGTACCTTGGCTCGTCTCAGTTCGCTCCGGGGTTTCTCCCCCCACTGCCGCCGCCGCCGTCCTATGGGTCGGCGCCGTTGATCCCGTTCAGCGCGGTGCCGCCCTCGCCTCCATCGGTGACCTCGCACGGCTCGTTCTCAGCCGCGTCCGAGCTCGCCGCGCCGCCTATCACCACCACTGCGGCCGCTAGCGCCGCCCCTGCTGACTCCCCGGTCGTCGACGGTCCGGGCACTGGTCCTTACCAGCTCACGCACCTCATCACGGTGCGCCTCACGCAGGATAATTACCTGTATTGGCGGGCGCAGATTCTCCCGCTCCTCCGCAGCCGTCATCTCGAAGGCTTCGTCGATGGGAGTCACCCGTGCCCGCCCCGCCTCGTCTCCGCGGTCACGGCCACCGGCGCCCGGGTCTCTGCTGAGAACCCGGCGTATCGTGCCTGGGTCGCGCAGGATCAGGCCCTCCTCTCGGCGCTCCAGTCCTCGCTGACGGAGGGCGTCGCTGGCCTGGTGGTCTTCGCCGCCACGTCTTTTGACATCTGGGCAACGATGGCGGACAGCTTCTCCACGCACTCCTCGGCTCGTGCATCGGCTATTCGTCAACAACTTCAAGATTGTAAGAAGCTTGACTCCTCCGCGCATGACTACTTCAACAAGATCAAGTCGCTTGCTGATACCCTGTCCGCTATCGGGCAGCCGCTTCGGGACTCGGAGTTCATGGACTTCGTCCTTCGGGGTCTCGACCAAGACTACGACAACCTGGTTGAGGCGGTGCGGGGGCGTGAGACGCCCACGTCCCAACGGGACCTGTACTCGTGCCTCCTCTCCACCGAGCAGCGTATTGACGCCCGCCATGCCGCGATGCAGCTGAACGACCCCCACGCCCATGCCGCCTACCGTGGTGGTGCTCCGGGTGGCTATCGTCCGCCTCGCCCGTCTGCTGGCCCGCCCACAGGAGGTGTTCTGGGTCGCCAGCCCCCTCCGTCGCCCCCGCCCCGTGGCCCGCCGATGACTATCGATCGCCGTGGCCGCCCAAACGTCGACTGCCAGCTGTGTGGCATCTACGGACACTATGTCTCTCGCTGCCACCGTCGCTTCAAGAGGGACTTTCTCGGCATCGGCAACGATGGGCGCGGCAACGAGAAACAGGCCGCCATCGCCGAGCAGAGTTCTGCTGGTGGCTATCACGGCGCTGGAGGTCACACACCGTCGTATCCGATCGATGTTCCCTGGTACTTCGACACGGGGGCTACGGATCACATGACCAACGAGGCTGGTCGGCTCCAGGCGCAGGAGCCCTACCGCGGCCATGACAAGGTCCGCACCGCTGATGGTTCAGGTATGCCCATTACTCATGTTGGTCAGGCTTCCCTTCTGTCTAGTTCCTCTCGTAGGCTTCGTCTTCGTAACGTCCTTCGTGTCCCACTTGTCACTCGTCCATTACTATCTGTTCGTAAGTTTACTTATGATAATGATGTGTTTTGTGAATTTCACCCGTTTCATCTCTTCGTTAAGGACCGAGCCACACGGGAGGTTCTGCTTAGAGGTCGCATTCACCAGGGCCTATATGCGTTGGAGCCGCCATCCCTTCCGGAGGTCTTCAGCGCTGTTCGCACGTCGGCGTCCCATTGGCATGCTCGGCTTGGTCATCCTGCTTCTCCCATAGTTAGCCATGTTTTGCATCGACATGAGCTCCCTACGTCGTCTCATAATAAAAACGTAGTTGTTTGTGATGCTTGTCAACAGGGAAAGAGTCATCAGTTACCGTTTGTGTCTTCATCTCGAGTTGTTACTAAACCATTAGAGCTTGTGTTCTCAGATGTATGGGGCCCTGCCCAAACTTCTGTCAGTGGTCATAAATATTATGTCAGTTTCATTGATGCCTATAGCCGCTTCACAAGGCTTTATTTACTTAAGAGCAAAGCTGATGTGTTTAATGTGTTCTTACAATTCCAATTGCATGTTGAGAGACTCCTACAACATAAAATCATTCATGTTCAGTCTGATTGGGGGGGTGAATATCGCAACCTCAATTCTTTCTTTAATAAGCTTGGGATATCTCATCGTGTTTCATGTCCGCATACACATCAGCAGAACGGTGCTGTCGAGCGCAAGCACCGTCACATAGTTGAAACTGGTCTTACTCTTCTTGCTCATGCCTCCGTGCCTTTTCGGTTTTGGAGTGATGCTTTTACCACTGCTTGCTTCTTGATAAATCGAACTCCCACTCGAGTGTTACATATGAAGACACCGCTTGAACCGTTGTTTAATGAACTCCCTGACTACACTTTTTTCAAAGTTTTTGGCTGTTCTTGTTGGCCACACCTTCGGCCCTATAATAGTCGCAAGCTTGAGTTTCGCTCCAAAAAGTGTGTCTTCCTTGGGTATAGTGCGCTTCACAAAGGCTACAAGTGTCTCCATGTTCCCACAAATAGAGTCTATATTTCCCGTGATGTCGTGTTCGACGAAAATCTGTTTCCTTTTTCGAATATGCCATCTTCTCCATCGTTGTCATCACCCACTCATACCTCCATTATTTCGCCTGACCAACTTGAGGATGTTGCATATTCGCCTCTGTTATTGCCTAACCACGGTGCAGGTACTGGACGTGGTGCTCGCCTTGAGCTCCTTCATGAACCTGCATCGTCAGGACCTGCTCCTGCTGCTGGCGACGTCGATCGCTGCATGGATCATGCAGCGGGCGCGTCCCCCGAGGCCCCAGCTGCCCCATCGCCCACACGGCTGGCTGACCGTGGGCCGCCTTCGCCTCCTGCGTCGCCTGCGCGGTCGTCACCGCCCGCGTCACTTGTGCGGTCGCCACCGCCCGCGTCGCCTGCGCGGTCGCCTCCGCCTGCGTCATCGTCGCCCGTCTCACCCGGGCTGGCTTCGCCATCACCTGGGCCGGACTCGCCAGCGCCCGCCTCACCTGCGGTCTCGCTGCCCGGGAGCCCGTCTCCCGCACCGTCGCTTGCCTCTCCCGATGATGAAGGAATGACAAACGAGCACCCGATATTTGCCTACCTGGGTTTCGGTCCAGGGAAGGTCTCCCTCAGAAAGCCCTTGAGGCCCATCAAGACAGCGGTCTAGCGAGGCCCAGGGACATAACTTGGCGTGCACGATGAAGATTCGATGGAGAAGGCCTAGTCGAACTAGGACTCGATTAGGGTTTATACAAATCGACTTTATCTGTAATCAACTTGGAGAATACTCCCGGGACCCGATCTTCGCATATAAAAGGTCGGGAGGGAGATCGTAGTGGCTCTTAGACACCTTTCCACCCACCTCACGCTGGAGCGCTCGACGACTTAGAGCTCTCTGTTAGGGCTAGATCCAATCTACGCCGCCATTGTACCACCATCATCGCCACACCATCTTCAATACAAAGTCAGACAAGCAGGACGTAGGCCTTTTACCTTTCGAGGGGGCTGAACCTGGGTAAACCCTGTGTTCTTTTGCTTTCCTCTGATCGCCGTCGAGTTCGCCAGGTCCCCAATACGCTTCCTCGATCGAAAGCCCTTCGACATGGGCATTGCCGGGGATAAACCTCGTCAATTGGCGCCGACCGTGGGGACGACGGGATCTGGATCTACGGATTCGCCGGCTCCATCACCAACCACCGCCAAGATCGACATCGACACCACCGTCGGCATCGCTGCGCCGACCGACGTCGACACCACCGTCAAGATCGACATCGACACCACCGTCGGCATCGCTGCGACGACCGACATCGACACCACCACCAAGATCGACATCGACACCACCGTCGGCATCGCTGCGCCGACCGACGTTGACACCACCGCCAAGATCGACATCGACACCATCGTCGGCATCGCTGTGCCGGCCGTCCTCAATGCCAACTCGACGGAACTAGGCGTCGATGCCACTGGTTCGATCGTCGTCAGCAATATTTCGCCGGGTGCTGCAAAGCCCACTCCAGCGGCAAACGTCATCGACCCCATCTCAAGCATGGCAGGAGTAGCACCCGAAGGCTATGACATGGCTTTCGAACTGTTCAACTTCCATGTGGACAGCAATGGAGCGATGGAACTGCTCTCCATCAGCGAATCGGCGCCGCTCGTGGCCGAAACGACGACACCACCAGCCGTCGAGGGCAAACTCTCGGCAAGCGCGCTACTAGCGCCGTCGGAGGAGGAACCGAAGCCGAAAGCCTCGACCCCATCAGTAGGGTCGAACGATTTCGAAGACCCACCACCATCCCCGACCACCGCATACTGTGTCGACTGCGACGCATACCACTACGTGGGAGCCGGAGATTTCTCATTCCATGAGATCGCCGGCTGTGAAGATCCTCGGGGAGGCACAGCAGCTGTCTACCCGACGATATCTGAGTGCGATCGGGCTCTCAACGCCCTCACGCTTCGCACCGCACCGTACGACCCTGACTACGTCGAGGGGTTATACTCGGACTACACGTGCTCCGATGACGACAACGACGTCTACCCCGAAGCTAAGGGGAAAATCGGCAATTCAGCAAGCTCCGCCTCACACTGCGAGTCCGCCGTATCCAGCGACGGCTATATGGCTGATTACGATTCTGACCTCATGATCGAAGTCGGGCCCTACGTCGAAAGCGACGACGTCTACCCTCCAGCGTTGGGCGAAATCAGCGATGATTCGGCCCCGTGGACCGGGGGCCACTGCATGATGGCATCGCACGGCGACGGAAACGAAAATAGAGACAACGACGGCCGAAACCGGGCAGATAGTAGCCGCCAGGTGGTCACACATGACCAGATCCGATTCGCAAGGAGGGTTTACGCGGGCGAGGTGAACTTCGGTCCCAACCCAAGCCCAAGTGATCTGGCTGCACTCCGTTTTGTCGTCCAGGAGCAGAAGGACCAGGTCAGTGCTGACAGGCGAGTGCTGGAACGGCGAAGAGAGGAGGCCGATGCATCCAGCAGAAGACGGGCCGAAAGATCGTCCCATTACTCATCAAGCGTCCAGCACAGATCAAGATCACGCACCTAGCCAGGGCCTGATATGCACAACATCACCCGAAATCTGGAGGCAGAGTTCAACGAGGCCGAATTGATGCCCAAGACCAAGGAGGCGGCGATCATGGCCGCGGCGGCATACATTGCCGCGAACGCATCCAACAGTGACGAACATATGCGACACCTGAGGAATCTGGCACTCGAAGGAGTAAGGGTGCTCCAAGGCACACCCGATTCGGGACATGACGCACCGGTAAGGAGGACCGCCCCGCCGACGGAGCAAGCCAGGCACCCAGCACCGGTGCCACCCGTGGCGCCTCGGACGCAAGCAGTCGAACCTCTCAACGGAGAGCTTCGGCATGGTCTGGCCCAGAACAGGGTCGATCAAGCGCGAGCGCGGCGCGAAGCACGTCGCTTCGAAGGAGATCACGAGGCAGAGACATTCGGCGGCACCAGCGACGGACTGTGCGGGGCAGACTGCTTTAGCTTGTTGATCCGCTCCGCACCGTTGCCGAAGGGAATCAAGCTAAGCGATGGTATAGTCAAGTTCAATGGGCAGCAGGATCCCTGAATTTGGCTCGATGATTTTATAACCGCTGTCAAGATCAGCGGCGGATCTAGAGACAATGCCCTCCAGTTACTGTCGCTGCATCTAAAGGATAACGCAAGGGCATGGCTGAATAATCTTGCTCCAGATAGCATCCGCTCCTGGGAAGAATTTCGGCAAGCGTTCATCGCCAACTTCCGAGGCACTTCGCGATGACCTACGTCGTTCGAGGAGCTACGCCTATGCGTGCAGAGAACCGGAGAAAACCTGAGGTCATACATCTCACGATGGATCAGCCTCCGGAACACGATGGAGAACATCTCGCCCGAAAGGGCCATCGACGCATTTCGCGACGGCCTCTTCCGATGCGATTTCAAGGAGGAGCTCGGACGCTGCAAGCCAAGGACCGTCGACCACCTCATGAGCTTGGCGAATGAGTGGGCCGATGGCGAAGACTCCATCGCGGCTCCCAGAAGTCGCCGTCGGTCAGCAGAACGCGATGTCGACACGAAAGACCAGTTCCACTCCGGGTCCCGAAAGAAGGGTCGTCGGAATCGCTACGACAACACGGAGAACACGGACATGGTAGCAGCAGGCTACATACATGAAGATCGTGAGGACAATAGCGACTTACCGCGGCAAGGAAACAATTACCACGGTAGCAGCAGCAGAAGTGTCTCGAAGCCAAGCAAAGAATGGCGCCGATGGCAGCCACAGATGTCGGCAGAAGAGATGCTTGATAGCGGATGCCCAAGGCATACGTACCTCGACAAGGACGGAGTACGAAGACCTGCACACCTCCTCATCAAGTGTAGAGAATTCCTACGTCTCAACCGAGCACTTCAGGAGAGGATGGGCGTCGAGCAACCAGTGGCAGGGGCGATAGCTTACAACGCTCCACCGCCACCGCCGAATCCACCAGCAAACGTCGTACAGCAGGGCCACCAGGCCGCCATGATCCAGCAAGTCGAATAGCGACAGCCGGCCAACGAGGAAGAAGAGTTCCCGCCGCCAAGAGGTTTCGTGCCCATGATTCAGAGGGGTCGCCCGACGAATAAGGTTCAGCGAAAGCGCGCACGAGAAGTGTTTCACGCCGAACACGCGCCACCTGCCACTCCCGAATACCAGAATTGGTCCGAACATCCGACCGGTTTCGACCGGTCAGACCATCCACCGAAGATCCCACGCCCAGGACACCATGCTTTGGTTCTCGAGGCGCAAATAGGGGGTTTCACCTCGAAAAAGGTGTTCATGGACGGAGGCAGTAGCTTGAACCTCATCTACGCAGACACGCTGCGAAAGATCAAGATCCCGCTAAACAATCTACTGCCAACGGAAACTTCCTTCCATGGGAATCATCCCAGGAAAGCCGACGTACCCATTGGGGGCGATATATCTCGACGTCATCTTCGGCACTCCGGCAAACTTCAGAAAGGAGAAGATCGAATTTGAGGTTGTGGACTGGCCCTCGCAGTACCACGCTATCCTTGGGCGGCCAGCGTTCGCCCGATTCATGGCAATACCGCATTATGCTTACCTTCAGCTGCAGATGCCCGCAAACAGAGGACCACTGACGATCAGCGGCAGCTTTGCCCGATCCGAAAACTGTGACAAGGACTTCAACACTATGTCTCAAACCTTCGGTGTGCACAAGGAGTTGCACCATATTCGGGAGGCCACGGTGATGGACATCGATCCACCGGCGCAGCAGAACGCCCCAGAACTGTCGTTCGATGCCACCAAGGACACCCGAGAGCACCAGATCCACCCGACGGACCCAACCAAGACGGCGCGGGTGTCGAACTCCCTCTCCCCTGCATAGGAAAGCACGCTCGTCAAGTTCCTCCCTGAGCACTGGAGGATGTTCGCTTGGTGTCCAGCAGATATGCCAGGCATCCCCAGGGAACTCGCCGAGCACGAGCTCAAGATCTTTCCCAACACGAAGCCAGTGAAACAGTCCATGCGTCGATATAATCCAGAGAAGGCCAAGTCGATGGGCGAAGAAATCAACCGCCTCCTCGAAGCCAAGTTCATCAGGGAGATGAAGGAAGCAACGTGGCTCTCGCCACCAGTTATGGTGGAAAAAAAGGACACCAAGGTCTACAGGATGTGCATCGACTTCACAGCCTTAAATAAGCACTGCCCGAAGGACTACTTCCCCCTGCCTCGAATCGACCAGATCATCGATTCTACAGCAGGATGCGAGCGCCTCTCTTTCCTCGACGCCTACTCCGGGTACAACCAGATATGACTGAAAGTAGAAGACGAGGACAAGACGGCATTCATCACCCCGCACGGGGTATACTGCTACATGACGATGCCATTCGGGCTCAAGAACGCCGGAGCCACCTATCAACGGTGCATGCAGGCGTGTCTAAAGGAGCAAATTGGCCGCAACATAGAGGTCTACGTCGACGACATTGTCATCAAGACCGCGAAGGCAGACAGCCTGCTGGATGACCTTCGAGAAACCTTCGCCAACCTCGACAGGTACAGCATCAAGCTCAACCCGAAGAAATGCTCTTTCGGGGTACCCACTGGCCAGCTACTGGGCTACCTGATCTCCGAGCGAGGAATCGAGGGCAACCCAGAGAAGATACATGCCATCATCAACATGCAGCCTCCAAGAATGCTTTGGCATGTCCAGCAGTTGACAGGTCGACTTGCAGCACTTAGCCGCTTTATCAGCAAGCTCGGCGAAAAAGCACTCCCCTTTTATCGGTTGCTCCGGAAAACAGACAACTTCACGTGGACCGAAGAAGCACAAGCCGCATTCAACGACCTCAAGCGTCGTCTTTCGACTTCCCCAGTTCTCGTCACACCCCGAGAAAAGGAGCCGATGCTGCTATACATTGCGGCTACAAATCAAGTTGTCAGCTCAGTTCTCGTGGTCGAACGCGCGGAGGAAGGCAAGGAGCACGGAGTACAGAGGCCTGTATACTACCTGAGCGAAGTCTTATCTCCGACCAAGCAAAGGTACCCCCACTATCAAAAGCTGGCATACGCTATCTATATGACGGGGAAGAAGTTGCCGCACTACTTCGAATGCCACTCCATCATAGTGGTGGCTTCGAATCCAGTTTCTAGCATCCTCAACAACCCAGACGCCACGCTATGGGGAATCACGCTGGGGACGTGGGAGATCTCGTACCAATGACAGTCTGCAATCAAGTCACAGGTCCTACCGGACTTTATAGCCGAGTGGACAGAAGCCCAGATGCCCGAGCTCCCAGACCTGTCGAACAGCTGGACGATATTCGTCGACGGGTCCAAGCGGGTTTCGGGGGCAGGAGCAGGAGTAGTCTTGGTGTCGCCGCAAGGTGACAGGATGCGCTACGTCCTTCGCATGCGCTTCCCAAATCCCTCTAACAACGAGGCAGAATACGAAGCCGTCCTCCATGGCATGCGCATGGCGAAGGCCTGCGGAGCCACCCGCATCAAGATTCATGGAGACTCGAACCTCATTGCCCAGCAAGTCATGAAGGAATGCGACGCTACCTGCGCAAACATGATTGCATATCGCGCCATATACGATAAGCTCGAAGGCAAATTCGAGGGCTGCGAAGTAACACACATCGGCAGGGAAAGCAACGAGGAGGCAGACAACCTGGCCAATATCGGCTCAAGGTGCCTCCCAATACCACCCGGGGTCTTCTTCGAAGAAATATTCGACCGCTCCGTCAAGATCAAGCCAGCAATTGACCCGGCGTTAGCAACACGTCCAGGGGCTCAATCGGCCAGCACTGCCCCAGCCGCAGGAACGGAGGACCGTCCGAAAGATGCAGCCACAGTCATGCTCGTCGAAGCCACATGGACGAAACCGTACTTGGCGTACCTGATGCGGGGCGAGCTCCCAGAGGATCCCATCCATCGGCGACAAGTCATGCGGCGCTCCAAGGCCTTCACGATAATCAACGGGGAGCTTTACAAGCGCAGTACCACAGGGGTACTCCAACGGTGCATAGCGCAGGAAGATGGGATCGCTCTCCTTCGAGAAATCCACGAAGGAACCTGCGGGCACCACGCCTGCAGCCGAACCCTCGTGGCCAAGGCTTTTTGGTCCGGTTTTTACTGGCTATCCGCCCTTTACGATGCCAGAAACATCGTCCAGCACTGCGAAGCATGCCAGTTATTCGCCACCAAGCCGCACGCGCCGGCGTCCGAACTGCACACCATCCCTGTAGCCTGGCCCTTCGCACAATGGGGGCTCGATCAAGTGGGGCCTCTCCCCAAATCATCTCGAGGAGGTCATACTTACCTGCTAGTCGCAGTGGACAAGTTCTCCAAGTGGATAGAGGCTGTCCCAGTCACCAACCAAGAGGCGACCACGGCGGTCAAGTTCTTCGAGTCTATCGTCTACCGGTATGGCGTCCCGAACAGCATTATCACCGACAACGGCACCAACTTCACTTCGGGCGAGTTCCAGGACTTCGCCAAAAACCTCGGCATCAAGCTCAAGTACGCTTCGGTGGCGCACCCCAAGTCTAATGGCCAGGTCGAAAAGGCTAATGGACTCGTATGCGGAGGCCTAAAGAAGCGACTACTTCGACCCCTTAAGCGCGCAGCAGGCGCCTGGGTCGAGGAATTGCCTTCGGTCCTATGGAGCCTGCGAACAACGCCCAATTCCTCGACGGGCTACACACCCTTCTTCCTGCTCTTCGGGGCAGAAGCAGTGTTACCCACGGATATACGCTACAGTGCGCCCCGCGTGGTCGCCTATGTCGAGGAAGATGCGGACAAAGCATTGGCAGACGCCCAAGATCTACTGGACGAAGCTCGAGATGTCGCCCTCGTTCGATCGGCGGTCTACCAGCAGAGCCTCTGCAACTACCACAGCAGACGGGTACGCGGACGCTCATTCAAGCCAGGCAACCTCGTGCTCCGCCTCAAGCAGACGAGCACGTCGAAGCTAGAACCACCATGGGAAGGGTCGTACCTCGTCCACGAGGTCATCCCAGGAGGAGCATATCGCCTACGCAACCCGAAAACAGGAAAAGACGTAGAGAATCCATGGAATGCCGCGCAGCTGCGCCGCTTCTATCCCTAGCTAGCAAAGCTGTCTCGTCTACCCCTTCTACTATGTAATCAAACGCCGGCAGCAGTCCGCGCTCGACAACTGTACCGTTGGCACCAAGCAATAAAGTTCAAGTTCCTCACTTCATGAATTAACATATTTGCATACTCACGCTCGGGGGCTCAGTCTTTCGACCCACGCTCGGGGGCTCAGCCTTTCGACCCACGCTCGGGGGCTTCGCCTACGCTCGGGGGCTCAGCCTCTCGACCCACGCTCGGGGGCTCAGCCTCTCGACCCACGCTCGGGGGCTCAGCCTCTCGACCCACGCTCGGGGGCTCAGCCTCTCGACCCACGCTCGGGGGCTCAGCCTCTCGACCCACGCTCGGGGGCTCAGCCTTTCGACCCACGCTCGGGGGCTTCGCCTACGCTCGGGGGCTTCGCCTACGCTCGGGGGCTTCGCCCTTCGACCTACGCTCGGGGGCTCAGCCTTTCGACCCACGCTTGGGGGCTTCGCACTTCGACCTACGCTCGGGAGCTCAGCCCTTTCGACCCACGCTCGGGGGCTTCGCCCTTCGACCTACACTCGGGCTATTCGCCCTTTCGACCCACGCTCGGGGCTTCGCCCTTTCGACCTACGTTCGGGGGCTTCGCTTCTCGACCTATGTTCGGGAACTTTGCTCGTTTCGCCCCAGACAAACAAGATATACATGTACAGTGTACACAACATGGAGTTACAGACGCAGCCACAGAGCTATTCCGTGGCGCCCTAGTTTGCTCTCTGACGATCACTTTCGGTAATAATCTGTCGAGCAATACAGTCGGCTGTACCTCTGCAAGCAGCATAGTGGGGCTCCATATTAAAGCGACCACTGGGACTCGGAGGAGGTGTCTTCAGAAGTTCCAGGTCGATCTCAGGATAATGAGCATGCACGAATGCGAGGGCGACCACAGCCCCGGAACGCAAATGCTCCCGAACGAAGGAGTACACAGCGCTCCCGTTCTCAAACCGTTCAAGCAGCGCCGGCAGACCTTCGGGTTGTTTGTTCAAAGGAAACATCGCCTCGTATACCAAGGCAAGTGCGCCTCGGCTCGTCTCAGCCAATGCTCCGGCTTGGGCAATCCTGTCTTGAAGAAGTGTCAGCTTCATCGCCTTCGACCGGTTCACCCAAAAGTTGTCAGCAATCGAATTGGCATGTGTTTGGGCAGCGATAAGATGCGCATTCACACGTCGGGCTTCAGCCGCGCTATCAAGACACACGTCTGCAGAAAAGAGATGAAGATTAAATTCCCCGAAATTGAGCAGCGAAGCAGAGGACGCCGAAAACTCACATTTTAGAGCCTTCCCCAAGTTCTCGATTTCGTCCAGCAGAAACTTCTCAGCGTTGGCAGCCAGTGATGCCTTCGACAGGGCAACATCGACCTTGGCAGTAACTACCTTCAGCTGACGCTGGGTGCTCTGGAGTTGGTCGCGCAGAGAACGAATCAGAGTTAATTCGCTTGAAGAAGGCGCCCTACGCTCGACGGCACTGGAGGTACTACCGACAGTTTCATATTCAACAGGCCAGGCGCCAGTGGCCGCAGAAGGCTCCTGCATAAGAGGCCTAGCGTCACATACAAGCATCGACAGCCAAATATCGAATAGATCAACATAACATAAGACCAAGTTTTACAGCAGAAAGGAGTCCTAGTCGGGGTCACAGCCCTCGGCGTGGGACCACAAAAGCTAATTACAGATGCGTGCTAAGCATCATCGGCACTATGCCAAACTACTAGGGGCTTTGCTAGATTGGGCGCCGGAAGTTCCGCGCCTTCGAGCCCGCGCCGCCGCCCGCTGATCATTTCTTTTGGCCAAGAAGCTGGTTAACCGAGCAGCCAGGTCGCGTGCTCGAGCAACATAGCTCTTGGCTGATTTGTCACGTCCATCAGCATCCTTCGGGTATGTGCTGGTGACCTTCTCGGCGTCGAACGGTACTTCGTGCATCATCATCAAAGAGAAGACAGACTCAGACCCGATAGTTACCTGTCGGCGAACCGCAGCAACTAACGGATCTTCGCCATCTGGCTTCACCGTCAAGGCTTCAAGGATTCCAGCCATGGTATCGCCGAGCGAGTCAGGAATAGAGGTGTCCCGAACACGGATGAGCGTAGACCGCACCTTCGCCAGGAAACTGCACAAATCCCGACTCAGGCGCTCGGCGGCACTAACACTGGACTCCAGCCCAGCAGGCTCCTTCATGGCCCCAGCATCTAACTCGGCAGCACCTGCAAAGCGCCGCATGGTCTCCAGTCAAGAAAAGCGATTCGTCAACGCCACAAAATCTGATAAGGAAGTGCCGAAGGTTTACTGCGCAAGGTGTCGAGCGAGCTTTGCAGGCGCTGATGCAGATCTCCCTCTCGTGATTCGGCGTCCTGGCGATCCTTCTTCGCACGCTCCTGAGCTTTGGACGATTCGGCCTTCAGTCGGGCGATTTCGTCGTTCAGTTCAGCGACTTTAGCCTTCAGACCCGAATTCTCAGTGGCAAGGTTGTCCAACTGAGACTTCAGGGAAGTCTTGTCGACGGCAGCCTGTGCGCCAATCCCTGTTCATTCAAAGGAAGCCATCAGCAAGACCGCCCACAAAGCAGAACTTCGCAAGAAAGATAGCAATACTTACGTCGTGTGTCCTCGAGCTCCTCGGACAGCTTTCGGTTCTCTTCCTCCAAGGCGAGGAAGCTCCTACAGACTTTCGACAGGTCTCTAACAACAGGCTAAAGATGGCAAAGCAAAGGATTAACCCTCGAGTCATGATTCAGAGGGCGAGCCTAAGTGTAAACACTTAGACTCACCCTCGGGGGCTACTGATGGTCAAACACGTGGAACGCAAGATGAGAATCTTCGGACTTACATGGTTGTTAGGACCGGAAGGCTCGCCAGACGAGGAGACAAGGACAAACTCGTGTTCCAACGCCCTCTTCTTGGAGGAGGTCGAAGGCTTCGTGAGAACGACCTCGGGGGCAGCAACCTCGGCAGCCTTCTCCTGCGAGTCTGCGGTCTGCTCAAGGGCGTCGTCATGAGGTCGGACCTGGTATTGGTCTCGATCCTCCGGATAGGTCGACGTCTCTTCGGTGGAAGACCTGAAACAAGCATCGATGTCAAGACCAGGCAGTTAATTCGAAACAAGGCCACAAAATGTACAAGCTTAGTAAGGAAAACTTACGACGCGTCAATCCCGAACTTTGGAAGGACCTTTTTCTCTGCTCGAGGAGGAGGACGGCAGCTTAAAGGCGAGGCGGGGATTGCGCTGTCGACGTCATCACCCGAAGTAAAATGGGTGTCCTCGAGGTCTTCCGAATCTTTGACAACATCCGCAATGCGTTGTCTCTTCGGGGCCCTCGGTGGCGATAGAGCGGCGGAAGTCGATCCCTCCGGCACTTCGATGAAATCATGCCCCGGATATTCACCCATCTCGGACTGGGGCGGATAGCATCGCGCTAGGGTGATAACCTGCACAGGGATATAGACTGCATTCGATACAAGATGATTCGGCTATGAAGTGAGAAAGGTATTCGGTTAGCATCAGGATCGTACCTCGGTGCGGGGAAAGGCCTTGCTGAAGGCCACTGCGCCGAAGATTTTCGGCACGGCATCCTTCTTCTTGATGTTGGTGATGGTGCGCACGCACTCGTCGATCTCGGCTTCGTGCAGCTCGTCCTGGGAAATGCGGGTCGAATCCCGACGATCGCTGTAGTCCCACATGCAGTGGGCTCGAGCAGCGAGCGGCTGGATTCGACGCTCGATGAAGGTTTGGATGAGCTGAATTCCCGAAAGCTCCTTCTTCGGAGTAGCTCGGAGCTGCTGGATCTTCTCCATCAGCGGTTCCGTAATCATCAGCTCCTCATCGAAAAGGTCGTGCCTCCAGGACACGCGAGGTCGAAGAACGCCGGTGGGCCGAAATTCTTCGAGTCCGAACTTTTCGGCGTTGGAGGATTTGTCCTTGGCGTAATACCACTTCGTCCTCCACCCAGGATTGTTTTCGGGCGCTTGGAGGTTGAAGTACTCGACGTCTGGGCGCACCTGAACGCCGAAGCCGCTGGTTTGGTATGGCAGAGGGTGTCGTATGGCGAAAATTCGACGCCACAGTGCCCAGTGGGGTTCAATCCCCAGGAAGCATTCACAAAGCGTGATGAAACACGCAATGTGAAGGATGGAATTGGGATTCAGATCATGGAGCTGAATCCCGTAGGCGAAAAGAAGACCGCGGAGGAAAGGATGCGGGGGAAAAGATAAGCCCCGCAGCAAGAAAGCGATGAAGATTACCCGGAATCCAGGTGGAGGTCGAGGGATGATCTCCGGGCCGACGGTGAGCGACTCCGCCGGCGTGTTCTTCAGGAGACCCATCTTTTCGGCCTGGGACAGTTCCTTGTTCCCGACCTTGGTCTGGACCCAGCGTCCGACGACGGGGCCATCGGCGTCGGCTGTCTTGGTCTTCTTGGTGGCGACGCCGGTGGCGGCGCCGGTAGCGGTGGAGCTCCTTTTGCCCATGGCCTCAGGGCGCAGCAACGATTGCAGGAATGGAGCTGAGGGAGCAGAGTGACAGGAGCGATGCGCGAGGAGGAAGACGGTGGCGGCGGAGTGGGACGGACTGTTTACTCTGCCACCGTTATTTATTCCGCCTCTGGAAATCTGTGTCAGATCTCAGCCGTCCACGACGAAGCAGAAACGGCCGGGCTGATCCACCCGTCCACGTGTCAGCACGCGGACACCGCGGCGTCCACTACGCGCGGTAATCAAGGAAACTGTGCCGGTTATTTTTCACCCACGCGCGGGACGTGCGGTCAAACTCTGTCAACGGCTGGGACGTGTGGCCGGTGGGCCCACCGCGCATCCAGTCTTGGCAGGGTCAGGCCATTTTTGCAGAGGATGATGTGACGATGCGACGGACAGTATCGTCAGCGATGACGCGACCCTTTGGGTAGGTTGGCTCTTTTCGACTCAAAGGGCAAAGACTGGTAAGAATTCCTTCGAGTCCCAAAGGTATGTACCTCTCGCACTCGAATGACCTTTCGACTGGGACTCTTTCGAGGTCTTTGTGCCCCTCTCTCTTTTGTGTTACCCAAACATACGCAGAGTTTTTTGACGACTTTGTCGAACGATTCGAACGAGGATCTTCGAATCGGGGGTGTTTGCTCTTTCGAGGGAATTTTTCGGTCCCTCGAATTATTTCTTTCGGGCCAGCAGCGCCTTCAAGGTATTCGAGGCAGGGCTTCGGTCCCTCGAATTGTTTCTTTCGGGCCAGCAGCGCCTTCAAGGTATTCGAGGCAGGGCTTCGGTCCCTCGAATTGTTTCTTTCGGGCCAGCAGCGCCTTCAAGATATTCGAGGCAGGGCTTCGGTCCCTTGAACTGTTTCTTTCGGGCCAGCAGCGCCTTCAAGATATTCGATGTCGGGCTTCGATCCTTCGAGTTGCCTTTTTCGGCCCAGTAACGCCCTTAAGGAGTTCGGATTCGAGTTTCGGATCTTTGAATCATCCTTTTCGAGCCTACAACACCATTATGCTATTCAAGAATAAACATCCGAATTTTCGAAGCATATCTCTAGACTGCTAGAGCTTTCATTCTGTTCGAATATAGGCTGATGCCTTTTCGAAACCTCTCCTTCGAGCTATCAACGCTCCTCAATCACCATGCCCGAATCTTGGTGGCAATATGCCAGTTCGGATACCGTATGTCAAATACGAAGGTAAGTCCACGGGTTGCAACACCTGATGGCCCGGTATACGTATCAAACGCGCTCTGCCGGAAGTTTTCCATACCTACGGTATGAAGTTTACACCGATGGACGCATCGAGTGTCTCTCAAATGAACTGGGCTCTGACCTGGTAAGTCCAACGCGGCTCGGGTCGGGGTAGCACCAGCCCACGCGGGTTCGAGTCGGGGGACTCGAATCTGAGTAAGCTAACCGAATGTTTTTGCGGCTATGCAATTAACTAAGACCCGGCGTGAGTCTCAGGCCGGTTATGCGCATCCCTCTACAAACCCAACTTAGCACTTTCGAGGCTCTGAATGAGCGTAACTCGAAAATCTCATACCTGACAAGCGTTTTACTCGAATGTTCTTTGTGTTCTTTTGGTTTTACAGACCAGGCTCACATATCGGGCGCGGCTAAGAAGATTTTCGGGTGGAGTCCCTGCCATAGTCTTCGGCTATCCCAGGCACTCGGGGGCTACTGACGAAGGAATGACAAACGAGCACCCGATATTTGCCTACCTGGGTTTTGGTCCGGGGAAGGTCTCCCTCAGAAAGCCCTTGAGGCCCATCAAGACAGCGGTCTAGCGAGGCCCAGGGACATAACTTGGCGTGCACGATGAAGATTCGATGGAGAAGGCCTAGTCGAACTAGGACTCGATTAGGGTTTATACAAACCGACTTTATGTGTAATCAACTTGGAGAATACTCCCGGGACCCGATCTTCGCATATAAAAGGTCGGGAGGGAGATCGTAGTGGCTCTTAGACACCTTTCCACCCACCTCACGCTGGAGCGCTCGACGACTTAGAGCTCTCTGTTAGGGCTAGATCCAATCTACGCCGCCATTGTACCACCATCATCGCCACACCATCTTCAATACAAAGTCAGACAAGCAGGACGTATGCCTTTTACCTTTCGAGGGGGCTGAACCTGGGTAAACCCTGTGTTCTTTTGCTTTCGTCTGATCGCCGTCGAGTTCGCCAGGTCCCCAATACGCTTCCTCGATCGAAAGCCCTTCGACATGGGCATTGCCGGGGTAAACCTCGTCACCCGACGAGGCAGTCGCTGACCCGCCTCCAGCTCCTGTGGTTCTTCGTCCGCATACGCGCAGCCGGAGCGGTATTCACCGGCCTAAGGAACGCACTGATGGTACTGTTGCATGGATCGCTGCCTGCTTGGCTCAAGCGTAGTCTGATCCTACTGCGGAACCCCGACACTTTCAAGCAGCGATGAGTATTCCTCACTGGCGTGCTGCTATGGACCTTGAGATTCAGGCTCTTCGTCAGAATGGCACCTGGCAGCTTGTTTCCCCTCGTCCCGGTCTTAATGTTATTGACTCCAAGTGGGTCTTCAAGGTCAAACGGCATGCAGATGGCTCCATTGAGCGGTACAAGGCTCGGCTAGTTGCTAAAGGCTTCAAGCAACGGTACGGTCTTGACTATGAGGATACTTTCAGTCCTGTTGTTAAACCAACCACTATTCGGCTGCTTTTGTCACTTGCTGTCACACGTGGTTGGTCTCTTTGCCAGTTGGATGTTCAGAATGCGTTTCTGCATGGTGTTCTTGAGGAGGAGGTCTACATGCGTCAGCCTCCTGGGTTTGTTGATCCCGATCGTCCTCAGCATCTCTGTCGCTTGGTGAAAGCGCTTTATGGTCTCAAACAGGCTCCTCGTGATTGGCATGCTCGCCTGGGTTCTGCGCTTCGTGCTCATGGTTTTGTGCCCTCCACTGCTGATACTTCACTGTTCATTCTTCAGCGACCATAGGTTACTATGTACATCCTGGTCTATGTTGATGATATCATCCTTGTCAGCTCCTCTGTTGCGGCGACTGATCGCTTGGTTCTGGCTCTCAGTTCTGATTTTGCTGTCAAGGATCTGGGCAAACTTCACTATTTTCTTGGCTTGGAGGTCACATATCCACAGGATGGTCTTGCTCTTTCTCAGCAGAAGTACTCTCAGGATATTTTGCGGCGTGCTGGCATGTTGGAGTGCAAGGCTGCTACTACTCCCATGTCCTCCACTGAGACTATTTCTGCTACTGATGGGACTCTCCTCTCTGCTGATGGTGCTACTGAGTACAGAAGTCTTGTTGGGGCTCTTCAGTATCTTACCATCACATGGCCTGATATTTCATATGCAGTTAACCGTGTCTGCCAGTATCTTCATGCCCCTCGAGAGCCTCACTTGACTGCCATCAAGCGTATTCTGCGTTACGTCCGCTCCACTGCCTCATATGGACTTCATCTTCGGTCGGCGCCCTCTGGTGTGCTCTCGGCTTTCAGTGATGCGGACTGGGCCGGCAACCCGGACGACAGGCGATCCACGGGGGGATATGCAGTATTCTTTGGTCCTAATCTGATCGCCTGGAGTGCTCGGAAACAGGCTACCGTTTCCCGGAGTAGCACTGAAGCTGAGTACAAGGCGGTTGCTGATGCCACTGCTGAGCTTATATGGGTCCAGTCCCTCCTTCGAGAGTTGAAGATCTCTCATGGTTGGCCTCCTGTCCTTTGGTGCGACAACATCGGCGCTACATACCTCTCATCAAATCCGGTATTTCATGCTCGAACGAAACACATCGAAGTTGATTATCATTTTGTGAGAGAACGGGTTGCTCAGAAGTTCCTGCAGATCAAGTTCATCTCTTCTAAAGATCAACTTGCTGATATCTTTACCAAACCGTTGTCTCTTCCTTTGTTCATAGGCTGTAGACGCAATCTTAACTTACTGAGTATCTCAGGCCACAGTTAAGATTGAGGGAGGGTGTTAGACTTGTAGATATTGTAAACCTATATCTGTAATTGTATCGTACCTCTTGGTACCTCTTATATAAAGTGATAGGCCACGCACCAGATACGTTGAGCCAGTTTCCACCAAACACGTGTTTAACCGTCAGCACCGCCGGAGCCGGAGCCCGCAAGGCTCCAAACCGACCATGCGAGGTAGCGGTGTGTCCTTGCACTCCACGTTTAATAATACTGTAATAATCTGATGTAACCTTAAGCCGGTTGCAAGATTTCACAAAGGCCATGATGGTGGCCTTTGCGTGCTGCTCTCGTCGCTTTCGCGCCTAGACTCCGGCAAGCGGTCTCTCGGCGCGTTCACGTCCCCGTAAAATGGGCAATAGTGCAGCCGGGTTGCATTGATAATCGAGACAAAATACAAACAGGTAAGGTGCGTGACTAGGCTGCGCCACGGAGCGCCAAGTGAAAAAACGAGTGTGGAGATTTCGAAAAGAAAAGGAGCGAAAAGCGCGGTGGTGGATCGGGGAAATCGTGTCCACGTGTTCCCGCCGGTGACTGGACGCCCAGTGGCTCCAGCTCCAAGTGGGTCACGGCTCCATCCACCGCCACGAATCGTCGGTCGGACCACGCACCGGGCCGTGACAAAAGAGGGTTCGCGAACGACCGGGTCTCACCCACACACGCCAACTGCAACTGGTCCGGTCCCAACAGCGGCACAAGAGAAAAGTTTGGACACGTCAGCGCCTCGTCACTTGCAACCTAGCAGCACTAGTATTTCTGCAGGCAGCTTCTACTTGCACCACGTTCCTTCCTTAAACCGGCGAGACGAGACGATGGGGCAATGATCACCTGGTTTGGTTCGCCGGGCGTGCACGATTGCTGATTGACGATCGAATCCCCTACGCTTCTCTTCAGGTACCCCGAAATTGTAGGAAGGAACAGAAATGCGGCGCCTAAAAAATGGAAATGTTGAACAATTTCTGGAAACGTCTACCGGATTCTAGGTCCAACCGACCAATACAATTACGCACGTACTTTTAATTTGAATCATGCAGCTACACAGGTCACAGCTGCCAATCCTCGCAACTACACCACCACTAGAGAGTAGAGACGGACTGAATCTTTGTTTCCAAAAAAAAAAGGCAGACTGAATCTTTTGAAATGGACAAGTCGAATTTTCAAATGTAAATACTAGAGTGAGCAGTCGACTGGAGTAGGACGAGAATTAAAGGCGAGGAGAACTATCCAATCCAATCCATATCGTCGTTAATTAATTGGTTAGCGATAAAGCGCCGCTGCTCGTCACCGTCACACGCCTCCTCCAGTCCTCCGTCCTCCACCGAACAACAGATAAGAAAACCCGTCTATATATACGGCCCCATAGCCCCCTCCCCACAGCAACCTCATTCCGTTCGCCCAACCAGATTGACAAGTCGATCCTCTTCACAGCACACACGAACCAAGCAAACCAATCTCCTTCCCTTCTTCCTCTTTCAATCCTCATCACCAAGCATCTTCGTCCTCTCCCTCCTACATCGATCCATGGCGCTGACGCTGCGGTCCTCGACCTCCTTCCTCTCGCCGCTCGACCCCGCCTCCAAGCTCCCCCACAAGGAGGACGCGCCGCCCTCCTGCGTGGCCGTCCCGCTGGCGCAGCCCGCCAGCGCCAGGCTCCGCGCGCTCACCCTCAGGGCGGCGGCGCAGTCCCCGCCGGCGCCGATGGAGGCCCCTTCCCCGGAGCTCCTGCACGGGCAGGCCCAGCAGGCCCACGCGGGCGGCGGCGGGCCGCGCCGGGGCGGGGTGCCGGTGTACGTGATGCTGCCGCTCGACACGGTGGGGCCCGGCGGGCAGGTGCTGCGGGCGCGCGCGCTGGCGGCGAGTCTCATGGCGCTCAGGAGCGCCGGGGTGGAGGGGGTCATGGTGGACGTGTGGTGGGGAGTGGTGGAGCGGGACGGGCCCGGGAGGTACGACTGGGAGGGGTACGCCGAGCTGGTGCGCATGGTGGAGCGCGCGGGGCTGAGGCTACAGATGGTCATGTCGTTTCACCAGTGCGGCGGCAACGTCGGCGACTCTTGCAAGTAAGCAACATCTCGCCGGTTAATCCATTTGTCTACCAGCATGTATGTTCCATCAGAATCACCGTAGAACACCAGTAAGAAAACGCGGTTCAATCGGTTAAATTCGATTCGAATTTTGCTTTCAAATTTAGGGGAAGTTAGTTAAGATTCAGGATGTGACAGTTTTGAAACAGTTCTACTATTATTTAGGAACCGCTAGTGCAGTTTTTTAGGCTGTTACTTGCACGTTTGGCAAGGATATACGATCCCATGTGGTTAAGCAATCCAATTGGCAACTGTCAAGGGAAGTATCAAAAGTTAGCTTGCTTGAACAGTCACTTACAAATCAAACTAATCCGAATTGGTTAAGATTTTCAGTTTGAGTACGTAAATTACTGAAAATTGGGGGACAAATTACTGACTGAAATTATTGCTTGCAGCATCCCGTTGCCGTCATGGGTGCTGGAGGAGGTGAGCGCGAACCCGGACATCGTGTACACCGACAGGTCGGGCCGCCGGAACCCGGAGTACATCTCCCTGGGCTGCGACACGCTGCCGGTGCTCAAGGGCCGGACCCCGGTCCAGGTCTACTCCGACTACATGCGCAGCTTCCGCGACAGGTTCAGCGGCTACCTGGGCACGGTCATCGCCGAGATCCAGGTCGGCCTGGGGCCCTGCGGCGAGCTCAGGTACCCTTCCTACCCGGAGGCCAACGGGACGTGGCGCTTCCCGGGCATCGGTGAGTTCCAGTGCTACGACAAGTACATGCGCGCGTCGCTGCAGGCGGCGGCGGTGGCGGCCGGGCACGAGAACTGGGGCACCAGCGGGCCGCACGACGCCGGCGAGTACAAGCAGTTCCCGGAGGAGACGGGCTTCTTCCGGCGGGATGGGACCTGGAGCACCGAGTACGGCCACTTCTTTCTGAAGTGGTACTCCGGGATGCTCCTGGAGCACGGCGACCGCGTGCTGGCCGCCGCCGAGGCCATCTTCCGCGGGACCGGCGCGGCGCTCTCGGCCAAGGTCGCCGGCATCCACTGGCACTACCGGACCCGCTCCCACGCCGCCGAGCTCACCGCGGGGTACTACAACACGCGGCACCACGACGGGTACGAGCCCATCGCGCGGATGCTGGCCAGGCACGGCGCCGTGCTCAACTTCACGTGCATGGAGATGAAGGACGAGCAGCAGCCCGGCCATGCCGGATGCTCGCCGGAGCTCCTCGTGCAGCAGGTCAGGGCCGCGGCGCGGAACGCGCGCGTGGAGCTCGCCGGCGAGAACGCGCTGGAGCGGTACGACGAGCAGGCCTTCGCGCAGGTGGCGTCCACGGCCGCGTCGGCGGGGCTCAGCGCGTTCACCTACCTGCGCATGAACCGGAACCTGTTCGACGGCGACAACTGGAGGCGGTTCGTCGCGTTCGTGAAGACCATGGCCGACGGCGGCGAGAGGACGGTGCTGCCGAGGTGCGATACTGGGCACTCAGACCTGTATGTCGGGTTTCTCGACGCCGCCAAGGAGCGGAGGGCGCCGGAGGCCGAGGCCGCCGCCGCGGCATTGTAGGTGTAGGTCGTACGTTTGTACAAGTATCACATACCCTTGTGTATACGTACGGTGTGGTACGTGCGTCCGTATTCGGGCTGGGAGCTGTATATGATGATGATCTAGGTGGACATGCAGGTTACAGAATTTTATAGCTGTAACCGAGCATTGGTGCGTAGGCCGCGGTTGGTTTCTTTTGTTCCATTCTCGAACATTTGGAACGCGAGACCTTGTGAACGAACGTACTCCCTTTTTGGCTATGTTCATCCCGCTTGGCGCAGATCAGATCACATCACGTAAATTCGCATGACTCAGAAAACTACCTCGGCGCCGGCAACGTGTTCATCGGAACCAGAGGCGCCTGGCTATCGACGGAAAGAAGAATATTCTGCCTTTTATGAACAACAAAGTGTCAAATCTATGAAATAACAAAGTGTCAAATCTGGGATTTAAACTCTGGTGGGCTGGGTGCCACTATCGTCCTAACCATCCAATCATAGGTTGGCTCTAGACTTTACAATAGTTTTTATTTTATTTTTCGCTTGCTTGTTTTTACTTTTATATTATACTAAAGAACACAAAATAGTGACAGAATGCTTTATAGTTGTTAAGATGGGAGATAGGACTACTAAGTTTGACTATACTAATATGCCAAATGCTCAGTTTATTTATAAGTCCATCAAATCTCCTGAAATCATTGATTCATTTGAAATTAGCCATGAGTTATTAAATCTTACTACCCCCATCCCAAGGCTTAAGGCTTATTTTTTTAGAAAGTCAAACTATGTCAAATTTTACTAAGTTTTTACCAGAAATCTCCTGGAATGGAGGTAGTATATGCAAGGATCTGTTTAGTGATAGTGCTAATGAGAATATCTCTATGCATCTTCCTGATTTTTGTGATATTAGTGACACACAGAAATTTAAGGATATTGATAATGCTATTGTAAAACTAAAATTATTTCCCTTTTTATTAAGAGAGAAGGCCGAAGAATGATTATTGTCTTTACCTAATGGAAGCATAAGTCTTGGTTTTTTTTTAAAGAAGCTTTCATTAAAAGGTAGTATCCAACTGTCAAATACTACTAAACAAGAATAAAATTCTCTCATTTAGGCAAAATGACAATGAACATGTAGCAAATGTGTGGGAGAGAATAAAAATAATGTTTAGAACTTGTCCATCACATGGAGTAGATGAGTGGATTGTGTTATACTTTTTTTTACAATGGTTTAAACTATATATAGAAGTTTGCTAGGCTCTGCTGCATGTGGTGCCTTTACGACTAAAACTGTTATTGAGGCCAAAGCTATATTGCAAAACATGCTGCAAAATCATAGTGAATGGAATACAGAAAAAGCACCAACTACATCAACCAAAAAGGTTAATTCTGCTAAAGAGTTAGAGAATTAAAGTGCTACGATAGATGCTATGATGGCCATGTGTAAACCAAATTTAGGTAAACTATCCTTACAAAAACCTGTGGCCAATAATGTTGAGGGTATTGGTGTTAACTATATATAAAAAATTCAGCAACAACGTTTATGGGAATAACTACAATAATGGTTATCCTAGACCACAATTTGCTCAAAATACTTATGGTAGCCGACCTACCTATGCATCAAACCCCACTTATGTAAGTTAAAATAATATCTTCAATGATTTAGAGAGTACAATTAGATCCTTCTTAGCCACCCAAAAATAGCTCAACCAATAATTCATTGCTAAGTTTAAGAAGGTGGATAGTATATGTGAAAGGGTAGATAATATTACTAAGGTCTCATGAAGAGATTATGAAATATATGGAAGAAATCCTTGATAGATCTTGGGAGACTGTGAGAATGTTGGAGTTAGGAACAAAGAAACTAAGAAATTCAATGAAGAAAAAGAGAAGAAAGAAAACGAACCTAGGCAAATAGAGCAAATAAAAATGTTAAATGCTATATGCCTAATGATACTTTGTCTTCTCATGAAAATTCTAATCTTAATGAAATCATATCTGTTTTCCAAAACTATGCCCGTGATCCCACTACCATGATCCCACTACCAGTGTCAACCAAGAAGGTTTTGGATCATATAACCAAGCTTGTGGATGTTTGGGAACCTACGATTAATGACACAATATAAAATATTACTTGGCCAGCTATACTTAATCTTGGGTCTAGTGTTTCAGCTATTCCTAAATCTTTATGTGATCATCTAGATTTACCCCTATTGAAAAATGCAATGTTTGACTTGTTACTTGATAATTCTTCTACTAAGTATGCTCTGGGTAGTGTTAATGATGGGCTTGTTGAGTTGTATGACTTTTGTGCATGTTGATTTTATTATCACGGATATCTATGGCAAGATTCATAGTCAAATTATTCTTGGTAGACCCATTTTGGAAATACATGTGCTATCATTGATGCTAAGAAATGGATGTGAAATTTTAGTTCCCACACAAGAAGTGCATGTAACACATCCCAAGTAAGAAAGGGGGAGCAAAGAAGAATTTCCCACATGGTATGTGCATCTCCTGAAAATAAAAGGTATTAGGTCATATTCCTTTATAATTGATAATAATCCAAGGTCCTAGACATGTTTACATTGTTTATGGGGATTTTCCAAATGATCCCTTTATTTTGGGTTTAACTATGCAGAACAGAAATCCCCATTTTTGCACATTATTGAGTTTCAGGAACCTTCCGGATGTCACATGGACCCAATCCTGGTTGGATCATTATTTCACAAAAATACATCGGACTAGAGGAGGAAGTGAGGGCCGCCGCCGGAGCCACCCAGGGTTGCCCCTTCGACTCCATCGACACCATCTTCTTCGTCACCATGATGAAGAGGGAGTAGGTCATCCCTGGACTATGTGATGGTGGAAGTAACTTATATCAATCTATCTATATGCTTCACTAGAGCCGCTTATCATGATTGTGACCATATTTGTATGACCCCTATACTGGATCTATTATTATTGAGATGATTTATGCGATGCAAATTGCTAGTTGTTCTTGATAGATGCATATGTTACCCCATTCATGTATGCTATGTTCTAATCAAACTTGTATGCAAGAGCATGTGTTGGGATGTGTGTATTAGTTGGAGTAATCTGGTGGTATGCATATGATAGTTATAGAAAATCTTGGCCATTTCGTTGAGTGCATCACTAGAGAGAAATGAGTGCTTGTGCAATTATCTATCTACTAAAATAAAAGATGGTCTTGTTTGTTCAAGGTAGTGCAACAGATATTCAACTTCATGTAAAAGTATTTAAGTCAATGTTGTGTTAATTATTAAATATAGCTTGAGAAAATTTTCCCTTGTAGGAGTTTTAGAGGGTTGTCTTGCATCAACTCTCTACCTAGACGTGATGCATATATTTATCAATAAATCCATATTTGTTTGCATGCTCTTAACTTGTTTTGTGGAGCTTTATCATCACCATCATGTTCAAGAGAGAGGTTACGTGAAACCATGAACCCCGGTCCACTTTTAGCCATAAGAAACACCTTCTACACTACTTTACATGCTCTTTTATTTTCAATTATTAATTAATCAGAAAATAAAAATTGCTTTGCTATACTTTGTTTACTTATTAGTTTAAGTTTTGTATTGCTTACATACCGTGAGTGTCTAACAATCACTTCAGTGAATTGGGAACACAAAACTATTTGTTTTATGTTGCAAGTTGCTTGAAAAGACAAGGAGGAAGAACCACCTTTTCCCGAGAGTTTGATATAAACCATCGAGTCAGCCTTGTAATGAAAACTATGTTTGTTGCATCATTCTATGTTTGGAACCCCAACTAGTGACAAAACAAGGAATAAAATTGTTGCCATCACTCGCGAGCAAACCAAAAGGGGAGAAAGGTGTGACGAAGGGCGGGGAAGCTTTTTCATGGCGTGGAGGCCAAAAACGGCGGGAATATATGACAGAAGGCGATGAGGAGGAGGGGAGGACGCGGAAGGAGCTAAAATTTCAGCCGCGCCAAATGCTTCCTCGTGATCGGGACTGCTAGATCGATTTCATCGACCAAAAATTACACATATGGTGCGTCGCGGGTTCAAAATGGGGGAAGCTGAAAGTTTATATCCAAGTTGGCTAAAATTAGAAAAGTAAAGGTTATTATTTGGTACAAGTCGATATCTGGGATCCGGTAGAGTTTCTTTTAATCTTTGTATCATGTCCCTTCATGTAGACACGCTTAGCTCTCTTCGTCTAAGCTCGCCTCCTCTCTACCTCCACAAATGAGGGATCACAAACTCATTAGTGAGGAAATTCAAGTTGTGTGGACTTAGTTTTTCAAGCTTACAAGTAAGAGCACGTCATATTTCAAATACTCACCAAGTAAGAAATATTAGGTAGTAAGTAGATTGGACCAACGTTTCTTCTATGGCAGCTGACCTTGTGTCGTACTTGCCTTAAGCTCCTCCAAAAATCTTTCTATCGACCTGTCGCCAACCCCACCCTGATGCCCACGGCTAGGGAGGCTGACGATAAGTGGGAGGGGGAGGGGGCACTGCTAGTAGTTCTAGCCATTTGTTTTTTCATTGCCACTACTATTCTGGTGTTGGGATCTAGATTCATCCATATGTTTTCTCCTCACCCTCAAGTTCATGTCGATGACAATGAGGTGAATATAGCATGTCAGGTGGTGGCTCATACACCAGCGGCCCTTAGCCAAATCCATAGTGAGATGTTCCACATTGTTGCCCATTCTCCTTCAAGGACAAAATCCAATAGTTGACAACTCGTTCTTCTAAATTCTGAACGTTCTCTCAATATATTTTCCTCCAATAAAATTGTGGTGCTAATTAAGTGTCCCCCAATTAATTACCCTCAAACTTCGCCGTTGTCGGCAGCTGCGGGTTCTCCATCCCATGTTTGTTGTGTAAGATGAGGTGGTCCAAGTGCGTGCAGACGATAAGCATGAGGAAACGCAGAGACCCGCAGCAACAGAAAGAACAAAGCCTCCATGTTACTTCTCCTCCTAAAAATGTCATGGGATGGAGAACCCTAGCCTCTGGGTCGCCCCAAGGCGACTCCGAGGCGACCACACTGCCGCTACAAAAGAGGTTCCTTGGGAGCCTCCAATTGAGTTGTGGATGCGTGCCCCAAGCTCCGTGTAAGGGATTCGGTTGGTTCCCCCAATACCACCGCTTAGTAGAAACGAGCTAGCCTCCATGGCTTGTTCACTGGAGAACAAAGTGAGCCTCCATGGTGTTGGTTGACTCTGTGTCACCACACCTCTCCAACATAGACGTACTTCCCCTCAAAAGGAAGGAACTACGAGAATACATCCTTGTGTCTCCGGTCACCACCTTTCGGTTATCTCGCTCTTTTACTCGTATCTTACTTATTTACATATTGCTTGCTTGCTTGTCACTTATAGGAAATTCACCTAGTTGCACATCTAGTGAATTTACTTTGTGTCAAGCCCTAAAATTGAAAAACATTAAAAATTGGTGTAGCGCCTATTCACCCTCCTCTAGTCGCTCGTATAGATCCTTTCAAAAGCATCACAACTATCTTCTTTTCCTTATTGATATTTGTGATGTCTTTGACGTGTTTGTGGTTGAAGTTCATCAACATACAATAAGATTAATTTGAGCCTTTAGCCATGCTTTAAAAAAATCTTAGTGGTATTTTGCAAGACTTTATTTTGGATATCATGTTCTTCTCCTTAATATCTATTTTATGTGTACATATTTCTTTGTGGTTAAATATCTTCATGATGTTGTCTACTTAGAAACTATTACACATGAGAGATGGTATCTCCTTATATGATATCTTATTTGAACCTTGTGTGCTAGGATGGAATGCTAGGCAATATCATTCATTGAGGACTATGTGGATGCTCTATGGTCATCCTTATATTAGTCTTATAATATGCTTTGCCTTTTCTCTCACACATTCTTTTGGTTGAGCCTTTTATTATGGTATCTCTTAATTGTTGCTCAACCATTTGTTTGATGCAAGTGTTAAGGTTAACTTCTTATCTATGATCTCTTGCAATTGTGTGTGTTTTATTGGTAATGAGGGAGTAAGGATTCCATGTTGTGCACATTGTATTCAAACGCAACATTCTATTTTGTGCACGTACCTTAGGGAGCTTTCTCATTCCATTTTAAAGCACCATTTTGCGGTTATCAAAATATTTGAATTCACTTGGTATCGTTTTGTTTTGAATAATATTGAAGGAGTGATGATTCCATGTTAGTGCACCTTATACTTCAATTCAAATGGAATATGATGTGCACAAACCTTGGGGAGCTTCTTCATATTATTTAGAGCATTGTTTTGGTCTTATCATATTATGTGATGACCAAGGTGTTATTAAAGGAGTGATCCAAAGATTGGTCATAAGGGAGCTGAGCCTATATCGAGTAGAAAGAAGAATTGATCATGTGGAAGCGCAAGTTCAAGATAGACATCTAGAAGATATCATATGCTTGAAGCTTGGTTTCCATTTGGTGATAAAGGACACGTGGAGATATTTCTATTCTAGTCTCTCCCATAGTAGAGTATGGGGGAGCAACGAGCAAGCACAATCAAGAAAGACGGTCCAACTTGAGGGAGAAAACCATCACCATCTAGATCAAGTGGAATGCGCAAGGCAAAGGTATGATCTTGATAGGGTTTCTTTCTTATTGGTCTCACAATGTTTAGGAGACCGGGTTTTAGGATCGATAGCCGTACTATCAAGAGGGGCTCTCGAGTGAGTAACCTAATCGTATTGTCCGGAAAGAGCTCAAACCTTTACATACTTGCCATCATATTTCATGGTCCTTATTTGGCTTTTCCCTATGTGAGATTTTAGAGCTTTTGGGCATCTTCACGGTAATCCTAAGCTCATCAAAAATGGATTTTGTATGGAAAACTTATTGCGTTTTTCGTGTTGGAGGTTTTACCAATTTGTGTTTGAACAGAGATCAAACCTTTCTTCATTTGATTTTATCCTCCTTTGTTGGACTATGATGTTTCTATGTATAAAGTTGTAGATCTCGTTGTGGTGATTCCAACGAGCCCAAGATCATCAAAAACGGAGTTCAGATGCGAAAGTTGTTGCAATTTTCATATTGACATTTTCTTCCAGGCCGGCTAATCTGGGCTAGATGGGGGCGGATTATTTGAATAATCCGGCCCTCGAATTTCTGCTAAGGACTTTTGGGCGCGGCTCCCAGTAAGGGGGCAGATTTTTCCCCCGGGGTCCGAATAATCCAGCCTAAAAATCCTGCAATGGCCATATTTCGTGGAGGGGACTATAAAAGGTCCCTTCTTCTTCCATGGGCTGGTAGCTACTCCCTCCCTGACAAGAGTATAGATAATAGAGCCCGTTACTTGTGTACCCCTGAGGCCCGTTAAGCTAGGCCCAAGTGTAATCATAGTCGAAGTACGAGTCCATGTCGTATATCGATATTGTAATATGTATCGGACCCGAACCGATCCTTGAGACCTGGCCACCTATATATAGGGGCCAGGAGAGGCCGGTCAAGGACAGATTGGGAGTAAGCCAAGTTGACCATCACGTTTATTCTCGATGCACGCCTTGTTTGACTGAACTTTACCTTCGAGTTCATCCGACACCCTATTCCCCCAATCCTAAGTCCTTCATCTAGGACATTTGTCGAGTTAACCCTCGTCAATTGGCGCCGATCGTGGGGACTCTGGGCGTTGGAATCATGAATTCGACGACTTTTTCGCTCTTAGCCAACAGTAGTCCAGAAGTCGACGGAAACCAGATATCCTTCGGAACCGTCGATTTTCAGCCTCATCCACCAAACTTCACTCCAATATTCGAGAGCCTGGATCAAGATATGGACCTGACGATCGGAAGCCTAAACTTTTGCGTCGGATCTTTAGGTTTGATTCGCCTTTCATATCCGGCGAAACCAGATCCGTCGGCAAGCGAAGCCAAGACAATTGCAATGTCCGAATCATCGGTAGGCTCTTCCAGCGAGGCAAACTCACCGGTCAGCTTTGCAACAATAGAAATTGCAGGAGAAAAAATCGAGAACTCGACGAAACCATGGAGAATCTCGACTTAGGGGATCAACTCGAAGACCTTATGATCTTCCATGATGACGCTTCACACAAATAAACAGACACCTGGAAGACAGGACTAGAGCTTCATGAGGATGACGAAACAATCTTATCAAGCTTCAACAGCAAGTTCGACAACCGGTATCAAGTACTCGCAATTGTAGGAGACAACTCAGAAGAATTCGACGAAAACAACAACCCAGTACTCAACCCAGCAAATGTAAACAGAGGAGCAAATCACTTAGCATAAGGAGAAACTGCAGATTCCCTAGCGAGCAGGGAAAAAGTTCGACTCTCAGCCGATGAGTGGAAGATAATCAAAATAGCCGTAGAACACGGCGTGCCCATACCAACAGATGCAAGCAAAAATATGCTTTTAGGGTATCATTATGCCTTAAGACAACAATCAAAGCAACTAGCAAGAGAAAGAAGCGAAATACAAAAAAGAAAAGATTCAGCCATTGCAGCAAGCGCAGCTCTTCATAAAGCATGCAGCGACGCGTTGTACATGAACAACAGAAGGCATCGTCGGCACGGATCAAGGGTTGAAAACCTTGAATACTCAGAAAGGCAAAGCCTCTCCAAAAACCTCGACTCATCCTTCCTATCGGTCGACGAGCAAGGCAATATCATACCAAAGACACCAGAAGCAGCACTTGTGGCAGCACAAACATATCTGTACACGACACGGCCAAGTCCAGGAGACCCAAGAGAACATATGCACCGGGAAGCACTGCAAGGATTAAGGATGGTAGGCAACAAGTTGACAGCAAAAGAAGAGGAGGCATATTGCAGTAAAGGAACACATAAGCCTAGGTCACCACGTTGTCACAATAGTCCTCGGCACAGGAGTGGTAGTCGACGATCTAGATCACCATCACCAAGACGCCATAAAAGCTCAAAGCATGGAGGAACCCGAAGGTCCAAGACTCCTACCAAGGCACATGACTATGAAGATGACGAAAAAGAGACGGGGGCATCGTGCTTTACTCATAGAGTTCGCACCACACCAGCACCCAAGGGTTTCAAACTGCCCCATGACCAGCAAAAGTATGATGGATCACAGGAGCCGCAGTCATGGCTTTCAGATTACTTGCAGGCAGTAAAAATACTAGGAGGAACAAAGGAAACAGCAATGCAAAGTTTGCAATTACACTTCACCGGCGCAGCCATGTCATGGTTGAGTAAATTAGAAAGAGGAACAATTGGAAGCTGGGAGGAACTCACAAAGCAATTTACAAGCAATGTCAAATCAACGTACAAGCGGCCAGCATCGATAGAAGAAGTCAAAGCCTGTGTACAACAACACAATGAGATGCTAAGGTCGTATATTCAAAGGTGGAGCATTATCAAGAACTCCGCAGTCAAAGTTTCAGATGAGAGAGCAATCGATGCCTTCACGCTCGGGTTGCAACAAGGAGACCTAGTAGAAGAGATGGGCAGGATCAAGCCAAAGACAGTATCAGATCTAATGGATATAGCAAACAGATTTGCAGATGGCGAAGACGCGTGCAACAACAAGCGAACACGATCACCAAAAGACGACAGGGAAAATAGATACAGTGGCCAAAGGAGAAGATCCCGCAATTACGATAACTACGGTTCTCACAGTCAAGTAGCCGTGGGATACAAAGAAAATAATTATCAAGGAGATGATCGCAGAAACTTAGGATACCGCAGCTACGGAAGAGAAGACTTTAGCAATAGCAACAGGTTTCAGTCAAGGGAACCTCGAGAATACAATCCATCACCAGATGATATGCTAAATGGACCGTGCCATATACACTCCGCGTTCATGGACGGGAAAAGGGTGCCAGACACGCAATGAAAGATTGCAAAACATTCTTGAAACTTCAGGAGGCAAACAATGGAGCTTCGCAAGGTCAAAACCAGCCAAGCCAAGGACACGATAATGATGGAGGATATATCCCATCCAAAGGGCACATCACAGCAATGATACAACCAGTCACAAAGTTGAACAAAGAGGAAAAGAGTATAACTCGACAAGTGAACCTAGCAGTAACATCACCTCCAGCAACCATGGAATATTTACACTGGTCAGAACAACCCATAGAATTCAGCAGGGATGATCACCCTATAATAGTACCTTGGCCGGGAAACGCGCCTTTGGTACTCAACGCTCAAATGGGGACATACAATGTTGATAGAGTATTCATGGATGCAGGGAGCGGAATAAATCTGATATACATAAAGACACTCCGGGCAATGCATATATCATTGGAGTTTCTGAAGCCAACAGATTGTTCTTCCCACGGGATCGTCCCAGGGAGTGCCAACTATCCATTGGGTCGAATAGCACTCAACGTTTGCTTCGGTAATCGCCAAAACTACAGAAGGGAAAAGCTCGACTTCAAAGTCATGGACTGGCCATCTCAATATCATGCGATCCTCGGGCGACCTGCGTTTTCGCGATTCATGATAGTACCTCACTATACGTACTTGGTACTCAAGATGCTAGGACCAAATAGGATTATCATAGTAAAAGGAAGCTTCAAACTATCAGATCTATGCGACAAAGAATTCCACAAAATGGCGCAAAATTTTGGCATGATAGCCAACTATGGAGAACTCAAGGGCAAGGCAACAAGCACGACTACAGGCTTCACAAAACAACTCGAAGGACACCCAGTGGAGCCAGGAGCGAAGAAACTGCGGGTACAGCCATCAGACCAAAAGGAAGCTACAGGAGAAGAGGAAAAGACCTCGGCAACATAGACAGCAAATGTACAAGAGTAGAGTAGAAAAAATAAGGCTATTAAGCCACGAGTTATCCTAGGGCAATGCCCTCTAGACCCATAACACTGGTCACCGGCCGGGTCTCTTGGGACACCCCATATATCTTACATTCAAGCATAATAAAGACAAAGTTTCTCTTTTTCGAGTTTACAAGTCTTAGCAAAACAAATCTCGAATGGAATTGCGGCAAACGCACTAATATAAATGCCTTGAGAACAAAAATTTCTAGCAAATAGCCCCAGAAAACGAAAACTCTCGCGTTTCATAAACAAAAACGTATAGACCACAATAGAACATTACAACATTGGTTGATCTGAATCGTCTACCGCGAGAGGATTCAAATAATGATGCTCGCGGAAAAATCCAGCATCCTCCTGAAACAACCTGCCTATGATTCTCCTCGCCGGCTGAAGCGTGGCATCCATATGGACCTGCAGCTTCACGCGCCCTAGAGGAAAACTTAGAGACATGGAACTATAGTTCAGCCTTGGATGCCACTTGCGTATCCATCCAAGAGCAAAGTTAGCACCAGCTTCTAAGTTTAGTTCTATCAAACGATGAATTCGTTGACTCGATTTAAAAGCATCGAGCAGCTGCTTAAAACTTTTCGGCGGAGGATTACGGGGAAGCATAACGGAGTATATGGTTGTCAACGATCTTTGACAACCATCGACCGCTTCCCCAATATGTTGAGCACAATCCTGCAGAAGAACAACGGCGCTGCGATGCCGTGGATCAGCCCATAAAGTATTGGTATATTTCGACACCCTTTCCAGAGCTGCGGTCCACTCGGAAACCCGACGATCCTCATCAGTAGGATGCAAGGAAGTACCTGGAAGACGCAAATTCGTCAAAGTACAAAGTCAAGAAAATCAGTAGGAAATTCAAAAGGGCTCGAAGAAAACTCACATTTTAGCTGCTCGCAAGCTGACTCGATAATCTCAACAAGATAGGAGTCACATTCCTTTAGATGCATAACCTGGGCCACCAAACCAGACACTTTATCTTCAAGCGCAGATACCTGCCTCATCAAACCATAAGACCTCCCAGCCTGGTCCAAGGCAGACTTTGCTTGACGCTTCATCAGTGACAAGCGACCTTCGAGGTCCAAAATCCTTGACAAATACTCAGCGCATCGGCAAGGAGAACAAGGAGGAGAAGGAACCCCAGAGTCAAACACATTGGCGGATGGCGAGTCGCGATCATGATTCAGCGATCCACCAGCATACACAGAAGTCAAAAGAATGAAAGGAAAAACAACTCAGAAAAACATCAAGTGACCAAGCGCAATGCTTCATAAAGTAAAAATATTTACAGGGTTCCCCGATAGATTATCAGGCGAAGGATGGAAGTTCTACTACATTAACTCAAAAGGCAAGAAATTACAAGGAAAGGCTAAATTTGATGCCACCTCAGCAGCAGGCTCCGTGGCGGTAGAAGGTGCAGAAGAATTAGCATCGGCACTTGGCGGTGGCATCGAAGCACTTGGCACAGGAGTCAAAGAACTAGGTGTAGGAGTCGAAGAAGCCACCGAAGGAGTGATAATAGATACAATGCCTGGCGCATACTTCTTCACCTTCTCGAAAAACCTCAGCAGCTCTGAAAGAGGACGAGCACGGGAAGATCTAACCTTCTCCCAGTCCACTTCTTCACTATGCGATTGAGCAAGTGCAATCGCCCCCTCGACACCCTATTTTACCGACTGGCCCTTCATCGCGAGAACAGGATCTTTGAGGGTGTCCAAGGCTTCGGCAAGCTTCTTGAGGTTGTCGACCGGCATCTCCGCCTTCTTCTTCGTCCACAACCCAACAATCATCTGCATCAGCACATGGTGATTCAGCTGAAGAACTTCCTGGACCAACATCCAGTTCGATTCCAGCAAATCCACCGCAGCTAGCAGAGGGTCTTCAGTATCCGGTTGTTGAAGTTTTGAAGGTACTCCAATTTTCTCTGCTGTACCACAGAAGGAAAAGGCAAGAGAAAGCAAGAAAATATGAGCAAATAGAAGCATGAGCTAGTAGACAAAAAAAAGAACAACGCGACACTTACCGTCAACAAGAACTGAAATCTTGTCGAGGCGTTCGGCTATCGTTTGCTCTCTTCGGACCCGCTTCTGATCAGCATCGGCCAGTGCTTTTTCAACTTTCTTAGCCTTGGTTTCTGCTGACTTAGTAGCCTTCTCAGCAGCAACCTTGGCAACATTGGCACCTTCCCAAGCTTCTCTAGAGGCATTAAGTTCGGCTTCCAGAGCCGCTATGCGAGCATTACCGCGGTCAGAGCGTCTACAAGCCAAAACAGGAAAAGGAAAGGGAGTAAGAAACCATGGGAAAACACGAGAACAAGTAGAAGACATAACACAAAACAGGCATACCCTGAGAGGCCCGAGCAGACTCCAGGAATCTGACGCACTCAGTGCCAAGGGAGAGAAATTTTTGCATCAAATTCTGCAAAACAAAAGCATAAGAGGAAAAATCAAGCAACAAAAGAATCAACTACAAGAAGCAATACTCACATCATCAGAAGAAGCCACTGGTCGATGGGCTTCAAGAGAAGTACCCACTGCCACCGCCTTCTTCAGACGCTTGGAAGCACGAGCAGGAGTACTCTTCTTAGGGGGGACTTCTGGTGATTTAACCACCATGTCCTCCTCTTGAGAGGGCGCTTTGGTGATAGTCAAAGTATCCAAGAGGGGAGCAGCTGCAGCATCCCTTTTTGGATCATCATCGTCACTGAGAAGAGAACAAAAAGCAAAACTTAGCATCAACCAAAAGGGCAAGAATTAAAAATATAAAGATTCGAGTCAGCAAACTTACGAGTCCAAAGCATCAAAAATTTCGACTTCAGAAGTATTGGGAGCAGATGGCTCCCCTGGCGCATCTCTTTGAGCAGAGGTACTCAAAGAAAGCAGTTCGTCGAGATGCTTCCTTTTCTTATCTAGGCTTGGCTCTTCAGAAACAACAGGGGGAGGCGACGAAGTGGAGCTGCTCTCTTCTCGAGAAACTTCAGCATCATCATCGTCCTAGCCATCGTCAGCCTCGGGGGCTTCCAAAGCAGTAGAAGCAGGATCAGCCTGAACCAGACCTTCCTCCGGAAGAGGAGGACGAGAAATCAAAAATTGGTGACCCTACAAAAGAATCAATCACAAAATATTAGCAAACAAACAACAAAGTACAAAAAGTCAAAGAGTAAAGAAGTCAACATTGATAAGTTACAAAGCACAAACCTTGGGTAAAGGATGAGTGGAGTCAAAGAAATCAGCTGTCAAAGCTGGGATCTCGTTCTCCTTTGTGAGAGTAGTCAAAGCCCCGACTCGCTTGTCGAGACCCTTTTTCTCTAGGTCTTCCTTCGACACTCGAGAAGGATCTTCCGAGCCAGAATACGACCAAAGTCTTGAGATACGAGATTGAAGAGGTTGAATGCGCCTCTGCAGGAAGAACACCATGAGTTGCGTCCCCGTTAGTGCGCCTCCAGCTGCGCTCTTTAAACTCTGAATGCGAGACAGCAAAGGCTTGATGTCTTCGATCACAGCTTCTGTGGGAGGGGAATCCCACGATGTCAGCTTCGTCAGATTTTTGGTTGCATCAAAGGGGGCAATCCCAAATTTTTCAGAAGAAGCAGTCTTCTGGTCCTTGATGTAGAACCACTTCTTCTTCCAACCTTGAACTGAGACAGCCATGCTAAATTCTAGATAATGCGCCTCGGCGCGCATAGATACAACAGCTCCGCCTAGCTCAGGGTTCTTAGATAAAGAGACACTGGGGCGGAGGCGGAAAAGGAATTTCCAAAGAATCCAATGGGCTCGACCCCCAGGAAGGATTCGCAGAGTGATAAAGCAGGCAATGTGCAAGATAGAATTTGGCGTGAGCTGGTGAAGCTGCACGCCATAAATAAAAAGAAGCCCACGGAGAAATTCGTGGGCAGGAAGAGAAAGACCACGCAAAAGAAAGGCAAGAAACATCACCCGATAGCCGCTCGGGGGCTTGGGGATGCGTTCGGTGCTGGGGAAGACGACCTGATACCCTCTGACGAGGAACCCTTCCCTCTGGGCCTTGAGCAGATCAGATTCTTCGAATTTCGAAGGCACCTAGCTGGTCGTCGCGTTTCCGCTCTTCTTCTTCGCCATCGGTTCCTTGTGAGCGACTCTCTTTATGGGCATATGGAGGAGGTGCGCTCGGGGGCTGCGAGGAAGCTCGAGAGCTCAAGGGAGATGCAACAATGGTGGCGGCGGAAGAACAAAGAAATGGTAAACAGTAAAAACCATAGTCTCCCCCTTAAAAGCTTCCTGTGAAAGGAACATGGGCTGAGACGTGGCGCAAGAAGCGGAAGTGGTAAGCCCACTAACGGGAAGGAAAACTGTAAAATTATTGTGCTGCCCACACGCAACGGTCAGCGTCCAGTCAAATCACACACATAGTGACTCTCTCAATGATGTCACAAGCGTTAAGTTGCTGAAAATAAGACATCAGGATACAATTCGATGATCATGGCTACCCATAGGAAATTCAGCAATAGCCTCGAATGCTACTCTACTCATCGGTGCTGATGAAAGTACCCGAAAAATATTAAACGAGAAATACAAGGCACCAGTGAAGGAAACCTTTTCTAGTACGAGTCCATGTCGTATATCGATATTGTATTATGTATCGGACCCGAACCGATCCTTGAGACCTGGCCACCTATATATAGGGGCCAGGAGAGGCTGGTCAAGGACAGATTGGGAGTAAGCCAAGTTGACCATCACGTTTATTCTCGATACACGCCTTGTTTGACTGACCTTTACCTTCGAGTTCATCCGATGCCCTATTCCCCCGATCCTAAGTCCTTCATCTAGGACATTTGTCAAGTTAACCCTCGTCACTCCCTCTCTCCTCCATTGTTGACATTGAGTAGCTTGCTCTCCCTCTCCATTCCTCCCATATTTCTTGCATCTTTTTGAGGGAAAAGAGAGAGAGGAGATCTAGATCTATCTTTCCACCAATCTAAATCTTCTCTTAGTGAGGGGAACCTCTTGTGGATTTAGATCTTGGAGTTCCTTGTGATTTCCTCCTTGTTCTTCCTCTCATATTCTTCCATAGCATTTGTTGCTTTGGTTGAAATTGAGAGTGAAGGATTTGAGCATTTTGTGTGTTCTTGCCATTGCATTTGGTGCATCAGTTTGAGTTCTCCTCAGAGATTCAGTAGTGAAAGTTTGTTGAGCTTTTTACTCTTGGGTTCTTGGAACCCTAGACGGCTTAGTGTCTTAGTGGTTTACTTGGGGACCTCTAATTAAATTCTGGAGACCTTCCCAAGCTTTTGTGGTGCCTGAAAGGACACAGATGTCGCCTAGAGGGGGGGGGTGAATAGGCGATATCAAATTTTACGAATGACTTGAACAAAAGCAGAATTAAACTAGCGTTTATTTTGTCAAGCACACAAAACCTAAATAAACTAGGCTCACCTATGTGAACCAACAACTTATGCTAAGCAATACAAGTAACAAGGTGATAGCAAGATATATGATTTCAAGCACGAAGGCTATCACAATGTAAAGTGCATAAGTAAAGAGCTCGGGTATGGAAATAACCGAGGCACGTGGAGACGATGATGTATTCCCAAGTTCCTCCCTTGAAAGGGAGTACGTCTCGTTGGAGGGGTGTGGTATCGCCACAAAGGCCTAACCAACGCCACAAAGGCCTCACCCTATTCTCCGGTGTGAGCTTGCGCCACAAAGGCCTAGCTCACTCTTCCACTAAGGGGTTCCTCAAGGCGGAACCGGGCCTTTACACAAATCTTGCGGCACACATCCACAACTTAATTGGAGGCTCCCAAGGATAGCCACCAAGGCACCACAAAGCCACAAAGCTGTCTAGGGTTCCAAGAACCCAAGAGTAATAAGCTCACAAACTTTCACTTACTCGAATCTCCGGGGAGAACTCAAACCGATGCAACCTATGCAATGGCAAGGGCACACAACGTGCTCAAATCCTTCTCACCCAAATCTCACCAAAGCAACTAATGCTATGGAGAGATATGAGAGGAAGAACAAAGGAAATCCACAAAGAACTTCAAGATCTAGATCCTCTATGTTCCCCTCACTTAGAGGAGAAATGGATTGGTGGAAATATAGATCTAGATCTCCTCTCTCTTTTCCCTCAAAAATATGCAAGAATCATGGGAGGAATGGAGGAGGGAGGGCAAGCTTGCAAAGTCAACAATGGAGGAGAGAGAAGCCAATTTCGTGTTTGTTCCAAGGAGGAAGAAGGGGTATTTATACCCCCCTCCAAAATCTGACCGTTACAGCCACTTACACCGGCTAAAGCCGGACTTAACACCGGCTATAGCCGGCCTGAAAAGTCCGGCCTTGGCCAGAAATAGCCGGACAAAAAGCCGGGTTGCAACAGAGACGAAATCTGGGCAGACCGGCTAAAGCCGGCCCTCAGACCGGCTAAAGCCGGTCTGACCGGCTATTTCCTGCCCCGGGCCGGCTATTTCCGCCCCCACTGAAACAGCAGAAATACCAAAACGAAAACGGCAATAACTTGAGCATCCGGACTCCGTTTTAGATGATCTTGGGCTCGTTGGAATCACAACAACAAGCTCTACAACTTTATGCAGAGAAACATCATAGTCCAACAAAGGAGGATAAAACCAAATGATGAAAGGTTTGACCTCTCTTCGAAGACAAACCGGTAAAACCTCCAAACATCAAAAACGCAATAAGAGCTTCATGCGAAATCCGTTTTTTGATGAGCTAGAGCTTGTCATGGAAATAACCACAAGCTCTAGAACCTCACATGGATAAAACCCAAATACAAACCAAGAAAGATGATGCCAAGTATGCAAAGGTTTGAGCTCTCTCCAAACGATATAATTAAGTTACTCACTCGAGAGCCCCTCTTGATAGAACGGCTATCGATCCTATAACCCGGTCTCACAACTAACACCATGAGACCGGTAAGAAAGAAACCCTATCAATATCATACCTTTGCCATGAGCATTCCACTTGAGGTGGATAATGACGATCTTGATCTTCTCAAGTTGGACCACCTTTCTTGATTGAGCTTGCTTGTTGAAGTCTTGCGGATTGCTCCTCCATACTCCACTATGGAAGAGACTCTCTTTAAGCATATCTTCACATATCCATGATCACAATATAGATGGCAAGCTTCAAGCATATGTTCTCTTCCAGTTTCTCATCTTGAACTTGCGCTTTGACTTGATCAATCCTTGAGCCAATTCTTCTTTCTCCATAATGATGGTGTCTTGAGGATACACATGAGAGCTCACTCAATCTTATTCTTCAAGACACACTTGACATAAGCTTAAGTCCCTTAAGACCAATCTTTGGATCACTTCTTGAATAACACCTTGGTCAACACATAATCTTCTTCTTACAACCTTGAATCCAACAAATAGTTCAAGCATTGTCTATGGACAAGTCCTACACATATAACTCAATGCAACCATTAGTCCATAGGGATTGTCATTAATTACCAAAACCACACATGGGGCTCGATATGATCTTTCAATCTCCCCCATTTTGGTAATTGATGACAATCTCTTTGAGAGGGTTTATATAATGAATTCAAAGAACCAAAATGGTTGTAGTAACATCAAATACTACAAAAGTATGTGATGTTAGTAAAACCACCATATATAGAGCAAACTCTCCCACAATCTATGCACGTGTGAATGATCTTGATTTCATTGCATATATTGCCAACCAAGGTTGTTGGTGGAGTTTCCACTATATACTCAACCATGCAAAGCATGCAAGGCAAATGCTTAAGAACAAACCAAAGCATAAAAGCCAATTCCCTTTAAACCCTCGAAACTTCTCCCCCATTGGCATCCATTGCCAAAATGGGCGAAAAAAGCTTAGAAGGCCAATATAGTGAGAGTTCCTCCAAAACGGTGTGCATATCCAAAATAAATGAGTGAAAACACATGCACATATACAAAGGCAAATTTTTGAAGGAAATGAAACTATATTGAGGATCAAAGATTGCAAAAAAAAATAAGATAACACGATGGATAAACTTCAACAAATGAAGAGAGCAATCAAACAATCCAAATAACAAATTGAATAAGGATATTATGATAAGATCGAAAAGGTGCTCTAAATAATATGAGGAAGCTCCCCAAGGTGTGTGCACAAAATATTATATTTGAGTTGAAGTATAAGGTGCACACACATGGAATCATCACTCCCTCAATATTATTCAAAATAAAATGATACCAAGTGAAATTAAATACTATGCTAACCGCAAAATGATGCTTTAAATGAAATGAGGAAGCTCCCCAAGGTACGTGCAAAAATTGGAATGTTTGTATTTAAATACAATTTGCACAACATGGAATCCTCACTCCCTCAATAACATTTAAAATGCAACCATTTGCAAGAGATCATAGAGAAGAAATTAAGCTTACACTTGCATCAAACAAATGGTTGAGCAACAAGCAAGGGACAATATATTAAAAGGCTCAACCAAAGGAATGTGTGATAGGAATGACAAAGAATATTATAAGACTAACACAATGATAAGCATAGAGCATCCACATAGTCTTCAATGAATGATATTGCTTAGCATTCCATCCCAACACATAAGGTTCAAATAAGATATCAAATAATGAGATATCATCTCTCATGTGTATAAGTTTCTAAGTAGACAATATCACAAAGATAATTATCACAAAGAAACATGTACACACAAAATAGATACTAAGAATAGAACATGATATCCAAAATGAAGTCATGCAATATACCAATGAGATTTTTGCTTTTAAAGCATGGCTAAAGGCTCAATTTATCTTATTGTATATTGACAAACTTCAACCACCAACATGTCAAAGACATCACAAATATCAACAAGGGAAAGAAGATAGTTGGGATGCTTTGATAAAAACAACAAGTATCATAACGAGGGATACCAAACGGAAGAAATAAATTTTCAATTTCATCAATATTGCACATGTGAGCTTATTGAGGAATTGATATGCAAAAAGATTGCTAAGTTGACATATATGGGATAGGAGAATCATGAGCATGATTTTTATATGTTCCCAATAATATGTCCTCATCTCAACTTGCTCACATTTGCAATAAAGAGGTTTCATTAGAATCCTTGCAAGAACCACATGATTTTCAAATAAAGATATCCATGCCAAGAAACAACCTACACAAGGTTGGACGCTAGAAAAGTATGCATAAAAAGATACTTGTTACCGAGATATTAAAGGTAGGATATAGTAGATAGGAGTTCTTCAATAATCCTAGCTTGCCTCAAATTATCATTTAGTCACCACTTCATCCTTATTATTGAGACAAGCACCAATATATCTCCATGTACCTAAAACAAAGTTCAAGTACAAGATGGTCCCCAAACTCATTGGGTCCAAAGTAGTTAGAAACTACAACATATAGGACGAACTCCACATAAATATGTGCATATATATATGAAATTGAATTTCATGCACATCTTAGCCGATTTAGGATTTGATGGAGCTTCTCCTATATATTTGATCAAAGAAAGCAAAAGCATGCCATACAATATACATTTAGTAAATATGCATGCACAAGACTTTCAAGGGCCAAAGGAGATACAATTTGGACAAAACACCAAGAAGGACAAGCGAGCACACAAAATTGTGAAGCTACAAAAGGTTGTCCAAATTATATCAAAGAATCAAATCAACACAAGATTGACTCCAAAGTTCAACTAGTGAACCAAGCAAAAGCCAATGAGCATAAAGCATAACTAAAACACACATGCTCAAAGACATATCTCATTTTAAGAGTAATAAATAAATAATAAGGAATGAGATCACCAACTCCCAAAGAGAGCAAGGTTCAAACAAACAAACCAAACTCTCCACACTTTTTATGATGGCACACTAAGTACCAAAAACAAAAGATTTATCTTCCAACAAAAACCAATACCAAATGAAATAAGCATAAAGAGTGTGTTATAATAAATATATGAGAGCTCCCCCAAGATTAGTGCATTATTTATGATTTTGCATTTGAACACAAAATGCACACAAGTGGGATCATCACATATACCTATATAGAAATAACACAAGATAAGTTCAACAAAATCAAATGGAATAACAAAAGTCATGGAAGACAATGGGAGCTAAAACAAATACATTTTTGGCTAGAGATAAGGCAATTAAAAGCAATAGCCAATGTGAAGATGATCAATATACATATCCCACATGATATAGTACCAATTGTCCAAGAACAAGAGGTATTTGGATTTATTTCCCGGTGGTAGTTTACATATAAATCCAAGATCATCTTCACAACAAAGAAGCATACGGAGAAGGATAAGAATTAATCACCATGCTCAAGAAGATATTCTTGATAGACTCAAATAGTTAAACAATCGCGCAAAGCAATGATTAAGATAACTTGAAGCAAATGGTTTTCCAACTTTGATGCAGCATTCCACATTTTAGGAAAACCCTATCAAGAAAGTATCTCACAAACAAGATCCAAAACAAGAGCAATAAAACAATTTGGCAAAATAGAACTTGTTTGAGCAAACATGCCACATAGACGCAAAATAATTTATAATATCAACACTATGTGACACAACCTCAAATATACACATTATATTGGTTTGTAGTATGCACAAAGCATATTACTCCCCCATAATGTGATAAAACATTTATTTTCACAAGATACAAATAAAATCTAATAAGATGATTAATGGACATTATAGAATTTGAATTTCTCATGAGAATGACATACCACATAGAGACTAGATAATCTTTAAATATCAACACTAAGTGGTATTCCTCATGTACACACATTTTTAGGATTGTGAAGTGCAAAGCATATCACTCCCCCAAAATGGGATGGTCCATTAATCTCTCACAAGAGCCAACAAGATACAAAAAATATGCAATAGGCTCAACAAGAACAACCGTACATGGTGTGCAACCCAACATATACATACTTGATTACTTAAAATAAAGCAAGTATGAAGCACAACATATACAAACACATGCCAGGTACAAAACCCAACACATGCAAAGGGGCGAGTAACTTTCAATGTAGATGAGTTGAGTGCATGTTACCGCAAGGAGGAACATTGGATATATGATAGAAATAAGAGAATCCAATTGACTTGACTTGAGAAAATATAATTGATGAAGATCCCTTAATTCTTCATGATATAGCCAAGTCTCCAATGCCCTCCAACAACACCTATTGTTCAAGTAATGGCTTGTTGGTCCCCAACCAAGTTGGGTCCTAAGAGGTTAGTAACAATAGGTTTGGCAACCCAAATGGTTCTTTTCTTGACACCACTTTGAGTACCAACAAATTTGGCAAACACATTACCAACCTTATCCTTGCAAAGTGAATAAACATCTTCAATTATGACAGGGTTGGATGAGTTACCACTAGTGCATGAAGAAGATAGGTGACCCTTCTCATGGCATACATAGCAAGTTCTTTTCTTCACCTTCTTCTCACTTGATTTCTCCACAAGGGGAGCATTAGCTTGATTTTTCTTGTGAAGTGACCTTTCTTCAACTTGAGGTTGAGCATGGGCTTGAACTTGAGGCCGCTTCCCTTGTTGCTTCTCACTAAGTGCCTTTTTCTTCAAAGGGCAAGATCTAACATGGTGCCCTTCAATTTTGCACTTGAAGCAAACAATCTTGGCCAAATTCTTGACTTCTTCTTGGCCCTTCTTCTTCTTGTTTATCTTGGACTTGTTCTTGTTATTGGATTTGAATCCAAGTCCACTCTTGTCATTGGGGGATTTTTGCACACTCAAGATCTTGTTGAGTTTGGACTTCCCTTCATGACAATTTTCCAAGTCTTTCTTCAATGAAGTAACTTGGGCCTTGAGCTCTTTGATTTCCTCTACATGGTTAGTGACAACACAAGTACTAGAGGAAGTAGAGGCTACATTGTTAGAGCAACAAGGCAAGGAGGGTAATTCATCACTAGATGTAGAAATAGTATGAGTGGATGAATTACTAGTACTAGCACATGGCAATATTGCATTTTGGGAAATAGTGCTAGTGCCCACATGAGGCTCACAAGATGTTACCTTTGTAGATATAGCCTCATGAGCTAACTTTAGGCGAGCATGGGACACTAGAAGATCCTCATTAGAGCTAGATAGCTTTTCATGAATTTCTTCCAATTTCCCATACTTGCTAGTTAGCAATTCAAGTTGAGCCCTTAGCTCAACATTCTCCTTCAAAATAGATACTTCACAAGAAGTAGAGTTAGTAGCACATGCATCATTATCATTATGAATAGGAGAAGACAACTTGGCAAGAGCGAGGTCACGTTCTTTAGTGAGTTTAGAAATAACTTCATTACATGACTCCTCAATGGATTCAAGCTTCTCCTCAAGAGAAACCCGAAGCTCTTGCTCTTCCTCTAGAGCATATTTTAAATCATGGATATCATTGGCATACTCACGCTCAAGAGAAAACATATTATCAATTTGTTCTTCCTTCATCTCAATGAGTTTCGTGCTCTCAATAGCACAACTCATGATTTCAAAGAAGTTGGGCAAAATATTTTTATGGTTATGCAAAGCATCAAAGACCACCTTACCCTTCTTGTTTAAATACTCAATATAGTCTTCTTCATTTTCCTCATCCTCACCATTGTCCTCAACATCATTATGATTTGAAGACCTAGCCATAAGGCATATGTTGGAACCGTGAGAAGAAGAAGATGAAGAAATACTTGAAGCTCCATTCAAGACCTTGTCTTGGCCCAAAGACTCTTTGGTTTCCTCTATATGGTTAGCATCGCAAATACTAGAGGAAATAGAAGCATTTGTATCATGGCAACAAGACAAAGCAAGCATATCATCATGAGATTTATTCAAGAAATTTACACATGATATGCAAGGACTATCAACACAAGCATGTAAAACATTTATGGGGCTACAAGTGTTTAAGTCCAAAGATGAAGCATTGCAATGAGATAGAGATGAAGGGTCATCAAAAGTAAGCATACTATCACCATTGCAAGTTTCATCATCACTCACCATATCATTACCTTGTGTCTTGCCACACGTTGGTGAAGTGGATGAAAGTTCATTGCGGCCGGAAGTGGAAGGAATACAATCATCCTCAATAATCTTGGACACACCATATTTTTCTTGAAGCTTTGTCCATATCTCATGAGCGCTCCAAAAAGGCGTGATAGAGAAGGTAACTACATCGCTCAAAGCATTAACAATCACATGAGTAGCTTGAGCATTGAGATACAAGGTCTTCTCATCCTCTAAAGATAGATTTTGAGAATCCTTTGGAGGAGAAAAACCCATATCCACAATTTGCTCCATAGTTGGGTCCATGACCCGAAAATAATTAAGCATGTGAATTTTCCAAGTATCATAGTTTGTGCCATCGAATATAAAAGTGTTATTGTGCACTAATCCCCTAGCCGACATCTTTGCTCTCAAGGCGGTGAAGCCTAAAATGAGAGACCTGGCTCTGATACCAATTGAAAGGACACAGATGTCGCCTAGAGGGGGGGTGAATAGGCGATATCAAATTTTACGAATGGCTTGAACAAAAGCGGAATTAAACTAGCATTTATTTTGTCAAGCACACAAAACCTAAATAAACTAGGCTCACCTATGTGCACCAACAACTTATGCTAAGCAATACAAGTAACAAGGTGATAGCAAGATATATGACTTCAAGCACGAAGACTATCACAATGTAAAGTGCATAAGTAAAGAGCTCGGGTATAGAAATAACCGAGGCACGTGGAGACGATGATGTATTCCCAAGTTCCTCCCTTGAAAGGGAGTACGTCTCGTTGGAGGGGTGTGGTATCGCCACAAAGGCCTAACCAACGCCACAAAGGCCTCACCCTATTCTCCGGTGTGAGCTTGCGCCACAAAGGCCTAGCTCACTCTTCCACTAAGGGGTTCCTCAAGGCGGAACCGGGCCTTTACACAAATCTTGGGGCACACATCCACAACTTAATTGGAGGCTCCCAAGGATAGCCACCAAGGCACCACAAAGCCACAAAGCCGTCTAGGGTTCCAAGAACCCAAGAGTAATAAGCTCACAAACTTTCACTTACTCGAATCTCCGGGGAGAACTCAAACCGATGCAACCTATGCAATGGCAAGGGCACACAAAGTGCTCAAATCCTTCTCACCCAAATCTCACCAAAGCAACTAATGCTATGGAGAGATATGAGAGGAAGAACAAAGGAAATCCACAAAGAACTTCAAGATCTAGATCCTCTATGTTCCCCTCACTTAGAGGAGAAATGGATTGGTGGAAATATAGATCTAGATCTCCTCTCTCTTTTCCCTCAAAAATATGCAAGAATCATGGGAGGAATGGAGGAGGGAGGGCAAGCTTGCAAAGTCAACAATGGAGGAGAGAGAAGCCAATTTCATGTTTGTTCCAAGGAGGAAGAAGGGGTATTTATACCCCCCCCTCCAAAATCTGACCGTTACAGCCACTTACACCGGCTAAAGCCGGACTTAACACCGGCTATAGCCGGCCTGAAAAGTCCGGCCTTGGTCAGAAATAGCCGGACAAAAAGCCGGGTTGCAACAGAGATGAAATCTGGGCAGACCGGCTAAAGCCGGCCCTCAGACCGGCTAAAGCCGGTCTGACCGGCTATTTCCGGCCTCGGGCCGGCTATTTCCGCCCCCACTGAAACAGCAGAAATACCAAAACGAAAACGGCAATAACTTGAGCATCCGGACTCCGTTTTCGATGATCTTGGGCTCGTTGGAATCACAACAACAAGCTCTACAACTTTATGCAGAGAAACATCATAGTCCAACAAAGGAGGATAAAACCAAATGATGAAAGGTTTGACCTCTCTTCGAAGACAAACCGGTAAAACCTCCAAACATCAAAAACGCAATAAGAGCTTCATGCGAAATCCGTTTTTGATGAGCTAGAGCTTGTCATGGAAATAACCACAAGCTCTAGAACCTCACATGGATAAAACCCAAATACAAACCAAGAAAGATGATGCCAAGTATGCAAAGGTTTGAGCTCTCTCCAAACGATATAATTAAGTTACTCACTCGAGAGCCCCTCTTGATAGAACGGCTATCGATCCTATAACCCGGTCTCACAACTAACACCATGAGACCGGTAAGAAAGAAACCCTATCAATATCATACCTTTGCCTTGAGCATTCCACTTGAGGTGGATAATGACGATCTTGATCTTCTCAAGTTGGACCACCTTTCTTGATTGAGCTTGCTTGTTGAAGTCTTGCGGATTGCTCCTCCATACTCCACTATGGAAGAGACTCTCTTTAAGCATATCTTCACATATCCATGATCACAATATAGATGGCAAGCTTCAAGCATATGTTCTCTTCTAGTTTCTCATCTTGAACTTGCACTTTGACTTGATCAATCCTTGAGCCAATTCTTCTTTCTCCATAATGATGGTGTCTTGAGGATACACATGAGAGCTCACTCAATCTTATTCTTCAAGACACACTTGACATAAGCTTAAGTCCCTTAAGACCAATCTTTGGATCACTTCTTGAATAACACCTTGGTCAACACATAATCTTCTTCTTACAACCTTGAATCCAACAAATAGTTCAAGCATTGTCTATGGACAAGTCCTACACATATAACTCAATGCAACCATTAGTCCATAGGGATTGTCATTAATTACCAAAACCACACATGGGGCTCGATATGATCTTTCAGTGCCTTAGTGGCGATTTCTTGGGGACCTCCAATTAAATTGTGGAGATCTTCCCAAGCTTTGTGGTGCCTCAGTGGCGATTTCTTGGGAGCCTCCAATTAAGATGTGGAGATTGTCCCAAGCTTTGTACGGGTTCAGTGACCACTCTCAAGTATCCCATAGTGATCGGGTCTTCCATCTAGGTGGGAGGGCTCGAGAAGATTACGGTGAGCCTCTATGGCGTTTGGGTGCCTCCACACCGCTCGAACAGAGATTAGCACCCACAAGGGTGTGAACTTCATGATACATCATCGTCTCTGCGTGCCTCGGTTATTTCTATATCCGAGCTCCTTTACTTATGCAATTTATTGTGTGATAGCCATCTTGAAGTTATGTATATATCTTGCTATCACTTAGTTGCTTATCTTATTTAGCATAAGTTGTTGGTGCATATAAGTGAGCCTAGTATATTTAAGTTTTGTATGCTTGGCAAATTAAATGTTAGTTTTATTCTGCATTTGTCAAGCCTATTAAATCGCCTATTCACCCCCCTTCTAGGCGACATCCGTGTCGTTTCGCCCTCCTTGTTCCCCCGTCGGTGGCTGCCGCGGCCACCCTACCCCAAATCTATTGCAGCTGGTGTCCTCCCCAGCTATGCCCCCTTCCCATCCTTGTTCACGGCTTGGCCGTATTCCGCTGTGCGCGCGGTGGGACGGGGCTCGGCCCCTGCCCCTTCCTCTGCTGGTGGGGCTAGGCCCTTTGCCTTTGTGCAGGTGTAGCGCTTGCGTGAGTCCTTCTGGCACTCTGACCGTCGATCCCAAAGCCGGAGCGCAATTTGCCGCGGGGGATCTGTCTTGATCTCCGCAGCCTCGGCGTCGGCTTGTGTCAGCTTGCAGTGGTTCCAAGCGAAAGCTTTGCGATGATGGTGTCTGTGAGCGTCGTTTTTCCTTCTTGAAGGCGATGTGATGGAACCAAAATTGCTCTCGGTTGCCCGTCGATCTGGGATTGGCGAAGTACCTTCTGACTTCGGCTCTTTGATGGCATGTTCATACTTGACCTTGTCCGATGGTGCTTGCGGTTTATGTTCTCCCCTCGACGGCGTAGGCTCGCTCCTCTACTCGTTTTTGTGCTCATGGCTACCCCTTTTCCTCTACTGCCGCTACGCAAACCGGTGGTGGTTCTGCTCTTTACAAGGTTACGGTTGTGTGATCCCTTCAGTTGCTTCAGTTCCACTCCTTTATGCACTGCCCAAAGCTTCTAGTGATGTTTGTTCTGACAGACTTTGTAGTCCGTACTTCTTTCCTTCTTTCTTCCTTCTTTTTCTTGTTGTAATGCTTTTGCTCTAGAGAGTATGTTCTTTCGCATGTTCTTTCTATTGCCACCCTGCGCTGGTGTGTCTCCGCTAGAATCCCTTTTGCTTTGACTTGCCCTCTCTAACTTATCCTTGTCCGTGACTCTCTAACTTGTCCTTGTCCCTGACTTGCCCTCACGGTATGCAGGCCCCATAAGATAGGGGACCCACTTGACAATAACCCCCATATCAAACTTAGCAAGTCAGAGAATGTATCCTGACCAATGTCCACCCCCAGAGGGTGGACAGGAACCCGGTCTTGTAACAACTTGACCCTCTGTTGGGTCCGTTCAAGTAATATCAAAAGTGGTGGGAACTCTCTTCCCTCCATCATTCTCGAAAAAAAATGTCATGCTCGATCACATGATGGCAGGAAAAGCCGTCGAAATATGTTACAAAATGTACAGCCACCACCCCACTTCCTAGTTTACAATGTACAGCCACCACCGCACCTCCTAGTTTACACTCAAGCCGGTATCCCAGCAACAGTTTTAAAAAAGTCAGGCCAACAAATTACTTTTTCCCGCAAAAATGCCATGCTCGGTCACATAATGCTGGGCAAAACTGTACAAAAACGTCACATATCCAAGACCAACTATCTTGCGCGAGATTGCTGGATCTTCCCATTTGCCTAGCAAATTTTTCCTGGACTCGTGTAATTTCCTATATTATATACATCGCTCTTCATGTCTCCGATGCACATCACTTTCTGCTATCCTCACAGGATCATAGAGTTTCCGATGCTTGCTGTAGATATGACTCCCTTATCTTCTTAGGCTTCTGCTGAGACTGCTCTTTTGGCAGACGAAGTGCCATGAATTGCAGCGAACTGCTCTGAACTTGGTAAATGTAGCATCCCCATGGGTAAGCATCTGAGGAAGCCCATACAATCTGATCCTCGAACACTGCATCTTCCACAAGTCTCTCATTCACACAGAAGGCGCAATCAAGAGGGGGTTCCTCGAAAGCAGACACAGCCACACATCCCAGTGCCACGTATCCTTCAGGTGGCCTTGGTTGCCACAATGATACAGGGCTCCTGTAATCCTCCACGCAATTTCTCCAAACCTAAATGCATGTTAAAAAACAAAACGTTAAATCAGTTTTGCATAAGCAAAACATGGTATACTTCTGTAGAACTCTACACTGAGTAGAAAGTATCAGGCAGATAGGAGTTGATGTCCTGTGGACCTTAGCGAAAGTAACAAGAAAAGGTTCACTGAACACTGACCAGGTCATAGCCAAGAGGAGGCACAAAATTCCCGCTGACATTCTTGTAGATAGCAGCAAAATGTGGCGGATGGATGCCAGCATGAGCAACATCTCCAATAGAGACATACCTACAAAAAAAATTGTCTACTTTCAGCATCGTTGTAGAAGTAGGTACACTAGATGGATACAAGTCTAGTTTCATACCCACTAGGCAATAGGGGCCTCCAGATGCTAAACATCCTTCCATCGTCTGCAACCTGGAATCATGAACACATGATTGTGGTTACCTTAGCATATTTCAGGAAATTTTTCTTTGGATCTCAATGAAGGATTGAGCTAAGTTACCTGCTTCCCAAGTAGTTTACATCGGCTCCGAATTTCTTGTTCGCTGCTCCACATTTTCTGGAAGTTAACTGTATGATTTATAAGTCGATGCTCAACATTACTGGACGCTCCTCTTGAGCTCAGCAAAGGCCTGACATGATTCTGAGGTTCCCTTCTGTCATCATCTGATGCAAAATATACAGGGCGCTGGCCAGAAGGAACCTTCAAGGGCACAACTTTCATGTCTGTCTGGTGAGATCTCCACATTTTTCGTATTGAAGAACATAGTAGAATAGCCTGAGGTTCGCGTTCTTCATCAACACTGCATTTTATAAGCCTTACAAAGTTTTCAGACCTCCTAAAGTTCTTCAGATGTATGATTACATGTGAAGGCCTCTCGTACCCAGCTTTTGCGAGCTCTAATGCAAGCACTTCTTCCCAAGGGACATCCCAGAGTATTTTGGAAGGTTTCTTGTCCATTTTATCTAGATCCAAGCACTAAACAAAATGACAATTTTAGTCACATCGAAAGTAATGCACTACGAGAATCAGAAAAGTGGAAGTCCTTTACCTGAAGCAGTATCACCCTCTTGTTGGTTACTAAAGCAATCCTCTGGTTTGGCACAATAAAATGATCTTCATAGTAATCAGACCATGCATACTTAGAAGGTTCTCGAAATAAATCTGTGCACGCAAAATATCTGCTAGCTTCTGCCAGATAAAGGGCCATCTGAAGAATGGAGCAATCAAACATTAATGTACTCCAACATATCAGTCACTCAGGCGCTCAATCAAAGAAAAGGGAGCATTTTATCTCAGTGACACCAGATATATCCTATATTGATATTTTACTGGTTATCAGTTACTATTATGATGAATTTAGTTCTGTGGTTGAATAGCATTCACAAAGATATTGTTGATATCGCATTACATGACACCATTTGTTTACTGGAGGTAGTAGTAGTTAGTATCTAGTACTCTATGTTTTAGCAGATTGTCGGCTTCCATTTGATGTGCTAACTAACTATATTAGTCAATTGAATATATTCACTAGCTATACAATACTCAAGCTTCTACTAAAAAACCCACCAAAGCAAAAGGACAAACAAACATGGAAAAACATTGCACCTGTCCAGCAGCTTCTACTCTGTCATACTCTCTTACCACACCATCTCTGTGAAAAGCACGAGGATCTCTGATCCGCTGAGGAACAAATTTGTTATTCAGAATATTCACACATTTGACAAAGCTGGCACTAATCCCATCAACTGTCAAGGAGAAAAAATCCAAGGCACCACTCAAAGGTTGAACAATACACCCCACAAAAGCACGACCAAGACCATGTGCAATGCCAATAACACCATACTGCCTGGCACTCTCAACTGGCTTTCTTAAAACACCAGAAACCCCAAAAGCCAAACCCTGAGCAAATGCTTCAGTCCCTTGAACTAGTCCATCACCAACGCCAGTGATTCTCCTTGACCAACCCTGAATCATAGCCAACTTGAAAGGTCTGCCGGGTTTAATAACCAAGGATATAATAAAAAAAGAAATTTTACCTGCTTTGATCGAAGTTGAAGGAATTGCCCGTCAGTAGAGAGCTCTGCAAATCCTTTACTGAGTGATGACAAAGTTGATTTTGTCACCCCAAGAAAATCTACAGAAAATATAAGATGCAGAGGATTGTGGATGAGGTCTCTTTTGATTCGGTTCACGATGGCAGGGACAATGGCGCTCTTTCGCATAAACCGGCTTTTGTGCATGACCTTCCTCAAATGCACCTAAAGCAAACAAGGGATAAAACTACAGTTCGTGAGGCTGAATACATCTCACAGTCATATTTAAGAAATATAACTTCTGCAAGAATTTCCAATAGATATGTGCATATCACTTCCGGAGCAAAACACACGCAGCCCTTCACAAGTCCAATTAATTATTGTCCCTTCAAGATATAATAGGTAACTTATTTTTTCAGTTATCGCCCGGCCCATGTGTCTAGATGTTTATTAGCTAGAAAAGAGTTCAAATAAAACAAGAAGAAGATAGTATTTAAGTACGTCTGGCATTCTTCTGAACTGTTCATATGTGGACCAAGGTTCAAATCATAATCTAATGGGTTAGGCGGGCATTGGACAAGGAACATGATCTTTAGTGCGTAAGTCAATCTTGATCTCCTTCCGGAATGATTTGACAGTAAATAATGTTAAGCTACCTGAATCTTGAATGCATTGCCCACAGCAGATAGGACAGGGCTCCATATACCAAGGACACCACGTGGCCTTTGAGTAGGTGCAGTTTCTAAAGATATTTTCAGCCTTATCTCTGAAATATCAATAAGCCTGAAAATTATAAAATAATGTCACACAGCTAAATTCTGTTCAAAATATTAGAAGCAAAAGTCGAGACTTCCACAAATTTATCAACTCAAAATTAACAAATACTCACCTTATCGAAAGTAGATTATCTGAACATGGATTGTTATTATAAGTGTTTCGACCATGCTACTAGTGAAAACTTGAATGAACACATAAATACAGCAGTGTTTACTTAGCACACTTTCTACTGACAGAAACCGAAATAATAAGGCGACAACAGTAACAGACAAAAATAGCCTATCATTCCATGTTCCCTCATATCGAAACAATAAAATGTATTTTTTTACCAGAAACATGAATTGTGACTTAACTCTAGATTCTCTCTGATTGAATGGAGTCACTGCAGAAGTCTTCCACGTAATTGGCCCATGAAGCTTATTCTGCATTAGTTTGATATACTAGGAAATGATGATATTTACCCGTATTACTCAAAATAAAGAAGTTTTAAAATCGTTGTTCATGCTAACAACACAACGCATTCCAGGAGGATACTTTCTCGCTCATGCTAACAATGCAACGCAGTCAGCTCCAACCATGCACATTCACACGGTTCGGGCCGAGGGCTATCTGTGGCTAAGGTGGGAGCGGTAGGGCTTGTGGCGATCCGTAGCCCATAGGTTGTGTCGAGTTATACATCTGGGTGTTGCCCCTTCGCAAGGTTCTACAAAACTATTTATCATTTCTCTAAATATAAATGTAGTGCTCCACAGCTCCAAATTTCAGATATAACTTGTGAACAACTCAGTGCATAAAACTGTAACACAACGATTCAAATGCAAATATATCCAGTTCAGAAACAATTGAAAAATCTAACAGCTGCAAAAAAAATATGATGCAAATTGATTTCAACATAGGTACTTACTCTATTCGTATCTCGGGATCGACTTCAGTGACAGTTGAGCTGCTGGAGGTGCCAACAAAGCGAAGATTGTTGTAGAAATCAACCAGTGCCCAAATAATAGGTTCATGAATATTCAACCTCCATGTTTGGTCGGTCACCTAGAATGAAGAAAATTGTCCACTTTTAGTACAGCTGATACTGTATAAATTTTTTTGTCAAAAAACTGCAAACAACAAATATTACCCGTATATAGACATGCGGATAGACTTGAATACCATTTGAAGCTACATTGCTTACAGCAATGTTCGCTTTGAAAACAGGATGATTCGAATCAGGCATGCTCTCAGTTGCGAAAACAACAGGCATTATGGACAATGGCAATTGATTATCTAGTTGCAACTGGCCTATGATCAACTTAAACCTGAAAAAGTCATACATCAGCAGAAAAATTCAGTGGTGCAAGCAACATTAGGATAAGAAAAAAACATATATAGGGCGCTCCTTTTTTTGGAAGAAAATGCTAGAGCTTCATAGCAACTTCACCTCAACCATTGCAAATCCTGGAAGGGGCTGCAATTTTCCTAAACCAAGCAGCTGGTCTAGTGCAAATATGAAAGTGACAACAAACTAAAGGGATGCCCTAGATGCCAACATTTCTATGAAGTAACACATGACATTTTTAACCAAGACTGCAAACATATTACTTCAGGTTCAACATGAGGTGTAACTGTATTTGTCATTTTGTTTTGTCAAAAGAGCCGATTCAAGAACTAGCAGACTTATATGATGCACAAGGTGAAGAAATGAGTATATCTCAGAATTCGCACAAAAGGTTGCTCAGAAAAGAAGGTGATTTTGTGCAAACATGTTTCTGTATGAACATAATTTTGATAGAACATCATGTCTATGGGCAGCTTACCTGCTAGTGGTCCCAGAGTCATAACCAGTCATGTATGAGATGAAAACCTTCTGCAGATTTAAGTACAAAAGCTCTCGTGGCTTATGATCAATCAAAGAGACTCCAACAACTCCAAGTTCAATAATAAGCTCCAAGGGTCCATCTCCGGTCTCTGTCTCATTTTGCTTCAACGTAGATGCAATCAGTTCAGGTTCAGGTTCAACTGAACCATCCTGTCTTCTTGGGCAATCGCTAAATTTCAATATTGTGATATCAGCAGTCTCAACTATATTGACCTTGATGCCATGCTCCATAAAACTGGCGGAACTTGCAACAGGGTTTTCCAGGTCAACACACTGGAAACTAGTAACATCTCCTTTCCGTATGCTAACATCAATAGCTTTCTGTCCATATGGATCAGCCCAAGAATATTTTCTGGTTGAAAATGGTTTCACTTGGATCCAAGTATCTTCACCTAAACCAGACTGGCGAGTACCAATAGCTGTATTGCTTGTCCGGTTCTCGATCCTGAAACCAGTCATATCACGGTAATAATTAGAGAGATGAGGTTACGTGTCCACAAGCTGTTATAAGGTCATTTAATTAATACCTGATTGGCCCATCTGCGGGGCCCAATCGGAATACAACCAAGAATCTTGAACCTTCCTCATAACCACGTATTTCAGCATTTACGAATTTCTGTGTATCATCCTGCTTTCTCATTGCTATTACAATGGTATCTTCTTTTACTATATCCAGAGGCCGACACCAATCAGTATCCACGAATCGGACCTGCAGATAAGATAATTTGTAACTGTAAATATGCCTTATAACAATTCTACCAAGAAAGTACAAAATAAAGGGAATTGAGATATCTGGAAAGAAAGTAGAGCTGCAAAGAACATCCAAACATGATTTACAATAATTCTCGTTTCCGAGGCAATGCAGCCACAAATCATACTATTTACAATTTTTAGTACAATTAGTTCACAGAAGCAAAGCAAGGAAAATCCAAATAATGGACATCAAAGACTTAGGGAGAGTAGGAGGCACAAGTCCAGTAGGTCCAGTGTAATTTCCTCAGTCCTCTTAGATAAGCAAAACCACCAAGTCATGCATACTCTCTACTAGTTATTCTTGTACAAGATACCCTTCCATACAATTCTTTAATAGTACAATGCTATGCATAGTACACTAAAAGGAAAAGAAAATGAAAATGGACCAATGTACATAAGTTAAGAAAGCATCTGTTGATTCAAATGTTGCATGAACAACCAGATAACATATATGGAGAGTCACAAAAGATTGGTTTAGTCCTGAACTACGGCTTCATGAGCAATTCATGCATACATTTACTCTATCTGGAGCTAGCATTACAGACGATAAGTATTACCTGCAGTTTGTCTGATCCCACTTCAGAGTCCAAAAAGGACACTCTCCTGTCATATGCATGTAGGACCTTTGGCTCATCTCCAGCACTAAGTTTTATAAACATATCTTGTCCAACCCTGTTTGTAAACGTTGTGTATGGGCGTACATAGATAACCTGTTGTACTATGACATGAGGTTAACTGATTTAACAATTCCCTCAAAAAGTTAAGATTAACGTTCAGTTACCTTTGTTGGAACAGCCTGATATGAGCATGGCTTTGAGCAAAGAAGTATATGTGTGCAATTCCCATCATTATCCTGGGCAGAAAGATCAACTGAACCATCCTGAAGAAACAAACAAAAAAACATCTTAACTGATGTGTTTCACAGAAGAAAACATTGAGCTCAAAGGATCCAAGCTAACCATGTCACCAAGAGGTGATAGTTCTTTGAGAGCTCCAAACTGTGCTCCTCCATGTCGGCAGACACATGCTGAGAGACCTAAACCCTTAAAATTTAACCCAGATGCTATGGTGTATCCGTCGACCAATTCTTCATGTTCTATATCATAGAGAATTTTATCACTTCTTTCCGCACGTGGACGCGCAAGATAGCGTCTCTTGTCTCTTCTTCCAGTGATATCAATGAATTGTAAGGTAAGTGGAGGCAATCTTGCAAATGATATCCAATAGGGAACATATATTCTGATAACCCTTGCCATCAGATAGTCTTTATCGCTGCTTTGTTCCAGCATAATCTGTACGGTCCTACAAAAGAACAAAAGCTGTAAAGGGTAACATATTATCAAAAAAACATTTCCATGTTTGAATTCTCACCTTCCTGATAGAGAACTTCTTAGATTAATGAATTTTGAAGGAGCTTCGGTGGGATGTGATATTGGGACAGGCTCCTTGGAATAAGAAAAACACATGTGAATACTCGCACTAATAAAGAAGCTATGGCATCAGCTGTGAAAGAAAACAAATCTATACATACATGCACTGATTCCCATCCTCCATGTGGAACAAGCGACAAGTACAGAGGATTTCTTGGATCAACATTTTGAACCTTCATAAGGTCACCAGGGTTTAAGGTGCCCCGTGAGCAGCTCGTTTCTTCCTCATCAAGGCGGCTTGCACTAACAGTGTAATGTGCAGGAATGGGAAGATAATATGTTAACGATAACGGCGATTTGATAACTATGCTCCAATCATATATTGGCTCAGTTCGAACATCTTTGCCAATCTCCTTAGCTTCTATACTCAGGCAAAACCATAATCCTTGACAACTACTGGAAGAACCATCTATCTGTGAGCAGAACAGTAAGTTTTCAGATTCATACAGATCTGATACACATATATCTAGGATCTGCTCATTCCGGAACTCAGTTTGACTGCGCCTCTCCTGGACATCACTCCAGGAGTGCTGCACGAGTTCGTGATGAATGTTCGGTCTTAGTTGCAATGTATAAGACACAACAGGATGTGAGAGGCCTGACAATGGGACTGGGACGGAGGAACCAGGCTCCAACACTCCTATTGCTATTTGATCATCTTTATCAGAATCCTCTCCCTGGCCATCTGATCCCGCACTTTGAGAATTTCTTCCTTTTAGACGCAAATCAATAGCAAAATCAGTTGAATTGGTGATTGAAACCAGGGAACGTATGCCAACGTATCTGTTGCCCTCCTTGACTTTTGCTTCACTAGCAATCACACAATCTCCAAACCTCCAACATGCTGCTGGCACAGCATAGTTCAACTTCATATTTGTCCAAGGACCATCTTTGGAAGGACTAATTTGAATAGATCCAGTCCTGTTTCTGCTAGGACTGACTCTGCTTCCTTGCTGAGCACTAGCTCTACCAGAAACAAGCACCGCAAATCTTATTTTCCCACTAGGTTTAACAGTTTCATGTTCCTGCATAAGTATATTTAACATGCAATCTTATTCAAATATATATTTCCCAAAAGCGCAGTACTTGTGCATTCTATTAAAATGACAAATGACTGGAGTACTAAAGCCTTAAACATCAGTTCTCACCACTGTCTTGGTTGACATAAGGTCTCCTAAAGTCAGTTCAAACTTTGCAGAGTCATAACTCGAGGTAGACGGGACCTTTTGCACTACTTCCTTCAGCGGAGCAGAGTAAATACCAACCGGTTGACCTGTCAGTAAGACACGATAGAATATAAATAAGAGTAGGGAACATGAAAATAAGGTAGTAGTTAACACAATCACAAACCTCTACCAGCATCAAGGACAAGTAGTTCCAGGATATAATTCTCCTAAGATGTTAGTTCACAGAAATATGAACGTTAGAGCAATTACCACAGTAAGAGAACAAATGACATGGATACTCAAAGTGCTCAATTCACATACCTCGGATTCGACTTTGAAAAAAAACATTTCATTCCATATCACTTTTTTGGTGATTTGTGAAGAACTTTCTCCAGGAGCAGCACAAGTACGGGCACTTTGTTGCTGAACACCAGATACGGAACTACCTCCAGAATAGAGGCGCACTGCGGTCATATACTCACCTGTTCCTAATCCTTTACCATCATCGATCTGTGAAGGGAAAACAAGTTTAGAATGAGCAGAAGCTTATCTCTTCTGTAAATTACTTAGCAAAGAAGTTATTCAAAATTCATCATTGGACATAGGAAATGAATGATTTCAGCAAGTTAGATTCTTTTAATCACAAAATAGGTATATATAGAAAGAGAGGCGCAAGAGGCACTCAAGATTGAACATTTTCAGGGAGGGACAGACTTGATTCTTGCCTTCAAAGGACAAGTTTTTTCAGGTACAGACCGCTGTTTGGACAGGCCTATCACATGTGCATAGGAGCACTTGACCCATGTGTCCAATCTGGCCTAGGATTGGCCATGATGGTCGTGTGTAATATTCTATTGCTAATTAGGAGGGTACAGAATATACATCCTCCCTCCCTACCTACCATACCAAATTCTCATTTTGTTGGCAGCTTTACTTTTGGGTTACAGCTTACAGGCTTTGTTTGTGTTCTGCGTCAGCTCTCAATTTACTTGTGATGCTTAGGCTTTTTGGATGTGCCTTGGTTCCTACAGAACCTTGTAGACATTACACTACATTTATTAGGAATACACTCTACTATGGCTCTCCCTACTGTTCTCAAATTACGAAATATGAGCATCATAAATTCAGATGCTAATGCAAAATGTAATGAGAAGAGAATAAGTAGACAGGGAGTTTACATCTACTACTTTGCCAACAGACAAGCATCATGCAAACATGACAATGTAACAGAAATGCTTGAAGAAAGAAAAGACTTGCCTCAGCATCTGCGACAATAGCAGTTATCATCAGACGATACAACCTAATAGATTTCCCTTTTAAATGAGAATCCAGTAGATCCCTTGATGCTGGAACTTTTATAGATCGATCATCCCCAGATGGCAATAGAGTAATATCTGAACTCCTATATTCGGTTGTTCTTACATATATGTCTTGACCAAGTTTGTTTTGTGGGATAACATAATAACTTCTTCTTTGATGCACATCAAGAATTGAACTCTCGGGAGGGGAAGATGTTTCCTGGTCATTGAATGAAAGAATATTCAGTAGACGGATGACAAAAGAAATGAGTAAAGTTTTTATAACACAAAAGATGCCAACATAGTAACTTCTTTTAAATAGCCTAAACTAGCAAAAGAGAATTAGCTACATATTCAGAATAAAATAGAAACGGTTTACCTTCCTGTATAATTCATCACCAAGGGTAATATTGCTCCAGCTAAGATAAGCTTGTGATAACATGTTTGTGTTTGAAGCTGACACATTCAAATTCAGATCTCGTGTTGAGGTAATACGGAGTTGGCTCGGAGAACCCGGTGTATTCACATCATACTGGTACCTAAGAACAGTCATAAAATGAAGTACCAAGTTATTACAAAATAAGAACACTTAAATGAAAAACAATGGTTCTTGTTATGAGCTAGGGTTTTCAGTAGCGAGGTAGGGAAGGCCCATCCGCCCCTTCAGAGAGGCAGTTAGAAGGGAGAAAGTCTTTTCTCACTTAATTCATTTCAATGCTTGGTGTCCCCTTTTATAGGGGGCGGAGGCCCTAACAACTTGAACTAAGATAGAACTCAATCTAATCTAATTGTAAGTACTGGACTCATGTAACCAAACTGAAACTAACTCCATCTTTCCTTTGCCGTACGTGGTGCGCCGATGCTGCTGTGCACCTTACCTGCTGGCTGCGTGGGCCATCTTACAGTATAATAGTTATGTGTTCAGTCTTGTGATTTTGTGTATACTTTCTATATAGGTACATGACATATGGCCTGATGGGAAGGTAAACCAGGCTGAGCCTGTTTTTAACCAGGCTCAAGCAATTATTGAATAACAAAACAAAAAGGAGTCTACCCCTGAGCTTGAACCCCTGAAAAAATACTGTAAAAACAAATGTGTTGTATATATCAAGTGCAGCTTGCATGATTTAATTCATGGAGGAATTACCTAAGAAATCCATCTGTTGGTTCAATGAAGGGCTCCCATGAATTACACTTGTCATTATAAGATTTGGCTACAAACGACAAACTCACAGTTGCATTTAGATGGTGAGGACCCCCATGATAACTAAACCCAACACCATCAAAGGACATGCCGAATAATGGCACCATCTGCAAACAGAAGTTTATAATGAATACGAGAACCAAGAGTAAAATTCAATAAGTGAGAAATCAACACAATACAAACAGCTAGGTAAAACATTCAACAAAGCCATTGATCATTGCATGCTGTTAAGATCTCAAAATTTGATAACAGTCAATTGCTGAAGTGCACTTGGACAAGACTCACCATTCCTCCATAATCATCGAAGGAAACAGCAGAGAATGCTTTTATTTCAGCATCAATAATGATATTATCTGAACTGCTAGATGTAGGTGGACCAGCAAGCTTCAGTGCAAGTCTTCTTGGAGGTTTACGGAATTCACTTCTAACAAGAAATGTACCAGCATCCTCATCGACAGTCCATAAACTAAAACTTTCAGATGTTCTAGCACCAGATGAATCCCACACACTTTCCTCAGAAAATTGACCTCCTGTCACCATGTCACTTCTAATACATCTTAGCATACTGAAGTCCTCTTTCGTTGGTGAACCTTTAGATGCAACACATCCTAAAGCAACAAAACCTGGTGGAGCTTGAGGATAATAAAATGATATACCATCTCTACCCCGGTGCTTCTTAATTTGACCAACAAGCTTATAACGTTCTGGGGCTCTTAGAAAGGTATCTTCACCAGTATCACGAAGGATTACAGCTGAATTCGGTGGTTCGTACCTAAATTAAATGTTAAGTTTAAGTTGCATATCACAACAAAAGTTTCGTTAGAAGATGAAAAAAGTATATCAAATCAATTATACCCGCTAAGAGCAATGTCCCCAAAGTAAATCATTCCTTCAGGCATCATTGGACGCCATATTGAGAGCTTTTTTGGTGCAGACATCCCATCGTTTGACCAAACTAGTTTGAAGCTTGCTACCGCTTCAAACAGCCGACCTGAAGTCAACGCTGATCTCTCGACTTGAGGGGCATCATTCCGACTATCTTTTTCTCCAGAACTATTCTTGGAAGATGCATCCACACTACTGAACAGCATATGGCGAATATCGTAAGCATTTACATGCAGACTGACATTTGCAGGGTCACCCGGTAAAAAGGTACCAAAAGCATTGTCAACACGCTGAAATGACGTATTAGCATTGGCCCTACAAAAGTATAATGTGTGATGAGCATCTTTTATACCAGCACAACAAATACAAAGACAGAGATAATGTTCAAATTACCTCAATGTAATGCAATCCCTTAGTCCACATGGAGAAATCAACGATGAAGTTAAACAAAAAACTGAAGATAATGGTGGTTCAGCAGTTCCAGCTGAAGCCACACAACCCATGGCAACATAGCCGGCAGGCGCTACAGGTAACCAAACAGAGCATAGCTGGTCAGTATTAGGGACATTATTCTCTGAGTTGTCGTTATCACTGTGAAGTTCATTTGTTGGAGGACCAGATTGCCAGATTAGTTTGTATGACAAAGGTCTTTTCACTCTTGCAACATTTGTGTTCAAAGCAAGGACTCCTTTAGTTGGGGGGTCATTCCTAAGACGAAATAAATGATCAATGTCAACCGAATTATCCCATCAACAAACAAATATTAGAAAAGTAGAAAAAGTATTTAAGAGTAATCACAGACATTGGGGTGAGGTAATCGCCGAAAATGGCATATCCAGATGGAGCACGTGGTCGCCAAAAAGAGTAAACTTCATCCTTTGCATCCCCTAAAAACAAAGACCCAAACTCCATAAGACTTTATTCAAGTGGACCCAAACTCTATAAGACTTTATTCAAGTGGACTAGAAACTAGGAGCATCCAATAACAAATATCAACTTCTCGCATACCCTTCATAGTTGTAACTTTATCAAACTGAGAGCACATCAGTGACATTTTCTTTGACGACATCCGGAGAAACGCTGAAATTTCTTCCTCCACATCTAAAACAAGTCTCAGAATACTAAAGGAAAAGTTCATATATATTTCAGAAACCAGCAGATGCAAATTTGTCTTTCCAGATGCATTCGAGTATTTCATGGACATGTCAAAGGGTTCTAAAACTCTGATGCCATTACTCTCCATCTTCAAACCAAGTATGTTTCCACTCATATCCATGCTGTCACCCTTCATTATAAGCCTGTCACATAACAAACAGTTAATATAAATGTGTGTTTTGGTGTAAGGTAACAATATTGGTTGATGTCCCTGGCATACATTGGAACAGAAACAAGAAAAAATCCTCTATAAAAAAGGTGAGCTTTAGTAAATTTCTTGAAATATATTTCCGATATATTCTGGTAGGATGGAATTATGATATTCGTAAAAGTGCACTATCTGGCTTTGAGCATCAGCGTGATCCATTCCATCCAATTGGTAGCTGTGTATCCAACAGTTGTATACTGAAATGTCATGTACAAAAGAAAGGAGGCAATGTAGAGCTGTTGAGAATGAACAAGATCTCAGTTAAAGCTGCCATTGCACCTCTCTTTCTATAATCTATATATACCTATTTTGTGAGTAGCCAAAACCAGAACAATTGGGTATTATCCAACCCATGGGTTAGGAGGAGCTAGGGACGGTGATCCAGGGATCCACACATTGCCGCAGATGCCGCTCCTGGAAGCTGATCTGGAAGACTTTGGCACCACCGAAAGTTAAATTCTTACACTGGCTCGCGAATCAGGACAGATGCTGGACCGCCGACCGCCTCGAGCCTCACGGCCTGCAGCATCATCCTCGCTGCTTCCTCTGCGATCAGGCGCCGGAGTCGATACACCATCTGATGCTGGAGTGCCCCTTTTCTCGCCAAACCTGGCATGAGGTCCTTGCTTGGCTCAGGGTACCGACCAGCACACCCAACCAGGAGGCCACGCTGAGGGACTGGTGGTTGCAGGCAAAGCGGGACACGCCGAAGCAGATGCACAAGGGACCGCCTCAGCTGCTCTCCTCACGCTGTGTAAGCAACTGAATGAATGTGTCTTTGATGGCGCCCAACCCTCCGTCCGCACACTGGTCGCCAAGATAAAGAATGAAACTGCGCTATGGGCACAGGCCGGCACCAAAGGACTCAGGGTGGTGCTGCCATCAACATGGGTTGTTCACTGATGTACCTGTATTTTCCAGTTCTTGTACCTCCCAGGAGGAATGTAAACCAAACTCTACCTTTGCAATGAAAAGAAGCGCAAATGTCTTCTGCGCTTTTGCAAAAAAAAAAAACGGACAGTTGATTCCTTCGAGCCCATGATGCCCAGGAGCTGCTGCAGGCAACGGCAAGGTGGCTTGCGGAAGCAAGGGACCCAAACCTCTGCCCCTGCATATGTGGGTATGGGTTTGGATGTGGGTGATGGGTACCGAGCAGCAGAATTATTTTCAGTATCGAATTAATCCATACTATACAGTGCGCAAAAAGGAATAGTTCATCTGCATTAAGCCATGGGTACTAGTTTCAATGGTTCTTGACATCAAGGAAAAATTTTATACTGAAAGTTTGCAGCTGCACATAATATCACATTAGTATCCATGACTATTCCTTTCCTGCTTTTAGATTTTAGAAGTGCATTGTGCACTCCCTGCAAGCAATGACGCATCCCCCATGGGCACTAAAACGACATAAAATGGTATAGGTCTCTCTAGTATCTTCTTTTCAGACAAGTTTAGATCAGTTCTAAGATTAAAAGTTTAAAACTGAGAGAACAACATTCATCCTAGAAGTACTCGAATACTTAACCTGCAAAATGCATCTGTACGGGCATGAATGACCTTTGTTGATAGCGCCACATTTTCACCAGCATTCCTTGATGTGCTGTAGAATGTAAGCTCTGGTCCAATAGCCTGAGAAAATGAAGTTCAACGAAGTACACAATCAACAAAGAGAATCATGTATCAACACTTCAAGATTCACACCTAGTTGTAACCAACTGCATACTACCAGACACCAGGTTATAAAACTTCCAGATTCAGCAATGACTATACTTGCAGAATTAGTCTTTGAGCTATCCAAAATACTCCCTCCGTCCCAATTTATGTTGCCTATAGTTTTTGGTCAAAGTCAAACTTTGTTAAATATGATCAAGTATTTAGCAAAATTTATCAACTTTCATAACTCTAGATTAATGTTATTAGAATCATCATGAATATACTTTCATATTATATATAGTTGGTATTGCGAATGTCAATATTTTTGTTATATACTTGGTCAAAGTTTATAAGATTTGACTTTTTCAAAAAATTATACGCAACATATTTTGGGACATAGGGAGTACATAAGCATGTTCATGAAGTGCAGGACCAAAGCTTAAGAGAAATCTCCATGCGGAGAATGTGAGATTTCTTCAATCAGACACAAATAGGCTTGCTAGGTTTCATTGAACACCTGGCAATCCATTGCAAAAAAAGAGAAAAACTATGTGCACCAATGGGATATAAAGGTTCGCCCCTAAACAAAAAAGAAGCAAGATAGTAACTGGCACATTATTGGTTTGAACTCTAAACTTAAGTTCAACACTCCAACTATCTGGTTTGAGCTGCATTTTTTTGATTATCACCAGTAAGCATCTGGAACCATTACTGAACTACCAGCAGAACTATTGTTGTAAAAAGGGTGTTTATGATGATAGAAAAGAGAAAATAATGCCATTCACAAACTATTCACGAGTTAAAGTATCTGATTCAAGTCTACAACACATAATCCAAGTTTATATCAACTATAGCTAGACATGAGAAGAAATACCTGTAGTTCAATTATGAATTCTGTTGATCTATCAGAACTTTCCTTTTCAACAATTTCTTCAGAACTTCCCTTTTCAACAATGTCTTCTGGAATTTCCTGATTCAGAGTCGGCTGGAGACCATCATTTTCGGGCGCATTTTCTCTTACTAGATAGACATGGTCATCTTCTGATGCTGAATACCAGCAATCACTCCCAAGAGATATACAAGAGTCCAGATACTCACCATTCTGCAACAACATATTGCATTATAAAGCTAAGAAAAGGTATATTGCAGAGAAGAAAGTAGAAATAACAAAATTGGAAGCATAGAACATTACCACTATCTTGACATTTCGGAACTGCAATGTCTTACCACCAAGCACATGGATGAAACTTTCCACACTAGGGCTTGAAAGAATTTTCCCCTCTCTATCGCGCAAATATAATTTGCCACCATTTCCGTCATATATAAAGTGGTCAAACTTTTCATTATCAACTATCAGAGGTTTCTGGGGTGATAGACTAAATAACGAGCTCTCCTGGTAATAAAGTTTATCAGTGAACACTACTGGAGATATCATGTGTAGAAGGTCCTTGTCTTCGTCATTGGATAACATACTGCGAGTGGATGGCACAAAGAACTCAACTACTGCCAGTAAGAAGTCAAGTGCCACAAGAAACTTCGGTCGCTGAACGCATAAGGAGACAGAAGACGAGGATTTTCGTAATATAGCATCGAAAATGAGCATCGAGGGGATTGGCTCGAGGCCTAGATCCTTTTGTATTCTTCGTTCACCTGAATCAAGTTCATTTGGATTATCATAGCCATCAGCAGATGATGTGTCTCTGACTGTTGATGATTTCCCAATGGCAAGCCTTAACTCATCTTTCGTTCCTTCACGGTCATCGAAAACAGAAAAGCCTTTGAGTGTAGCAAAAAGGAAAGTCTCCTCCCGTGTGTTTGATTTATAGAGAAGCCAAGCACCACTCGCCTGAAAATGGAAGATTGCATTGTCATCCACACTAGTTTAATGAAACAAGTATCTTGTTGGAGAATACAAGGAACATGCAGCAGATCAGGTCAGCATCTTAACCTTTTCAATTAAACTTTTCAGGTAGTAGAGATTTCTTAAGAAACAGACACATGGAGGAAAAGTATTGCAAAATGAGGTTACTACGGTCTACGGCAATGTCCAGGATTCACTCAGCCACAAAAAAAAAGATGCCAACAGTCAAATACAAAACAGGTCGGAAGTCCTCGGGTCGTGAGTGCGTTGGAGGATAGACGATAACGTAGTCAGCTGTGTTTTGGGTATTCCTTTTTGTGTGTTGTGCCGGATCTACTTTGCCAGCAGGTTTGGTTTTTCATGGCGGTGCTTAGACCAAGTTTAGCTACGTTTGCTCACCTGTTGTCGGGGTTTTCGCTCGGTTTTCCTTAATTTTAACCGAGCATTTGCGAGGTTTCTGGGCCCAGTTTCCCTTATCAACTGGACCAATTCTATTGTTCTATTCAAATGGGCAGTGCTCCTGTCAGCATTTCAAATCAAAATACAAAACAGTGCAAAACACATGAATATATAGTTAAAACCTTGAAGCAGCAGACACAAAGGAAGCTAGGTGCACCATAAAGGCTTTCTAGGAGTCATTGAACCATGGAAGAATAAAAAATACTCTACTTCTAAGCTAACTAACAGAAGAGCTCAGCAATAGAGGAAAACACCCGCAGAGTGCTGCCAGTCGGAAACGAAAAAGAGAAACATACAAAGTTTTCAAAAGAATTCTCGGATAAATATAGCTAGTGAAGCAGCAATATCTGGCAATATTTGAGTTCACAGCAAGTCAAAATACAGTCCAGATAAACGTGATATCAAAGATTGCCTGCTTCTGGAATTTGGAGCATGATTTCATTTCATTCCTTTCAAGGCTGCCATTTGGGAAGAATTTATCAATTAGGTAGATGTGCAAGATCTAAAATGGTTGAAGAAAATGTTCAATATTTTCTTTAATCTGCACATCCAATAAAATAAGCAAACTCATACAACTGTACCAAATGAAGTTTGATCCTTATCTGTCAGGGCAGGGAAACTGCGCAAACCTAAAAACAATGTATTTCTTCTCTTGAAAACTGGAATAGAATCAGTCTGCATGTCTCTGTGACTCACAGACTGTGAGTGCTCACTACTAGTGACTCGTGAGGCTGGTTCCAATTTGTGAAATTTGCAATAAAAATCTAGCAACTTTCTTCTTGGCTTTGGGCAGATCAGTATCAGCTAATGGTCCTTTCCCCCATAAATATATTTTTTATATAGAACTTAGAATTATACTCTTATTCTCTCACATGTAACTTGGTTGTCTTGAATAAACATACCGCATCAAGCAACTAACATTGATTACTCATGTTAGTGTCAGGTCAGGTGACACATAACTCCTACAAATGAACATACTGCCTCAAGCAACCAATATTGATTACTGATGTTGGCACCAGGTGAGGAAACACATTACGAAGGTTTTTGAGTCACGACTCAAAATTGAGTTGCCAACCCTGCAACTCAGTGATTAGCCGGCGAAAGTCGTCGTTTAGTCGCGAGTCGCTGTGATTTGAGAAAACGACTCGGCGACTTATACAGCGATTCAAAACCATGCACATTACTACTACAGATGAACTACTGCTCCAGGTTCCACCAAACGACCAAATGGGCACTACAGTTTCAGCGATACTGTAAGTACTTTATTACACAAGTCTGTTCGAGCCAGGACTCAATATGGTTATAAGACAAGTTAAAGCAAGGGAACACACATGGAAATAAAGTGATGAACATGTTTAGCAATCAATGCGGTTCCAAAGCATATTCCTTTAATAAGAGTACCTGTACGCTAGCAAGAGGAGAATCCCTTGTTGATCCTGAATGCAGAGAAAGCTCGACTAGATTTATTGAAACCGAAAATTTATTTGCTATCCATGTTTCTGTATCTTGGGACAGGTCTTGATTACTTTCAGAAGAAATAGAAGATGCAGAAATATGAGATTCAGATGTTGAAGTTCCATCTAGAGGACCATCCAAAGCAGGAATAACATGTGGTGCCTCAGCAAAGTTTGATGAAGCACATTCAGATATAACTTCATATTCTCGATTGGATAATGCTGCTTTCAGAACGTCCACCTGAGACAGCCAGATGAAAAACGAGTATTGCACCAGTACCCAAATAAGAAAACAAATTGTAATTTTTCCTACGACCGAGGAATTTTGCATAAATATTAGAAAGTGAGCTGTACCTTAATTGCTGCCTCCACCACTGGCAACTGGTGCATCAGATCACGCAATGATCTACGAATCTCAACGGAGAGACCTTTTACATCTTGTATTATAGTTTCACCCCGCACCATATCCATACCAATAGTTAAATTTATGTCTTTTACCTACAAAAGAAGTATGCAACGACAGCTATAAAAACAATTATAAGATCAGCAGTAACAAAACTAGTAATCAGGATTGCAATGCTGAATGAGAAATGCAAAAAGGTGTGGGTCCACCTACACCGAACACAAATAATGAAAGATATGCTACATAGATCTAGCGAAGGACAGAATAAGCTTTAACATGTGGTTCTCATTTTCACCCTTTCATTCTATTATCCTCCCTTTTCCTTTAAACTTGAAGGCACAACTAAAACTTTGAACAGTTCATGTATTTGATGGAGTAACCCAAAATTAGTATACATGCAAAAATTTCTGCTCCAAGATTCTAAATGGGTAGGCTAATCCCTGTTTCTTTCACATGCTCCTCTTGTTCTTCTTTGGATGTCCTTTTTTTCAAAATCTGAAACATGTACATGCAGTAAACTTACTGCAACTGTCAAAATTTCCATGTGAACAGCACTCATCTCATTCTTGTCACCACCTATCCATTGGAATTCATTTTGGATTGTTATGTACAGGACATCAAGTTCCAAGAAGCTGCAACCATAAATAACCATCTGTAAGATGCAACAAATATAGGTGAATATAAAAAATCATATACACGAAGACGTCCTTACTCATGACTATTAGTATCATGAGGCATAACAATTATAGGTCTACTGAATGAAACATCCAACTTGAGGGCAGGCGATCCTTCCATATCAGTTTTGCTAACCCACTTCTCTGAGTTAGTTAGATTGTCTTTTAGCTTTACAACACCATCGGAACTTTTAGGGACGAGACCCAGGAAATAACCAGTGATCTGCAAAGATAGAGAAAAGAAAGAGCACTTAAGCCATTGACAAAAAGGATAAACTAGATGATCTCCGAACAGCATACCTCTTGAACAAAACGGTTAAGATAAACAATCCTAACTTCGGAAAGCTTCCCTATAAGACTGTAGTCATACCCACGGTAATCTTCATCGCCAACACTGTATGAACTAAAGTCAATCTGCATGAAGTTTTTAAGATTTTCTTTACTTCCCCAAGTCCAAAAAAATGATTATTTAAGAATTGAAAAACACGAAGTATAGAAGTTAAGATCTACAACTAGTCAAGCAATGAGTCAATCAATATAACAGGTAACATCGTAGTACCTCCACAAAAGATCCTCCCGGATTTCGCATGTCACAGACCCAATAGTAAGGATGGTTGCTACGAAGACTATCATCGCTTATTTTGAGGTTTCCAAGTGCAGCCTTTATACTGAATGACGATGTGAACACCTTAAGTAATGCAAAGATAGTCAGATAAGAAAGGTCAACAAAGCCAAAATCTATCATATACACTAGACATGCTCATACCTTGATATCAGTTGAGAGGTTATTTTGTGACAAAGTAACCAGTAGGTCACCCTTTTCATTCATTAGTAATACTTGGGCCTCTGCCATGCTTGATGTGAGATGAAAAACTACTCTGCTTTTACCTTTAGACAGTAATCTTTTTATGTTAGGTTCCGATACCAGATCAGATATAGGCTCCTCGACCACATTATCAGTCTGAGTATCATCTGTGGTTTTATCTTTGTCACCATCGGGGGGATTTGCAAGGTTGATAGCATTCATGAATTCCATGATTGCAAGGACAGTTGGTCGATGACAAAAGAAGGTTAGAGTAGCAACACTTACAACTACCTGGTAAAAAAAGGTAAAAGTAAAATATCAAGATTACAGTTCTAGGGGAAACTGATCCATTTATATAAATACTTGATGCCTTGTAACGAATGAACTTTAGATATTGAGATATTTACCCTGGTGTCCAAGTTGTTATACTGGAGAGCCTGCTGATCATATATAACAATCTGAGCTTTCACAAAACTATCAGAAGTACCACTACCCTCCGAAGTGAATCCAACTGTTTTAATTTCACCATCTGGTAGCAAACCAGGAATACGACTAAATGCAGGGGGTTGCAAGGAAGGGAGGCCAGTAGGTAAAAAATCTTGGGCACTAAAATAATCTGATATACTCCTCTCTTTTAGCATGGGTGTTTCAAATTCATCAAAATCATCTGATGCTTCAAAAAAACTTTCTTCACTGTCACTTTTCTTTAGTGGGGTGCCTTTAGGTCCTGAAATATTCTTTCGAGCAGGAGTGGGGACTTCTTTGGTTTGCATACTGTTGATGAAGGACCTTGCCAAGTACCTTGGTACAGGACTACCTGGGTAAAAATACTGATCTTCGATTTCCAGTGATCGCAAAATAGTTCCAATCAGTAGGTCGCCACCCTTCATAGAAAGCTCAACCTATTTGTTCCACACATAAATTGGGTAAGTAAAATGAATCACATAGCAAGGACTGAATGTAGATAGGTATACCGTATACCTGACCACCAACTGCCCGAAATTCAAACAAGCTGCTCTCCTTAGCTAGTAGTACTTTTTTTAGTCTGTGATTACCCTACAAACAGTAGAAGTTACATCAACAGTATTAGACTCAAGAATACAGGGAACACTGAGTAAGAAGACATACCAGCAAGAAAGACATACCTCATAGCCACATGAAAAACATACTTTCAGTTCATCAAGAATACCAGCAACAAACAATTTTTCGATGTTGACAACATCTGGTAGGCTTTTTTTGAAGGAGTGGGCCTCTGATGGGAAATCAGCTTCAGGAAAGTTCGAAACCGTGGCAGAACCCTGCGATATGCCGGTTATTATTTGGATAACAACAGAATACAAAAATTGAAATCTGCATAGAAAAGAAGGAAAGTACCGATGCACGATATATAGCACCCTGCAAGCGATTCTGCCATACTTTTCTTGTTTCCTCACAATCAAACAACAGTATCAAAGCACCAGTATCTTCCAGAATCTGTACAATAAAGAATCATCAACTACGTAATGGAGATTACAAGGAGAGGCTATCGACGAATCTACATTGCCAATGGTTTATTATGTCAATTCTACCATGATATTGCAAAGTGCGGAAAATCATTAGGTATGCCTCATTATAATCTTAAAAAACTAAATCTGGGTATAATAAGCTCAGCTCTAGACCATACCTTGGGGTTGACTTGACCAGAGTCGTGCAGTGCCACGATATTCTGCACACCATTCGTTAGCTCAGTAGGGACATGATGAATTTGTTTCCCACTTAAACTGCAGCACAACACAAACAGATGAAAAATTAAACTTGAAACAAATATCCAGACACATAGCACAAATAAAAGCCATCTACATGATTATTATACATCACAATGAAAAATTAAACTCGAAACAAATATCCAAGCACATAGCACAAATAAAAGCCATCTACATGATTATTATACATCACAATCACTACCGGAGGCAGAGAAAAAAATGTATTTAGCTATTCTATTCTATGAAACATTGAAGACATTAAGCCATGTGATATCACAAGGTTGAATCACCATGAGTTAGAAGCAACATATATTGAGATAAGAATATCTAAGAGTCAAGATACCTACTCTTGACATAAGAATCTCAGCTAACAAATCACTTGTCGCTATAGGACTCAAATTTAACAGTAGCTCTAAATCCAAAATTTGCATAAAAGGGTAAGAACGGGAAATGGAACAACCTGGACCATTGCTTATATGTTGTAGACTCTGGATTTTCAAATAAATACAGAAATGGCCCCACCAGGCGCAAGTATCTTCGCTGCCAAGCAGCTTCTCGGTTTCCAACACCCTAACAACAGGTCGTAGAGAACTGTTAGAGACAGTAATATCAGATTTATTATGAGTGGGACAACATACAGTTTGGTACATTCAGCTATCTACTACAAAATTGCCCTTTGGCATCATCATTTAATTTTGTGTTACACCAGGTTGAAATTTTGAGCAAACATAACTTGGTCGACGAGCATTTGCAGTTTCAATTATTATGTTAGGGGAGAAATAACACAGGCCTACCGCCAGCAGGTGCACAGTGCGTTGAAGGGGCAGTGGCAATTGTCAGTAACATACAGAAAGCTATTAGTTAGTTACAAATGTATTTAATTTTAATTTCTATAGAATTGAAGGTAAACCTTCCATGTAAGAAGAGAAGACCATCCTTCAAAGTCAGCCTGATCCCACAAATGCGCAAGATTTGAACTGTTACTGTCACTATCAGTGTCTTGAAAAATCTTTAAAATCTCCATCAATCGATGATAGCGTGCCGGAGAGAAATGAAATCCCAAGGAAGGCACGCGTACTGCCATTCTTGTGGAAGGATATAGTGAACTTTCTACCTGGATCTGCAAAACAGGAGGATGAGTCATACCCACTTTTATTTATAATTTCCAGGGGAAAGAGAGAAAATTAGTGTGCACCTGCTGAAGCTTTAAAGCAATTCCACACTTGTCAATAACTGGTAATAAATTGACTTCTTTAGATGTATCATTCCAATGGTAATCACCATCCACCAGAAATGCAGATACATCATTGAGCACCAAATTGAAATTTAGATATATATCTTGCTCTTCTGAAGTATATGAATCCCAAATCTCCTGAAGTGACAAGAAACATTAGTGACAGATAAACTCAACCACTCATAGATATGGAAGTATTACTTCAGAGAGTAGACAAGACCTCTGTCCGAAGAACTAAATGTCCAAGGTCAAGCAAAAGCTTAGTCTCGTGTACATCGTCTGGGCGGAACTTGGTAGGAACAGTAATTTTAGGAGCAGCGATATCCAGATTCAGTGAAAACCTAACAGAGATTATCTATACATGAATAGCCATTCAAAAAAACATACAGATAATTTTCAGAATAATAATTAGCATTGAAGCAAAAAATATAAGAGAAAGAATGACATGGATATGAGGGGTAATTATAATGTACATCAATGCCTTGATAATCAAAATTTTGACTTATAGTTGACGGTATAGACAATGTAACATAATCTCATTTTGGGTATTCTTGTCTTCAGGCTGAAGCATGGTAATAAGACACTCTCCCCTTATTTCAGTTGAATATGTTTCATAGGCCATAGCTCCAAATTTAAGTAGTAAGCTATGGTTACTGATAATTGTTTGCCACTTGACTCGCATCAATGATTACTGGTTTAACCATTAATGTGGAGGGATCTCTGTGAGATCTTGTCTAACCACAAATCCCTTACAAGTTGACTATATTGTCATTCTGGTGTCCACCACAGAATAATTCTTTTAGTAGTAAAATAATTCACACCAACCTGGACTGATCTTTTAGAACTCGTGTCATTTGCTGTTGAGCAGTGCGTTTCACTTCATCCAGTGTCATCTTCATAAATCAGAAGATATGGTTACTCAAAGAAAAAGATGCAGAAGAATCAATAATACTAACCAATTAACCATAGAAACGGATCTTGCATCAAATAAATTATATATATATACCTGTACAGCAGCAGCAGTCTCTAGTGCAAGGCTCTGGCTAATGGTAGGGCTACTCTTGAAGAAGGCAACGATTTGGTCAATGGAATCTTTCAGATACTGCCAGAGCAGAAAAAATAATCATACAAGGGCAAATCAAATATGTGCACACCAGAGGTCTATTAATGTTAACTTACAGTTATATAGCAAGGAGAAGCCCTAGCTGTAAAACTCCAGTCCAGTTGTTCATCGAATGGTTTGTACGAAAAGACACCAACAAGAGAATCAACAGCACTTGCACTCTGGTAAGTCATATGGATAATGGTAAGGTTCAGTAACTAATGAATTTGCAAGTTCAAAAGGTAAAATTAGATGAACAAGGTGGTGAAACCTCAGCAAGCAGGCCATATGGGGATAGAAGTTTGTAGGAACCAAGCTTCAGATCAAAAACTTTTGCCTCTGGATACATTTTCAAGTTACAGCAGAAATCTTCACATGAAAGATCAGCAAGGCACTCTGAACCATCAATGATAAGCCTTGATGCATTATGCTTCATGCGAATTTCAAAATAGAACTGCATCAATTTCATATCTTGCTGAGCAGGAATATATTCTGTATTTTCTTTGTACCCAATTATCCTATTTAGTCTTTTCCAATCTTCATCACTAAAACTATTTGAGTCTCCATCATCCTTTGAAGAGCCGCTCCTGTATGCAGAATAATTATTAAATGATACGCATCGACAATACAGAGAATGTGAGTTTGTATAGATTAGACAGACCATCCAAATGACCACCATGACTGCTTGTTTTGTTGAGCACGCTGATATGTTTCTGCTGACTGTTCAACAAACTTGTGGGCCAGCATCCTTCACAAAGGAAAAAAAATATTAAGCAACAGGCAATTCATAGGAGATCATGCAGATGAAACAATGGGAGTGAAAGAATAGTTCAATTTTATTAAAAGAACATCCATATATTGCTGTAATATTCATTCGGCGAATTCTATGGTTTGTTCTCATCGGTGAATAAAAAAATCAAGGACAAAGCTGAACCACATGCTTGCGACCTGCCTATTCTCTATGCATCATAAGAGTGCTCAAGGTTTCAAAAGGCTATCATATGATGTCTTTAAAAAGAATAGAAACTTCGGAAGGGGGTCAGCCCACTCAAACAACATAGATATTATGCAACAGTTGCATGCAAGATAGTAATGGCATATGACATAATGTTTACATGTCAGATACAAAGTAATTCTGAGAAGAGCCAACGGAACATATCAGTATTCAGATACACCTCCTTCCACATTATTATGAACTATTGGAACAAATCATCAACTGACAGATCTACCAGATTATCAATTATTATTATTTAAGGCAATTATCTACAAGATCATCTTCATAGAGGATGTCTCAAAGAGCAAAAGAACAAACATACTACCTCCATTGTAGAATAACTTCCATATCTAGTTCACGATCCATTCTATTAATCTCCTCATTATCTTCAACAACCAGACGGCTCATGTCAGATTTCAGAAGGGACGCATATAAAGATACATATGTCTTCCGAAGTCTTGCATTTCTCAGTAGTTGCTCCCAAGATAGAGTTCCACTGCATTAATGATTTCAACATGAACTCAATGAAAAATCAGGTGCACACAAAAGTACTCCATGTAACATTATATCATATAGGTGTTAGGCCAAAGTCAACATAAAAAATATATGATTAATTATGAAGGGTGCTTCATGAAACAGAAAAATATGCAATGTTTTTTCCAAGGACAATACTATAACGGTGTCATGCCTAAAATCAACTGCCATGACGGAGCTTTCACTTGAATAAAATAGAGCCATGGAGGGATGCCTGATTATCTACAAGAATAAATTGGCAATTTGGCATGACTATGACTGGTGTGGCTTGATTGCCCTGTTAGTGCTCAACTTCTTTCTTGTATATATATAAACGTTACAGCTGTGCGCTTGCCAGCACAATTTTATTAAGACCAGTTGATTAGCTCACACCGAGTGCTAGTCTTATCATGATTAAAACAAATGTCAGAAGGTATGTAGGATTCCCTCTGAAGTAAATCCAAACATTATGGCCATGCCTCCAGAATACAGACACTATCTTGAGCTATGTTGCATATCATAATTATAAACTGAGGAACATACACTATCTATACATGCTAACAGATAATACTTAATCCACACACAAAGAGGATCAGACACCCAGAAAGGCATGTAGAATCTACATACCTTGCCTTCTTCGTTTCGTGAGTCACTACTTTGTATGCGTACTTCCACCAAGATTTTGGATCAGACTTCACTGGTAAAGATGGCCGGTAATGAGCATATCTTAGCCGTTGATTAAAAGAAGAAAAATTATCAGCCATCTTCAAGATGTCCCTGTAGCCATCCTGATTTGAAGAAAACAGACTACCATTAACATTGCTGCTTTGTCACTTAAACAAAAACGGGGGTTGGTCGAGAGTATAAACCTTTGACAAAGACAAAGTAACATCATCCAAATCAACAGCAGCATTTTGCAGCGCTTGTCCACTTCTCTTTGCTTCATCAACATGTACCTTTGTATATTTTGCTTTGCCAGATATAGGTCTTAATATGTAAGTGTGGCCCTTTGAAGCAGTACTAGAAATATCCTGCTTTCTGAACTCAAAAACCTGAAAAGGATTTGGTGAAGTAGTAAATATTTATACTCTGTATAGCCCCACTTGTACAGTCCTGATTGTATATATTTCATTGTTTAAATTAGAAAATACTGTTGGGCCTCCCCTAAGTTTTCAGCTAAAAAAAGTTAACAATTATCCAGTGAATATAAAATATTAAGACAAAACAATGAAATTGCACGAGACCCATCCTCCAAAACCGTGTAGTCCAGTATCAGGCCATGCAGGTTCACCATGTAGCAATTCAGTTGGATAATGTAAAATAGATAACTGTCTACATTCAGATTTATACCCTCAAAACCCCACATCTATTTAATAGGAATATAACTGTAAGCTACCTGACTCCATTCTGAAGGCAGTAAATCTTCCCAAGGTTTATCAACGCTCCAAGGACTGCTATCAGAATCAAAATACAGCGCCAGACTCTCAAGTTCAACAGACTGCAAAACCATCATAAATAAGCTATCAAATGCAAGAATAATAAATACAACTATCAGAAGCAAACAAGAAGCCATAGAAAGTGGTTTCCAGTCCTAATTTCAATCTACGAAAAAAATAACCCATGGGTTACAAAAAGGTGTCTGGATTCCCAGAAGTAACTAGAAGCCATTGCATATCATATCAAATTAATGACCGAGACAAAATGTTGTGAAGTTAGGAGAATATACCTTCTTCACTCGGTCCAAATCTCCACCAGTGGCGAAAGTTTCCTTCCCATGGTCATCCACAGTAACTGCTGACAGCTTTGAAAGTACCAAACCTGCTGCAAAAGGGTGGCCTGGATTGCTACAGAAACAATACATGGTTTTCTTATATGCACTCTGAAAGATACATTCACTAAACAGAAATTTGAGTACCTCTCTATGTCTTCGTATCTGATATGAATATTGCCAATGGACAACTTGATGTTTCCAATTACAGTGCCAATAAAAGACCCAAGCCATGACGAATTCTTCAGGGATGAAAAGTTCAAGTGAGAATTAATGAGAATAAGCATGCTAAGATGGTCAGTTCCCAAACCACACAACAGGAGGCAAAACATGATCGACTATCCAGCCATTCAGTAGATAATCATCACAATACACAAATACACACATAAGAAGGCTAAGCACAGATATGTACCAGTTCGGAGTTCAATTGTTGCTGGCTCTCCAATAATTTCATTTCCATTTCCTGTTTCAGTAAACAAAAGATCATTGCTACATGGTTCAAGCAACGATTGTCAAAATAACTTAACTACCATCACAAATTCCTCACCTTAACTCTACTTCGTTTGACTTCTTGGACTGTATCCTCACTGCAACCTTCAACATCTGTTGCTGGTTCAGCTAATATAAAAATCCGATCAAGATAAACTAAGACCGGCTCTTGGCCAAGTCTGCTCCATGGGACCTAACAATCATTGATGCAAGCATCCTTTAGCATATTCAATCATGTCACAGAAAATGACAACATATTAGATTCAGGCGAAATATTTCTGCTAACCAAAGCAACTACTACAGACCTTGAGCTTCACTGAACCAAGGAAACCAGCTTTGACTTTCACAGGTAACTTCAAGGAATTGAGCGCCTCCGGCTTCAACTGCATGTTTGTGAGTTCTACATCACCTGAAATAATATTGCAGGAAACATAATAACAGTTAGTTGCAGATGGACAATATCATTCATGAAACATGAACCATACCTAGCAGAAGGAAAACAAGTGTGCACGCGTGTGTACGTATAATGTGTATTCACTTACAATCATCTCAACATGGAAACCACTCACACCAATGTTTGACCCAGCACACACATATACTGCCCATGAAATCACACACCCATTGCCGAATTCCACAACATCATTCTCTATTGCTGCCAACCATTACTAGATATTTTTAATAATTGGCAGTGGTCCTTTATATGACTTAATTGTGTATATTCCATCTCACAAGTTTGTTATTTTAGAAAACTTCCAATAGAGAAGGATCAACCGCATGGACTTTATGCACTACAACCTACAGCAATTAGGTGAACAACACCCACCCGCAAAAAAAACACCCAACTCATGTTTTGTCTTCTTGACTCCCTATTTTTATGGTTGAGAGAGTAAGCTCCGTTAGTGGGATCAAAAATTGCATATATCACACTGTTCCCAAAGATCATCTTGACATGGGCTTGTGGAAGGGAGCATAGTGTGTAACCATGGTGGGCCAAAGGATGGATCCAGGGCCTCGTCAGTGTCGGTAAATAGCAATACAAGGTCCAGGGGTCAGCAGCCGGATTTGGTACCCCATGGCCTGCTGATAGATGACTCACCATTGCTGCATGTTTGTCCTTTTCTCGGCCAGAGTCTAAATGAGTTTAGACCATCACTGTGTTCCAGACGATCAAATTTCAGGATCAACAGAACAGGACAGGCATGGTCTAAATATAGCGCCTGACTTAGAACAAGCCAGGTTTCCAAATAAAATCTATCTTCCATACGCAGTCTGTTTCATGATGTAAAGGCTCGTTCAATATTAAGATTACAACTCTAAACACTAGTTGATTGCACGGAAGCATCTCAGGTATAATATTTTATCCAGGGTTTCAAGTGGTATCAGAGTTCAGGCACATGCAACATTCTACCAAAAATGCAAGTTCAAGGCCTTTCTTCGACTGACTAATTGAGATATTTGACCAGGTGGCATGGGGACATATGTTCAGGAGGATCAGTGGCATATTCACACTATGTACCAACAACTCACACTAGCCCTCTAGCTGATGCAAACCAATGAATTATCACAAACCAAGCTTTACAAACTACAGTGAACGTTTTCTGGGAAAACAAAAACTGTGAACCTTCACAACACTGCCCATTGGCTGACATTACGTCTCAACAATGCAGCTACCAGTACAAATACTTAGAATGCAAAATTCTGTTGATTCCTCTCTCAACCATGGCATGTAATTCGACACCAATTCACAGCATACATACCCCGCTACCATTCACGACAAACACAATGTAAGACGAAACATCAGACAGTGCGCAGGCGCCGCCTACTCCTGATCAACAGCGAACTGAATCGCGACACCCAAACCGAAGCATACGCTCAAGCTCGACCTCCCACCCAACAGTAGCAATCCACTACTCTTACTAAAACCGATACCCCCAAACAAGCAACGCCGCGGCGAGGAACTGAAGAAAAACGAACCAAAATCAGCCGCGAGCGCTTCCCTGAACACGCGAGGAATCAATCGGACTAAAGCGGCGAAACCAAGGACGCGCTTCGAGCGGATTCGAGCGAGCGCGTCTGCGCGTGCGGGGGGGGGGGGGGGGGGGGGGGAGAAGAAGGGGGAGCGAGCGGAGCGGAGGCCTCACCTCTCCAGACGCTGATCTTGAGCGCCTCCTTGCTGAGCCCCCGGACGTAGTTGCCGAGGTACTTCTGCAGCAGGAAGGCGACCTGGTCCTCCAACATCTCCGCCGCCGCCGATCGTCGGCGACTGCCGACGGCGCCGCCACCGCGATGGGGAGCGTGTTCCGGCTCGGGGTCTGGCTCTCAACTCGGGACGGGACGGGACGTGCGAGCGATTCCGCCTTCGCGTGGGGGAGAAGAAACCGCCGGGACTGGTAGTAGAAGAAGCCCACAGCCGTGGTGGAGTCCTCTGTTTTTTTTTCTCGGGGCTCTTTTTGTCTTCGAGGGGAAGAAGAGAGGGATCGCTAGAAGAAGGTGCTGCGGGGTGAATGGCGGATTTGCCCTCGGTTTTGGGTTTATTCACGGAGCATACCTAGCTGCGGAATAAAATATCCTGCGTGGGCTCCGTTCGTGTCGACGATCTTTGTGTTAAATATCTTTTCGGATTTGCTAATTCTCAGTCGCCTGAGAATTAGCTAAATCTCAGTCACCTCTTCAACCATTAGATATGCTGCATCAAGATACGTGTAAGTTAACTAGCTGTTGTTTTCCGTCCGCGTGGAGTGCTTTTCTTTTTGCCCAGGCGTGCATGTTGCGTGTTGTTTCCTTGTCTCGTGGGCTGGCTGCATCTTTTGTCCTGGGCCGCAGGCCATGAATATTGTGGTACGTGGCCTTTTTTTTCATTCTTTTGTGTGCTTTATAACAAAAATAGCATGATTTCAACTGTTCTTTACTTCATTTGTATGTGTATTGCAGCTGAGAAAAATAACAAGGCAATTGGATTTCATGGTGATTCATGGTTTCTTATGCAGTTGTGTATGGGTTGTAACCGAGATTTTTCTCAATTGCAGATAACTTGCAATTGGAAAAAAACTATTGGATTGATTCATTATTTGTGATACGTGCTTAGAGATTTTTTGAGTTACACATAGGTTGCGACTAAGAAATAATTAGATTGCATCATTATTTGTGCATACCTAGGGAGTCGCAAATGGGTTGCGACTAAATATTTTTCCAATTGCACGTGAGTTGGAATTTGTGAGTTACACGTGGGTTGCAACTAAAAAATTTCAAGTTGCTATAACTGACAATTTTTGAGTTGCATGTGGGTTGCAACTTGGAATTTGTGAGTTGCACGTGGGTTGCAACTGAGATTTTTCGAGTTGGTCATGGGTTGTAACTGACAACTTTCGAGTTGCATGTGGATTGCAACTGGCAATTTTCTTTCGAGTTGCATGTGGGTTGCAACTGACAACTTTTGAGTTGCACGTGGGTCGCAACTGAAAATTTTCAAGTTGCACATGAGTTGTAACTGATAACTTTCGAGTTGCACATGGGTTGTAACTGATAACTTTCGAGTTGTATGTGGGTTACAACTGACAATTTTTTAGTTGCACGTGAGTTGTAACTGGCAATTTTCCAGTTATATATGGGTTGCAACTAATAATTTTCAAGTTACACGTGGGCTGCAACTAACAATTTTCGAGTTACATGTGGGTTGCAACTGACAATTTTTGAGTTACACGTGGGTTGCAACTTGAAATTTTCTAGTTACACACGGATTGCAACTAGAAATTTTTGAGTTACATGTGGGTTGCAACTAGGATTTTTCTGATTGCACATAGGTTAGAACTTAGAACATTTTTTGCAGTTACATATAGGTTGTAACTGGGAAAAGGATAACAAACAATTGAACATCTTAACTATAGTGATCCTTCAGTATAGATGTTTTTAACTGAGCACATAACTGTGACCTCGTATTGTGTTGTTTTTGCCCTTCAATTTTTGCCTGTAAATACTTCAGTGAAACACCGGTAGCTAATTGTTGTTGCTCTTGATGAAGAATAACAACACATATAGTAGGTACGTGGATCATGAGCCCCAAGTCCAACAGCTCCAAACAAACACCTTACAGCAACAACATGGGCCTCTAACAGTACGTGGACAAGCTAAGGAAAAGCAAAAGAAAAAAGCAAACACACGCAGCCCAGCTTGCATGGTTGGAGGCCAGTTAAGCCCAGCTTGCATGGTTGGAGGCCAGTTAAGCAACTTAAACGACAACGACAATAATCAGGTCAGTGATTGCACGCCTGCTGAGTTAGTTGACTGAGATCTAATTAGATCTCAGTCGACTGAGCTCTAGGCTTCCCCATATCTTTTTCTCCGAGAATCTGGTTACTTTTTTAAACAATTTAGGAATTTCTATTTTATATATCGTACTAGATGAAATGTGCTAGAGAACATTTGTAATTTTGTATACGTGATTTATCTGCATTCTGTTTCGTTTAAAGAGAATCGACACATTTTATCCCCTGCATAGAAAAAGCATCGATACATCATATGAATTCGTATCTTTGCCGATCAAACCAGATGGATTAAGTCTTGCCAAACATCGGGCACGGCATGATTGAGTTTTCTCGTGGCAGGTGTTGGCTTAGTTTGGGCATTCCTCGGTAGGTCCAGTGGTAGGCTCGAGAATAACCACGCCGTAGCAAAGAGAAACGCGATTGCACAGGTGGGTGGCCAGCGCATCGGCAGGATCCTTGTTTATTCCGATGGAGGATTCCACATCTCTCACAGCTGTTTCAGCCGCACATAAAGATTTGCGATAATTAGTCCAGATCCGGTTAGCTGCAGATAAAGAATTCTCCGTCGTGTACACACACTTGTGGTATCAGATTCAGATGGAGAAACGGCGGCTGCCGCCGTCGTGGGCCGCCGGGAGTCAGCGGTGACGGCCGAGCCCGAGCGGCGGCGGCGTTCTGGCACGGCGGCCGGCGGTGGAGGGTGGGGGCGCACGCTACGTGCGCTTTATCCCAGGGCACGCAAAGGGCGGCGCGGCGTGCGGCCACGAGTCACGGGACGCCCGACTGCTAGGTGGCGGCATCACGTGACGGTGACGCGCTGCTTTGACTTGTTGCTCAGCGCCACCTCGAAGCTCCGCGGCGCGGCACCTGTTGCTGGACGTTGCCGCACAGGGTGACACGCGGGCAGCCGCGGAGGGCGATGCGGTGCGATTCAGTCGGCACTCGGCAAGTGGGTTGGTGGAAAAAAAATACTAGCGGTAGGCAGTGGTGTATAGCGCAAACGTTTTTTTAATTTCAAAACTATCTCATATATTATAGGCTATAAACAAAAGATAAATTATATAGTGCTGAAACCTCTACATTCCGGCGGGTCCGACACGTATTTCATGGGGTACTAGTTGTCGTTTGGCTACTGCTCTCCAGCAGGGTCGGTGCCCTCGGGCTTGGACGAAGGGGGAAGTGTCCTCTTTCCTGTTGACTGAAGTCTGGTACCAAGCACATATGTTTCTTCTCAGCAGGGTCGTGGATTCAGTTTGAATTGTTACCCTTCTCGCTCTTCTCGCACCTTCTTTGTCAATAGTCGGACCCAAGCTTTACCTTTTCCTTTGGTTCTTCATGGGCCGTTACGATGTGGTGGGGCGTGGTGTGTTTCCCATGGCGACAGAGGCAGACCTAGAGCCAAAATAACTCAATATCACTGTACAAGTCACACGAAAAAATTACCTTGATTTGGAGGTGTCACACACTAAAATTAAGGAAAGTTCAACAAAGAAAGCAACTTCTACCGGGTGTTATGTGACCCTAGTGCTATCCTAGGTCCGCCCATGCGTGGCGAGACGACCGATTGTAGTTTTGCATTTGCCGATCTTGTCTGCAGCTATCGACCTAGCTTTGGCGACAGCAGCTCTATCTGCTCACGGTGCGTCGTCCTCCGATCTCGGACAAGAAAGGAGAGTGCTTTCTTCGGTGATAGGGAAGGTTCAAAGTATGAAACACTTATTCGTGTGCTTGTTTTCAAGACAGTGGCTGATCCTATTCTGCTTCATCTTCGCCGTCTATTGAGTCTCTTGGAGTCCGATGAGGGAATTATCGATTGCGTTATGCGCTTCAATTTTCTTTCTTTGGGTTTGCTATGTGTGTTGCGTTGTAAGTTGCTTTTGATCATCACCTTGTACACCAAGCTGGTCGATCGAGGCTTTATTAACTTAAAGTTGGGCATTTGGAAGTCCTTTATCTACAAAACCTACACTGTTCATTGTAAAATTTGTTATTTTTTTATGTAGTCTTAGAATACACGGTAGTTTGTAATGAGATTTTGTTTTTTATACTACCTCTATTTTGAAATAAGTGATATGAGTTTATTTAAATTTACATGTATCTAGATATATTTCAGTACATGATACATACGAATTTAGACAAATTCACATCACTTTTTTTTGGACGAAGGGAGTAGTATACATCATTGGCTATTTCTAGGATTTTTAGATCTTTTTGGAATTTTGAAATATATTTTTGAATGTTTAAAAATAAATGGTGTTGCTCGGCCTCCGAGTGTGTAGTCACTTTTTTCTCGCGGATTGAGTTTATAGTGCTGATCGTCACATGCCAACAGCAGAAAGAGGAAGAACGGATCTTTAAAAAAATGACAGCAGAGAAGCAGCAAAAGACGATGGAAGAATTAAGCACTACGCTTTCAGTTTCGGGTCCCGGATAGCTTGCAGGCGGTCCACGGATGGATGTCGGCAATGTTGCTACGCCGGACGCCATCGACCACAGCTCGACCGATCGGGCTATGAACTTTCTTTTCATAAATTAAATCCTTGCTTTCGCCACACCCGCACACCGGAAGTTTTGAGGGCTGTTTGATTCAGTTGCTATTCACTGAATGATAGTGGATATTTACTTTTTTATTGCACTAGAACTAGAGAATATAAACAACCAGATTCTACAGAATATTTTCTAAAAGTATGGTTGAACTCATCTTTAAGAAAGTGCTGGATATGGATAACCACTTTTGGTTAGAGCATTTCCACTCGGGATCTTCATACAGGCTCCGGCGCGATCATTTTTTGGCTCGTTTTGGGGGGTGCCGACGCGAAATCGGAATTGGGGGCCGGCCGACGCCCAGCCGTGCACCCCAAACCGGCCATATATGGCTATTTTTCGAATTATTTCAACACATGAGAATCAATCAAATTTGGAACAAAGCATACGAATTAAACAAGTTTGAATCACAAATCACACAAATTATTCAAGTTTCAAACACAATGGCCACCAAACTAGAGAGCAGCTTTCAGGTTCCACAGATGCTCGATCAAATCATTCTGTAGCTGTTGATGAGTGTTGGAGTCTCGAAGTTCTTGACGCTTGGCTAGGAAAGTGGCAAAGGCAGTAGGCACCTGATGATCAACATTTGCAAGAGAACCCTGGCGATGGTATGGTTGAGTGTCGAACACTGGGTTCTCCCACTCGCTCTCGATGATCATGTTGTGCAGGATGATACAAGCAGTCATGACCTCCCACATCTGATTCGTGGACCATGTAAGCGCAGGATACCGGACAATGGCAAAACGAGCTTGCAGCACACCAAATGCCCTCTCCACATCCTTCCTGCAAGCCTCCTGGCACTGAGCAAACCAAGCTTTCTTCCCTCCAGGCACTGCATTTGTAATTGTCTTCACAAATGTAGACCACTTTGGATAGATGCCATCAACCAAATAGTAGCCCTTGTCATAGTGGTGGCCATTGATCACATAATCCACAGGAGGAGAATTGCCTGAAACAAGCTTGGCAAACACATCCGAGCACTGGAGCACGTTGATGGCATTGTGAGATCCTGCCATCCCGAAGAAAGCATGCGAAATCCAGAGATCATGATCAGCCACTGCCTCAAGAACCACACTGCAAGCTCCTTTGTGGCCCTTGTGCATGCCTGGTTTGCAAATGGACAGTTCTTCCATGCCCAGTGCATACAGTCGATGCTTCCGAGCATCCCAGGGAACCCTCTGTTTGCATTCTGTGCCAGCAGACGAGCAGTGTCCTCTTCATTGGGTGTGCGCAAATATGTGTCGCCAAACACCGCCACAATAGCCCTGCAAAACCTATACATGCAATCAATGGCCGTGGACTCGGCCATGCGTAGGTAGTCGTCTTGTGTGTTTCCAGGCATTCCATACGCGAGCATACGAAGGGCAACTATGCATTTCTGGATAGTGGAGAAGCCAAGCGTACCGACGCAGTCCCTCTTCAGCTTGAAGTAGTCGTCGAACTCCCTCAGTTTCTCGACGATCTTGAGGAAGAGCTTCCTACTCATCCTGAAACGGCGGCGGAATGTGACATCGCCGTGCACTGGATCATCGGCGAAGTAGTCTGCATACAATATGCAGTACCCTTCCATCCTCGTCCTCGGCTTTCTCTTGCGGCGGCCAGGCGCCGAGCCGCCGCGTCCAGGCTTGTCCTCCTCCAGGATCATGGTCAGGAGGGCGATGAGGATAGACAGGTGCTCGTCGTCCCCGGCCGCCGCTGCATTGATCGCAGCGATCTCCTCATCCATCATAGCGGCCATGACCTCCTCGTCGTCCGAGTCCATCGCCTTGGCAAATGGTCGAGCACCTTGCGTGCGGGGTGGAAGCCGGGTGGGAGCAGAGGTTCGCCGGCCGGCGGTTGGACGTACGAACGGTGGGGGAAGAGGCGGCGTGGGTATTTGGAGCTGTGGAGGGGTTTATTTGGCGGTAGGGAGTGCTACCGGAGGCGGGTTCCCGACGGCGAGGTGGGGGTGGTCGCGGCGGCCGCCAAGGGGTCGGGGGGGTGGAAAGGTGGGGATAGAAGGATTTCTGGCCGTTTGACACCGACAGGACTGGCCCGCAACGTTTTCTCGACGCGCCGGCGCCCCCGATCGACTCCCTGTACATTTGGTTTCACCTGGGGCCGCCGGCTAAATAAATGGGCCACGCCGACGGGAATTCGGAAATAAGGGCCACGCCTGAAAGCGAATTTCGGCGCCGGCGGCCCTCATATGCCTTTGGGGGGCCTTTGAGGATCCGAGTGGAGATGCTCTTAGCCCTTTCCCCTCACCCTTTCTCTCGCTCACCCTGTGTCCAGCGCGGCTGTGCTGCTTGCTCCAGCTCCCGTCAAAGGCCCCCAAAGCTCGGTCTCGTGATTTCCTGTAAGGTCCGGTCAGGAGATATCTTAGCGCGCTGGACAGTAGCATGATGACCGCTGCTCCTTTCTTCCCTCCATGGAGCACGAAGTTGTCTCTCTTTATTTTTTTTCAAATGTAGTAATCGCGAATTACCAATACAATAGCACATGCGTGCATTATCCTGTAGCTGTATAATTTACTATTCTATTGTAATCCCCTTCCAATGCTAAATTACAAGAATAAAAATACACCTATTTTGGATTGTTGTATGTGTTAGTATGTATTTTATTTTTATTCAAATAATAGTGTCAATTATGTGTGAATGATTTGACATGATACATATTTTGTTTAAAACGAGATATAATAAATATATGGGGTAATCTCACCACCTTGTGGCAGGAGGTCACCACTAGCAATCTAACCACTTTTTTTTATACCAACCAAACATATAATTGGCTAACATCAATCACATTTTATATTGCCAACCAAACAGAAAAAATAGCTATCCCTAACCAAGTGGTTGGAGATATCCTTATCCCCTAAAGGATAACCCCTAAACCAAACAGCCCCTAAGAGCACTGGAGCCACCGATTGCGAGTGACGGCTACAAGGGGGCCGCCGAAGAGGGAATCTCGTGTTTTTCCAAGGAGGAAGAGGGAATCTGAAATTTTGAATCTCTTCTTTGTTTCGTTGGGCGGACAATCAAAAATATTGCCAAATAATTTACTAGTACAATTTAATATAAAATAGTACTAGCTCAACGACAACCTTTTTAAATTAAAGAAAGTAGTAAATTTGGCAACTGCATGGGCTGGGCTATCCAGGAGTGAAAGGAATTATATAAACACATATTATGGCATGCGTAAAAGACATTTAAATTACATGAACATTTCTTGCCTATGAGGATCCTTTATTATTATTATTATTTCATCATCTATAAAATACATGAATTTTTATATGATACATGAATGTTTATTTTGAAGCACATCGACATTAATTTCATATATAAGAACATTTCTACATGTGACCATTTTAATTCTATAGCATACATTCTCCCTTTACTATTGATTTTTTTTAAATAAAGTATGTGTATATTTTGGGATTCATAAAAAATGCCCCTATGTAAGAGAATATAAGGCTAATTATGGGGAGGGGATGTCTACTGGATCGGTTTTGTACTCCCAACTTGTCGTAGACGGCTTGGTGAGGCCACAGTATCTGGATGGTAGTGCATTGGTGTAAGGCCATGGGAACAATGCCCAAATCATGGTCAACCCCATCATCAAGCATGGAGGTATAGTGTCAACAGTTATAAAAAGTGGCTTAAGGTTGATCTATGTATTCTTTTGTGAGGCTTTGTTGTATACTATAATTAACAGTTTAGTGCGTCATTTTAATGCATAGCATGAGTTTTTAACCTCCTTTCAAAAAAAATACTTACACAAAAATGTATCTTTATCTCCTTATTGACAACACATGTTTGGTTTTTGTACGGAGATACTAATATCTTTGGCTCTCGTGTATCATCTTATCGAGTGAAATGATTGTATACAAGTGCGTCATGTGCTTAACCTAGTTTTTTCATATACATGATTTCCTAAAATATGGACTTGAGCTACACAAATTGTTTCCAACGATATTAGGAGTGTAAGATGCAACAATGTTCCTAGCTTGAGTGTGATTTTACTAAACAAGCTAAATGCAACAAGGTGGTGTTTGAAAAATATCATTTTTATGTTTTACAAATAGTTCATAGCTTACACCAAATGTACTAGTGTTTGATATGGTGAGAATTTTTTTCATCAATTATGAACTTTATGCAAAACTAAGTTAATAGAATACCATAAAGATCAAGATCAACTCGTTAGAGAACAGAAGGCAAAGTTCATTAGACTTAATACATGGCATCATTTTCAATAAAGTTTGTCATTTATATTTCTTTTAAACTTAAGCTTGTTCCGAGTTATAAGGTAGGTAACATAAATTATATACGTTCAGTTTTGTAAAAAGTGATAGCTTAGAACTAATGTATTCTTGTATCCTTATCAAGAGAACATCTTTATCTTTCGGAATGAATATAACAGTATTTTCTCACCAACTATCAACTGTTTGCAAAAGGTAGCGAATATTATTTAGCCCATTGTCCAAATAATTTCAATTAGCAGTATTTTTAAAATTCTGAGTTTGTTTTGGCAAGTGGAAAGTCTTTTAAAACTATGAGCCTACTTCGTGACACTGTACAAAAGAAACTTTCTGGTTGGCGTCAATACGAAGAGCTTCGTGGGAGGCTGCTTCTTGTATCCTAAGATATAATCATTTGTAAATTAGATTTATTAATTTTAGCTTCTTTTGTTTTTATAGTCTCACATTGATGAACTTTTGTGCAGATTGGGGTGCTAACATTGTTGTTACGTGACCACTTATCTGTTAGTCCTATATATGAGAAGATATGAAAAGGAGGTTCTAGACATAGTTGCACCACGAAGGCAATGACGACATAGCCAAGAAATCAATGGTTTTCTTTTTCTTTGTAACTTAGTTGTTTTGAACGCATGGTAGGAATCCATCAAAATATAGCCGCGAGGAACCCCTGGCTCTCAGGCCATGTGTTGCCACAGCCGTCGGATCAGAACTTACTTGCGATCCTAGCCGTCAGTTTGAGCCACGCTTTTCTACCCGCCCTGGCACTGCCTCCAGCCACAGTCGCTGATTCTGCGGGCCTGCTCCTTATGTGGTCCACTTGTCGGTGAGAGAGACGCGTGGCTGTGCGGTGTGTTTGTAACCCGGGAGGAGAGAGATGCGGTGGCAGCCCTATAGTTTGGATAGTGGTCGGGGGCAAAATAGACATTTCATGTCATCATTTTCCCTTCTCCTCTTGCGCCGTACGTGCGTGGCGGACGGCGGAGCGACGCCGTACGGCGAGGAACGAGCCCGCCACCTACCCCTACCCGGCCTCTTCTCCTCACTGGGCAGAAACCCTAGATGCAGCGCCCCCTCCTCCTCCTCTCCCCCACTCTCTCTCACTCCCGCAGACGGCCACACAAGATGCGGGAAAGGGGGGCGCTGGCGGCGCCGCTTGTTCAGCGGAGGGTGTCCATGGTGGATCTCCATGGTGAGCGCAAGCCGAGGCCAGAGCTTGGCCGTGGACGTCCTCCTCCTCTGCAGCAGCACGAGATCTAGGTGCGGGAGCCTCCACAACGAGCAGGCGACCACGATGGCGAGCACCCGCGCATCCTCCTGCAGCGAGCCTGTGACCTTCTTTCCCGTCCTCCTCTTCTCAATCAAGGTGATTTCTGGTTCTCTCCTAGCTCTTTTTTCGTGTGGATCTGAAATCCAAAGCTATCCTAGCTCTCTTTTGTTTCCTGTGTGGATCTGATGCTATCCTAGCTCTCTTTTGTTTCTTGTGTGGATCTGAAATAGTAGGCTATTAGTTGCAACTTGGTGTGATAGGAACGATTAGTTCTATTTGGCATGTATTTGGTGATAGAAATGGAGAATAGTGGTAAGATTAAGGTTATCAAGACGTGCAGGACATGCTGTGATTTGGGATCTGACCAGAAGGTCGACCAGAGCTTGCCTGCGTTGGATTTGGCAAGTCATTGGTATGAAGGCATCGCACTACTCCTTTCCCGGTGATCTCTCTGTTCCCTAATATTTACATTTGATGCTCTATATCTTTGTTATGTGCATGCCATTTTCTGGGTAAAATGCATATGTACAGTGGCCATGAGGAGGAATTTAAAACTGGTGTCGTTGTTTGTTGGGTTCGAGTGTCTCTATCTACCTTTTTCTATGATGAATTGGTTAGTTGAGCTGAGGGTTGTGATTAGAACATAGTTATAGCTCAGTTTCTTCGCAAAATTTATTTCTGTTATGTGAAACAGATCCCTGTTGCTTACCTTTTCTGCTACTCTTTTAGATCCTTATGCCTGAAAATATAAGATGCATCTAAGATTGTTAAAGTAATGGCCAGCAAACTCCTATGTTGACCACCGTGGCTTGTCATAAGTTCTTTCTTTATAACTGAAATTTTGTTGTATGCATTGTCCACCAGTCCCATGTTGTCCTCAAATTCAACTACTTTTCTGTATTCCAGGTTCTATTTTGATTTTCTCAGTGATCTATGTTCTTATTTGGATGAACAGCTCCTATACCATACATGCATTTCTTATGCTTGGAGGCATCCTGATGCGGGCTTAATCTGGCCACTCATAAGCACATAAAAACGAATTTTAAGGTAAGTATAAGGACACCCCGTTGTTGCATGTTGTTTAATTAACTATGCTATGCAATTTTGATTGGCTGCAATATCTTAGTTCATTTTCCCCTTAATTTCTGGCCTTACGGATTGCGTTTAAGTTTACACAACGAATTCACCTCCTTTTTACTCTATATGTTGGTATTATTGACTTCTGACATTGTGTACTTTCGATCATCCCACTAGGCTCCAATCCAATAATGAAGATATTTAATGTGTTCCATGACCGCTGCAATTTTCACGGAAATGATGCCTCTTCAAGAAGTACCATCTAGCACTAAAATTCCTGCAAACAAGGACTCTCACTGTATCTCTCCTTATTAAGGCTAGTTTCTTATGATCAGTGTATTGTTGCTTTAGTGTTCATTCATGTTTTATATGTCATTGTTTGTATCATTCAGATCCCATGTATATGTTACTACTTCCTATTACTGATTCACAACTTCTCTTCACTTAGGGCTAGGAGGCAGTACCACATAGTAGTTGTGTATGTTATATGTATGTGCTGGTGTTGGAGCAAATATATATGTTTACCATTTGTTATTCCGCTATATAATTTGTGCTCACAAGATGAATTGTGGATTGTGGTACTCAATATCTAATTTCTTGATAGTTTTTTCTTGATCATTCACAGGTTACAAATGTTGATATATATATATTTGAAGCTAACTATGTCCACTGCATTGCTACCATGTATTTAAAATCTTTACCCCTTGAGGTGAGATGAAATCATTCACCGATGGGTTTTATTTTTTGGATTACACATATGTGTAGTCAGCCATTGGAGCCCACTTTTTCCTTTTAGTTTGTTGTGACTAATTTGTTATACTTGCCATTGAAAAAAATGATCTTGGGTAATACTCCCTCTGTTCCTTAATATAAGATGTTTTCTTAAGCCAAATTGAGTTGCTGATACATCTTATGTTTAGGAACGGAGAGGGTGATAAATATTACAAATTTGAAAGGTGTGCTATCAATAGTATGAATTCTTGATAAGATTGTTCACTGATGTTGTTACTTTTATCCTCTTTTATCGATCCCTTAAGTAAACATGCCTCCAGTATTCTGCCACATCAATTCAGTTAGAAGTTCACAATGAGATCCTTAGAGTGCTGCTACAAGCTATGTCGTGGGAAGTGATACGTCTCAAACGTATCTATAATTTTTTGATGCGCCATGCTTGTTTTTACACCATTTGCTTAGTGTTTCGTTACACTTCGTGGCGTTTTTATGCATTTTCCGGAACTAACCTATTAACAAGATGCCACAATGCCAGTTCCCTGTTTTCTGCTGTTTTTGTGTTTCAGAAAAGTTACACAGGATATATTCTTGGAATTGGACGAAACAAAAGTCGAACATCCAGATATTAAACGAAGCTTCTACTAGACCGAAGAGGAGACGGAGCCGAGCCAGAGGCTGACCTCACCACCAGGGGGCGCGGCCCAGGCCCTGGCCGCGCCGCCCTATGGTGAGACCCCCCTGGTCCACCTCTGACGCTGCCCCTTCGTCTATAAAGACCCCCCGACGAGAAAAACCTAAAGACCCGATAACTTTTCTAGAAACACATTGCGATGCTTGCCTCCGGGAGGGTCCAGAAGCTCTTCCCGGCACCCTGCCGGAGCGGGGAATCGCCACTGGAGGTCTTCTTCATCGCCATGTTTGCCTCCGGCGTGATGAGTGAGTAGTCTACCTTGGACTATGGGTCCATAGCAGTAGCTAGATGGTTGTCTTCTCCACCATGTGCTTCATATTTAGATCTCGTGAGCTGCCTTACATGATCGAGATCACCGTTAGTTGATGTGCTGAATATTATCTTATGTTATCTCTATGTTGTTTATGATCTTGTATGCTCTCCGTTGTTAGTATCTATCTAGGCCAAGTTGATACTAGTGACTCCAAGAGGGGTATTTATGCTCGATAGTTGGGTTCATGCCTCTATTTAATCTAGGGGAGTGACAGAAATCTCTAAGGTTGTAGATGTGCTGTTGCCACTTGGGAGAAAACAATATTCTTATGTCCAAGGACATATGCTTTATTTACATTACACACTTTGCTTAATGCAGTTATCTGTTGTTCGCAACTTAATATTCACGGGGTCCTCGGATGATTCCCCGTGGGTGGATTATTAGTCATAGATGCAGTTGGATGGTGGTCTATGTATCTTGTTGTAATGCCCAGAGTAAATCTCATAGTGATCCTCTTGACATATGCACGTTATCTTTATTCTATCAATTGCCCAACTGTAATTTGTTTACCTAGCATGTTGTTATTTATCTTATGGAGAGACACCACTAGTGAACTGTGGACCCTGGTCCAATTTCCTTTACATTGCTATCACATGTTTACTTTACTCGCACAGTTTACTTTCTTGCATACTACTATTGCTTTCCACTCTATACGCTCATTTCTTTGTTTACAGCAAATTGGTGAGATTGACAACCTCATCGTAAGTTGGGAGCAAAGTTCTTGGTTGTGTTGTGTGCAGGTTCCGCGTTGCTACTAGTTGAAGACGCGCTAACAAGAATCGTTAACGGCGCCCTTGTTGGAGTGTCACTAAGCTAGCAAGCATCACTGCTAACGCCAAGTTGACGTGGAATATGCAGTTGATGGTCCTTGCGCGTGGTGAACAACCAGCCCGTTGGGAACCCCAAGAGGAAGGTGTGATGAGTATAGCAGCTAGTTTTCCCTCAGTTAAGAAACCAAGGTTTTATCGTTCTTGGAGAGAAGGGATAATAACGACTGAAGGTGATGCAGACTGACTTAGTAACACTCCAACAAGGGCGCCGTTTAACGATACTTGTTGACTCGTCTTCGGCCAGTAGCAACGCGGAACCTGCACACAACACAACCAAGTACTTTGTTCCCAACTTGCGATGAGGTTGTCAATCTCACCGGTTTGCTTGAAACAAAGGTTATGAGCGTATCGAGTGGAAAACAGTAGAAGTATGCAAGTAAAGTAAACAGTGCGAGTAAAGTAAACAGGTGATAGCAATATGATGGAAATAGGACCGGGGTCCACAGTTCACTAGTGGTGTCTCTCCATAAGATAAATAACACATGCTGGGTAAACAAATTACAGTTGGGCAATTGATAGAATAAAGATAAACGTGATATGTCAAGAAGATCACTATGAGATTTACTCTGGGCATTACAACAAAATACATAGACCGCCATCCAACTGCATCTATGACTAATAATCCACGTGTGGCGAATCAATCCGAGAACTCCACAAGTATTAAGTTGCGAACAACAGATAATTGCATTAAGCAAAGTGTGTAATGTAAACAAAGCATATGCCCTTGAGCATATGAATGTTGTTTTCTCCCTAGTAGCAACAGCACATCTACAACCTTAGAGGTTTCTGTCACTCCCCCAGGTTAAATAGAGGCATGAACCCACTATCGAGCATAAATACCCCCTCTTGGAGTCACTAGCAACTACTCGGCCAAGATAGCTACTAACAACGGAGAGCATGCAAGATCATAAACAACATAGAGATAACAAAAGATAATATTCAGTACAGCAACTCAATCATAACACCAATATTCATCGGATCCCAACAAACCAAACATGTAGAATTACATAACGGTGATCTCAATCATGTAGGACAGCTCATGAGATCTAAACATGAAGCACATGGTGGAGAAGACAACCATCTAGCTACTGTTATGGACCCATGATCCAAGGTAGACTACTCACTCATCGCTCCGGAGGCAAGCATGGCGATGAAGAAGACCTCCGGTGGCGATTCCCCTCTTCGGCAGGGTGCCGGGAAGAGCTTCTGGACCCTCCCGATCTTCGGGTCGATGGCGGCGGCGGATCGCGATGTGTTCTAGAAAAGTGATCGAGTACTTAGGTTTTTCCCGTCGGGGGGTCTTTATAGGCGAAGGGGCGATGTCAGAGGTGGCCCCAGGCATCCTCACGCCAGGGCGGCGCGGCCAGGGGCTGGGCCGCTGATACGTCCATTTTGCATCACTATTTTGTATCATAATTTACTGTTATTCATTGATATATTTCATATTTAGAGTTGATACTTATGTTATTTCCTTTGTTTTCACATGTTTGTTGATCTTTGGAGGAGTTGCTGCCGGAGTCAGGATTCTGCTGGAAAAAGGACCATCAAGGGACCATATTTTGAAGATCAGGAAAATTCCAGAAAAATACCAGGAAATTCTATTTTCCCAGAAGACTCAGGAAGCCAGAAGGAGGAGTCGAGAGGAGCCAGGGGGGCCACACGCCAGGGTGGCGCGGCCAGACCCCTGGCCGTGCCAGCCCTGTGTGAGGCCGCCCTGGCCCACTTCTGGTCTCGCCCCTCCGCGTACTTCATCATCCCGGAAAACCTAAGTCAGGGGGGCTCAGAGTTAGACACTGCCGCCTCTGCGGGGCGGAAAACACCAGAGAGAGAAAAGCTCTCCGGCAGGCAGAAATCTGCCGGGGAAATTCCTTCCCGGAGAGGGGAGATCGTCGCCATCGTCATCACCATCGCACCAGACTTTATCGGGATCATCATCATCATCATCTCCATCACCAGCACCTTCATCTCCACCATCACCACGCCATCCCGCTGTAACATCTTGAGTTGGATCTTGTTAAATTCATAGGGGAAACTTTTCCAGTGTTGATTACTCTTGTGGTTGATGCTATTGAGTGGAACCATTGAATTAAGGTTTATGTTCAGATTGTTATTTACCATTATTTCACCTCTGATCATGATCCATATGATGTCTTGTGAGTAGTTCGTTTAGTTCTTGAGGACATGGGAGAAGTCAAGATGTTAGTAGTGAATTATTGTTGAGAAATATTTAATGGTTTGATATTGTTGTGGTGCTATTTCACTAGTGGTGTCATGTGAACGTCGACTACATGATACTTCACCATTTATGGGCCTAGTGAGATGCATTGTGTATTTGGCTACCGATTGTGGGGTTGCTGGAGTGACAGAAACCTAAACCTCCGTTGGAAAACCATTGCACCAGGGAGCGTAGGATCTTAGAGTTTAAGGCTGTGGTTAGATTTATCTTAATTACTTTCTTGTATTTGCGGATGCTTGCAAGGGGTATAATCACAAGTGTGTATTTATCCTAGTAAGGGTAGTGCGCTAGCACAGGTTCACCCCCATAACACCTATCAAACCAATAAAGACTATTGGCTTTATGAAGCGAAAGCTCTTGACAGAAACTCCCGTGTGTCCTCGAGAACGTTGGTTATTATAAGTACACAACCGGCTTGTCCTTTGCTGAAGAAAGGATTGGGCCACTTGCTGCAATTGTTACTACTGTCTTTTATTTACTTGCACTTTATTTACTTGTATTACCAAATACCCCTGAAAACATGTTTGCTAGTATTTACAGTGATTCCTTGATCAAAACCGCTCATCAACACCTTCTGCTCCTCGTTGGGTTTGACACTCTTATTTATTAAAAGTACTACGATACACCCCCTATACTTGTGGGTCATCAAGACTATTTTCTGGCGCCGTTGCCGGGGAGTGTAGCGCTATTGAAGAGTGGAATTGGTAAAGGTAACCATCGCTGTGAGTATCGTTTTTATTTTGTCTTTTATTTTTATTTTATTCTGCTATGGAGAACTCTCCATTTGGTTTCCTATTTGGAAACACATCTACTACTACTGCTGCACATGTGGATGAACCACCACCACTACCGCCTGCTGAAATTGATCCTTTTAAAATACCTATGAAAATTGTTGGGCGTATTATGGATAACTGCTATTCAGGTGATGCAACTGTCCATCCGGGTGATCACTTATTATTTATACATGAATTATGCGAGTTGTTCAGATGTGCAGGTATTTCACCAAGTCAGGTCAAGAAGAAACTATTCTCATTATCATTGAAAGGCAAAGCTGAAGAGTGGTATCGACTACTCCAAGATGGTTCATCTATGGCATGGGAGGATATTGTACCTCTCTTTTATTCCAAGTTTTATCCTCCAAGTGAAATTCATAAAGATCGTAACCGGATATATAATTTTTGGCCTCATGATGGAGAGAGTATTGCCCAAGCGTGGGGGAGATTGAAGTTACTAATGCTCAAATGCCCCATTCATGAGCTCCCCAATAATATTGTTATTGATAATTTTTATGCGCGGCTTACTCTTCCTGATAAGGATTATTTGGATGCTTCTTGCTTTGGATCATTTACTCATATGAAAGAAGATGCTAAGTGGAAACTTCTTGACCGTATACAAGAGAATGCTGAAGGATGGGAAAACGACAAAGGTAGGAAGTCAGGTATAAACTATGATTATGAATGCATTAAATCTTTTATGGGGACCGATGACTTTCATAGTGTTAGCGCTGCTTATGGTCTTGATTCGCAAATTCTTGCTAATTGTCTTAAGGATTTTGCCTCTTATATTGAGGTTCCAAAGAAAGATTGGAACAAATATCATGCGCCTTATAAAGACTCTATTAGTAATATACCTGCTGCAGCTAATGAAGTTTGTACTATTGATAGCATTGTGCCTGAGCCTTATTTTGAGAAGACACCTTTCCCTGCTAAGGTAAAGAAGTATTCTACTTTGGTAAGTGTGTCTAATAAAAGTACTAAGAAAGCTGTAGAACCTGATGAGCAAATTACTATTAAGTCTCCTGTAGCTATTTTGAAGGATCTTGTTACTAAAGATGTAGGGGATGAATATATTCTTTTTTGTGAAGATGCTTCTAACATTCTCTCACATCCTAAAAAGCATAGGAAAACAAGTGTTCCTGTTATTTCAGTCAGGATTGGAGATCATTGCTATTATGGTTTATGTGATATTGGTGCTAGTGCAAGTGCTATTCCCTTAGAGCTTTACAAAGAAATCATGCACGAGATTGGCGCTTGTGAACTTGAAGATATTGATGTGGTTGTTCAGCTTGCTAACAGAGAGACTGTTTGGCCTCTTGGTATTGTTCGAGATGTGGAAGTTCTTTGTGGTAAGACTAAATACCCTACTGATTTTCTAGTACTTGGTAAGGAGGCTAGTAAAACTTGTCCTATTATTTTTGGTAGACCATTTTTGAATACCTGTGGCGCCGTGATAGATTGTAAGAAGGAGAAAATTTTTACTAAGTTCAATGGAGAGTCTTATGAGTTTAATTTTTCCAAGTTTGCTAAGACTTCTTATGAAAATGACACGCCTAATGAAAATTTTCGAGTTGAACAGCTTGCTTCTATTGCTCTTGCTCCTAATAATGCCTTGCAGCAATTCATGGAAGATCACGAAAGTGATGTTTTCAGCAAGGAAAGAGAAGAGATTGACGATATTCTTCTTCGTCAACCACCATTAATCAAGCATAATCTACCTGTAGAGGATCTTGGTACCACTTTGCCACCTAAGGAAGATCCTGTGTTTGAATTAAAACCTTTGCCTGATAATCTTAAATATGCTTACATAGATGATAAGAAAATATATCCTGTTATTATTAGCTCTAAACTTTCAGGAAAGGAAGAAGAAAGATTATTGGAGATATTGAGGAAACACCGAGGAGCTATGGGATATACTCTTGATGATTTAAAAGGGATTTCTCCCACTTTATGTCAGCATGCCATTAATATGGAGAAAGACGCGAAGCCAGTCGTGGAGCATCAACGCCGCCTAATTCCCAAAATGAAGGATGTGGTAATAAATGAGGTATTAAAACTCCTTGATGCTGTTATTATTTATCCTATTGCTGATAGTAGATGGGTTAGTCCCGTTCATTGTGTTCCTAAGAAAGGAGGTATGACTATTGTGCCTAATGAGAATAACGAGCTTATTCCTCAAAGGGTAGTAGTTGGTTATAGAATATGCATTGATTATAGGAAGGTAAACAAAGTTACTAAGAAAGATCATTACCCTTTACCGTTTATAGATCAGATGTTAGAAAGGTTGTCTAAGAAGACTCATTTTTGTTTCCTTGATGGTTATTCTGGTTTTTCTCAAATTGCTGTTAAGAAGGATGATCAAGAGAAAACCACTTTTACTTGTCCTTATGGAACTTATGCTTATAGACGTATGCTGTTTGGTTTATGCAATGCTCCTGCTACTTTTCAAAGATGCATGTCTGCTATTTTTCAGGGCTTTTGTGAAGAAATTGTGGAGGTCTTCATGGACGATTTCTCCGTCTATGGAACTTCTTTTGATAATTGTTTGCACAACCTTGATAAAGTTTTGCAGAGGTGTGAAGAAACTAACCTTGTTCTTAATTGGGAGAAATGCCACTTTATGGTAAACGAAGGAATTGTCCTTGGACATAAAATTTCTGAAAGAGGTATTGAAGTTGACAGAGCAAAAGTGGAGGCAATTGAGAAAATGCCCTGTCCCAGAGATGTTAAAGGTATTCGTAGTGTTCTTGGTCATGCTGGTTTCTATAGGAGGTTTATTAAGGATTTCTCCAAGATTTCAAAGCCTCTTACTAATCTTCTTCAAAAAGATGTACCATTTGTCTTTGATGATGATTGTAAGGAAGCTTTTGAAACTCTTAAGAAGGCTTTAACTACTGCTCCTATTGTTCAACCACCTGATTGGAATTTACCTTTTGAAATTATGTGTGATGCTAGTGATTTTGCTGTTGGTGCTATTCTTGGACAGCGCGTTGATAATAAGTTGAATGTTATTCATTATGCTAGTAAGACTCTTGATGCTGCTCAAAAGAATTATGCTACTACTGAGAAAGAGTTTCTTGCTGTTGTTTTTGCATGTGATAAGTTTAGATCTTACATTGTTGATTCTAAAGTTACTATTCATACTGATCACGCAGCTATTAGATATCGTATGACTAAGAAGGATGCTAAGCCTAGGCTTATTAGATGGGTGTTGCTTTTACAAGAGTTTGATTTGCATATCGTAGATAGGAAAGGTGCTGAAAATCCTGTGGCTGACAACTTGTCTAGATTGGAATACATTTCCTTTGATCCTATTCCTGTTAATGATAGTTTTCCAAATGAACAGTTGGCTGCAATAAATGTAACTTCGCGAGACCTTCCTTGGTATGCTAATTATGCTAACTTTATTGTTTCCAAGTATTTGCCTCCGACCTTTACAGCTCAGCAAAGAAGAAAATTCTTTTATGATTTGAGGCATTACTTTTGGGATGACCCACATTTATATAAAGAAGGAGTTGATGGTATTATGAGAAGATGCGTACCAGAATATGAGCAACAAGAGATATTAAGAAAATGCCATAGCAGCGCCTATGGAGGGCATCATGCTGGAGATAGAACCGCGCAAAAGGTTCTACAATCAGGTTTTTATTGGCCAACCCTCTTTAAAGATGCCAGAAGGTATGTTTTATCTTGTGATGAATGTCAAAGAGTTGGTAATATTTCTAGACGCAGTGAGATGCCTATGAGTTACACTCTTGTTATTGAACCGTTTGATTGTTGGGGATTTGACTTTATGGGTCCTTTTCCTCCTTCAAAAGGCTATACCCATATACTTGTTGCTGTAGATTATGTTACTAAATGGGTAGAAGCCATACCTACAAAGAGTGCCGATGGTGAGACCTCGTTAAAAATGCTTAAGGATGTTATTTTTCCTAGGTTTGGTGTGCCTAGATATCTTATGACTGATGGAGGTTCTCATTTTATTCACGGTGGTTTTAGAAAAACTCTTGCTAAATATGATGTCAATCATAGAATTGCTTCTGCTTATCATCCCCAAACTAGTGGGCAGGTAGAGCTTTCAAATAGGGAGATCAAGTCTATCTTGCAGAAGACTGTCAATAGATCTAGGAAAAACTGGGCTAGTAAGTTAAACGATGCTTTATGGGCTTTTAGAACTGCTTATAAGAACCCCATGGGTATGTCTCTTTATAAGATGGTTTACGGAAAAGCGTGCCACTTGCCCTTAGAATTAGAACACAAAGCTTTTTGGGCAGTAGGAGAGCTTAATAGAGATTTTAAACTAGCTGGTGAGAAAAGGTTATTAGATTTGAGTTCTCTAGATGAGTGGAGAAACGAAGCATATGAGAATGCCAGGCTTTTTAAAGAGAAAGTCAAGCAATGGCATGATAAGAGAATTCTTAAGAGAGAGTTTCATGTTGGTGAGAAAGTTCTTTTGTATAGGTCTCGTCTCAGATTTTTTGCAGGAAAATTACTCTCTAAATGGGAAGGACCATATGTTATTGTGGAAGTGTACCGCTCAGGTGCTATTAAGATCGCTTCATTGAAAGATGACTCTACACAAGTGGTGAATGGGCAAAGACTCAAACATTATATTTCTGGAGATTCTTATAATGAAGATGTTGATGTTATTGAAACAATTTCTCCGGAAGAATTCATCCAAGACAAATTGCAGGTACCTGCAGAGTTCGTTTTCGAATAGGTAACAGTTCTAGTCAGAGAAGTTTTGCGAAAAGCTCTTCCTTTAATATTTTTGCTGTTTTTACTAAATATTAAAAATCACGAGACGAAAAAGGGCAGGAAAAAGAGTCCGTGTGTCTCTCACACACAGGTGGCGCGGACCCACCCCTGGCCGCGCCACCTAGGTGTGAGAGCACCCCGGAGCTCGTTTCCGTCCCGGTTTCCTCCTGTGATTTCATTTTGATGTATAATTTTCGCCTATTTAACCCCCGGAGTCCCCGAGGTCTGTATATCGTTTTCTCATCGTGTTTTGTTTCGAGCTGTTTCTGCCAGGAGTTGATCTTAAGCCTGGGGGAGCCATGGCCTCTTCAAGCGATGACAAGGAGAAGACACCTCCGGAAGATGACACCAAGGACTTCCGGCTGAAAGAGGAGGTTGAAAGTGAAGACGAGGAGGAAGATCAAAGTTCAAGGCCAAACACTATGGTTGCCAGCATAGGGGTGGTAACAGATCATGACAAGTTCAAGAAGAGTGCTCGTATAAGGACCGGAGGGGGTGTGCCGCGTCACACCTTAGCTCCACGGACATCTCCACCAAGCCAAAATCCTTTCCATACTCTAATTCATGAATGTCAGTTTCAAAAGGTGCCCAAATCATGATTACCCTCTGGCTGGGATATAGATCGTTCTAACAATGCAGGGATAGAAAGCACCAAGAGTGAAGAAGGATGGGGAAATAATTCCAAGAGCTGGGATTCTCTTGCTGATAGGTTCATGAACCGTGTTGAGCACAATTCTGAGATGATTCGTAACCTCGAGTACAAGATTGATGATCTGAAAGATTTGATTGAGAAGCTTATCAAAGATTATCCTCCACCACCGCCCAAGGTGTAATTCGTCATCGGTATAGGCATCCCCTTGGCTTGTTCCAAGCTTGGGGGAGTGCTGCGGTATCACATTATTACCTTTTGCTCATTTACTTTTCAAGTAGAGTCATATCATGAATAGAGAAATTATCTTATAGAATAGTTTGCAGTTTGGAAGTATCCTCCTTAGTTGGTTATCTATGTATCCCTTGGTGTGAGTTGCGGTAATAAAATATTAATGAGAAGTTTTATCATTTACTTTCCGCGCACTTTATGTTAGTCTGCAATCTCTCTTGTATGACTAGTCTTGTTGATTGGTATTGGTATCACTTTGGGAGCATGAGTAAATTTAGTTGGTTTTGGCAAACCTAGCTTGGTCAGTAGCAACTTTACCTTGAGGTTTGAGTAGAAAAGAATAAAGAAGTGCTTGCAGTTACATCACTTCAGTTTTCCTTATGTTTGGCTTATAAGCATTGTTATTCCTGAAGTCAAAATCGTTGTACCTTCAAGGGAGTTTGCATGATTATTCTTATTATATGTATGTTTGTTTGTTACATGCAACTCTTATGCTTGCTACCTAGCCTTGCTAGCCAAAAACCTGTACTGAGGGGAAATACTTCTCGTGCATCCAATTCCCAAAAGCCAAGTCACTTCCAAAGAGTCCACTATAAATTCCTATGCATGGTATTTCAAGCCATTCCAAGTAAATTTTCATGTGCTACCTTTCAAAAACCTTCAAACACTTCTCGTTTTGTGCCACTGTTTTTAGCTCATGAGGACGTAGTGGATGGGTTTGTTATCTTCCATACTAAATTGAGTACCCCTCGACTAGGCAGCTTCATCTGCTCGTCATTAATTTTGCAAGGGAGCTGGTCAGACCATTTTAATCTCAAAAAGAAAAGAAAAGAAAAGAGCACTCCTCCATGGTATGTGAAAGTTGGTTGGCACCCGATGGAATCGGTTAGCCATGGTTTGAGAAAGGAAAAAGGTGGGGAGGAGTGCAAAGCTATAAAAGAGCACCAAAGTGCCAATTTAATCAAACATCTCGGAACCACTCTCACTTGTTTAGTATGGAAGATATCAAGAACTCCGTTGCTAGTCGTTGACAAAAGCAACCACCTGTCAAAATAACTTTTTACCTCTGTTTTACAAATGAAAAGCTCTAGCACATGTTTAATCCCTACTTCCCTCTGCGAAGGGCCTATCTTTTACTTTTATGTTGAGTCAACCTATTTCCCTCTATCTAAAGCAAGCATTTGAGTTGTTATGTTTCACTCATCCATATGTTGATCCGTTTAATCATGTTTACTATCTTCCTTGTTTTGTATAATGCTTTTATCTGAAGGAATATATCTTTGAAAGCTTTCTATGAATGCAAAAGTTTACCTTGTTGAGCATATGGTCTTTGCTATATTAGCTCTGTTTTTAAAAGGCTCTGTTTAAAAGAAAGAATAGCTTGTTCATCGTTCTTTGACCAAGAACTAAGGTTTGCCATTGCCAATTATAGTTTACCTTGTGCATCTTTACATGTGATTCCCTTTTACCCATTGCAAGTCTATATCTTATAAAGGGAAGTTGCTGTCTATTATAATTTGTGCCTTGGTGAATGTGATGCTTCTTGTCCGTATTTTGATTATCGACACTTCACTCCATAAACCTGTGGTCATGTTTACCGAGTTTAGTTTTCGCTTGGGGACAAGCGAGGTCTAAGCTTGGGGGGGTTGATACGTCCATTTTGGATCACTATTTTGTATCATAATTTACTATTATTCATTGATATATTTCATATTTAGAGTTGATACTTATGTTATTTCCTTTGTTTTCACATGTTTGATGATCTTTGGAGGAGTTGCTGCCGGAGTCAGGATTCTGCTGGAAAAAGGACCATCAAGATACCATATTTTGAAGATCAGGAAAATTTCAGAAAAATTCCAGGAAATTCTATTTTCCCAGAAGACTCAGGAAGCCAGAAGGAGGAGTCGAGAGGAGCTAGGGGGGCCACATGTGAAAGTGTAGATGGTCTAACCTAGAGGGGGGGTGAATAGGTTTCTACAAATTTTACTTTTCTTTTCACTAGTTTTAGGCTTTGCGGAATATAAGTGTGAGCCTAACAACTAGGTGAACAACCTATATGATGCTATGCAAAGTACTTCAAGCATGAAGGCTATCACAAAGGTAAAAACACAAGTAAAGGAACTCGGATAGAAATAACCGAGGCACACGGAGACGAAGATGTATCCCGATGTTCACTCTCTTGGGAGAGAGCTAGTCACCGTTGGAGAGGTGTGAATCCCCACGAAGGGTACTCAAGCGCCACGAAGGCTCACCTTCTTCTCCTTGAGCCTCCTCCACGAAGTAGGAGCCCAATCACTTGTGGTAGACCTTAGGGTGGTCTCCAAACCCTCACAAACTTTCCCGAAGCAAATCCACAACCTGGAAGCTTCCGGGTGACCTAGCACGCCTAGGGTTTCCCAACAAACCCAAGAGTAACAAGCTACTTGATGAACTTGAGGAGGAATCACTTTTGGCTTGGTGGAAATGTAGATTGAGACCTCCTCTCTCGATTCCCCAAAGGAATTAGGGTTTGGTTGGGGGGAATGAGAGATCTCAAGGAAATGTGGAGCTCAACAATGGAGGAGAGAGAAAGTGAGGAACAAGAGCTCTTTTTCGTGCAAAGGTAATCCTTGGAGAAGAAGGGGGGCTTATAAAGGCCCCCCGAAATGTGACCGTTGCGACATAAACATGTCACTCCGGAGTGGCCCGGAGCAGCTCCGGCCACTGCTCCGGCCTGGCCCAGAGCAGCTCTGGCAAGTGCTCCGGAGCAGAGTGGAAGCACGCCAGCTTCACTGCTCCGCCCGGAGTACGGTCCGGAGCTGCTCCGGCCGCTGCTCCGGCCTGGCCCGGAACAGCTCTGGGGGTACTCCGGAGCAAGGCTGGAAGCTTGGCAGCTTCACTGCCCCGCCCGGAGTACGGCCCGGAGCTGCTCCGGCCCCTGCTCCGGCTGCGGCAGAAAGCCACAGGGACAAGGCACACATGATTCTTCGACTCGACAAGAGGTGGAAAACTATAGGAAAAAGATTATCCTCAGCAAGTTCATCATAAGCCCCTCTTAATAGTGCGGCATACCTACGACTCAAAAACAAACCGGAAAAAGGAGTAAGCCGACTCTTTTCTTCTTTTTGAATTGGGGGGTCACCTTCCTTTCACCATCATGAACACAAGGGACTAAATCTGAGAAACAAATTTGAAGATTATATTAGTACCAAAAGTAAGTGTCATCATCACCAAAATAAATATAAGGGCAAAATGCCCTTACAATCTCCCCCTTTTTGGTGTACGATGACAACTAGGATTAGAGTTCTCAAGATATAGAAATTAGAGCACACTCCCCCTAGCTCACAAAACTCTTATGCCAAGATATAATAACAACAATAGTAAAGACAAGGCATAATGACAAGTTAAAGGATAGCATGGAGATAGAATAATAAAACATCACCATACATAGATAAGGGCTTGTCCACACATAACATCGAAGAGCCACACGGAGGTCCAACATAAAACCAAATCCAGCAATCGAGTACACAAGTCAATTAAGCACGAATAAACACAAAATATGTGACTTGTGGCTCACACGAAATCCAACTAAAAGGAGAACTCTACTTCCTTCTCCCCCTTTGGCACCGAAGCACCAAAAAGGAGAAAAAGAGAGTAGACAAGGCAGCAAAAACATCACTCATTATGAGTCGAACCACTTGCTTCACCACCATGAGGACCACCTTGAGGATCAACATTAGAGCCACCATCAAAGAAGGAGAACCAATCAGCATCGGTGACATCGGGTAACGGAATATCAACAAAGGCAGAGGGAGCCAACTCAGGAGGATCCGCCTCAGAAGTGAGACCCTGAGCTCTGCGATCAGCATTCTGAAGGCGACGCCCTTCCTTGGCAAACTCTCTGGCATCATGACTATAGGCACGGGCATCACGGCAAGTGGCAAACAAACTCCGAAAGAAGGCACCTACTCCCCCTCTCTGTGGGGGAGCTAAAACACGCAGTCCAGTGGAGGGACCGGCCTGAGACTGAGGATCATGGCGCCTCTTGCTGCCATGCTCAAGGGGCCGAGAAACACCAGACGGACGAGGGCGGGGCTGAACAGAAGCAGCATACTCAGGAGGAATGGGCCCCGGCACAACAGTGGGGGTGTGAAGCTCATGAGAGACCAACCGGCGTCCAGACATAATATCAGCCCAATGCTCACTAGCTGCAGACATGAAGAACCGGTGAAGATAAGGAGCATAAGCAGGCGACCGTCTCTCAATAACTCCATTGTGATTCTCCTGCCAAATAAAATCAATACCATCAACGGGGCGAATGTTGGCAGGATGAGCAAGACACATGATGTTGACCATGTGGCCCGGAATAGCAGAGTAGTCTCCCGCCTTCTGACAGATAGTATCCTTAAGCACATAAGCAAGCTGGCGATAAGCGGGATATATAGTGCCTATCATACCCGGCTTGCTCCTCTTGTCAGCGGGGTAGCAAAACATGAGATCTTCCTTAGGAGCAGTAAGCTGAGCATGCATATTCTCATGCTCAAACCAGCTAGAACCGCCGAGAGCAGTAACAAAGGCTAACTTGGTGCTTGAGATCTTGTGGTTGCCACACATCTAGGTAATATCAACGGGCCCACTCTTGTGGTAGTAGACGGTGCAATAAAATTGTTGCACAAGCTCAGGACAATAGTCTTGGTTGAAACAAGCAAGGCTCCAAAGTCCCAACCCTTCCAACAGGCGACGAAGGAGAGGAGCGTCGGAATCCCCATGAAGATGCATCCAGTTGGTGTTGAGGGACTTGGCACGAGCAATGGTAGACCGCTTGGACAAGGAGAGATAAACATCTTGCATAATCTTTGACTGAACTTTGGTCCAAAACCGATGGTCTTCATGATTCTGACGAGAGCTAAAGCGGTATGGATTCAACCTCCTCAAAGCACGCCACTTGCGAATTTGCATGTGGCGAATGTTCTCCGTGGGAACACGGTCAACCTCCCAACCATCCTCACCAATTTCAGTTTCTTCTTCAGCAGCAGCCTCATCCTCAATCTCAGCACCATCAAACTCAACACTGTCAGAACTAGCATCCTCATCTTCGTCATCACTGGTTGCACTGTCAAGCTCACTCGCAGTGCACGGACGACTGCCACTAACACGGCCTCGTCCTCTCCCCAAAGGAGTCTGGGCCTTCACACGGCCACTGACACAAGCTGCAGGGGGAAGGGGTTTCTTAGAAGTCCGAGAAGGCAGCACTCTGGACTCGGGCTGCTTGAGAATAGGTCTCCTCTTCCGGCGAGCTTCACGAGTCTCAAGGCAGTCATCACTGTCACCTGTGGAGAAACGAAAAACAAACAAACACCCAAACAAATAAATGTGCGTGCCAAAGAAAAGGACCAAGAGACAATACACAAGGAAGATGTGCAGAAGGAGGTGAGTCGGGCAATACTGCGCAGGCCGGAGTACAGGCCAGAGCTGCTCCGGGTCCTGCTCCGGGCGGGCCGGAGCTATTCCGGGTGGTACTCCGGGCTGCACAGGGAGCCCAAAAACACCACAAACTGGCTCACAACATCAACAAGGTGTAGAGAGGGCAAGGAGAGACCATGGAGATAGACAGGATGGGTGGACTCCATGGGCAAGTAAGCAAACCCTAGAACCCTCGATTTCGCAAAACAATGAAGCAAAGGGAGAAATCGAGAGGAGAAAGGGGAGGAGGAGTACCCGAGTGCGACGACATGGTCCTCCGGGCCCGAACCCGGCGGAGGAGGGGGGGAAAGAGGAGGTGGACGGAGGCGAGGCGGGGGCGGCTGGGGTGACTGGAGGCGGCGGGGGCGGCTGGGGTGAGGGGAGGCGGCGGCGGCGGCTGGCGGCGGCGACGAGGGCGGCGGCGGCGGTTAGGGGCTAGGGCGGCGGCGGCGGAACCCTAGCGCGGGGTGGGTGGAGGGGGCAAGTGAGGAGGAGGCTCTTAAGGGACTCTACCCCCCGACCCTTAAGGGACTGGTCACGCCGGAGTGGGCCGGAGCTGCTCCGGGCTATGCTCCGGGCTGATCCGGAGCAGAATCTGGAGCTGCTCCGAGCTGCTCCGACGTGGCCAGTGGACAGAAGAAAGGTCCGAAACAAGTGGCATGCACAAATATCAGAAAAAACGTCCTATCATGCCCAAAAAGAGAGAAGAAAAGTCAAAAAATAACAACAAGGAGCAAGGGACATGATGAGAACCTTAAGAGAAAAACAAGCCTCAAGTAAATGGACCAATAAAAACGGAGGCAAATGAAGGGCGGGGGATGACTCCCCCTATGTTAAGCACAAATGTCATGGCACCGCGAAGATAAATCCTAGGGCCCATATCATGACATTGGGTCTATTGATGTTGCACACATAGGTATGCATTATGCCAAGACATGGCAAAATGACTCGCCCTACATGTGCGGTGTTTCTAAGCTAGACACAAGATAAATGTGAGATTGCAAGCAAGTAGATCAATCCAAGTTTTTAGGATCAAGAATACCGAGTTCATTCCTTAGCTCAACAAACCGGGCTTCATCCAAAGGTTTCGTGAAAATGTCCGCCAATTGGTGATTGGTGCTCACATGAGAGAGAGCAATATCACCCCTTGCGACATGGTCACGTAGGAAGTGGTGGCGAATGTCGATATGTTTGGTGCGGGAGTGTTGGACAGGGTTGTTGGCGATCTTTATTGCACTTTCATTGTCGCATAGAAGAAGCACCGTACCAAGAGACACACCATAGTCTTTCAAGGTTTGCTTCATCCATAACAATTGAGTGCAACAAGATGCCGCGGAGATGTATTCGGCTTCGGCGGTGGATAGGGAGATGGAGTTTTGTTTCTTGGATGACCAACTCACCAACGACCGGCCAATAAATTGGCAAGCCCCGAAGGTCGACTTCCGGTCAACCTTATCACCGGCCCAATCGGAATCCGAATAGCCCACAAGATCAAAGGTTGACCCCTTTGGATACCAAAGCCCGAGAGTAGGAGTATGAACAAGATATCTTAAAATCTGTTTGACCGCCACAAGGTGGCACTCCTTAGGAGCGGATTGAAAACGAGCACACAACCCAACACTTAGCATTATGTCCGGCCTAGAAGCACAAAGGTAGAGAAGGGATCCAATCATGGAGCGATATACCTTTTGATCCACCGGTTTCTCACCTTCACCAAGGTCAAGTTGCATTTTGGTTGGCATGGGGGTTTTTGCACTCTTGGCCTTGGTCATCTCGAAACGGGCGAGCATGTCCTTCACGTACTTCCCTTGAGAAATGAAGGTTCCTCCTTCAAGTTGCCTCACTTGAAAACCTAGAAAGAACTTCAACTCCCCCATCATGGACATCTCGAATCTCTGTGTCATCAATTTCTCAAAAGCTTTGTTATGTTTTTCGTTAGCCCCACCAAAGATAATATCATCAACATAGATTTCGCATATAAACAACCCACCCCCTTTAACCCGCTTGGTGAAAAGGGTGGAATCTACCTTCCCAATTTCAAAACCGTCCGTGAGTAGAAAATCCCTAAGATGCTCGTACCAAGCACGTGGAGCTTGCTTGAGACCGTAGAGCGCCTTATGGAGTTTATACACACGATTCGGGAAATTGGGATTTTCGAAACCCGGGGGTTGAGCAACATATGCCTCCTCTTTCAAGGGGCCATTAAGAAAAGCACTTTTAACATCCATTTGATAAAGCTTGAAATCATGGAAAGAAGCATAAGCAAGCAATAGACGAATAGCTTCAAGACGAGCAACGGGCGCAAAGGTGTCCTCAAAATCCATACCTTCTATTTGAGCAAACCCTTGCGCCACTAACCTTGCCTTGTTCCGGGTGACGACTCCATTCCCGTCTTGCTTGTTCTTGAACACCCACTTGGTGCCAATCACATTGATCCTATGGTCCTTGGGCCTCTCAACGAGAGACCACACTTTGTTGCGGGTGAAGCATTCCAACTCCTCTTGCATAGCATTCACCCAATCCGGATCTCCCAAGGCTTCATGTACCTTTTGAGGTTCAAAACTAGACACAAAAGCATGATGGCCACAAAAGGTGGCAAGCAAAGCAAGTTGTCTACGAGTTGAGACCCCCTTAGAAATATCACCAAGAATCTTGTCGACTTGAAGATCACTAGCCTTGGTGGCGGCCTTGATGCGCCTTTTCAAACCATCATGACCAACAAATTCTTCTTGTGGCTTGTCTTGGTCATGACCATCTTCTTGAGCTTGATCTTGAGAGGAGTGGGGATATTGATCATCTCCTTGATCTTGCTCATGAGGTTGAGGGCTTGGTGGATGATCTTGGGCTTGCGTCTCCTCTTGAGAATCTTGTTCCACTTGGAATGGTGATGAAGGTTCTACTTGAGTTGAGCTAGGCTCCACTTGAGTTGACCTTGAATCTTCTTCATGAGGAAGGTCTTGGTATTGAAGAACTTGATCTTCACTAGGCAAGATGTGACCAACTCCCATAGACTTGATGACTTGAGAAGATTCTTCATAACCTACATCACTTGGAACAACTTGCTCCACTTGGGAGTCATTAAATTCCTCGAAAACCACGTCACAAGATACTTCAACACATCCGGAGGATATGTTGTAGTATCTATAGGCGTGGGAATCGTCCGCATAGCCAACGAAAATACCCTCGATTGTTCTAGTTTCGAATTTACCAAGTCTTTCCTTTTTGTTCTTGACGAAGCACTTGCATCCGAAGACGCGGAAGTAGGAGACATTGGGCTTGTTCCCGGTGAGGAGCTCATAAGGCGTCTTGTTGTACACCGGGCGGAGGAAGAGACGGTTGGAGACATGAACCGCGGTGGCAATAGCTTCTCCCCAAAAATTATGGGGAGACTTGAACTCATCCAACATGGTTCTTGCCATTTCAATGATCGTCCGGTTCTTCCTCTCCACCACGCCATTTTGTTGAGGGGTGTACGGAGCGGAGAACTCATGCTTGATCCCCTCTTCACCCATGAAGTCATCCATGGCGTAGTTCTTGAATTCCGACCCATTGTCGGTCCTTATGGTCTTGATCACTTCTTCAAAAGTACGTTCCGCTTGCTTGGCGAACTTGGTGAAGAACTTGTGGGTCTCATCCTTAGACTTAAGGAGGAACACCCATGTATATCTTGAATAATCATCCACGATGACAAGACCATATCTACTACCCCCAAGGGAGTCGTAGGTGGATGGCCCGAAGAGGTCCAAGTGAAGGAGCTCCAAAGGCCTTGTCGTTGAGATCACGCTCTTGGCCGGATGATTCTTCCCAAGTTGCTTCCCGGCAACACATGCACTACACACACGATCTTTTTCAAATGTTACATTGGTTAGTCCAACAACATGTTCACCCTTTAGGAGTCGTTTGAGATTTCTCATGTTGACGTGGCCTAGCCGGCGATGCCAAAGCCAACCCTCGTCAACCTTGGCTATGAGACATGTTGAGGAGGAAGTGTTCTCTTTCGAGAAATCAACCACATAAAGGTTGTCCTCAACATGCCCAACACAAACCAACTTGAGATTATCACTCCTTAAGACTTTCACATGATTATAGGTAAAATAGCAATCATAACCAATGCTTGCAAGATGACGTATTGAAAGGAGATTATAGCCAAGGGTGTCGACAAGCATGACATTCTCAAGAGACAAGTCCTTTGAGATTGCCAACTTGCCTCAACCCAATACCTTTCCTTTTGAGTTATCTCCAAAGAGGATGCATTGAGTTGAGTTAACATCTTCAACGAATTGCTCAAGCACCTCTCTTCCTCCGGTCATATGATTAGTGCACCCATTATCAAACAACCATTTCGGTCCACCGGAGGAATAGCCCTACAAAATCAATTCTTGGGTTTAGGAGCCCATTGTGAAATGGGACCCCTAGCATTAGCAATAAGAGATTTAGGTACCCAAATGGAGTACCATCTATAAGCATAACCATCACGAGGACCAACATATCTAGCAACAACATTCCCATCCGTGTCCTTACACAACACGTACGATGGGTTGGTCTTTCCGGCAAAGCTATGGTTAGGATTGCCCCTATTAGCATTCCTTCCCATAGGCACATTCTTACCATTACCATTCCCATTGTACCCTTCCTTCACAAAGTTGATCTTCTTGGGTGGAACAACATAATTGTTGTTGTTGTTCCTTGGAATATAACCAAGGCCTTGACCACGAGGTCTCTCCTTTTGTTGAGCAAAGAGCTCATGAGGAGGTTTCCCAAGTTGTTGGGATGAGAGACGCTCTTTCTCAAGTTGAGCCTTCAACTTAGCATTCTCCTCAATGAGGATCGCTTGATCTAGAGAAGGATTAGTAGCACAAGCTATATTCTCAACAATTATAGGCACATTTGATGAACCTTGAACTTCTTTATGAAGAGCTTGAAGTTCCTCATATTTCTTGCTAAGTCTATTGAGCTCATCCTTGACTAGCTTGTTAGCCCGTTCAAGGTGCTCAAGATCCTTAGTAAGAGAAGCATGAGCAACTTCAAGTTCCTTTTTGGAAGCATCAAGTTCTTGTGCCATTAGCAAGGTTTTATCCATATCATCCAAGTCCTTAGTTTTATCAAGTTGATATGTTTCAATTTGATGAGAAAGAAGCAATCTAGTGTTCTTCTCCTCGGTTAGCTCTTGAACAAGGAGATTGAATCTCCGTTCCCCATCTTCAATATGGGATCTCGCTTCCTCAAGGGACTCATTGCGTTGAGCAATAGTGTCCATCAAGTATTCGAAATGATCATGAGCATCACCACGAAGAGAACACATAGTTTTGTAAAGAGTGGCAAGAATAGTCTCCTCATCCATATCATCATTAATGGAACAAGAAGGTTGGGGCGAGGAGATCACCTTGGCCTCCTTTGCCATAAGGCATTTATGAGGAGTGTTCTTGGTGGAGCTCTCGTAGTCCTTGGTGTAGTCGTACTTGAATAGTGATCCGGGCTTGGCAAGGGCCAAGCCGGCCACTCCAACAACGTCCTCCTCGTCGCTATCTTCTTCATCAACATCGGAGGTGTATTCAATACCCACAAGAGCCTTGACGTCCTTGAACTTGTTCTTGTTCCTCAAGTTGATTGGATTAGGCTTCAATCTTGGCTTGTCACCCTTTATGTACTTCGGCTTGTCTTGTCTCTTCTCATAGGGGCAAGTATCGGCAAAATGCCCCGGCTCATCACAATTGTAGCAAGTCCTTCTCTTCTCCTTGGGAACAAAGCTTCCTCTCTTCATGGAATGCTTCCCATACTTCTTGGCAAAGAATGCTAGGTCGGTATCAAGCTCACTTGTTGAAGTCATCTCTTCTTCCTCTTCAAGATCTTCTTCAACTCTCTCTTCCTTGCTTGCTTCACGCGCCCTTGAATGAGTGACATTGGCCTTCAAGGCAAGGGATGGATTCTTGTTCATGGCGCGGACAATCTCCTTGGTCCTATTTGCCTTGGCAATCATGTCATCATGGGCAACAAAATATCCAACAAGCTCATCCGCGGTCATCTTGCGACAAGGTTCCAAGAAGGTGACATTGAAGGCCAACTCCTTGTATTCGCAAGACACAATCTCAATGAACTTGTTCTTCACAAAGCTATCATTCATGTGAAAGCCATCATCAATGGTGTTTCCACCAAGAAGAATGATCTTCTCCTTGAGAGCTTGGAGTCTTGAGTAGGCACTTGAGACCGACTCTCCATCATTCATGCAAAACAAGTTCATATCTTGTTTGGCGGCTTCATACTTGGTCTTTTGCATTGCCGATGTCCCATCAAACTTGACCGAGAGCTTCTCCCAAAGTTCCTTGGCGGACTCAATGCTTGAGACTTGATCATACACTTCACGCTTCAAGCTTTGACGAATCTTGTCAAGGGCGGTGGAGTTGAGTTGACAATCAATCCTCTCCTTGGGCGTCATGTGCTTCTCATCAACGGGAGTGAACCCATTTTCAACAACGCCCCAAAGCTCCACACAAACGCACCTGAGATGAGAACGCATGCAAGACTTCCAATAGGAATAGTTAAATTCATCAAGCATGGGGGGTGCACCGGAAGAAGGATTCATGTGAGGCATAGGCACGCGTTCGAGGGGATATTCATATGGCTTTGCATGGGAAGAAGGTCCATCGGGCTTAGGTGGATCATCCACCTTTGCCTTTCCCGATTTTAGGTTCTCCTTCGGAGCAACCTCGACAACCTCGGGAAGGACACTCTTAGCATCCAAAGCCGAGAATCTCGCTTCCAACGCGGCGAAACGTTCGTTGAGTTCGTTGCGTTGCTTATCAAGCAACGCTTGGACCTCAACGGCCGTGAAGACTTTGCCTTCACCCTCATCCGTAGGTGAGACCATCTTACTCTTAAGGCGGTTAAGCCCTTAGAAAGAGCCCTTGGCTCTGATACCAATTGAAAGTGTAGATGGTCTAACCTAGAGGGGGGGGGGGTGAATAGGTTTCTACAAATTTTACTTTTCTTTTCACTAGTTTTAGGCTTTGCGGAATATAAGTGTGAGCCTAACAACTAGGTGAACAACCTATATGATGCTATGCAAAGTACTTCAATCACGAAGGCTATCACAAAGGTAAAAACACAAGTAAAGGAACTCGGATAGAAATAACCGAGGCACACGGAGACGAAGATGTATCCCGATGTTCACTCTCTTGGGAGAGAGCTAGTCACCGTTGGAGAGGTGTGAATCCCCACGAAGGGTACTCAAGCGCCACGAAGGCTCACCTTCTTCTCCTTGAGCCTCCTCCACGAAGTAGGAGCCCAATCACTTGTGGTAGACCTTAGGGTGGTCTCCAAACCCTCACAAACTTTCCCGAAGCAAATCCACAACCTGGAAGCTTCCGGGTGACCTAGCACGCCTAGGGTTTCCCAACAAACCCAAGAGTAACAAGCTACTTGATGAACTTGAGGAGGAATCACTTTTGGCTTGGTGGAAATATAGATCGAGACCTCCTCTCTCGATTCCCCAAAGGAATTAGGGTTTGGTTGGGGGGAATGAGAGATCTCAAGGAAATGTGGAGCTCAACAATGGAGGAGAGAGAAAGTGAGGAACAAGAGCTCTTTTTCGTGCAAAGGTAATCCTTGGAGAAGAAGGGGGGCTTATAAAGGCCCCCCAAAATGTGACCGTTGCGACATAAACATGTCACTCCGGAGTGGCCCGGAGCAGCTCCGGCCACTGCTCCGGCCTGGCCCGGAGCAGCTCTGGCAAGTGCTCCGGAGCAGAGTGGAAGCACGCCAGCTTCACTGCTCCGCCCGGAGTACGGTCCGGAGCTGCTCCGGCCGCTGCTCCGGCCTGGCCCGGAACAGCTCTGGGGGTACTCCGGAGCAAGGCTGGAAGCTTGGCAGCTTCACTGCCCCGCCCGGAGTACGGCCCGGAGCTGCTCCGGCCCCTGCTCCGGCTGCGGCAGAAAGCCACAGGGACAAGGCACACATGATTCTTCGACTCGACAAGAGGTGGAAAACTATAGGAAAAAGATTATCCTCAGCAAGTTCATCATAAGCCCCTCTTAATAGTGCGGCATACCTACGACTCAAAAACAAACCGGAAAAATGAGTAAGCCGACTCTTTTCTTCTTTTTGAATTGGGGGGTCACCTTCCTTTCACCATCATGAACACAAGGGACTAAATCTGAGAAACAAACTTGAAGATTATATTAGTACCAAAAGTAAGTGTCATCATCACCAAAATAAATATAAAGGCAAAATGCCCTTACAATCTCCCCCTTTTTGGTGTACGATGACAACTAGGATTAGAGTTCTCAAGATATAGAAATTAGAGCACACTCCCCCTAGCTCACAAAACTCTTATGCCAAGATATAATAACAACAATAGTAAAGACAAGGCATAATGACAAGTTAAAGGATAGCATGGAGATAGAATAATAAAACATCACCATGCATAGATAAGGGCTTGTCCACACATAACATCGAAGAGCCACACGGAGGTCCAACATAAAACCAAATCCAGCAATCGAGTACACAAGTCAATTAAGCACGAATAAACACAAAATATGTGACTTGTGGCTCACACGAAATCCAACTAAAAGGAGAACTCTACTTCCTTCTCCCCCTTTGGCACCGAAGCACCAAAAAGGAGAAAAAGAGAGTAGACAAGGCAGCAAAAACATCACTCATTATGAGTCGAACCACTTGCTTCACCACCATGAGGACCACCTTGAGGATCAACATTAGAGCCACCATCAAAGAAGGAGAACCAATCAGCATCGGTGACATCGGGTAACGGAATATCAACAAAGGCAGAGGGAGCCAACTCAGGAGGATCCGCCTCAGAAGTGAGACCCTGAGCTCTGCGATCAGCATTCTGAAGGCGACGCCCTTCCTTGGCAAACTCTCTGGCATCATGACTATAGGCACGGGCATCACGGCAAGTGGCAAACAAACTCCGAAAGAAGGCACCTACTCCCCCTCTCTGTGGGGGAGCTAAAACACGCGGTCCAGTGGAGGGACCGGCCTGAGACTGAGGATCATGGCGCCTCTTGCTGCCATCCTCCACGAAGTAGGAGCCCAATCACTTGTGGTAGACCTTAGGGTGGTCTCCAAACCCTCACAAACTTTCCCGAAGCAAATCCACAACCCGGAAGCTTCCGGGTGACCTAGCACGCCTAGGGTTTCCCAACAAACCCAAGAGTAACAAGCTACTTGATGAACTTGAGGAGGAATCACTTTTGGCTTGGTGGAAATGTAGATCGAGACCTCCTCTCTCGATTCCCCAAAGGAATTAGGGTTTGGTTGGGGGGAATGAGAGATCTCAAGGAAATGTGGAGCTCAACAATGGAGGAGAGAGAAAGTGAGGAACAAGAGCTCTTTTTCGTGCAAAGGTAATGCTTGGAGAAGAAGGGAGGGGGCTTATAAAGGCCCCCCGAAATGTGACCGTTGCGACATAAAAATGTCACTCCGGAGTGGCCCGGAGCAGCTCCGGCCACTGCTCCGGCCTGGCCCGGAGCAGCTCTGGCAAGTGCTCCGGAGCAGAGTGGAAGCACGCCAGCTTCACTGCTCCGCCCGGAGTACGGTCCGGAGCTGCTCCGGCCGCTGCTCCGGCCTGGCCCGGAACAGCTCTGGGGGGTACTCCGGAGCAAGGCTGGAAGCCTGGCAGCTTCACTGCCCCGCCCGGAGTACGGCCCGGAGCTGCTCTGGCCCCTGCTCCGGCTGCGGCAGAAAGCCACAGGGACAAGGCACACATGATTCTTCGACTCGACAAGAGGTGGAAAACTATAGGAAAAAGATTATCCTCAGCAAGTTCATCATAAGCCCCTCTTAATAGTGCGGCATACCTACGACTCAAAAACAAACCGGAAAAAGGAGTAAGCCGACTCTTTTCTTCTTTTTGAATTGGGGGGTCACCTTCCTTTCAACATCATGAACACAAGGGACTAAATCTGAGAAACAAACTTGAAGATTATATTAGTACCAAAAGTAAGTGTCATCATCACCAAAATAAATATAAGGGCAAAATGCCCTTACAACATGCCAGGGTGGCGCGGCCAGACCCCTGGCCGCGCCAGCCCTGTGTGAGGCCGCCCTGGCCCACTTCTGGTCTCGCCCCTCCGCGTACTTCATCATCCCGTAAAACCTAAGTCAGGGGGGCTCAGAGTTAGACACCGCGGCCTCTGCGGGGCGGAAAACACCAGAGAGAGAAAAGCTCTCCGGCAGGCAGAAATCTGCCGGGGAAATTCCTTCCCGGAGAGGGGAGATCGTCGCCATCATCATCACCATCGCACCGGACATCATCGGGATCATCATCATCATCTCCATCACCAGCACCTTCATCTCCACCATCACCACGCCATCCCGCTGTAACATCTTGAGTTGGATCTTGTTAAATTCATAGGGGAAACTTTCCCAGTGTTGATTACTCTTGTGGTTGATGCTATTGAGTGGAACCATTGAATTAAGGTTTATGTTCAGATTGTTATTTACCATTATTTCACCTCTGATCATGATCCATATGATGTCTTGTGAGTAGTTCGTTTAGTTCTTGAGGACATGGGAGAAGTCAAGATGTTAGTAGTGAATTATTGTTGAGAAATATTTAATGGTTTGATATTGTTGTGGTGCTATTTCACTAGTGGTATCATGTGAACGTCGACTACATGATACTTCACCATTTATGGGCCTAGTGAGATGCATTGTGTATTTGGCTACCGATTATGGGGTTGCTGGAGTGACAGAAACCTAAACCTCCGTTGGAAAACCATTGCACCAGGGAGCGTAGGATCTTAGAGTTTAAGGCTGTGGTTAGATTTATCTTAATTACTTTCTTGTATTTGCGGATGCTTGCAAGGGGTATAATCACATGTGTGTATTTATCCTAGTAAGGGTAGTGCGCTAGCACAGGTTCACCCCCATAACACCTATCAAACCAATAAAGACTATTTGCTTTATGAAGCGAAAGCTCTTGACAAAAACTCCCGTGTGTCCTCGAGAACGTTTGGTTATTATAAGTACACAACCGGCTTGTCCTTTGCTGAAGAAAGGATTGGGCCACTTGCTGCAATTGTTACTACTGTCTTTTATTTACTCGCACTTTATTTACTTGTATTACCAAATACCCCTGAAAACCTGTTTGCTAGTATTTACAGTGATTCCTTGATCAAAACCGCTCATCAACACCTTCTGCTCCTCGTTGGGTTCGACACTCTTATTTATCGAAAGTACTACGATACACCCCCTATACTTGTGGGTCATCAGCCGCGCCAGCCCTGCGTGAGGGCGGCCTGTGGCCCCTCTCCTTCTTCTCTTTGGATGACTGGAAGCTCCCGGACAAAATAAGACTTCAGGAACTTGTTTTGTCCAATTCCGAGAATATTTCCTGTGTATCACTTCTGAAACACAAAAACAGCAGAAAACAGGGAACTGGCACTGTGGCGACTTGTTAGTAGGTTAGTTCCGGAAAATGCATAAAAGTGCCACGAAGTGTAACGAAACAGTAGGCAAATGGTGTAAAAACAAGCATGGAGCATCAAAAATTATAGATACGTTGGAGACGTATCAAGCATCCCCAAGCTTAACTCATGCTCGTCCTCGAGTAGGTAAGTGATAACAAAAGAATAATTTTTGAGGTGACATGCACCTACACAATCTTGATCATGTATGTAAGCATTTGTGAGCTGGGATCATAAGAACTTATAACATGGGCATGAAAGATATAATCTTGACAATAAGAACTTAGCAACCATGTTGTAAACATGAAAATGAACACAAACAAAAGATCATGAAAATGAAACAATGAAAGTCAAACGTGTGTTCAAATCATAAGGAAAAACATACAAATGGTTTTCAGCTTGTCCTTCAAAGAGAGCAAAACATAAATGCATAGGACACCTTCAAGTTTAAGAGGGCGACTAGATACAAATAATTTGAGAACAAGTGAAACCAACAATATGAATCAATCAATGAACTTTGGGACAATGCATATCACACTAAGAATAACAACTATGCTCTCTTAATGGTGCATAAAGATAGAAGGTGGTGACTCAACATAAAAGTAAAAGAAAGGCCCTTCGCAAAGGGAAGCAGTGATTGCAAGTTTTATAACCTTCAAAAATTATGGTACTTACCGTCTTTGAGCTCTCATTGCCCTCATCATAAGCATCTTGAATGGTTAAAGTTAATGCGAGAACAATTATGATGCATATGCTTGACAAATCATAAGTTGAAAACCTCGTGTCCCATGAATACGAGTACCCAAACCTCATGCTACTTTACTTAGAGTCCCAAGCAAGGCTCTTGTCATTGTAAGTATATGCATATCATTGAGAACCGCCAATGGGGTACCTCCGTGCCCGATGACATGGAACAAGCCCACATCAAAATGACAGGACAAGCAGACAATGAACACCTCGACATCTCTTTTATTTGCCATTTGTTTAGCTTTTTATTGTGAGATGCGTCGTCGAATGTTCACCATGGGTATGCTGCAAATTTCCACCATGAATTATGCATGGCTTAGATTAGCGGCCCGGCGTTTCCCTAACACATATACAAACTCCATGATCCCCACAAGATTCCCAATTCATTTCACACCGCGGGCATCTATAAACAAAAGATCACGATATCAACTCAAATAAGAAGTGCAATGTTGAAAGCTTGCCCATGACTGCATGGCTGGGCTAGTCTCCAACTTACAACTTGCAAGCATAACAACTCAACATAAGAGACCACAATGTCAAATTTTTAAGAACAGGAAAAAGTAAAGTGTGCCTTCCGGTTCGTGAGAGCTTTACTGACCGAATTTCGCATAACACTGGTAAGAGTTTAATTTGAAGAGAAAATAAAAGCAAGTCAAATTTACTTGGAATAGCAAATTGCTAGTAGGTATGTATGGTGGACACTTTGAAAGACTTTGGCTTTTAGGAGTTGGATGCATGAGTAGAGCTCATACTCAGTACAAGGCGAGGGCTAGCAAAAGACTGGGAGCGACCAACTAAGAGAGCAATAATGGCCATAATCATGCAAAGCGACATTAAAAGAAGCATAAGATGGCATCAAAAGTCAAAAACTAAATGATCATAGAGGCTATTGGCGACTTTGTAAGAGTCTAACATGTGTGAGCATGCGCCAAGTCAACCCAAATAAAGCATCAAGGAGAAAACCAAAATAATGCTTCCATACAATAAAAACAACGCATGATTTTTTCAAAGGCTCATTAAGCAATCTCAGTTATTTGAGACAAGTCATGCTACAGCAAAACCACTAAGCATACTATCAAAAAGACATCAAGCATGACATGAAAAAGCCTAAGCCGCAGTCTACACAAGCTCCTTCTTGTACCACTTTTTTGCATAAAGCTTTTTTCTCTTTTCCAACACCATTTGAAATTTTTAAAGACACCTCTTTTGATGAAAACCAATAAAGATCAGAGGCAAAAATACACCTTGATGAAAAGATATGACAAGGTCTGAACGCAAATCAAGGCGAAAACGAAAACCAAAAGCAGTAGCGGAAAAAGAAGAACACTCGGTGAACGATAAGAGTGAGAAACTGAGTGTTTTTGGCAAATAAAAACGAGTACATCTCCTCCAAAAGAAATTTGTTGGGGTCCAAACATTTATTGCAGCAAACAAAACTAAACTAACTAAGAAAACTAAAACAACTGACACTCCAAGAAAAACACATAGTGCATGAAGCAATAAAAATATAGCGTCTTGAAAGGTGACCTGATTTTTGCCGATGAAGAAGGGGTGCCTCGGGGGCATCCCCAAGCTTTGACGCTTGTACTTCTTTGATATTTCTTGGGGTGATGCATGGGCATCCCCAATCTTGAGCTTTTGTCCATTCTTCAACTCATCTCATCATTCTCCAATCCCTACACTTGAAAACTTCCTTCATACAAAACTAAACACAATTCTATTAGCAACATTAGTGTAGCATAACATATAATCAACCTCTTTTTGCTTCAGGTTTCAACTCAAAACCACCACATATATAGCAAATACTACTGTAGCAACTTCCCCAAAAGTTCCATGATCAAAAGAACTCAAAAGAAAGTGATAAAACGGCAAACACAAATATTGGCAGAAATCTGTCAAAACAGAACAGCTGACAAAGGCCGAATTTTTGAGGGGTTTTCTGTTGCTCAAATCAAAAAGTGTTCAACTAACGAAAGTTTGGATATAACCTGGGGCATATGCACAAGAAATCGCAGGTCCAAAATATATACAAAGAATTTATACGAATTTTTACGGTGCAGCATTGAAAACAGTTCTAGGACAGCAACATCCCCAAATCTTTACCTCACTAGAATTAGAGGCTTCTCTTGGCACAAAAACAAAATAAACAAGATAAGGAGCGGTCATTACAGTAGTAATGACTTCCAAGACTCAAATAAAAGAAAAATTACTGAAAATAAAACATTGGGTTATCTCCCAAGAGTGCTTTTCTTTAACGCCTTTGAACTAGGCGCAGAAAATTGCGAATCAAGTAATATCAAGTGATGAAGCATCAAGCTCATAATTTGCTCTAAGAATAGAGTCAAAAAGCAATTTATTCCTTTTTCTAGGGAAGTGTTCCATACCTTTCTTGAGTGGAAATTGATATTTGATGGTGCCTTCTCTCATATCAATGATGGCACCTACAGTTCGAAGAAAAGGTCTTCCCAAAATAATAGGACATGAAGCATGGCATTCAACGTCCATAACAAGAAAATCAACGGGAACAAGGTTATTGTTAACCACAATAAGAACATCATTAATCCTTCCCAAAGGTTTCTTCTTAGCAACATCAGCAATAGGAACATCAAAGTAACACTTTTCAAGCGGTGGTAAATCAAGCATGTCATAAATCTTTCTAGGCATGATAGAAATACTAGCTCCTAGATCACATAAAGCATGGCAATCAAAACCATTAACATGCATATCAATGATGGGTTCCCAACCATCTTCTAACTTCTTGGGAACAGAGGCTTTTTGCTTCAACTTTTCATCCCTAATTTTTATGAGAGCATTGGTAATATGCTTAGTAAAAGCAACATTTAAAGAACTAGCATTGGGAGTCAAAGCAAGCTTTTGCAAGAACAAAATAACTTCAGATATATTGCAGCCATCAACATCAAAATCATTAAAATAAATAGAGCTATCATCTCCCACACTCCGAAAAATTTCAGCACTCTTTTGAGAAAAAGTTTTGGCAGTTTTAGGCTTTTTAACACAAGGAGTGGGAGTTTTCTCTACCCCAATCAAAGTAAGAGGATTGCTAGCATCAGGAGCAACATCATTAGAGGTAGTAATGGTACATACCTTCATCTCTCTAGCCATCTCATCTTCTCTTTCCCACCTGGCATGCAATTACGCTAACAATCTAATATTTTCATCAATTCCAACTTGAATAGCATTAGCAGTAGCAAAAACATTGTTCTCTTTCACATCATTAGGAAACACTTTTAATTTCAGAATTTCAACATCATGAGCAAGGCTATCAACTTTAGAAGCAACAATATCAATTTTGCCTAACTTTTCCTCAACAGACTTGTTAAAAGCAGTTTGCTTACCGATGAAGTCCTTGAGCATTACCTCAAGCTCGGAGGGCGCGGCCCTAGTGTTGTTGTCGGAATTACCATAAGAGTTACCATAACCATTACCATTGGTAGGAGGATACGACCTATAGTTGTTACTAGCAAAATTGTTCCTATAAGCATTGTTGTTAAAATTATTATTTCTAATGAAATTGACATCAACATGCTCTTCTTGAGCAACCAGAGAGGCTAAAGGAACATTATTAGGATCAACATGAGTCCTATCATTAGCAAGCATAGCCATAATGGTATCAATCTTATCATTCAAGGAAGAGGTTTCCTCAACAGAATTAACCTTCTTACCTTGTGGAGCTCTCTCGGTGTGCCATTCAGAATAATTTACCATCATGTTGTCGAGTAGCTTTGTTGCGGCGCCCAAGGTAAGGGACATAAAAGTGCCTCCAGTAGCTGAATCAAGTAGGTTTCTCGAAGAAAAATTCAGTCCTGCATAAAAAGTTTGGACAATCATCCAACTAGTCAGTCCATGAGTGGGGCAATTCTTTATCATAGATTTCATTCTTTCCCAAGCTTGAGCAACATGTTCATTATCAAACTGAGTAAATTTCATAATATTGCTACGCAGAGATATAATCTTAGCAGGAGGATAGTATCTACCAATAAAAGCATTCTTACACTTAGCCCATGAATCAATACTATTCTTAGTCAAAGACAGCAACCAATCTTTAGCTTATCATCTCAAAGAAAAAGGAAACAACTTGAGCTTAATAATATCACTTTCTACATCCTTATATTTCTGCATCTCACATAGCTCAACAAAATTGTTGAGATGAGCTGCAGCATCTTCAGTACTAGCACCAGAGAATTGCTCTTTCATAACAAGGTTCAACAAAGCAGGCTTAATCTCATAAAAGTTTGCAGCAGGAGCACGGGGTGCAATAGGAGTGCAGATAAAATCACTATTGTTCGTGCTAGTAAAGTCACACAACTTGGTGTTTTCAGGATTGGCCATTTCAGCAAAACGAAAGTAAACAAGTAAAAACAACTACCAAGGATTCTAATTTTTTTGGGTTTTTGATATAAAACGATGCAAGTAAAATAAATAAAGTAAAGCAAAACAATAACAAAGTAAAGGATGTGCGTGCGAAAACTCTCCTCGCAGAAGTCTTCCAATCTCCCCGGCAACGGCGCCAGAAAAGAGGCTGCTAACGCCAAGTTGATGTGGAATATGCAGTTGATGGTCATTGCGCGTGGTGAACAACCAGCCCGTTGGGAACCCCAAGAGGAAGGTGTGATGAGTATAGCAGCTAGTTTTCCCTCAGTTAAGAAACCAAGGTTTTATCGTTCTTGGAGAGAAGGGACAATAACGACTGAAGGTGATGCAGACTGACTTTGTAACACTCCAACAAGGGCGCCGTTTAACGATACTTGTTGACTCGTCTTCGGCCAGTAGCAACGCGGAACCTGCACACAACACAACCAAGTACTTTGTTCCCAACTTGCGATGAGGTTGTCAATCTCACCGGTTTGCTTGAAACAAAGGTTATGAGCGTATCGAGTGGAAAACAGTAGAAGTATGCGAGTAAAGTAAACAGTGCGAGTAAAGTAAACAGGTGATAGCAATATGATGGAAATAGGACAGGGGTCCACAGTTCACTAGTGGTGTCTCTCCATAAGATAAATAACACATGCTGGGTAAACAAATTACAGTTGGGCAATTGATAGAATAAAGATAAACGTGATATGTCAAGAAGATCACTATGAGATTTACTCTGGGCATTACAACAAAATACATAGACCGCCATCCAACTGCATGTATGACTAATAATCCACTTGTGGCGAATCAATCCGAGAACTCCACAAGTATTAAGTTGCGAACAACAGATAATTGCATTAAGCAAAGTGTGTAATGTAAACAAAGCATATGCCCTTGAGCATATGAATGTTGTTTTCTCCCTAGTAGCAACAACACATCTACAACCTTAGAGGTTTCTGTCACTCCCCCAGGTTAAATAGAGGCATGAACCCACTATCGAGCATAAATACCCCCTCTTGGAGTCACTAGCAACTACTCGGCCAAGATAGCTACTAACAACGGAGAGCATGCAAGATCATAAACAATATAGAGATAACAAAAGATAATATTCAGTACAACAACTCAATCATAACACCAATATTCATCGGATCCCAACAAACCAAACATGTAGAATTACATAACGGTGATCTCAATCATGTAGGGCAACTCATGAGATCTAAACATGAAGCACATGGTGGAGAAGACAACCATCTAGCTACTGCTATGGACCCATGGTCCAAGGTAGACTACTCACTCATCGCTCCGGAGGCAAGCATGGCAATGAAGAAGACCTTCGGTGGTGATTCCCCTCTCCGGCAGGGTGCCGGGAAGAGCTTCTGGACCCTCCCGATCTTCGGGTCGACGGCGGCGGCGGATCGCGATGTGTTCTGGAAAAGTGATCGGGTACTTAGGTTTTTCCCGTCGGGGGGTCTTTATAGGCGAAGGGGCGATGCCAGAGGTGGCCCCAGGCATCCTCACGCCAGGGTGGCGCGGCCAGGGGCTGGGCCGCGCCAGCCCTGCATGAGGGCGGCCTGTGGCCCCTCTCCTTCTTCTCTTCGGATGACTAGAAGCTCCCGAACAAAATAAGACTTCAGGAACTTTTTTCATTCAATTCCGAGAATATTTCTTGTGTATCACTTCTGAAACACAAAAACAGCAGAAAACAGGGAACTGGCACTGTGGCGACTTGTTAGTAGGTTAGTTCCAGAAAATGCATAAAAGTGCCACGGAGTGTAACGAAACAGTAGGCAAATGGTGTAAAAACAAGCATGGAGCATCAAAAATTATAGATACATTGCAGACGTATCAATCACATTCTGGAGTTTGGCTTTTTCCTACTGGATTGACATACCTTGGTTTCATAACTGAGGGAAAACTTGCTGCTATGCTCATCACACCTTCTCTTGGGGTTCCCAACTGGCCGGTCATTTACATCATCAACACCGCGCCACCAACAAGTTTTCTGGCGCCGTTGCCGGGGAAAAAGAAGACTTCTGTAAGGGGAGTTTCGCACGCACATCCTTTACTTTGTTTTAAGTTTTGTTTTACTGTATTTTTGCTTGCATCGTTTTATCAAAAACACAAAAAATTAGTTTTCTTATAGTTGTTACTTTATTACTTTTAGTTCATTATGTTGTTCCCTAACTACGTTTTGGAGGACCTCTCAGTAGGTAGTGGCTCTATTATTGGGAAAAGTGATATTGAGGAGTTCTTTAATCATATTAGTATGCATAAAGATGTTGAGGAAAAATCGTTGGCTGAGCTTGCTCCTAGTTATGAAGTTGCTTCTGCTTATTTAGTTCACATGTTGGAAGCTAGGTTTGCTAGCCTTTATCCTTTTATGCAACACATATTTCTTAAGCTTCATGATATTGAAGACCCCGAAAAGAAGGCTTTTATCTTGGAAAGTTTGCATAAAGAATTTAAAGATGTTGCCATTGAAGCTAGGAAAGTTTTTAAGCGTTTTAATAAGATTGGCTTGCATGTAGAGGTTGTTGGTACAACCGATGGAGATTTTAGAGTACCTATACCTTGTAAACTTGTAGGAATTCATGATGCTTTGGAAAAGAATTTCAACTGGATTTGTCCTGAAAATCTTTTTGATGAAAGTAGTGTACCAAAGTGTGATCATAAAGTGAAGGGTTACGCAGCATAGTAAATCAAAAATTTTCCTACGGATGCGAACAAGAAAGCCAAGATCTAATCTAGGAGATGTAATCAACGAGAGAGGTAGATGAGATCTTCATACCCTTGAAGATTTGCACAGCGGAAACGTTCAATAGAACGTGGTTGACGTAGTCGTACTCGCCGTCTCCTCCTCGCGATCCGATCCGATCCTACGCCGCAAGTGGCGGCGCCTCCGAGAGTTGCACACGTGCGGTGCAGCGACGTCTCCTCCTTCCTTGGTCCAGCAAGTATGGTGGAGAGATAGATTGGATCAGCAGCACGACGGCGTGGTGCTTATGGTGGAGAGTTTCTACAGCAGGGCTTCGCCTACGTGCAGTCGCGAGAGAGAGAGAGAGAGGGCAGCAGTTGGCGGCTAGGGTTTGGGTTAGAGGTAGAGAGGGCTGCGCCCTTGCCCCCCTATATATAGAGGGGTGGCCGGCCAGCTTGGCCTCTCCCCAAACCCTAGGGCGCCGACTTGGAGTAGGAAGAGTGGGGGGCAAGTTTCCCCCCTTTCCTTCTTTGAAGACTCCCTTAGGGTTTCCCCTTGGGCTGGCCGGCTGGGCCTTAGGGGTCTTGTGCACCTGGCCCAGGGCGGCCAGGGCACTTCCCCTTAGGCCCACGCAGGCCTCCGTCAAGTGGGCCCACGTTGGTCCCACTCCGGAACCTTCTAGAACCTTCCGGTACAATACCGATAAACTCCGAAACCTTTCCGGAATCCAAAAACTGCTTTCCTTTATATGAATCTTATTCTCCGGACCATTCCGGAACCTCTCGTGATGTCCTGGATCTCATCCGAGACTCCGAACTAAAACTCATAAACCAATTATCCATTCTATCCTAGCATCGATACACGTTAAGTGTGTGACCCTACGGGTTCGAGAATATGCAGACATGATCTTCTATCAATAATCAACAGCGGGATCTGGAAACCCATATTGACTCCCACATATTCATCGATGATCATATCGGATGAACCACGATGTCAGGATTCAATTAATCCCGTATATGTATTCCCTTCGTCACACGATATTTTACTCGCCCGAGATTTGATCGTCGGTATCACCATACCTAGTTCAATCTCGTTCACAGCAAGTACTTTACTCATTCCGTAATCCGATATCACTTTGTGATTAACTCCTTAACCACATGCTTGCAAGCGGTGTTGATATCGATTACCGAGTGGGCCCGAAGTATATCTCTCCGACTTGGGAGGGACAAATTCCATCTCGATACATACAACCCAACAAGTACTTTCCGATCACCTGAGAAACACCTTTATGATCACCCTCACATAGGATGACGTTTGATGACCTCAAAGCTTTCTTCCGATACCAGGGAGTTGTATTATCTCATGGTCTAAGGAATACAATACATGACATAAGAAAAGCTTCGCAAAGATGAACACGATGACACGATCTAATTGCTCTGCTTTATTTGGGTCTGTCCATCATATCATTCTCCTAATGATATGACCTCATTATTAATTGACAACTCATGTCTATGGTTAGGAAACCTTAACCATCATTAATCAATGAACTAGTCCATAGAGGCGTACTAGGGACACGGTGTTGTTTATAAACCACACAAGTATTAATGTTTCCGATTAATACAATTATAGCATGGAGTATAAACATTATCATGAACAAGAAATATGATAATAACAATATTATTATTGCCTCTAGGGCATATTTCCTTCAGTCTCCCAATTGCACTAGAGTCAATAATCTAGTCATACTTGCGCCTTTAACACCTATGGCATTCCGGTGTTATTCATACGCGTTGCACGTGGTAAACCTTATCTACGGGTCTGACACTTTCAGGTCCGTTTGTATTTGCATATTCTTTTGCGTCAGCACGCATTACTCATCTTGTATGAGATAGCATCGTATAAACTTGGTCTTCTGGTGAGACCTTTGTTTCTTGGCCGAGACTATGTTGTCACTATTGTCATACAATAGGACTACATAGTACTAGCACACTTAGAAAAATAGCGATATCCACCGTGCGTCGAAATACTCATTGGTCCGCACACATCGGTATGTATGATTTCCAATAAGTCCGTTGTTCGCTCCATTATACCGGAGAACGGGGTTTTGATCATCTTGCCCATGAGGCATGGCTCGCACGTGTCAAATGATTCAAAATCAAGAGACTCCAAAAGTCCATCAGAATGGAGTTTCTTCATGCGTTTTACGCCAATATGACCTAGACGACAGTGCCACAAATAAGTTGAATTATCACTATCTACTTTGCATCTTTATGCTGCTTCTAAAGCGATTATATACTTAGCCCTCGTTGCAGTGTCCGCCACAATATTAACATTGGAACTCATCCAAGTCATCATGGAACTTTCTTCCACCTTATTATGCCACCTTCTAACTCAAAACAAATAGCTTAAAAATTGAGATAAAATTTTACTTGTATGTGTGACAAAGCCAATGTAACTCATTGCAATGAACCATTTGTCACTTCTGCATACAGAACATATTCTTACTTCTTGAAAGTGCATAAGAATATCTTTACTATTGTCCAACGATCATCATATGAATGCTATAACCTTTAGAGCATTGGACACATCTGGATCTACATATCATGGTATACAATATTGATAAAATCATTCTTGTGGTTTCACACATCAAGTGTCAAAACAATTGATTCTTGCTCCAACCTCTTCCATGCAACAAGAACCATTCTTATTGTTTCCATATTGAACAAATTCAATATTTCATCTATGTACTCTGGCAAAACTATATTAGTGTCTCAATCTATCTGCATAGACATTGATGCTTAATATTCTGGTTTTACCTAAGTCTTTCATCAAAAACTAATTTTAATGAAAACTTCACAAATATCAAGAAAAACACATAATTTCCAATGAACGATATGTCATCTACATAAAGCATTAGAAATATGTCTTAGCACTCCCACTTACTTTCTTGTAAATACAAGCATCTTCAAATATCTTTGATGAAATTAACACTTTAACATTTTCATCATTGAAGATTCCAACTTCGCTATGCTTACTTCTACCATAGAAGTTTACATACATATCTAGCAACCTTTGAATCAACAAAACCCATTGGGTCGTGTCAGGTACACGTCCTTGGTGTGCATTCCGGTAGAGGAACGTTGTTTCGTTTATTCAACTAACATATCTCTATATGTAATTGTTGCTAGAATAATTCATATGACGAAGTCAGGGCCCATCATCGCTTCTTTGTATATTGTTGGTTACTATTATCTAATAATATCTCGTCCTCAAATCTTGCTATTTGATTACGACCAACTTGGTTAAATAGGAACTTCGATGCCGTGACTACAACATATTGTAGACGCGTGAGCTATGAATGCAGTTGCCGCTTCCAGAACATATTCTGGTGCTGCGCTACTCTGATCATCTTGCTCAGATTCAATAACCTCATCAAGTCCTATCTTCCTCCCACTTAAACCTTTCGCGAAAAACTCCTTCATAAGAAGTTCACTTCTTTCAGTGACAATCACCTTTAATTGGGTTTATGGCAGAAGAAACACCCATCGACATTCTTTGGGATAACCTACAAAGACATACTAATCCAATTTTGGTTGTAAACATTTTACACATATGCCTTGCATACCAAAATTCAAGAAAAGACAACTATAATTTGTATGGTGTCATTTCGGTAGATTATGATGGTACTCTATTCAGTGAAAAGCGGTAGTCTCTAAAGCATAATCCACAAATTATATTGGTAGTTTATTGATCTAACCATGTCAAACAAGGTTTGATTACATCCATCAAAAACTCCATACTCCTATGGTGTTTATCACGATGCAAGTTTGTGGAACAATTCCTCTAACTCTTAGATGTTTGCTAAACTTGTAACTCAAATATTCTTCTTTTATGATCTAATCATATAACTTGAATATTCTTGTTACAACAATTTTCACTTCATACTTCTATCTCATCAAGTAGATATACCGTACATCTATTCGAGTCATTGATGAAATAGAAAATACACCATGCTCGACTTCACACATGAACTACATACATCAACATGTACGATCTCCATGTAGTTAGTCGCTTGTTCTTTCTATGGCCTATGAACGGAGTTTAATCATCTTTAGGAAAATTCTCACAAGCGTCAATCAATTCAAAATCAAATGACTCGAAAATCTATCAATATAGAATTTCTTTCATGTTTTGTTTCCAATATGACTTAAACGGCGGTGTCACATATAAGTGAAATTTGTTTTGTCTTGCGACCTTTAGCATTAGTGTTATAAATGTCTATTTCACCAACAAGATAATAATAATCTATCCATCGATTATGGAAGACGGTAATAATTTGAACAACCATTGCTCTCATAATACCAGAACAAAATAACAATTATTAAGTTCATGAAATATCTTGAAGGCTAGGTTTGATGTCGACGAGAAGCACAATAACACTTTTATTTGTATCTCGACATGCATCATTACCATATTCTTTTACTAGTTACTTAGGCCATTGTACTTCTTGTATTGTGTTGCTTTGTATGACATTTCATACCAACAAATTAGTATCGAATACCCAAGAATTACATTGTTAACGAGCAAAAGAATTCATCTATAACATGTATATCATTTATATACCTGAGCTGGACAATTCCAGTCTTTTCCTTTTCTACCAAATACCTTTTGCAGATCCTATTTAGCATTTCCTCTCCTTTTAGAAGAATCTATCGACATCAATAGTGGCGTCAATCATTTGACACATAGTCCAAAGGATTTTTAGTCAAATACTAATAGCCTTGGATTTTGCACTTTGAAGTGGATCACCATCATCATATGATTGGTATTCTTCCAGATTCCATTCTTTAGTATTCCTTTGGTATAGCAAAACAATTTAGCCGATACCTTTTCATTCATCTTATCATGACAACTTTCATGATGAAACTACTATAGCTTATAAGGATGAATGCAAGTATAATATTAGTTTCCCAAACTTTTGGGTGATCGGGACGCCTAGCATCTTCAATCTTCACATATATTCATACAATATGAGCATATGTTCTTTTACTAAATTATACTTCATCATTTTTGCAAACAATCAAAGTTTTAGATATCAAATATCTTTCACTTCTTGTTTGTTTCTGAAACAATTCTTTCAGCTTGATGATCACTTTGATTCTCAAACAATTTTGAAGATCAATTTATCATGAAGGCAAACATATGATCTTTAGATACTAAACTTGAATCGTTGCTCTTAGATTAATACAATTTATTAAATCATATGGAGCAAGCAAGGTTTGCTAAAGTTTGCAATAGGACTTAATCTTTAGTCTTGACATTCTAACTAAACGGCACTAGCCCGAAAAGTGATTATCCAGAAATCTATAGTTCTTTTAACTCAATTAAGCTAAGTGTCGGTGGGAAACGGTGCCAAAGACTACAACGACTTATGCAAATACAACAAGATTTAGTTCAAGATAATTAGTTCAAGTTAATCAAATTACTAATGAACTCCCACTAAATACAACATCCCTCAAAGTTGTTTAGTGAAGCATGATCCAAATTCACCACACCTAATCCGATCTTCACGAGAAGAGATGTGGTTTCAATGGTGGACAACTCAGTGTCGATCATATCATTCATATGACTCATGATTAACCTTTCGGTTCATGTGTTCCGAGGCCATGTCTGTACATGCTAGGCTCGTCAAGTCAAACCCAAGTATCTCCGCATGTGCAAATACTGGCTTGCACCCGTTGTATGTGAACGTAGAGTTTATAGCACCCGATCATCACGAGATGCTTGAACACGACGAACTTTCGCAACGGTGCATACATGGGGAGAACACAATTTTATCTTGATCTTTAAGTGAGGAATCATCTTAAAATGCTACCGTCGCGATCTAAGCATAATAAGATACATAAAAGGATAAACATCACATGCATATAATTTTATGTGACATGGTATAGCCAATCTCCGCGCAATGATCTCCATCTTGTGCGCGCCGGCATGATCTCCATCACTCCACCATGATTGCCTCCACCACGAATAGCAACTACAACTATTGCTAACTACTTAGCGATAAAGTAAAGCTATTACATGGCGTATAAGAAGTTGACACGCAGGTCATACACAATTATAAAGACAACCATATGGCTCCTGCCGGTTGTGAACTCATCGACATGCAAGTCGTGAAATATTACAAAACATGATCATCGCATACATCACATATATCACATCACATCTTGTGGCCATACCATATCACAAAACACTCCCTGCAAAAACAAGTTAGACGCCTCTACTTTGTTGTTGCATGTTTTACGTGGCTTATGGGAGTAGCAAGCTAAGAACGATTCTTACCTACGAAAATCCACAACGGTGATATTATGGTTGCTAACATCCGATGTAAGTCCCATGACTACTATAGTGAGAGAAACTGGCATCCACCAGCCGCATGTGTGGAACAAGCCACACGTCAAGTGCGGAGCCGGTCTCGCGAACGCGGTCGCGTAAAGTTGGCCTGGACCGCTTCAATCTCACTATACCGCGTCATAAGAAATACACAACAAGAGGTTTGCAACAGAAAACATCAACGCCCGCAACAAGCATGTTGCGTTCTACTCGTGAAACACATCTACGCATAGATCTAGCTCTGATACCACTGAAGGGTTACGCAGCATAGTAAATCAAAAAATTTCCTACGGATGCGAACAAGAAAGCCAAGATCTAATCTAGGAGATGTAATCAACGAGAGAGGTAGATGAGATCTTCATACCCTTGAAGATTCGCACAGCGGAAACGTTCAATAGAACGTGGTTGATGTAGTCGTACTCGCCGTCTCCTCCTCGCGATCCGATCCGATCCTACGCCGCAAGTGGCGGCGCCTCCGAGAGTTGCACACGTGCGGTGCAGCGACGTCTCCTCCTTCCTTGGTCCAGCAAGTATGGTGGAGAGATAGATTGGATCAGCAGCACGACGGCGTGGTGCTTATGGTGGAGAGTTTCTGCAGCAGGGCTTCGCCTACGTGTAGTCGCGAGAGAGAGAGAGAGGGCAGCAGTTGGCGGCTAGGGTTTGGGTTAGAGGTAGAGAGGGCTGCGCCCTTGCCCCCCTATATATAGAGGGGTGGCCGGCCAGCTTGGCCTCTCCCCAAACCCTAGGGCGCCGACTTGGAGTAGGAAGAGTGGGGGGCAAGTTTCCCCCCTTTCCTTCTTTGAAGACTCCCTTAGGGTTTCCCCTTGGGCTGGCCGGCTGGGCCTTAGGGGCCTTGTGCACCTGGCCCAGGGCGGCCAGGGCACTTCCCCTTAGGCCCACGCAGGCCTCCGTCAAGTGGGCCCACGTTGGTCCCACTCCGGAACCTTCTAGAACCTTCCGGTACAATACCGATAAACTCCGAAACCTTTCCGGAATCCAAAAACTGCTTTCCTTTATATGAATCTTATTCTCCGGACCATTCCGGAACCTCTCGTGATGTCCTGGATCTCATCCGAGACTCCGAACTAAAACTCATAAACCAATTATCCATTCTATCCTAGCATCGATACACGTTAAGTGTGTGACCCTACGGGTTCGAGAATATGCAGACATGATCTTCTATCAATAATCAACAGCGGGATCTGGAAACCCATATTGACTCCCACATATTCATCGATGATCATATCGGATGAACCACGATGTCAGGATTCAATTAATCCCGTATATGTATTCCCTTCGTCACACGATATTTTACTCGCCCGAGATTTGATCGTCGGTATCACCATACCTAGTTCAATCTCGTTCACAGCAAGTACTTTACTCGTTCCGTAATCCGATATCACTTTGTGATTAACTCCTTAACCACATGCTTGCAAGCGGTGTTGATATCGATTACCGAGTGGGCCCGAAGTATATCTCTCCGACTTGGGAGGGACAAATTCCATCTCGATACATACAACCCAACAAGTACTTTCCGATCACCTGAGAAACACCTTTATGATCACCCTCACATAGGATGACGTTTGATGACCTCAAAGCTTTCTTCCGATACCAGGGAGTTGTATTATCTCATGGTCTAAGGAATACAATACATGACATAAGAAAAGCTTCGCAAAGATGAACACGATGACACGATCTAATTGCTCTGCTTTATTTGGGTCTGTCCATCATATCATTCTCCTAATGATATGACCTCATTATTAATTGACAACTCATGTCTATGGTTAGGAAACCTTAACCATCATTAATCAATGAACTAGTCCATAGAGGCGTACTAGGGACACGGTGTTGTTTATAAACCACACAAGTATTAATGTTTCCGATTAATACAATAATAGCATGGAGTATAAACATTATCATGAACAAGAAATATGATAATAACAATATTATTATTGCCTCTAGGGCATATTTTCTTCATAAAGGATCTTCAAAAACTCATTTGGACACAATTCAATTAATTGTTGAAAATACTTCTACAATTGATCTTAATGCCTCTTTCGATATTACTTGATTTGCACCTTTCTGCGCCTAGCTCAAAGGCGTTAAAGAAAAGCAATCTTGGGAGATAACCCAATGTTTACTTTCAGTTCTTTTTCTTTTATTTGAGTCTTGGAAGTTATTACTAATGTAATAACCTCTCCTTATCATTTTTATTTCGTTGTTGTGCCAAGAAAAGCCTCTAATTTGAGTGAGGTAAGATTTGAGGATGTTGTTGTTGTCCTGAAACAGATTTCGGTGCTGCACCGTAAAAATTCGTGAAAATTCTCAGAATATCTTTTTGACCTGCGATTTCTTGTGCATATGCCCCAGGTTATATCCAAACTTTCATTAGTTTAACACTTTTTGATTTGAGCAACAGAAATACCTCTAAAAATTCGATCTTTTTCAGCTGTTCTGTTTTGACATATTTCTGCCACTATTTGTGTTTGCCTCTCGATCGCATTCTTTTTGAGTTCTTTTGATCACGGAACTTTTGGGGAAGTTGCTACAGTAGTATATGCTTTATATGTGGTGGTTTTGAGTTGAAACCTAAAGCAAAAAGGGGTTGATTCAATATTATGCTTACACTAATGTTGCTAATAGAATTGTGTTGAGTTTTGTATGAAGGAAGTTTTCAAGTGTAGGGATTGGAGAATGATGAGATGAGTTGAAGAATGGACAAAAGCTCAAGCTTGGGGATGCCCACACACCCCAAGAAATATCCAAGAGGTACAAGCGTCAAAGCTTGGGGATGCCCCCGAGGCACCCCTTCTTCATCGGCAAAAATTAGGTCACCTTTCAACACACTATATTTTTATTGCTACATGCACTATGCGTTTTTCTTGGAGCGTCAGTTGTTTTAGTTTTCAGTTTTGTTTAGTTTTGTTTGCTGCAATAAATGATTGGACCCCAACAAATTCCTTTTGGAGAAGTTGCCTTGCTTTTCATTTGCCAAGAACACTCCGTTTTTTACTCTTATTGTTCAACGACTGTTCACTTTTTCTAGAACTACGTTTAGCTTTCGATTTTCACCTTGATTTTTCTTCAGATCTTGTTATATCTTTATATCAAGGTGTATTTTGACCTCTGGTCCATGTTGGTTTTCATCAAAAGAGTTGTTTCAAAAAGGTTCGAATGGTGTTGGAAAAGAGAAAAAGTTTCATGCAAAAAAGTGGTACAAAAAGGAGCTTGTGTAGACTGCGGCCTAGGCTTTTGCATGTCGTGCTTGATGTCTTTTTGATAGTATGCGTAGTGGTTTTACTGTAGCATGACTTTTCTCAAATGACTGAGATTGCTTAATGAGCCTTTGAAAAAATCATGCATTGTTTTTATTATTTGGAAGCATTATTTTGGTTTTCTCCTTGATGCTTTATTTGGGTTGACTTGGCGCATGCTCACACATGTTAGACTCATAAAAAGTCGCCATAAGCCTTTATGATCATTTAGTTTTTGACTTTTGATGCCATCTTATGCTTCTTTTAATGTTGCTTTGTCGCTTTGCATGATTATTGCCGTTATTGCTCTCTTAGTTGGTCGCTCCCAGTCTTTTGCTAGCCCTCATTTTGTACTGAGTATGAGCTCTACTCGTGCATCCAACTCCTAAAAACCAAGTTGTTCCAATGTGTCCACCATACATACCTATTAGCAATTTGCTATTCCAAAGTACATTTGACTTGCTTTTATCTATCCTTCAAATTAAACTCTTTTTGGTGTTATGCGAAAATTGGTTAGTAAAGCTCTCACGAACCTGATGGCACACTTTACTTTTATCGTTCTTAAAAATTTGACATTGTGGCTCTCTTATGTTGAGTTGTTATGCTTGCAAGTTGTAAGTTAGAAATTAGCCAAACCATGCCGTCATGGGGTAAGCTTTCAACATTGCACTTCTTATTTGAGTTGATATCGTGATCTTTTATTTATGGATACTCGCGATGTGAAACAAGTTGGGAATCTTGCGGGATCATGGAGTTCTTATATGTGTTAGAGAAACGCCTGGGCCGCTAATCTAAGCCATGCATAATTCATGGTGGAAATTTACAGCATGCCCATAGTGGACATTCGACGATGCATCTCAAAATAAAAAGCTATACCAATGGTAAATAAAAGAGATGTCGAGGTGTTCATTTGTCAGTTTGTCTTGCCATTTTGATGTGGGCTTGTTCCATGTCATCGGGCAGGAGGTACCCCGTTGGTGGTTCTCGATGATACACATATATTTACAATGATAAGAGCTTGCTTAGGACTCTAAGTCGAGTAGCATGAGGTTTTGGGTATTCGAACTTCACGGGACACGAGGTTTTCAACTTATGATTTGTCAAGCATATGCTTCATAATTGTACTCGCATTAACTTTAACCATTCAAGATGCCTATGATGGGGGCAATGAGAGCTGAAAGCTAGTAAGTACCATAATTTTTGAAGGTTTATAAAACTCGCAATCACTGCTTCCCTCTGCGAAGGGCCTTTCTTTTACTTTTATGTTGAGTCACCACCTTCTATCTTTATGCACCATCTAAGAGAGCATAGTTGTCATTCTTAGTATAATGTGCATTGTCCCAAAGTTATCATTGATTGATTCATGATTTTGGTTTCATTTCTTAAATTATTTGTATCTAGTCGCCCTCTTAAACTTGAAGGCGTCCTATGCATTTATGTTTTGCTCTCTCATAAAGGACAAGCTGAAAACCATTTGCTATGTTTTTTCCTTATGATTTGAACACATGTTTGACTTTTATTGTTTAATTTTCATGATCTTTTGTTTGTGTTCTTTTTCATGTTATAACATGGTTGCTAAGTTTCTTCTATCAAGATTATATCTTTCATGCCCATGTTTTAAGTTCTTTTGATCCCAGCACTCAATGCTTACATATATGATCAAGATTGTGTAGGTGCATGTCACCTCAAAAATTATTCTTTGTTATCACTTACCTACTCGAGGACGAGCAGGAGTTAAGCTTGGGGATGCTGATACGTCTCAAACGTATCTATAATTTTTGATGCTCCATGCATGTTTTTACACCATTTGCTTAGTGTTTTGTTACACTTCGTGGTGTTTTTATGCATTTTCCAGAACTAACCTATTAACAAGATGCCATAGTGCCAGTTCCCTGTTTTCTGCTGTTTTTGTGTTTCAGAAAAGTTACACAGGAAATATTCTCGGAATTGGACGAAACAAAAGCCGAACATCCAGATATTAAACGAAGCTTCCAGAAGACCGAAGAGGAGACGGAGCCGAGCCAGAGGTTGGCCTCACCACCAGGGGGCGCGGCCCAGGCCCTGGCAGCGCCGCCCTATGGTGAGACCCCCCTGGTCCACCTCTGACGCTGCCCCTTCGCCTATAAAGACCCCCCGACAGGAAAAATCTAAAGACCCGATCACTTTTCCGGAAACACATTGCGATCCGCCGTCATTGTCGACCTGAGATCGGGAGGGTCTAGAAGCTCTTCCCGGCACCCGGAGAGGGGATCGCCACCGGAGGTCTTCTTCATCGCCATGCTTGCCTCCGGCGTGATGAGTGAGTAGTCTACCTTGGACTATGGGTCCATAGCAGTAGCTAGATGGTTGTCTTCTCCACCATGTGCTTCATATTTAGATCTCGTGAGCTGCCTTACATGATCGAGATCACCGTTATGTAATTCTACATGTTGTGCTTGTTGGGATCCAATGAATATTGGTGTTATGATTGAGTTGATGTGCTGAATATTATCTTATGTTATCTCTATGTTGTTTATGATCTTGCATGCTCTCCATTGTTAGTAGCTATCTTGGCCAAGTAGATACTAGTGACTCTAAGAGGGGGTATTTATGCTCGATAGTTGGGTTCATGCCTCTATTTAATCTGGGGGAGTGACAGAAACCTCTAAGGTTGTAGATGTGCTGTTGCCACTAGGGAGAAAACAACATTCTTATGTCCAAGGACATATGCTTTGTTTACATTACACACTTTGCTTAATGAAGTTATCTGTTGTTCGCAACTTAATATTCACGGGGTCCTCAAATGATTCCCCGTGGGTGGATTATTAGTCATAGATGCAGTTGGATGGCGGTCTATGTATCTTGTTATAATGCCCAGAGTAAATCTCATAGTGATCCTCTTGACATATGCACGTTATCTTTATTCTATCAATTGCCCAACTATAATTTGTTTACCCAACATGTTGTTATTTATCTTATGGAGAGACACCACTAGTGAACTGTGGACCCCAGTCTAATTTCCTTTACATTGCTATCACCTGTTTACTTTACTCGCACTGTTTACTTGCATACTACTATTGCTTTCCACTCGATACGCTCATTCCTTTGTTTACAGCAAACCGGTGAGATTGACAACCTCATCGTAAGTTGGGAGCAAAGTTCTTGATTGTGTTGTGTGCAGGTTCCGCGTTGCTACTAGTTGAAGATGCGCTAACAAGAATCGTTAACGGCGCCCTTGTTGGAGTGTCACTAAGCTAGCAAGCATCACCTTCTGGAGTTTGGCTTTTTCCTACTGGATTGACATACCTTGGTTTCATAACTGAGGGAAAACTTGCTGCTATGCTCATCACACCTTCTCTTCGGGTTCCCAACTGGCCGGTCATTTACATCATCAACACCGTGCCACCAGGAAGCATAGACAGACTTTAGCATAAAGCCTTAAATGCCTCCTTTGCACAAGTCTTTGTTGCAGTGGTAAACAATTTGCCATGAAAACTGGAATGAACAACTTGGGTAGATAAGCTAATACGATACAATATTTCTTAATTAGTACCATCTTTAATATATTGTTCCCCAAATGCCATAGCTAAATGAGAAATATTGCTTCAGTAGAGGGTTGATAAAAATTGCTCATTCTCTCAAATCACTTCAGTTTGAAGAACCAGTTATACCTTTGCTTTGGGTTCAATAGTTAACAACTATGAAACTGCTTGTGCTAAGACACTGGAGTGGTGGGGGACAAATTACTAGATAGGGTTAAGATATAATATTTTTATTTCAACTTGATAAGTGGATTATCAAATGCATGTCTGGTCCCCGGATCATCGTGGTATGACATGCTGGTAACTACAAAGTAGTTTGCGATAATTTTGCACATAATTAGTTGATTATTTTTTCTCTAAATGGCTTTTGTTATGAATCAATTGTCTAATTGTATGTGGTATCCATTTATGTACTTTTATTAATAGTCTACCAAAATTTAGCTCACGGGATTGGTCTTTGTTCCGGGACAGCGTTGTGTTTGTCCCTCTCCTCATAAGGTCTGTTTTCGTTTAGGTTTGTTAGTCTCTTAACCTCGCCTGCCTGAAACTGTCTCAGATTTTTTCCCTGATGTTCTTTATGGGACAGTGTTGTGTTCGTCTCTTTCCTCATAAGGTTTATTTTCGCTTAGGTTTGTTAGTCTCAGTTTGTCACCTGATATTGTGTTCTGATGTAGTTTTTTGCTTTCTGGTTGGGTTGGTAATTGGTTGCTACTTGTGTCATGCTCGGATGCCTTTCTGCAGTCACTGCTACATTTAGGCATGTATACGATCCTTTGATCTTTGTTCTGATTTGGTAAGTGAAGTTGTACTTGTTGTAAAAATGGATCCAATTGTCTATTTTGATTACAGATAATCTCTCAAGCTGAGGTTAAATAGTGTAGGATGTCGGTGCATTGCATCTGTGTTTGCAGACAATTTTGGACGTGTAGTGTTTCTTCTGAGATGCACATTTGTGCATTTACTTTTTTCAGAATATATCCTCCAGAAAAACAGGCCTAACATGTATGCATTCAAGATATATATAGACTCCTAGGATCCATGTTTTTGCAGATCAGTTGATTCCTAAGATAATTCGATGGCCATGCCATTGATAGTTACTTTAACTAAATGAAGATGCTTTTCAATGTAAAATTTGTAGAAAGGCCAAATTATTTTTTAGCTGGTCAGATTGAAATTGGACCGTTTTTTATTAGGTTTATTTCTGAATTAACTCTATCGAAGTGCTGTTTTTAGAAGCTATGAAGAAAAGGTAACTTTTATAACACATGCAGTCTACATCCTGTTAAGCATCACAAATTTACCGTGTATCACTTAGTTGTGGATATTGATATTCCAAGGTCTACCTTCTATGCATATATAATTCTATGAGTTGCAGCCATAAGCATATTCAATTGTATTTTTCTGCTTCAGCCTGTAAAAGATTGTGTAAATCATCCTCTTAAGATTATATCCCTATGTGGTATTACAGATTTTAACATGTTGAAATATTATTTCTCTCCATGAGATACTTACACCTTGGTGGGGCACTGCGGGGTTGTGGTGGCATGGATGCCGAGTGGTAGCAAGGCCTACTATGTCTAATACCACTGCATTGTCGCTTGTTATTTGTAATATTGATGCATTTTGAGGATTTTGATTTTTCTGCTGGCATTCTTATCTAATGGCTTTAAAGCTTCCTTCCATTTTCTGGTCCTAAAACCAGTCTTTGACCAACAATTAATCTGATAATATATGGCGTATGCAAAGCAAAATTAGTAGTGCTGGATTCGTATTCAAAAATATTTTCTTATTCTTGTGATTCTTTGACCATCAACAAATATCGTTGAAAATATTGTCGGCGAATATTGAGCTCGAACACTCCAAATTCACTATTGAATTGACACTGACATACATGAGCTCTTTTATTGGTCAATCATTGGATTCAAGGTATACTTTGATTGTTTCTTCTAGTATTGTTATGAACATGCGCAGTGATCTAAGCATCCAGATTCATAGTGATTTATTGCTAGTTTAGGCTTGATGAGGCAATTACAGGTTACAATTAGAAAATTGGTTTGCTTTAAATTAGTTGTATCTCTGCTCTATAGTATCTAGACCCAGTAATTGCAGCGAGGAAATGAACTATTTGATTCATGTGTTCGGGAGTTAGTCAGAAGGTTTTATTCTACTGCAGATCTTTGCTGAAAATGCTTGTTGCTATTTCATTTTTTCCTGTGCCACGTTAATCTACTGCAGCTCTGCTAAAAAAATCAGTATAATTTCTCTCTATCTGGACTGTTAAATTTATGATGGTCGCCTCTTCTAGATGTGATTTTGGAAACATTTAATATATGTGTTCAAGATATTACTTGTCAAATATGGCATGGCTTGCATCTTATTTTAATATATATTCAAAGCTATCCAGTAAAACTTGCAACTAGAGATGATCGTCCATTTTGCACACATTGAATATAGAGTAGGGTTTCAGTTAAAATGTTATTTGCTAAAGCAATCTTCTAATAACTGTAGAATGACAAGGATGAAGTTATCCTATCTAGACCGCACAACCTGTTTCTTTCCTTCTCCTCTAATGCCTAGGGTTGGTGGGTGGAATTTGGGAGATACTGGTCTTGTGGATGAGCCTGAAGAAGCCATTCAGGCATTTTCAAGTCCTTTCTGTCAACGTTTTAATATTCTGTCCAATGGTGATAAAGATGGTTGCATTTGCTTCAGTATTTTTTTGGGAATATTTTCAATTGGAAGATAACAAGTAAACAACATAAATGAGTGCTCCTCTACATTTGAAGTCAATAGAAGCAGTTTTGCATGCTTTCTTTGATTCTAAAGGTTGTTCTTATCAATCTTTGACATTTCAGAGCATAAATTTGGTTACGATTAGTTGGTTCTTATCTTGGCTTACATTGTTTTCACCTGGATACTTATATCTTTTCCAACAGGTAATGGCATACCAGCTCCATTCCTTTTTAATAGCTTCTGCAGAAACTATTATTATCTTGTTCTCTTGTACAAAATAAAATGAGATCCACAAAAGTTGCTAGAATAAGAAATTCCCAGTTTCCCATAAAACGGCTGATTCACTCATCTTAAAAGCTTACAATTTTCACTGTCTGGTGCAAGTATCTGAGATTGACTTTTGTTAGTTATCTACAGTTTGTAAGGACATTGACTAATGTGGTGTTCATACTAAAATTGATCAAAAGTAAGGATTCGTATCCTCTTTGTGTTATCACCAATCAATGTTGTAAAGGAAAAATGGGCCACATCAGGTGTCCCATCAACCGTCAAGAATTCAGGTTCTGGTTTAAGTTGTCTGTGCCTCCATGTCCAAACAATGGTAGTAGAATGCTGCTAACTTATTTCATGAAAAGTGCCCTGCCTTCTCTCATAACTACACATGGCATGATTAATTTCTGTTGAATCCATAACCATAAAAGACCACATACCTGAATAGTGTAATATTATTGTTGGACTAATGCTTATTGGAAAGGTAACTCTTTTGTTACAGGGAAAGGGCTTCGTCAAGGAGACCCTTTGTCGCCACTCCTTTTCAACTTTGTCGTAGATGTTTTTACTCGTATGTTGAACAAAGCCGCCTCTCACAACTTAATTAGGGGGCTTTGCTCAAATCACATTCCTGGGGGTGTAATCAGCCTCCAATATGCTGACGACACCATTTTATTCATTGAAAATGACTTGGAAATGGCAAAGAACCTCAAATGGGTTTTAACCTGTTTCGAGCAAGTCTCGGGTATGAAAGTAAATTATAATAAAAGTGAATTGGTGCCTATCAATCTAGATGAAAATGAGATAGCAGGTTTCAAAGAGGTTTTTGATTGTGTGGTAGGTTCTTTTCCAATCAAGTATCTTGGTGTGCCTCTACATCATGAGAAATTGAGAAGGGAAGATCTTCAACCAATTATTGACAAAATTCTTAAGCGTATTGCGGGATGGAGAGGCCAGCTTCTTTCTCATGCTGCTAGGGTCCTTCTAGTCAAATCTTGTCTTGCTAGTATCCCTATTTACCTTTTGTCCTTCTTTAAATTCCCAAAGTGGGCGTTGAATCTTATCAACACTCAAATGGCAAATTGTCTTTGGAACGACACTAAGGACAAAAGGAAATTGCATTTAGCTAACTGGCATATAGTTTGCATGCCCAAGTCTCAAGGAGGACTGGGGATCCCCTATCTGAGAGATGTTAATATCTGTCTGCTTGCATCCTGGTTGAAAAGATACATCAATGGGGATGGCAAGTTATGGAAGGAACTAGTAGATAGCAAATATAACACCAAAAACCCCAACATTTTTGCATGCACAGATACAAACTCGTCCAAATTTTGGAAAGGTTTTATTTGGGCATTAAATGCTGTCAAGCTGGGGTATAGATGGAAAGTAGGAGATGGGAAACAAATCAGGTTTTGGGAAGACACCTGGTTTGGCACTTCTCCCTTATCTGTTCAGTTTTGGGATATGTACTGTATTTGTAATGAAAAAATGGCTACTATATCTCAAATCTGGGACAGTGTTAATGTCAAACTTACTTTTAGGAGAAATTTCAATACAGGAATGATGGAAAACTGGTTTGAACTTGTGGAAATCTGCAAAATTATTGATTTCTCTCCTGACTGTAATGCTTTGATCTGGGCCTACAACTCTGATGGGCAATACTCTACTAGCTCCCTTTATAACATAATAAGTTACCATGGGATTACACCCATTTTTGTACCTGCTGTGTGGTCGCTAGTAGTTCCTCCCAGGGTCCATATTTTCTTGTGGTTACTGTCCAATAATAAACTCATGACTAGAGATAACCTGGAAAAAAGACACCTGGGAAAGCCCATTTCCTGTGAATTCTGTTCTAAACCAGAAACCATTTCTCACTTGTTTTTTGACTGCATTGTTGCAAGGAGAATTTGGTCCTCTGTCTCTAATTTTTTGAATCTTCAATTAGGATCAGACTTTGAGTCCGTAGCCAGATTTTGGTTGGCAAATAAAAAGCATTCGGTTACTAACTCCATTTGTGCTGCAGTCCTGTGGAGCATTTGGAAAACTAGAAATGCTATGATTTTTGACGGTCAAATGTGGCTATGCTCAAAACAGGTCTGGTGGCTAGTCTTGAAGACTCTCAAAAAATGGAAGCTGATCTGGAAGGAGGATATGTCAGAGAGGATGGATCTGTTCGCTCAGCATCTCTCTGGTATACTCCGAGCGCTAGAAGCACTAACTTGGCGATGATGCTTGCTCCTCACACTCCACCCATTGCTCATGCGCCAAGGCCCAAGGTGCCCTTCTTGGCTTCCTCACCGACAGGATCTCAAGGTGATCATCCCTGGCTGTGCAGCTGGGCACAACTCCCTCACCAGAAGGAAGGGTTGCTGTCCGTGGAAGACACGAAGGCAAAGCTGCACCAAATCTATGGCAACTCGGAGATGGTCTAGCTGTTACTTTAGCTTTGGGATGTTGTCGCTGTGAAATCTTGTCTCGTTCCTTTTAGTTTTTAGGCTGAACTTTATGAGAGTTCCTTGCTGTTTATTTTCAGACCTTTTGTTGACTTACCCCTGGTTTCATTAATAAAATGGGACCGGGTGTCACGACCCAGATTTTTCAAGATTTAAAATTTCATCATGCATTCATGGCATATTGCATTTCAAAGTCTTTTCCAAAGTTTTGAACCTTATCCTTCAAAGAATATTGTTTCAAATGCCTTTTACCCCAATTTTAGATACAAAAGGTTTTCAGAAAGAAAGTATTTTAAAATGGGCTCCATTGTTATGGAGCTATCTTATATTTTCCCTTCAATAAATTCTTTTGAAAACCAAATAGTGGGAAGATAATAATCTTATTTTCCCAATCATTTGGATTCTATGTTCAAAATTTTCACAAATCATTTCTTCTTCCATCTTACCACAAAACCTCTGGTTTAGTTTCTAAACACACTTTTAAAGGACCATAATTGGTCAGCTCTGATTTCATTCAAATCTGAATAGGAGAAACTCTTCAAAACTCAAAACTGAAATCAGAATAAAAGAAAAAGGGAAACAGAAAAGAGAAAAGAAGGAAAACAAATAAAAATGGAATTGGACCCCGGGGACAAATTTCGGCCCAGTAGCGAATCGAGCCCGCAGCCCAGCAACCATTTCCGAACCGGTACCCTGTCTCCCTCCTTCTTCTTACTGACCGGTGGGGCCCCTTCGTCAGGGCGAAGTCGTCTTCAAGCTTGGACCGAAAACGCCGCCGGTGACCGTTCCCAGTAACTCCCTCCCCTCTTCAATTCCTTTACTCCCTGCCTTAATCGACGCATCCCCGCGGCTATAAGTAGCCCGTAGCCCCCTCTGCCTTTCCCCCTCCTTTCCCTCGCTCAACTCGCCGCCAGGCTGCGGAGATTTCACGCCGGAGTCTGCAGACATCATCGCCGGATTTCTTCGATTCCGCCAGAACCGGTGAGCCCGAGCCTCTCCATCCTCTCCTATCCTCTTCTCCTTTATCTAGCGCACCTCGTCATGGTTTTCTTCTGTCCAAAACCGCAGAGAATCGACGTCGCCGACCATAGCCGAAGCTCACCGTCGCCCGGAGCTCTTCCAGCCACTCCTCGACGCCGTTCCAGGAAGCAATCGGCGCCGCCGGTCAAACTTCCGAGCACGTCTCGCCAATCCGCATCCCGTCCTGTCCTCGCCGTCATCCAAGGAAGCCTAGAACCTCGCCGGAGTTCGGTTCCCGTGCACAGACCACGCCGCCGGTGAACTTCAGTGAACCCTAGGTGAGCTCCTCCCCTCCCTCCTCATCTCGACCATCGGATCGTGATCCGGTGTCTAAGAACATGTCACTTAACTGAAGGGGTACTGGACAATCTGGTGTGTCCAGATCCCTTTAAATCTGATGGCTATCAAACGTGATCCAACCGAAGGGGTATCAACGAATCAGTTTCAGCCACGTGTAAGCTTCTGGTTTAAACGAAAATCAAATAGAAGTTTGAAACCTGATTTGATCCAAATCTTTGAAAAATCATATCTTTTGTTCTGTAAGTCCAAATGCTACAAATTTGTAGTCTATGGAATCCTTGGAACATTTAGAACACTCCAGAAGCAAAAGCCTTCAAAGTTAAGACGTGCACAAACTTGCTACTGTTAAAAATGTTCAAATCACCTTTTTTCTTCACCAAATGTTTTCCAAAAACTATTTTTGAGTGAAACCACTTGCAGTAGCTTCAAGTTAGTGTCACCTAACCAGTGGTAGCTCAAGCTTATTTTTGCAGGACAGTACCAACCCGAACTTATTTTCCCAAAGTTCTATCTCAATGCATCAAATACCCTTTTGTAAATACCTTGTTATTTAATTATTAAAATCCTTTCTAACATCACACTTGTTTTCAAAAACCTCTTGTTCCACCCTTACAACCTTTTCACACACTCACATAGTGTGAGAAATTAAAATGTCATTTGCATACATGCACACATGCATACATGTCTATGATTGTCATTAGAAATAGAATATTGATTGCTTGATTGTTTGGATTGAATAGATTGTGAAGAGGAGCAAGGCTACTATTGTAACTGTTGTGAGTGTGCAAGCTGCTACCAAGGCAAGTGACACACATGTCCCCCACCCGTTTTATTATGCATTAGTATATTCACCTCTTGTAGTATGCATGATAGGTGAATTACTCAACTGTTTTATCAAATGCTTAGATCCTAGTAGTTTGTAGCTATCCCTCAAACCCCATATGATAGGATGCTAAATACTTTGAAAAATACTAATGCCATGCTAAGATCACTTGAAAAGTGTTTTTGTGAAAAGTTAAAGAACTTCTACTAAAATGAAACACCTGGGTGGATTGGTTTGATAATGGAGGTGATGTTGAGTGGCGACCTGGGGCTACACTTTGTGTAGTTGCTGCCTGGGCGTACACTTGTGGTTGGCCACCCAGGAACAAAGAGATGGCTATGTCTTCCATGCTTAGTGTACTTCCAGTGCAGCCTTATGACATTATGGGCTCTGTCTTGACTGATTAGAATGTGGGAGTGCAACTTGTTGGCAAGAAGTGGTGGTAGTCAAATTATAGGTTGGGAGCGGTGCTTGCCAAGTTAGTTGTCCTCTCCTTCTAAAAGGTCTCGTTTCATTTTATGTATGGGCATAAAATGAATCGTAAGGTGAAAGTGCACAACCCTTGCAAGGTGTTTAAATCTAATCGATTAGCCGTGTCCTCGGTTATGGACAATTGAGTCTCTAGACATGGAATATACGGAATAATCTCATCACCGATTCTGAATTATTAAAATCTTGTCTAGAAACCCCTAGGTAGGAACTAAGGACCATACACTCCGAAGGGGTGGTGGTGCCTGAGGTTCCAACTTTGTTGAATTGCGCCCAGTGCTACATAACTTGCAACTATGTAGTATTTGGGGGTTATTTCAACCCTTCAAAATAAAATCTTTGAATTAAAATCTTGACTTAAAATAGGTCAAAATTGGCTTTATGCAAATATAGCCAAGAGATCCACCAGCCAAATAGCATGTAGCTAGATCTTTCACAATAGCCACCAAATAAGTGTCATTTGCCAGTACATCATTGTACTGACCCCCATACTTGGGGCTGCATAATCAAATGTGCAGGTTCTTCCGATGAGGAGTGAAGTGTTAGGATCTCGAGTCTACATACCAACATGACTGCCTGTGGCGCATGCTGAAGATGGAGGCTCGCTACTATTATAATTCCGTTGTGCTTAAGTTGAACTCTGTTTACCCTTGTCGGTCTATGTGACCAAGGAACTTGTAATAATTGTGAGACTTATGTATCTGGATCTGCGTGTAATCTCGATACTATGTGATGAATACTATATTTTGTTCTGTGGTGCTATCATTGATCCAGGGAATAGCACATAACACAGGTGTTCCGCCTTAATCCAAAGGTGGGGCGTCACAAAATGGTATCAGAGCATAGTGTTGCCTGTAGGATCGAGACCCTTGGATTGGAAAACCTTAGGACCCAAGTTTTATTTCAAAATGTTAAACAAATAATCATGATCTTATTGTCTTAACCATTTCATTCTTACTTGTATTTCTCCTCTTGTTCTGATCGTTCCCTTTTCTTTTTAAAATGTTGTAGATGGACACCTACGATGAGAGAGTGGTAGCTGGTGAGGGAGATTACCTTTTCTCGGAGGTGCTACTAGACCTCGCCACCCAGCTTCAGATACCACCACCGGTTTTCTGTGGGAAGATGCAGTACAAGGAGTATGGTATGGAGAAGTGGTTAATCCAAACTACTATCCAAGGAAGACTTGATGAAGAAGGAGAGTCCACGATGGAGTACACCGAAGCATATGTGGACTGGAGGTATTCGGTGGAGATTGCCATGCAGGGCGCCATCGCCCGCATCCGCCACAAGTACAAAGCTCACATCCCACATCCCTCAGCTTATGGGATGATTGGAGAGCGATCTGTTGGAGGACATGTTGTGGATCGTCGAGGCCAGGAGTTCCACTCCCTTCTGAGAGGCTACCTCACTGAGAGGGAGCGCTGCACAGTCAATCTGGAAGACATGCTGAAGAAGCAAATTATCAACCAGGATCAGTTTATAGATCTTATGGATCTCGCCACCAAGAAGATCATGGAGACTGAATCAGCTCTCATAATGTTGGATGAGAAGAAGACTCAACTGGAGAACAAGCTCAAGATTGTTGAATGACCCTTGCAGTTAGGCGGGAAAATTCTCCAAGATGACATCTGGTCCCATCTTCTGGAGAAGACAGTACTGCTGCAGTATGACAACTTACAGAAATTGGGAGATGAGAAGAAGCAGATTGAGGAAGCTAACAATGAGCTGAAGTCTGAAAATGAGAAGCTAAAGATTAAGCTTGCAGAGTTAGAAGCAAGTAAGAAGGAAGAAGAATCCGAGGAAGAAGAGGATCCCGAGGAGAGACTCGTGTATTCCCCTAGTGATGGTCTATCCTATGAGGAATGGGAAGCCAAGGCACTGAGAGAACTCAAGAAGACAGAACGTCGAGACCCTCTACCCCTCTCATGCCTCAAGAGGGTTAAGAGAGGCTAGTTGACCACCATCATCTTTTGCATCGTTGTGATAGCACGTTTGTATTGTCTTACCGTGTTGGTATGACAGTACCATCGATCGTTTACCTTGTCGAACTCTTAGTATTTACTTCTAAACTTGTCAAATCGTATGCTTCAAAGTTTAAAGCTTTTTAAAATCAATGGTTGTATGCTTGTTTATTGTTTGTGGTTGGCTTGTTGTATTGTGCATGGGTAGGATCTTTACTTCCTTAGCTTTATCTGTCTAATACTTATCTATGCTATACCTTACCTCAGATGCCTCCACGACGTGCACCAAACAACAATGACAACGATGGAAACAACAGCAATGACACCAATACGGCAATTCAGCAACTAGTGGCAGCTCAGGCCCAGCTGATGCAAATGATGACTCAGTTCTTCCAGACAAATGCAAACAACAATAACAACAATAATAATCCTCCGCCACCACCACCACCACCCCCACCCCAGGTGGATAGATTGGCAAGGTTTCTGAGACTGAGACCCAACAAGTTCTCATCTGCTACGGAGCCAATAGTAGCTGATGACTGGCTGCGTTCGGTCAACAAGGATCTGACCACCTGCGAGTGCACTGATGCTGAAAAGGTGCGCTTCACAGCTCACTTACTGGAAGGACCCGCAGCAATGTGGTGGGAGACATACCAGATTACCCATCCCATAGATGATCTGGACTGGAACACATTCAGAGAAGGCTTTCGCACTGCTCACATATCCTTGGGCACTATAAGTGTGAAGAAGGAAGAATTCCGTGGTCTGCGTCAGGGTGGAAGAACTCTGAAGGAATACATGGATGACTTCTGTGCTCTATCCAGGTATGCGCCTGAAGACATTGATACTGATGCAAAGAGGAAGGAAAAGTTCCTCAGTGGGCTTAAGGGAGAACTCAAAATACCCCTGTCTGTGGCCTATGCTCCAAACTATCAGTCTCTACTTGATCAGGCCATCACTCTGGACAACAACATCAAGAAAGAGGAGAACCGTAAAAGGAAGTTCAGTAACAACAAGAACCATGTGGAACCATTCCACAAGAAGCACCACTCATTCGAGAGCAGTGGTCATGGCAACTTCCACAAGCATGGGAATCGTTTCAACAAAGGAAACGGTAATCACTTCAGCGGTCATAAGCTCAACGGAGGATTTAAGGGAAATAGCTCCAGTGGACATCACAACGGACACAATGGTCAGCATCGCCACAACACTGAACCCAAGAAGGACCTCTCTAGCATCACTTGCTTCAAGTGCAAGAAGAATGGTCACTATTCCTCCAGCTGCCCGGAAAACAAGACCGTTGAACTTGCCAAACCCAATCCATTTCAGAAGGGCCAAGTGAACCACCTCAATGTGGAGGAGATGATGAATGAACCTGATGCAGTGATGGGTATGTTTCCTCTCAACTCATTTACAGCATTAGTTCTATTTGATACTGGAGCATCGCATTCATTCATATCAAGGACTTTTGCAAACAAAAATGGGTACCCAACTACAAACATAGGAAAAACCATTAAAGTGAGTTCCCCTGGTGGAGAGTTGATAGCCAAAGCTGGTTGCAGGGATCTGATTATGGAAATTGGTAAATATAAATTCCCAACTCATTTAGTAATTCTAGACTCCCAGGGTTTAGATGTAATCTTGGGCATGGATTGGATGACTACCTATGGAGGAGTCATAGACTGTGTGAACAGAGCAATTACACTCACCACCCCAGAAGGGAGAAGAATTAGATACAAATCTCAACTGGATTTTAATGATATTAGGCTAAACCATCTTAAGGGGGTTAGCCTAGATGCAGTGCACATAGTGAATGAGTACCCCGATGTGTTCCCGGATGAGTTACCAGGAATGCCACCTGACAGAGATGTAGAGTTTCTCATTGACCTGCTACCTGGCACAGGGCCAATAGCAAAGAGACCTTACCCTATGTCCACTGATGAGTTGAAAGAACTCAAGAAACAACTAGCAGAATAGTTAGGAAAAGGATTCATTAGAGAGAGTTCCTCGTCATGGGGAGCACCAGTTCTGTTTGTTGAGAAGAAAGATAAAAGTCAACGTTTAGTAATGGACTATCGTTCGTTGAACGAAGTGACCATCAAGAACAAATACCCACTACCAAGAATCAATGATTTGTTTGATCAGTTGGAAGGAGCTAGCGTATTCTCTAAGATCGACCTTAGATCTGGATACTTTCAGCTCAAGATTAGAGAACATGACATTCCCAAGACAGCCTTCGTCACTAGATATGGCTCGTATGAATATACGGTGATGCCCTTTGGTTTAACCAATGCGCCGTCATACTTCATGAGCATGATGAACAGAGTGTTCATGGAATTTCTAGATAAGTTTCTCATTGTCTTCATTGACGACATACTGGTCTACTCAAAAAGCAAAGAGGATCATGAAAAGCACCTACGTGCAATATTGGAGAAACTCAGAGAGCACAAGTTATATGCTAAATTCAACAAATGTGAGTTTTGGCTCAATGAAGTAGGATTCCTCAGACACATTATATCCAAGGAGGGAATTGCAGTCGACCCAGCTAAGGTGACCGCAGTAACTGAATGGGAACCACCCAAGAATGTTGGAGAAATTCGTAGTTTCCTAGGACTGGCCGGATACTACCGGAGGTTCATTGAGAATTTTTCAAAGATAGCTAAACCAATGACCGAGTTGTTGAAGAAAGAAAAGAAGTTCGAATGGACTGAAGCTTGTGAAAGCAGTTTTCAAGAGTTGAAAGGGAGATTGGTGTCTGCACCTGTTCTGTGCTTACCAGATATAGAAAAGGAATTTCAGGTGTATTGCGACGCTTCTCGTCAAGGTTTAGGAAGTGTGTTGATGCAAGATGGCAGAGTAGCAGCCTATGCCTCTAGACAACTCAAGAAACATGAGCTCAACTATCCAACTCATGACCTTGAGTTAGCTTCAGTTGTTCACGCCTTGAAGATATGGAGACACTATTTGCTGGGAAAGAGATGTGAAGTCTTCACCGACCACAAAAGTTTGAAGTACATCTTTACTCAGAAGGACCTCAACATGAGACAAAGAAGATGGTTAGAACTCATCAAAGATTACGACTTGAGTTTGCAATACCATCCTGGTAAAGCAAACGTGGTAGCCGATGCCTTGAGCCGTAAGGCTCATGTGAACTGTCTATCAACAGAAGTATTACCAGAAGATCTGTGTAGGGATTTGAGAGACCTCATCCTGGAGGTAGTGCCGCAAGGTCACGTAGCATCGCTAGTAGTGCAACCAACCCTGATGGACAGAATACGCCAAGCACAGAAAGGAGATAAAGAGATTGAGAAGATCAAAGAAAACATGAGGAAAGACAAAGCTAAAGGCTTTAGCGAAGATGAGCAAGGAACTATCTGGTTTGAGAAACGTGTCTGTGTACCTGATGATCCTGATATTAGAAGATTGATATTCCAAGAAGCCCATGAAACCCCATACTCAATTCATCCTGGAAATACCAAGATGTACCTAGACTTGAAAGAAAGATTTTGGTGGAGCAATATGAAGGGAGACATAGCCGAATATACAGCCAAATGTGATGTGTGCAGTAGGGTAAAAGCTGAGCATCAAAAACCAGCCGGACTACTTCAACCACTAAAGGTGCCGGATTGGAAATGGGATCAAATTGGTATGGATTTCATAACTGGGTTACCCCGCACGAAGTCAGGATACGACTCAATCTGGGTTATAGTCGATCGTTTGACCAAGGTAGCTCATTTCATACCGGTAAAGACCACTTACACAAGTGCAAAATTAGCTGACATCTACATGAAGAGGATAGTAACCCTCCATGGTGTTCCCAAAAGCATCGTGTCCGATAGAGGAACCCAATTTACCTCTCACTTTTGGAAACAACTTCATGAATCACTGGGAACTAGGCTAGAATTCAGCACAGCATTCCATCCGCAAACAGATGGACAAACGGAGAGAGTAAATCAAATTTTGGAGGATATGCTGAGAGCGTGTGCCCTGGACTATGGGTCTAGTTGGGACGACAACTTGCCTTACGCAGAGTTTTCCTACAACAACAGTTATCAAGCTAGTATTGAGATGGCACCATTTGAAGCCTTGTACGGCAAGAAATGTACTACACCCCTACTATGGAGTGGTGTAGGAGAGCGAAGTTTCTTCGGACCCGATATCATTCAAGAAGCTGAAGTAAAGGTTAAATTGATCAAGGATAGGCTGAAGATCGCCCAATCCCGTCAGAAGAGCTACTCGGATAGCAAGCGTAGAGAAATCATCTAGGAAGTTGGAGACAGAGCTTATCTCAGAGTGTCACCCCTTCGTGGTGTTAAGAGATTTGGCATTAAGGGTAAGTTGGCACCTAGATTTATAGGACCATTCAAAGTCCTATCCCGCAAAGGAGAAGTAGCCTATGAACTGGAACTACCCGAAATCCTTTCGGCCGTACATAACGTGTTCCACGTGAGCCAGCTAAAGAAATGCCATCCAGAAATGTCAGAAACACCGTTGAACGATACGGTACCCCTAGAAGAAGTTCAACTAGAATGTGATTTGACCTATGAGGAGAAACCCATCAAGATCCTCGAGACAGCACAAAGAAGTACACGCACCAAAACCATCAAGTTTTGCAAGGTACAGTGGAGTCACCACACGGAAGAGGAAGCCACTTGGGAACGTGAAGATACCCTTCGAGAAGAACATCCATACCTATTTGCTAGCCTTTCCGAAGCTCGAGGGCGAGCTTCATCTTAAGGGGGTTAGTCTGTCACGACCCAGATTTTTCAAGATTTAAAATTTCATCATGCATTCATGGCATATTGCATTTCAAAGTCTTTTCCAAAGTTTTGAACCTTATCCTTCAAAGAATATTGTTTCAAATGCCTTTTACCCCAATTTTAGATACAAAAGGTTTTCAGAAAGAAAGTATTTTAAAATGGGCTCCATTGTTATGGAGCTATCTTATATTTTCCCTTTAATAAATTCTTTTGAAAACCAAATAGTGGGAAGATAATAATCTTATTTTCCCAATCATTTGGATTCTATGTTCAAAATTTTCACAAATCATTTCTTCTTCCATCTTACCACAAAACCTCTGGTTTAGTTTCTAAACACACTTTTAAAGGACCATAATTGGTCAGCTCTGATTTCATTCAAATCTGAATAGGAGAAACTCTTCAAAACTCAAAACTGAAATCAGAATAAAAGAAAAAGGGAAACATAAAAGAGAAAAGAAGGAAAACAAATAAAAATGGAATTGGACCCCGGGGACAAATTTCAGCCCAGTAGCGAATCGAGCCCGCAGCCCAGCAACCATTTCCGAACCGGTACCCTGTCTCCCTCCTTCTTCTCACTGACCGGTGGGGCCCCTTCGTCAGGGCAAAGTCGTCTTCAAGGTTGGACCGAAAACGCCGCCAGTGACTGTTCCCAGTAACTCCTCCCTCCCCTCTTCAATTCCTTTACTCCCTGCCTTAATCGACGCATCCCCGCGGCTATAAGTAGCCCGTAGCCCCCTCTGCCTTTCCCCCTCCTTTCCCTCGCTCAACTCGCCGCCAGGCTGCGGAGATTTCACGCCGGAGTCTGCAGACATCATCGCCGGATTTCTTCGATTCCGCCAGAACCGGTGAGCCCGAGCCTCTCCATCCTCTCCTATCCTCTTCTCCTTTATCTAGCGCACCTCGTCATGGTTTTCTTCTGTCCAAAACCGCAGAGAATCGACGTCGCCGACCATAGCCGAAGCTCACCGTCGCCCGAGCTCTTCCAGCCACTCCTCGACGCCGTTCCAGGAAGCAATCGGCGCCGCCGGTCAAACTTCCGAGCACGTCTCGCCAATCCGCATCCCGTCCCGTCCTCGCCGTCGTCCAAGGAAGCCTAGAACCTCGCCGGAGTTCGGTTCCCGTGCACAGACCACGCCGCCGGTGAACTTTAGTGAACCCTAGGTGAGCTCCTCCCCTCCCTCCTCATCTCGACCATCGGATCGTGATCCGGTGTCTAAGAACATGTCACTTAACTGAAGGGGTACTGGACAATCTGGTGCGTCCAGATCCCTTTAAATCCGACGGCTATCAAACGTGATCCAACCGAAGGGGTATCAACGAATCAGTTTCAGCCACGTGTAAGCTTCTGGTTTAAACGAAAATCAAATAGAAGTTTGAAACCTGATTTGATCCAAATCTTTGAAAAATCATATCTTTTGTTCTGTAAGTCCAAATGCTACAAATTTGTAGTCTATGGAATCCTTGGAACATTTAGAACACTCCAGAAGCAAAAGCCTTCAAAGTTAAGACGTGCACAAACTTGCTACTGTTAAAAATGTTCAAATCACCTTTTTTCTTCACCAAATGTTTTCTAAAAACTATTTTTGAGTGAAACCACTTGCAGTAGCTTCAAGTTACTATCACCTAACCAGTGGTAGCTCAAGATTATTTTTGCAGGACAGTACCAACCCGAACTTATTTTCCCAAAGTTCTATCTCAATGCATCAAATACCCTTTTGTAAATACCTTGTTATTTAATTATTAAAATCCTTTCTAACATCACACTTGTTTTCAAAAACCTCTTGTTCCACCCTTACAACCTTTTCACACACTCACATAGTGTGAGAAATTAAAATGTCATTTGCATACATGCACACATGCATACATGTCTATGATTGTCATTAGAAATAGAATATTGATTGCTTGATTGTTTGGATTGAATAGATTGTGAAGAGGAGCAAGGCTACTATTGTAACTGTTGTGAGTGTGCAAGCTGCTACCAAAGCAAGTGACACACATGTCCCCCACCCGTTTTATTATGCATTAGTATATTCACCTCTTGTAGTATGCATGATAGGTGAATTACTCAACTGTTTTATCAAATGCTTAGATCCTAGTAGTTTGTAGCTATCCCTCAAACCCCATATGATAGGATGCTAAATACTTTGAAAAATACTGATGCCATGCTAAGATCACTTGAAAAGTGTTTTTGTGAAAAGTTAAAGAACTTCTACTAAAATGAAACACCTGGGTGGATTGGTTTGATAATGGAGGTGATGTTGAGTGGCGACCTGGGGCTACACTTTGTGTAGTTGCTGCCTGGGCATACACTTGTGGTTGGCCACCCAGGAACAAAGAGATGGCTATGTCTTCCATGCTTAGTGTACTTCCAGTGCAGCCTTATGACATTATGGGCTCTGTCTTGACTGATTAGAATGTGGGAGTGCAACTTGTCGGCAAGAAGTGGTGGTAGTCAAATTATAGGTTGGGAGCGGTGCTTGCCAAGTTAGTTGTCCTCTCCTTCTAAAAGGTCTCGTTTCATTTTATGTATGGGCATAAAATGAATCGTAAGGTGAAAGTGCACAACCCTTGCAAGGTGTTTAAATCTAATCGATTAGCCGTGTCCTCGGTTATGGACAATTGAGTCTCTAGACATGGAATGTACGGAATAATCTCATCACCGATTCTGAATTATTAAAATCTTGTCTAGAAACCCCTAGGTAGGAACTAAGGACCATACACTCCGAAGGGGTGGTGGTGCCTGAGGTTCCAACTTTGTTGAATTGCGCCCAGTGCTACATAACTTGCAACTATGTAGTATTTGGGGGTTATTTCAACCCTTCAAAATAAAATCTTTGAATTAAAATCTTGACTTAAAATAGGTCAAAATTGGCTTTATGCAAATATAGCCAAGAGATCCACCAGCCAAATAGCATGTAGCTAGATCTTTCACAATAGCCACCAAATAAGTGTCATTTGCCAGTACATCATTGTACTGACCCCCATACTTGGGGCTGCATAATCAAATGTGCAGGTTCTTCCGATGAGGAGTGAAGTGTTAGGATCTCGAGTCTACATACCAACATGACTGCCTGTGGCGCATGCTGAAGATGGAGGCTCGCTACTATTATAATTCCGTTGTGCTTAAGTTGAACTCTGTTTACCCTTGTCGGTCTATGTGACCAAGGAACTTGTAATAATTGTGAGACTTATGTATCTGGATCTGCGTGTAATCTCGATACTATGTGATGAATACTATATTTTGTTCTGTGGTGCTATCATTGATCCAGGGAATAGCACATAACACAGGTGTTCCGCCTTAATCCAAAGGTGGGGCGTCACAAAATGGTATCAGAGCATAGTGTTGCCTGTAGGATCGAGACCCTTGGATTGGAAAACCTTAGGACCCAAGTTTTATTTCAAAATGTTAAACAAATAATCATGATCTTATTGTCTTAACCATTTCATTCTTACTTGTATTTCTCCTCTTGTTCTGATCGTTCCCTTTTCTTTTTAAAATGTTGTAGATGGACACCTACGATGAGAGAGTGGTAGCTGGTGAGGGAGATTACCTTTTCTCGGAGGTGCTACTAGACCTCGCCACCCAGCTTCAGATACCACCACCGGTTTTCTGTGGGAAGATGCAGTACAAGGAGTATGGTATGGAGAAGTGGTTAATCCAAACTACTATCCAAGGAAGACTTGATGAAGAAGGAGAGTCCACGATGGAGTACACCGAAGCATATGTGGACTGGAGGTATTCGGTGGAGATTGCCATGCAGGGCGCCATCGCCCGCATCCGCCACAAGTACAAAGCTCACATCCCACATCCCTCAGCTTATGGGATGATTGGAGAGCGATCTGTTGGAGGACATGTTGTGGATCGTCGAGGCCAGGAGTTCCACTCCCTTCTGAGAGGCTACCTCACTGAGAGGGAGCGCTGCACAGTCAATCTGGAAGACATGCTGAAGAAGCAAATTATCAACCAGGATCAGTTTATAGATCTTATGGATCTCGCCACCAAGAAGATCATGGAGACTGAATCAGCTCTCATAATGTTGGATGAGAAGAAGACTCAACTGGAGAACAAGCTCAAGATTGTTGAATGACCCTTGCAGTTAGGCGGGAAAATTCTCCAAGATGACATCTGGTCCCATCTTCTGGAGAAGACAGTACTGCTGCAGTATGACAACTTACAGAAATTGGGAGATGAGAAGAAGCAGATTGAGGAAGCTAACAATGAGCTGAAGTCTGAAAATGAGAAGCTAAAGATTAAGCTTGCAGAGTTAGAAGCAAGTAAGAAGGAAGAAGAATCCGAGGAAGAAGAGGATCCCGAGGAGAGACTCGTGTATTCCCCTAGTGATGGTCTATCCTATGAGGAATGGGAAGCCAAGGCACTGAGAGAACTCAAGAAGACAGAACGTCGAGACCCTCTACCCCTCTCATGCCTCAAGAGGGTTAAGAGAGGCTAGTTGACCACCATCATCTTTTGCATCGTTGTGATAGCACGTTTGTATTGTCTTACCGTGTTGGTATGACAGTACCATCGATCGTTTACCTTGTCGAACTCTTAGTATTTACTTCTAAACTTGTCAAATCGTATGCTTCAAAGTTTAAAGCTTTTTAAAATCAATGGTTGTATGCTTGTTTATTGTTTGTGGTTGGCTTGTTGTATTGTGCATGGGTAGGATCTTTACTTCCTTAGCTTTATCTGTCTAATACTTATCTATGCTATACCTTACCTCAGATGCCTCCACGACGTGCACCAAACAACAATGACAACGATGGAAACAACAGCAATGACACCAATACGGCAATTCAGCAACTAGTGGCAGCTCAGGCCCAGCTGATGCAAATGATGACTCAGTTCTTCCAGACAAATGCAAACAACAATAACAACAATAATAATCCTCCGCCACCACCACCACCACCCCCACCCCAGGTGGATAGATTGGCAAGGTTTCTGAGACTGAGACCCAACAAGTTCTCATCTGCTACGGAGCCAATAGTAGCTGATGACTGGCTGCGTTCGGTCAACAAGGATCTGACCACCTGCGAGTGCACTGATGCTGAAAAGGTGCGCTTCACAGCTCACTTACTGGAAGGACCCGCAGCAATGTGGTGGGAGACATACCAGATTACCCATCCCATAGATGATCTGGACTGGAACACATTCAGAGAAGGCTTTCGCACTGCTCACATATCCTTGGGCACTATAAGTGTGAAGAAGGAAGAATTCCGTGGTCTGCGTCAGGGTGGAAGAACTCTGAAGGAATACATGGATGACTTCTGTGCTCTATCCAGGTATGCGCCTGAAGACATTGATACTGATGCAAAGAGGAAGGAAAAGTTCCTCAGTGGGCTTAAGGGAGAACTCAAAATACCCCTGTCTGTGGCCTATGCTCCAAACTATCAGTCTCTACTTGATCAGGCCATCACTCTGGACAACAACATCAAGAAAGAGGAGAACCGTAAAAGGAAGTTCAGTAACAACAAGAACCATGTGGAACCATTCCACAAGAAGCACCACTCATTCGAGAGCAGTGGTCATGGCAACTTCCACAAGCATGGGAATCGTTTCAACAAAGGAAACGGTAATCACTTCAGCGGTCATAAGCTCAACGGAGGATTTAAGGGAAATAGCTCCAGTGGACATCACAACGGACACAATGGTCAGCATCGCCACAACACTGAACCCAAGAAGGACCTCTCTAGCATCACTTGCTTCAAGTGCAAGAAGAATGGTCACTATTCCTCCAGCTGCCCGGAAAACAAGACCGTTGAACTTGCCAAACCCAATCCATTTCAGAAGGGCCAAGTGAACCACCTCAATGTGGAGGAGATGATGAATGAACCTGATGCAGTGATGGGTATGTTTCCTCTCAACTCATTTACAGCATTAGTTCTATTTGATACTGGAGCATCGCATTCATTCATATCAAGGACTTTTGCAAACAAAAATGGGTACCCAACTACAAACATAGGAAAAACCATTAAAGTGAGTTCCCCTGGTGGAGAGTTGATAGCCAAAGCTGGTTGCAGGGATCTGATTATGGAAATTGGTAAATATAAATTCCCAACTCATTTAGTAATTCTAGACTCCCAGGGTTTAGATGTAATCTTGGGCATGGATTGGATGACTACCTATGGAGGAGTCATAGACTGTGTGAACAGAGCAATTACACTCACCACCCCAGAAGGGAGAAGAATTAGATACAAATCTCAACTGGATTTTAATGATATTAGGCTAAACCATCTTAAGGGGGTTAGCCTAGATGCAGTGCACATAGTGAATGAGTACCCCGATGTGTTCCCGGATGAGTTACCAGGAATGCCACCTGACAGAGATGTAGAGTTTCTCATTGACCTGCTACCTGGCACAGGGCCAATAGCAAAGAGACCTTACCCTATGTCCACTGATGAGTTGAAAGAACTCAAGAAACAACTAGCAGAATAGTTAGGAAAAGGATTCATTAGAGAGAGTTCCTCGTCATGGGGAGCACCAGTTCTGTTTGTTGAGAAGAAAGATAAAAGTCAACGTTTAGTAATGGACTATCGTTCGTTGAACGAAGTGACCATCAAGAACAAATACCCACTACCAAGAATCAATGATTTGTTTGATCAGTTGGAAGGAGCTAGCGTATTCTCTAAGATCGACCTTAGATCTGGATACTTTCAGCTCAAGATTAGAGAACATGACATTCCCAAGACAGCCTTCGTCACTAGATATGGCTCGTATGAATATACGGTGATGCCCTTTGGTTTAACCAATGCGCCGTCATACTTCATGAGCATGATGAACAGAGTGTTCATGGAATTTCTAGATAAGTTTCTCATTGTCTTCATTGACGACATACTGGTCTACTCAAAAAGCAAAGAGGATCATGAAAAGCACCTACGTGCAATATTGGAGAAACTCAGAGAGCACAAGTTATATGCTAAATTCAACAAATGTGAGTTTTGGCTCAATGAAGTAGGATTCCTCAGACACATTATATCCAAGGAGGGAATTGCAGTCGACCCAGCTAAGGTGACCGCAGTAACTGAATGGGAACCACCCAAGAATGTTGGAGAAATTCGTAGTTTCCTAGGACTGGCCGGATACTACCGGAGGTTCATTGAGAATTTTTCAAAGATAGCTAAACCAATGACCGAGTTGTTGAAGAAAGAAAAGAAGTTCGAATGGACTGAAGCTTGTGAAAGCAGTTTTCAAGAGTTGAAAGGGAGATTGGTGTCTGCACCTGTTCTGTGCTTACCAGATATAGAAAAGGAATTTCAGGTGTATTGCGACGCTTCTCGTCAAGGTTTAGGAAGTGTGTTGATGCAAGATGGCAGAGTAGCAGCCTATGCCTCTAGACAACTCAAGAAACATGAGCTCAACTATCCAACTCATGACCTTGAGTTAGCTTCAGTTGTTCACGCCTTGAAGATATGGAGACACTATTTGCTGGGAAAGAGATGTGAAGTCTTCACCGACCACAAAAGTTTGAAGTACATCTTTACTCAGAAGGACCTCAACATGAGACAAAGAAGATGGTTAGAACTCATCAAAGATTACGACTTGAGTTTGCAATACCATCCTGGTAAAGCAAACGTGGTAGCCGATGCCTTGAGCCGTAAGGCTCATGTGAACTGTCTATCAACAGAAGTATTACCAGAAGATCTGTGTAGGGATTTGAGAGACCTCATCCTGGAGGTAGTGCCGCAAGGTCACGTAGCATCGCTAGTAGTGCAACCAACCCTGATGGACAGAATACGCCAAGCACAGAAAGGAGATAAAGAGATTGAGAAGATCAAAGAAAACATGAGGAAAGACAAAGCTAAAGGCTTTAGCGAAGATGAGCAAGGAACTATCTGGTTTGAGAAACGTGTCTGTGTACCTGATGATCCTGATATTAGAAGATTGATATTCCAAGAAGCCCATGAAACCCCATACTCAATTCATCCTGGAAATACCAAGATGTACCTAGACTTGAAAGAAAGATTTTGGTGGAGCAATATGAAGGGAGACATAGCCGAATATACAGCCAAATGTGATGTGTGCAGTAGGGTAAAAGCTGAGCATCAAAAACCAGCCGGACTACTTCAACCACTAAAGGTGCCGGATTGGAAATGGGATCAAATTGGTATGGATTTCATAACTGGGTTACCCCGCACGAAGTCAGGATACGACTCAATCTGGGTTATAGTCGATCGTTTGACCAAGGTAGCTCATTTCATACCGGTAAAGACCACTTACACAAGTGCAAAATTAGCTGACATCTACATGAAGAGGATAGTAACCCTCCATGGTGTTCCCAAAAGCATCGTGTCCGATAGAGGAACCCAATTTACCTCTCACTTTTGGAAACAACTTCATGAATCACTGGGAACTAGGCTAGAATTCAGCACAGCATTCCATCCGCAAACAGATGGACAAACGGAGAGAGTAAATCAAATTTTGGAGGATATGCTGAGAGCGTGTGCCCTGGACTATGGGTCTAGTTGGGACGACAACTTGCCTTACGCAGAGTTTTCCTACAACAACAGTTATCAAGCTAGTATTGAGATGGCACCATTTGAAGCCTTGTACGGCAAGAAATGTACTACACCCCTACTATGGAGTGGTGTAGGAGAGCGAAGTTTCTTCGGACCCGATATCATTCAAGAAGCTGAAGTAAAGGTTAAATTGATCAAGGATAGGCTGAAGATCGCCCAATCCCGTCAGAAGAGCTACTCGGATAGCAAGCGTAGAGAAATCATCTAGGAAGTTGGAGACAGAGCTTATCTCAGAGTGTCACCCCTTCGTGGTGTTAAGAGATTTGGCATTAAGGGTAAGTTGGCACCTAGATTTATAGGACCATTCAAAGTCCTATCCCGCAAAGGAGAAGTAGCCTATGAACTGGAACTACCCGAAATCCTTTCGGCCGTACATAACGTGTTCCACGTGAGCCAGCTAAAGAAATGCCATCCAGAAATGTCAGAAACACCGTTGAACGATACGGTACCCCTAGAAGAAGTTCAACTAGAATGTGATTTGACCTATGAGGAGAAACCCATCAAGATCCTCGAGACAGCACAAAGAACTACACGCACCAAAACCATCAAGTTTTGCAAGGTACAGTGGAGTCACCACACGGAAGAGGAAGCCACTTGGGAACGTGAAGATACCCTTCGAGAAGAACATCCATACCTATTTGCTAGCCTTTCCGAAGCTCGAGGGCGAGCTTCATCTTAAGGGGGTTAGTCTGTCACGACCCAGATTTTTCAAGATTTAAAATTTCATCATGCATTCATGGCATATTGCATTTCAAAGTCTTTTCCAAAGTTTTGAACCTTATCCTTCAAAGAATATTGTTTCAAATGCCTTTTACCCCAATTTTAGATACAAAAGGTTTTCAGAAAGAAAGTATTTTAAAATGGGCTCCATTGTTATGGAGCTATCTTATATTTTCCCTTTAATAAATTCTTTTGAAAACCAAATAGTGGGAAGATAATAATCTTATTTTCCCAATCATTTGGATTCTATGTTCAAAATTTTCACAAATCATTTCTTCTTCCATCTTACCACAAAACCTCTGGTTTAGTTTCTAAACACACTTTTAAAGGACCATAATTGGTCAGCTCTGATTTCATTCAAATCTGAATAGGAGAAACTCTTCAAAACTCAAAACTGAAATCAGAATAAAAGAAAAAGGGAAACATAAAAGAGAAAAGAAGGAAAACAAATAAAAATGGAATTGGACCCCGGGGACAAATTTCAGCCCAGTAGCGAATCGAGCCCGCAGCCCAGCAACCATTTCCGAACCGGTACCCTGTCTCCCTCCTTCTTCTCACTGACCGGTGGGGCCCCTTCGTCAGGGCAAAGTCGTCTTCAAGGTTGGACCGAAAACGCCGCCAGTGACTGTTCCCAGTAACTCCTCCCTCCCCTCTTCAATTCCTTTACTCCCTGCCTTAATCGACGCATCCCCGCGGCTATAAGTAGCCCGTAGCCCCCTCTGCCTTTCCCCCTCCTTTCCCTCGCTCAACTCGCCGCCAGGCTGCGGAGATTTCACGCCGGAGTCTGCAGACATCATCGCCGGATTTCTTCGATTCCGCCAGAACCGGTGAGCCCGAGCCTCTCCATCCTCTCCTATCCTCTTCTCCTTTATCTAGCGCACCTCGTCATGGTTTTCTTCTGTCCAAAACCGCAGAGAATCGACGTCGCCGACCATAGCCGAAGCTCACCGTCGCCCGAGCTCTTCCAGCCACTCCTCGACGCCGTTCCAGGAAGCAATCGGCGCCGCCGGTCAAACTTCCGAGCACGTCTCGCCAATCCGCATCCCGTCCCGTCCTCGCCGTCGTCCAAGGAAGCCTAGAACCTCGCCGGAGTTCGGTTCCCGTGCACAGACCACGCCGCCGGTGAACTTCAGTGAACCCTAGGTGAGCTCCTCCCCTCCCTCCTCATCTCGACCATCGGATCGTGATCCGGTGTCTAAGAACATGTCACTTAACTGAAGGGGTACTGGACAATCTGGTGCGTCCAGATCCCTTTAAATCCGACGGCTATCAAACGTGATCCAACCGAAGGGGTATCAACGAATCAGTTTCAGCCACGTGTAAGCTTCTGGTTTAAACGAAAATCAAATAGAAGTTTGAAACCTGATTTGATCCAAATCTTTGAAAAATCATATCTTTTGTTCTGTAAGTCCAAATGCTACAAATTTGTAGTCTATGGAATCCTTGGAACATTTAGAACACTCCAGAAGCAAAAGCCTTCAAAGTTAAGACGTGCACAAACTTGCTACTGTTAAAAATGTTCAAATCACCTTTTTTCTTCACCAAATGTTTTCTAAAAACTATTTTTGAGTGAAACCACTTGCAGTAGCTTCAAGTTACTATCACCTAACCAGTGGTAGCTCAAGATTATTTTTGCAGGACAGTACCAACCCGAACTTATTTTCCCAAAGTTCTATCTCAATGCATCAAATACCCTTTTGTAAATACCTTGTTATTTAATTATTAAAATCCTTTCTAACATCACACTTGTTTTCAAAAACCTCTTGTTCCACCCTTACAACCTTTTCACACACTCACATAGTGTGAGAAATTAAAATGTCATTTGCATACATGCACACATGCATACATGTCTATGATTGTCATTAGAAATAGAATATTGATTGCTTGATTGTTTGGATTGAATAGATTGTGAAGAGGAGCAAGGCTACTATTGTAACTGTTGTGAGTGTGCAAGCTGCTACCAAAGCAAGTGACACACATGTCCCCCACCCGTTTTATTATGCATTAGTATATTCACCTCTTGTAGTATGCATGATAGGTGAATTACTCAACTGTTTTATCAAATGCTTAGATCCTAGTAGTTTGTAGCTATCCCTCAAACCCCATATGATAGGATGCTAAATACTTTGAAAAATACTGATGCCATGCTAAGATCACTTGAAAAGTGTTTTTGTGAAAAGTTAAAGAACTTCTACTAAAATGAAACACCTGGGTGGATTGGTTTGATAATGGAGGTGATGTTGAGTGGCGACCTGGGGCTACACTTTGTGTAGTTGCTGCCTGGGCATACACTTGTGGTTGGCCACCCAGGAACAAAGAGATGGCTATGTCTTCCATGCTTAGTGTACTTCCAGTGCAGCCTTATGACATTATGGGCTCTGTCTTGACTGATTAGAATGTGGGAGTGCAACTTGTCGGCAAGAAGTGGTGGTAGTCAAATTATAGGTTGGGAGCGGTGCTTGCCAAGTTAGTTGTCCTCTCCTTCTAAAAGGTCTCGTTTCATTTTATGTATGGGCATAAAATGAATCGTAAGGTGAAAGTGCACAACCCTTGCAAGGTGTTTAAATCTAATCGATTAGCCGTGTCCTCGGTTATGGACAATTGAGTCTCTAGACATGGAATGTACGGAATAATCTCATCACCGATTCTGAATTATTAAAATCTTGTCTAGAAACCCCTAGGTAGGAACTAAGGACCATACACTCCGAAGGGGTGGTGGTGCCTGAGGTTCCAACTTTGTTGAATTGCGCCCAGTGCTACATAACTTGCAACTATGTAGTATTTGGGGGTTATTTCAACCCTTCAAAATAAAATCTTTGAATTAAAATCTTGACTTAAAATAGGTCAAAATTGGCTTTATGCAAATATAGCCAAGAGATCCACCAGCCAAATAGCATGTAGCTAGATCTTTCACAATAGCCACCAAATAAGTGTCATTTGCCAGTACATCATTGTACTGACCCCCATACTTGGGGCTGCATAATCAAATGTGCAGGTTCTTCCGATGAGGAGTGAAGTGTTAGGATCTCGAGTCTACATACCAACATGACTGCCTGTGGCGCATGCTGAAGATGGAGGCTCGCTACTATTATAATTCCGTTGTGCTTAAGTTGAACTCTGTTTACCCTTGTCGGTCTATGTGACCAAGGAACTTGTAATAATTGTGAGACTTATGTATCTGGATCTGCGTGTAATCTCGATACTATGTGATGAATACTATATTTTGTTCTGTGGTGCTATCATTGATCCAGGGAATAGCACATAACACAGGTGTTCCGCCTTAATCCAAAGGTGGGGCGTCACACCGGGGCTCCCCTGGGGGCCCTTTTGTTCTAATTTTTTTTTGCTAGCTTGCTTATCTTACGATGATTTAAATGTTGCAGGATCTAGGTGGGCGGCTTGATGGCTTCTCTAGTGAATGAGTTTGAGGCAAGAAATCACTGGATGTCTACTACATGAACTAGCTGATTTGTTCCTTGTAGGTAACATGTGCAATCTGCTTTGTTCTGCTACTTCTACATAGCTGTGCATAACTATTTGAGACATATGCTTCATTTTACTTAATTACAAACTCAAGTGGAAGAGGTTTGGTTAGCCAACTAGATAGTTTTATATTGGGTGGACGGTGTATTATCTTGCATTACCATAGCCCGATCTCTTGCTTTCTCAATTAGTCAATAACACTGAGATACCCTTACGATTGCACGCAAGTTCTGGACTATCTTTAGTTCTGTGACACTGACAATTTGTTCTTTGCTAATTCTCTTGCAATTGTTTCTTTATACAACTACTAATTATTTGTCCACTTCATGCTAGCGACTCGATGGAGACCCTCAAGATCCCAGCTACTATCATGTTAGAGGCCATGCTGAAGAGGTCTTCCGCGCCCTCAATATAAGAGCCGTGCAGCTGAAGGAGGTCAGGTTGTAGTGTCTGTTGTGTTTTACCCCTCTGTGCAGTGGCGAAAGAACTTGCAACTGAATCACTTTTGAGCGACTTGTCAAGCTCTTTAGAGAGGATGGGGAATAATGTCGCAGTCCAAGCGATCAAATACATGAAGATGGTCTAGAAGAAGGATTCAGTTGCGAGCAACTGCACTGAGATGGAAAAGAAGAAAAATAAAATGAATTTCTTCACTGATAATTAAAAAAGAAGGACCTAAAGATTGGACAAAAGGACAAGCAGCAGAGGTTACCATGTCCTGGGATGATTTCATGAATACTATTTGTACCTCCAACCAGCCCATCTGCAACTTCTTGACAGAACCTCAGTCCAGAATGCAGTACCCTGCACGAGAAATCCCCTGGATACTATGGTTCAAAGGCAAATCCCTAGAATTATAGTAGTATGGGATGTCACTCATACGAGCATGAGTTCAACTCTGATGGACTGCGTTATGGTTTTTGAGATTGCCTAGCTCTTATGTTGGCCACCTACGGTATTCTGTTATGTGAAACGGTATGGGGAATTGGGGATTAGACCCCCTTATGATTGCATTTCTCTACTACTATCTTAGAACCACCTGCTCATGCTTCTGAACAACTGCGCTATGTATCCCGATAAAATCTTTTATCACTCTGTATGTTTAACTATTACTATTTTAGGGCCATCTGCCCAGACTTATTCTGTACTATATTCCCCTGCTCACAATCAGGTATTTCTACTCTCATATTATATAATAAGTTGGTGAGCCCATGATATACTTAATTGTGCATATTCTGCTATTTGATTTTAACAAGTAGATGAACCCAGTTCTACAACCTTGGTGTATATTAGTATGTCAATTACCCATGACCCTCCTTTCTGGATTGAATTAAAGAGGGTGTATATTTGGAGACTAGAATTTCAGTACCATTTCTCTACTCTATTTACCTTCATGTTTCTTCTTACTCATCTATGTAAAGTATGATCCACTATGTTTTTAGATACATTTATGCTTATCCTTTAACTTTTTTTAGAACGTTTGCTTATATATGCGTGCCTGCTTTTTTTAGAACTATGTAATAAAACGCCCTTCATTGGAATGAAAGAAAAAGATTCTATAATTATGTGGAATCTGTATGCAAAATCGTGCTTTCCTAATTTTGCCTTTTTCATAACTTTTTACATCTGCTTGCTCGCCGTTAGGCGGGCAAGCGCGCGGCAAGCTGCGCTTTTCTACCTAGTAGTTAACTATAGTCACGTATGTTTGTATGGATGGTGAACAAGAATCATATATGTCTGCATGAAAACATGAATTATGTTCTCAACATGATATGAATGTGATGAACTTTACATGTGGATTTGTTGTGAAAGTACTATCTTTAAAATGTTGCATGAAAATACATGTTGTGAAAGTTTGTTTGAAATGCTATATGAGACATAGGGCATACACGCATATTGTGTATCCCGTAACCTCAATGCGCATGGATAGACATACGTTTCCTTATGTATTGTGGAATCAAGGGACACAATCCGGACTAAAACACCGACTTCAACGTGGCCTCACATCGCCATCAAAGATTGGTCCACCTCCATTGTAAAGGATGCCCAACATGGGAAACGGCCAGGCATCCATTGTCGATGTCCCCCACATCAATGACATAAAATGTAGCGCCACATCTTATTTGTTGATGAGGGATTTCGCTCATCTCCGATATATCGTTCCACTGTGGGTTACTTTTGTGAAACAGAGTATATTGAGCCGCAACCGTGGTGAGTTAAGGTGGGCGGTTAGCCGGTTAGGAAGTCTACTTGATGTGCTAAAAAAGAGGAACCGGGGACCAGGAGTACTTACTATATATGATCTCTCTATGTAAGAAATGAGCACACCTTGCTTATAGGGTTAATGATGGTATCAAGCAGTACAGTAGTTCCGGTTCTGGCTTCATCACCGAATCATCACATGTGTACCTGCCCCTTTAACAACCGTGAAGCAGTATACTCGGCAATCACTCCTCGAATGCGTCGCGTGTGTTACTGTTAGCAGTACATGCGGGCAATTCGAGCTAGGATGCTAGTTGCACCTTAGAGCTAGCTTTATACAACGTGCAAATCTTCATATCCTTGCTCGTAGACTGCTGCGAGACTGTACAAGGTGGTCTTTCCGTGCCAACACTCGAAGATGGCAAATCACATAAAAATTCATGTCTACTGCTTTGCTGGCTCCTCGGGCGTGCCGCTGAAGCACCGTCAAGTCAAATGACGCTGTTCTGGCGCCAGCGGTTGTATGGAACGAGACAAGACACTGGTGTAACTCCGTTGAAAATATTTCTCATGCATCCCATGCCTATTTTTACTCGTTTGCTGATCGAATAGGCAAATGTCATTGGCCGCCGCCCATGCCGCTGCCTCTATATATCCCCCTTTTTTCCTATAACCAGCTAGCTAGAAGAGCTTTGCGTAGAGAAAAACTAGGTAGAACTGGAGTATATAAATGACGATTGTGGAGTAGCAAATAATAAGTGAAGATTTATATGCTTTACCAACACCGAAGCATGTGGCTTCGTACTTTTGAAATTTATAGTAGTTGTAGGCAAATAATAGAAACGTCAGAAATCCCAACAGGTGTAATAGTAGAAGCAGTAAAAATGTTATGAAGACTCATCTGCAGCGGTGGTTGGAAACATGGAACGCAGGCTTGGGTGTGTATATGAGAAAGTATCCGGTGGAATCTGAGTTACGGTGGAAACATGGAAACCCGGATATGGACCATTGGATGCAAAATGTACTGCCGAGATGAAACAGGACCAAACCCTGACAGTTTTGCAAAACAACGCCCGCATGCTAGCTACATATTTGCAAAAAACACCTCCATAGTCCTCTCTCCTCTCAACATGCCTAAAAAACACTTGCACGATTCTAGGATGTAAATCTGTAATGGAGACGCCACTGCCGTCCCAGATTTGGGGCAGTAACCGACTAACCGAGGCATGATACATACAACATTCAGTATACGCTATTCAATTTCATCTGAATCGTTTATTTTCACAGATGATTCAATAGAAACACATTAGAATCATACCCGATTCAACAATCTTTTTTGACAGAAACATCTAACAATACATCTGAGATCCAAGAATCACACAAGAAATCTGTCATGGAGCAACAATGATTCATACTGTAGGTGTTGTTTAACAGTATCAACAATTTCAGTTTCATAGCGCAATCCAGAATCAGATAAAGAAAATCAAGAACAAAATAGAAATCGAAATCTGATATGGCCAAAAGAGTGGCAAAGAACATTGACGAAATTGATATCGAAATCTGTCGGTGCGGTGGAGTTCCTCCACTCCTGGGCCATCTCCGCGCGCGCCCGACGCCACCACTCGTCTTCCCTTGACCCAACTGATTCTGATTGAGGAGGGAGACGGGAGAGCTTCGACGTCGCCTTGGGGCAGAGCACGGCCGCCGCCGCCGCCCCCTAACCCTACTTTGAGCTGCCGTTTCTTGGCTTCAGGTCGGGACTCAGGAGCGACCTGAGGAGTGAGGTCTAGTCCAGATATGAGAGAGAAGAATTTGAGGGTTCTCTATGCAAAATATGCGAAAGCAATCTAGTGGGGTGAGTGAGAGCGATCTGGACCGCAACCGTTTGATCGAACGATAGTTTCTATGTTTCCACTGCAACTCAGTTTCCATGGGATACTTTCTCCGTGTATATATGCCAGATGTGACCTATCATGTCGCACCGTTACGAGCAACCTGCTCAACATGTATTAAGTTCTGTCGAGCACAAACGAAATGAACTTGTGAGAGATACACGCATATACAAAAGTTTGGAGCACGTAAAGGATACACATATGGTGCAATGCGTTCATACCTGCACAATGATCGAAGATCTGAAAGCGAGGCATGCAAAAAGAGATGAGCATGGTCCATTTCAGAAAACTAAGGTCTATGCACAGTGCAACTACAAGTTTGAGCTAATTAAGGTCGTGGTGGACGGATCAGACAAAAAGGTTGTCTCAAATATCTCTGTAGAATGGATAACTAGCACAAAAGCCCGTGCGTTGCAACGGGATAAAAAGTTTGATATCAAAGCATCTCTTGTTGCCATCTACCACAACACCCACCAGAACATCGGCGACCCAACAACGTTGAAATTTACTGAATAAAGATGTATCAAATACGAAAATGCCACATACACATATATACTCCCTCCGATCTGAAATAACTGTCGGGGATTTTGTACTAACTTAGTACAAAATTTATACTAAGTCACCGACACTTATTTCCAATCGGAGGGAGTACCTGTTTATATTTGGTCTTGCCCTGCTTGCTGTAGCAACAGTAGAAGCCACACTCTATTGTTGTTAGCAATATAAATGAGCGAAAGGTTAAACAAAGAGGAATAACAACTTTCTTGTTCAATATTAAATCATTTTCTTAATAATTGAGTCTAGAAAGTTGGTTTCACACTTCGGCTACAGCTTTAATGTTGTGTGATGGCTATTTACTATCCATGCATAATTCGGTATATAATAAAACTGATCAAGAGTTGACCTCTTCAAGATCAGAAAAAAATTCTTGATTAGAACTGAACATGATCTCTAGGAATAACTCATGAAAAAAGCAATCAGTCTCTCTTTTTTCTCTGCACCATCAACGCGTCAAATAGTACTGCTACAACATTGTGAATATCATGCCATTACCTGAGGATCCAAGCTAAACTTGCCAAACCATATTTTACTTGAGATTGCATGATCATTCCCTTTCGGCATTGGCCATCAAAACAAAAAAAATCACAATCCAAGAACACCTTAAACATCAGTTGCCTGGAAATAGCAAAGCACTCTGTTTTCGAACTCAACCTGATCGTCTCCTTATATTGCCACCAACGCTATCACACAAATGAAGAGATAAAGTGAGCTAACAAAGATTTCCCGGGTCAATTGTAAAGAATCAATTGCTTTGTATAAAGCACCCTTACCCAGTAAATCAGTTCCACATAGTCCCAACATATAACTATCAGGTACTGTTTTCTTAGGAGATTGTGTCTTCTTGATTCGAATACTGTTCCAAAAAAATGGAGCACCAAACTGCCGATTGGACTGTATCTTATGAAAACAAATAATAACAAATTGTGAGTACTAAGGAAATCTCTCGCCCAACAGCTTAGGATATGGGATAATAATGGTGCTAACAAAGGAACTCCATCCTGACTAAGCTTCACATAGCAGATCGTGGATTAGTAATGCTAGAGGGACATCATCTTCTGTTGCTCCTGGTTGTGGTTGGCTCGAGTCTCAGCTTCCTCAGCCGCTCTGCTCTCAGACTGAAGATTGCTTCCCTCGCTCTTCTTCATAATTCAGTCAGAGAGCATATAAGATTCCACCAACCAGTTCTTTCACGACCTGCTGCAAAATCAAATCAATTCCAAGGATGCTGCCGCTGATAATCAAAATTGGGTCTGAGTGTCTGACTGACAGGTTCGACATCCACGTAACAGTCGCCCAGCTCGCAATTGTCAATCAGCTGTCCGCAGGTTTGCCAGACTCCATCAAAGCGTGGGTGCCCGTGGAGTAGCTCGCCTCACGGAAGATAGAGTTGACGCAAAAAGCTAGGCCGGCGCGGCTGTTTATCAGGCCGCGGTTCCAAGCAAGGGCGTCAAATGTGTGGCCTGTCCAGTGTCGTCATGCGCGTCGCGTTGATGGAGCTTGCGGCTGCGTGGCACACCCTCCCGCCACCGCGGCGGTGGCGCCCGCTCGCCTCGAACCTCGTTACGTGGCGGTTGAGCGTCGCTGCTTCCCCGATGCATAATCGTATATAGACGACGTCAAGGTGCATCCCTAGCTGTCTCGTTCACCGCCTCGGACGGGATTCGATTCACCTTCCCAACGCTGCCGCCGCTGAGTCAGGATTCACACTCGATCTCGTTCGGCAGGAGTCTGGCGGCGCCACAAGATCGCTGGGATCGATCTTGGACAGCAGGAATTGGGCACAACGTCGATTGAGGAGATGGGGGTGTAGGGGCAGGCTACGCCGCGTCGATTCGTGGCGCTATCTTGAGGCGGAAGACGAAGATGCTTGGGGGGCGGCGCGGCAATGGCGAGGTGGAGTTGCGCGGACGACGGAGATGCTTGGGGCGGCGCGACAGTGTGGGGAAGTGGAGTCGCGCGGCGGGAGACGCTAAGATCCCAGCGATGCGGGCCTGCCTTACGACGGCAAGAGAAGTATGAATCGCTTTTTTAACAAAGCGGTGGCAATTGATGTAATTTCGGTTCGAGAGAACGAAAACGTACTTTTGGTGGATTGAAAGCGTACTTGCGATCCACGTACCATACTTGTAGCAATATTATTAGTAGAGATCATTAGTAGCTATGACCTTTCTTTACACCAAAGTATAATGTGGAGAATAATTCTTTTAGACCGGGTTAATTTTCCAGACAACTTCGACCCTCTCCAGAATATGCCGCCACGTCTCTCATAATCTCAAAATCACTCCAATCAGAAATGAAGATTAAACGATACCCCTTCAAACAAGAGGGGTAGTATGGTCTTATCTTATCTATTTTATTTAACCCATCCCATATAAAAAAAATCTGTACGTAAGTCTTGTTATCTCCTCTATATTCATTGTCAAAAAAATCTCTTCTATGCTCACCCTGTATAATTGTATGTTATGAAAAATACCTATATAATTGTACTGTATATTTTTGACCTAAGAACCGATACATGTTGTGCACCACAGTATGACATAGATCTCGATCTCATTAATAGTAGTATCCATACAGCAGGACAAGATGCAATTGGATTTTAAACGAAGGATTAAATACACATGCTCATGGAAATCACATTTTTTTATAAAGGGAGTTCCCATGTGATGAGGTCATGGATCCCGGGTAGCCCAGGAGGCTTACTGGGAGATAACTCGACAGGAGGGCTCCTCGGCCCAAGGACACGGGTACTCGGCCAAGGACCACCCACTGATCATCTTGTAGTGCAACCCACATCAAGATAAGGATGAAGATCACGATGAGGATTCCATGGGATATGATTTGTAACCGACCTACATTGGATCACTCCATATTCATAAGAATCTTGCCTCCACCATAGAATGGGCTCAAAACTTTAACCCTAGACCACGAGGTGTATAAGAGGTCTAGGGGTCATCCGATACGATAGGCACTTACTCGCGGACACACCACCAATCACTCACGGAAACACCACCGATCACATGTGATCACCCACCTTTGACGAGCCCAAGACCTCTTTGAGTTCAACCCAAAATTGCGCCAAATCTCAATGCGGGCAACCAAACAGTTTACAAAACATGGCCCAAAACTTAAAAGAGGGAGAATTGGTGCGAGCAACCAACCACATTTAACACGACTAGTAGCTCTTCGTCTCCTCGATCGTCGAATGATGCAAGACAGTACACGGCGATAGGTCTGTGCCAACAGTTCATGAGGTCAAATCACCAAAAATTGTAATCCTGGGACATTCAGACGTGCTAGTGATGCTCTGGTGGCAGCGTTCTTTGGAACGATACAAGACACACATCAACCTCCGTCGAAGACATTCCTTATGCATCACATGTCTAGTTTTGTCTAGGTTGCCGATTTAATAACCAATGCCATTGGCCGCCACCCATGCCGCTATCCCTTTATATCTTCTCATCTCTTCATGTAATCATCTATCTAGAAGAGCTTTGCGCAAAGAAAATCTAGGTGGGACCGGATTATATAAATGGTGATTGTGGAGTAGCAAATAGTAAGTGGAGATTATATGCTTCACCTATGGAAGCATGTGACTTCGTACTTTCGGAATTTATAGAAGTTGTAAGGAAATAGTAGACATGTCATAAATCCCGACCGGTGTAATAGTACAAGTAGGAAAAGGGTTATACAGACTCATATGCAGTGTTGATTGGAAGCATACGAAGCATGATTGTGGCGTGTATATATGATAGATGAGGATTATCTTATGGCACTATTACGAGCAGCCTGCTCAATATGCATTAAGATCCGTCCAAGTGAACAAGCCAAATTAATTTGTGAGAGATACACTCATACACAAAAGTTAATTTGGAGCACATAAAGGATGCTCATGGTGCAATGTGTGCATACCTACACAGTGATTGATGATCTGAAAGCGAGGGATGCAAAAAGATATGAGCATAGTAGTGGAAAACAAACAGGTTGGCTTAAACACCTCTAGATAGGAGGACAGTGAATTTGGTGGATAATCACTGATCCGAATTTGGTGAACATCGACGTATTATTTGGTAGTGTGGATTACCTTATTGCAAAGCAGAGTATATTGAGTTGCAACCATGCTCTAACAAGGTGGTGGACACGGAGGCTATTTTTTTATGTGCTAAAAGGGGAGGAACCATGGCAAGTGTTACTCAAATTTGACAACTTGTTTTTATGATTTCTCTACGTAAGAATGCATATATTTATTTGAAAGATCCACGATTAATCTCTATCTCCATCTCTACTTCTTATAAAGGCACGAACATGCTGGGATACAATTAATCTCAGCCATCAATCAATATGGATCTAACGGCCTAGATTCCTCCAATGTTGAGCTAACTCAACACAATTTGAAAACCCGCATCGCCCCTCGCGCACTGGTTTTAGATCCAAAAATCACGTACTACGTATTAACGATTGACTGCCCCGCACAGTCCCTTTGCTCCTCGCATAGACACATCTGACGCCGAAGATTTGGTCCCATTTGATGCTGCCTCCATTACGAGATCCGCCGACCAACTCCACGCGGACGCGCTAGCTTGTACGCCGCCGGCGCCTCCCAGTTGCTTGTGCTCTGGTATGATGCCGCCACAGGTCGCCGGATACGCGATATGGATGGACCCCTCCGCCTCGCGCCTCCCCGTTTGCAAAAGCTTGGACGAGGCGCCCTATAAATTGTTCGAAGCTGTCGCAAGCTAGCAGCATCACCTTCAGTCGTTTGTTTGCTCATCTCCTGATCGATAAAACCTTGGTTTCTAACTAAGGGAAAAGCCTTACTGCTGTGCTCATCATACCTTCCGCTTGAGGTTCCCCAACTGACTGGTTATTATTATCATCATCATCAACTACACGCCAGCCATCAGTAAGCAATTCCAAGATGCACATGTGTGCACACTATGGGCACATTATCACAAACTATGTCTTGATTCTAGCCATAACATTGCTCATTTGGCCTAAAAGCCATGAAACATCGAACATGATAGCTCATTTTGTGAAGGGTTTTTGTGATGTTTGCAATTTTCCAAGTTTAATATTTTTCCTTGTAACTATAACACATAATATGACAACACGCGAAGGTTTCACGTTGTTTGGTTTATTTTTTAAATTCTTATACCCGTTTGAAATTATATTCAAAACGGCGGGCATGAAGATTCATAGCCCGGGGTTGAGTCTCGCTAGACTTGCGGTGGATCTCTGATAAAACAACATATTGTGAACCTAAAAATGATTTTTACAAAAAATCATGAGCATTATATCATATACATGTAGTTCAAACCTAGCGGGCCTCCACCGATTTTAAAATGTTTGCAAGCCTACTAATTTTAACAAAATAATTTTCAGCATTTCTATGTGTGAATATTTAATAAATATTTTTCTAATAAACATTTTGATATGCTATATGTATTATTCTGATTTTTATTTATTTTTACAACATTTTATGGAATGTTGATCATAGCTTCAATAAGAAATAAGGCGGGAACAACCAAAAAGTTTAAAAACATTTCAAATGCCCCTTTAGCACCGGTTCGTGGCTCAAACCGGTGCTAAAGGGGGTGGCGGTGCGGTGCCCAGCCAGAGCACCTTTAGCACCGGTTGCTGGCATGAACCGGTGCTAAAGGTAGGACCTTTAGCACCGGTTGGTGGCTTCAACCGGTGCTAAAGGGTCTTTAGCACCGGTTGAAGCCACCAACCGGTGCTAAAGCCCTCTTCTTTATAACTGCCCTCTTCTTTCTCCCCCCTCCACATCGAAACGCCTAAGGACCCGCGCGAGGAGTTGAGCGACGCCGGCAGGCTGCCCAAATTTTGCGCGCCGCCGTCGACGCACCGCCACTCTGCGCCGCCGTCGACGCACCGCACCGCCGTCGCCGCCGATTCCCGCGCGCCCGCTCACCGCGCCCGCCCGCATCATGCGCCAGAGCCGACGCCGGAGCCCACGCCGACACGCCGTCGCCGTGGCGCCAGCCCGCACACGCCCGCCCGTGCCCGCCCGCGCCCGCTTCCGCCGCCGATGCTCGCGCCCGCTCCACCGCCGACGCTCGCGCCGCACCAGCCGCGCTGAGCCCCTCGCTGCCGCCGGCGCGCGTTCCTTGCAAGGTAAATTTGGAAAAGTTTTTTTAAGTAATTCTAGGTATTTTAGTTATTTTAGGGTTTTTATTACTTTAGTTATTTTAGGATTTGTTAGTTAATTAGATAGATATTTTAGGTATTTTAGTTATTTTAGGTATTTTATTACTTTAGTTATTTTAGGATTTGTTAGTTAATTAGATAGATATTTTAGGTATTTTAGTTATTTTAGGTTTTTTATTACTTTAGTTATTTTAGGATTAGTTAGTTAATTAGTTAGTTATTTTAGGATTGTTAGTTAATTAGTTAGGTTTTTAGAAGTTTTTATGAGTTATTTTAGGATTTGTTAGTTAATTAGTAAGTTATTTTAGGATTTTCTGAGTTATTAATTTATATCATATTTTTTAGTTAGGGTTAGGGTCCTTTAATTAATTTAGAGAAATACAAATATGATTTTTTAGTTAGGGTTAGGGTTCCGTTATAAAATGGGGGGCGTTGGTCGGGCGCCGGCGCGGTGGGGAGGGAAGACCTACTCTTCCCCCACCGCGTCGGCGCTCGGCCAACGCCCTCTTTTTTTTTGGTCTCCATATCGGTATTATAATAATTTGTAATAATTCTTTGCAGAAACTATGGATTTCGGAAGAGATGAATTCCAGGAAGATATTATCGAGGACATCATCCGCGATAATGATGATGATGTCACCTCATTGTTTCTAAACAACTCCGGTGAGGGAGACGAACAAAACCGTAGAGATGGCTTCGATGAGGGAGAAGGTGCCGGAGAGGATGGAGGCACCGGTGAGGGAGAAGGTGCCAGAGAGGATGGAGGCGCCGGTGAGGGAGAAGGTGCCAGAGAGGATGGAGGCGCCGGTGAGGGAGAAGGCGCCGGCTCTGACGAGGGAGAAGCCGCCGGCTCCGATAGAACCTTCAATATTGCAAAGTCCGGGGAGGTAGATGTGTATTAAAAAATTAAGCCTCTGTTGTATAGATGGATTATTTGATTTGTGTATATACATATATTAATGCTCTTTCTTCTTTTAGCCCTCTGGAAGCCACTCTTCTGTAAATAAAAGAGGTCCGGCCAGAAGGTTGGAAGAACATGAAAGGTACCAGATAGAAGAAATCGGTGAAGATGGCGAACCGATTGCTCCCGCGGCTCACGCAAGTAAATTTACAAGACAATGCGGAGCTCTTGTTAGGGACAATATTCCGATCACCCTTTGAGAATGGAAGAAGACAAAGACGGAACCAGTTAAATATGTCCGCAATAGATTAAAGAATATTCTTTTGAAGAAGCTAATGGTTAATTTTACCCTACCAGAGGCGCCAGAGGTGAATCGAACTGAGGTGGATCCAAATGAGGAGGATCCAAATGAGGAGGATTCAGATGACGATGATCGTCATCTGAATATCATAGAGCGGAAAGTCAAGAAGTGGACTCTTTCGAAGATGGCACTACAATTCAACAACTGGAAGAAAAGATTGTACAAGGATTTTGTCGACAAAGAAAAGACTCCGGTGTTTACTAGACAATATGAGAAGATAAAAGACCACTGGGACGCATTCGTGTAGTACAAGACTTCAGAGGCAGCTAAGAGAAGGTCAGAAATAAATAAGAAAAATGCTGCTAAAAAGAAGTATCACCATACTATGGGGCAAGGAGGCTACAAGTCTGGCAAGCCTAAGTGGAAGAAAATGGAGGACGATCTAATTGCTAAAGGGATCATTCCAGAGACATTGAAATGGAATGATCGGTCAAGGGATTGGTTTTACGGGCATGGAGAGAAGTTGGACTCAGAAGGGAAGTGTGTATATACAAAAAAGCATGACGAAGACCCCCTTCCCATTGATGCCCTTAGAAGCGCATCAAAGGATGTTATAGAGGGAAGGTTCCATCCCGAAAGAGAGAAGGACGAGCTCACACACGCCCTTGGGAATGATGAACACCCAGGATGAACACGAACCACACCAGGCTCCAAACCATGGAAACTCGGGTTTCCCGTGGAAAGGAAGAAATTTCCCGATAGAAGCCGTCAGAGAAGAAAGGAAAGGGAGGCAGACCACATGTCTCTGATAGAACAAGAGCTGAAGCAGCAATCCGACTTGTTAAATCGGATAAGCCAGCAAGGAACCGCTGCATCTCAGCCACAGATAGAAGCCGGACATGATGCTACCGGCCCAACATCTCAGCGGAAAAGCAGCGTGGCTTCCACGGACCTCCCAGAGGATGATGATGAACCGGTGATCCGCTACCCAGTGGATGATATCACGGAGTCGACATCTTGCGAGCTACATGTGAAGGTCATGAACATAACCATGAAGGTGGCGGTCGGCTATGCCTTACCCATTGGACCTGATTCAACTTATCATTGCCGTCCGATTCCACATGGCTACGCTGTTGCCGGGGTGGATGAAGTTATGGGCGGATTTGAGCAGCTGAAGCTTGACCACCCTGCGGGTGAAGGGGATTTGTATGAGCTGGGAGAAGCCAAAAAGACCACCGTTCTATGGCTAAAGGAATACATCGTGCTTCCAAATTGGACGCCAAGGTCTCCAGCGCGTCACCCTTCTCCACCGCCACGTCAGCCTTCTCCGCCATCTCCGCGTCAGCCTTCTCCGCCATCTCTGCCGCATCAGCCTTCTCTAGCATACCAGCCTTTGCCAACTAGTGAGCCGTCTCCGCCACCTCCGCCCACTGAGGCTCAGAGCCAAAAGCGGAAGCGTACCATCGCCGCTCCATCGATGAGTCGTAACCGATCACCGATCCATCGACAGGAGCCCCTCCCAAGAGTACCTAAGGTTCCTCCCAAGAGACCTTACGACTATACTCCGGAGGAAAATGCGACGAAAGTACAAGAGAAATCAAAGAACTTCTTTGAAAATTTAAAGAGAAAGAAGACCGAGCAGTCCACCGAGCAGCCTCCTCTAGATCCAAAAGTGTTAAAAATGTTGAAGAACCTTCACCAACCCGAGCCAAGGCTTGCATCAGACTATGACCGCACTATTCTAAAGTCAGATGCAGCAAAGCGGTCGAAAGGTAAATCAGTTCCTCAGCTCGGAGAACAGATAAACTCTTGCCCCCCGCTCCAAGTGTTTCCCGATGTCCAGTATGATCCAGAGATCATAGCACTGTACAAATAGGAGGCCGAAGCTGTAGGTATGTCTGTTGCTCAATACTTAAGCAAGTGTGATTTCCCCACGGCTGAAGTAGTAGCATACCAATACCGACACGAGAGCCCTCTCGTCAGACCCGAGGAGTTTCTGAATCTACCAACAAGAATGCGAAAATTGCATAAGTGGTACATGGAAGCCTCACAGCATGGGCAGAACTGGATCATACTGGGAATTAATGATGAGCATTACTTTCGTGGAACCGACGACATAAACATTGAATTTGCTGAATTATTTCAATTATACAATCATGACGCCCTCGACAAATCGATGATCAGTGCCTATTGTTTGTAAGTATTATTTTTGTAATTAAGTTTTTAGCTCATCTCGTTCATTGCATGCATAATTTTACTCACTATATTATGCAGATTGAAGAAACTCGAATGCAAAAGAGGACAATCTATGACATTGGGTTCATTGACCCATATACCGTGAACGAGGTAACTCTCCATAACCATATCAAGGACACGGAGAATAACTTGGTACGGGCGTTAAGGAAACAAGAAACCATGACGAAAATATTATTTCCTTACAACTTCAAGTGAGTGTGTTACTGTCTTATACACATTACTATTTTGGTTACTCGATGTTAAGTGTGTGTTATGCGTGTGCGCAGCTATCATTTTATTCTGCTAGTTATTGAACTTGATAGAGGACGAGTACTAGTCATGGACTCGAAACAAAAATCCCTTGAGACATTCGGGGACATGATTGATACACTCCAGCGGTAATTTCAATCATTATGCATGGCACTATATCAGCTACTTTCGTTCATTTCCCGATATCAAGTAATTACTAACTTCTTTATTCATTTTCTTTGCCGGGCAGTGCTTGGAAACGGTTCACGGATAAGGCACCGGGTCCCTGAAAAAAGGAGCTTGAATTTAAACAAGTACCGGTAAGTACTACTAGCTAGGTCCGCGCATCTCTTTGGTTCTAGTTTCAATACCATTATCATCCTTGATTATTATTTTGATTGAACTCTATTCTCGTAAAGTGCTTGAAGCAAGAAGACGAGAATAATTTATGTGGATTCTATGTCTGCGAGTTCATGCGAGAGACTTGTTGTGAGAAGAGAAGACTAGAACAACTAGATGTATGTAAACAATATTCACAATTTTATTTTATTACCATTATTTATGTTGAGTTTCTTCATTCATATATATTGATCCCCTTCTTTACATTAGATCAAACTGAAGCGGGATCGTCTTCTAGCAACCGAGCGTATACGAGCAATTCAAGAGGAACTGGCGGGATTCTTACTTGATGAGGTCATAGCATCAACCGGTGAATACCATCGGCATTACGAGTTTGGAAAATCGTAGCCGAAATTATATTGTATATATGCATGAACGTGTACAATGTACCATTATGTAATATGTTCGACCAAGCACGATAAAAGATGACACGTACTAGCTTCGATCTCTATATGTATGACGATATTGTGTAATATGATGGTTTCTTTTATATGTGCATCAACGTGTTTTAAATACCCGAAAAAACCATATTTCAAATGGCTAGGGTTTAGGGTTTTAGCCAAATACGGCAGGGGCTGCCACGTCGCCAACCTTTAGCACCGGTTCATATTACGAACCGGTGCTAAAGGTCCATCGGCAGGAGCTCGTCTACATGCCCACGTGGAGACCCTTTAGCACCGGTTCGTAATGCAACTGGTGCTAAAGAGTTAGGGCTTTAGTCCCGGATGCGTTGCACCGGTTGCAAAACCGGTGTAAAAGGCAGTTAGCAACCGATGCTAATGCTTTGTTTTCCACCAGTGTCATTGGCCGCCGCTCATGCCGCTGCCTCTCTATATCCCCCTTTTTTCCTATAACCAGCTAGCTAGAAGAGCTTTGCGTAGAGAAAAACTAGGTAGAACTGGAGTATATATATAAATGGCGATTATAGAGTAGCAAATAATAAGTGAAGATTATATGCTTTACCAACACCGAAGTATGTGGCTTCGTACTTTTGAAATGTATAGTAGTTTTAGGCAAATAATGGAAACGTCAGAAATCCCGATCGGTGTAATAGTAGAAGCAGTAAAAATGTTATGAAGACTCATCTGCAGCGGTGGTTGAAAACATGGAACGCAGGCTAGCTTGGGCGTGTATATATGCCAGATGTGACCTATCATGTCGCACCGTTATGAGTAGCCTGCTCAACATGTATTAAGATCTATCGAGCACAAACGAAATTAACTTGTGATAGATACACGCATATACAGAAGTTTGGAGCACGTAAAGGATACACATATGGTGCAATGCGTTCATACCTGCACAATGATCGAAGATCTGAGAGCGAGGCATGCAAAAAGAGATGAGCATGGTCCATTTCAGAAAACTAAGGTCTATGCACAGTGCAACTACAAGTTTGAGCTAAGGTCGTGGTGGATGGATCGGACAAAAAGGTTGTCTCAAATATCTCTGTAGAATGGATAATCACTAGTAGCTATGATCTTTCTTTACACCAAAGTGTAATGTGGAGAATGATTCTTTTAGATCGGGTTAATTTTTGAGACAACTTTGACCCTCTCCAGAATATGCCACGTCTCTCCTAATCTCAAAATCACTCAAATCAACAATGAAGATTAAAAGATACCCCTTCAAACAAGAGGGGTAGTATGGTCTTATCTTATCAATTTTATTAAACCCATCTTATATATAAAAATCTGTAAGTCAGTCTTGTTATCTCCCTATACTCATTGTAAAAAAAAATCTCTTCTATGCACACCCTGTATAATTGTATGTTATGAAAAATACCTATATAATTGTACTATATATTTTTGACCTAAGAACCGACACATGTTGTGCACCACAGTATGACATAGATCTCGATCTCTTTAATAGTAGTATCCATACAGCAGGACAAGATGCAATTGGATTTTAAACCAAGGATTAAATACACATGCTCATGGAAATCACATTTTTTATAAAGGGAGTTCCCATGTGACGAGGTCATGGATCCTGGGTAGCCCACGAGGTTTACTGGGAGATAAGTCGACAGGAGGGCTCCTCTGCCCAAGGACACAGGCACTCGGCCAAGGACCACCCACTGATCATCTTGTAGTGCAACCCACATCGAGATAAGGCTGAAGATCACGATGAGGATTCCATGGGATATGATTTGTAACCGACCTAAATTGGATCACTCCATATTCATAAGGATCTTGCCTCCACCATAGAATGGGCTAAAAACTTTAACCCTAGACCATGAGGTGTATAAGGGGTCTAGGGGTCATCCGATACTATAGGCACTTACTCGCAGACACACCACCAATCACTCACAGAAACACCACCGATCACATGTGATCACCCACCTTTGACGAGCCCAAGACCTCCTTGAGTCCAACCCAAAATTGTACCAAATCTCAATGCGGCCGGGCAACCAAACAGTTTACAAAACATGACCCAAATCTTAAAAGGGGGAGAACTGGTGCGAGCAACCAAGCACACTTAACACATCTAGTAGCTCTTCGTCTTCTCGATCGTCGAATGATGCAAGACAGTACACGGCGACAGGTCTATGCCAACACTCCATGAGGTCAAATCACCAAAAAAAATTAATCCTAGGGCATTCAGACGTGCTAGTGATGCTCTGGTGGCAGCGTTCTTTGGAACGATACAAGACACACATCAACCTCCGTCGAAGACATTCCTTATGCATCACATGTCTAGTTTTGTCTAGGTTGCCGATTTAATAACCAATGCCATTGGCCGCCACCCATGCCGCTATCCCTTTATATCCTCTCCTCTCTTCATGTAATCATCTATCTAGAAGAGCTTTGCGCAAAGAAAATCTAGGTGGGACCGGACGGATTATATAAATGGTGATTGTGGAGTAGCAAATAGTAAGTGGAGATTATATGCTTCACCTATGGAAGCATGTGACTTCATACTTTTGGAAGTTATAGAAGTTGTAAGGAAATAGTAGACATGTCATAAATCCCGACCGGTGTAATAGTACAAGTAGGAAAAGGGTTAATACAGACTCATATGCAGTGTTGATTGGAAACATACGAAGCAGGATTGTGGCGTGTATATATGATAGACGAGGATTATCTTATGGCACTATTACGAGCAGCCTGCTCAATATGCATTAAGATCCGTCCAAGTGAACAAGCCAAATTAATTTGTGAGAGATACACTCATACACAAAAGTTAATTTGGAGCACATAAAGGATGCTCATGGTGCAATGTGTGCATACCTACACAGTGATTGATGATCTGAAAGCGAGGGATGCAAAAAGAGATGAGCATAGTAGTGGAAAACAAACAGGTTGGCTTAAATACCTCTAGATAGGAGGACACTGAATTTGGTGGATAATCACTGATCCGAATTTGGTGAACATCGACGTATTATTTGGCAGTGTGGATTACCTTATTGCAAAGCAGAGTATATTGAGTTGCAACCATGCTCTAGCAAGGTGGTGGACACGAAGGCTATTTTTTTATGTGCTAAAAGGGGAGGAACCATGGCAAGTGTTACTCAAATTTGACAACTAGTTTTTATGATTTCTCTACGTAAGAATGCATATATTTATTTGAAAGATCCACGATTAATTAATAAGAAGGGGAAGCATTATTTATATAGAGAAGACTACCTAGTAGAGAATTGCATAGGGGCTCCCGGGTGTTCTCCTCCCCCACGTCCCCTATTCACACGTGTCCTGTGACCAGTAAATTCTGATGTATTGTCTTGCCGTATCGTTTTTTATCCAGCTTGTATTTCTCTGTACAGAAGTACCATGGGCCCATAGCACGAGGAAGTCAATATGCGACGATCTGCTCTATCCTCTCGTCCTCTCTTTCTCACGCCGACGCTACAACGCCGCCGCCGCGTCGCGGCGACACTCCGTTGGCCTCCGAGACCAGCCACGCACGCCAAGCTCGTCGCCTCGCCACCCTGACCCTCTAAACAGGAGCAATCGAGACTGCACGCCTCGAATCGATGGATTCGTGCTCGTCTTCCCTAGCTCCGGCCGCCGCACGCAGCCAGCGATTTCACCACGTCCGGCATCCCCTCACCCCGCTGGCTATGCCTGAGCCCTCACGGTGAGCCTCCTCGCCGTTAGCCTTGCTCCTCGTCCCTCCAATGTTTCGGCCCGAGAGCGGAGCGTCAAGCGTGGTCGCGGGCATGGCTCGGGCAACAACCTGGGTTGACCTGGTCAGTATGGGCATGGACGACGTCACCAGCTCACTCGGCGTCATCACGATGGCCTTCATGCCCCGACGCTGCCCAGGTCCCACACCGCCGCCTAGGTATCAGGTACGAGGTCCACGCCGCCGGAGTCGTTGAAGTGCGCCAGGATACTCCGGCGAGGGCGTGGGGGCAGCGTATACACCGACATCGCAGATGTGTTTCTGGTATCTCGTGCGAACTCGCCAGGGAGCTCACCGTCGATGACCATGGCGTCAAGCATCACCGGGGTCATGCAGCCTCCATGAGCACTCATGTGTTCATTCAAAGGAGCTTTCCTGTACTGACATGTTTGCTTCGACATGGTCCATACCTCAATTAATATTGGTGCAGAGACGGGCAGGGCACTGCAAACCGTCAGGTACACGAATCGGGTATCCATGTGTATAGAGAATAGACCGATAAAGATAGAAGCGGGTATGCGGAAATTTTGGTTCCATCTTGACGCAACGCCAACGGTCGATCTATTGGGGAGGGGCGTCCCCAGGAGCCAAACGTCCGGGTTACTACCTACTCCCTCCGTTTAGAAATATAAGATGTTTTAGCTTTGTGAAGTGGGTGTATCTAGACATCTTTTAGTGTATAGATTCGAACGAACCTATACACGAAAAGATGTCTAAATACACTCACTTCACAAAGCTAAAACATCTTATATTTCTAAACGGAGGGAGTAGTACATAAACATGTGTCGCAGAAGACAGAAAGATGAGGGGGAAAAAAGAAAAATACAGTGTCAAGGGAAAAAGAACTCTCAAGGTTGATCCAATGCATGTGATACGGACCGAAGTGAATGTATACGCTACAATGCGTCTATATACATGCATTTTTTTAAAAGCTAAAAAATAGTAAACAGAGGGAGTATTACATTGCAAAGAAGTGCGTGGAAGAATGTATTCGAACTAAACCTTTGGATCGACCGATGTGAGACTGGATTGACATTCGAACCGTGAAATGGGCACACCGTGAAGGCATTGATCAGTAGTTTAGTTCGGTTTATACTTCATCAGCGAATCGTCTATGTCTAGCTAGCCTAGGACTAGTTACAGTGCATATGTCCTTCAATCACCGTGTATGCACATGCGTACCTGCCCCTAACCACCCTGAAGCAATGTATACCTGGCGATCAATCCCGGCGTGTGTTGCTGCTAGCTACTCTCTCCGTTTAGAAATATAAGATGTTTTAGCTTTGTGAAATGAATGTATCTAGATATCTTTTAGTGTATAGATTCGAGCGATTTATACACTAAAAAATATCTAGATATACTAGCTTCACAAAGCTAAAATATCTTATATTTCTAAACGGAGGGAGTACATATGCATCTCAAGCAATCTTCCTAGTTGCACTTCGAGCAAGCTTTTACACAACGTGCAGCTCTTCTCTTCATCTCTTTTGTCATAAGAGGTAGGTAAAACGTACTCTGAGACGGGTTCCTGGTAACAGTCGATGAGATCAATTCACCAGAAAGTCAAGTCCTAATGCTTCACACACCCTTTTGACGTGCCCCTGAAGCCTCGTCAAGTAAAAAAGATCTAGTCTATCGGCAGTGGTTCTCCGGAATGAGACAGCACGGACACCAATCTCCATCGAAGACATTCCTTACGCATCCCATGTCTAGTTTTGTCTAGGTCGCCGATCGAATAGGCAATGTTATTGGCCGCCGCCCATGCCGCTGCCTCTCTGCTTCCTCCCTCCTCTCCTTCCTCACAGTAGCTAGGTAGAAGAGCTCTGGGCAGAGAAAAACTAGGTATGATCGGAGTATATAAATGGCGATTGTGGATTAGTAAGTAGGCTTTACCTATGCCAGCATGTGGGCTTTGTACTTTAGGAATTTATAGTACGAGTAGCTGCAAGCAAATTATAGACACGTCAGAAATCCCAATCGGTGTAATAGTAGCAGTGGAAGAGAAAACTCCTCGTTCGCTCGCTCGCGCCCCCTCGGCCGAGAGGCGAACCCCCGTCTCCCTCTTCCTCAAAACTCCACCACGTCCTCCTCCCCTGCCGCCGTTGGTGAGGCCCGCCAGGTAAAGCCCGTGCAGTGCCGGTGACGGACTTTGCCCTACCCATGCGCGCGGACGAAGGTGTTGGAATTATGCCCTAGAGGCAATAATAAAGATGTTATTATTATAATTCTTGTTCATGATAATGTTTATATTCCATGCTAGAATTGTATTAAGCGAAAACTTTAATACTTGTGTGGTTTATGAACAACACTGTGTCCCTAGTACGCCTCTTTGGACTAGCTCATTGATTAATGATGGTTAAGGTTTCCTAACCAAAGACATGAGTTGTCAATTAATAATGAGATCATGTCATTAGGAGAATGATGTGATGGACAGACCCAAATAAAGCATAGCAATTAGATCGTGTCATTGTGTTCATCTTTGCGAAGCTTTTTCATATGTCAAGTATTGTGTTCCTTAGACCATGAGATAATGCAACTCCCTAGTACCGGAAGAGAGCTTTGAGGTCATCAAACGTCATCCTATGAAAGGGTGATCATAAAGGTGTCTCTTAGGTGATCGGAAAGTACTTATTGGGTTGTATGTATCGAGATGGAATTTGTCCCTCCCGAGTCGGAGAGATATACTTCGGGCCCACTCGGTAATCGATATCAACACCGCTTGCAAGCATGTGGTTAAGGAGTTAATCACGAAGTGATATCGGATTACGGAACGAGTAAAGTACTTGCTGTGAATGAGATTGAACTAGGTATGTCGATACCGACGATCGAATCTCGGGCGAGTAAAATATCGCGTGACGAAGAGAATACATATATGGGATTAATTGAATCCTGGCATCGTGGTTCATCCGATATAATCATCGATGAATATGTGGGAGTCAATATGGGTTTCTGTGACGACCTCAAATTTGATACAAATTCGAAGTGCCCGTTATGTAATCCATCACAATCCCAGGATCTTTGTTGTGATTTACATAACGTAGTTGATACCACAGTTCCATAGACATTACAATACGAGAGTTCAAATACAATGGTCATACAGACCAAGTCATATTACAACACCATATAGCAGCGGAAAATAACGTCTTTGGGTCCATGCCTTCACCCTACAGGCAATGGCGACTCATGGAGACGAGCTTAGTTCTGGCACTCTTCTTCATACTCTTCCTCCTGGTACTCTTCCCCATAGTCTGGCCAAGTTGATAGCCAGGGACACAGCCATGAGTACATTGGATGCACTCGCAAACCATCTTATAATTGAAATGATGAAGTAGGTATGCAGGTTTGGTATAGTGGACTAAGCACTAAGTTTACTTGCAAAAGCTAGTTTTATTTCCCAAGAATGTTCATTGGTAGAAAAGAAGTTTAGTTCTCTAAGTTCAATCTAAAGAGGAACTTCAAGTGTGTCAACATCAAGTTCAAGTCAAGTCAATTCAATTCAGATCCTTCACCAATCTCACCATTGTTATTTTTATCTTTGACAAAAGTCAAGTAGAGCTTGCCAACTGTCCATAACCGCGGACTCGGCTATTCGAATAGTTTAGAAACCTCTGCAGAGGGGTACACTTTACCCACAAGATTCGATACATCTGCCGGGAGAAATCCACGGATCGTCATACACAAGTATGCGGGGTTCAGATAATCAAACAAACTCTTTCACTTGCTCACCCTAGTATAGGATCCTTCCCTAGAGCCCGGGGTACGGAATCCCCGCTCCGGCGCCTCTAGTTCTGGCCATCCCGGAGTGCCGGGTTAGTGGAATCCACCTGGTTCAGAAGTAGCCGCGCACGGTGTCCTTCCATAAAGATTTGATACAAGGCCTCCCATACTAAGGTAAACAAGCTACGGACTAAGCCCCTTCCCATATAGGGGTAATGTGGTTGTACGGTATGGTTGGCTCCCATAGTACATCACTCGTTGTCATTGAGAAATACATTACATAGTTCTTAGTCAAGATTGATTTCTTTCATAAAGCCATTATGTAGGAGCACTCTCCAATTCAAGTTTCGAGTTCAAGTCACCACTTTCCAAATAGAGTTCCCCTTATAGAAGGCTTCAATATTATTAGCGACTAAGCGACTACATTTAGTGATGATACTACTAAATATGATTGGATAAACTCAGCTTGATGCTCTTGCTAAGCAAGATATCACTATACTTCTATCATGCTACTCTAGCAATTCAATCATGCAATTTACTTAAAACAAGTAGAATGCAATATTAAAACTAGGTAGTGGGAGTATGAATCAAAAGATGGCTTGCCTTGGTTGGCAAAGTGTCCGGGGTATTCTTCTTCTTCTTGATAATAATCCCCTCCAATATCCTCCTCGGCAATACTAGCGTCTAATAACGAATAACACAAAGCACACAATCACTACACAATGCTAACAACACACCAAGCACACATCTTTGTTTGCTAACAATAGCATTCATGTTGCATTTTAGGGTGTTGGATTGTAAGTTTTGCTTCTATGTTTCCATCAAGTGTGCAAGCTAGAGTTTCTAATAAGTGTCCAATGTTGTTCACTTTCTAAGCATTGGTATTGGTTTAGGGGTGCTAATACTAGTTCAAGTGGGAGGGATCAACTAAGTGAATTGGTAAGAGGGCAAATTAATTCTAAGTGTGCAAATGGAATCTATCATTTTATGTTACTAACTATTGTTGGGGTAGGATCTACTTGATAACACTAACAAGGTTGGAGTTGATTAAAGTTGACTAACAGTAAGGGGGGTCATTGGTGAGTTCACAATTTAAATTTCATGATTTTAGGAGGCTTAAACAATTTTCTAGAAATATTCTATGGTTAATAAAGCTATGGTCACACTATTCATATCTCATTTTATTCCTAAATCAAATTGAATTCTAATCAGTCCTAAAGTGTAGAGTATTTTACAAGCTTTCCAACGCATATTCATTTGCTAAAAATGGATTTGTAAATCTCTTGGAATTTTAGTTTGAAAATCATATCTGAATCATATTTGAATTAATTCAAAAACGAGCGGGAAATAAAGAAAACGAAACGGACCGGATTCGAAACCAACTAGGCTGATTTCGAACGAAAGCCGAATGGGCCGGCCCATACCGCTTCGCTCCGGGCGGGAAAGAATAAAAACTAAACCTGACAGGTGGAGCCCACCGGTCAGGTCACTTAACTCTCACCGAAACGGTATGTTACCGCTGGATCGAGATCGAACGGCTCTGGTGCATCGTGTTCGTCGGAGACGGAGGTGCTCACCGGCGTTGCAGGGACGACTGTTCGACGGCGAGGGCGTGACGGAGAGGATGTAGAACTCGACGGCGACGTGCGGGATCGGCTGCGGCGATGCTCCTCCGCCGATTCCCAGCGGCGGCTTGCTCCCAGGTGGTCGAACGCGGCGGCGCTCTCCACGTCCAGTACCTCGCCGGCGGGGCTAGCGTCGTCGAGCTAGAGCAAGCGGGGTGATACGAGGGTGTCTGGGAGGTAGCTGGAGACGGGGCGAGTCTCTCCGTTTGATCGGCGGGGGTATTTATAGGGTGGAGCGACGAGGGCGAGGGTGTCCAGAAGCTCGCCGGCTCGGGGGCCCTGGCAACGTTCGAAGGTCGTACCGGGCACGGCGGCCTCGGGGGCATGCTGGGAGGGTGCTGGCTCGGCTGCGGGAGGCCGTGGGTCGGCTCTGGCGCATCCAGGGCGGTCGGCATCGTGCAGGAAGAAGAAGGTCTGGGAGGGGGCCCTGGGCGCAGTTCTCCCCGTCCCTCCTCTTCTCACGGCTCGGGTCAGGGCAGGGGGCGCTGGAGTCGACCGAGGCATCGCCCAGGAGCATGGCGACAGGGATTGAGCGAGCAAGAACAGTGATCTTCACAGTGAATCAAGATTTGCTCGATTTCATCTGCCAGGTGCTCGACGAAATGTTCGCAAGAAGTTTAAATTCGAATTTTTGAAATTTTCCACTTTGGGTGATCAACATATTGGCCAAGGTATCCAGTGGTATTTTTGTTCTGAAGAAAGGATGAGTTTTGCAGAAATCTTATTTCAAATTTTGTTATAGTTTCTGTTTCAGATTCAAAGTTTGATTGATGTTTGAGTGATGTTCTGATTTGAATTTTGAGTAGCAACTTCTTGGTTGAGTTTATATGTGACTTGGTGAAGCTCAACTAGCTGGCCAAACACTGAGGTGAGTTGTAGATTTCTTAATCCAAGGGCTCAAAGTAGGGTAGTCAAACAGATTTCCTAGATCATCTTATTCTTCTCTTTTTCTTTAACATTTTTATTTCTGGTTTCTTTGGTTCCTATAATTCTTCTCAATTGCTTCTGTTGGTTCACTTAGAATTAACTAACCAATGCACAATCAAAAATAACACACATGAAATCATAGAATACATATAATAGAAAATACATGTATGCATGAAATAATGGGTAAAAAGTTTTATCTGGGTCCAAAATTTGGTACTTTATTTAATAAGAAGTGGATTACAATTTCCGAGTTGTTACAATCTTCCCCCCTTAAAAAGAATCTCGTCCCCGAGATTCACTAATTAAGAACTGAAAAGATTGGGAACCTCTTTCTGAAGGTAATCTTCTCGTTCCCAAGTGGCTTCATCTTCGGTGTGATTACTCCACTGAACTTTTAGAAATTTGATGCTTCGGGTTCGAGTGGTTCTGTAGGCTTCCTCGAGGATACGGATAGGCATTTCACGATAGGTCAAATCCTTGTTGATGTCCACAGAACGATGATCAATATTCTTGAAGATTTTGGGCTTCTCCGGAACTTCAAGACATTTCCGAAGCAAAGACACGTGAAAGACATCGTGTACTTCAGACAATTCAGGGGGCATTTCCAACTGATAAGACACTTCTCCTTTACGGTCTAGTATCTTGAAGGGTCCAATATATCTGGGTGCAAGCTTTCCTTTTACTTGGAATCTTTGCATTCCCTTGAGAGGTGACACTCTGAGATAAACAAAATCTCCAATCTGGAAGGTCAGTTCTCTACGTCTCTTGTCGGCATAACTCTTCTGTCTTGACTGGGCTGCCTTGAGGTAGTCACGAATCATGCGAACTTTCTCCTCGGCTTCTTGCAGAATGTCAGGTCCAAATATCTGACTGTCTCCGGTTTCTGACCAATTCAAAGGGGTACGACACTTTCTTCCATACAAAGCTTCAAATGGGGCCATTGGCAAACTGGCTTGATAACTGTTGTTGTAGGAAAACTCCGCGAAAGGCAGACAATCTTCCCACTTAGCTCCATAGGCTAGGACACAGGCTCTCAACATATCTTCAAGTATTTGATTCACCCTTTCAGTCTGTCCATCAGTCTGAGGGTGGTAAGCTGTGCTAAAGGCTAACTTGGTTCCCAAGGCTTGATGTAAACTTTTCCAGAATCTTGAGGTGAATTGGGTTCCTCGATCGGAAACTATGGTTTTAGGGACTCCATGCAAACTAACAATTCTGGATAGATACAGGTCCGCTAGCTGTCCCGAGTTATAAGTGGTCTTGACAGGAATAAAGTGGGCTACTTTGGTCAGTCTATCCACAATGACCCAGATAGAGTCATTTCCACGGCTAGACCTTGGAAATCCAGTGATGAAATCCATTCCAACAGACTCCCACTTCCATTCCGGAACTTGCAAAGGTTGCAACAGTCCAGCAGGACGTTGATGTTCAGCCTTGACTCTTTGACAAATATCACACTTAGAGATGAACAAAGCAATCTCACGCTTCATTCCATGCCACCAAAATTGTTCCTTCAAATCTTGATACATCTTAGTTCCACCGGGGTGAATGGAGTAAGGTGTCTCATGGGCTTCCTTCATAATAACTCCCTTCAATTCTGAGTCAGCAGGCACACAGATACGTCCTTTATACCAAAGAACTCCGTGATCATCTTCCTCAAATCCTGGCACCTTGCCGGAACTAATTCGGCGCTTAATTCCGTCGATACTCTTATTTCCCTTCTGGGCTTCTTTGATTTGGCTCATCAAGGTGGGTTGAAACTCAAGGTTGGCTAAGAATCCTTGACTGACTAGTTCCAATCCAAATTTTTCAAACTCTTGGTGCAACATAGGTTGCTCCTCTTTGATCGTCATATTCAACGAGCACGGCTTTCTACTCAATGCATCGACCACTACATTGGCCTTACCGGGGTGATAGTGAATTTCCAGATCATAATCCTTGATCAACTCTATCCATCTTCTTTGCCTCATGTTCAACTCCTTCTGGGTGAAGATATACTTCAAACTCTTGTGATCAGTGTAGATCTCGCAACGGTTGCCCATCAGATAGTGCCTCCAGGTCTTCAAAGCTAGAACCACGGCTGCTAACTCTAGATCATGGGTTGGATAATTTTCTTCATGAGGTCGAAGCTGCCGAGAGAGGTAAGCTATGACCTTGCCTTCTTGCATCAATACACAACCAAGTCCAAGTTTGGAAGCGTCGCAATAGACATCAAAGTTTTTGGTGATATCAGGCATGGTTAGGACGGGGGCGGTCACTAATCGCTTCTTGAGCTCTTGAAAACTCTCTTCACACTTAGGGGTCCATTCAAACTTCTTGTCTTTCTTCAACAGTTGGGTCATTGGCCGGGCAATGCTTGAAAACCCTTCAACAAACTTGCGGTAATATCCTGCTAATCCGAGAAAACCTCTAACTTCAGTTTGAGTGGTAGGAGCTTCCCATTCCATGACTGATTTGATCTTCTTGGGGTCTACGGATATTCCTCCCGCTGATAATACATGGCCTAAGAATCCAACTTCCTTCAACCAGAACTCACATTTGCTGAACTTGGCATACAGCTGATGCTCTCTTAGGGTTTCTAAGATTAATCTCAAATGGGTTGCATGCTCCTCTTCAGACTTGGAGTAGATAAGAATGTCATCAATAAAGACAACCACAAACTTATCCAGGAACTCCATAAAAACCTTATTCATGAGGTTCATGAAATAAGCAGGGGCATTGGTTAATCCAAATGACATTACGGTGTACTCATACAATCCGTATCGGGTAGTGAAGGCTTTTTTGGGGATATCCGTTGCACGGATTTTCAATTGGTGGTATCCAGTTCTAAGATCTATCTTCGAGAAGACTCTAGCTCCAGTCAATTGGTCAAACAAATCTTCAATCTTTGGGAGAGGATACTTGTTCTTGATGGTCACATCGTTTAGCTTGCGGTAATCAGTGCACAGTCGGCTAGAACCGTCACTTTTATACACAAACAGAACGGGTTCTCTCCAAGCAGAAGAACTTGGCTGAATCAATCCTTTACTCAAAAGGTCATCCCAATTGCTTCTTCAACTCTACTAGTTCAGCTGGGTTCATACGATAAGGTCGTTGAGCTATAGATCCAGTCCCGGGGATGAGCTCAATGATAAACTCGATATCCCGATCCGGTGGCATTCCGAGTAGCTCATCGGGAAAAACATCCGGGTATTCACAGACGATGGGAACTTCCTTTATGGTTGGCCCTGAGATACTCTTATGACATCGGGTGGTTTGGGGTGGTTTTACGGATACATGCTTGACTATGATTCCAGTGCTACTCTTCATGGTGATGGTCTTCTTGGCACAATCTATTACTCCTTGATGGGAAGACATCCAATTCATACCAAGAACTACTTCCAAACCTTTGGTTCCCAACACTATCAAATTGGCTAAGAAAGCTATTCCATGAATTTCTATGGGCACTGCCAAGCAGGTACAACTGGCTTTGGTTACTGACCCGGGAATTTGCACTGACATGACATCTTTCAAGGGTGTGGGTTGAAGTCCACTTTTATCAACGAATAATTGGGTAACAAATGAGTGTGAAGCTCCAGAATCAAACAGAACTCTTGCAAGAACTGAGTTAACAGGGAACATACCAAGCACAACGTCGGTTGCTTCCTGAGCTTCTTCAACATTCATGTGATTCAGACGGCCTCGAGAGTGAGGCTGGTTCCTTGGTGGATAGTTCTTGCCATTTCCCACACGGCGCTGCTGCTGCGCAGGAGCAGTGGTCTTGGATGCATCATTCAGCTTCTTGGGGCACTCATTGGAGTAGTGCCCTTTGAGTCCGCACTCATAACAGGTAACTCCAGACTTGTCACCAGGCTTGGGTAACACAGGGGCGCCATTTGGCCTTGGAGTATTGGTGTTGAAGTTGTTGCCACTAGGTCTTGGAGGTGCACGGTTGAAGTTGTTGCCGGGCGGACGGTTGGGATAGTTGGGACGTGGAACAGGTGCAGACGGCCTCATAGGTCTTGGGGCGAAACCCATAGGTGCATTTCCCCTTGGCTTCTGCGAGTTGCTCGAGTTGCCTTCATACATCATACGGCGCTTACGGTTCTCGGTAGCTTGCTTAAGTTTGCCTTCCATGTGAATGGCAGAGTCAACCAGCGACTCCAAGTTGGCAAAGTGGATGCTGACCAGGACACATTGCATCTCATCATGAAGTCCATCCAGAAACCTCTCTTGCTTCTTTTCAGTGGTGTCGGTGTCATCTGGGGCATACCTAGACAAGGTAAAGAACTTGTCACGGTAATCCACCACAGATAGGGAACCTTGCTTTAGATTTCTGAACTCATCTCTCATCCTTTTAACCAATCCCAAAGGAACATGGGCTTTGCTAAACTTGCTCTTGAACTCCTCCCAAGGCATCACATACCCTGGGGCTTGCATTGCACGGGTGCTATCCCACCAGGCTCTTGCGGCTCCCGCAAGGTAGTGGGTGGTGTACAAAACCTTCTCATTTTCACCAACTTCGGCGACTGCCAAATTGTTCTCCATAGTGCGAAGCCAGTCATCGGCATCTAAGGGTTCTTCAGACTTAGTGAACATAGGAGGGTTGGTGTTTTGGAAATTCCTTAACTTGGATCGGTGATCACCATTGCCATTGTTTTCTCCTTCACCATTGCCATTGCCATTGCCATTGTTGTGGTTCATTGCCATCTGGGTTATCTGCTGAAGAGTGGCCAAGTTAGCTTGGCGCTCAGCTCGGGCTGCTTCCCGGTCTTCCATGATCAACCTTAGCAGTTCGGCCATTTCCGGGTTCGGGGGTGGGGGTGCTCGCGGCATCTGAAGATAAGGTGTGTAAGACAAGAGGGAAAAGCTAATTTGCTAAGATTTAAAGGTAACATGGATGATGCAATTTTGTCTTACTAAGGCCTTAAGGGCCAAATTCATATTTCATTCATCACTCATCAAATATATCATACATACGAGTTCACACATTACAAATGGTTTACATCAAACCATTGCGACTCATCTACTAGAGAGGGGGATACAACTCACACCTACACGAAGTGACTCAAGGTGAACTCATAACTAGATAACACGTGGATCTCTGATCTAAACAGTGGGCTCCTCGGGGTCTTCCTCCTCATCACTCACAATGAATCCATTATGCCCACCATCTTCCGGATCATCAAGGTCCTCCATAAAGTCATCCTCATTGCTAATGAGGGCATTATCCTCCTTGCGGAGATCAATGCCTTCCTCCTCACCAAGGTGGTCCTCAAGACTCTCAATGTACTCAGTCAGCTCAGCCACATTGGCCTTTAACTCCTCAATGTCCTGATCCTTCTCATCGCGCTGGCGACGAAGGCTCTTGCGCTCCTTCGCAAGTATCCTGATAGTGCTCCTCGCCTCCACCAGTGCGAAGTGCTCAAGGTTGGCCTTGGTACGGGCACGATCGGCCTCCTGCTGAGTGGAGTACAGCAAGAAGTCCATGTGATCGATGTAGGTACTCGGCTCATTCTGCCCGGGCATGTTTGCGGGACGTCCATCCGCATCACGCCGAGCAAAGTTCCTAAAGTGCTCTCCCTGAACCTCCTCAACATGCAGTCCGCACAAGCGGGCGTGCATCTCCTGCATCGCTCGGACCAAACCATCGGCCCAAGTGTTCTCCACAAGCTCAAACTTGATCCTTGGAGAACCCAAATTCCCCTTCTTGCCACGGCAACTGGCCCTAATAAGCCACCGTAGCTCTCCATCCGGGTGCTCATTTAGCATGGCTCCCTTGAACTCCGGATACAAACGATCCATGAACAAGGTCAGGGTGGTGAGGTCGCGCTCGAAACAAAGGCTGCCACCATGGCCCAATTGGTAGTGCTCAACGAATACCGGGGCCATCTACAAAATTTTAGATTAGCTTAAGTTAGTGATCAACTCACGTGTGCAAAATTTTAAGTAGGCAAAAACTGAAGTATGTATAAAACTTTGCAAATAGAGAGGAAAGACTAAGCAATTTTTGCAACCATTACTTATATCTTTGCTTTTATCAAGGTTCCATTTAACGCCCATTCTAACTAAGGTCTCCTATGGTCAGCCTAGGCTCTGATACCAACTTGTGACGACCTCAAATTTGATACAAATTCGAAGTGCCCGTTATGTAATCCATCACAATCCCAGGATCTTTGTTGTGATTTACATAACGTAGTTGATACCACAGTTCCATAGACATTACAATACGAGAGTTCAAATACAATGGTCATACAGACCAAGTCATATTACAACACCATATAGCAGCGGAAAATAACGTCTTTGGGTCCATGCCTTCACCCTACAGGCAATGACGACTCATGGAGACGAGCTTAGTTCTGGCACTCTTCTTCATACTCTTCCTCCTGGTACTCTTCCCCATAGTCTGGCCAAGTTGATAGCCAGGGACACAGCCATGAGTACATTGGATGCACTCGCAAACCATCTTATAATTGAAATGATGAAGTAGGTATGCAGGTTTGGTATAGTGGACTAAGCACTAAGTTTACTTGCAAAAGCTAGTTTTATTTCCCAAGAATGTTCATCTATTATATACTAAAAGCACAATACGGAGTTAATGAAATAGAGACACCACATTAATCCACATCAACAGAATTATTTTGACAGTTAGATCTAATATTTGTGGCTAAGATTTAACTAAAGATAATATCATTACGTAACGTAGAAGTCGTGACATATAACAATATGTAACACGTTCAACGAGTACGTAACTGCTCCGCAAAAAAAAACATATACATAACTGGACCGTGCAACCAAGTCTATGTATCCAGATCTTTAAAAAAAGAATCCATATAAGACGTCTGACATGTACCGAACCATGCAACCAAGTCTAGGATATTAAAAAAAACACATACCCATGTAAAGAGATGTGGAGTTCATCGAAACATGCGTGCTTTTTTTGCAAATAAACGTGTGTGCTTGGGATTGCACCAAATGTAGAATCAAAATAGGAAATATGGTAGAGCTTCATCACGCCGCCTTCATGTCCGCTTCTGGGTGCCCTTGGCAATCTTATTTCTTCCAGTGTCTACTATGGAAACCGATATAGAAAACGCATGGGATAGATCGTTATATCAGATCGTCTTTTTCTCGGGTCATTAATAAACTAACTTGTCGAGGTAACGAAGATTCACTGCAGTCTTTTCCATGATATGAAATTATTGGCACACAAGATTGAACAACATTTGAAGGTCGACGTACAGAGATCACTTCTTTTCTATATTGACCAATAATGTCATGCTCTAGGTCGCAAAAGATGAAGGGGGTCGCATGAGACATGGAGTCGCCGTGGATGCACTAGACCGTGCGAACTCGGTCGCAACGAGATAAAAAGGGAATCAAGGCATCACACACTATTGTGGCGGTCATACGGATGTAGGGGCGGTTATTGGTATAATGTACATGACCTGGCCGTGTGAAGCCAACATCGACGCCTTACCCCAGACGTTTCATGTGCGAGAAGATCATGCGTCTATCTAGAGATTAAACTAACATCATAATTCATAGTGTTTGTCTTGGTGCCGAGTAACTATTTCAGGGATACCCTCCTTTCGATAAGCAAGTGTGCTGCTTCTGTAGTCCTTTGATGCTCCCATTAGATTCAGCAGGGAGAGCAACAAATGTAGCTATCATTTACTCAAGAGTAAACCATGCCCATGTTGTTTGATGAGATGTGGAGACCAATGGCGACACCCATCAACAAGCAGATTCATAATCTAGGTAACCTTCTACAGTTATACCCACGGCTAATTTCATGCCACGTTTTGTACATGGGCTAGCAGAATAAGAGATATTCTAGCTAGCACTTTGAACCGTGATTAAACTTTAAAATTTGATTCTATAAGTAGTCCATATGGTATTAATATCAACGGACGCACCTTAAAATCAAGGAGAAACTAATTTGTCGCTAAAGCAATATGTTCCAAGTTACATGATTTCTATTAGAAGCCACTCGATGTTCTCGAGTATATTGACTAAAAAATGAGAAAATTATTTATTAAATCCTCTGCCGTACATTAAAGTTAAGGAGAACCTAATTTGTGGCTGAATAATATGTTCCAAGTTACATGGTTTCTATGAGAAGCTACTAAGAAATAAGAAAATTATTTATTCAAATATGCGACATACCTTAAAGCTAAGGAGAAACTAATTTTTGACTGACCAATGTGTTTAAAGTTACATGATTTTTATTAAAATCCATTCAATTTTGTCGAGTCTACAGACTAAGAAATGAGAAATTAATTATTCAACCCTAATTAACTATGTTCATAGTACTCCAATACATGTCATGTGTAAATTAGTTCAGTTATTAGGAGTTTTATTTTATTTTATATTTTCACATCTATTTTCCACTGGTTTTTAATCCTTTTAAATTTAAAACGACGTGTCCCTGAAATGAAAATAATACTAATTAAGATGTCCATACATGCAAATGAGAGCTTCTTAAAAAGTGAGGAGAGGGATAGAGATAAAAAGAAGAGATAAAAACTAAAAGTTGATTTGTTTCTAAACAGATGACATTCTTAAAAACACGTATCCAAGATTCTCTAAAATTATAATCTATATATGAATATATTATAAGCACACACAAAATAAAATAAAACTAGGACGGAAGTAATAAGAGGTAAAACGACGTCCTCAAAACAAAATGAAAATGCTTGGCCCCATTAGAATCTACATATTTTGCTATCTTATTGACAATATCATATAAACATCTTCTAGCCCTTTCTCAGGTGAACCTTACTTGTAACTTTCAGCTTGACCATCATATAAAATGAGTCTAAAATAATGTAATACTCCCTCCATTTTTAAGTATAAGATGTTTTAGCTTTGTGAAGCAAATGTATCTAGATATTTTTTAGTGTCTAGGATCACTTGAATCACACACTAAAAGATGTCTAGATACACTTACTTCACAAATCTAAAACATCTTATATTTTGAAACGGAGGGAGTATTATTCAATCATAATTAAAGATTATTAAAAATTGTCTCCAATGATGATATTTTCGTAACCTGAGCAATAACCGATGCTACTACAAAATAACCAATGCTACAGCAGAAAGTACAGCTATACGTGGCGGCCCCACACGCAGCTTGTGTAGATGTGTTGAAGCATATATCCTTTGCCCAACCAATATATTGTGTAGATCTGTGATGAGCTAATTATGTGATCATGGGTTGTGACTAAGACCAACAATGCTTGGAAATTGATGGCCGGAAAGCTACAAATTGTAATCGATTAGTTCAATTTCAGTGGCTACTTTTAGAAATTATATTTTTGACATACCGAAAATAAGGTAATGAATCTTAGCATTTGCGAGGGCCACCATGCTAGTTGGTAGAAAAGAAGTTTAGTTCTCTAAGTTCAATCTAAAGAGGAACTTCAAGTGTGTCAACATCAAGTTCAAGTCAAGTCAATTCAATTCAGATCCTTCACCAATCTCACCATTGTTATTTTTATCTTTGACAAAAGTCAAGTAGAGCTTGCCAACTGTCCATAACCGCGGACTCGGCTATTCGAATAGTTTAGAAACCTCTGCAGAGGGGTACACTTTACCCACAAGATTCGATACATCTACCGGGAGAAATCCACGGATCGTCATACACAAGTATGCGGGGTTCAGATAATCAAACAAACTCTTTCACTTGCTCACCCTAGTATAGGATCCTTCCCTAGAGCCCGGGGTACGGAATCCCCGCTCCGGCGCCTCTAGTTCTGGCCATCCTGGAGTGCGGGGTTAGTGGAATCCACCTGGTTCAGAAGTAGCCGCGCACGGTGTCCTTCCATAAAGATTTGATACAAGGCCTCCCATACTAAGGTAAACAAGTTACGGACTAAGCCCCTTCCCATATAGGGGTAATGTGGTTGTACGGTATGGTTGGCTCCCATAGTACATCACTCGTTGTCATTGAGAAATACATTACATAGTTCTTAGTCAAGATTGATTTCTTTCATAAAGCCATTATGTAGGAGCACTCTCCAATTCAAGTTTCGAGTTCAAGTCACCACTTTCCAAATAGAGTTCCCCTTATAGAAGGCTTCAATATTATTAGCGACTAAGCGACTACATTTAGTGATGATACTACTAAATATGATTGGATAAACTCAGCTTGATGCTCTTGCTAAGCAAGATATCACTATACTTCTATCATGCTACTCTAGCAATTCAATCATGCAATTTACTTAAAACAAGTAGAATGCAATATTAAAACTAGGTAGTGGGAGTATGAATCAAAAGATGGCTTGCCTTGGTTGGCAAAGTGTCCGGGGTATTCTTCTTCTTCTTGATAATAATCCCCTCCAATATCCTCCTCGGCAATACTAGCGTCTAATAACGAATAACACAAAGCACACAATCACTACACAATGCTAACAACACACCAAGCACACATCTTTGTTTGCTAACAATAGCATTCATGTTGCATTTTAGGGTGTTGGATTGTAAGTTTTGCTTCTATGTTTCCATCAAGTGTGCAAGCTAGAGTTTCTAATAAGTGTCCAATGTTGTTCACTTTCTAAGCATTGGTATTGGTTTAGGGGTGCTAATACTAGTTCAAGTGGGAGGGATCAACTAAGTGAATTGGTAAGAGGGCAAATTAATTCTAAGTGTGCAATAGGAATCTATCATTTTATGTTACTAACTAGAGTTGGGGTAGGATCTACTTGATAACACTAACAAGGTTGGAGTTGATTAAAGTTGACTAATAGTAAGGGGGGTCATTGGTGAGTTCACAATTTAAATTTCATGATTTTAGGAGGCTTAAACAATTTTCTAGAAATATTCTATGGTTAATAAAGCTATGGTCACACTATTCTTATCTCATTTTATTCCTAAATCAAATTGAATTCTAATCAGTCCTACAGTGTAGAGTATTTTACAAGCTTTCCAACGCATATTCATTTGCTAAAAATGGATTTGTAAATCTCTTGGAATTTTAGTTTGAAAATCATATCTGAATCATATTTGAATTAATTCGAAAACGAGCGGGAAATAAAGAAAACGAAACGGGCCGGATTCGAAACCAACTGGGCTGATTTCGAACGAAACCCGAACGGGCCGGCCCATACCGCTTCGCTCCGGGCGGGAAAGAATAAAAACTAAACCTGACAGGTGGAGCCCACCGGTCAGGTCACTTAACTCTCACCGAAACGGTATGTTACCGCTGGATCGAGATCGAACGGCTCTGGTGCATCGTGTTCGTCGGAGACGGAGGTGCTCACCGGCATTGCAGGGACGACTGTTCGACGGCGAGGGCGTGACGGAGAGGATGCAGAACTCGACGGCGACGTGCGGGATCGGCTGCGGCGATGCTCCTCCGCCGATTCCCAGCGGCGGCTTGCTCCCAGGTGGTCGAACGCGGCGGCGCTCTCCACGTCCAGTACCTCGCCGGCGGGGCTGGCGTCGTCGAGCTAGAGCAAGCGGGGTGATACGAGGGTGTCTGGGAGGTAGCTGGAGACGGGGCGAGTCTCTCCGTTTGATCGGCGGGGGTATTTATAGGGCGGAGCGACGAGGGCGAGGGTGTCCAGAAGCTCGCCGGCTCGGGGGCCCTGGCAACGTTCGAAGGTCGTACCGGGCACGGCGGCCTCGGGGGCGTGCTGGGAGGGTGCTGGCTCGGCTGCGGGAGGCTGTGGGTCGGCTCTGGCGCATCCAGGGCGGTCGGCATCGTGCAGGAAGAAGAAGGTCTGGGAGGGGGCCCTGGGCGCAGTTCTCCCCGTCCCTCCTCTTCTCACGGCTCGTGTCGGGGCAGGGGGCGCTGGAGTCGACCGAGGCATCGCCCAGGAGCATGGCGACAGGGATTGAGCGAGCAAGAACAGTGATCTTCACAGTGAATCAAGATTTGCTCGATTTCATCTGCCAGGTGCTCGATTTTCAATATCATCTTATTCTTCTCTTTTTCTTTAACATTTTTATTTCTGGTTTCTTTGGTTCCTATAATTCTTCTCAATTGCTTCTGTTGGTTCACTTATAATTAACTAACCAATGCACAATCAAAAATAACACACATGAAATCATAGAATACATATAATAGAAAATACATGTATGCATGAAATAATGGGTAAAAAGTTTTATCTGGGTCCAAAATTTGGTACTTTATTTAATAAGAAGTGGATTACAATTTCTGAGTTGTTACAGTTTCTAGATCCCGCTGTTGATTATTGATAGAAGATCATGTCTGCATATTCTCAAACCCGTAGGGTCACACACTTAACGTGCATCGACGCTAGGATAGAATGGATAATTGGTTTATGAGTTTTTGTTCGGAGTCTCGGATGAGATCCAGGACATCACGAGAGGTTCCGGAATGGTCCGGAGAATAAGATTCATATAAAGGAAAGCAGTTTTTGGATTCCAGAATCGTTTCGGAGTTTATCGGTATTGTACCGGAAGGTTCTAGAAGGTTCCGGAGTGGGACCAACGTGGGCCCACTTGTTGGAGGCCTGTGTGGGCCTAAGGGGAAGTGTCCTGGCCACTTTGGGCTAGGCGCACAAGGCCCCTAAGGCCCAGCCGGCCAGCCCTTAGGGGAAACCCTAAGGGAACCTTCCAGAAGAGGGGGGGGGAAGACTTGCCCCCCACTCTTCCCCCTAGGCCGCTGATACGTCTCCAACGTATCCATAATTTTTGATGCTCCATGCTTGTTTTTACACCATTTGCCTATTGTTTCGTTACACTTTGTGGCACTTTTATGCATTTTTCGGAACTAACCTTTAACGAGTTGCCACAGTGCTAGTTCCCTGTTTTCTGCTGTTTTTGTGTTTCAGAAGTGATACACAGGAAATATTCTCGGAATTGGACGAAACAAGTTCCTGAAGTCTTATTTTACCTGGAAGCTTCCAGAGATCCGAAGGAGAGAAGGAGTGGGGCCACCAGGGCCCCACACACAGGGGTGGCGCGGCCAGGCCCCTGGCCGCGCGAGCCCCGCGTGACGACGCCTGGCTCCACCCCTCACGACGCCCCTTCGCCTATATAAAGCCTCGGGACGGAAAACCCTAAAGGAGTCGGCGAAATTTCCAGAACAGTTCCGTAGTTCCGCCGCCACCACCGACGAATTTTGGGGGACAGAAGTCTCTGTTCCGGCACCCTGCCGGGACGGGGAAGTGCCCCCGGAGCCATCTCCATCGGTCTCCGTCGCCGTCTCTGCCGTCTCCATCGACCTCACCGCCATCTCCATCAACCTTGCTGTCTCCTATGATGAGGAGGGAGTAGTTTGCCCCCGGGGCTGAGGGCTCTACCGGTAGCTATGTGGTTCACCTCTCTCTCCCATGATGTGATCTTTATGTGATCGTGAGCTTTGTATCATGTTGAACAAGTCGATGTTATTATTCAGATATTATGTGTACTCTAGTGGTGTTATTAAAGTAATCTATTCCTCCTGCCATGGTGTAACGGTGACAGTGCGTGCGTCATGGTGGTACTTGGTCTAGGCTACGATTGTGATCTTCTATGGATTATGAGAGTAATTATCACTATGATAGTATTGAAGTGATCTTTTCCTCCTTTCATGGTGTAATGTTGACAGTGTGTGCACCGTGTTAGTACTTGGTCTAAGTTGCAATAATATCTATCTTGAGTTGTGCTTTGATTTGGATATCTCTATGAGTGGTGTTTGTCAAGTACTTGATGAACTTTGAGGAGTGCTTCGTAGCCCTACGCAATGATTAGTGTTGTTCAATAGGAGAGTAATTCAGAGTACCATAGTGAAGAGAAGTTGTTTATTTGTTCAATCATGTTATATTTGTTGGGAGTGTGTCCACTAGTGAAAGTATGATCCCTAGGCCTTGTTTCCAAGCATTGCACACCGTTTACTTCCTGTTTTGTTACATGTTTGCTCGCAGCGATATTTATTTCAAATCAAGTTTGCTACTTATAATCATCACTACTACTTGTATTTCACTATCTCTTCGCCGAACTAGTGCACCTATACATCTGACAAGTGTATTGGGTGTGTTGGGGACACAAGAGACTTTCTGTATCGTAATTGCAGGGTTGTTTGAGAGGGATAGCTTTGACCTCTTCCTCCCTGAGTTCGATAAACCTTGGGTGATCCACTTAAGGGAAACTTGCTGCTGCTCTACAAACCTCTGCACTTGGAGGCCCAACAAGTGTCTACAAGAATAGAAGTGCGTAGACATCAAGCTCTTTTCTAGCGCCGTTGCCAGGGAGGTAAGGTAAAAGGTACTCGCATCCTCCTGTGTGAGTGCTCGAAGTTATTTCCTTTAGATTCTGCAATTACATCTTTTTGTTTCTTGTTTTTATTTTCACTAGTTAGGCTTAATGGAAAATAAAGAGTTCTTTAGTCTTTTTCCTGAGTTTAGATATGAAGTGTTTGAAGAGAAAGTTGAAAATCCTTTGGAGCTTATTTCGCATAGCAATGTTATTAGTACGAATGCTTTGAATACCGTTAATGCTAATGCTATAGAAAAGTCTAAGCTTGGGGAAGCTGGTTTTGTTAAGTATGATATTTTTAGTCCCCCAGCTTTAGTGGAGAAGGTCTGTTCTGATAATATTTTATCTCCCATATGTGATGTTCCTAGTGATGCTTGTGCTCCCCATCCTTTTAAAATACCTACGAAGATTGTTGAACATGTTAGGGATAACTGCTATTTAGGAGATGGAACTGTCCATCCTGGTGACCATTTGCTTTTTATACATGAATTATGCGAGTTGTTCCAGTGTGCAGGTATTTCAATGAACCAAGTTAAGAAGAAGCTATTCTCTTTTTCGCTGAAAGGCAGAGCTGAGGAATGGTATAAAACATTGAAGGATGGCCGATCTATTGATTGGGAGGAAATTGAACCTCTCTTTTATTCTAAATTCTATCCTTCTAGTCAGGTTTATAAAGATAGGAATTACATTTATAATTTTCATCCGCATGAGGGAGAAAGCATTGCCCAAGCTTGGGGAAGATTGAAGTTACTAATGCATAAATGTCCTATTCATGATCTTCCCCGTAATATTGTTATTAATAATTTTTATGCAAGGCTTTCAGGACATTACAAGGACTATCTAGATGCATGCTTTGATGGGTCTTTCACAAGCAAGGATGTCGACACCAAGTGGGGTCTGCTTGAAACAATTCAAAACAATATTGAAGGTTGGGATAGCGATAAAGGTAAAGGATTAGGTATGAATTACGAGTTTGATTGCATTAAGTCTTTCGCTGAAACTGCTAATTTTCAAGAGCTTAGTGCTAAATATGGTCTTGATCCTCAAATTATGGTTGATTGCTTTAAAGCCTTTGCTTCCCATATGAATGTTCCTAAAGGAAATGGGGACGTGTATCATGAACCTTTTAAGGACACTCGCGTAGAAAATGATATTGTTGTTGATGATTCCAATAAACATGCTCAAACTTCTAAAAGTCCTATTTCTTATAAGCATGTTAATTTTTGTGGAGTGCATAGACCTTGTGAACAGAGTTACAGCAAGGAAGATTATTGTGTCCATCATGCAAATGAAGAAACCCGAATATGGTACAAGGATATAGGCGAGATCGGTAAGAAGGTTTGTGAGCTTTATCCTTTTCTTTGTAAACATTGCGATGACATAGGTCATTTTAATTTCCAATGCTCAAGCCCTAATAGTTACTCCTCTAGTACCTTAAGTTTGTATTGTGATGACAAGATTACTCCCAATCAGCATGATGAGCTCACTTTGTTCTTGGCGTGTGAAGAGATATCTAGAAAGATTGCTTTGATAGATATGAATGATGTTGATATTAATAGCACCCTTCGTGGTTGTCGTCTCTATTGTGCTAAAGATTGCCTTGCAAATACTTACATTCAGAATCTTATAAAACTTGATATTTTGCCAAGCTATGACAGGACTGATAGATGTTTTTATCTTATTAATAGAGAGGAGGAATCCTCCAAAGTTTCTTCTGTTGTTTCTGTTAGTAAACCAGATTATGTGGAGAAGATGCCTTTCCCTCCTAGAGAATATGTGGAGAAGATGCCCTTCAAGTCTCTCCCTCCTAAAGGAGAGAGTAAGAAGAGTATGAAGAAGAAGAAGAAGAGGAGTAAAAGGTGAGAGGACACGGTATCTTCCCCTAAGCGTTATGATCCTGCTATAGATTATGATAATTCTGATTGGGATGATGTTCCTATGCCTATTACTTATGTTAGTGATCATGATTGGGAAAAGCACTCTACTTTTGATATTGAAAATCTTTTTGGTACCAATTCTAAGGTTAATAATTGTTGTACCATTAGTGCTATCCATGTTCCTTCTTATGATGATATGTTTGATGAATATGCTTTGCGACATAGTAGTTCTCTATCTTGTGATGATACTAAGCCTCTAGTTTATGATGATGAGTATAATGTTTTCAATTCACCTACTTTTGAGGAGAAAAATAGTTATGATTATAATATGCCTCCTGTCTTTGATGATTATGGTGACGAGAATAATTATTCTATTGATTCTGCTCCTACTATTATTGTTCATGTGGGGAGTATTAATCCTTTTATGCTTGTGGCTCATGATAGGGATGCTTTATGGGATAGTTATATTGTTAATTCTATTCATGATGCTACTGAAAGTTATTATGAGAGAGGGAAACATTGTTTGATGGATCTCAACAATATTGAGTTTCCCCTCTTTATGTTGCAATTCTTGAAGTTGTACTTGTTTTGCCTTCCTATGCTTTTTGCTTTGCGCTTTCATGACTTGTCTCTTTACAAGACTATTTTTCATAGGAAGTGGTTTAGATTTAAATATGTTCCATACTTGCTTTTTGATGCTCTCTATTGCTTTAAATTCCTATATGGCGCCTTTGCCTCAAGCGCGCCCACATGAGCATCTTTGCAAATTTCTGCGCCTAGCTCAAAGGCGTTAAAGAAAAGCACTCTTGGGAGATAACCCAATGTTTCTAGTTTCAGTACTTTTTCTTTTATTTGAGTCTTGGAAGTTATTACTACTGTAATGGCCGATCCTTATCCTTTTTATTTTATTGTTGTGCCAAGAGAAGCCTCTAATTCGAGTGAGGTAAAGATTTGGCGATGTTGCTGTCCTGAAACTGTTTTCGGTGCTGCACCGTAAAAATTCGTGAAAATTCTCTGTATATCTTTTGGACCTGCGATTTCTTGTGCATATGACCCAGGTTATAACCAAACTTTCATTAGTTGAACACTTTTTGATTTGTGCAACAGAAAACCCCTCAAAAATTCTACCTTTGTCAGCTATTCTGTTTTGATAGATTTCTGCCAATATTTGTGTTTGCCGCTTTATCACTTTCTTTTGATCACGGAACTTTTGGGGAAGTTGCTACAGTAGTATATGCTATATATGTGGTGGTTTTGGGTTGAAACCTGAAGCAAAAAGAGGTTGATTATATGTTATGCTACACTAATGTTGCTAATAGATTTGTGTTTAGTTTTGTATGAAGGAAGTTTTCAAGTGTAGGGATTGGAGAATGATGAGATGAGTTGAAGAATGGACAAAAGCTCAAGCTTGGGGATGCCCATGCATCACCCCAAGAAATATCCAAGAAGTACAAGCGTCAAAGCTTGGGGATGCCCCCGAGGCACCCCTTCTTCATCGGCAAAAATCAGGTCACCTTTCAAGACACTATATTTTTATTGCTTCATGCACTATGTGTTTTTCTTGGAGCGTCAGTTGTTTTAGTTTTCTTAGTTAGTTTAGTTTTGTTTGCTGAAATAAATGGTTAGATCACATCATGTTTCTTTTGGAGGAGATGAACTCGCTTTTCATTTGCCAAGAACACTCTAGTTTTCACTCTTATCGTTCAACGAGTGTTCTCTTTTTCTGCTACTGCATTTAGCTTTCGATTTCTGCCTTGATTTTTGTTCAGATCTTGTTTTATCTTTGCATCAAGGTGTATTTGGACCTCTGGTATATATTGGTTTTCATCAAAAGAGGTGCTTACAAAAAATTTGAATGGTGTTGGAAAAGAGAAAAAGCTTTATGCAAAAAAGTGGTACAAGAAGGAGCTTGTGTAGACTGCGGCTTAGGCTTTTGCATGTCGTGCTTGATGTCTTTTTGATAGTATGCTTAGTGATTTTGCTGTAGCATGACTTGTCTCAAATAACTGAGATTGCTTAATGAGCCTTTGAAAAAAATCATGCGTTGTTTTTATTATATGGAAGCATTTATTTGGTTTTCTCCTTTGATTGTTTATTTGGGTTGACTTGGCACATGCTTACACCATGTTGACTACAAAATAAGTCGCCTATAGCCTCTATGATCATTTAGTTTTTGACTTTTGATGCCATCTTATGCTTCTTTTAATGTTGCTTTGTCGCTTTGCATGATTATGGCCGTTATTGCTCTCTTAGTTGGTCGCTCCCAGTCTTTTGCTAGCCCTCATTTTGTACTGAGTATGAGCTCTACTCGTGCATCCAACTCCCAAAAACCAAGTTTGGCATTGTGTCCACTATAAATTCCTATGCATGGTATTTGTAAGCCATTCTAAGTAAATTTTCATGTGCTACCTTTCAAAAAACCTTCAAAATACTTCTCGTTTTGTGACACTGTTTTCAGCTCATGGGGACGTAGTGGTCGGATTTGCTATCTTCCATATTGCTTATTCCAAAAAGAAAAAAAAGAAAAAAATAAAAGAAAAAAGGCACTCCTCCAAGGAATGTGAATGTTGGTGGGCACTCGATGGAATCGGTTAGCCATGGTTTGTGAAAGGAAAAAAGGTGGGGAGGAGTGCCAAGCTTTATAAAAGAGCACAAAAGTGCCAATCTCTCTCTCAAAAACTTGCTTCATTTTTGTATGGAAGATAGTAAGAACCCCATTGCCAGTCGTTGACAAAGCAACCACCTCTCAAAACTCAATTTTTATCTCTCTGTTTTACAAATGAAAAGCTCTAGCACATGTTTAATCACTGCTTCCCTCTGCGAAGGGCCTTTCCTTTTACTTTTATGTTGAGTCACCACCTTCTATCTTTATGCACCATTAAGAGAGCATAGTTGTCATTCTGAGTATAATGTGCATTGTCCCAAAGTTTATCATTGATTGATTCATGACTATGGTTTCACTTGTTCTTAAATTACTTGTATCTAGTCACCCTCTTAAACTTGAAGGTGTCCTATGCATTTATGTTTTGCTCTCCATGAAGGACAAGCTGAAAACCATTTGTATGTTTTCCATATGATTTGAACACACGTTTGACTTTCATTGTTTCATTATTCATGATCTTTTGTTTGTGTTCATTTGCATGTTACAACATGGTTGCTAAGTTTCTATTGTCAAGATTATATCTTTCATGCCCATGTTTTAAGTTCTTTTGATCCCAGCTCACAACGCTTACATATATGATCAAGATTGTGTAGGTGCATGTCACCTTAAAAATTATTTCTTTTGTTATCACTTACCTACTCGAGGATGAGCAGGAGTTAAGCTTGGGGATGCTGATACGTCTCCAACGTATCCATAATTTTTGATGCTCCATGCTTGTTTTTACACCATTTGCCTATTGTTTCGTTACACTTCGTGGCACTTTTATGCATTTTTCGGAACTAACCTATTAACGAGTTGCCACAGTGCCAGTTCCCTGTTTTCTGCTATTTTTGTGTTTCAGAAGTGATACACAGGAAATATTCTCGGAATTGGACGAAATAAGTTCCTGAAGTCTTATTTTACCCGGAAGCTTCCAGAGATCCAAAGGAGAGAAGGAGTGGGGCCACCAGGGCCCCACACACAGGGGTGGCGCGGCCAGGCCCCTGGCCGCACGAGCCCCGCGTGAGGGCGCCTGGCTCGACCCCTCACGACGCCCCTTCGCCTATATAAAGCCTCGGGACAGAAAACTCTAAAGGAGTCGGCGAAATTTCCAGAACAGTTCCGTAGTTCCGCCGCCGCCACCGATGAATTTCGGGGGACAGAAGTCTCTGTTCCGGCACCCTGCCGGGACGGGGAAGTGCCCCCGGAGCCATCTCCATCGGTCTCCATCGCCGTCTCCGCCGTCTCCATCGACCTCACCGCCATCTCCATCAACCTTGCTGTCTCCTATGATGAGGAGGGAGTAGTTCGCCCCCGGGGCTGAGGGCTCTACCGGTAGCTATGTGGTTCACCTCTCTCTCTCATGATGTGATCTTTATGTGATCGTGAGCTTTGTATCATGTTGAACAAGTAGATGTTATTATTCAGATATTATGTGTACTCTAGTGGTGTTATTAAAGTAATCTATTCCTCCTGCCATGGTGTAACGGTGACAGTGCGTGCATCATGGTGGTACTTGGTCTAGGCTACGATTGTGATCTTTTATGGATTATGAGAGTAATTATCACTATGATAGTATTGAAGTGATCTTTTCCTCCTTTCATGGTGTAATGTTGACAGTGTGTGCACCGTGTTAGTACTTGGTCTAAGTTGCAATAATATCTATCTTGAGTTGTGCTTTGATTTGGATATCTCTATGAGTGGTGTTTGTCAAGTACTTGATGAACTTTGAGGAGTGCTTCGTAGCCCTACGCAATGATTAGTGTTGTTCAATAGGAGAGTAATTCAGAGTACCATAGTGAAGAGAAGTTGTTTATTTGTTCAATCATGTTATATTTGTTGGGAGTGTGTCCACTAGTGAAAGTATGATCCCTAGGCCTTGTTTCCAAGCATTGCACACCGTTTACTTCCTGTTTTGTTACATGTTTGCTCGCAGCGATATTTATTTCAAATCACGTTTGCTACTTATAATCATCACTACTACTTGTATTTCACTATCTCTTCACTGAACTAGTGCACCTATACATCTGGCAAGTGTATTGGGTGTGTTGGGGACACAAGACACTTTCTGTATCGTAATTGCAGGGTTGTTTGAGAGGGATAGCTTTGACCTCTTCCTCCCTGAGTTCGATAAACGTTGGGTGATCCACTTAAGGGAAACTTGCTGCTGCTCTACAAACCTCTGCACTTGGAGGCCCAACAAGTGTCTACAAGAATAGAAGTGCGTAGACATCAGCCGCCGCCCTAGGGCTTGGAGGAGGGGCCAAGGCAGCCGGCCAGCCTCCTATATAAGGAGGGGCAGGGGCGCAGCCTCCCCTCACTCCAACCCTAGCCATCGTCCAACTGCTGCCCCTCCAATCTCTCTCTCTCGCGACTGTGCGTAGGCGAAGCCCTGCCGTAGAAATTCTCCACCATAAGCACCACGCCGTCGTGCTGCAGATTCAATCTATCTCTCCACCATACTTGCTGGACCAAGGAAGGAGGAGACGTCGATGTACCGTACGTGTGCATCTCTCGGAGGTGCCGCCACTTGCGGCGTAGGATCGGATCGGATCGCGGGGAGGAGACGGCTAGTACGACTGCATCATCCATGTTCCGTTGAACGTTTCCGCTGTGCGATTTCTTCAAGGGTATGAAGATCTCATCTATCTCTCTCGTTGATTACATCTCCTAGATTAGATCTTGGCTTTCTTGTTCGCATCCGTAGGAAATTTTTTAATTTACTATGCTGCGAAACCCTTCAGTGGTATCAGAGCTAGATCTATGCGTAGATGTGTTTCACGAGTAGAACGCAACATGCTTATTGCGGGCGTTGATGTTTTCTGTTGCAAACCTCTTTGTTTTGTATTTCTTATGGCGCGGCATAGTGAGATCGAAGCGGTCCAGGCCAACTTTACGCGACCTCGTTCGCGAGACCGGCTCCGCACTTGACGTGTGGCTTGTTCCACACATGCGGCTGGTGGATGTCAGTTTCTCTCACTATAGTAGTCATGGGATTTACAACGGATGTTAGCAACCATAATATCACCGTTGTGGCTTTTTGTAGGTAAGAATCGTTCTTAACTTGTTACTCCCATAAGCCACGTAAAACATGCAACAATAAAGTAGAGGCATCTAACTTGTTTTTGCAGGGAGTGTTTTGTGATATGGTATGGCCACAAGATGTGATGTGATATATGTGATGTATGCGATGATCATGTTTTGTAATATTTCACGACTTGCATGTCGATGAGTTCACAACTGGCAGGAGCCATATGGTTGTCTTTATAATTGTGTATGACCTGCGTGTCAACTTCTTATATGCCATGTAATAGCTTTACTTTATCGCTAAGTAGTTAGCAATAGTTGTAGTTGCTTTTCATGGTGGAGGCAATCATGGTGGACTGATGGAGATCATGCCGGAGCGCACAAGATGGAGATCATGGCGCGGAGATTGGCTATACCATGTCACATAAAATTATATGCATGTGATGTTTATCTTTTATGTATCTTATTTTGCTTTGATCGCGACGGTAGCATTATAAGATGATTCCTCACTTAAAGATCAAGATAAAATTGTGTTCTCCCCTCGTATGCACCGTTGCGAAAGTTCGTCGTTTTGAAGCATCTCGTGATGATCGGGTGCTATAAACTCTACGTTCACATACAACGGGTGCAAGCCAGTTTTGCACACGCGAAGATACTTGGGTTTGACTTGACGAGCCTAGCATGTACAGACATGGCCTCGGAACACACGAACCGAAAGGTTAAACACGAGTCATATGAATGATATGATCGACACTTCGTTGTCCACCATTGAAACCACATCTCTTCTCGTGAAGATCGGATTAGGTGTGGTGAATTTGGATCGTGTTCACTAAACAACTTGAGGGATGTTGAATTTAGTGGGAGTTCATCTAGTAATTTGATTAAGTTGAACTAATTATCTTGAACATAGTCTAAACTGTACTTGCAATGTTGTAGATCAAATGGCTAAGTCCAAATTCAACTTCAACGTGTTTGCTGAGAAAGAAAAGCTTAAAAACAATGGGTCTAACTTCACCAACTGGTTCCGTAATCTGAGAATCATTCTCGCTGGCGGACAAAAGGCTTATGTACTTGAGGAAGCGCTAGGTAACCCCCCTGCTGCAACAGCGAAAACTGAAGAACTTGCTGACTTCAATTCTCGCAGAGATGATTATGATGCGATTATGAGTACCATGTTGTTTTCTATGGAACCGAAACTTCAAAATCGTTTTGAGAAGTACCGTGGGCCTTATGAGATACTTGAGGAACTGAAAACCATGTTTCAGACTCAAGCCCGTTCTGAGAGATATGAGATCTCTGAGAAGTTCTTTAACTGCAAAATGGAGGAAGGGAGTTCCGTTAGTGAGCACGCCATTAAGATGTCGGGCTACACTCAACGCCTTGAGCAACTGGACTGCAAGATTTCAGAAGAGCTCAAGATTGACAGAGTTCTGCAATCACTCCCTCCTAGCTACAAAGGCTTTGTAGTTACTCACAATCAAATTGGTTCCACTGATACGATCACTGAGCTCTTCGCTAAGCTGAAAGCTGCGGAGGTGGATATCAAGAAAGATAATCATGTGTTGATGGTCAACAAGACCACTAGCTTCAAGAAAGCTAAGGGTGCAAAGGGATCCTTCAAGAAAGGCAGCGGCAAGCGCGTTGCCCCTACTGAGAAGAAGCTCAAGTCTGGTCCTAAGCCGGACGTTGAGTGCTTCTATTGCAAGGACAAGGGTCACTGGAAACGCAACTGTCCGAAGTACTTAGCGGACAAGAAGGCTGGCACCATCAAAGGTATATTTGATATACATGTTATTGATGTCTACCTTACTAGCGCTCGTTGTAGTGCCTAGGTATATGATACTAGTTCAGTTGCTAATATTTGTAACTCGAAACAAGAGCTACGGAATAGACGGCGGCTAGCAAGGGATGAGGTGACGATGCGCGTCGGCAATGGATCAAAAGTTGACGTGCTGGCCGTTGGCACGCTCTCCTTAGTTTTACCTTCGGGATTAGTTTTAAACCTTAATAAGTGTTATTATGTGCCTGCGTTGAGCATGAACATTATATCTGGATCGTGTTTATTGCAAGACGGTTATTCATTTAAGTCAGAGAATAATGGTTGTTCTATTTATATGAATAACATCTTTTATGGTCATGCACCTGTTGTGAATGGTTTATTTCTTCTGAATCTCGAAAGCAATGAAACACACATCCATAACATTGAGGCTAAAAGATGCAAAGTAGATAGTGATAATCCAACTTATTTGTGGCACTGCCGTCTAGGTCATATTGGCGTAAAACGCATGAAGAAACTTCATTCTGATGGACTTTTGGATTCTCTTGATTTTGAATCATTTGACACATGCAAGCCGTGCCTCATGGACAAGATGACCAAAACCCCGTTCTCCGGAATAATGGAGCGAGCAACGGACTTATTGGAAATCATACATACTGATATGTGCGGACCAATGAGTATTTCGACGCGCGGTGGATATCGCTATTTTCTAACTTTTACTGATGACTTAAGTAGATATGGGTATGTCTATTTAATGAAACATAAATCTGAAACATTTGAAAAGTTCAAAGAATTTTAGAACGAAGTGGAAAACCATCGTAACAGGAAAATTAAATTTCTGCGATCCGATCGTGGAGGTGAATATTTAAGTTATGATTTTCTCACGCATCTTAAAGCAAGCGGAATCGTTTCGCAACTCACGCCACCTGGAACACCACAGCGCAATGGTGTGTCTGAACGCCGGAATCAAACTCTATTAGATATGGTGCGATCAATAATGTCTCTTACAGATTTGTCGTTATCATTTTGGGGCTATGCATTAGAAACCGCTGGATTCACTTTAAATAGGGCACCATCTAAATCCGTTGAGACGACACCGTATGAACTATGGTTTGGTGCTAAACCTAAGCTGTCGTTTCTTAAAGTTTGGGGATGCGAAGCTTACGTCAAGAAGTTAATGCCGGACAAGCTCGAACCCAAAGCGGAGAAATGCGTCTTCATAGGATACCCTAAGGAAACGATTGGGTATACCTTCTACCACAGATCCGAAGGCAAAGTGTTTGTTGCAAAGAACAGATCTTTTCTTGAGAAGGAGTTTCTCTCAAAAGAAGTGAGTGGGAGGAAGGAAGGTAGAGCTAGACGAGGTTATTGAACCTTCTCTCGAGTTGGAGAGTAGCGCAGCACCTGAAGTTGTTCCGGTGCCGTCTGCACCAACAAGAGAGGAAGCTAATGACGATGATCATGAAACTTCGAACGATGCTACTACTGAACTTCGCAGGTCGACAAGGTCACGTGGCACTCCTGAATGGTGCGGCAACCCTGTCTTAACCGTCTTGTTGTTAGACAACAATGAACCTGCGAACTATGAGGAAGCGATGATGAGCCCAGACTCTGAGAAATGGCTAGAGGCCATGAAATCCGAATTGGGATCCATTAGCGAAAACCAAGTATGGACTTTGGTGGACCCTCCTAGCGACCGTAAGGCCATTGAGTGCAAATGGATTTTCAAGAAGAAAATGGACGCGGATGGTAATGTTACTGTCTATAAAGCTCGGCTTGTCGCAAAAGGTTTTCGGCAAGTTCAAGGTGTTGACTACGATGAGACTTTCTCTCCTATAGCAATGTTTAAGTCCATTCGGATTTTATTAGCAATTGTTGCATTTCATGATTATGAAATATGGCAGATGGATGTCAAGACTGCGTTATGATACGTCTCCAACGTATCTATAAGTTTTGATGCTCCATGCTTGTTTTTACACCATTTGCCTACTGTTTCGTTACACTTCGTGGCACTTTTATGCATTTTTCGGACCTAACCTATTAACAAGTCGCCACAGTGCCAGTTCCCTATTTTTTTGCTGTTTTTGTGTTTCAGAAGTGATACACAGGAAATATTCTCGGAATTGGACGAAACAAGTTCCTGAAGTCTTATTTTTCTCGGAAGCTTCCAGAGATCCGAAGAGGAGACGGAGTGGGGCCACGAGGTGGCCACACACCAGGGCGGCGCGGCCCAGGCCCTGGCCGTGCCCCCTACGTGTGAGACCGCCTCGGTCCACTTCTGACGATGCCCCTTCGCCTATAAAGACCCCCCGACGGAAAAAACCTAAGTACCCAATCAATTTTCCAGAACACATCGCGATCCGCCACCGCCGTCGACCCGAAGATCGGGAGGGTCCAGAAGCTCTTCCCGGCACCCTGCCGGAGAGGGGAATCGCCACCGGAGGTCTTCTTCATCGCCATGCTTGCTTCCAGAGCGATGAGTGAGTAGTCTACCTTGGACCATAGGTCCATAGCAGTAGCTAGATGGTTGTCTCCTCCACCATGTGCTTCATGTTTAGATCTCATGAGCTGCCCTACATGATTGAGATCACCGTTATGTAATTCTACATGTTTGGTTTGTTGGGATCCGATGAATATTGGTGTTATGATTGAGTTGCTATACTGAAATATATCTTTTGTTATCTCTATGTTGTTTATGATCTTGCATGCTCTCCGTTGTTAGTAGCTATCTTGGCCGAGTAGTTGCTAGTGACTCCAAGAGGGGGTATTTATGCTCGATAGTGGGTTCATGCCTCTATTTAATCCGGGGGAGTGACAGAAACCTCTAAGGTTGTAGATGTGCTGTTGCTACTAGGGAGAAAACAACATTCATATGCTCAAGGGCATATGCTTTGTTTACATTATACACTTTGCTTAATGCAATTATCTGTTGTTCGTAACTTAATACTTGTGGAGTTCTCGGATTGATTCGCCACAAGTGGATTATTAGTCATAGATGCAGTTGGATGGCGGTCTATGTATTTTGTTGTAATGCCCAGAGTAAATCGCATAGTGATCTTCTTGACATATCACGTTTATCTTTAGTCTATCAATTGCCCAACTGTAATTTGTTTACCCAGCATGTGTTATTTATCTTATGGAGAGACACCACTAGTGAACTGTGGACCCCGGTCCTATTTCCATCATATTGCTATCACCTGTTTACTTTACTCGCATACTTCTACTGTTTTCCACTCGATACGCTCATAACCTTTGTTTCAAGCAAACCGGTGAGATTGACAACCTCATCGCAAGTTGGGAGTAAAGTACTTGGTTGTGTTGTGTGCAGGTTCCGCGTTGCAGCTTGCAAGCAAAGCTTGGACGAGGCGCCATATATAAATTGTCCGAAGCTGTCGCAAACTAGCAAGCATCACCTACAGTCGTATTGTCTGCTCTTCTCCTGATCGACATAACCTTGGTTTCTTAACTGAGGGAAAATCTGCTGCTATATTCATCACACCTTCCTCTTGGGGTTCCCAAGGGGCTGGTCATTCACCACGCATCAAGCATGTTCCTCAATGGCAACATTGATGAAGAGTTGTATATGATGCAGCCTGAAGGTTTTGTCGATCCTAAGGATGCTGATAAGGTGTGCAAACTTCAGCGTTCTATTTTTGGGCTGAAGCAAGCATCTCGGAGTTGGAACCTTCGTTTTGATCAAGTGATTAAGAGTTTTGGATTTGTTCCAAATTGCTACGAAGCTTGTGTCTACAAGAAAGTGAGTGGGAGCTCGGTGACATTTTTAGTACTATATGTGGATGACATATTGATTATTGGAAATGACATCGGTATGCTTAACGATGGGAAGAGTTATTTGAATAAATGTTTTTCAATGAAAGACATAGGAGAAGCTGCTTATATATTAGGCATCAAAATCTATAGAGATAGAGAAAGACGCCTAATAGGTTTAAGCCAAAGTACATACCTAGACAAAGTTCTGAAGAGGTTCAGAATGGATAAAGCAAAGAAAGGTTCATTGCCCATGTTGTCAGGTAAGATATTGAGCAAGGCTCAGTGTCCAGCTACGGTAAAAGATAGAGAAACTATGAGCAAAGTGCCATATGCCTCGGCCATAGGTTTTATCATGTATGCCATGCTATGTACTAGACCGGATGTGTCCAATGCTCTTAGTTTGATGAGCAGATACCAAAGTGATCCAGGAGTGGAACACTGGACAGCCGTGAAGAACATCCTAAAGTATTTGAATAGGACTAAAGAAATGTTCTTGGTCTATGGAGGTGATGATGAGCTCGTCATAAAAGGTTACGTCGACGCTAGCTTCGACACCAACCCGGATGATTCTAAATCTCAGACAGGATACGTTTATATTTTGGATGGTGGAGCTCTGAGCTGGAGAAGCTGCAAGCAAAGCGTGATCGCAGGATCTACAACCGAAGCGGAATACATGGCTGCTTCGGAAGCGTCAAGTGAAGGAGTTTGGATCAGGAACTTCATCACTGAGCTTGGTGTGGTTCCAAGTGCATTGGACCCACTGGAGATATTGTGCGACAACACTGGCGCCATAGCACTGGCTAAGGAACCAAAATATCATCCAAAGACCAAGCACATCAACCGCCGCTTCCATATAATTCGAGATTATATATCAGATGGAGATCTGAAGATTAGCAAAGTACATACGGATCTGAATGTCGCAGATCCGTTGACTAAACCTCTTCCACGAGCAAAACATGATCAGCACCTTAATGCCATGGGTGTTAGATTGTTACCAGATGTAAACTAGATTATTGACTCTAGTGCAAGTGGGAGACTGTTGGAATTATGCCCTAGAGGCAATAATAAAGATGTTATTATTATAATTCTTGTTCATGATAATGTTTATATTCCATGCTAGAATTGTATTAAGCGGAAACTTTAATACTTGTGTGGTTTATGAACAACACCGTGTCCCTAGTACGCCTCTTTGGACTAGCTCATTGATTAATGATGGTTAAGGTTTCCTAACCATAGACATGAGTTGTCAACTAATAATGAGATCATGTCATTAGGAGAATGATGTGATGGACAGACCCAAATAAAGCATAGCAATTAGATCGTGTCATTGTGTTCATCTTTGTGAAGCTTTTTCCTATGTCAAGTATTGTGTTCCTTAGACCATGAGATAATGCAACTCCCTAGTACCGGAAGGGAGCTTTGAGATCATCAAACGTCATCCTATGAAAGGGTGATCATAAAGGTGTCTCTCAGGTGATCGGAAAGTACTTGTTGGGTTGTATGTATCGAGATGGAATTTGTCCCTCCCGAGTCGGAGAGGTATACTTTGGGCCCACTCGGTAATTAATATCAACACCGCTTGCAAGCATGTGGTTAAGGAGTTAATCACGAAGTGATATCGGATTACGGAACGAGTAAAGTACTTGCTGTGAATGAGATTGAACTAGGTATGTCGATACCGACGATCGAATCTCGGGCGAGTAAAATATCGCGTGACGAAGATAATACATATATGGGATTAATTGAATCCTAGCATCGTGGTTCATCCGATATGATCATCGATGAATATGTGGGAGTCAATATGGGTTTCCAGATCCTGCTGTTGATTATTGATAGAAGATCATGTCTGCATATTCTCGAACCCGTAGGGTCACACACTTAACGTGCATCGACGCTAGGATAGAATGGATAATTGGTTTATGAGTTTTTGTTCGGAGTCTCGGATGAGATCGAAGGACATCACGAGAGGTTCCGGAATGGTCCGGAGAATAAGATTCATATAAAGGAAAGCAGTTTTTGGATTCCGGAATCGTTTCGGAGTTTATCGGTATTGTACTGGAAGGTTCTAAAAGGTTCCGGAGTGGGACCAACGTGGGCCCACTTGTCACAAGGCCCCTAAGGCCCAGCCGGCCAGCCCTTAGGGGAAACCCTAAGGGAACCTTCTAGAAGGGGGGGAAGACTTGCCCCCCACTCTTCCCCCTAGGCCGCTGCCCTAGGGCTTGGAGGAGGGGCCAAGGTAGCCGGCCAGCCTCCTATATAAGGAGGGGCAGGGGCGCAGCCTCCCCTCACTTCAACCCTAGCCGTCGTCCAACTGCTGCCCCTCCAATCTCTCTCTCTCTCGCGCGACTGTGCGTAGGCGAAGCCCTGCCGCAGAAACTCTCCACTATAAGCACCACACCGTCGTGCTGCAGATCCAATCTATCTCTCTACCATACTTGCTGGACCAAGGAAGGAGGAGACGTCGCTGTACCGTACGTGTGCATCTCTCAGAGGCGCCGCCACTTGCGGCGTAGGATCGGATCGGATCGCGGGGAGGAGACGGCTAGTACGACTACATCATCCACGTTCTGTTGAACGTTTCCGCTGTGCGATTTCTTCAAGTGTATGAAGATCTCATCTATCTCTCTCATTGATTACATCTCCTAGATTAGATCTTGGCTTTCTTTTTCGCATCCGTAGGAATTTTTTTGATTTACTATGCTGCGAAATCCTTCAGAAGGTGCGGGCCTGCCGGTCAGCAACATGCGCTGATGAAGTGAGCTTGGCTCGGGCGGAAGTGTAGCGCGGCGGTGTAGCGCGGAGGTGGCGGTGCGGATCGCGTGGACGGCGCTGGGCGATAGTGCGAAGCGGCTAGAGATAGTTGTGGTCGGCATGGTAGCTGCACCTTGCGGCACGGGCCTCCAGGCCGAAATCTGGGCCATATTAGGTCCGATCTGGGTTGGGCCACTCCAGGCTAGAGCATGCCTTCGCCGGAGGATCTTCCTGGTACCTTATGCACGGGTTCTCCTCGCTGGCGCACGCGTGTCATTTATCTATCATTTTGCTAAAGGAATTTTTAATGGGCTTTTTTTCATCGGTCTATTCATTTTATTCCGTTGTTCCACAGATTTGTTCCTGTGTGCATGGTTTTGTTCCCTTACTGATTTGCGTTCGCGCGCAGGTGCGCCGGCCTTTTTCAGATTCGGTGGGCTTGTTCAACTCTTGGTACAATGTTTCAGACGGGATAGGCTTATAAACTGGTCAAAATATTGGTCAGCTTCCGATGTGGGACTATTTTGTACGAAGAACCTAACGTTTATTTCGTTTGTTTGTTCCGTTGTTTCACAGATTTGTTCCCGTGTGCATGGTTTTGTTCCCTTACCGATTTTTGACCATTTCCTTTGTCCTTTTGTTTCGCATGATTTGTTTCCCTCCGCATAGTTTTGTTTCTTGCTGATTTTCGGCCGTTTTCATCGTTCGATTGTTCCGCATGATTTGTTCCTCTTTGCATGGTTTTGTTCCTCTGCCATTTCACTAAAATCTGGGAACAAAAATTAAAAAACTGGGAACTAAAAATTACCTCTAGGAACAAAAAATTTACAAATTGGGAACAAAATTTACAAAAATTTGAGAACAAAAGTTACAAAAATCTAGGAAATAAAATTACAAAAATCTGGGAACAAAAGTTACAAAACTTTCAAAAATATAAAAAAATTCAGGAATAAAAATTTCAAAAATCTAGGAACAAAAGTTAAAAAAATCCGGGAACAAAATTCTGGTACAAAAATTTCAAAAATCTGGGGAAAAAAATTACAGAAAATCTAGGAACAAAAATTAAAAAAATACGGGAATTAAAAGTTACAAAAATCCGAGACCAAAAAGTTACAAAAATCTGGGAACAAAAATGACAAAAAATCTGGGAACAAAAATTACAAAAATATGGGAACTAAAATTACAAAAATCCGAACAATAATAAAAAAAGGAAACAAAAGTTACAAAAATCCAAGACAAAAAAGTTACAAAAATCTAGGAACAAAAATGACAAAAAATCTGGGAACGAAATTTACAAAAAATATAGGAACAAAAATACGGGAACAAAAGTTAAAAACACGGGAACAAAATCCAGGAACAAAAAATTTCAAAAAACCAGGGACAAAAATAAAAAAAATCTGAAAACAAAAAATAAAAAAATCCAGGAACTAAAATTACAAAAATCCGGGAACAAATTACAAATTTCTGGGAACAAAAGTTACAAAAATCTAGGAACAAAAATCCAGGAACAAAAGTTTCTAAAATCCAGAAACAAAAGTTGAAAAAATTTGGGATAAAAAAATCTAGGAACAAAAATTACAAAAATCTATGAACAAAAATTTAAAAAATTTGGGAACTAAATAATAAAGAAGAAAAGAAAAATCATGGAAAACATGATTTTCAAAAGATAAAAATACAAAAAAAAACTTAAAAAAGGTAATAAAAAGAGAGAGAAGAAAGTACAACAAAATAGGAAAGAAGAACAAACGTGCCAACAGAAAGATAAGCTCCTGAACAAACGCTAGCGACAAAAGAGGAAATCACCTCGTTCTGAACCGAAGGAAGCCAGAGTCTAATTGGGCCTAGCCCACGAAGAAACGCTTCAGCAAAACAGAGCATCGGTAGCGCGCGCGCTACGGAGCACTTCCCTTATGCACGGTGATCCCTAGTCAGCGCCCATTGGAATGGATTTCAAGTTAACGCGTACCCCTTTCATCGCTGTCTCTTCTAAATGGGCCGGCTTGATAGGAGTTTCTTTGTTTCTAGTTATTTCTGGTTTTAGGAACTTTCTAGAATATTTTAATTGGGTTTCTAGCCGGTTTTGTGTCTCTGGGCCGGTTATCATCAGTTTTCTGGTTTTTTGTTTTTTATTTCTATTTTTTCTGTTTTGTTTTTCATTGTCGCTTTTTTCATTTTCGTTTTCAATTTTTGAACAGATTTTCGGAATTGAACTATTTTCAAATTTGAATAGTTTTCAAATTTGAATAGTTTTCAAATTTGAACAGATTCCAAATTTGAATAATTTTGAATTTGAACAATTTTAAATTTGAACAATTTCAAAATTGAACAATTTTATATTTGAACAATTTCCAAATTGAACAATTTTAGATTTGTACTTTTTTGAATCTGAACAATTGTAAATTTGAACAAGTCTGAAATTGAACAATTTTAAATTTGAACATTTTTCAGTTTTAAAAAATTTCGAATTTAATATTTTTCAAATTGGTAAAAAAGACAAATTAGTGCAGTAGTCCCGTCCAGTACGCCACCAGCCAATCTCACAGCGATCGAGCTATTGGGCCGGCCCATTGGGGATCCCGCATGCGTCTCCCCGCGAAATGACGTAGCGAGCGACGACCAGGCACTCCCCTTATGCACGTCCTCTAGTTGCAATGCGGCTGGGGCACCAGATTTGGGCTGGACTAGCCGAGATCTAACGGTCGACCGCACCCGTCTTAGGTGCTGCAAGGTTCCCCTAAAAAAAGGCTCTGAAAGGTGAGACTTGTGGGCGACATAGAGGTGCCATGCTTGCCGTAATTGTGTAAGATAAGCTAACTACGTATTTGTTCTGACACCGACCCACGCCCAAGTCGCTCGGACCACTATGGTGGTGATCTTGCCGCCTCCCGAGTGCGAGTTGGATATCGGGGTGGCGACCTAGAAGGCGGACTGCGCGGTTTGGCTCTAGATCAAGAGGCGTTGCGATGGTGGTGGCTTCATTCTTTGGCCATGTGGGTGGAAAGGAATGGGCAGCGGGGGATCCAGACGTTGGCGGTGCTTTGGTAGTGGCGGCTTCCAAATTGTGTCTTGGAGGTACCGGTTTTGTTTGGTGGCAGCGGGCGGTCCGTGGGTTCGGTATGGTGCAGTGGTTTTTTCGGGTGAAAGCCCAGCGCTTCTGCGCCAGTGGCAGCGATGCATGCGGGTGTCATGACCCTCCAGGGGGTGTCTCTCTGTTACCTCCCCACACGAGAACCCCAGGTGAAAACCCTTGACTGCTTCGGCCTTAGTGACGGCGGCGGTGGCGTCACCAACCTCTTGGGGGCGTCGCCGTGGAGCTTCGGACAACCCTTTCGGCTTGTAGTGACGGCATCGACGGACATTCTCGTATCGTATCTCGAGGCGCTTCGGCCCTGGTATGGGCGTTCTCGGCGGTGTCCTATCATCTATACACGACTTTGTTGTCTTCGTGTTAAAGTATAAATGTATTGCCTAGTCTCTTCCATCAGATCGGTCTGTTGCTCGCATTGTCTAGAGCATGCAGTTCTATATGGAATCAGAGCCAAGTGGTCTAGAGTTCAATATCCGGCTGGCGCAATAAACAAATATTGCAGCCCACTTTCGGTCCACATTTAGGTCTGAGGGAGCCAAATGCGAGGGAGAGTGTTGAAGTATAATTGTATTCCATAATCTCTTCCATCAGATTGATTTTTTGGTCATATTGGCTAGAGCATGCAGTTCTACACTTCGGTCTTAGTACTCACTGTCTTCTAGTAGGATCGGTGCTGCACGACCCAGAGCGAGAGGGCAGGCAACCCTCCAGTGATAGCGGGGTGGGTCTGGGGCGATTATGTCTGGCGGTTTCACAAGGAGGCGTAGTTACACATCTAGTCGGTGGTCTTTGGTGTGTTCTGGAGGGTATAACTTCTCTTGTGTTTTTCTTTTATCGTTAATATGTTGTGTAAGAGGGTTTTCTCATCACCTTGTATTGATTTGGCTATGTGGCCAGGGACGAAGCTAGGATTACAACTTAGAGGGGGCCAATTGAACATAAAGTTACTTAAAGGGGGCCATCTAGTCAAAATTTTCTTAATTTGGGATCAAACTATATATTTTATATGGGTTTTTCAAAGAAAAAAATTAGCATAGGGGGGAGGCATGGCCCTAGCTCGCCTCCCCTAACTCTATACGTCCCTGGTGTGGCTTTATTTTTTAAAAGGGGCAAAAGTCTATTTTGAGAGTAATAGTAGTAGTTGGAAATGGGTTACACGGACTAATCTGCCGAGACTGAAACATCGAGTCCAACTCCGACGTGGCCTCACATTGCTTGCAAGATTGGTCCAGCTCTATTGCCGATGTGGCCCAACATGGAAAACGGCGGAGCGTCTCTTGCCAATGTGCATTACACATTAGTGACATAAATGTAGCAAAGGGCCACAACTCCTTTGCCCACGAGGGATTTTGCTCGTGCCAGATGTATCCTTTGTTAGTAGTGTGGATTACCTCCTTGCAAAACAGAGTATGTTGAATTGCGATCACACCTTATCAAGATGGATGGTTAGGAAGGCAATTTTTTGATGTGCTAAAAGGCGAGGTACCTAGACGAGTTTAACTCGATGTTAGTTTTTTTCGTCTTTATGCAAGGATCCAATACTTAATGGAAGTAAGCACACTGATATGTGGTCATATTAATTTGCATGGAAGAAAACAGATTAAATTCAACTACGTCCCCACACCGACAATCAGATTGCAAATATCCGAACCAGGCAGTTGGGTCTACCGACTCGATTGGCACTCAAACTGTGAAATGAGCACAGCATGCTTACGGGGCGTATGTTGGTATTAAGCACTGATTAGTAGTTTAGTTCGGTTCGGACTTCATCACCAAATCGTTTGTGTCTAGCCTAGACCTAGCTACAGTGCATATATATTGTTTAATCACCGTGTATGCACATGTAACTCTGCCCCATTATCCACCGTGAAACATTATAGCTGGCAATCTTTCCCGGCGGGTGTCACGTACTACCTACATGCAATTCGAGCTAGCCTCCATGTTCCAGTTTGAGCTAGCTTTACACAACGTGCAGCTCTTCACTATCTCGATCGTAGGGGTAGCAAGAACGTACTCGGCGACGGGTCTTGTGCGAACAATCGATGAGGTCAGTTCACTGAACAACTGAGGCCTCCTTTGATACGTAGGATCTTTAAAGGAATTTGGTAGAATTTAGTTTCTGTAGAATTTTTCTTTTGAGTGGTGTTTGATTCACAGAATTGTATCCTATAGTAATTGCATAGTGCATTTTCATGGGAAAGCTAACATGAGCTAGAACCTCATGTAAAAAATCCTGGCGGGAAATCACTAGTTTCTATGGTTCTCCTTGGTGGCAATCAAACATCATTATTTCAGATTCCTATGTCCATAGGATTTAATAGGGCTACTCCAATCTTTTATATTTCCTATTCCTTTGATTTTCCTACCCTACAAATCAAAGGAGGCCTGAAGCTTCCGGAGCTTCTGGCTTAGCAAACCGAATCGGTATCTACATCTGCCCTTCCATTCAGCTGATTTTACAGCAGAATGCCACTCCAGCGATGTAAACGCTTGGGCCACCAAAAATCGAAAAGGAAAAAAAACTTGTCAACCCGGCTCCCGCATCGCACAGATGCACTCCCTCATGCCCGTTAGGGTTCAATCGTAAGCCGCCGCCGGCCGCACTTCCCGCCCGGCGCGCACGCGGTGGCCTCATACAACCGCCAGCCCTTAATGGTGTCCCCGCGGCTACAGGCGGCGCCGACGTCGCCACAGAAGATGTTCTATCCGAGCACGAGATGGCCCTTCGGGAACAAGTGTCGCAGCGCACAGTCGTCCCAGCGAGGCAGAGCGATGCGACGGCTACCACCGCGCATAGGCCTTCAGGCGCGACGCCAGGGGCAGCTCCCACCACGGTAGGGGTAGCTCCCACCATCGCATTGTAGTGAAGCCATTTCTTGTATTTTAGTCTCTATTAAAAGCTAAGCTATATTTTTCTATTTTGGAATGTATTGAAGCGATTTTGTATATCATACCGTGTTAAAATTATTACCTGGCTTTCAATAGATTTTTAGGTATATTTATTGCTCATTTTCACCAAAAACTAGCATCCGTATAGCACTTATTAAGAACGCGGATCTGATTTTTGGTCGTTATAGACATTTTACGAATTAACACAATAAATAAGCTAAATTTTCAAACACCCAAAAGAAGCCATCAATAGTTTTTAGTTTTTAGTAGCTTCTTCCCATCATAGTTTCTCCTTATCATTTTGCATAAGCTAGCTTATGCATAAGGAGGAGCCTAAATAAAGTCGCCCTTAGTTTGGTTCGGACTTCATCACCGAATCGTCTATGTCTAGCCTAGACCTAGCTACAGTGCACATGCCCTTCAATCACCGTGTCTGCACATGCGTGTGCCTGCCCCTTTAACCACCGTGAAGAAATGTACCTGGCGATCAATCCCGTCGCGCGTTTCTGGCGTGTGTGTTTCTGCTAGCTAGATGCAATTCGAGATAGCCTCCTAGTTGCACTTTGAGCTAGCTTTACACAACGTGCAGATATATTCATCTTCTCGGTCGTATACAGTGTACATAAAGTGCACTACAATACGACGGGTCTGTGCCAACAGCTGATAAGGTCAGCTCACGGAATAAATCAAGTCTACTGCATGCTTAGCTGACGCTTCACACGTGCTGTTGAAGCGCCGTCAAGTAAAATGGCGCTGCTCTGGCGGCAGCGGTTCTGGCGTGCTGTTGAAGACAGGATAGACATCAAACTCTGCCGAAGGCATTCCTAACGTATCCCATATGTCTAGTTTTGTCTAGGTCGCCGATCGAACAGGCAAATGCCACTGGCCGCTGGCCATGCCGCTGTGTATCCTCCCCTCTCTTCCCATAAGTAGCCAGCTAGAAGAGCTTTGCGTAGAGAAACACTAGGTAGGATCGAAGTATATATAAATGGCGATTGTGGAGTACTCCGTAGCAAATAATAAGTGGAGATTATATGCTTCACCTACGGAAGTATGTGGCTTTTCGTACTTTTGGAATTTACATTAGTTATTTTAAGCAAGACGCGTCAGAAATCCTGATGGCTGTAATAGTAGCTGCAGGAAAAGGGTTATGCAGAACGGTGGTTGAAACATACGAAGAAGGCTTTGAGACATGTATATATATATATATATATATATATGCTAGATGGAGTTTATCATGTCGCAAAGTTTAGAGAACGGGAATTTCCAAAATAAAAGAGAAGTTTGAATCAAGTAAAGGATGGACATGGTGCAATGCATAAGCATAATGATCGATGTTCTGAAAGCGAGGCATGCAAAAAAGCAGATGAGCATAGGTCGTGGTGGATTGATTAACCAAACATGTTAGCTGGAATAATGGATAATCACCAATCCAGATTTGGTGAACACGTGTGTAGGTGTATTTTTTTAAAAAAAAAATGCTATTTCAAAGTTTTAAAGTAATTAAAATAATTCATGCATGTACATATTACCTTTCACCTTACTAATGGAAAATTTCAAAGCAAAATACGACCGTATATGACATACACAAAAAAGCGAAAATAGATATTTGCATTTCTTTGAACAGTTGAAAGCCAATCATTATAGTGTTACTTGGACATTTTTTTCATTGGACATTTTGCCTTTTTTGTGGAGGCAACATACAATTATATTTGTTCTTAAAAATTTACACGAGAAAGTAAATGCAAAAATAGTATTTTATTTTCTAAAACTTTGAGAAAGTATTTTCATTATTTTTGAAAAATCTGTTACGCCTACAACATGGTTTTACTACTAGCTATTGGACAATTGATAACTGTGACCTTCTTTTATTCAAAAGCCACACCGAAATGTCGAGAATATTCCTATGAGACAATGTCAATTTTCGAGACAAGTTAGACACTGTCCAGAGTATCCCAACTGTCTCTCGTATCTCAAAACAGCTACTGCGTAGAAAATCAATAGTGAAGAGTAAAAAATAACCCTTCAAACAAGATGGGTAGGATTGCCTTATCTTTCTGTCTGCTATAAGGCTCCGTTTGGTATCAAATTATATTTGAAGTATTCTATGAATATTTTGGTTTTTAAAAATACTGTAGTATTAAAAACTTTAAGGTGTTTGGATCTAGTAAATACTCCGGTTTTAGAAACTGAAGTATCTTCTAAAACTTTATTTATTTGCCGTATCGAAAACTTCAGGCCTGACCTCTTTTTCTGTAAACTGAAGTATATATTCCCTAAAACTCAAATATTTGTTATCTAGGCATGTATTTAAGAATACATTGATTTTAGAATTTTGTTGCTGTCAAACTAGGCCTAAGTCTTATTATCTCTTCTGTACTCAAAGTAATCTCTTCGATACTCAACCTATATAACTGTAAGTTGTAAAAAGCACCTATATATAGCCGGATCGTTCAAGCCGCGAACGTTCCATTTTAACAACTCAGGGTTTATATCCATTAAAAGAGACAGTAAACTCCTCCGATGCACACATTCAGTGCGCCAGCACCTCCACTTGGTGCCTCTGCTCCTGGCCCGGGTCTAACGACATCATCTTGCCGAAGATCGACGCTATCGCTCGAAGGTGCTACTCCCGCAGTGGAGAGTCAAAGAGCTGTCGAAAGGTGAGCAGATCTTCCTCCGATACCGAGAGCTCTGAGTTAGAAAGTACAAGAAGATGGATAGATTATTGGGGGAATAGGTCTCCATGCTGATGTGCGCGACACATTCGATAATCCGCCCCTGTTTATTTTACTTAAAATTATAACTGATGTGTCACCGATAGATGAAAATATGTCAGTGTAGTCAAATGATATTGATAAATTTTAATCTATATGTCTATTTTTGAGAGCTCTCGAAACAATTTGCCGCTCCAATTTTCACCGATATCTCTACTACTTATAAAAGCAAGAACTTGTTGGGATACAATTCATCGCAGCCGTACAATGTTACACATCAAACGGTCCAGATATGTTCAATGTTGAGCACTACTCAAACCCCGTAGGCAATATTCTAATCCCGCAAAATCTGCCGCTAATCACTACCAGCGAAAATAACGGCCAAATTACGGTCACTAATCCGGCATCCCAGGCAGATGGGAACGAGCGGCCAGGGAGCTGACCGGCTCGATGTGCTGCGAGGTGGGAAACTGCCAAACTGGGGGCGCACGGAGGGAATCAAAGGAGCACGCGGGATCTGAAGCCGATGTCCACGTGCAGGCGAGGCTGCGGCGGATCGAGGTTGAAGCGGCAGGGAGTTGGCGAACGCAGGGCAGCTGCGCTGCTGCACGCGGGCGTGCGGGCGTGGATGGCTGGACGTTGTTGCGCCGCAGCTGTCGGCCTGGCCGGCTCGATGGTATGCGAACGCCGGAGCGCGTGGTGAAGAACGGGGCAAGGGCGATCTGCCTTGACATCCAGCCCGCCGACCAGCTCGACTAACCCCATGGAGAAGAACCACCTGTCACGCTGTGCGGTCTCCACGGTCATCCATAGCGCCGCCGTCATCCTAGCTAGGCTTTCCTCGGATCGTCGCTGGCAGCCTACCCACCCGCTCGCTTAACTTTCATGGACCTCCGCCTGCCGCTGGGTACATGCACCTTGCCCTCCGTCGGTTACATGATCTTGCAGGTATGTCTACTCAATTCAACAACTCTGTTCTTTCGCATTCGAATCATTTGCTTTCATGCAGGATCTAACGAAGCATGAATTTGTGTGAGATGTACTGCGTTGTGTGTTGTACACATTAATGCAATGCTTAGTTACATCATGTAGAATAAGAATTTTTCATGTGCGCTTATAGCTGCAACACTTCATGCACCTTATTAACATAAAAATCTCTAATATTTCCATCAAACTGTGTGGCAAACAAGCACAATTTTTTTCCTGTTTACACGCACACGAAAAGCATCGACCAATCCGAGTGCACCATCTCTAAGTTTGATTTCCTCAGTCAGAAAAGGATTTGCAGAGTGTGCAATATAATTTCTTCTATATACCACTTCGTCATTTCAACCTCCCCTCTTTCTAATTATCAAGAAAAATAGTCTATGTATGTTGACCCAGTGAAATCTATCTTTATGCGCCTACGATGGAATTAGGTACGGTATAATTTGCTTGAATTGATTTTCGCACAATATGGAAGATTTCAGGTGACGTATTTAATTCATCAGAAGATCTGCATATTTTTTGCGGCTAAGTTGGAGTGTTCTCAAACTACAGTCTGACACCACCGAGCACATATGGGGCTAGGGGTGTCTGACATAAATGAGCATGTGGTCACTCCAAGTGCAGCAGGTACAAAATACTCATCTTATTCGATAGCAAGTGCTATCTCCTTGAATACAAATTCATTTCAATTTTCCTGATTTCCGTGTCTGTATTATAGCTAGCTTCAGGTGTGAAATGAGATTACATATAACATGTCATGCGTCGATTCAATGTATACCTTACTATTTTGTGTATGTCGCCTAATCTGAATTCCCTTTTTCCTTCTAAGATCTGTCGTATTTTCTTCTCACTGACTACAATTTGGAGATGTATGACAAGAAAGGATGCTCTCAGTTGTTACAGTTATGTGATTTATCGCCACAAGATTTTCAATAATTCGATTTGAAGTTACAGCCTCCATTTCTGCAATGTAACTTCCGAATGATGCTTCAAGCTGTGGTAGAAATATCACTCATAACAGCACCAAAGCTTCAAAGGTACGTACAGTACATTTCACCTTCTTTGATTATATGGTTTTTAATTTTTCTCAGAGAAGATTATATGGTCACATAGTTGCAGCAGACCAATGTGTCTTTCTGTGCAAATCTATGTGTAGTTACGCACTAAACCCTCATTTCCTCACTCTGCAGCACAAATGTGGTCACATGCACATCACCAACTAAATGATGGAGGTGTGAAGATACATGGTAATTTTTATTTCCCCAAGAGAAGATAAGGCTGTAGAAAGCCTCTCCCGAGAATAAGTTCCATTCCACAATTAATCTGCTTTGCAACTGCTCATTACAAAACCACATAATTCTTCAACTCTTAAATTGTCTCTCAATTTATTACCGATGAGTTCCTAACGTGTCTGCTCTGCAGTTGCAGGAAGTTGACACTATGATTACTTGATTTTGTTACATAGTCGAAGGATTCTTCAGTAGTTTGCAGTAGGTCGTCGCCTTCATGGATACATGCAAGCGCAGCTCAGTCCAGGACCAAGATTGGTAGCCTAGGTGGCGTGTTTATGTGGTATGGTATGATTTTTTTTGCCTTGCTAATGATTTTATCTTCTAGGATATCTTTCAGGAAATTGGTTCCTTATAACATTTTGGCTTGTTTATATTTGATGCATGTGAATACAAATAATGAACACATACTAAAACAATGTTCAGATTCTCTAATCAGATGTTACGCTAACATTCTACCAGCTATTTAAATACTTACTATATTGTTGTGTTTTGTTGCAATTCAAACCAAAATTTGGAAAACACTTTTACACAGCAGAATCTCGTGTTCTACTAGGAAAGCAGGCTAAAACGGGTTCATATGGCTTGAACCACCGTATAGGGCATAGGTGTGTAGGTGTCATGGTGTGTAGCAAGTCTTTTTTACAATATTGAAAGTCTACATTTTACTTTTGCATCGAGTAGGATAAGCGACCCAAGAGTTTTGAGCCCTCGGCTTAGCATCTGAGACTCCACATTTTAGATGCAAGGGTATGCAGTATGAAGAGTAAGGAGTTGGAGAAGAATCACCATCAGGTCTAGCCATGTCAACTGGTAAGAGGACCGACATGAAATACCGCAATACTCACCATGGCTTTGAGTATCACCGAGCAAGTGAGAGATCACAAGAATCACTCTGGCTATGACCATCATGACAAAGATGCTTGAGATTCACGATTGAGAGGGGGAGATTGGGGATTGGCACATGAGAGCAAAATTAGATTGAGTGATAGTTAGACGTGCATTGCACGTGCACGCTTACTAGTTTCCATTAAAGCAATAAATTTCACCTCTACATTTCACACACATATCTCTCTCTCTGGATCACATACACTTAATAAAATGTAATCGTGCTAACAACACAAGAATCTATAAACTGTGAAGACAAAACTATCCGTCCTTGCAATAGCATTACTTGCAGCATCTACGGAGCAACAATTAGAAAGATTCTAAGACAATCAGGAGCAGCAGCTAACAGTGTTTGTGGGCCTGTGGCTCTCAACTTGTCTCACGCAGTGTGACCAAAGTAGCAGTACAGTCAACTATTTCAGCAAGATGGCAAAGCCGCAGTAGCAGCATGCCTCTTTTTCCCCCAAAAGCAGCACGAGGGCGGTGTGGTTAGATGCGCGCTGGTAGCTAGGGAGGGAGGCGCGGATGAATCCGCGACGGGATGAGAGCGGCGAGTGAGCTCGACCCGGACGGGATAGGAGTCGTGGATGTCCTACAGCTCCATGTCATCGTCGTACGGATCCGACATGGACGCTGGCGGGTCGGTAATGCCCGCAGATTTCTCTGGTGAAGGATCGACGGCGACAGCACCCATCCTGCCGGTGGACGCTGTGGACTCGTTCCTGCCGGCGGATCCGTCTCCATCCCTGTCGGTGGAGGAGGCACGCGCAGGAATGCACCTCGATCTGTCCGGGCCGTGCTCGGGAGCTCGGAGCAGGCGGTTGCGGTTCCTGCTCTTCCGGCCTTCACTCCGGTGCCCTCCCTGGAGGTTTGGCGCACCCTGCTCCTCCGGCCTTCAATCCGCCGCCCTCCTCGGCGGTAGGAGTCGCATCTGCATCCTAGAGGAAGTGCGGACAGGGATCTGTGCGGGGCGTGTCCAGAGGTTTTTTTTTTTTGGGTTAATTGGATCTATGCCACTACAAATTTTGCACTTTGGAGAAATGCCATTACAAAAACTAAATTTAGAAATATGCCACTACAACTTCTCTATACCTCTACATATGCCATTATGGTCATTACCAAATAATATACTGCCAATTATACTCCCATACATACTTGTATTCATCGTATTCATGTATGGGAGTATGGACACGTAAAAAATAGACGTGGTTGATTGACCGACGCCCGCATCGACTCGGATCGACGCCCGCACCTGCAGTCGCATCGACGCCCACACCCGAACGCTCGCATTCTCAGACTCCTGCACGAACCCTAGCATCACCGGCAGCCAACGGAGGCGCTAGTGACGGTGTCCGCCGACGCCCGCGGCCGGAGGCTCCTACGATTGGAGGATCCCGCGGCTGAAGGCTCCCACGATTGGAGGCAACCACGGCTGGAGGTGCGCGACTCATTGGCTGCCGCCGGGCAGGGGCGTAGGTGGGCGGGGCTGCACGAGAGGTTGCTGGTGACGGGCATGGCTGGATGAGAGCATGGATCTGTCGGATGAGTGAGTGCACCAATCCCCAACATTCCTACCCCCAACCATTCTCCCCTTGACTATACAGAGTTGTGCATTCTTCTATTAATTGCGGGGTCCATTTGTGCACAGAATCGGCTCATATTTGAACAGTACACTCATATTAGTGTATTTGATTGCCTGTATTTTTTTAGATTTTTCTAAGGTGAATTTTTTTTTGAATTTTATGGTGCCCGGATGACCAACAGTAGCTGCCTAAAGTTTGTTTCAGAGGTAGTAAGGTAAATACAGTAGTACACACTAAAATACATGTATTCTATGAACTGTTATTTCCTTAAATGACCACAATGGCATATGTAGAGGTATAGAGAAGTTGTAGTGGCATATTTCCAAGTTCAGTTTTTGCAATGACATTTTTCCAAAATGTGAAAGTTGTAGTGGCATAGATCCAATTAACCCATTTTTTTTTTTTGCGTGTGCGAAGTGTTTTTTCACCGAACCGTGACGGAAGATCCAAACCATAGAACCCTTGCGTATTTTATTATTAGGTAAAGATAAAGTGTAAAGAAAAAAGATATGTTCGAAAGGCACAGGTCTAGATATAGAACGTACGTGTCACGTGTCTATAGTTTTATGTAACGTTTAGATCTATTAAATCTTAACCGTTGATAGTATAATCAATGATATATTTATTTTTGGCATATGTGGATTAACGTGATGTCTTTATTTTAGACCTCGTATTGTACTTTTAGTATACAGTAGAATAAAGTCCTGTCGGCTAGTACTTTATGTACACTCTACATACGATCGAGAAGAGACTTATTCTACTGTATACTTTTTTGAGATCAGCGCACCGAAAACATCAAGTCAACAGCTTAATAGTCGCCTCACACGTACTACTAAAGCGCCCTCAAGTAAAATGGCGCTGCTCTGGCGGCAGCGGTTCTCCGGAACGAGACAGGATAGACATCAAACTCTGCCGAAGGCATTCCTGACGCATCCCATGTCTAGTTTTGTCTACGTCGCGGATCGAACAGGCAAATGCCACTGGCCGCTGGCCATGCCGCTGTGTATCCTCCCCTCTCTTCCCATAAGTAGCCAGCTAGAAGAGCTTTGCGTAGAGAAACACTAGGTAGGATCGAAGTATATATAAATGGCGATTGTGGAGTACTCCGTAGCAAATAATAAGTGGAGATTATATGCTTCACCTACGGAAGTATGTGGCTTTTCGTACTTTTGGAATTTACATTAGTTATTTTAAGCAAGACGCGTCAGAAATCCTGATGGCTGTAATAGTAGCTGCAGGAAAAGGGTTATGCAGAACGGTGGTTGAAACATACGAAGAAGGCTTTGAGACATGTATATATATATATATGCTAGATGGAGTTTATCATGTCGCAAAGTTTAGAGAACGGGAATTTCCAAAATAAAAGAGAAGTTTGAATCAAGTAAAGGATGGACATGGTGCAATGCATAAGCATAATGATCGATGTTCTGAAAGCGAGGCATGCAAAAAAGCAGATGAGCATAGGTCGTGGTGGATTGATTAACCAAACATGTTAGCTGGAATAATGGATAATCACCAATCCAGATTTGGTGAACACGTGTGTAGGTGTAATTTTTTTTTAAAAAAATGCTATTTCAAAGTTTTAAAGTAATTAAAATAATTCATGCATGTACATATTACCTTTCACCTTACTAATGGAAAATTTCAAAGCAAAATACGACCGTATATGACATACACAAAAAAGCGAAAATAGATATTTGCATTTCTTTGAACAGTTGAAAGCCAATCATTATAGTGTTACTTGGACATTTTTTTCATTGGACATTTTGCCTTTTTTGTGGAGGCAACATACAATTATATTTGTTCTTAAAAATTTACACGAGAAAGTAAATGCAAAAATAGTATTTTATTTTCTAAAACTTTGAGAAAGTATTTTCATTATTTTTGAAAAATCGGTTACGCCTACAACATGGTTTTACTACTAGCTATTGGACAATTGATAACTGTGATCTTCTTTTATTCAAAAGCCACACCGAAATGTCGAGAATATTCCTATGAGACAATGTCAATTTTCGAGACAAGTTAGACACTGTCCAGAGTATCCCAACTGTCTCTCGTATCTCAAAACAGCTACTGCGTAGAAAATCAATAGTGAAGAGTAAAAAATAACCCTTCAAACAAGATGGGTAGGATTGCCTTATCTTTCTGTCTGCTATAAGGCTCCGTTTGGTATCAAATTATATTTGAAGTATTCTATGAATATTTTGGTTTTTAAAAATACTGTAGTATTAAAAACTTTAAGGTGTTTGGATCTAGTAAATACTCCGGTTTTAGAAACTGAAGTATCTTCTAAAACTTTATTTATTTGCCGTATCGAAAACTTCAGGCCTGACCTCTTTTTCTGTAAACTGAAGTATATATTCCCTAAAACTCAAATATTTGTTATCTAGGCATGTATTTAAGAATACATTGATTTTAGAATTTTGTTGCTGTCAAACTAGGCCTAAGTCTTATTATCTCTTCTGTACTCAAAGTAATCTCTTCGATACTCAACCTATATAACTGTAAGTTGTAAAAAGCACCTATATATAGCCAGATCGTTCAAGCCGCGAACGTTCCATTTTAACAACTCAGGGTTTATATCCATTAAAAGAGACAGTAAACTCCTCCGATGCACACATTCAGTGCGCCAGCACCTCCACTTGGTGCCTCTGCTCCTGGCCCGGGTCTAACGACATCATCTTGCCGAAGATCGACGCTATCGCTCGAAGGTGCTACTCCCGCAGTGGAGAGTCAAAGAGCTGTCGAAAGGTGAGCAGATCTTCCTCCGATACCGAGAGCTCTGAGTTAGAAAGTACAAGAAGATGGATAGATTATTGGGGGAATAGGTCTCCATGCTGATGTGCGCGACACATTCGATAATCCGCCCCTGTTTATTTTACTTAAAATTATAACTGATGTGTCACCGATAGATGAAAATATGTCAGTGTAGTCAAATGATATTGATAAATTTTAATCTATATGTCTATTTTTGAGAGCTCTCGAAACAATTTGCCGCTCCAATTTTCACCGATATCTCTACTACTTATAAAAGCAAGAACTTGTTGGGATACAATTCATCGCAGCCGTACAATGTTACACATCAAACGGTCCAGATATGTTCAATGTTGAGCACTACTCAAACCCCGTAGGCAATATTCTAATCCCGCAAAATCTGCCGCTAATCACTACCAGCGAAAATAACGGCCAAATTACGGTCACTAATCCGGCATCCCAGGCAGATGGGAACGAGCGGCCAGGGAGCTGACCGGCTCGATGTGCTGCGAGGTGGGAAACTGCCAAACTGGGGGCGCACGGAGGGAATCAAAGGAGCACGCGGGATCTGAAGCCGATGTCCACGTGCAGGCGAGGCTGCGGCGGATCGAGGTTGAAGCGGCAGGGAGTTGGCGAACGCAGGGCAGCTGCGCTGCTGCACGCGGGCGTGCGGGCGTGGATGGCTGGACGTTGTTGCGCCGCAGCTGTCGGCCTGGCCGGCTCGATGGTATGCGAACGCCGGAGCGCGTGGTGAAGAACGGGGCAAGGGCGATCTGCCTTGACATCCAGCCCGCCGACCAGCTCGACTAACCCCATGGAGAAGAACCACCTGTCACGCTGTGCGGTCTCCACGGTCATCCATAGCGCCGCCGTCATCCTAGCTAGGCTTTCCTCGGATCGTCGCTGGCAGCCTACCCACCCGCTCGCTTAACTTTCATGGACCTCCGCCTGCCGCTGGGTACATGCACCTTGCCCTCCGTCGGTTACATGATCTTGCAGGTATGTCTACTCAATTCAACAACTCTGTTCTTTCGCATTCGAATCATTTGCTTTCATGCAGGATCTAACGAAGCATGAATTTGTGTGAGATGTACTGCGTTGTGTGTTGTACACATTAATGCAATGCTTAGTTACATCATGTAGAATAAGAATTTTTCATGTGCGCTTATAGCTGCAACACTTCATGCACCTTATTAACATAAAAATCTCTAATATTTCCATCAAACTGTGTGGCAAACAAGCACAATTTTTTTCCTGTTTACACGCACACGAAAAGCATCGACCAATCCGAGTGCACCATCTCTAAGTTTGATTTCCTCAGTCAGAAAAGGATTTGCAGAGTGTGCAATATAATTTCTTCTATATACCACTTCGTCATTTCAACCTCCCCTCTTTCTAATTATCAAGAAAAATAGTCTATGTATGTTGACCCAGTGAAATCTATCTTTATGCGCCTACGATGGAATTAGGTACGGTATAATTTGCTTGAATTGATTTTCGCACAATATGGAAGATTTCAGGTGACGTATTTAATTCATCAGAAGATCTGCATATTTTTTGCGGCTAAGTTGGAGTGTTCTCAAACTACAGTCTGACACCACCGAGCACATATGGGGCTAGGGGTGTCTGACATAAATGAGCATGTGGTCACTCCAAGTGCAGCAGGTACAAAATACTCATCTTATTCGATAGCAAGTGCTATCTCCTTGAATACAAATTCATTTCAATTTTCCTGATTTCCGTGTCTGTATTATAGCTAGCTTCAGGTGTGAAATGAGATTACATATAACATGTCATGCGTCGATTCAATGTATACCTTACTATTTTGTGTATGTCGCCTAATCTGAATTCCCTTTTTCCTTCTAAGATCTGTCGTATTTTCTTCTCACTGACTACAATTTGGAGATGTATGACAAGAAAGGATGCTCTCAGTTGTTACAGTTATGTGATTTATCGCCACAAGATTTTCAATAATTCGATTTGAAGTTACAGCCTCCATTTCTGCAATGTAACTTCCGAATGATGCTTCAAGCTGTGGTAGAAATATCACTCATAACAGCACCAAAGCTTCAAAGGTACGTACAGTACATTTCACCTTCTTTGATTATATGGTTTTTAATTTTTCTCAGAGAAGATTATATGGTCACATAGTTGCAGCAGACCAATGTGTCTTTCTGTGCAAATCTATGTGTAGTTACGCACTAAACCCTCATTTCCTCACTCTGCAGCACAAATGTGGTCACATGCACATCACCAACTAAATGATGGAGGTGTGAAGATACATGGTAATTTTTATTTCCCCAAGAGAAGATAAGGCTGTAGAAAGCCTCTCCCGAGAATAAGTTCCATTCCACAATTAATCTGCTTTGCAACTGCTCATTACAAAACCACATAATTCTTCAACTCTTAAATTGTCTCTCAATTTATTACCGATGAGTTCCTAACGTGTCTGCTCTGCAGTTGCAGGAAGTTGACACTATGATTACTTGATTTTGTTACATAGTCGAAGGATTCTTCAGTAGTTTGCAGTAGGTCGTCGCCTTCATGGATACATGCAAGCGCAGCTCAGTCCAGGACCAAGATTGGTAGCCTAGGTGGCGTGTTTATGTGGTATGGTATGATTTTTTTTGCCTTGCTAATGATTTTATCTTCTAGGATATCTTTCAGGAAATTGGTTCCTTATAACATTTTGGCTTGTTTATATTTGATGCATGTGAATACAAATAATGAACACATACTAAAACAATGTTCAGATTCTCTAATCAGATGTTACGCTAACATTCTACCAGCTATTTAAATACTTACTATATTGTTGTGTTTTGTTGCAATTCAAACCAAAATTTGGAAAACACTTTTACACAGCAGAATCTCGTGTTCTACTAGGAAAGCAGGCTAAAACGGGTTCATATGGCTTGAACCACCGTATAGGGCATAGGTGTGTAGGTGTCATGGTGTGTAGCAAGTCTTTTTTACAATATTGAAAGTCTACATTTTACTTTTGCATCGAGTAGGATAAGCGACCCAAGAGTTTTGAGCCCTCGGCTTAGCATCTGAGACTCCACATTTTAGATGCAAGGGTATGCAGTATGAAGAGTAAGGAGTTGGAGAAGAATCACCATCAGGTCTAGCCATGTCAACTGGTAAGAGGACCGACATGAAATACCGCAATACTCACCATGGCTTTGAGTATCACCGAGCAAGTGAGAGATCACAAGAATCACTCTGGCTATGACCATCATGACAAAGATGCTTGAGATTCACGATTGAGAGGGGGAGATTGGGGATTGGCACATGAGAGCAAAATTAGATTGAGTGATAGTTAGACGTGCATTGCACGTGCACGCTTACTAGTTTCCATTAAAGCAATAAATTTCACCTCTACATTTCACACACATATCTCTCTCTCTGGATCACATACACTTAATAAAATGTAATCGTGCTAACAACACAAGAATCTATAAACTGTGAAGACAAAACTATCCGTCCTTGCAATAGCATTACTTGCAGCATCTACGGAGCAACAATTAGAAAGATTCTAAGACAATCAGGAGCAGCAGCTAACAGTGTTTGTGGGCCTGTGGCTCTCAACTTGTCTCACGCAGTGTGACCAAAGTAGCAGTACAGTCAACTATTTCAGCAAGATGGCAAAGCCGCAGTAGCAGCATGCCTCTTTTTCCCCCAAAAGCAGCACGAGGGCGGTGTGGTTAGATGCGCGCTGGTAGCTAGGGAGGGAGGCGCGGATGAATCCGCGACGGGATGAGAGCGGCGAGTGAGCTCGACCCGGACGGGATAGGAGTCGTGGATGTCCTACAGCTCCATGTCATCGTCGTACGGATCCGACATGGACGCTGGCGGGTCGGTAATGCCCGCAGATTTCTCTGGTGAAGGATCGACGGCGACAGCACCCATCCTGCCGGTGGACGCTGTGGACTCGTTCCTGCCGGCGGATCCGTCTCCATCCCTGTCGGTGGAGGAGGCACGCGCAGGAATGCACCTCGATCTGTCCGGGCCGTGCTCGGGAGCTCGGAGCAGGCGGTTGCGGTTCCTGCTCTTCCGGCCTTCACTCCGGTGCCCTCCCTGGAGGTTTGGCGCACCCTGCTCCTCCGGCCTTCAATCCGCCGCCCTCCTCGGCGGTAGGAGTCGCATCTGCATCCTAGAGGAAGTGCGGACAGGGATCTGTGCGGGGCGTGTCCAGAGGTTTTTTTTTTTTTGGGTTAATTGGATCTATGCCACTACAAATTTTGCACTTTGGAGAAATGCCATTACAAAAACTAAATTTAGAAATATGCCACTACAACTTCTCTATACCTCTACATATGCCATTATGGTCATTACCAAATAATATACTGCCAATTATACTCCCATACATACTTGTATTCATCGTATTCATGTATGGGAGTATGGACACGTAAAAAATAGACGTGGTTGATTGACCGACGCCCGCATCGACTCGGATCGACGCCCGCACCTGCAGTCGCATCGACGCCCACACCCGAACGCTCGCATTCTCAGACTCCTGCACGAACCCTAGCATCACCGGCAGCCAACGGAGGCGCTAGTGACGGTGTCCGCCGACGCCCGCGGCCGGAGGCTCCTACGATTGGAGGATCCCGCGGCTGAAGGCTCCCACGATTGGAGGCAACCACGGCTGGAGGTGCGCGACTCATTGGCTGCCGCCGGGCAGGGGCGTAGGTGGGCGGGGCTGCACGAGAGGTTGCTGGTGACGGGCATGGCTGGATGAGAGCATGGATCTGTCGGATGAGTGAGTGCACCAATCCCCAACATTCCTACCCCCAACCATTCTCCCCTTGACTATACAGAGTTGTGCATTCTTCTATTAATTGCGGGGTCCATTTGTGCACAGAATCGGCTCATATTTGAACAGTACACTCATATTAGTGTATTTGATTGCCTGTATTTTTTTAGATTTTTCTAAGGTGAATTTTTTTTTGAATTTTATGGTGCCCGGATGACCAACAGTAGCTGCCTAAAGTTTGTTTCAGAGGTAGTAAGGTAAATACAGTAGTACACACTAAAATACATGTATTCTATGAACTGTTATTTCCTTAAATGACCACAATGGCATATGTAGAGGTATAGAGAAGTTGTAGTGGCATATTTCCAAGTTCAGTTTTTGCAATGACATTTTTCCAAAATGTGAAAGTTGTAGTGGCATAGATCCAATTAACCCATTTTTTTTTTTGCGTGTGCGAAGTGTTTTTTCACCGAACCGTGACGGAAGATCCAAACCATAGAACCCTTGCGTATTTTATTATTAGGTAAAGATAAAGTGTAAAGAAAAAAGATATGTTCGAAAGGCACAGGTCTAGATATAGAACGTACGTGTCACGTGTCTATAGTTTTATGTAACGTTTAGATCTATTAAATCTTAACCGTTGATAGTATAATCAATGATATATTTATTTTTGGCATATGTGGATTAACGTGATGTCTTTATTTTAGACCTCGTATTGTACTTTTAGTATACAGTAGAATAAAGTCCTGTCGGCTAGTACTTTATGTACACTCTACATACGATCGAGAAGAGACTTATTCTACTGTATACTTTTTTGAGATCAGCGCACCGAAAACATCAAGTCAACAGCTTAATAGTCGCCTCACACGTACTACTAAAGCGCCCTCAAGTAAAATGGCGCTGCTCTGGCGGCAGCGGTTCTCCGGAACGAGACAGGATAGACATCAAACTCTGCCGAAGGCATTCCTGACGCATCCCATGTCTAGTTTTGTCTACGTCGCGGATCGAACAGGCAAATGCCACTAGCCGCTGCCCATGGCGCTGTGTATCCTCCCCTCGCTTCCCGTAAGTAGCCAGCTAGAAGAGCTTTGCGTAGAGAAAAATTAGATAAGATCGGAGTATATATAAATGGCGACTGTGGAGTACTCCGTAGCAAATAATAAGTGGAGGTTATATGCTTCACCTACGGAAGAATGCGTCTTTCGTACTTTTGGAATTTATATTAGTTATTTTAAACAAGACGCGTCAGAAATCCCGATGACTGTAATAGTAGCTGCAGGAAAAGGGTTATGCAGAACGGTGGTTGAAACATACGAAGAAGGCTTTCGGACATACACAAAAAAGCGAAAATAGATATTTGCATTTCTTTGAACAGTTGAAAGCCAATCATTATAGTGTTACTTGGACATTTTGTCATTGAACATTTTGTCATTGGACATTTTGCCATTTTGTGCAGGCAACATACAATCGTATTTGTTCTGAAAAATTTACATGAGAAAGTAAATGCAAAAATTATATTTTATTTTTCTAAAACTTTGAGAAAGTATTTTCCTTATTTTTGAAATATATGTTACGCCTGCAACATGGTTTTACTACTAGCTATTTTGGGGACAATTGATAACTATGATCTTCTTTTACCCCAAAGCCACACCGAAATGTCGAGAATAATCCTATGAGACAATGTCAATTTTCGAGACAAGTTAGACACTGTCCAGAGTATCCCACATGTCTCTCGTAATCTCAAAACAACTACTGTGTAGAAAATCAATAGTGAAGAGTAAAAAATAACCCTTCAAACAAGATGGGTAGGATTGCCTTATCTTTTTTGTCTGCTATAAGGCTCCGTTTAGTATCAAATTGTATTTGAAGTATTCTATGAATATTTTGGTTTTAAAAAATACTGAAATATTAAATATTTTAAGGTGTTTGGATCTAGTAAATACTCCGGTTTTAGAAACTGAAGTATCTTCTAAAACTTTTTTTTGCCTTATTGAAAACTTCAGGCCTGACCTCTTTTTCTGTAAACTGAAGTATATATTCCCTAAAACTCAAATATTTGTTATCTAGGCATGTATTTAAGAATACATAGATTTTAGAATTTTTTTGCTGCCAAACTAGGCCTAAGTTTTATTATCTCTTCTATACTCAAAGTAATCTCTTCGATACTCAATCTGTATTACTGTAAGTCGTAAAAATGACCTATATATTATCTCATCTAGTAAATATGATAGTGGAGTCCACTTTTTTTACCCTAGACTTGTGCATTTGTGACACATATTACCTTATTCCGTAAAATTTCTACCAAAATGCCCCATTTAAGAATTTTGGAACACATTTGTGCCATGAAAGAAACCTATCATTGCAATTACAATTGCTACCAAGACCACAATTGCACCAAACGCGAACTAAAAGAAAATTTCTTTCTATATGGCATATCTTTATATTCTCTTCATCTTCAATCTTTTTTCGGTCGCCTTGTTTTTATAGTGATCAATAATGTCGGTGCTGTGCAACTCCAATTGCATCTTCTTATCTTCTATTTTCTTGAGGGACTCCTCCATCTTCTCATGGGCTAGCTCGAGCTCATCTTCCACAATTTTTTTGGTCAATTGGTGAAGTTCAAATCTTCTAAATAGTCAGCTTGCCCTCTCCACAACGCTTCATCAAGGATTGCCAACCATGAGCACCACATGCCTCACACGATGAATCCTTTCAAAATATCAAAATCAAGAGTTGGTTCAATTTGGGGGGGGGGGGATCCCAAACCGGCATACCTAGGTACTGACCGCGTTCCACTGGTCGGCGATGTCGCTGGTGAATCCAGTGGTGACGCTATCCATGGCTAGACCACGTGATCATGGGGGCGGTCGCCAAGTCATAGGATGTGTCGGAACAACAGTCTTGTTGATCACCGATCGTCGCCGTGGACATGCACCTACACAATCTTGATCATATATGTAAGCATTTGTGAGCTGGGATCATAAGAACTTAACACATGGGCATGAAGATATAATCTTGACAATAAGAACTTAGCAACCATGTTGTAAACATGCAAATGAACACAAACAAAAGATCATGAAAATGAAACAATGAAAGTCAAATGTGTGTTCAAATCATAAGGAAAAACATACAAATGGTTTTCAGCTTGTCCTTCAAAGAGAGCAAAACATAAATGCATAGGACACCTTCAAGTTTAAGAGGGCGACTAGATACAAATAATTTGAGAACAAGTGAAACCAACAATATGAATCAATCAATGAACTTTGGGACAATGCATATCACACTAAGAATGACAACTATGCTCTCTTAATGGTGCATAAAGAAAGAAGGTGGTGACTCAACATAAAAGTAAAAGAAAGGCCATTCGCAGAGGGAAGCAGTGATTACAAGTTTTATAACCTTCAAAAATTACGGTACTTACCGGCTTTGAGCTCTCATTGCCCCCATCATAAGCATCTTGAATGGTTAAAGTTAATGCGAGAACAATTATGATGCATATGCTTGACAAATCATAAGTTGAAAACCTCGTGCCCCGTGAATACGAGTACCCAAACCTCATGCTACTTTACTTAGAGTCCCAAGCAAGGCTCTTGTCATTGTAAGTATATGCATATCATTGAGAACCGCCAATGGGGTACCTCCATGCCCGATGACATGGAACAAGCCCACACCAAAATGACAGGACAAGCAGACAATGAACACCTCGACATCTCTTTTATTTGCCTTTTGTTTAGCTTTTTATTGTGAGATGCGTCGTCGAATGTTCACCATGGGTATGCTGCAAATTTCCACCATGAATTATGCATGGCTTAGATTGGCGGCCCGGCGTTTCCCTAACACATATACAAACTCCATGATCCCCACAAGATTCCGAATTCATTTCACACCGCGGGCATCCATAAACAAAAGATCACGATATCAACTCAAATAAGAAGTGCAATGTTGAAAGCTTGCCCCATGACAGCATGGCTGGGCTAGAATCCAACTTACAACTTGCAAGCATAACAACTCAACATAAGAGACCACAATGTCAAATTTTTAAGAACAGGAAAAAGTAAAGTGTGTCTTCCGGTTCGTGAGAGCTTTACTGACCGAATTTTGCATAACACTGGTAAGAGTTTAATTTGAAGAGAAAATAAAAGCAAGTCAAATTTACTTGGAATAGCAAATTGCTAGTAGGTATGTATGGTGGACACTTTGGAAAACTTTGGCTTTTAGGAGTTGGATGCACGAGTAGAGCTCATACTCAGTACAAGGCGAGGGCTAGCAAAAGACTGGGAGCGACCAACTAAGAGAGCAATAATGGCCATAATCATGCAAAGCGACAAAGCGACATTAAAAGAAGCATAAGATGGCATCAAAAGTCAAAAACTAAATGATCATAGAGGCTATTGGCGACTTTGTAAGAGTCTAACATGTGTGAGCATGCGCCAAGTCAACCCAAATAAAGCATCAAGGAGAAAACCAAAATAGTGCTTCCATACAATAAAAACAACGCATGATTTTTTCAAAGGCTCATTAAGCAATCTCAGTTATTTGAGACAAGTCATGCTACAGCAAAACCACAAAGCATACTATCAAAAAGACATCAAGCATGACATGAAAAAGCCTAAGCCGCAGTCTACACAAGCTCCTTCTTGTACCACTATTTTGCACAAAGCTTTTTCTCTTTTCCAACACCATTTGAAATTTTTATAAACACCTCTTTTGATGAAAACCAATAAAGATCAGAGGCAAAAATACACCTTGATAAATAAATATAAGAAGATCTGAATGCAAATCTAGGCGAAAATGAAAACCAAAAGCAGTAGCAGAAAAAGAAGAACACTCGATTTTTAATAAGAGTGAAAACTAGAGCGTTCTTGACAAATGAAAAGCAAGGCAACTTCTCCAAAAGAAATTTGTTGGGGTCCAACCATTTATTGCAGCAAACAAAACAAACTAAACTAACTAAGAAAACTAAAACAACTGACGCTCCTAGAAAAACACATAGTGCATGAAGCAATAAAAATATAGCGTCTTGAAAGGTGACCTGATTTTTGCCGATGAAGAAGGGGTGCCTCGGGGGCATCCCCAAGCTTTGACGCTTGTACTTCTTAGATATTTCTTGGGGTGCTGGGCATCCCCAAGCTTGAGATTTTGTCCATTCTTCAACTCATCTCATCATTCTCCAATCCCTACACTTGAAAACTTCCTTCATACAAAACTAAACACAAATATATTAGCAACATTAGTGCAAGCATAACATATAATCAACCCTCTTTTTGCTTCAGGTTTCAACTCAAAACCACCACATATATAGCAAATACTACTGTAGCAACTTCTCTAAAAGTTCCGTGATCAAAAGAACTCAAAAGAAAGCGATAAAGTGGCAAACACAAATATTGGCAGAAATCTGTCAAAACTGAATAGCTGACAAAGGTCGAATTTTTGAGGGGTTTTCTGTTGCTCAAATCAAAAAGTGTTCAACTAACAAAAGTTTGGATATAACCTGGGGCATATGCAAAAGAAATCACAGGTCCAAAAGATATACAGAGAATTTATACGAATTTTTACGGTGCAGCATTGAAAACAGTTTCAGGACAGCAACATCCCCAAATCTTTACCTCACTCGAATTAGAGGCTTCTCTTGGCACAAAAACGAAATAAACAAGATAAGGAGCGGTCATTACAGTAGTAATGACTTCCAAGACTCAAATAAAAGAAAAAGTACTGAAAGTAAAAACATTGGGTTATCTCCCAAGAGTGCTTTTCTTTAACGCCTTTGAGCTAGGCTCAAGTAATTTGAGAAGATGCTCACATAAGAAATATGAATTGAAGCAAAAGAGAGCATCAAGGAGCAAATATAAAACACATTTAAGTCTAACCCACTTCCTATGCATAGGAATATTGTAAGAAAATAAATTAAAGAAGCACATAGTAACAAGCATGGGTAGATAAAATAAGAGCAACTTTGGAACTTTCAATATAAAGAGAGGTGTTTTAGTAACATGAAAATTCCAACAACCATATTTTCCTCTCTCATAATAATTTTCAGTAGCATCATGAACAAACTCAACAATATAAATATCACACTCACCCTCTTTTGTTAAGCATGGAGGGCGATCAAATAAGGTATTAGTTAGAGAGTTACTCTTATTGGGAGGTAGACATGGGTAACTCCATTCTTCCTCCTCTTGATCATCACTCTCCTCCTCTTTTTCATCCAATGAGCTTCCAATTTCTTCTTCCATAGGCTCCTTCAAGGCATTAGTCTCTTCCATTGGAGAGCATCTATTAAGATATTTAAGAATATAGCCATTTCCTTCCTTGTAATTATCAAAGCAAAATGTGAGTATATCATAAACCTCATATTTATAAGGTGCATCATCAGTATTTTCAAGCAAATAAGCAAGTTCGAATGCACCCTTCCAAGCAATAAATTCTTCAATTTGTTCCACATCATAAAAGTCATAATTTCCATTAATATAAGAAGATATGGTAACATCATCATTATACTCACATTGAAAAGGGAGGTGTTTATACCTCCTACAGCAACAAGATTCATCAAAGCAATAAGTAACATTATAAGTAGAGCACACATTTCTAGCAATGATATATAATCTATTGATTTGTTCCCATAAGTGTTTCCCTTTTTGTGACAAGCGGTGTTCCTCATAATAATTTTGCTGCTCTTCCGTGAACCCACCTTGCCCAAAAGATTTAGTTTCAAAGAAACCAACCATTGATAGAAAGCATGATAAAGCAGGACAAGTAAAAACAACTACAAAGGATTCTAATTTTTTTGGGTTTTTGATATAAAACGATGCAGGTAAAATAAATAAAGTAAAGCAAAACAATAACAAAGTAAAGGATGTGCGTGCGAAAACTCCCCTCGCAGAAGTCTTCTACTTCCTCCCCGGCAACGGCGCCAGAAAAGAGGCTGCTGGTGTTAAGCAGACGGTCCTTGTGCGTGGTGAATAACCAGCCCGTTGGGAACCCCAAGAGGAAGGTATGATGAGTATAGCAGCCAGTTTTCCCTTAGTTAAGAAACCAAGGTTTATCGTTCTTGGAGAGGAGAGACAAACGACTGAAGGTGATGCTTGCTAGCTTGCGACAGCTCCGGACAATTTATATATGCGCCTCGTCCAAGCTTTGCTTGCTAGCTGCAACGCGGAACCTGCACACAAACAACCAAGTACTTTGTTCCCAACTTGCGATGAGGTTGTCAATCTCACCGGTTTGCTTGAAACAAAGGTTATGAGCGTATCGAGTGGGAAACAGTAGAATATGCGAATAAAGTAAACAGTGCGAGTAAAGTAAACAGGTGATACTAATATGATGGAAATAGGACCGGGATCCACAGTTCACTAGTGGTGTCTCTCCAAAAGATAAATAACACATGCTGGGTAAACAAATTACAGTTGGGCAATTGATAGAATAAAGATAAACGTGATATGTCAAGAAGATCACTATGAGATTTACTCTGGGCATTACAACAAAATACATAGACCGCCATCCAACTGCATCTATGACTAATAATCCACTTGTGGTGAATCAATCCGAGAACTCCACAAGTATTAAGTTGCGAACAACAGATAATTGCATTAAGCAAAGTGTGTAATGTAAACAAAGCATATGCCCTTGAGCATATGAATGTTGTTTTCTCCCTAGTAGCAACAGCACATCTACAACCTTAGAGGTTTTTGTCACTCCCCCAGATTAAATAGAGGCATGAACCCACTATCGAGCATAAATACCCCCTCTTGGAGTCACTAGCAACTACTCGGCCAAGATAGCTACTAACAACGGAGAGCATGCAAGATCATAAACAACATAGAGATAACAAAAGATAATATTCAGTACAGCAACTTAATCATAAACACCAATATTCATCGGATCCCAACAAACCAAACATGTAGAATTACATAACGGTGATCTCAATCATGTAGGGCAGCTCATGAGATCTAAACATGAAGCACATGGTGGAGGAGACAACCATCTAGCTACTGCTATGGACTCATAGTCCAAGGTAGACTACTCACTCATCGCTCCGGAGGCAAGCATGGCGATGAAGAAGACCTCCGGTGGCGATTCCCCTCTCCGGCAGGGTGCCGGGAAGAGCTTCTGGACCCTCCCGATCTTCGGGTCGACGGCGGCGGCGGATCACGATGTGTTCTGGAAAATTGATCGGGTACTTAGGTTTTATCCGTCGGGGGGTCTTTATAGGCGAAGGGGCGATGTCAGAGGAGAGACCAGGCAGCCTCACGCCAGGCTCGCGCGGCCAGGGGCCTGGCCGCGCCGCCCTGGCGTGTGGGCCCCTGGTGGCCCACCTCCTTCTCTCCTTCGGATCTCTGGAAGCTTCCGGGTAAAATAAGACTTCAGGAACTTGTTTCGTCCAATTCCGAGAATATTTCCTGTGTATCACTTCTGAAACACAAAAACAGCAGAAAACAGGGAACTGGCACTGTGGCAACTCGTTAATAGGTTAGTTCCGGAAAATGCATAAAAGTGCCACGAAGTGTAACGAAACAATAGACAAATGGTGTAAAAACAAGCATGGAGCATCAAAAATTATAGATACGTTGGAGACGTATCAGACGTCTCCGACGAAAGATCAATAGACGCCTTTTCGGCCGGACTTCGTCGTTCGGACCTCGTGGAAGAGGTAGGGAGAACAAAGCCAAGGACAGTGTCAGAATTTATGGAAGTAGCCAACAGATTTGCCGATGGAGAGGATGCGTATAATAACAAAAGGGGACGTTCACCAGAAGTCGACAGAGCAAGAAGGCAAAGGCGAAGGTACCGCAACGGAGACAGCCATGCAAGGCGAAATCAAATAGCCGCGGGATATAACTGAAGGGACGAGGAAGGCTACAAAAACAAGGAGTTTCAGACAAGAGATAGTCGGAGAATAGAGAAACCAAAGTACTCCGGCCCGTCGGCAGAAGACATGCTATATGGACTTTGTCGCATCCATTATGCGTACCTAGATGGGAAGAGAGTTTCCAACCACCAGATGAAGGATTGAAGAACCTTCCTAAGGTTGCAAAATGCCATGGATTCAAGCCAAGAAGCACGACAGGGAGGAAAAAGGATAAGTCAAGGATACCAAATGCAACGACTCGCAAAGCAGCTGGAGTCAAAAGTATATATATCAGCAATGATTCAACCGGTGCCAAAGTCCAAGAAAGATTTGATAAACCCAAAGCTGTAGTAAACTTGGATTCCGCATAGGAAAGCGCGCTCGTTGAGTTCCTCCATGAGCGCTGGAAAATCTTCGCCTGGTGTCCTTCAGACATGCCAAGGGTTCCCAGGGAACTCATCGAGCACGCACTAAACGTGGATCCCAAAGCAAAGCCAGTCAAGCAGCCACTGAGAAGATTTGATAAACCCAGAAGGAAAGCAATAGCGTCCGAGCTACACAGGCTAGAAAATGCAGGATTCATCCGAGAAATCAAAACATCGACTTAGGTATCTAATTGGGTGTACTACAGCTGATATATTGTCCCCAAGAAAAATACAGACATACAAAGAGTATGTGTCGACTACACGTCTCTCAACAAGCACTGTCCGAAGGATCCCTTTTCCCTACCTCGCATTGATCAAATAATAGACTCAACTGAAGGGAATATGCCCGAGAGGCAATAATAAAGTGGTTATTATCATATTCCATGTTTATGATAAATGTTTATTTCTCATGCTAGAATTGTATTAATCGGAAACATTAATACTTGTGTGATTAATAAACTAAAAAGGTTCCTAGTAAAGCCTCTCTTTTATACTAGCTCGTTGATTAACCGATGATCAAGGTTTCCTGATCATGAACATTGGATGTTGTTAATAACAGGGTCATATCATTAGAAGAATGATGTGATGAACACTCACACCCATAGTATGAATAGCAATACGATCAAGTCATCAAGTTCATTGCTATATCAAACTCATGCGAAGTAGTTCTAATCCTTAGACCATGAGATCATGTTAATCACTGATACCGGAAAGGTACTTTGATGATATCAAACGTCACACCGTAATAGGGTGATTATAAAGGTTGATTTGGGTACTCTGAAAGTATTAGTTGAGGCTCATGGATCAAGAGTGGGATTTGTCCATCCGGATGACGGAAAGATATTCTCTGGGCCCTTCTCGGTGATATTGCATTGGAATCGCTTGCAAGCATGTGACTAGGTCACAGGAATGCATTATCACGGAACGAGTAAAGAGACTTGTCGGGAACGAGATCGAACTAGGTATGGTTGATACCAAATGATCGGATCTCGGACAAGTAATAATATCGTGAGACAAAAGGAATTAACTATGTTCGTTACCGGTTCACATGATCACTAGTTCATCGTTGAGTAAGTGGGAGTCATCATGGATTTCCAGATCCCACTGTTGATTATTGATCGGAGAGGAGTCTCAATCATGTCCACGTTATTCACGAACCGTAGGGTGACACACTTAAGGCTCGTCGTCGTTTTTGAGTGGATACGATACTCCGATCGAATTACAGGACAGCATAAGGGTTGTTTCAGAAAAGCACCGAAACTGTTTCGGGATATCGAAATAACTCAAGGGTGTATTTGTTAATGTTTGTTAATTGAATGAATTAACAAATATTAAAGAAATAAAAATGTTTTATTAAATCAATAAGTGTGAATTTTAATTGGCATGAATGTCATGCATTAAAATGGGGGTTACCTCATGTTGATGAGGGAGTAATCACCATAAAAGGGAATGAAGAAGGGGGCAATGAAGAGAGGGGGAGACCCTTGGCCGGCCACCCCTTGGCTGCCCTCCTCCTCTATATAAACCCCCCCTTATCTCCCTTGCAACACACTTCTTGATCCTCCCTCCCTTGCATAGTTGCTGCCCACTTTCCGTCTTGGCTTAGCGAAGCTCTGCCGGAATTGTAGTTCGTAGTTTACACACTTGGAGAAGTGTGTGGAGGAGTGTCCGGCGGATCCCTTCTTCCGCTGCCCCGCTGGACCGAGGGCGTGGAGGAGTCGACGTCGAGCTGCACGTGTGTGCGAGTACGGGGGCGCTGCCACTTGTGGCGCCGGGTACACGATCTTGTGATCGTCAAGTGAACCACGACATCGACTGCGTCAAGTGAACAACTACGTCGACTACGGGCGTCTTCACCAACTCTCCATCGTCAACGTTTGTGCGGGAACGTAATCCCCGCTTACGGTCGTCGAGGGTGAGTATCTGTTGCTACCACCTTGTAGAGTATCTTGGCCAGTTTATGCGTTCATGCGTAGGAAAATTTTTGTTTTCTATGCTACGAACCCATCAGTGGTATCAGAGCCATCTCTATGCGTAGTTGGTATGCACGGTTAGAACACATGTGGATGTGGGCGTTGATGATCATGTTATTGCAATTTTTTGGTATTTTGGATCATAGTGGCATAGTGGGATTGAAGCTGCCCGAGACTAACCTTACGTGACCGCGTTCACGAGACTTGTCCCACACTTGACATGCTTCGGCATATGTGGCTTTGCGGGTGCACGTTTCTCCCACTATAGTTATGATCTATTTTACAAAGAGTTGTTAATAATATTTTTATCACCGTTGTGGTTCTTGTTCGTAGGTAAGAATGGTTCTTCCTAGAAAGCCCCAAACCACGTAAAATATGCAAGACAAATTAGAAACGTCTAACTTGTTTTTGCAGGGCATGTGATGTGATATGGTCAAATTGTTTATGTTACAAATTGTATGCGATGATCCTTTTTGTAAGTTATAAACAACCGGCAGGAGCCATATGGTTGTCTTTACATTTAAATGGCCTGCGTGCCGTATATATATATCCAAGTGATATATTGTAATGGAGGAAGACAACCAAGTTAGCGCGCCATGGACCTTGGTGCTACGCCGGTAGAATGATGGAGATCATACCATGACGCACAAGATGGAGATCGAATGCGTGAAGGACCATATCATATCACATTATATATGCATGTGATGTTTATCCTTTTATGCATCTTATTCTGCTTAGATTTGATCGCGCGGTAGCATTATAAGATGATCCCTCTCACATAAATATCAAGATAAAAATGTGTTCTTCCATAGCATGCACCGTCAAGAAAGTTCGTCGTTTCGAGACACCACGTGATGATCGGGTGTGACAGACTCTACGTTCACATACGACGGGTGTAAGACAGTTTTACACACGCGAGTGCTATGGTTCTACTTGGCGAGCCTAGCATGTACAGACATGGCCTCGGAACACGAACCGAAAGGTTAAGCATGAGTCATATGGTTGATATGATGAACATGGTGATGTTCGCCTTTGAAACTATGCCGTTGCACATGATGATCGGTTGCGGTATAGTGAATTTGGTTCGTGTAATCACTTAAGAAAACTAAGAGGGATGTTGTTTTTAAGTGGGAGTTCATTTAGTAATTTTGAATTATAGAACCCAATTTATCATGAACTAAATCAAAGTGAATTTGCATAGTTTGTTGTAGGCATTGGCATCCGTTCACTACCTTGCGTTTAGCTATAATTGAGATAATAGAACTATATAATTCTGGATGTTAACTTTACGAACTGGTATCGTATTGTTTGGATGTCAATCTAAAGTTTAAAGTCCTATTGCAAACTTTTAGCAAACCTTGGTTACTCGATAAAATTTAATAAGTAGTATTAAATCAAGAGTAACAATTCCAGTGTTAGTATCTAAGTATCACACTTGCCTCCATGATCCTTGATATTAAAAAGTTGTTTTTAGTATCAAGGTTATCTAGGAGTTGAAAGAATTGTTTCATAAACTATCATATGTGGAAGATATTTTGATATCTGAAATGATGTTTGGTTGCAATGTGATAGAGTATAATTTAGTAAGACACATGTTCTCGTATTGTATGAGAATTTGCAAAGATTGGAGACGCTAGGCGTCCAGATCTCCTAAAAGGTTTAGGAACTAATATTATACTCGCAATTCGTCCTCATGAGCTATAGTAGCTTGATCATGAAAGTTGTCATGATAGGATGAATGAAAAATGTAGGTAAAATGTTTACTACACTAAAAGATTACTAAAGAATGGAATTTGGAAGAACGCCAAATATGTGATTATGGTGATCTACTTCAAAGTGTGAGTCCAAGGGTATTAGTGTTTGACTAATCATGCCTTGAACTATGTGCCATGTGAATGGCGCCACTATTGATGTTGATAGATTCTTCTAGAAGGAAAAGAATTGCTAAAAGAGAATTCGAAATTTATTCTGGCGGAAAATAAAAGACTGGAAATGTCCAGCTCAGGTATATAGAAGATATACATGTTATGGTTGTATTCGTTGCTTGTTAAAACAATGTGGTTCTTGGGTATTTGATACTAAATTGGTTGGTATGAACTGTCATACAGAACAACGCAATACAAGAACTACAATGGCCTAATTAACTAGCAAATGAATATGGAATGATTCTCATCGAAAACAAATAAAGTGTGATTGTGTTTCGTTGGAATTAAACCTAGCCTTCAAGATTTGTTTGAATAATTATTATTTTGTTCTGGTATTATGAGAACAATGGTTGTTCAAATTATTACCGCATTCATAAAAGATGAATGAACACTTATCTTGTTGGAGAAATCACATCCATAACACTGATGCTAAAAATGTCTCAAGACAAATGATTAGAAGATCACTTATGAGTGACACCACTGTTTAAATCATATTGGAAAGTAAACATGAAGAAACTCCATGTTGATGGGATTTTGGAGTCTTTTGATTTTGAATCAATTGACGCTTGTGAAAATTTCCTAGAGATGATTAAAACTCCGTTTGTGGGCCAAAGAAGAACGGACGACTAACTTATTGGATATTGTACATGTTGATGTATATAGTCCATTATGTGTAGCCGTGTGTGGTGGATCTTTGAACTTCATCTACTTTAACCAAGGATTTGAGTAGATATATGTGTATATTTACTTGATAAGGAAGAAGCATGAAATATTTGAATATTGTTCAAGGTATTTCTAGATGAAGTTGAAAATCATTGTAACAAGAGAATAAAGAATTTATGATTTGATCATAAAGGAATATATTTGAGTTACAAGTTTAGCAAACACCTAAAAGTTGAGGAATCGTTCCATAGACTTGTATTTCCCGAAACACCATAGGAGTATGGAGTGTTCGAGAGATAAAATCAAACTTTGTTTGACATCGTTGGATCAAAGGTGTCGTCTATAAAACTGCCATTATATTTTAAGGATAAAGCTTTAGAGACTACCGCTTTTTACACTGAAAAGAGCGCCATCATGATCCATTGAAATGACACCATATGAGATATGGCATGGGATAAAACCCAAGTTGTCTTTTCTAAAATTTTGGTATGCTAGGCATATGTAAAATGTTTACAACCAAAGTCGGATAAATGCGTCTTTGTAGGTTATCCCAAAGTAACTGTTGGGTATTCCTCCAGAACACTGAAGACAAAAGTGTTTGTCGCTGAAAACGTCAAGTTTCTTGAGAAGGAATTTTTCGCAAAAAGTCAAGTGGGAGGACAATAGAACTTTGATTAGGTTGTTGAACCTAAGCTATATGTGCTGAGTAGCGCAGCGCCGGGAAGTGTCCCGGAGGCGGCCACTATGCGCATGGATACAGTACCTCAAAAGTTGTGGTCACAGATATCTAAGTTCCTATTGAACCGCGTGAGTCGGGTAACAATCAAATAGTTAGATTTGAGAATGAATCATTATTGTTTGACAATGATGAACCGACTGCATGCAAAGAAGCGATGATGGGCCCTGACTCCGTCAAATGGCTAGAAGCCATAGAATCCGTGATAGTTCCATATACGAGAAACCAAGTTTCTGAACTTGGAAGACCCTCAAAAGGCATGAAGCCTAATGAACGTATTTGGATCTATAAAGACAGACATGGATGTTTAACATCTTTGAAATAGTTGACACATCGTTAAAAGAGTTTACGATTGTGTTCAATGAGTTGACTGTGACAAGATTTGATCTTTCATAGCGATATTTTGTCTGGATGGATTACTATAGCAACCACTACATATGCCAAGTTTGGTATATGTTAGTTGAATAAACAAGACAACATTATTTTAATAGAATGGTTACCTAGGACATGTACATGACATGGTCCAATGGGTTTTGTAAATTCAAAGGATGCTAAAAGGCATGCAAACTTCAATGGTTGAAGTAAGCATCGCGGAGTTGGAATATTCACCGTGATGAAATAATCAAAAGGTTTAGTTTCATCAGATACGATGAATATGCTTGCATTTGCAAGAAATTAAGTGGGAGCGCTGAGACATATTTCTAGTATAATATGTAGAAGACATATTGTTAATTGGAAATGATGTATCTTTTATTGGCATAGGTTAAGAATTTCATTAAAATTAGATTTCAATGAAAGACTTAGGCAAAACCAAAATATTGGGTCTCGATGTCTATGTAGATAGATCAAGGTGCCAATATGGTTGTGCCAAAGTACATAGATGAAATATTGAATGAAGTTCAATATGGAAACGACGAGAAAAGTTCTTGTCGCATGGAAGAGGTTGAAACAAGATTCAGGTGTTTTTGACACTTGATGAGTGAAGCCACATGAATGATTTGATCGATCATGTATACCATGATATGTACATATCCATATATGTCCTATGCTCTAAATGTTATGAGCATATACCAGAGTGATAAAAGTCATAAGATGATCACTGGACAATAGTAGAGATATCCTGATGTGCTTTGGAAGGACTAAGGATATATATTATGTATGACAAAGTGACACATAATTCATTGTAAAGTGTTACATTGATACTAAGTTTGTCACAAGATACAAATTAAGTTTATCTCAATTTTAGCTGTATGTTTAGGTGGCACAATGTAATGGAAGGAAGTTCCATGATGGATTTGGATGAGTTCCAAAGTTAAGATATTGTGATGGATTCTACAACAAAGGTTGAGTATATGGCTACTTTAGAAGTAGCAGAAGAGGGCATTTGTGTCAAGAAGTTTGTTATCAAACTAGGTGTAGTTCCAAGACGGCTATTACTGTGAAGATCTATTGTGCGACAATAGTGACAACATGATTTTAGCTAAAGGAACTAAGGTCTCACCAAAGGACCAAATTTATACCCAACTATCTCATTTGAGAATGAGTGATGCGTAGAGACGCAAAGACATGCAAATACACACAGAACTGAAAGTGTCAGACCTGGAGATCAGATTAACCACATGCAACGCGTATGGATAACACGTGAATGCCATAAGTGTTATATACGCAAGTATCAACTAGATTATTGACTCTAGTGCAAGTGGGAGACTGAAGGGAATATGCCCGAGAGGCAATAATAAAGTGGTTATTATCATATTCCATGTTTATGATAAATGTTTATTTCTCATGCTAGAATTGTATTAATCGGAAACATTAATACTTGTGTGATTAATAAACTAAAAAGGTTCCTAGTAAAGCCTCTCTTTTATACTAGCTCGTTGATTAACCGATGATCAAGGTTTCCTGATCATGAGAATTGGATGTTGTTAATAACGGGGTCATATCATTAGAAGAATGATGTGATGAACACTCACACCCATAGTATGAATAGCAATACGATCAAGTCATCAAGTTCATTGCTATATCAAACTCATGCGAAGTAGTTCTAATCCTTAGACCATGAGATCATGTTAATCACTGATACCGGAAGGGTACTTTGATGATATCAAACGTCACACCGTAATAGGGTGATTATAAAGGTTGATTTGGGTACTCTGAAAGTATTAGTTGAGGCTCATGGATCAAGAGTGGGATTTGTCCATCTGGATGACGGAAAGATATTCTCTGGGCCCTTCTCGGTGATATTGCATTGGAATCGCTTGCAAGCATGTGACTAGGTCACAGGAATGCATTATCACGGAACGAGTAAAGAGACTTGTCGGGAACGAGATCGAACTAGGTATGGTTGATACCAAATGATCGGATCTCGGACAAGTAATAATATCGTGAGACAAAAGGAATTAACTATGTTCGTTACCGATTCACATGATCACTAGTTCATCGTTGAGTAAGTGGGAGTCATCATGGATTTCCAGATCCCGCAGTTGATTATTGATCGGAGAGGAGTCTCGATCATGTCCACGTTATTCACGAACCGTAGGGTGACACACTTAAGGCTCGTCGTCGTTTTTGAGTGGATACGATACTCCGATCGAATTACAGGACAGCATAAGGGTTGTTTCAGAAAAGCACCGAAACTGTTTCGGGATATCAAAATAACTCAAGGGTGTATTTGTTAATGTTTGTTAATTGAATGAATTAACAAATATTAAAGAAATAAAAATGTTTTATTAAATCAATAAGTGTGAATTTTAATTGGCATGAATGTCATGCATTAAAATGGGGGTTACCTCATATTGATGAGGGAGTAATCACCATAAAAGGGAATGAAGAAGGGGGCAATGAAGAGAGGGGGAGACCCTTGGCCGGCCACCCCTTGGCTGCCCTCCTCCTCTATATAAACCCCCCTTCTCTCCCTTGCAACACACTTCTTGATCCTCCCTCCCTTGCATAGTTGCTGCCCACTTTCCGTCTTGGCTTAGCGAAGCTCTGCCGGAATTGTAGTTCGTAGTTTACACACTTGGAGAAGTGTGTGGAGGAGTGTCCGGCGGATCCCTTCTTCCGCTGCCCCGCTGGACCGAGGGCGTGGAGGAGTCGACGTCGAGCTGCACGTGTGTGCGAGTACGGGGGCGCTGCCACTTGTGGCGCCGGGTACACGATCTTGTGATCGTCAAGTGAACCACGACATCGACTGCGTCAAGTGAACAACTACGTCGACTACGTGCGTCTTCACCAACTCTCCATCGTCAACGTTTGTGCGGGAACGTAATCCCCGCTTACGGTCGTCGAGGGTGAATATCTGTTGCTACCACCTCGTAGAGTATCTTGGCCAGTTTATGCGTTCATGCGTAGGAAAATTTTTGTTTTCTATGCTACGAACCCATCATCAACAGCAGGGTGTGCAAGGCTTTCCTTCCTGGATGCATATTCTGGCTATAACCAGATCAAATTGAATAAAGAAGATGAGGAAAAAACAGCTTTTATCACACCATACGGCGTGTTCTGCTTCCAAGTCATGCCTTTCGGTTTAAATAACGCAGGAGCAACCTACCAACGGATGATGCAAAATTGCCTCAGAAATCAAATAGGGTGCAACATTCAAATCTACATCGACGACGTGGTCATCACCACAAGAAAAGAAGAGTCACTTATCAGTGATCTAGCAGAAACCTTCGACAACTTAAACAGGTACAAACTCAAGCTTAACCCGACAAAATGCTCTTTTGGGGTATCCGCGGGTCAACTCCTGGGATTCCTGATATCAGCAAGGGGAATAGACGCAAACCTAGAGAAGATCCAAGCAATACTAATGATGGGGAAACCAACAAAGCTGCACGACGTACAGAAGCTCGCAGGACGCGTCGCGGCACTGAGTCGATTCGTGGCGCGGTTAGGAGAAAAAGCACTTCCTTTCTATGCGCTGATAAAAAAATCGGACGACAAATTCAAGTGGACAGAAGAATCAGACACAGCCTTCGCACAACTGAAAAAGGTGCTTTCCACACCACCGGTGTTGGTCGCACCAACGGAAAAAGAGCCGCTACTACTATATATTGCAGCAACACATCAAGTGGTGAGCACAGTATTAGTAGTCGAAAGAAGCGATGAAGGAAAAGCTTATGGAGTCCAGAGGCCAGTATATTTCGTCAGCGAAGTACTATCTCCAATAAAGCAAAGGTACCCGCACTACCAAAAACTTGCATACAGTGTGTTCACAACAGCACGAAAGCGATGACAATATTTTGCGGTACACCCAATTATAGTGGTTAACGAAGCACCACTATCCAACGTATTGAACAACCCTTCAGCAACAGGACGTGTCTCCTGATGGGAAATCGAATTATCACCCTTAGACATCACGTACGAAAAGCGAAAGGCGATCAAATCACAAGTCCTGCCAGATTTTACAGCAGAGTGGCTAGAACTACAAAACACAGGACCACCAGATTTATCAAGCGTGTGGACAATGTATTTCGACGGATCAAAAAGGGTCCAAGGCGCAGGAGCAGGAGTAGTCCTGATATCACCACAAGGCAAGAAATTGAAGTACATTTTAAGGATGAGTTTTCCTCAAGCTTCGAACAATGAAGCCGAGTACGAGGCTCTGCTCCACGGAATGAAATTGGCCAAAGCATGCGGAGCAACTCGACTAAAAATATTCGGGGATTCAAATCTTGTCGTTCAACAAGTGATGAACAGGTGTGACGCCATCAGTGACAACATGACAGCATACAGAAACTTATACTATTATCTAGAGGGACCATTCGATGGATGCGAAGTCTCGCACGTCAGCAGAGCCAGCAATGAGGAAGCCGACAATCTAGCAAATATCGGGTCCCAATGCTTGCCCATACCGCAAGGAGTCTTCTGGGAAGAAATCATAGAGAGATCAATAAAAAACAACAAAACTTCGACTACAGAAGAACAAATCCAGCACCAAGCAACAGGCTCGGGGGTTGGCAATAGAGGCACATTGAAACCTGAAGAAGTGATGATGATCGAGGAAACCTGGATGCAACCATACTTGGCTTACATGGTAAACAAAACACTACCCAAAGATACAGTAGAGGCAAAAAGGATAATACAACGATCCAAGGCTTTCGTCATGTTACAAGGGAAGTTGTACAAGAAAAGTATAACGGGCGTCTTGCAACGATGTGTTACTCCTCAAGAAGGACAAGAAATATTAAAAGACATCCATGCAGGAGTATGCGGACATCACGCTAGCAGCAGAGCCATTGCAGCAAAAGCTTTTCACGCAGGGTTCTATTGGTTGACAGCAATTGAAGACACGAAGGATATAGTAAGAAAGTGCGAGGCTTGTCAATGTTTCGCATCTCGACCACACGCACCAGCAGTAGAATTGCAACCAATACCACTGTCTTGTCCCTTCGCATAATGGGGTCTCGACATGGTAGGAAAATTGCACAAATCTTGGCCAGGAAGACATGTCTACATGCTGGTGGCAGTCGAAAAATTTACCAAGTGGGTAGAGGCAGCCCCCGTAACAACCCAAGATTCCACAGCCGCAATTAACTTCATCAAGTCTATTGTTTTTTGCTTCGGAGTACCACATAGCATCATCACGGACAATGGGACAAACTTCACGTCAAAGGAGTTCAAGAGCTACTGTGAAAGTATGGGAATCAAACTGAAATTTGCATCCGTAGCGCATCCAAAGACAAACGGACAAGTCGAAAAATCTAATGGCTTAATATGCAACGGGATAAAAAAGAGGTTGTTAGCACCTCTCGAAAAAGCAAAACACTCTTGGGGTAGACGAACTACCCTCCGTGCTATGGAGTCTCAGAACTACACCCAACACAGCTACTCAAGAAAACTCTTTCTTTCTGATCCACGACGCAGAAGCCGTGCTTCCAGTCGAGATCACACATGAAGCTCTAAGAATCGCGGCTTACGACGAGACAACCGCCACAGAAGCACTTCAAGATGACGTCGATGCACTCGATGAAGCAAGAGACGTAGCACTTGCCAGAGCAACGCAGTACCAGCAAAATCTACGAAACTAGCATAGTAGTCGAGTTCGTCCACGATCTTTCGTGGTAGGAGATTTAGTCTTGCGATTAAAACAAGACGGTCATGGCAAGTTAGAGTCTCCATGGGTGGGACCGTATATCATCACAGAGGTAATACCAGGAGAAGCTTATCGACTACAAGACAAGAAAACGGGGAAAGATGAGAGCAACCCGTAGAATGCAGAGCAATTACGGCGGTTCTACGCGTAGAAGAAGTATGGCGACAAGAAACTTTCGAGATATGACCCTCTGAACCCAGAACATGAGGCCACAGGTCGGGTTCTTTGGGTCAACTCGACAATATGTATGAATATTTTTATTTCCACTTGGGGGCTCAGACCCTTAAGTCGTATGAATCAAAATAAATAAATTTATTGAGATTTGGTATTTGCAATTATTCGAGACATATTGCTAGGTTGTTCGCAACCCGATATTCGACAAAGACAAGCATGGTTCAAGGTAAACTCGATAATATATTAAAAGCACACCTCAGAACGACAATTCGTTCCCATGGTCTATTAATAAAGACGGCACAAAGATAAAGTTCATCGCGACTACTTATTACAGAAGATAACTAGAACAAGAGATAACATAAAGAGATGACTAATGAAAATGGACTTCAGCTTCGTACTCCTTCTGGCATTGAGTATAGTCATAGATCCTCATGTCGAACTTCGACGTACCAACATGATAGTCGAAAGTCATAAAGAAACCCTGATGAAGGTCATGATCTTCTGCAAATTGCGACCAGCCACCCTTGAAGTACATCTCACCGGCCCCGTCGTACCAGACCTCCACTTCATAGGGAGTTCCTCCCCCAGAATGCTCACGAAGAATCGCTTCCCGCAGCTCTCGCCCGTCCATGAAGTTGGTAAACTTCAGCGGCACCCGCTGAATCTCGCGGCATTGAGCGCCGGCGATGCAGAAGAAGGAATACACTTTGGGCGGAGGAGGAGGAGAAGCATCATGAGGAGGGGTGCTCAGACCTGGCGCAACAGATGAAACCTTGGGCTTATTCTTGCTCCCCGCAGGGCGGCCAGGGCGCCGCTTTGGTGGAGCAGACGACGAGGCTCCCACAACGGGGCTTGTGGACTTGTTCTTACTGCCACGCTGACGGCCACGACCACGCTTTTCCACCGAAGCGCCGATGTTCAGACGCGATCCACCTGCATCAGCCATGGAGACAAGAGCGGGGAGGAAAAACCCTAGATGAGGTGGCGAGAAGGAAGATGATGCGGCGGAGGAAGATAATAATGAGAAGAATTAGGGGTTTTGCCCTCCCCAAACATGCTTTATTTATAAGTACATCTTAATGGGCCTCCGCAGAGACACGGTCCAAAATACATTTAATGGACTTTTATATTCTGCCCAGGGCAGACGATAAGGAGGTGACAGCACGTCACAAGTAAAGATACGTATATAAGGTGAAAAAAGTATATATCAAGGAGCACAAATGCACCTCATCATGGACTCGGGGGCTTGCATCATAAGAAGAGAAGAGATGAAGAGTCAAGCACAAAATCGTGCCGAAAAAATATCACAAGAAGACAATACTTCAGATAGACACGTTTATATTTTTGAGCCTATACCCGAATTTTTTTGGCTATAGCCTCGAGGGCTACTCCCATCGGGAGCGCAGGCCGCGCACCCGATAGAAAGATAATTTCGAGAAAGAGTTCGACAAGAAGAGAAGAAGAAGAAATTTGAGCCTATGATCGCTACAAGTATCCGACCAAAGCCTCGGGGGCTACTCCCATCGGGAGCGCTGGTCGCGCACCCGATGAAGAATTACTTCAAGAAGGTCATCAATGAAGAACGATGAAGAAAATCTTCGAGTCCATGTACTCAACATTTCACTCCCATCGGGAGAGCAGATTCAAGAACTCGACGATTTTGGCCATTACATTTAAAGTCGAAGATATATGAAGCCAAAGATATATGAAGTCGAATTGAAGAAATCGAAGATTGAAGAAGTAGAAGAATTGAAGAAGTAGAAGAATTGAAGAAGTAGAAGAATTGAAGAAGTCAAAGATTGAAGAAGTCAGAGAATAGAAGAAATCAAAGATTTGAAGTTTGGATACTCAACCGAGTCTGCAACTCGAGTAGGGTCTCGGGGGCTACTGACATGGATATGCCCTTTGGGTACCCACGGATTAGTATACCGGGTCCAGCCCATTAAGGAAGTGGACAAGTACAAGGACTCAAAGATTGACTTGGAGACGAAGAAGGAAGGTTCTAATCCGTATTCGACTAGGACACTTGTAAAACCTTAGCCCGGTTGCATATATAAGGCCAGGCAGGGGTGCCCCTAGAGAGACAACTTACAACATCAAACATCGAGAACTAGAAGATACAAGATAGATTAGACATAGACTAGATACACAAATCCGCCTACGGCGGCACCATGTAAACACCATTGTGATCATATACTAGATTGCTAGCAGGATATAGCGATCCTCCACCGCGGGGACGTGAACCTGGGTACATTGTGTGCCAACCTCAATCCCAGAATCTTTAGTCGTTGCTCTTCCCCCGATCCTATGTCCTTCATCTAGGACATTTGTCTAGTTAACCCTCGTCACTCCCCAAGGGGAAGAGGCGGCGGCCACAGCGCTCGCGGCCAAGGAGGCGGCGGCGGCTGCCCAGCGGCGGCTCGTGGGGAGCGGCGGCCCCTTGACCTTCTTCTTCCTTGGATCAACTTGGTGCTGTAGAGGAGCTCTCCCCCTTGGTGATGACAGCCAAGGGTGAGGAAAATTCGCAGCTATGGGTGATGCCTCTAGAAAATAGGGTTTCTCATTAATATATAGTGTTGGAGGCTTCACGGGGGCCATCAGATCAAAATCCTTGGATTCAAGGGCACTTGGCAATATTTAGAACCTTCATGGTGACTCGTAGAAAGGCCCATGTGTCTCCAAATTCGTGGCTTAACTGAATTAATCTCATATGGCAAGAGTTTGAGTCAACCATGTTACCAACTTTCGAAATTTCGAAACTGCTTTTGTACCCTTCCGTAATCGGGGCTTTTCTGGAGCATCGGGACTCCGTTTTGGACGAATATTATATCAATTGGCATCGCGAGAAAATTTTCAAAAACTTTCATGTTGATTATGTTTCCGTTTGGTATCAGCGTCAGGTCCGAAACAGGTAATCTTCATAATCTTTGCTGCAGACAGATTTCAGGAAACTCCAAGTATTGCCATATTGAGCGATTTTCTTTCATATTCATCTTTTTCCTACACAACAAAGTGTAAAACAAAAACTTGTGCACTTTTGCAACATTAGTATGTTAGTCCAATAATATAATAAAGTTGCAAAATAATAAGTATTTTAGCACAACAAACTTCAAAGTTCATGTATGCATTTTACATGCATCAGGGCCCACCCTTGGTCGGCCGCACCACTAGGAGGTGGAGTCCAGGTCAAGGACTTCCCACTAGGGCGGTTTTGGTAAGAGGGGAGGAGGAGTTCCTACTCGAACTCGGGCTCCCCCCTCTAGGTTTGGAAGGAGGGGAGGAGTTTGGGTAGGAACCTGACTCCTACCCTAAGTCGGGTAGGAAGGCTGGTTGATGACCCACAAGTATAGGGAATCGCAACAGTCTTCGAGGGAAGTATTACCCAAATTTATTGATTCGACATAAGGGGAGCCAAAGAATATATGTAAGCCTTAACAGATGAGTTGTCAATTCAGCTGCACCTGGAAATAGTCTTGCTCGCAGTGGTTTATCAGTGGCAACAGTTTTATAGTGGTGACAATAGTGAAACAGTAACAACAGTAGTAAAATAGCAGCGGTAATAGTAATAGTAGTAAACAGTAGGAACAAATACTGTAGGCATAGGGATGGATTACGGGCGTTGCATGGATAAGATAATTCATGAAATCAATGAGACATGGGCATTGCAGATAAATAATGATAAAGCATCCTAGTACAAACAATCATAGGCATGTGTTCCATATATAGTCGTACGTGCTCACAAGGAGAAACTTGCACGACATCTTTTGTCCTACCAGCCTGTTGCAGCAGGGCCTCAAGGGAAACTACTGGTAATTAAGGTACTTCTTTTAATAAAGTACCGGAGCAAAGCATTAGCACTCGGTAAACACATGTGATCCTCACATCATAGCCATCCCCTTCGGTTATCCCAATTTCTGTCACTTTGGGGCCTCGGGTTGCGGACAACAATATGTGTATACAACTTGTAGGTAAGACCATAAACAACAAGTATCATCATAGAAATAATAACAAGTTCAGATCTGAAATCATGGCACTCGGACCCAAAGTGACAAGCATTAAGCACAACAAGTTGCAACAATGTCATAGACACTAAATAAAGATACTAGGCACTATGCCCTAACAATCTCATATCAAATTACATAAATGATCTCATCCAATCCCTACCATCCCCTCACCTACAGCGGGGGAATTACTCACACATGGATGGGGGAGTCATGGATGGTCGATGGAGTGACGTCGGTGATGCTGGTGATGAAGATCTCCTCCAAATCCCCGTCCCGGCAGGGTGCCAGAACGGAGTTTCTGGTTCCGAATTGCGGTTTCTGATGGCGGCGGCGCAGCGGAAGTCTATCTGGGAAAAAACGCCGTCTCCCCGATATTATTATGTCAGGGGGTATATTTAGCCGAGAGGGGAGGTCTAGAGGGCTGCTGGTGGGGCCTCCTCACGCCAGGGCGGCGCGGCCAGGGCTGGGCCGCGCCACCTGTGTGTGAGGGCCCCTCGAGCCTCCTCTCCGTCCCGTCTTCTGGCTCCATGGGTCTTCTGGTGAAATATGATTTTTGATGATTTTTCCCGAATTTTTACTGAAAGTTGATTTCTGCACAAAAACGAGACACCAGAGCAATTCTGCTGAAAACATCGTCAGTCCGTGTTAATTGTATTCAAAACACACAAATTAGAGGAGAAACAATAACAAAAGTGTTCGGGAAAGTAGATACGTTTTGGACGTATCACTGGCCAACCCTGGGGGCCTTGGCCGCCTATATAAAAGGGGGAAGGGGGTGCCCTAGGGCACTCCAAGCCACGAAGCCTCCCACGCCCAAAACCCTAGCCCCGGCTAACCATCTCCATTGCCACCCGCTGCCCGCCGCCCTAGCCGCCGCCGGTCACCCATCATCGCCATCGCTCGCCGTCGTCGACTCACCTTCTCTCTCGCGTGGAGCGCTGCTCGTCTTCTACCCCGATTCCATCGATGACGTAGAAGCATTGCCGGATCTTCACCGACATATTCCGCGTAGTCTGTGTGCTTGATCACACGTTCGACGCAGCGACACCAAGCTCGTACGTGTGGATACTATCGGAGGTGTTCCACATGCGACACTAGATCGTGGGAGCCAAAGAAAGATAATACATCTTCTCGCTACTAACCAAGGTTAGTTGCGGGAATCGACTCGTGACTTCGTCAACCTCATCATCGACAAACTCTTCCGCCAGTTCGATCAACAAGGTTCGTGATCCGTTGCCTCCCCCTTGTAAGCTTGATTTTGGTTTAAGCGCTAGAAAAAAATTGTTTTGCGTAGCGCGATCTTCAACATGAAATGCATTTCAAGACTTACTTATCGTCATTACCTAGTAGTGAATAAGTGTTGTGAATGGTTTTTAGGATTGTTTGGTATGCTAGGAATGGTAGAGATATGTGTGGTGAATGTCTTTGTCTATAATTAGGTATGTCAGGACAGAGTTAGAGAGATGTCCGGTGTAGAGGCCTTTGCCTATAAATAAACAAATGAAGACAAAATTTCTGCACACACATAGAGATAGGAGAGTGAGAGAAGGACGAAGAGGGATGAAGAGAAGGATAAGGAGATTTACCCAAGTAAAATAAAATAAAATGCTATGTTAGAAAATTGAAGACGGATCTATGGGTTTGTTGGGTCTGTTCTCTTGCCATACTCCGTTAGGAGGAAAAATTGTGGGCTTGGGAGGTTCGGGAAAGTTGCTCTGCACCAGCAATCATCCAATCTCTACGATACAGTAGCATACATTCAGGAACTGTGAAGGACTTAGTGAAGAATTGTCAAATGTTTTTTTTTGTTGAGATGAGAATTGTCGAAAGTTACTATAGCTATGAATTCCCGTCTTTATAACAAAAACTGGGTTTGATCCATAAAATATTGCTCAAGTTGCGAGCTCAGATGGAAATGCCTCATCATAGCTACAAGTCCCACGAGAAATGCAAAGGCGCTCTCGGGTGCTACACACTCTCATACTTAGAAAAATAAAAAATATATTTAAAAACAGTTTTAAAAAATCAAACTTTTTTGAAATCAAAGATGAATATCGTTACTGTACTTATAAAAATATTTTCTTAGGAAAATACTTTTATTTTATCCTGGGTAAAAAACGTACTCGAAACGCGCCATAACCAAGTACTATTCACTTTATATTCGTCATAATTTTGTTTTTTTGCCCAGGTTACAATGAAAGTAATTTCCCAGGGAAAATATAATACACAAGTACAATATCTGATTATCTTTGATTTTAAAAAAGTTCGATTTTTTTAAATCTTTTTTAAATATTTTTGATTTTTTCCAAGTATGAAGGTGTGTAGCACCCGAGAGCCAAAAATCCGTGTTACAAGTCACACGCAACATATCTCTACTAATAATACGGCTTGAGGACGTGATGGTTGAAAAACCGTGGTAAGTAAAAAAAACCATTTTGGTACGTCAAAAAAACCAGAACGATCGTCGGTCCTTAGTTTCGTTCGTACGTCGCGTCTGCTGTTTCCTTCCTATGTTTCTCGCTTCGTTAGCCTGCCGGAACGTAAGTCCAAAGCGGTTACGAGCACAAATACATATCAGCCCCGGTCTTCAAGTCACGCGCATACACACGTTCATATATATATTGCCAATGAGGCTCGATCAGCTAGCACACAATCCTGGTGGCCGAGATTCGATCTGACTTTTTGTGAGGGTTTATTAGTTCAGGGTCTCATGTACTATCCCGGTCGATCTCGTCAGCTGGGTAGGCGTCGTGCGGCGCGATGCGACATGGCTGCCGGAATTGATCTCGCACCATAGAAATCAGGCAGCGATATCGACTTCGTAGGCAGGAGATGGTGGCCGCTCACGAACTGGATGGCGGCCACGTACGAGCATGACTCAATCTTTGGAACTTGGCAGCTACCTTGCGAAACTTGCGGACACGTGAGAACAAGCGCATCATGGTGGGGCTGCCGGCGACAGATACATGATCATTGCTGGAAATCACGGGCACCCGTCCATCACATTGGTTTATGCAGAACGCCCGCAGGGTTCGGCCAGAGCCTAGAGCGGCTTTGGAGGGTAGCATAGCAAGAGAGGGTTTACTTTCTAGGAGACAAGGACTCATCGTGAAGACTGATTGGTTTTCTCCTTCGTCTCATGGTGCAGCCGTGCTGGCCATGCTGGTCGGACCCGGAATCCCCAAATCAGCGGCGCCGAGTCTGTTTTTGAGGCTGCATAACTCTGCTGGTGGTCTCGTCCTCCAGTAGTATGCTTGCCGAATTGACCTTCATCGATGCACCACGGCAATTTTCGGGGACATCCGATAAAGTTGGAGTTTTCATCAAGTGCCAAGATTTCACCGCAGGTCACCATGGGAGTCTATATGGACGTGCTGCCTGCTACCGATCAATTAGCTGGTGGCCATCCTGGTCGCGGAGTCCTCGAGCGACTCCAGCCCAAGCCCGCATCCTGCGCCGGAAGCAGGCCCTGTACCTAAGCGGCTGTGGGATGTACGCCCCTCCGCTACTATGACCTCCACCTGGAAGACACGATGAAGAACACACAATAGCTGCTCATGTGCAGGCGTGTTCGTTGATGCTGCAGTGCTAAGCTCCCTGTAATGCCCATGGACAGTATACTACAGGCCCGGTGCACGTGCGCAAACTGCAGTCGACGGCGCTGACATACCTAAGTGACATGCCTGCATTTACTCAAGGTTACAAGCGAATCACTGTGTGGTGCTTGGTTTTCAGTATCCTTTATCTTGATGCTGTGTTGGCTGCGTTGGCCTTACTTAATGAATACGTCTTTTTGTTTACCTATTTTACCCTTGCAACTTCAGGCGTACTACAGCCTTTGCCATCCCGAAGTAATAGGTAACGGTTCGTTGTTTTATTACTCGTCGATGGCCCGAGCCAGGAGTTTCAGACGTGCGAGCACAACATCACAAAGCACGAGGTGCGGTGGATGCCGGCCGAGAGGCCGCCTTCTAGAGGTCGACAAGGTCGGCCGCGTCGATGTCGTACATGCGCCGCTTGATGGCCGCGGCCAGGAGGGAATTAATCATGGTTTCTGAGGTAAATCTCGTGAACTCGGCATTGAGCGACGGGATGTACCGTGGCGGTGACCGTGGGACGAGTAGGAACCGGTCAAGCCAAGGCTCATGGGAGAGGCCGCCGCTGGTGCGGAGCATCTCCGCGAGGCTATTGAGCAAGAAGATGAACGCCCTGCCATCGGCGAGGAGATGGTTGGTGGCGATGGTCAGTGAGAAGCCCCGCACGCGAACGAGACCACCTGCAGCGACATCGCAAAACCCGCATCAAAGGGGATCTGGATTAGGCCGAGGGACCGGTCGACGTGCATGAAGTCGACGGTGCCGAGGGGCACAGCGGCGTCAGCAATGACGAGCTCTGCCCTGGTGCTGGACGGAGGAGAGCATGGTGTTGATGCTGCACGGTGGAGAGTCATAGAGGCAGACGGGCTAGATGTGGAATGTGCTCTCTCTACAGTCTACACCTACAAACCCGCAATTTCAACAGGCAACCACGACCTCACGGTGAAGCAGTTGGAGAACATGCAGCCGATCCACTGGAGCGACTCTGGCTTGGACAACGACCACGAGAAGGGCTCCACCAACCAGCGAATGCAACGCGACAGCGTCCAAGCGAAAGTACTATGCTCTTCATCTTCGGGGATTTGCAGGTCAACACTGGCAAGCTGATAATTAACCAACGGTGCTCTGGCTATCAGGATGCTCTGCTTAGTGAAGAAAGTCATCGACTGCTAGAAGATCAGCACGAACATGAGCAGCACCGTTCAGATTGGTAGGAGCTTGAGGATGAGCTATTGATATATTGTTTTAATTGATTTCTATGTAAAGTTCCAGGAGGCTAAAATCACGAGCGACGTTGCCCATGCTATGCTTATTCGATTTTGAAGAAAAAAAGAAAAGCATTAGTGCTACAAGCACATGATATCGAGCTTGACAAATATTTCTCATGGACATTGAGTTTTATCTTGATTCGTAGAATTTTGTTTGGTTATGAATACTTCATTCATTCTTATCTTGTACTAGATATTTACACTAGAAGAAAAATGGGCATCGGTCTAAGCCTTTAGTACTGGTTCCCGTATGAACCGGTACTAAAGGGTGCATTAGTACCGGTTCATTTGCCCAGCCGGCCGAGCAACATCAGTACCGGTTCGATGAGGTCCTTTTGTACCGGTTCATACTAGGAACCGGTACGAAAGGGTTTTAGTGGGCCAGAGCTGAACCTTTAGTACCAGTTCATCTGAAGAACCGGTACTAAAGGGCCCCTGCCCTATTTCTTCAGCCCGATCCCTGCTGCATCTCATTTCCCTTCTCTGTCTCACATTTCCAAATAGTTTGCACCTCTCACACTCCAACAAATCTCTATTTTTCTCCACCATTTTATCAAGATTGACGGCACCCATCTATCCAAGGGTTAGCAATATCATCCTTTCTTCCGGCGTTCCTAATTTAGCTCATTTCTTTGCTAGTTTAACTCGTATTATTTTTCTAGTGCTAGCAAGGTGTTTGATGAAATGCCTAAGTTAGGGATTTCATTCTTTTTATATGCAATTGAGCTCAAATTAAAGTATGATTTGTAGGTTTTAGTATCGTCCCCGTCCTCACCGCCGTCGATCGCCAGCGTCTTCCCCTAGCCGGCACTGTACCACCTCGGTGAGCCTCTTTTTTTTTAATAAAAAAACTTAGTTTTATGTGATGAACTTGAATATTAATTAATTGGTCACTCATATATCCATGATGTTGTGTAATTAATGATTTTTGATATACTTATATAATGCAGATGAATCGACAATGGATGTACGGTGACCGATGCCATCCCGACTTCATTACTGGCATGCATTATTTTCTCAACGTGGCGGAGGCAAACAGGCGGTCAAATGGTTTCATTTATTGTCCATGTAGTTCCTGTAGAAATACGAAGGATTACTCTACCTCAAAGACCCTTCACTTCCACCTGCTTGAGAATGGTTTCATGCCCGGCTATAATTGTTGGACCAAGCACAGAGAAAGAGGGGTTATAATGGAAGGCAACGAAGAAGAAGAGGATAGTGACAACTATCCTATGTTCACTGAAGACGGTGATAGTAGTATGGGGGAAGACGAAGCTGAAGAAGAGCCCATTTTTGATGAGCCCATGTTTGATGACCCCGATGACGATTTGGGTCGGGTCATTCTTGATGCGAAGATAAACTGCGGAAGTGAAAAGGAGAGTTTGAAGTTGGAGAAAATGTTAGAGGATCACAACAAACTGTTGTACCCAAATTGCGAAGATGGCCAGAAAAAACTGGGTACCACACTGGAATTGCTACAATGGAAGGCAGAGAATGGTACTTCTGACAAGGGATTTGAAAAGTTGCTGAAAATAATAAAGAAGATGCTTCCAGGGGAGAACGTATTGCCCTCTAGTACGTACGAAGCAAAGAAGGTTGTCTGCCCTCTAGGATTAGAGGTGCAGAAGATACATGCATGCATCAATGACTGCATCCTCTACCGCGGGGAGTACGAGAATTTGAATGCATGCCCGGTATATGGTGCATTGAGGTATAAGATCAGGCGAGATGACCTTGGCGATGTTGAGGGCGAGTCCACCCACAGGAAGAAGGTTCCTGCGAAGGTGATGTGGTATGCTCCTATAATACCACGGTTGAAACGTTTGTTCCAAAACAAAGAGCATGCCAAGTTGTTGCGATGGCACAAAGAGGACCGTAAGAAAGATGTGATGCTGAGACACCCCGCTGACGGATCGCCGTGGAGAAAAATCGATAGAAAGTACAAGTCATTTTCAGATGACGCAAGGAACTTAAGATTTGGTCTAAGTACAGATGGCTTTAATCCTTTCGGGGAGCAGAGCTCCAGTCATAGCACCTGGCCAGTGACTCTATGTATCTATAACCTTCCTCCTTGGTTGTGCATGAAGCGGAAGTTTATTATGATGCCAGTGCTCATCTAAGGCCCTAGGCAACCCGACAACGACATTGATGTGTACCTGAGGCCATTGGTTGAAGAACTTTTACAGTTGTGGCGTGAAGAAGGTGTACCTATTTGGGATGAGCACGAACAAAAGGAATTTAACCTACGAGCGTTGTTGTTTGTAACCATCAATGATTGGCCTGCTCTTAGTAACATTTCAGGACAGTCAAACAAGGGATACAATGCATGCACACACTGTTTAGGTGAGACTGACAGTATATATTTGAGAAACAAGAATGTGTACATGGGGCATCGTCGATTTCTTCCAAAACAACATCAAGTAAGAAAAAGAGGAAAGCATTTCAGAGGTGAGGCAGAAGACCGAATGAATCCTACCCGCCCTACTAGGGATGTTATATATGATATGGTCAAGGATTTAAAAGTGATCTTTGGAAAGGGTCCTGGCGGACAATCTGTTCCGCATGATATTGACGGACATGTACCCATGTGGAAGAAGATGTCTATATTTTGGGAGCTACCCTACTGGAAAATCCTAGAGGTTCACTCTGCAATCGATGTGATGCACGTGACGAAAAATCTTTGCGTGAACCTGCTAAACTTCTTGGGCGTGTATGGGAAGACAAAAGATACACCGGATGCACGGCACGACCAGCAATGTATCCACGAAGGAAACAACCTGAATCCAGAGAAGTATCAAGGTACTGCCAGCTACGCTCTTACCAAAGAAGAGAAGGAGATCTTTTTTGAAGTCCTGAGTAGCATCAAGGTCCCGTCTGGCTTCTCATCGAATATAAAGGGAATAATAAACATGTCAGAGAAAAAGTTTCAAAACCTAAAGTCTCATGACTGCCACGTGATTATGACACAATTACTTCCGGTTGCATTGAGGGGGCTTCTATCAGAAAATGTTCGAGTACCCATTGTGAAGCTATGTGCGTTCCTCAATGCAATTTCTCAGAAGGTGATCAATCCACTAACTCTACAAAATTTATAGAAGGATGTGGTGCAATGTCTAGTCAGCTTCGAGTTGGTGTTCCCACCATCCTTCTTCAATATTATGACGCATCTCCTCGTTCACCTGGTCGAAGAGATTAGTGTTCTCGGTCCTGTATTTCTACACAACATGTTCCCCTTTGAGAGATTCATGGGAGTCTTAAAGAAATACGTTCATAACCGTGCTAGGCCAGAAGGAAGCATCTCCAAGGGCTATGGAACAGAGGAGGTCATTGAGTTTTGTGTTGACTTTATTCCTGACCTTAAGCCGATCGGTGTTCCTAAATCGCGCTATGAGGGGAGACTGCGTGGAAAAGGCACGCTAGGAAAGAAAGCAACAATGTGTATGGACGGACATTCTTTCACTCAAGCACACTACACAATTCTACATAATTCCAGCTTGGTGGCTCCGTACAAAGTGGAACACAAGAATATTTTACGCTCTGAATACCCGGAGCAACGTGAAGATTGGATTGATGGAGAACACATGAAGACTTTCGGTGGTTGGTTGCAAACACGGCTCATGAATGTCACTGATGAAGAACAGCTATACTTGTTGGCCAAGCAACCATCTTCGACTATATCGACATTTCAAGGGTACGAGATAAATGGGAATACATTTTACACATTCGCCCAAGATAAAAAGAGCACCAACCAAAACAGTGGTGTCCGCTTTGATGCAGCAGAGGACAATGGGAAGAAGGTCACATATTATGGGTACATAGAGGAGATATGGGAACTTGACTATGGACCTAATTTCAAGGTCCCTTTATTCCGGTGCAAATGGTTCAACCTGAAAAACAGGGTACAGGTAGACCCGCAGTACGGAATGACTACAGTGGATCTCAAGAATCTAGGGTACGACACCGAACCATTCGTCCTAGCCAGTGAAGTGGCTCAGGTTTTTTATGTGAAGGACATGTCTACCAAACCGAAAAAAAGAAAAGAAAGGCAAGAGGACACATCATACGATGAGCCAAAGCGCCACATAGTTCTTTCAGGAAAAAGAAACATCGTGGGAGTAGAGGACAAGACAGACATGTCAGAAGATTATAATAAGTTTGATGATATTCCACCCTTCAAGGTGAAAACTGACCCAAGCATCATTTTAAATAATGAAGATTGTCCATGGCTGCGTCGCAATCAGAAGAAAGGGAAACACAAGAAGAAAACTCAGAAGACTAGATAGGGATCATAACTTGTGTATCTCAATATGGATTTTTGTGTAATGATCAATGTTGGAAAAGGCGACGCCTAGGCAGCGCTTAGGCACGCTTAAGCACTAGGCGATGGACAAACGCCTCGCCTAGGGCATAAGCGAAAGTCTAGGCAGTGCAACTAAGAAATAGGCTTCCCCAACAAGAATTTATGTCATATTGCACTAACGATCCATATGTGCCATATTCTAATGGTAATTGTTCATAGTTTATTCACTTAGATGCTCTAAACTAATGTGTATTCACTATTATAGCCAATATGCATGCTTGATGGTTCAAAAATTGTAACCGCCTAGGCCACGCCTAGGATGCCTAAGCACTGCCTAGGCACTAGGCGAATGCCAACTGCCTCGCTTACGCCTAGCGCTTTTTCCAACCTTGGTAATGATGTTATTGTATGAGGGAAAAATTTTCGAGGCGGAGCTTCCGAAGATGCCGTAGGGCATGAGCACCAACGACATCTTCGAGAAACTCCGCCACGGGAGATTTCCCAACCCTGTCCTCCATCCATGGGAATGAAACTCTCCCTACCTTCTAGGTTGGCTTGTTGAGCTGCTTGCCATGGCGTATCGATGCTCCTTTTATAGGCACGGCACTTCTACTTTGTCTTGTTCCTCCGACAGGGGCATCGTGCGTCCACCCACGCGTCCTTATCTCATCGAGCAGTGCATCCACCCACGCGTCCTTCCTGCCGACATCTTTAGTCTCGGTTGCACCCACCAACTGGGACTAAAGGTTACCCACACGTCCTTATCCCACCGACAGTTTTGTTAGATGACACAAAAACCACCTTTAGTCCCGGTTGTACCCACCAGCCGGGACTAAAGGTTAGATGGTTCCCCGCGCCACTGCGTTCCGCCTATTTTCTTCCCGCGCTTTCCACCGCTTCTACTTTGTCTTGTTCCTCCGATAGGGGCATCGTGTGTCCACCCACGCGTCCTTATCTCATCGAGCAGTGCATCCACCCACGCGTCCTTATCCTGCCGACATCTTTAGTCTCGGTTGCACCCACCAACCGGGACTAAAGGTTACCCACACGTCCTTATCCCACCGACAGTTTTGTTAGATGACACAAAAACCGGGACTAAAGGTTCCCGCCTATTTTCTTCCCGCGCTTTCCACCGCTTCCCGCCTCCGTCTTCCTGCCATTTTTCACTATATATATGTAGGCTTGGCCTCCATTTACATATCACATCTAGACTCATATCTGCAAACCTCATCACTCTCTTCCATGGCTTCCATCGTATCTCTAACCCCCCAGGAGGCGGAGGCGCTTTGCGCCTCAAACTACCCCTGCCCGCCGGGCTACCGCGTCCCCACCGGCTGGATGCTGAGCGTCGGAGGCGTACCGGTCCCTCCTGTCCCTGTAGGTGTGGCGCGCCAGATGGCCATCACGAACCACTACTACTTCGAGCTCACGCCAGAGCAGCGGAGGAATCCTCAGTGGCATCCCGACTACAGCCCGACTTGGGACGCCTTCTTTATCAATCGGCGTGAGAGTGCGCTTGCCAGGCATGAGGAGGACGGCTCGCCTCGTTCGAACTTCAACGAGGCCGGCCGTCGGCTATGGTGGCGCGGCCGGACTCTCCAGAGCGTCATGGCCTACCGTGGCCCCCGCCTGCGCTACCCTCAGTCTCAGCCCACGCGTGCTCACCAGTCGAGGTTCGACTACCGCGACCCCGATGCCAGCGACGATGACACCGGCGACTACGATGACTACAGTGGCGACGTTTATAGGGCTAGGCACGACTATGACTGAATCACTCCAACATTCGAAAACAAGCTCGGCCGATTGTGACTTAATCTGGCCATGTATCTTAATTTTTAGTTGAGATATGTACTTCTTTTCCTGTTCAATCATTGAAATAAAATCAAATGAAAATCAAAAGAAAAAGAAAAAAGAAAATCAAAAGAAACTGCAAAAGAAAATCAAATTAAAATCAAAAGAAACTGCAAAAGAAAATCAAATGAAAATCAAAAGAAAAAGAAAAAAAGAAAAATCAAAAGAAAATCAAAAGAAACTGCAAAAGAAAATCAAATGAAAATCAAAAGAAACTGCAAATGAAAATCAAAAGAAACTGCAAAAGAAAATCAAAAGAAACTGCAAATGAAAATCAAAATAAAGTGCAAATGAAAATCAAAAGAAAAAGAAAAAAAGAAAAATCAAAAGAAAATCAAAAGATACTGCAAAAGAAAATCAAATGAAAATCAAAAGAAAAAATCAAAGAAAAATCAAAAGAAAATCAAAAGAAACTGCAAATGAAAATCAAAAGAAACTGCAAAAGAAAATCAAATGAAAATCAAAAGAAAAAGAAAAAAGAAAATCAAAAGAAACTGCAAAAGAAAATCAAAAGAAACTGCAAAAGAAAAATCAAATTAAAATCAAAAGAAAAAGAAAAAAAGAAAAATCAAAAGAAAATCAAAAGAAACTGCAAATGAAAATCAAAAGAAACTGCAAAAGAAAATCAAAAGAAAAAGAAAATCAAAAGAAACAGCAAAAGAAAATCAAATGAAAATCAAAAGAAACTGCAAAAGAAAAATCAAAAGAAAAAGAAAAAAACCTTTGGTACCGGTTGGTGGAAACAACCGGTACGAAAGGTTAAAAGCGCGGAAGAATTTCCGAAAATACCTTTCGTACCGGTTTCTGTTACGAACCGGTACTAAAGGTCACCTTTAGTACCGGTCCGTAACAGCAACCGGTACCAAAGGTGAATTAGGTCTTTTTCTTCTCCCCCCACCGACGGACACAGCAAAACTCTCCCGCCGTCGCCGCACTCAGCAAACTCTCCTGCCGCCGCCGTCACGCGCCGCTCGCCTGGGCTCGCCACGAGGCCGCGCTCCGGGAGCTCATCCAGAACGCCGACGACGCGGGCGCCTCCCGCGTCTGTCCTCGACCGCGCGCGCCTCTGCCTCGCCCCGGCCCGCGCTCTCCTCTGCCTCGCCCCGGCCCGCGCTCTCCTCTGCCTCGCCCCGCGCCCGCGTCCACCTCGACCGCGCGGTCGCCTCTGCGGCTCTGCCTCGCCTCGCGCCCGCGTCCGCCTCTGCCTCGCCCCGCGCCCGCGTCCGCCTCTGCCTCGACCGCGCGGTCGCCTCTGCGGCTCTGCCTCGCCCCCGCGCGGTCGCCTCTGCGGCTCTGCCTCGCCCCCTGCGACCAAAGGTGATGCATCCTCTATGATGTTCCTTGAGCATTTTTGTTTGCCAGTCTCTTTGTGTCGCCATTGCACAATTCCGCTACTCTATGATGTTCCTTGAGCATTTTACACACATTACCTGCTATCTTAAACTAGAGTGCTCCTGTATAAAACAACAACTGAGAGCTTAAACTAGAAATTTCCATGCTAAACAGCTGAAGAGACACAGCATTGGATGATACAGAGTAGATATGCACATGCAAGTTGTTGCACGAATGCCATGTGTTAGTAACATCTGCTGATATTCTTAAGCTCTGTTTGCTTTGCGCTGCTGCCTGCGCATAGTAGGTTTTATCTGATATGTGATAACTTTATGGATATATGGATGCACTTTATTTCCCCACGCCTAAGCATATATGGATGCACTTTATTTCGTTTAACTTTCCATGCTATATATTATTAGGCTGTAGTCCTGAAGACTGTACCGTAGTCATCTGATTTAACGGTTTAGTCTCTTCCTTGATTAGTCCTTAAATTTCTACTGCATGGAACTTTGCTGAAGTGCTCTAAAAAATGTTATCAGGTTTATTGGGAGCAATACTACCAATAAAAAGATAGTAATAGCATTAGCTGATACTTACTGGAATAACAAGGGAAAAGTTGGGTTAGATCAGCCTGTTGCCATTCAAATTGGCTGGGATATTCAACAGGATTGGAAAGTGTCCGGTTCTTCGGAAGCATTGATCTGATCTTTCCAATGCCAAAACAGGATGATACTCGCTATCTAGCTAGGAGAGGAAGGGTTTCTGCTGCAGTTTGGCCTTGACACCAAGTGCAACTAAACTTCTCACTCTACTAGATCCACCTTCTGAAGATTAGTAAATGTTTGTTTAGCTTATTAGGTCTCTCATACAGTTGGTGAACACAAAATTGCTGCATACATATGGATAAAGTGGTATTGTTTCCGAGAACCAGATACACAGTCTATCCAATGTTCTTAGGAATGTCTCAAAAGAAGGTTTTATGTGCATCACTTTGTGCGGCTATTTTTTCTACATAGAGTAATGGATTGTGTTTGTTTTTTAAATTGTTAATTTTAACCACAATGATGTAAATGTCCGTGGTATTGAACTAGAAAATAAATTAGTACAATAATATCAAGTAGATAACTACATTTACTATTGAGAACAAGTCTGTGATTATCTGGACTAGGATTGGAACACATGATATATGCAGGGGCTTAGCACAAGCTTCATGCTTGAGATCCTCATGTTGTGTTTCATGTAGGCATGCTGGTCTATATATAGCTATAACGTGTTGTTTTTTCTCAGAGCTGAAGGTACCACCATAAACCTTAACACTAATCTGGTTTATCGTTGTGACATTGATTGTTGTGACATTGATGCTATGTTGCTTATCAGTATAAGTAACACTAGCTGCTTGGAATATTGTTATGCCTGCGGATGTAATAAGCACATCAATTTCTTGCTTGTTTACTGCTTCCATCTTATTTATTCTGGCAAACCAAGTCTCTCCTTAGTATGAGGGTAGGTTATATACTGCAATGAAATGTATGTGTTGTGCAATGAGCCAATTATGCTTGCATGTGAAATGTATGATCTCAAATTTGATTGTGGAATACAAGCTGGTGTGCTGTTGGGTAAGTATATGTTCAAGTTTAGTGCTCTCAGCAGCCTCCCGGTTGCGGTGACCATGTCAACTAGAAATCTTGTATATGAAAAGTTGTATATGAAAAGTTGTATATGAAAAGTTGTACTGAAATTGCACTGGCGTCTGTGTTCTGCTCATTTTTAGTTGTGTGTTGTTTTATGTTCTGATGACATGCCTGCTGCAATGCTGTGTTTGATGGGCATGATCATTGGTGATTTATATGGGAATGTAACAGAATTCTCAGTAAAAATATATTGTACAGCATTCTCCATATATTGACTCATGGCCGTGTGTTTAGTAAAGTGTTGTTAGGTGTTAGTAATAACCAATTTTGAATGGTGAATATTGTAAAAGATGCCCCAAAAAATTCAGAATCCCAAAATAGAGAAATATTAGGTGTTAGTAATAACCAATTTTGAATGGTCATAAGATCTACATTTTGATAATTGTGATAACTTAAAATGACATAGTCCCCTTCATCCGAGATGAGGACCGAGAACAATAATTGCACTTAATTTTGCAGTGACATTGAGCTATGGAGGACGACACCTTCATCCGAGATGAGGAGCGAGAAGAAATGGTGCAGAAAATGATATTTGAGAGTGCCCGTGGACCGGAACCCAATGGAGAACCCGATGGAGATGACGATGATTTCGGGTCACAATTTTTGAACGATGTCGGTGAGGGACTTGAGTCTGAAGAAAGAAGAGACAACGAAGTGTCCTTAATAAACTCCGGCGAGGTGTATATCAAGGCTATATGTTCATCACTTGATGCATTGATTTATTTGTATTACACTTATTAACGAATCATTTTTCTTTTAGCCTTCTGGATCATCGAGCAAATCTGTTAAAAAGCAACGAGGCCCGACGCAACGTCTAAAGGGCGAGGGTAGGTTAGCCCTCACCGCATTTAAGGCTAGTGGTCAACCGGTGGAGCCCAAAGAGCACTACCGTAAATTCATAAACCAGGCTGGAGTTCTTGTTAGGGACCATGTACCGATCAGCATTGTAGAGTGGCATAAGCCGAAGAACGCGGGGGCTGAAGCTAGTTATGTCAATGATACTCTAAAGCTTTTTCTTTGGGACAGTCTACTGACACACTTTAGCCTACCGGAAGACATGACGGAAGGCCAGAAGAAGAAAGTCAAGGAATGGACTCTTAAGAGGATGGCCACACAATTCCAGACCTGGAAGAAAAATTTATGGGCCAGATATGCAGATAAAGATCCAGTATTCACTGGAAGTCTAGTGAAGATAAAAGATCACTGGCCCGCATTTAAGAGCTATAAGAAATCTTCTACTGCTGTGTCCCGATCAGTCACAAATACGAAAAATGCTTCAAAGAAAGAACATTTCCATCATTTGGGGTCAGGTGGCTACAAGACTGCCATTCCGAAGTGGAGAGCATTTGAAGCTAAACTGATGGAGGCAGGAATCACTCCACAGACATGGGACTGGCCCGACCGGTCCAAGTTCTGGTTGTTCGCGCATGGGGCAGGGTTGGACCCAAAGACAGGGCAGATCGTTGCAAAGGGAAAATGGAAGGAAAAAGTTAATGCAATCACGACGCAGCTTATAGATGCAATTGAAAAAGTTAGAAAGGGAGAGTACATTCCCGATAGAGAGAATGACGAGCTGACACTCGCTCTTGGGAATGCGGAACATGTTGGACGGATACGAGCCCTCCCAGGTGTCACCATGAAGGAAGCATGGCCGGAGTGCGCTGACACTTATAGAAGCCGTTCGAGAAAGAAGAAGCAGGACTTAGACAGGTTAGCGGAATTGATAAATAGGGTGGAGGTGCTTGAGCAAAATCAGAGGGCACCTGATCAGCCGCTGTTTATACAAGATCCTCAAGCCGATGCCGCCCCATCTCAGCGAAGAAGCAGCGTGGGTTCCTCGCATCTTGAATGTGCAGGAAGCTACCCCGTGGATTATGTCACGGAGAAGACAGATTGCGAGCTACATGTGCAAATGAGGAACGTGTCCGTTAAGGTGGCGGTCGGCTATGTTTACCCAAATGAAGATGGAGCAACGCACCATCATATGCCCATTCCAACTGGCTGTGTTCGTGTCGGGGTGGATGACGTTGTTTCGGGTTTTGAAACAATGGAGCTTGATTTTCCTGGAGGTGACGAAGAGAAGACACTGGCCGATGTCAAGCGCGGTTTCGCCATATGGTCCAAGAAATACATCGTCCTTTTGCCAAGGCCACCGACTCCTCCTCGTAGCAGTCCACATGAGCAGCAAATTCCACATGAGCAGCAATGGCCATCGACTCCGCCTGGTAGCAGTCCACATGAGCAGCAAAGTCCACACCTACCGGAGAGGGACCCCAGCGCGAGTCCACCATCTCGAGATCCTCCGCGTAAGACTGCGTTTTTTAAGCGGAATGGTACGCCGCCTAGGAAGAGACCTAGAAAGGAGAAACCACTGCCGCCTATCGAGAAGTTACCTTGGGAAAGAACTATCGAGGAATGCAGCGAAATCTCTAAGTCCGAGGTGGCAAAACATTTTGCTAAGAAAGTGCCAGAGATACCTTTTGAGAAGACTCTAGATCCGGTGAAAGTTATTCGTACCGTTGAGAATCTATATGACCCTCCACCATCGCCGCCATCTGACTATAGGCGTTCTATTGAAAAGTCGTATGACGCTATGGTGGAGGTGAAAAAACCCGATCAATCGGTGGTCTCGGCGAAAACTAGGAAACAAGTGTACCAGCTCGGAGAACAACCCGTTCAATCGGTCCCCCCTCTCAAGGTGTTTGACGAGAAGGCCGTTGAAAGTTCTCGACAAAACACAATTGATTACCCCATCGCTGAAGTAGTATATCAATTTGTTCAAGAGAAAGATCTGGTCGAGAATATCAGGTCGCTACCAACATGTATGCGTAATTTGAATGCGTGGTACACTAATGCCACAAAGAGAGGGATTGATTGTATCATGGTGCGAGTTAAGGATGAGCACTACTTCCAAGAATACTCTGTGAGCGTTGACTTCCTCAAACTTTTTCAGTTATACAATCTCCGGGCCATCGACAAATCTATCATTAGTTGCTATTGTCTGTAAGTGATTTATTAATATAATTTGAGAAGTCTTTAGCTCAGCTCATTCTTTGTCTGCAAATTATCCTCAATTTAATCTTTTGTGCGCTATATTATGCAGATCGAAGAAGCTCGAATGCAAAAGGGATGAAATCACGGACATTGGGTTCATTGACCCAGATACAATGCATGAAAAAACCATAGAAGATCCCATCTTTAACAAGGATACACCAGAGACTTTGCTAAGGTTTTTGAAGCGACAACGTGACAAAAAGATAATACTTTGGCCTTACAACTTCAAGTAAGTGTAACTGTCTTATAACACATTCTATTTTGCTCACCATATGTTAAAATTTTAACTGATGACTTATATCTATGACACTGCATATTTAAACGTGCGCAGGTTCCACTTTATTCTTATCGTCATTAAAATGTACGATGGAGATGTTGAAGTCTATGACTCACTAACCAAAGAGCCTATACTATACAAGTCGGCTTTTGATATGCTCAAAAGGTAATTTTAATTCTTATCGGTTTTTTCATTAATTTCCTGATATCAACAAATTAATAACTCTTTTATGCATTTTCTTTTGTCGGGCAGCGTATGGCAAACGTTCATCCAGGAAGATCCGACCGGTGGATGGAAACCGAAGCTGATATGGCGTGCGAACAAAGTAAGTACTACTACCTAGGTCCACACACCTTTATCATACTTGATTATTATTTGATTGAATTATATTGTTGTACAGAAATGCGCAAAACAACCTGAGGGGACTAATCTATGTGGATACTATGTTTGCGAGAACATCCATAAGATTGTCAGCGAGAGAACGAATAATCAAAGGAATAGAGAGGTACGAAAACAATATTCACAAATTTATTTTGTTACCATAACTTGTGCTAAGTTTCAGTCATAATTGTTTGATTGTGATTTGATATATATATATATATATACATAGCTCATGTATTCATTTGAATCTCATTCTTTTACAGTTGGCAAGAAAGCGTGACAGGCTCCCAATCGAGCACCGCTTCAAAGCAATTGGCGAGGAATTGGCGGGATTTTTCCTTCGGGACGTCATACCTAACTTCGCAGAGTACCACTATGAATGAAGATCTACATGTAATATATAGCTTGACTCGAAGAGTACCACTATGCTACATGTAATAGATAGTATGCCTCGGAGAGTACCACTATGCATGAAGATCGATCTTCATGCATGTACTACTTAATTTGCGATCTTATGCAATTACATGTGTTATATTATATGCACCAAGTTGATATGCATTACCTTGATCTTCATGTACTCCTAAATCCAAACGCGTTTCTGGCGCATCGACGCGATCCTCGTACGATGAAATGGTCCGATGCCCCTAAACCCCTCCTAAAACCCTAAACCCTGAATTCCTTTGGTACCGGTTCGTGTTACAAACCGGTACCAAAGGTCCCTAGCCCTATACTCTCCTGGAGCCAACGTGGAGGCCCCTTTAATACCGGTTTGTAAGAAACCGGTACCAAAGAGGGGGGGGGCTTTTGTCCCGAATCTTTTGTACCGGTTTGATTTCCGGTACAAATGCCCCTCTGGAACCGGTATTGATGTCCATTTTTGGACTAGTAGTCTTACCCTAAGGAAGTGCAATATTCCATATTAATAATCAACAATGCTATACCTATGGAAACATTTTACGGAATAACTCTACGGACTCAGAGCACACAGGCAAATCATGAAAACATGGCCCATTTTTTTACTAGAGAATCCAGTAGCAAACTGACGAACTAACCACGAACGAACACGTCCTCTGATTTTATGGAGTTTAACATTAATTAAACAATACAAAGTGAGGGTTAGATAATGGAAGAAAATGAATACGAGTATGAATGCGGGGAGCGGTCATGAAGGAAGGGAGGAGGACACAATATTGAAGCATGTAGGAGGTGATGCCGAGTGCCGCAGAGAGGAGAGAGCACCGTTCGAGAGACATGCAGAGGAGCGGCAACTCGGAGAACACTAGCCGATGTGTTGGTACGATCCGATAAAAAATAGAGACACATTTACAAATATTTCATACTTTCTAAGAAAAAAATATATTATTGTTCTTGAATTATTATGTGTTGTATACTTCTGTATTACATTTTAATAAGTATAGGGATTATTATCCTATGCATGTAATCTTCTCATGTGTGTAATGTTTACTCCCTCTGTTTTTATATATAAGGCCACTAAGTATTTTAATAAAAAAGTTTGACTAATAATTTGATCAATAAAATAGAAGTTATATGACATCAAATGCATATCATTATAAACATATTTCAAATATGAATCAAACGGTAGACTTATGGTACATATAACTCATAATATTAGTCAAAGCATAGAGACTACTCCCTTCACAAAGCTAAAACATGTCTAGATACACTCACTTCACAAAGCTAAAACATCTTATATTTCTAAACGGAGGGAGTATATGTGTACCAAAAAAAAACTTAAGTAGCCCGTGGCAACGCACGGGCATTCAACTAGTTATTTTTAAGGAATCACAATACTATTTAAACATAATAAAATGTTTATTTCCATATGGTTTTTCATTAAGGGAATGTCATCAGCTAACGAAGGTTGTGTGTATGCCAGCCTGCTCGACCTTTGGTGAGCTCTCACGACTGGTCGCCATGTCCAGCCGCGTAGGGCGTGATTGGTATCCAGCAGCTCTAGAGCCAGGTTTCACGTTTTGCTAGGGCCAAGCTTCAGAGGGATTTGGCCCGGTAGAAATGGTGTAAAAAAATACTGTCAAGTTGTTTGGTAGGCAACATGGAAGTAGGTAGACTTTTGTAGCATCCGCAGACGTGTTGTTTGGTTGTGGCGGCTTCATGCATGCCATGCAGCCCAGCATTGAAAACAAGAGCATCTTTTAGCTTCGTGGTGCGTACCCGACCTGGCCCTGGAGAAACACTCGATTCCTACATTTCCACGGGGCCTGGCCCAGAGGTGCTTTAATGTGTGCGCGGGCCATCTTGGTGAGACCCCTCTCGTTTGGTAGCCCACGAAAAAAAAATCTTCTCCACGCATACGAGTCTACCTACCACCATGCATCCTACCAATCGCGCCCGTAGTGAACTTTTTTTTTCTTCTCTCTCAAAAAAGAACAGGCCATGTCAGCAACAAACAACTCCACCGAGGCAAGCCACTAGTACATCTGATCGGCAAAGTGGACATGTCTCCCGCGTTTCCCGCCACTTCTGACACTCTTACTCGCCATCCCCTCACTCTTGCATCCACTAATTGTAGGGATGTAAACGGATAGAATAATTTCCGTACCAAATCCGTCGCCGAATTCGTTATTAAGAATCCATAACCGATTTATAGGAATCCGACGGATAAGGATATCCGATTCCGGACTAAACACCCGGATACGGTATAGGATATGGTATGCAAAATAGCTTCAAATATGGATTATCCGAAAGTTAATTAGGATAATCCGACGGTATTTTACCAAATAATCTGATTTTTTCCGAAAAGGTTAAAATAATATAGCACAACTAGTAGTTAGTAAGTTGCTGAGTCATTGTACGGTAGAGATTACTGGTTTATTTGGTTACTAGGCTACTCAAACATGTGTGTATGTTACCTTAGGTTATGTGTGCATATTATTATTCATATTATATTATATTTATTTTATTATATTACCATTTTTATTCTTTGTATTCCTTGTTGTATGGTTATTAACTACTTTTAAACATACCGATCTGATTAGTTTTGTTTCCGCCCTGAACCCGCTCCATTTCCGCTCTGAATCCGTGATCAGATATATCCGTTTCCAAATCCGCATTCGATCATTATCCGCTCCGCTTCGAATCCGACAAAAACACATAATAGAGAATATAGTAAAGGCAAAATCCAATCCAATCTTTACATCCCTAACTAATTGATTCGCATCGCTACTGAGGCGGCAACTGCCGCTGTACCGCCGTGTAGCTCAGCGCTCTGCTGCCATGCCGGTAACCAAAATTAATGTAGAAAACTCTGACTATTTTTGTGAAATTTCGAGTCAACCAAAAAATTATATACTCGTAGTATAGTAAGCTTGGAGCTGACGTAGTAACCATGGAGTCGCTTGGCAAATGAGAAAAGAGGAAGAAATCATGCACTTCTAGCAGGAATACAAGTTTCCAAGGTTCTGATTGTATAATTCAATCGGCCATTTTAAGCGAGAATGAATTCTTTTTCGCATGCGCGCGTCAAGAGAAGAAGACTTGCACGGTGCCGGTGACAGGGCAGCGACACACGGGACATGCTGCAGAGGCCGAGACGCGGGGCTCGCACGCGTCGCACACGCAGAGGTGCCTGCACGGGAGAAGCACGGTGGAGGCCGGCCGGAGACGGCACGCGCGGCACGGCCTGTCCAGCGGCGGCGCGACCACCTCCACCACCCTGTCCGGGTCGACGAAGCCGGACTCGGCGTCGTTCGCTGCGCCGACCGCCTCGTCGTCCTCTTCGGTGGCCTTGCCGCTCCGCGCCTGCGCCGCGGCCGCCGCCTGCTGCAGTTGCGCGTGGAGCGCGGCCGCCGTGGACTGGTCGGACATTGCTTTCGCCTGCCACGCCGCCGCCTCCGCCCTCAGCCTGGCCAGCCGCTCCTCCAGCTCGTCGCCGCGCCGCGCCGCCCTGGAGGCCTCCACCTCTTTCTCCCTCACACGCCGCGCCGCCAACGCCTCCGCCGCGACGAGCAGCGAGCGGCTGTGCCGACGCCTCGTATCAGCCAGCGCGCGCCGGAGTCTCCCCGCCTACAAAGTAACAAAAGAACCCACCGTTATCGTCACACCTATCGCGGTGTCAATCCATAGCTCCATCGATGTCGATAGCGATTCGATAAAGCAAGCGCCAGGATCCTCACGAGTTCTTGGATCAGCCTGTCCATATCGTTCCTGTAGTGGTCGTCGGACTGCGTGGTGACCTCGGCTTGGAGGAAGGATGACGATGCGCACGCCGCGTGGTCCATCTCGCTTCCGTCGTCGAAGTCGAGCCGCAGGCCCGTCGTCGCCGGCTGCCTATGCAGCTGCGCCAGCCTTATCATCCTGTGCGGAGAATCATGCGGCGGCGTCTGCAGCGACAAGAGCCGCGGAAGCGGCGATGCCTCCGTCTCGCGCGGCCGCTTCCGGCCGTTGCTGCCTTCTGCGACAGCACGACAATTCAGTGAATCGCCTGAATCTTTACAGTCACAACCGCATCCTATCCTACTGGAAAGCAGGTTATGATTTGATTACCTCCATCTCCGTGGTAGTAATCCAAGAACAGCGGAGGGTTACGCTGCTGCTGCAGCGGCGGCGGCGGCGGCGCCACCATCTCCCTGTGCGGCTCCATCTGGCCGGCGCCGCCTCTGCAAATAACACAGACGCCCAAATCACCCATCCGATCTGTGACATGAGGACGACCCGACCGACGATCATCTCACAGAAAGCAGCGACGACTGGTACCTGCAGGCGTCGTGGAAGAGACGTGATTTCCCGTGGCTGGTGTAGCGCATCTGCACCGCGGCCATTGCGAATTATTTGAGGCGCCAGGCGCGTGGGAGGAGGAGTTGGGTGGGATGGCGGTAGGAGGCGCGTCGAGGATGGAGGGCGAGAGAGAGTTGCGGCGAGGGGGCAACGCGACTGAACTGTTCCACCGTCCCTCTCGTCTTATCAGGGTGGCGTGGGAGTGGGCACGGGCGTGGCTGTCTTGTCTTTTCTTCCCCCTCGCGACGTCAGCTTCGCCTTCATCTTCGGCTTTTTCTGACGTGCGCCACCACACTCCAAAGCTCATCCAGCACCAAAAAATAAGGAAGACCGCTTGGACTTCTTGTACTGATACCATCGTTCACACGGTTTATGTGTTAATCCACACGCAGATAAGGCTGCTCATAGTGAGGAGTAACTTATAGTAGTGTCATGCACATGTTACTAGACATTTATGTAGTTGGACAATCGGATGGAGCACCAAATGGAAAAAAGTCTAAAATAAATCTTGAACTTATTATACTCCCTAGTCATAAAAGGATATCGACGGTTTATCAAAAGTTAGACGTATAAATTTAGACAAATCTTCAAAATTCAAATTCTCCAAAATTCACATTCTAAACTTCTACATCTCAGTGTATTTTAAAGACTAACTTGGCCCACATGTCATTTCTCTCTTCCACATCTAGGCACTCTTCAATCAATCTGTGGCGGGTGTGGACGTTGTTGTGGTCGCATTGAGCTTTCTCAATCGCCGCCACCGAGCTCGCTCTGTAGCTCTAGGCGCGCAACAGACTCGACCTGAAAGAGAAGACGATTTTCTCGCGTGGCTGCTCATCGAAGCCGACCAGAGCCAGTCAAGGATGCTCAGACTCATGAGGATCCTCTCGCGCTGACCCGTCTTCCAGGATCGCCACTGCGGGACAAAGGCGAGGACGGATGGAGCGACGTCGACGAGCGGGACTCGTTGCGGCTGTCCCCAAGTCGAGCTGGTCGGCGAATTATCCTCGCCTCGGCCTCCAATTCTCCTGGTATAACGAAGAGACCCTGAAGGCCCCTGCAACGACGGAGCTTGGAGAGGGCCAACCTGGGCCGTGGCCCCCCAGCAAATTTGCAAAATTTCTACTATCCATTAGTCTGCTCTTTGCTGCAGCCCATTAACCATCAGGCCCATCTTTTTCATCGCGTTACTGAGCGAGTCAACCAGACGAGAGAGAGAGAGACACGCACAACCGCACATGCAACCTTCTCACCTCTTCTCTCCTCAATCCCCAAATCCAATCATCTGGACTGGATAGCGGCACGGCAGGTTGGCCGGTGGGTGGCGGCGGGAGGCCGGCGTGGCTCCTATTTCGGTCTTTCCATCCATCGCCGCCACACCACAGCTTGATCTTGGGCCGCTCGCCGGTGCCGTCCGCGCCTCCGCAGTGATCCGCTCGACTGGTCGCCGGTGATGTCTACGCACGCTTCTATCCTTGTAGATAGTGTTGGGCCTCCAAGTGCAGAGGTTCGTAGAACAGCAGCAAGTTTCCCTTAAGTGGATCACCCAAGGTTTATCGAACTCAGGAAGGAGGATGTCAAAGCTATCCCTCTCAAACAACCTTGTAATTACAATACAGAAAGTCTCTTGTGTCCCCAACACACCCAATACACTTGTCAGATGTATAGGTGCACTAGTTTGGCGAAGAGATAGTGAAATACAAGTAGTAGTGATGATTATAAGTAGTAAATGTAATCTGAAATAAATATCGCTGCAAGCAAACATGTAACAAAACTGAATGTAAACGGTGTGCAATGCTTGTAAACAAGGCCCAGGGATCATACTTTCACTAGCGGTCACTCTCAACAAAATAACATAATTGAACCAATAGATACTAACTTCAATATGCCACTCTACACTATTCTCCAATGAATAACGAACACTAATCATGCGTAGGGCTACGAAGCACTCCTCAAAGTCCGCATTTCCCCAAACTAGATTGTCCCACACTATCACCATGAACGCACTAGATGGTTCTAACAAACACCAACAATTCATAGAGACACTAGCCAAAAGAGACACACATGATGCGCACACTGTCACCTTCACACCATGATACAAGGTATCTCCGGAGATTACAATAATAAAGCACGAGAGTAGCATAATATCTGAATAATAGCATCTACCAATTCAACTAGATACAAAGCTCACGATCACATAAAGATCACATCATAGAAGAGAGAGGTGAACCACATAGCTATCGGTAGAGCCCTCAGCCCCGGGGGAGAACTACTCCCTCCTCATCATAGGAGACAGCAAGGTTGGTGGAGATGGCGGTGAAGTCGATGGAGACGGCGGAGGAGGCGACGGCGTTGATGGAGATGGCTCCGGGGGCACTTCCCCATCCCGGCAAGGTGCCAGAACAGAGACTTCTATCCCTCGAAATTTGTCTTCGACGGCGGCAGCGCTACGGAACTGTTTTGGGAAAAACACCGATTGTTTTAGGGTTTTCCTTCGAAAGGCTTTTTATAGGCAGAGGGGCGACGTCAGAGGGCCACCAGGGGGGCCTCACCACCCCCTGGCGCGGCCAGGAGGAGGGCGCACCACCCCATGGTGAGCCTGCCCTCTGGCCCCCCTCCGGCTCTCTTTCGGTCCTCGTCCTTCGTCCGGGAAAATTAGGAGTTCCGGTCTTCGTTTCGTCCAATTCCGAGAATATTTCTGTGTAGCTTTTCTGAAACACAAAAATAGCATAAAACAGGGAACTGGCACTATGGCATATTGTCAATAGGTTAGTTCCGGAAATCGCATAAAAACGCCACGAATTGTAAACAAAACATGAAGCAAATGGTGTAAAACAAGCATGGAGCATCAAAAATTATAGATACGTTTGAGACGTATCAAGCATCTCCAAGGTTAACTCCTGCTCGTCCTCGAGTAGGTAAGTGATAACAAAAGAATAATTTTTGAGGTGACATGCACCATCACAATCTTGATCAATGAAGTAAAACAGTGAGTGTTGAGATCAAAGTACTTAAAACATGGGCATAAGAGACATAATCTTGACAATAAAACTTAGCAACCATGTTATAACATGAAAAGTAACACAAACTAAAGATCGTGAACAATGAAATATTGAAAGTCAAGTGTGTGTTCAAATCATATGGAAAAACATATCAAAGTGGTTTTCAGCTTGTCCTTCATGGAATAGCAAAACATAAATGCATAGGACACCTTCAAGTTTAAGAGGGCGACTAGATACAAATAATTTAAGAACCAGCAAAACCATAATCATGAATCAATCAATGATAAACTTTGGGACTATGCACATTAATCTCAGAAATGGCAACTATGCTCTCTTAAACGGTGCATAAAGGTAGAAGGTAGAGACTCAACATAAAAGTAAAAGAAAGGCCCTTCGCAGAGGGAAGCAGTGATTGCAAGTTTTATAAACCTTAAAAAATTATGGTACTTACTAGCTTTGAGCTCTCATTGCCCCCATTATAGGCATCTTGAATGGTTAAAGTTAATGCGAGTACAATTATGAGCATATGCTTGACAAATCATAAGTTGAAAACCTCGTGTCCCGTGAAGTACGAATACCCAAACCTCATGCTACTCGACTTAGGGTCCCAAGCAAGCTCTTGTCATTGTAAGTATACACGTATCATCGAGAACCGCCAACGGGGTACCTCCTTGCCCGATAACATGGAACAATCTCACATCAAAATGACAGGATAAACAGACAATGAACACCTCGGCATCTCTTTTATTTACCATTGTTATAGCTTTTTACTGTGAGATGCGTCGTCGAATGTCCACTATGGGCATGCTGTAAATTTTCACCATGAATGATGCATGGCTTAGATTAGCGGGCCATGCGTTTCTCTCACACATATACAAACTCCATGATCCCGCAAGGTTCCCAACTTATTTCACATCGCAAGTATCCATAAACAAAATATCACGATATCAACTCAAATAAGAGAAAGTGGAATGTTGAAAGCTTGCCCCATGATGGCATGGCTGGGCTAATTTCTAACTTACAACTTGCAAGCATAATGTCAACATAAGAGAGCCACAATGTCAAAATTTTAAAAGCGAGAAAAGTAAAGTGTGTCATCAGGTTCGTGAGAGCTTTACTGACTAATTTTCACATAACACCAAAAGAGTTTAATTCGAAGGATAGATAAAAGCAAGTCAAATGTACTTGGAATAGTAAATTGTTAATAGGTATGTATGGTGGACACATTGGAATAACTTAGGTTTTGGGAGTTGAATGCACGAGTAGAGTTCATACTCAGTACAAAATGAGGGCTAGCAAAAGACTGGGAGCGACCAACTAAGAGAGCAATAACGGCCATGATCATGCATAGCGACAAAACATCATTAAGAGAAGCATAAAATGGCATCATAAGTCAAAAACCAAATGATCATAGAGGCTTGTGGCAACTTTGTAAGAGTCAAACATGTTGTAAGCATGCGCCAAGTCAACCCAAATAAAGCATCGAGGAGAAAACCAAATAAATGCTTCCACATAATAAAAACAACGCATGATTTTTTCAAAGGCTCATTAAGCAATCTCAGTCATTTAAGACAAGTCATGCTACAGCAAAAACTACTAAGCATACTATCAAAACGACATCAATCATGGTATGCAAAAGTCTAAGCCGCAGTCTAAACAAGCTCGTTTTTGTACCACTTTTTGCATGAAACTTTTTCTCTTTTCCAACACCATTCAAACCTTTTTGAAACAACTCTTTTGATGAAAAACAACATAGACCAGTGGTCTAAATACACCTTGATGCAAAGATATAACAAGATATGAACAAAAATCAAGGCGAAAAATGAAAGCTAAACGCAGTTCGAGAAAAAGAGAACACTCGTTGAACGATAAGAGTGAAAACTAGAGTGTTCTTGGCAATGAAAAACGGAGTAAGTCTCTCTCCAAAACATGATGTGATCCAACCATTTATTGCAGCAACCAAAACGAAAGAAAACTAAAATCAAAAACAAAGACGCTCTGAGAAAAACGTATAGTGCATAAAGCAATAAAAATATAGTGTCTTGAAAGGTGACCTGATTTTTGCCGATGAAGAACAGGGTGCCTCGGGGCATCCCCAAGCTTTGACGCTTGTACCTCTTGGATATTTCTTGGGGTGACATGGGCATCCCCAAGATTGAGCTTTTGTCCATACTTCATCTCATCTCATCACTCTCCATTTCCTACATTTGAAAACTTCCTTCATACAAAACTTCACACAATTCTATTAGCAACATTAGTATAAACATGATAATAAATCTCCCCTTTTGGTTCAGTTTCAAACTCAAATCTACCATCCATTAAAGCATAAGCTACTGTAGCAACTTCCTCAAAAGTTCCATGATCAAAAGAACTAAAAAAAAGCGATCGAGAGGCAAACACAAATAGTGGCAGAAATCTGTCAAAATAGAACAGCTGACAAAGGTCGAATTTTTCGAGGACCTTCTGTTGCTCAAATCGAAAGTGCAAAACTAATGAAAGTTTGGATATAACCTGGGGCATACTCTCAAGAAATTTCAGATCAAAAAGATATTCTGAAAATTTGCATGAATTTTTACGGTGCAGCGCAGAAATCTGTTTCAGGACAACAACTTCCCCAAATCTTACCTCCCTCAAATTAGAGGTTCTTCTTGGCACAAAAACGAAATAAAAATGATAAGGAGCGGTCATTATAGTAGTAATAACTTCAAAGACTCAAATAAAAGAAAAAGTATTGAAAAAAAACAATGGGTTATCTCCCAAGAGTGCTTTTCTTTAACGCCTTTGAGCTAGGCGCAGTGATTTGAAAAGATGCTCATGTAGGCGCCATAAAAGAACTTAAGGCAAAGGCGCCATATAAGAACTTGAAGCAAGAGAGAGCATCAAAAATCAAATATGAAACACATTTAAATCTAAACCACTTCCCGTGCATAGGAATCTTATAAGAAAATAAATCAACCAAGCACATAGTAACAAGCATAGGAAGGCAAAATAAGTACATCTTCAAAATTCCAACAAAAGAGGGGAAACTTAATATTGTTGAGATCCATCAAACCATGTTTCCCTCTCTCATAATAACTTTCAGTAGCATCATGAATAAAATTAACAATATAACTATCACATAAAACATGCTTATGATGGGCCACATGCACAAAAGAATTAATACTCCCCACATGAACAACCGTAGCAGGAGCAAATTCAACAAAATTATTCTCATCACCATAATCATCAAAAATAGGAGGCATATTATAATCATACCTTGTTTCCTCCTCAATGGTAGGTGAACTGAAAATGTTATACGCATCATTGTAACCATCATAAACTAGAGGTTTAGTATCATCATAAGTGATAGAATAGCTATCTCCCAAAGCGTGTTCATAAGTAAACATATCATCATTGGAAGGAACATGGATAGCACTATTGGTACAACAATTATTAACCTCATAATTTTCAAAATCGATACCAAAAAGATTTTCAATATCAAAAGTAGAGTGCTTTTCCCAATCATGATCAATAACATAAGTAACAAGCATAAGAACATCATCAAGTTCAGACTCATCAAAAATTATAATAGGAGCAACATGCTTAGGGGAAGATACTATTTCCTCTCGCCTTTTACTCCTCTTCTTCTTCTTCTTCTTCGTACTCTCTTCTTTAGGAGGGAGAGGCTTGAAAGGATGCTTCTCCACATAATCTGGTTTACTGACAGAAACAACATAAGAAACTTTGGAGGATTCCTCCTCTCTATTAATAAGATGGAAACACAAATTAGACCTATTATATTTTGGTAAAGCATCCTCTTTTATATCATTTTGAATGTAAGTATTTGCACGACAATCCTTAACACAATAAAGATGGCAACCACGCAGGATGCTAATAGTATCAAAAGCACTCATATCTACCAAAGAAGTTTTTCTAGATAACTCTTCACACCCCAAAAATAAAGTAAGCTCATCATGCTGATTGAGAGTGATCTTGTCATCACAATACAAACTTGAAGTACTCATTCGATTAGAAAGGTCACTATTATGGCCTGAGCATTGAAAATTAAAATGACCCTTTTCATGGCAAAGTTCACAAATAAAAGGATAAAGGGCACACACCGTTTCACCAAACTCATCTTGAGCCTTATCCCACATTCGGGTTTGGTGGATACAATAATCTTCCTTGTCGTGACTCTGTTCACAAGGTCTAAGTACTCCGCAAAAATTAATATGCTTATAAGAAATAGTACTTTCAGAAGTTTGAGCATGTTTATTACAATCATCAATAACAATATCACTTTCTATGCAAGTGTCTTTAAAAGGTTCATGATACACGTCCCCATTTCCCTTAGGAACATTAGTATGGGAAGCAAAGGCTCTAATACAATTAACCATAATTTGAGGATCAAGACCATATTTAGCACTAAGCTCTTGAAAATCAGAAGTTTCAGCGAAAGACTTAATGCAATCATACTCATATTTTATACCTGATCCTTTACCTTTGTCGCTATCCCAATCTTCAATATTATTTTGAATTGTTTCAAGTAGATCCCACTTGACGTCAACATCCTTGCTTGTGAAAGACCCATCAAAACATGCATCTAGATAGTCCTTGCAATATCCTGAAAGCCTTGCATACAAATTATTAATAACAATATTACGGGGAAGATCATGAATGGGACATTTGAGCATTAGTGACTTCAGTCTTCCCCGCGCTTGGGCAATGCTTTCTCCATCATGAGGATGAAAATTATAAATATAATTTCTATCTTTATGAACCTCATGAGAAGGATAGAATTTAGAATATAAGAGAGGTACAATTTCCTCCCAGCCAATAGGTCGGCCATCATTCAGCATCTTATACCATTCCGCCGCTCTGCCCTTTAGTGATAAAGAAAATAGCTTCCTCTTAACTTCACCTGTAGAAATACCTGCACACTTGAATAACTCGCATAATTCATGTATAAAGAGCAAATGATCACTGGGATGGATAGTTCCATCCCCTAGATAGCAGTTATTCAAAGCACGTTCAACAATCTTCAGAGGTATTTTAAAAGAATGAGGATCACAAACATTATGAGAACTATCACATATGGGAGATAAAATATCATCAGAGCAAACTTTCTCCACTAAAGCTGGGGAACTAAAAATATCATGCTTAGCAAAACCAGCTTCTCCAAGCTTAGACCTTTCTATAGCATTAGCAATAACATTGTTCAAAGAATTCATACAAATAACATTGCTATGCGAAATAAGCCCCAAAGATTTTTCAAACACTTCAAATCTAAACTCAGGAAAGATGCTATAAAACTCTTTATTTTCCATTAAGCCTAACTAATGAAAATAAAAAACAAGAAACAAAAAGATATAACTATAGAATCTAAAGGAAATAACTTTGAGCACTCACCAGCAACTAAAAGACTTAGTAACCAAACGATGTGAGTACCTTTTACCTTACCTCCCCGACAACGGTGCCAGAAAAGAGCTTGATGTCTACGCACGCTTCTATCCTTGTGGACAGTGTTGGGCCTCCAAGTGCAGAGGTTCATAGAACAGCAGCAAGTTTCCCTTAAGTGGATCACCCAAGGTTTATCGAACTCAGGGAGGAGGAGTCAAAGCTATCCCTCTCAAACAACCCTGCAATTACGATATAGAAAGTCTCTTGTGTCCTCAACACACCCAATACACTTGTCAGATGTATAGGTGCACTAGTTCGGCGAAGAGATAGTGAAATACAAGTAGTAGTGATGATTATAAGTAGTAAATGTAATCTGAAATAAATATCGCTGCGAGCAAACATATAACAAAACTGAATGTAAACGGTGTGCAATGCTTGGAAACAAGGCCCAGGGATCATACTTTCACTAGCGATCACTCTCAACAAAATAACATAATTGAACCAATAGATACTAACTTCAATATGCCACTCTACACTATTCTCCAATAGATAATGAACACTAATCATGCGTAGGGCTACGAAGCACTCCTCAAAGTCCGCATTTCCCGAAACTAGATTGTCCCACACTATCACCATGAACACACTAGATGGTTCCAACAAACACCAAGAATTCATAGAGACACTAGCCAAAAGAGACACACATGATGCGCACACTGTCACCATCACACCATGATACAAGGTATCTCCGGAGATTACAATAATAAAGCACGGGAGTAGCATAATATCTGAATAATAGCTCACGATCACATAAAGATCACATCATAGGAGAGAGACGTAAACCACATAGCTACCGGTAGAGCCCTCAGCCCCGGGGGAGAACTACTCCCTCCTCATCATAAGAGACAGCAAGGTTGGTGAAGATGGCGGTGAAGTCGATGGAGACGGCGGAGGAGGCGACGGCGTTGATGGAGATGGCTCCGGGGGCACTTCCCTGTCCCGGCAAGGTGCCAGAATAGAGACTTCTGTCCCCCAAAATTTGTCTTCGACGACGGCGGCGCTGCGGAACTGTTCTGGGAAAAATGCCGATTGTTTTAGGGTTTTCCTTCGGAAGGCTTTTTATAGGCGGAGGGGCGGCGTCAGAGGGCCACCAGGGGGCCTCACCACCCCCTGGCACGGCCAGGAGGGGGGTGCGCCAACCCATGGTGAGTCTGCCCTCTGGCCCTCCTCCGACTCTCTTTCGGTCCTCGTCCTTCGTCCGGGAAAAATAGGAGTTTCGGTCTTCATTTCATCCAATTCCGAGAATATTTTTGTGTAGCTTTTCTAAAACACAAAAATAGCAGAAAACAGGGAACTGGCACTGTGGCATCTTGTCAATAGATTAGTTCCAGAAATCGCATAAAAACACCACGAATTGTAAACAAAATATGAAGCAAATGGTGTAAAATAAGCATGGAGCATCAAAAATTATAGATACGTTTGAGACGTATCAGCCGGCCATTCCTCCGCAACTGTGCAAGATAGCCTCTCTGTAAGGTAATTTTGTGCTCTAATTTATGCATTTTGTATCTTCTTTTTTCTAAATTTTACACTAAATTGGGGGAAGTTCAGACTAGGTCAGTGAATTCGTAGTTTACAGATTTTGTTTATAATATGCAGTGAGGATTGAACTGAGGAGGAGCGGTGGCGATGGTTAAGGAGACAAGACAAATTGATTCAATTTGTAAAAGGAGAAGTGAGTGTGATGCTCATGAAATAGGAGCAGCACCAGAACCACCAGAAGAAACCCCTGTTCAGCCTCCGCTCTTGTTGCTTGAATTTGGACAGCAAACTAATGAAGAACAAGCACATTAAAATCACATAAATGAAGTATTATTCCGTGGTATTGAATTCTTGGAACGGGATCCAGCACCACACCCACAAATTTGGCAATATCCACCTAATCAAAGAGATGAAGTGCGACGGGCATATCTGCAACTAGGCCCTATGCAGCCCCTTTTGCAAAAATACAAATCTTATGGAGAACAAGGTCATCAACGGCGTTTTAAGTACAGATGGTTCAAGCTTTTCCCCTCATGGTTGGAGTACTCACAGAGCAATGATCGTGCAGATTGCCCTTTTTTGCTTTCTATCCAGCAGAAATAAGAACAAGAGAGGTGGTTCTAATGTATTCATGGTTCATGGATTTTTTAATTGGAAGAAGGTCAATGATGGAAGGAAATGTGCATTCTTGAACCATATAGGTGCTGAACCTTGCTCTAAACACAATAATGCAACCAAACCATGTAAAGACCTGCTGAATCAGCGAGGACATATAGGACATGTTGCAATGGTGGGTGATGCTGTTTAATGGTGCCTAGTTGACGAGGGAGATTATTCTTCTGTGTTCCCCGGCAACGGCGCCAGAAAAACAGCTGATGCTCCTGATTGATGTGGGAGCTTGGCAGTCCTTGTGCGTGGTGAATAACCAGCCCGTTGGGAACCCCAAGAGGAAGGTGTGATGAGTATAGCAGCTGGTTTTCCCTCAGTTAAGAAACCAAGGTTTATCGTTCTTGGAGAGGAGAGACAAACGACTGAAGGTGATGCTTGCTAGCTTGCGACAGCTTCGGACAATTTATATATGGCGCCTCGTCCAAGCTTTGCTTGCTAGCTGCAACGCGGAACCTGCACACAACACAACCAAGTACTTCGTTCCCAACTTGCGATGAGGTTGTCAATCTCACCGGTTTGCTTGAAACAAAGGTTATGAGCGTATCGAGTGGAAAACAATAGAGTATGCGAGTAAAGTAAACAGTGCGAGTAAAGTAAACAGGTGATAGCAATATGATGGAAATAGGACCGGGATCCATAGTTCACTAGTGGTGTCTCTCCATAAGATAAATAACACATGCTGGGTAAACAAATTACAGTTGGGCAATTGATAGAATAAATATAAACGTGATATGTCAAGAAGATCACTATGAGATTTACTCTGGGCATTTCAACAAAATACATAGACCGCCATCCAACAGCATCTATGACTAATAATCCACTTGTGGCGAATCAATCCGAGAACTCCACAAGTATTAAGTTGCGAACAACAGATAATTGCATTAAGCAAAGTGTGTAATGTAAACAAAGCATATGCCCTTGAGCATATGAATGTTGTTTTCTCCCTAGTAGCAACAGCACATCTACAACCTTAGAGGTTTCTGTCACTCCCCTAGGTTAAATAGAGCCATGAACCCACTATCGAGCATAAATACCCCCTCTTGGAGTCACTAGCAACTACTCGGCCAAGATAGCTACTAACAACGGAGAGCATGCAAGATCATAAACAACATAGAGATAACAAAAGATAATATTCAGTACAGCAACTCAATCATAAACACCAATATTCATCGGATCCCAACAAACCAAACATGTAGAATTACATAACGGTGATCTCAATCATGTAGGGCAGCTCATGAGATCTAAACATGAAGCACATGGTGGAGAAGACAACCATTTAGCTACTGCTATGGACCCATAGTCCAAGGTAGACTACTCACTCATCACTCCGGAGACAAGCATGGCGATGAATAAGACCTTCGGTGGCGATTCCCCTCTCCGGCAGGGTGCCGGGAAGAGCTTCTGGACCCTCCCGATCTTCGGGTCGACGGCGGCGGCGGATCGCGATGTATTCTGGAAAAGTGATCGGGTACTTAGGTTTTTTCCGTCGGGGGGTCTTTATAGGCGAAGGGGTGATGTCAGAGGAGGAGCCAGGCGCCCTCACGCCAGGGTGGCGCGGCCCAGGGCCTGGCCGCGCCAGCCCTGTGTGTGGGGCCCTGGTGGCCCCCCTCCTACTCTCCTTTGGATCTCTGGAAGCTTCCGGGTAAAATAAGATTTCAGGAACTTGTTTCGTCCAATTCCGAGAATATTTCCTGTGTATCACTTCTGAAACACAAAAACAGCAGAAAACAGGGAACTGGCACTGTGGCAACTCGTTAATAGGTTAGTTCCAGAAAATGCATAAAAGTGCCACGAAGTGTAACGAAACAATAGACAAATGGTGTAAAAACAAGCATGGAGCATCAAAAATTATAGATATGTTGGAGACGTATCAAGCATCCCCAAGCTTAACTCCTGCTCGTCCTCGAGTAGGTAAGTGATAACAAAAGAATAATTTTTGAGGTGACATGCACCTACACAATCTTGATCACATATGTAAGCATTTGTGAGCTGGGATCATAAGAACTTAAAATATGGGCATGAAAGATATAATCTTGACAATAAGAACTTAGCAACCATGTTGTAAACATGCAAATGAACACTAACAAAAGATCATGAAAATGAAACAATGAAAGTCAAACGTGTGTTCAAATCATAAGGAAAACATACAAATGGTTTTCAGCTTGTCCTTCAAAGAGAGCAAAACCTAAATGCATAGGACACCTTCAAGTTTAAGAGGGCGACTAGATACAAATAATTTAAGAACAAGTGAAACCAACAATATGAATCAATCAATGAACTTTGGGACAATGCATATCACACTAAGAATGACAACTATGCTCTCTTAATGGTGCATAAAGAAAGAAGGTGGTGACTCAACATAAAAGTAAAAGAAAGGCCCTTCGCAGAGGGAAGCAGTGATTGCAAGTTTTATAACCTTCAAAAATTATGGTACTTACCGGCTTTGAGCTCTCATTGCCCCCATCATAAGCATCTTGAATGGTTAAAGTTAATGCGAGAACAATTATGATGCATATGCTTGACAAATCATAATTTGAAAACCTCGTGTCCCGTGAATACGAGTACCCAAACCTCATGCTACTATACTTAGAGTCCCAAGCAAGGCTCTTGTCATTGTAAATATATGCATATCATTGAGAACCGCCAATGAGGTACCTCCATGCCCGATGACATGGAACAAGCCCACACCAAAATGACAGGACAAGCAGACAATGAACACCTCGACATCTCTTTTATTTGCCTTTTGTTTAGCTTTTTATTGTGAGATGCATCGTCGAATGTTCACCATGGGTATGCTGCAAATTTCCACCATGAATTATGCATGGCTTAGATTAGCGGCCCGGCGTTTCCCTAACACATATACAAACTCCATGATCCCCATAAGATTCCCAATTCATTTCACACCGCGGGCATCCATAAACAAAAGATCACGATATCAACTCAAATAAGAAGTGCAATGTTGAAAGCTTGCCCATGACTGCATGGCTGGGCTAGTCTCCAACTTACAACTTGCAAGCATAACAACTCAACATAAGAGACCACAATGTCAAATTTTTAAGAACAGGAAAAAGTAAAGTGTGCCTTCCGGTTCGTGAGAGCTTTACTGACCGAATTTCGCATAACACTGGTAAGAGTTTAATTTGAAGAGAAAATAAAAGCAAGTCAAATTTACTTGGAATAGCAAATTGCTAGTAGGTATGTATGGTGGACACTTTGGAAAAATTTGTTTTTAGGAGTTGGATGCATGAGTAGAGCTCATACTCAGTACAAGGCGAGGGCTAGCAAAAGACTGGGAGCGACCAACTAAGAGAGCAATAATGGCCATAATCATGCAAAGCGACAAAGCGACATTAAAAGAAGCATAAGATGGCATCAAAAGTCAAAAACTAAATGATCATAGAGGCTATTGGCGACTTTGTAAGAGTCTAACATGTGTGAGCATGCGCCAAGTCAACCCAAATAAAGCATCAAGGAGAAAACCAAAATAATGCTTCCATACAATAAAAACAACGCATGATTTTTTCAAAGGCTCATTAAGCAATCTCAGTTATTTGAGACAAGTCATGCTACAGCAAAACCACTAAGCATACTATCAAAAAGACATCAAGCATGACATGAAAAAGCCTAAGCCGCAGTCTACACAAGCTCCTTCTTGTACCACTATTTTGCACAAAGCTTTTTCTCTTTTCCAACACCATTTGAAATTTTTTAAGACACCTCTTTTGATAAAAACCAATAAATATCAGAGGCAAAAATACACCTTGATGAAAAGATATGACAAGGTCTGAACACAAATCAAGGCGAAAACGAAAACCAAAAGCAGTAGCAGAAAAAGAAGAACACCCGGTGAAATTGTAAGAGTGAAAAACGGAGTGTTCTTTGCAAATGAAAAGGAGTACATCTCCTCCAAAGGAAATTTGTTGGGGTCCAACCATTTATTTCAGCAAACAAACAAACTAAACTAACTAAGAAAACTAAAACAACTGACGCTCCAAGAAAAACACATAGTGCATGAAGCAATAAAAATATAGCGTCTTGAAAGGTGACCTGATTTTTGCCGATGAAGAAGGGGTGCCTCGGGGGCATCCCCAAGCTTTGACGCTTGTACTTCTTGGATATTTCTTGGGGTAATGCATGGGCATCCCCAAGCTTGAGCTTTTGTCCATTCTTCAATTCAACTCATCATTCTCCAATCCCTACACTTGAAAACTTCCTTCATACAAAACTAAACACAATTCTATTAGCAACATTAGTGCAAGCATAACATATAATCAACCTCTTTTTGCTTCAGGTTTCAACTCAAAACCACCACATATATAGTAAATACTACTGTAGAAACTTCTCTAAAAGTTCCGTGATCAAAAGAACTCAAAAGAAAGCGATAAAGTGGCAAACACAAATATTGACAGAAATCTGTCAAAACTGAACAGCTGACAAAGGTCGAATTTTTGAGGGGTTTTCTGTTGCTCAAATCAAAAAGTGTTCAACTAACAAAAGTTTGGATATAACCTGGGGCATATGCACAAGAAATCGCAGGTCTAAAAGATATACAGAGAATTTGTACGAATTTTTACGGTGCAGCACCGAAAACAGTTTCAGGACAGCAACATCCCCAAATCTTTACCTCACTCGAATTAGAGGCTTCTCTTGGAACAAAAACGAAATAAATAAGATAAGGAGCGGTCATTACAGTAGTAATGACTTCCAAGACTCAAATAAAAGAAAAAGTACTGAAAATAAAAACATTGGGTTATCTCCCAAGAGTGCTTTTCTTTAACGCCTTTGAGCTAGGCGCAGAAAATTGCGAATCAAGTAATATCAAGTGATGAAGCATCAAGCTCATAATTTGCTCTAAGAATAGAGTCAAAAAGCAATTTCTTTCTTTTCCTAGGAAAGTGTTCCATACCTTTCTTTAGTGGTAATTGATATTTGATAGTGCCTTCCCTCATATCAATGATGGCACCTACAGTTCGAAGAAAGGGTCTTCCCAAAATAATAGGACATGAAGCATGGCATTCAATATCCATAACAAGAAAATCAACGGGAACAAGGTTATTGTTAACCACAATAAGAACATCATTAATTCTTCCCAAAGGTTTCTTCTTAGCAACATCAGCAATAGGAACATCAAAATAACACTTTTCAAGCGGTGGTAAATCAAGCATGTCATAAATCTTTCTAGGCATGATAGAAATACTAGCACCTAGATCACATAAAGCATGGCAATCATAACCATTAACATGCATATCAATGATGGGTTCCCAACCATCTTCTAACTTCTTGGGAACAGAAGCTTTTTGCTTCAACTTTTCATCCCTAATTTTTATGAGAGCATTGGTAATATGCTTAGTAAAAGCAATATTTAGAGAACTAGCATTGGGAGTCAAAGCAAGCTTTTGCAAGAACACAATTACTTCAGATATATTGCAGCCATCAACATCAAAATCATTAAAAGAAGTAGAGCTATCATCTCCCACACTCCGAAAATTTTTAGCACTCTTTTGAGAAAAAGTTTTGGTAGTTTTAGGCTTTTTAACACAAGGAGTGGGAGTTTTCTCTACACCAATCAAAGTAAGAGGATTGCTAGCATTAGGAGCAACATCATTAGAGGTAGTAATGGTACATACCTTCATCTCTCTAGCCATCTCATCTTCTCTTTCCCACCTGGCATGCAATTCCGCTAACAATCTAATATTTTCATCAATTCCAACTTGAATAGCATTAGCGGTAGCAAAAACATTGTTCACTTTCACATCATTAGGCAACACTTTTAATTTTAGAAGTTCAACATCATGAGCAAGGCTATCAACTTTAGAAGCAAGAATATCAATTTTGCCTAACTTTTCCTCAACAGACTTGTTAAAAGCAGTTTGCTTACCGATGAAGTCCTTGAGCATTACCTCAAGCTTGGAGGGCGCGGCCCTAGTGTTGTTGTAGGAATTACCATAAGAGTTACCATAACCATTACTAGAAGGATACGGCCTATAATTGTTACTAGCAAAATTGTTCCTATAAGCATTGTTGTTAAAATTATTGTTTCTAATGAAATTCACATCAACATGCTCTTCTTGAGCAACCAGAGAGGCCAAAGGAACATTATTAGGATCAACATGAGTCCTATCATTAGCAAGCATAGCCATAATGGTATCAATCTTATCATTCAAGGAAGAGGTTTCCTCAACAGAATTTACCTTCTTACCTTGTGGAGCTCTCTCGGTGTGCCATTCAGAATAATTTACCATCATGTTGTCGAGTAGCTTTGTTGCGGCGCCCAAGGTAAGGGACATAAAAGTGCCTCCAGCAGCTGAATCAAGTAGGTTACTTGAAGAAAAATTCAGTCCTGCATAAAAAGTTTGGATAATCATCCAAGTAGTCAGTCCATGAGTGGGGCAATTCTTTATCATAGATTTCATTCTTTCGCAAGCTTGAGCAACATGTTCATTATCAAACTGAGTAAACTTCATAATATTGCTATGCAAGGATATAATCTTAGCAGGAGGATAGTATCTACCAATAAAAGCATCCTTACACTTAGCCCATGAATCAATACTATTCTTAGTCAAAGACAGCAACCAATCTTTAGCTTTTCCTCTCAAAGAAAAAGGAAACAACTTGAGCTTAATAATATCACTATCAACATCCTTATATTTCTGCATCTCACATAGCTCAACAAAATTGTTGAGATGAGCTGCAGCATCTTCAGTACTAGCACCAGAAAATTGCTCTTTCATAACAAGGTTCAACAAAGCAGGCTTAATCTCATAAAAATTTGCAGCAGGAGCAGGTGGTGCAATAGGAGTGCAGATAAAATCACTATTGTTTGTGCTAGTAAAGTCACACAACTTGGTGTTTTCAGGATTGGCCATTTCAGCAAAATGAAAGTAAACAAGTAAAAACAACTACCAAGAATTCTAATTTTTTTTGTGTTTTTGATATAAAACGATGCAGGTAAAATAAATAAAGTAAAGCAAAACAATAACAAAGTAAAGGATGTGCGTGCGAAAACTCCCCTTGCAGAAGTCTTCTACTTCCTCCCCAGCAACGGCGCCAGAAAAATAGCTGATGCTGTTTAATGGTGCCTAGTTAACGAGGGAGATTATTCTTCTGTGTTCCCCGGCAACGGCGCCAGAAAAACAGCTGATGCTCCTTATTGATGTGGGAGCTTGGCAGTCCTTGTGCGTGGTGAATAACTAGCCCGTTGGGAACCCCAAGAGGAAGGTGTGATGAGTATAGCAGCTGGTTTTCCCTCAGTTAAGAAACCAAGGTTTATCGTTCTTGGAGAGGAGAGACAAACGACTGAAGGTGATGCTTGCTAGCTTGCGACAGCTTCGGACAATTTATATATGACGCCTCGTCCAAGCTTTGCTTGCTAGCTGCAATGCGGAACCTGCACACAACACAACCAAGTACTTCGTTCCCAACTTGCGATGAGGTTGTCAATCTCACCGGTTTGCTTGAAACAAAGGTTATGAGCGTATCGAGTGGAAAACAATAGAGTATGCGAGTAAAGTAAACAGTGCGAGTAAAGTAAACAGGTGATAGCAATATGATGGAAATAGGACCGGGATCCATAGTTCACTAGTGGTGTCTCTCCATAAGATAAATAACACATGCTGGGTAAACAAATTACAGTTGGGCAATTGATAGAATAAAGATAAACGTGATATGTCAAGAAGATCACTATGAGATTTACTCCGGGCATTACAACAAAATACATAGATCGCCATCCAACTGCATCTATGACTAATAATCCACTTGTGGCGAATCAATCCGAGAACTCCACAAGTATTAAGTTGCAAACAACAGATAATTGCATTAAGCAAAGTGTGTAATGTAAACAAAGCATATGCCCTTGAGCATATGAATGTTGTTTTCTCCCTAGTAGCAACAGCACATCTACAACCTTAGAGGTTTCTGTCACTCCCCTAGGTTAAATAGAGGCATGAACCCACTATCGAGCATAAATACCCCCTCTTGGAGTCACTAGCAACTACTCAGCCAAGATAGCTACTAACAACGGAGAGCATGCAAGATCATAAACAACATAGAGATAACAAAAGATAATATTCAGTACATCAACTCAATCATAAACATCAATATTCATCGGATCCCAACAAACCAAACATGTAGAATTACATAACGGTGATCTCAATCATGTAGGGCAGCTCATGAGATCTAAACATGAAGCACATGGTGGAGAAGAAAACCATCTAGCTACTGCTATGGACCCATAGTCCAAGGTAGACTACTCACTCATCGCTCCGGAGGCAAGCATGGCGATGAAGAAGACCCCCGGTGGTGATTCCCCTCTCCGGCAGGGTGCCGAGAAGAGCTTCTGGACCCTCCCGATCTTCGGGTCGACGGCGGCGGCGGATCGCGATGTATTCTGGAAAAGTGATCGGGTACTTAGGTTTTTTCCGTCGGGGGGTCTTTATAGGCGAAGGGGCGATGTCAGAGGAGGAGCCAGGCGCCCTCACGCCAGGGTGGCGCGGCCCAGGGCCTGGCCGCGCCAGCCCTATGTGTGGGGCCCTGGTGGCCCCCCTCCTACTCTCCTTCGGATCTCTGGAAGCTTCCGGGTAAAATAAGACTTTAGGAACTTGTTTCGTCCAATTCCGAGAATATTTCCTGTGTATCACTTCTGAAACACAAAAACAGCAGAAAACAGGGAACTGGCACTGTGGCAACTCGTTAATAGGTTAGTTCCAGAAAATGCATAAAAGTGCCACGAAGTGTAACGAAACAATAGACAAATGGTGTAAAAACAAGCATGGAGCATCAAAAATTATAGATACGTTGGAGACGTATCAGTGGGCAACAAGAAGGAGATCAAAAGAAATCAGTTAAGGGTGAAAACCTCAATTGCAGCCGTCAAGTAGCTCACATCACAATCTTGTGCTTTTAGAGGCCACGATGAGATAGTCGAGTCGAAGAACAGAGGGAACTTTCTTGAGTTATTAAAGCTTCTTGCTGAATTCAATCCCGAGATAGCGGAAGCTATTAGAAGTGCTAAGTACAATGAAAAATACACATCACCAGAGATCCAACAAGAGATTTTGGGCATCTATGCATTTAAAGTTAGGAAACATATCCGTGAAGAGATTGGGGATTCTAAATTTTCTATATTGGTGGATGAGACTTGTGATGTAGCAAAAAGGGGGCAAATGGCAGTGGTTTTCAGATTTGTCGATAAAGATGGCATTTTACAAGAGCGGTTCTTTGACTTGATTCATGTGACAAGCACCAAGGCCGCGATACTTAAAGAGGTATTGAGCTCTTTGTTATCCAAACATGCTTTTGATGTTCAAAACCTCCGTGGGCAAGGGTATGATGGGGCAAGTAATATGAGGGGTGAATTCAATGGATTGCAAGCTCTTTTTCTTAGAGAATGCCCATATGCATATCATGTCCATTGCTATGCTCATCGTTTGCAACTTGCGCTAGTTGCTGCTTCCAAGGAAGTAGTCCCTGTTGCTCAATTCTTCCAGAAACTTCTTTTTATTGTTAACACTGTTGACTCCTCCGCAAAGCGCCATGATGAGCTTCATGATGCCCAGTTGGATGAATTAGCTCGGTTACTAGCTATTGATGATATTGAAACTGGTCAAGGTGCCAATCAAATACATACACTAAAACGACCCGGCGACACAAGATGGGGTTCACACTTGGGTTCTATATCTAGCCTAACGATCATGTTTACTGCAGTAAGTAGAGTGCTTCAAAATATAGCTTCAGATGGATCTGTTGGCTCAATTCGTGCAGATGGAGATACCACTTTCAGCTACTTGTCCTCTTTTGAGTTCATATTTGTTTTATGTGTAATGCAAGAAATATTGGAGATTGCCGAAGATCTTAGCCAAGCTTTGCAAAAGAAATCACAAGATATAGTAAATGCCATGCGACTAGTGTTCTCAACAAAAGTTCGCCTTGCTGAAATGAGATCAGATGACGGTTGGGAAGCCTTTTTTTCGAGTTATTGAGTTATGTGCAAACCATTCCATTCATATTCCAGATTTGGAGGAACCCTACATTCTGCGTGGTGGTCGTGCTCGTCGCCAACCTGACAGCTTTACTAAGGAGCATTATTTTCGAGTGGAAGTATTCCGGGCAACGCTTGACACTCAGCTGCACGAATTGGAATTCAGATTCAATGAGAAGGTAATGGATCTTCTGTCCACTAGTGCTACATTGATCCCTAAAAACAAATTTAGATCTTTCAAGGCTGATGACATTTGTGAGATGGTACAGAAGTATTATCCGGCTGATTTTAGTCAACAAGAAATTTATGGCCTCGAGCAGCAACTTAAACATTTTGTTGTGAATGCTTCGAATGATGATGAGTTGAAAAATAAGTCAACTTTAACAACCCTGTGTCGCTCCCTTGTTGAGACAGGGAGACATTCTATCTACAACTTGATTGATAGATTACTCAGACTGCTTGTGACTCTTCCTGTTTCTACGGCAAGCGCTGAACGTGCTTTCTCTACTTTGAAGATTATTAAAACAAGGTTGTGCAATAAAATGGAGGATGGTTTTCTTGCCAACAGCTTGCTAGTGAACATAGAGAGGGAAATCACAGAGAAGTACAGCTATGAGGATGTTCTTGCGCATTTCACAGGCAAAAAGAAGCGACGAGCTGATCTGTAGTTATCTGGTGACAATTGTGGAAATACATGGTTTAGTATTTTATTTCTTTTGTGGTAGAGTATCTCATACATATATTGATGCTAGAAATGTATTTTGTGAGCATCAATATATTGTGGTTCCCTGTTTCTCAAAATGCTATTAGATTTCTGCTAGTGTCCCATATTACTGTAAGTGGTTGCTGGACCGTAAACTGTGCTGATATACAAGTTTAGCTAATTGATCCAAAAGAAGGAAGTGATCAGGTTCTGATGTACAATCTTTTGACTGATTCATTTCATCTTGGGTTTCAAAAGAAATTTTATTTTGCAGCTTTGCCCCCCCTGAAATTCTCTTCAAGCTCTGCCACTGGGCCCCTGACCGCCAGTATCTTGCCTTCTTCCCTGTCTTTGTTCAGCCACGCCCGAGAGGAAGTCGTTGTTGTTGTGCGTCGCTGGCCTCCATCACATCTTTATCCTCCAGGGTGAGGGTTTGGTGCCGCCACTCTCTCTGCTCCTCTATTGCCGATGTTCCTCGCCGGAGCGCTTCACCACCGAGCGGACGTGACTGGCAACTGCAACTCTCTGCTATGTTTGACCGTAAGAAACGTACATGATTTTTGGGAAAAATAATTTTATAATTAATTAATATGACATATGGGTCCCACTATCAGTGAGAGGAGATGTTGAAATCTTGTGCCTAGGCTTTTGTCTTTTTGGCTACACCATGATGCCTTTATATAAAAGACTCAGGTTACATAGTTTAACTTAAACAACTAACTTACCATATAATTACAAGTCTAACTATAGCACTACTCATACAAATATTTGACACATATCTTAACAAACTCCAACGATGGAGACCGTAATCCCGGTCATTATCGTCGTTTTCCCCGTGTGGCAAACATGTCCAGAGTTCAAAAATAGAACGGGTTTGACAAGAGAATGCCAATTTGAAAAAAATTAAGATTTTACGGTTTAATTTAGCCTTTAACCATAAATTGGAGGTTTGTTTTAGACCTTCCAACACCTAATCAACCCGAGTCGTTCTCAGGTTGGCCGCAACTGCAACCTGCATTTCCATTGTCACGTCGTGCTACCAATTGGACATCGGTACCATTCAAGGACTCCCAACACTACCGTGAAATGTAGGCAGCATACAGTACTAAAATTTCTCTTGACTCTTGTTTCTTTAAATTTCTCCATTTATTCGTTTGGTCAGCTCAGTGCCTGATCAGTACCTGTGGTCTCCGAGAAGAAAGACGTTTTTTTTGAACGGAAAGACTATTATCTCTACTAATAATATTGTTAGAGTTATGGTTCATGGCTCGCAAGTATGCTTTCAATCCATCAAAAGTACGTTTTCATCCAAACACAAAATTACCTACCAATGCCACCGATAAGTTGGAAAAAATGGTTGATAAAAAAAAGAAAAACATCTAAAGGTCCCTTACATCCTACTCGACCCGACCGCCGGCTAGCCACGGCGCTCGGCGGCGTGAATGCCGAGTATGCACTTCGACGGTGCCGCCCCAGCTTAGTTCCCAGGTGGCCTCCTCCTGTGATGGAGGGGAGTTGTTCGACCTCCCCGTGCTCTCTGCAGCACGCCGCCCGCATCTTCCCCTTCATGGCTCCCTTCCATGTTCCTCTACCTGGGCCAGATCGATAGGATTGGGGAGGGGTGGAGGAGGTGGGGAAGAGCTGCTCGCTTCACTGCAGCCGTTCAGAGAGCAGCGACTTCGGGAGGTTCAGAGCAGTGCGTTGGAAAGATCCCGAAGGGATTCCTGCTCGTCGGCTCGGTCAGAACTAGGAATACGCCCATCCCTCCTCCGTGCGCAAATTCTAGGTAGTTCCCAAGAACGGGGTCAGCTTCCAGGACGTCTCCGACGTTGACCAGGTTGTCGATTTCATGAAAAATCCAGAGTTCCAGACAAGCACACCGCGCTCGAGCCAAGATCCCCAAGGGGTTCCTGCTTGTTGGCTCGCCCGGGGGCCGGGACCAAGAAGACTCTCCCGCCCGCGTCTTTGCCGGAAGACTGGGAGGCCGGGGTGCCGTTTGTGTTGGAGTTCGTCGATCCCGCACCCACACCTGAGCTAGCTTCCGACGAGCAGGCGCGATCAGCATGCACATCTGAGTTAATTTGACAAACTCGGTTGATTTACTTTGATCTATGTCATGTCTTGCTTCAGGTTGTAATCACCGAATTGTTGAAACACCTACAAAATGGCTTCAGCGCTATGTCCCCATCGAGCCAATGGGTTAACTTTGCTGGTGAGAGTCAGCTTATTTTTATTCCATTCTGTAGGTGACCAGAATTGCTTACGTAATACTGAATACTCAACCTATAAGGATTTGTGGCAATTTGTCTAGATGAATAATTAGTATCCAGGGCTATCCAAATATCACAAAGTTTAGAATGGAAGCACTAACAAATGTATTTTTTGTGCAATGACCAACCGTTAATGTCTTATGATACTTATTTTTTATAACCTGCTTATAAGCAAATTCTACTGAAATTTATGTGTGCACTACGATAGGGTTTGAGCACAACCTAATTAAGTCCTGCTGCTACAGGCGCTTCCCCTCCCTGTTCCTGGTGCATGGACGTTAGGTTTCAGGTGACTGCTTTGGGGCTGAGGTGAGATTTTTGGTTCAGATTGTGAAGTTTTTTCAGCTGAACATGACTTGAACAGGTTGCCAGCGATACACCAGGAGGATACCCTCGCAAACTAATGCAAGAACACGACGTCGGCGATGCGGAGATAAGCTAATATGGCTTTTGCCTCCAATACATTTGCGTACTCACTACTTATGTGCATAATATGCTCAATCATGTACTGCGTCTTACACTTCAAACGCATGCCTTTGGTATAAACTGAAATATATGTACACTCTTATCTGAATTTAACATCATTGTTCTAGCTGTTAATTTGGTTTGATAATATGCACAAACTGCCGGTCCTTGAGAAATAGTATTTTCTTGCTTTCATTTTAAAAGCTGCATGCATGGAACTAATAATGACGTATACCCCTTTTGGAAGATGTGTAGTGCAGATTTTTTGTGCATGCAAATTATGAAAAAGAGCATACCTTTGCTTCGATAGGGAGGGGAGTGGAGGGGGCGCTGGCAAGCAGGAAAGGCGGCCAATCTGGGGCAACGAGCAGTGACGGAGCAGAGCCGTGCACTAGAAGGTCAAAGGTAATACCTTCGCTTCGATGGGGAAGGGAGTGTAGAGCAGTGCTAGTGAGCAGGTCGGACTGGGCGCAACAAGCAGTAACGGGACGCGACACTCAGGTGGAAGGGGTGGTGCATAGCGAAAGTTTGCTTAGGATTGGTGAGACGAATGGAGCTGATCAATGGGGTTTTCTTCGGGTTGATGGGATGGTCTGATCGAGTCACACGCTAGGAGTGCTGAATTTTATTGTTGGGTTTCTAAATTATACTATTTAATGAAAATAAACCCGTAGCAACACACGGGCAAATTTGCTAGGGGCGCGATTGGTAGCCTGCACCCTTTTTTGGGGTCCCTGGGCGCAGGCGCTGGCGGGCCTGGGTCGCATCCAACTGGCCAAAACCAGCGTTGGCATTTTGTTTGGTGGCGTGGGTCGCAGCCAGAGAGCCAAAAGGCCCATATTGATTGGATGCTCGCTGTTTCCGTCGCTATGCGAGCAGAGCACAATGCCTGCTGTTTGCTTGCCGTCTGAAGGACACTCACACTGAGATGTGCTCACCACTTTCAAACATTGGTGAGCTTACCTTCAAACGGTAGCATTACAACACACAGTGATCACAACATTAGGCACAAATGACTGCATAAACAAAGCAAGCACACGCTGATCACACACCATAGCATACTTAACTATAGGTTGTTTAAGCAGAATGCACACCAGGGGAACACTCCCCTGGCACAAAATAGGTTCACATAGGACCAACCATCGCATAATTACACTAGGGGAACACTCCCCTGGCACAAAACAAGTGTTTTCATCACCCGTCAGCACTAACTACTTTAGTTCTTAACATTACCTGGGACGCAAGATCACTTCGCCACCATCAGGCCATGGTGCTTGCACTTCATCACCGGCTGGACGGAGGTGGTGGCTCGGATCAGGGTGAACTGGAAGCAGTTCACATCGACCTCGAAGACGAGGACGTCGTCCTTCCGCAGAGTGAGCCTCTTCACCAAGTCCTCCCAGCCCCGCATGAAGACCAACTTGCCTTGGAACCACTCCATGTGGACGCGGTACTCGCAGAACTCGCCATGGCGCAGCGGGATGGTGGCACCTGCCTGGGCCGTGATCTTCAGCATCCTTGACACCTCTGAGGCTATGGCAGGAGGGATGACAAGGACGACAAGGTCGCACTCCCTGAGCTAGACGTAGAAGCGCCGAGGCACCGGGATGACCTCGAGATGTCCCAGGCGAGGTTTACGGCCGGACATCGACCTGCCCTCCCGCTCCCTGAGATAGGCGACCTCCCCAAGAACTTCTGGGCGCTCGTCAATGTAGGGGTTCACGGGGAGCTCATCCTCCACTTCCAGATCCCGATGCAAGTAGCCGTCGACGATGGCGTCCCAGTCCTGTACTCGATGAGCAGAATGATCCCACATCCACAGCAATGTCTAACAGCAATTTCTACCAAACAATGTCTACCAAGCTTACAGCAATGTCTACCAAGCTAACACTAATGACTAATTTGCAGCAATGTGTACCAAGCTAACACCAATGGCTAATTTGCACCAATTTCTACCAAGGTAACACCAATGTCTACCTATCTAACACCAATGGCTAATTTGCACCAATGTCTACCGAGCTAACACCAATGCCTAATTTGCACCAATGTCTACCTATCTAACACCAATGGCTAATTTGCATCAATGTCTACCAAGCTAACACCAATGCCTAATTAGCACCAATGTCTAGCTATCTAACACCAATGGCTAATTTGCACCAATGTTTACCGAGCTAACAGCAATGTGTACCAAGCTAACACCAATGGCGTCTTTGCACCAATGTGTACCAAGCTAACACCAATGCCGTCTTTGCACCAATGTCTACTTTGTAGCAATCCTACCAATGTCTACTGCTAGGCACGCATGTCAAATCGTCGATCCTACCAAATGTGTACTGCTAGGCGTGCATGTGAACTCGTCGATCAGGATTGAAGCCATGGGGATGTAAAACGGCGATGGGAAGCCATCTAGTACTAGTCGACCTCAAAAAAACCTAGTCAATCTAGGATTCAAGCCATGGGGACAGGAGAACTTACCTCGGGGGGGGGGGGAGGAAAGACCTGCTGGTGCCCTGGAGGGGGAGTAGCCGACGCCGGAGATGGGGCCGGTGTAGGCGCGATGGCTGGCGGCGGCGGCGCCATCGGTTTGATCCGCACCCCGCTCGACGGAAGCGGGCTTTGCCCGTACTAGTGGTTGCTAGACCTTCTTATGCTTGGCTCCGAGGCCTCATTGACTTGGGAATATTGGTAACTCATAAGTTTTCATTCATTAGCCTTGATCTCGCCCAGAAAGTGTCCAAATCTTCAAAAGAAAAACAAAATAAAGGATTTGCAAATCTTTGCAATAATTAGTCATTAGTGGCAAGGTGAGAGAGATATTTCATCAATTACTTGACTTATATCAGGTTTTAAACATGGATAAAGATGTTATTTTTCACAGCCATCACTAGGCTCGCGGATGCCTTCGACGTTGTTGGCATGATGGAATTCATGTACACGAGTTACGGCCTAGGATCAGCTGCACGGCTTGTCGGTACCCTCCCTGGCAGCGGTGATAGAAAATCTTCTCTAGTTTATTGTAATGAAGGCGATGGACATCGCGAGCTCAAGTTGAGCGAAGATAATCTGGCTATCGATTGAATTAAAATCTAGACACAATGACTACTTGTGGTGGCTACAGTTAAGATTCGGGGGAATCAACTTCGCTTATTTCTCTATGGGCCTGAAGGGCATTCAGCGATAAGGGAAACAATGTGGAGTGGAAATCGGAGAATCAGGGAGATCAGTCATCTCCCACCTGAGCCCCGACATCACTACATCAGCTCCCACATGCCTACATGACATTGTTGTACTGTATTGACGATGTGATGATGCCAAGGCCCCCTTGTTTATAGTAGAGGAGGTTTGCTAGGGCTAAGGGGGGCCATTGCCCCCCACCCTACTCTGAATTTTTCATAAGCATATATCTATCATTCATATTAAAAATTTAAAAATTACTCAAATTTAAGCATGATTAGTATTTTAGGGCCCCCCAATAATCTCTATCAAAATTTGTCACTTCTGAGCAATTTCACCTTTCATTTTCCCTGGAGCTGTCTATAGTGAAAACCATGGTCACGCAACTACTATGTTCGCTGACGTACGACACTTTAATTGCACTTCTGCTTGGGCGACTAACAAGGAACCTGTTAGGCGTGACGCTGAAGGAGAGAATGGGCACATGGCTTCTGCTTAAAACCACGGTGATTGCCATTTCAGTGGTCGTCGAGCGACCACGTCGAGGAAGAACATACTGTAGCACTGCCTTATGGCTTTTGCCACAGTCCGTGTTCGTTGGGCTCGCAGATTCCTTCAGCATTGTTGGCACGATGGAATTCATGCGCATCGATTTACTTCCTAGGATCAGCTGAATTGGTTTGTCAGTGCCCTACATGGCGACGGAGATGGCAAATCTTCTCCAGTTTATTGTAGTGAAGGCGGTGGACATCGCTAGCTCAAGTGGAGGGAAAATAGTCTGTCTATCAACTGATTAAACTATGGCCACTATGTACAACTTATGGTGGCTAATATCAGGATTCGGGGGAATCAACTTTGCGTATTTTCAATGGGCCTGCAGGGCATTCGACGAGGAGGGAGAAGTGGATAATGAGGGAGATCAGTTGTCTCCCACCTGAGCCCAGCGCATCACTTCATCAGCTTCTACATGCCTGCATGGCATTGTAGTACTATAATGATGATGTAACGATGCCAAGGGCCTCTTGTTTACAGTAGAGAATATTTTCTAGTGCCAAGGGGGGCCATTGCCCCTTCCCTACTCTAGAAATTTTCTTAAGGCTATTTCTAATATTTACACTAAATTTTTAAAGATTACTTAAATTTTAAACATGGTTTAGTCTTTTGGCCCCCCAATAATCTCCGTCAAACTTTGTCACTTGTTGACACACACAAAATTTTAAAAAATTAGTATTCCACACAAAATATTATTGTAATGCAATAAAAAATTAAATAAATCCTACATTTCATAGACTTAATGGTCTTCAGAATCTTCATGAAAACATTTAAAACTATTTATTTATATTGATTGGGCAACTTATATGCCATAATATTTATTTCTGTCCTCGCTAAACAATGTAATGAGTCAGCTAGGACTGCGGCGAGCTACTACTTTCTTTTTGGAAAAGAGAACTGCACCTTGACCTTTGCATCAATAAGATGCATACACCTTTATTATATTTACTAGCAAAACTGCCCATGCGTTGCCATGGTCAAATAAATCAATGATATAATGCTTTTTTTGAATAGAATTTCATGTGGTGTTGATGCATGCATAATTCATGCATGAATTTTGTAATTTATTGATGCATATTCCAAAATATTTAGATGTTATGAGACGTTGTAATCATGTTTTGTATTAATTTATGGGGATTTTTCATTGATCCCCCTTATTTTGGTTATAACTCTACGGAAAAGGAAATATAAGTTTTGTCTATTTTGACGTTTCAGGGACCTTTCGGAACTCAAATTGAGCAAGATTTTTTATTACGTCAATATTTTTACCTGAGAAGCAACTTGAGATGAAGAAACACGCGAGGGGGCCAGCTGGGCCCAAATGAGACTAGGTGGCACGGGCCCTAGGTCTAGCCGCGCCACCTAGGTTTGTTTGACCCCCGAAGCTCCAATGTCGTCCATCTTTGCTCCAGATTGATTATCTTGACCTAAAAAGTCCTATAAATACCCCCACCCCACTGAGACTTTCCCTCGAGGAGGTGACGGAGAAACATGAAACCACGAACAAGAGGCTGTTCCAGTGAAAATTGGAGGGGGAAACGCTACCACAGTCGCCCCTGGTCGCTTCTCCAACCTCTCTGACATCACCAACACCGCCACCATGATGAAGAGGGAGTAGTCCACCTTTGGACTATGGGTTTGTGGCAGTAGCTTGTTCTATCTCTCTCTTGTGCTTTGATGTTTCGATGCCATATGAGCTGCCTACCATGATTATGGCTATATTATATAATACCTATGTGATGGATCCTTATTTTATTGGATGATCTATGAGATGTGAATCTCTATTATGTTCTTGATGTTTGAGTCGATGCATATTGTTACCCCGTTCTTTATTACTTGTTCTGATCCAACTAGTATGCGAGAGAATGTATGGGTGATGGTGTGTATTAGATGGAGTAACTATGGTAGAAGTGAATTGTGACAGTAATTTCATGTTCTGGTATGGTGTTTATGAATTTCATTGTTATCTCACTAGGGAGAAAAGAATGCATGTGCTATATGTTCTTAGTGACAGCTGAGACTCCTTGTCGACATTCACGGACTTAGATCCATTGTAATATGTCTATGCACGGAAGCATATTTGTTATTAACCATCATGTCAAAGTACCTAAGGCTATACTTTGTTAATTCTTAATACTAGATTGCTTGAAGTTGATTCCTTTCTAGTGGAGTATAAGTAAGATGTGTAGTATCATCTTTATATTAGGACATGATGCCCATATTCATCCGTATCAAAGAAACATTATGAAATCTCATCGATATTTTGGTCATCTATGTTGTGCTTAGTGCCACCACACTTTTATGAGAGAGTAGACAAGTGAACCCATGAACCCTGGTGCTTTTCCAACCATTAGAAACACCTTACAACTGCGTTTACTGTATTTTTAAATATTAGCTTTCATTAAATCCGAAAATACCAAAAATACTTTTATGTTTTGCAACTATACTGAAAACCCACAAACAATTTTACTTTATAGCATAGTCTTAGTTTGCTTTCTGTTATTTATGTTTCTATTATTTTATTTAGTTGTACTTATTTTGAACATTGTGCTTGACAACCACTCGGTGGAGTTGGGGACACAAGACAAAGAACTTGTTTTCCAGGTTGCTTGACGAGAACGGAAAGAGCTTTTTCGACTGTTCCGTGAGAGTTTGATATTAAACCCCGAGTCACCCTTGCGGGGAAAATTTATCTTGCTACATCACTCTGCACTTGGAGTCCCAATGAATTGGTATATTTGCTTAGTGTCATCAAGTCTATTTTCTAGTATCGTTGCCATAGAGTAAACGAAAGCAGTCACAACTGCCATTTTCCACGAACCAAGATTTTTCTTGACGCCGCAGCACCACTCTCTCGCGCCGTGCAATTTCCTAAGCTTGGGGAGGTTGCACCACTGTGAGTCATCTTGTTCTTTTAGATTTGCAAAGCTTTTCTTTTTTTGTCTTTTTCTTCCTTTTTGTTTTAGTTGTTTAATTTCAGTTTTGTTTTTATACACCAAAATTAAAAACAAAAAAGTGTAATCCTTGAATTTGCATGCTAAACCATGGGGGGATGCTGCTTGCGGAGGTGTTGATGTAAATCACCGTCCAGTTGGGAACCTCAAGAGGATGGTATGATGCGTATAGCAGCAAATTTTCCCTTAGTAAGAAACCAAGGTTTGTCAGTCCAGGAAAAAGCCAAACTCCAGAAGGTGATGCTTGCTAGCCTAGTGACTTCCAACAAGGGCGCCGTTTACGACACTTGTTAGTGCATCTTCAACTAGTAGCAACGCGGAACCTGCACACAACACAACCAAATACTTTGCTCCCAACTTACGATGAGGTTGTCAATCTCACCGGTTTGCTATAAATAAAGGTATGAGTGTATCGAGTGGAAAGCAATAGTAGTATGCGAGAAAGTAAACAATGCGAGTAAAGTAAACAGGTGATAGCAATATAAAGGAAATTAGACCGGGGTCCACAATTCACTAGTGGTGTCTCTCCATAAAATAAATAGCACATGCTGGTAAACAAATTACAGTTGGGCAATTGATAGAATAAAGATAATGTGCATATGTCGCAAGGATCACTATGAGATTTACTCTGGGCATTACAACAAAATACATAGACCGCCATCCAACTGCATCTATGACTAATAATCCACCCACGGGGAATCATCCGAGGACCCCGTGAATATTAAGTTGCGAACAACAGATAACTGCATTAAGCAAAGTGTGTAATGTAAATAAAGCATATGCCCTTGGACATAAGAATGTTGTTTTCTCCCTAGTGGCAACAGCACATCTACAACCTTAGAGGTTTCTATCACTCCCCCAGATTAAATAGAGGCATGAACCCAACTATCGAGCATAAATACCCCCTCTTGGAGTCACTAGTATCTACTTGGCCAAGATAGCTACTAACAACGGAGAGCATGCAAGATCATAAACAACATAGAGATAACATAAGATAATATTCAGCACATCAACTCAACATAACACCAATATTCGTCGGATCCCAACAAACACAACATGTAGAATTACATAACGGTGATCTCGATCATGTAAGGCAGCTCACGAGATCTAAACATGAAGCAGATGATGGAGAAGACAACCATCTAGCTACTGCTATGGACCCATAGTCCAAGGTAGACTACTGATACGTCTCAAACGTATCTATAATTTTTGATGCTCCATGCTTGTTTTTACACTATTTGCCTTGTGTTTCGTTACACTTTGTGGCGTTTTTATGTGATTTCTGGAACTAACCTATTGACAAGATGCCACAGTGCCAGTTCCCAATTTTCTGCTGTTTTTGTGTTTCAGAAAAGCTACACAGGAAATATTCTCGAAATTCGACGAAACCAAAGCCAGTCGCCCAGAATTTCACCGAAGTTTCCAGAGAACCGAAGAGGAGACAGAGTGGGGCCACGAGGGCCCCACACACCAGGGCGATGTGGCCCAGGCCCTAGCCGCGCCCCCTATGTGTGAGGGTGCCCTGGCAGCCCACTGACGATGCCCCTTCGCCTATATAAAGCCTCGGGATGGAAAACCCTAGGGGAGTCGACGTTTTTCCCAGAATAGTTCCGTAGCGCCGCCGCCATCGAAGACAAATTTCGGGGGACAGAAGTCTCTGTTCCGACACCCTACCGGGACGGGAAAGTGCCCCCGGAGCCATCTCCAATGGTCTCCATCGCCGTCTCCGCCGTCTCCATCGACCTCACCGCCATCTCCATCAACCTTACTGTCTCCTATGATGAGGAGGGAGTAGTTCACCCCCGGGGCTGAGGGCTCTACCGTAGCTATGTGGTTCACCTCTCTCCCATGATATGATCTTTATGTGATCGTGAGCTTTATATCTAGTTGAATTGGTAGATGTTATTATTCAGATATTATGCTACTCCTATGCTTAATTATTGTACTCTCCGGAGATACCTCATATCATGGTGTAAAGGTGACTAGTGTGTGCATCATGTGTATCTTTTTTGTTAATATCTCTATGAATTGTTGGTGTTTGTTGGAACCATCTAGTGCGTTCATGGTGATAGTGTGGGACAATCTAGTTTGGGTACATACGGACTTTGAGGAGTGCTTCGTAGCCCTACGCATGATTAGTGTTCGTTTTCCATTGGAGAATTGTTTTGAGTTGCATATGGATGATAGTATCTATTGGTTCAATTATGTTATATTTGTTGAGAGTGTGTCCACTAGTGAAAGTATGATCCCTAGGCCTTGTTTCCAAGCATTGCACACTGTTTACTTACTGTTTTGTTACATGTTTGCTCGCATGGATATTTATTACAGATCACATTTGCTACTTATAATTATCACTACTACTTGTATTTCACTATTTCTTCGCCGAACTAGTGCACCTATACATCTGACAAGTATATTGGGTGTGTTGGGGACACAAGAGACTTTCTGTATCGTAATTGCAGGGTTGTTTGAGAGGGATAGCTTTGACCTCTTCCTCCCTGAGTTCGATAAACCTTGGGTGATCCACTTAAGGTAAACTTGTTGCTGCTCTACAAACCTCTGCACTTGGAGGCCCAACACTGTCTACAAGAATAGACGCGTGCGTAGACATCAAGCTCTTTTCTGGCGCCGTTGCTGGGGAGGTAAGCACTAGTGGAAAAAAGCCTATTGGTGGCGCACCGTTTTGGCATATGCGTGGCGCATATGGGATGCGCCACCAATGCCACGCCACTAATAACAGATTATTGGTGGCGCATCTCAATATGCGCCACGCATATGTTGAATATTAGTGGCGCATATAGCATATGCGCCATTAGTGTCTTCTGCGTGGTGCATATTGCTATATGCGCCACCAATACATAATGCGCCACTAAACACTTACAATATGTGCCATTGATATTTCGTACAGGTCCAAAAAAAACTGATATTTTCTGGTATTTATACACAACAATACACAAGAATATATATATAGGTATACAATATAACTACAGAATACACAGCATGCAGTACAAAACAAATATATCATCATCACAAACAATTAGATCCATAATAGTGACAAAGTTCCCAAATATTAGAAGTGTTAGAGCATATATATATATAGCCTAAGTCCATGCATTACACACATTACACATTACACACACTACACATCTCACCAAAAGACCGAGTAGACTACACCCGCAATGGTGAGCAAGACCGGGAGCCACAGGTGCGATCGGCTGCTCGGTGTTGGCGTCGGTGGGAGGTGGTGTCACCAGAGCGACCTCCGGGTGCGCGTTCATGTTGGCGGCGGCGGGAGGTGTCACCGGAGCGGCCGCCGGCTGCGCCTCCTCGACGTTGGCTGTGCCTCCTCGGCTGCGCCGCCGGTTCGTGTCTCCTCCACTTGGAGACCGCGAGCTCTCTTGTCTTGTACCCTTTGTAGCAGTTGCCGCTGAAGTTGGTCACCGGCCTGTGCCTGGCAGTCCTCCCACTCCTCGTAGACTCCTGGAACCCGACCACTGTACACCACGTACCACTTCGCCATCTCTCTATAGACATGTAGTATATATGTTATGCAACGGAAGGAATGACAAAGTACAAAAACATGCTTGCATGATCACAAATACTATGGCAAAGATTCACAAGCCTAGAATAAAACATAGCATGGATGACGATCGATCATATATAAGCAAGTCCAACATCGAAAAAAAAGTTCGAATAGATCACACCGGCGACGACGATGAGCAAGATCGAGACCATGATCAAAAACTTCATCCGATTCTTCTTCCACACGTGTCTCCTCCACTTGGAGACCGCGAGCTCTCTTGTCTTGTACCCTTTGTAGCAGTTGCCGCTGAAGTTGGTCACCTGTGCCTGGCAGTCCTCCCACACTCCTTGTAGACTCCTGGAACCCGACCACTGTACACCACGTACCACTTCGCCATCTCTCTATAGACATGTAGTATATATGTTATGCAACGAAAGGAATGACAAAGTGCAAAAACATGCTTGCATGATCACAAATACTATGGCAAGGATTCATAAGCCTAGAATAAAACATAGCATGGATGACGATCGATCATATATAAGCAAGTCCAACATCGATCGTCAAGGCATTACGAGCCTATTCAAAACTATTTTCTATTTTAAATTATTGCTAATTAAATTACTAATCCTAAATTAGTTGACCGTTCCATTCCATCTCATTTTAGTGCTACCGAACACCGGAATGGAACCGTCCCGTGACTTCGGAATGGAACCATTCCGTTCCGTTCCGTCCCCTCCGGTTCCCAAACCAAACACATCCTAAAGCAATATTGATTAAAATTCTACAAGACATATTAAAATTCTTTTTAGCATATTTTGCAACGTTGCAGCAATAAGAAATTCATAATACGAAAAAAGGTTCTAGCGCCTGGAGGGGCCCGCCTCGTCGTCGTTGGCCCCCTTCTTCGTCGCCGCTAGGCCCGATCAAGCATCTCGTGCGGCGGCGGGGGCGGGGAGGAAGTCATCCTCCACAATCTTGTGGAGGCGACCGGAGTCCTCCGCGAGCAGCGCCAAGAGGCGCCGCCGCTCCAACTCCATGAAGCCGCGCGCTCCCTCCTCCGTCGTGTGGCGGTCGCGCGACTTCTTGAGCCCCGACTCAAGAAGTCGGCCATCGAGCTCGTCGTCGAGCGCCGCCTCCTTGTTCTCCATCCGCAGAGAACGCCACGAGGCGTGGATGGCCGCCTATTCTTCATTCTCGGGGTCCGAGATGGCCCACTCCATGTCGTCGATCTCCGCCTGGGCTTTCGCCTCCAGGCGGTCGTTCTCTTCTTCATCCTCCGGGTAGTCCACCTCGGGGACTTCTTCCTCCTCGCCGTCGGACGCTGGAGGTGGCGGCGTTGGAGGCGACGTCGGAGGGGGGGATGGTGGTGGGCGTCGGCTCATCATGGCGTAGGTGGTGATCTTGCGGCGCACCATGGCGGCGGAGGCGTACCTAAAAGCAGAGAGAAAAATGTTTAGTACAACAAATAATCGATCGGAAAATTCGACAGCACCTCCCCTATAAATGGCTACCTAGGAGTGCCTATTTCTCACCGAAACAGAAATCAATCAACATTTCGGGAGTAATAGGCACTCATTTTCAAAAACCCGTAAACAATTCACACAAAAAAAGCACAAAATGTGCCTTTCCAAGTTCCAACACACAGTTGTCGACAACATGTCGACAACATGTCGACAACATACACATAAAAGACACAACATGTGCCATACAGTTAAGATATATCCAGTACCATGCAGTTAAGATATATCCAGTACCATACATAGTTTTTATTTGTAGATTTTATTGCAAGAAAAATATCTAGTATCCAGTAGGTGGAGTAGGTGGTGCTCTGCAATATCTACATGCCAGGTTATCCTTTGTAAGTAAAACTGTATTGTGAAGGAACAGGGAATAAACCTAGATTCAGTTAAGATCACTGGAACTTGAACCATAAACCTAGATTGAATTGGAGTTAAATATAAAAACAGAGTCTTGTTGAAAACTAACCACATTATGTGGAGTGAAAAATATTTTAACCTAATTCATGCAGAAAAGATATGATTAAGGCCACCAACTTAAGTTAACCACCTCCTGTTGTGTGCCAAAGCTCATTCTTTTTTAAAATGAGAAGGGAAAGTGATTCAAAGGGCAGGAGCCATCATCATCAAATTTTGATGGAAATGGTGACTTTCTACTAGATTGCTAAAAACGGAAGCACATATATGAAGCACAACTCTGCACTCTTAACACACAAGCTAGAGGAACAAGAATTTTAAATTGAACATTTCTCACTCTCAACACGTTGAATAAAATGGCTATGTCCTAAAAGCTACACCTTTTTTACAGAAGTGAAATTCATTCTCGGCACCTATTAAATATCCTATGAATAGCAGGAAGGTGTAACAGTTCTATCAAAAGTGAGAAAAACAGTCTGAACCTTTTTATCCAAGATTGTACTTTAGCATAAATACAGATTGCACTTTAAATGACACAAGTGCTAGGGATATTATATAGTTGCAAGATTCTGTAAACTTATAAAAAGCAGTCTGAACCTTTTTATCCAAGAGACAGTCTAGAAACAATAAAAAGCAGTCTGAAACTATTTTATCCAATATTACTTGCAAGATTCTGTAAACTTATATAGTTTTCTTTACAATAAAAAAGATCTATTAAGTCATTTTACCTTGCAGATTAGTGAGAAATTATTTTGGCAGGAGGAGATACATGTATGCAAGAGCAGCAACAATTATGTTGGGTTAATTTGAACCAGAAACAATGTATGGGTTCAAGTCTGCAAGCCACAATTATGTTGAGATACATGTATGCAACAGCAGCAACAATTCTGTAAACCAAAAACAATGTTGGGTTCAAGTAAAAACATTTTAAATTGCAGACATTTGAATGCTGAGCCTTTTTCTTATTTGGTGAAGGCAACATGATTTCTTTCATTGGTACTTATTATAAATAGTAAAAACAAGTAAAACAGAATTCTTGAAATAGCAGTTTTATGTTGATTAAAGACGTCTTATATACATTTGTTCGCCTGCAGTATGTAATAGGTTGTCATTCAACATGCGCCAACGGCAATCTTGTTTGTTTGATTTTGCAAGGAAACCAGTAGCAACAGCAACCGGCCATGTTTAGCAGTTAATTCAGTAGTACAAGACAGGGAAGAAAGCACCCAAAAGATTCCTCCGGGGTCAAACAATCTAGACGAGCACGAGGCTAAGAAACAGGCAAAGGCAGGAGAAGCGGAGATTTGGTTGGAATGTTGGTCTTACCGGTGACGAGGACGGTGAGGGCGGAGGCGTCGACTCCGTCGGTGACGAGGACAGTGAGGGCGATGGCGGCTTCTCCTCCTGGTCCGGCGCGGAGCGACGACGGCCTCCCTCTTGACCAGGTGACGAGGACGGTGAGGGCGGAGGCGTCGACTCCGTCGGTGACGAGGATAGTGAGGGCGATGGCGGCTTTGACCGGGTGAGGAAGGGGCTTCGACCGGGTGAGGAAGGGGCTTCGACGGCGTCGATTCAGATCTCCAGGCGGGCAGTGGCGGAGCAGAGCGAGAGTGGGCACCAGCGCGCGGAGTAGAGCGGCGTCGATGCAGATCGTCGTGAGATCGGGCTAGGGTAGAGAGCTCGGGGGGGGGGGATGGGGGGAAGAGGAAAGAAGTCTCGGCCGACGAAGCGATATTTCGCTAAGTGTCAACTATGCGTGGCGCATTTTGTGCTATATGCGCCACGCATATTTGACACTTAGTCAAATAGCGCGACCTCATGCCATATGACAGATTCGGTCACTAGCTCAAGTGGTATAGCGTCCGATCCAGCCCAGAGGGGGATCCAGGGTTCGAACCCTGCAGGTTGCACACCTTTTTTTAAAATTGTTTTTTCACAATTTCTAACAAATAGAATAAGTTACTTCAAAATAATAGTTTGTAATAGTTTTAAATTGGCACACCTTTTTTTAAATTGTTTTTTCACAATTTCTAACAAATAGAATAAGTTACTTCAAAATAATAGTTTGTAATAGTTTTAAATTATTTTTTCACAATTTCTAACAAATACAAGTTACTTCAAAATAATAGTTTGTAATAGTAAAAAAACACAAACATCGTCATGTCACATCTTTTTCTCACTTTATTTGCGAGTATCATAATAGTTAGTTTATTCAAAAAACCACGAATATATATCGTCGTGTCACATGAACATCGATATCCATACACACACGTACGAATATTATGATAGTCTATCTAGATTCGAGTAAACGCATGCATACACAAAAAATGTCATGATCTCGATTTCGCGCTAGCTAGCTAGAGCTAGCGTCTCTTTGCAATCTTCTTGCCCTTCTTCCTCGCGGTTGAATACTTTAGGCCGGGAATGTTGAGGTTTCTTCTCGTGAACGGACAACCTTTAGTAGGTAGGGTGGTCTTCCTTCTTCCCGCGGCAGTTGATACGTCTCAAACGTATCTATAATTTTTGATGCTCCATGCTTGTTTTTACACCATTTGCCTATTGTTTCGTTACACTTAGTGGCATTTTTATACATTTTCCGGAACTAACCTATTAACGAAGTGCCACAGTGCCAGTTTCCTGTTTTCTGCTGTTTTTGTGTTTCAGAAGTGATACACAGGAAATATTCTCGGAATTGGACGAAACAAGTTCCTGAAGTCATATTTTACCCAGAAGCTTCCAGAGATCCGAAGAAGTGTCGGAGGGGGGCCACCAGGGCCCCACACAAGGGGGCGGCGCGGCCTGGCCCCTGGCCGCGCCACCCCTGTGTGAGAGCCCCTGGCTCCACCTCTGACATCGCCCCTTCGCCTATAAGTACCCCCCCCGACGAGAAAAACCTAAGGGCCCGATCAGTTTTCCAGAACACATCGCGATCCGCCGCCGCCGTCGACCCGAAGATCGGGAGGGTCCAGAAGCTCTTCCCGGCACCCTGCCAGAGAGGGGAATCGCCACCGGAGGTCTTCTTCATCGCCATGCTTGCCTCCGGAGCGATGAGTGAGTAGTCTACCTTGGACTATGGGTCCATAGCAGTAGCTAGATGGTTGTCTTCTCCACCATGTGCTTCATGTTTAGATCTCATGAGCTGCCCTACATGATTGAGATCACCGTTATGTAATTCTATGATGTTGGTTTGTTGGGATCCGATGAATATTGGTGTTTATGATTAAGTTGCTGTACTGAATTATATCTTTTGTTATCTCTATGTTGTTTATGATCTTGCATGCTCTCCGTTGTTAGTAGCTATCTTGGCCGAGTAGTTGCTAGTGACTCCAAGAGGGGGTATTTATGCTTGATAGTGGGTTCATGTCTCTATTTCACCTGGGGGAGTGACAGAAACCTCTAAGGTGGTAGATGTGCTGTTGCTACTAGGGAGAAAACAACATTCATATGCTCAAGGGCATATGCTTTGTTTACATTACACACTTTGCTTAATGCAATTATCTGTTGTTCGCAACTTAATACTTTTAGGGTGTTCGGATGATATCCCCGGGGGTGGATTATTAGTCATAGATGTAGTTGGATCTTCTTGACATATCACGTTATCTTTATTCTATCAATTGCCCAACTGTAATTTGTTTACCCAGCATGTTATTTTATCTATGGAGAGACACCACTAGTGAACTGTGGACCCCGGTCCTATTTTAATCATATTGCAATCACCTGTTTACTTTTCCCGCATTGTTTACTTTACTCGCATATACTCTACTGTTTTCCACTCGATACGCTCATAACCTTTGTTTCAAGCAAACCGGTGAGATTGACAACCTCATCGCAAGTTGAGAACAAAGTATTTGTTTGTGTGTGTGCAGGTTCCACAACACCTTCAGTCGTCATCGTCTCTCTTCTCCTGTTCGATAAACCTTGGTTTCTTAACTGAGGGAAAACTTGCCGCTACACTCATCATACCTTCCTCTTGGGGTTCCCAACGGGCTGGTCATCACCACGCACAAGGACTTACTGCTCCCACGTCAACTACACGCCACCAGCTCTTTTCTGGCGTCATCATCACACGAGTAGCAGCAGTCGGCTTGTTGAAGTACTTGTCGAATTCCTCTTTGATCTTTGGATCGCCGTTCTTTTCTAAGTCTTGGTCGTTGGCGGGTCCTTCCATTCCGATGATGCTCCTCTTGCCCCTCCTCACGACAACACGGCTTGGCTTTGACGGGTCGGTGATCAAGAAGCATTGGTCAACTTGGCTCGCGAGTACCCATGGCTCATTTTTTGCGGAGGCGTTCTTCGCGGAGGCCTCGGGTATAACCATGGTGGTGAAATACCGGCCCTCTTTCTGGACGCTCTTGGCCCATCTGACACGGAACATCGGCACCTTCTCTCTGGCATAGTCGAGCTCCCAGATCTCTCGATCCTTCCGAAGAATCTTTCCTTGACGGTGGCTTCGTCATCGGCATAGGATAGCATCGTTACTCCTGAGTTCTGATATTCGCTACTCCTGTCCCTTTCCTCAGTGTAGAATCTGTATCCGTTGATGTCGTAGGCCTGATATGTCCTCATGTTGTGCCCGGGGCCCTGTGATAATGCAAAATTTAGTTTTTCATCCTCCGTAGAAGGCGTCGACTGCAGGCCGTGAAGCTTTTCCTTGAACCAAGCCATGAAGCTGGAGTTGTGCTCTCTTGTTACGTCTCCCTTCTTCCTCGGCCGACCTAGGTCAATGAACTTCTGCTCTACAAAGCTTTTGTGTTCCTCCACCCAAGGGTCAACCAATTCGATGTGCTGTAGCGCGACGAGGTGTGCCCGGAGAAAGTCGGGGCGTCGACCCTTCGCGCCGACATGCAAGGCGCGAAAACCCTCACGGTGACCATATCCGGCAAGCCTACCGAGGTGCGTCCTTTTGGGCAGACCAAAAGGTACTCACATCCTTTGGCTACTAAGTCTTTTAGTTGCTGGTGAGTGCTCAAAGTTATTTACTTTAGATTATGCAATTATATCTTTTTGTTTCTTGTTTTTATTTTCACTAGTTAGGCTTAATGGAAAGTAACGAGTTCTTTAGTCTTTTTCCTGAGTTTAGATTTGAAAAGAATGTTGAAAAACCTTTGGAGCTTAATTTGCATGCTAATAGTGTTGTTAGTATGAATGCTTTAAATACCGTTGTTGCTAATGCTATAGAAAAGTCTAAGCTTGGGGAAGTTGGTTTTGTTAAGCATGATATTTTTAGTTCCCCAGCTTTAGTGGAGAAAGTTTGCTCTGATGATATTTTATCTCCCCTATGTGATGTTCCTATGCCTGTTACCTATGTTAGTGATCATGATTGGGAAAAGCACTCTACTTTTGATATTGAAAATCTTTTTGGTACCGATTCTAAGGTTAATAATTGTTGTACCATTAGTACTATCCATGTTCATTCTTATGATGATATGTTTGATGAATATGCTTTGCGAAATAGCTGTTCTCTAGCTTGTGATGATACTAAGCCTCTAGTTTATAATGGTTATGATGATGAGTATAATATTTTTAGTTCACCTACTATCGAGGAGAAAATTAGTTATGATTACAATATGCCTCCTGTTTTTTATGATTATGGTGATGAGAATAATTATTCTGTTGAATCTGCTCCTATTATGATTGTTCATGTGGAGAGTATTAATTGTTTTATGCATGTGGCTCATGATAGAGATCCTTTATGTGATAGTTATATTGTTAGTTCTATTCATGATGCTACTGAAAGTTACTATGAGAGAGGGAAACATGGTTTGATGGATCTCAACAATATTGAGTTTCCCCTCTATATGTTGCAATTCTTGAAGTTGTACTTGTTTTGCCTTCCTATGCTTTTTTGCTTTGCGCTTTCATGACTTGTCTCTTTACAAGACTATTTTTCATAGGAAGTGGTTTAGATTTAAATGTGTTTCATATTTGCTTTTTGATGCTCTCTCTTGCTTTAAGTTTCTATATAGCGCCTTTGCCTTAAGCTCTTTTATGGCGCCTACATGAGCATCTTTGCAAATTACTGTGCATAGCTCAAAGGCGTTAAAGAAAAGCACTCTTGGGAGATAACCTATTGTTTTATTTTCAGTACTTTTTCTTTTATTTGAGTCTTGGAAGTTATTACTACTGTAATAACCGCTCCTTATCCTTTTTATTTCATTGTTGTGCCAAGAGAAGCCTTTAATTTGAGTGAGGTAAGATTTGGGGATGTTGCTGTCTTGAAACAGTTTTCGGTGCTGCACCGTAAAAATTCGTGAAAATTCTCTGTACATATTTTGGACCTACGATTTCTTGTGCATATGCCCCAGGTTATATCCAAATTTTCATTAGTTGAACACTTTTTGATTTGAGCAACAGAAAACCCTCTAAAAATTCGACCTTTATCGGCTGTTCTGTTTTGATAGATTTCTGCCAATATTTGTGTTTGCCGCTTTATCACTTTCTTTTTGAGTTCTTTTGATCACGGAACTTTTGGGGAAGTTGCTACAGTAGTATATACTTTATATGTGGTGGTTTTGAGTTGAAACCTGAAGCAAAAAGGGTTGATTCAATGCTATGCTTACACTAATGTTGCTAATAGAATTGTGTTTAGTTTTGTATGAAGAAAGTTTTCAAGTGTAGGGATTGGAGAATGATGAGATGAGATGAAGAATGGACAAAAGCTCAAGCTTGGGGATTCCCATGCCACCCCAAGAAATATCCAAGAGGTACAAGCGTCAAAGCTTGGGGATGCCCTCGAGGCACCCCTTTTCTTCATCGGCAAAAATCAAGTCACCTTTCAAGACACTATATTTTTATTGCTTCATGCACTATGCGTTTTTCTTGGAGCGTCAGTTGCTTTTGCTTTCAGTTTTTTTTTTTGCTGCAATAAATGGTTAGATCACATCATGTTTCTTTTGGAGGAGATGAACTCGCTTTTCATTTGCCAAGAACACTCTAGTATTCACTCTTATCGTTCAATGAGTGTTCTCTTTTTCTGCTACTGCGTTTAGCTTGCATTTTTTGCCTTGATTTTTGTTCAGATCTTGTTTTATCTTTGCATCAAGGTGTATTTGGACCTCTGGTATATGTTGGTTTTCATCAAAAGAGTTTCCTCAAAAAGGTTTGAATGGTGTTGGAAAAGAGAAAAAGTTTCATGCAAAAAAAAAAGTGGTACAAAAAGGAGCTTGTGTAGACTGCGGCCTAGGCTTTTGCATGTCATGTTTGATGTCGTTTTGATAGTATGCTTAGTGATTTTTGCTGTAGCATGACTTGTCTCAAATGACTGAGCTTGCTTAGTGAGCCTTTGAAAAAATCATGCGTTGTTTTTATCGTTTGGAAGCATTATTTTGGTTTTCTCCTTGATGCTTTATTTGGGTTGACCTGGCGCATGCTCACACATGTTAGACTCATACAAAGTCGCTATAGCCTCTATGATCATTTGATTTTTGACTTGTGATACCACTTTATGCTTCTTTCAATGATGCTTTGTCGCTTTGCATGATTATGGCCGTTATTGCTCTCTTAGTTGGTCGCTCCCAGTCTTTTGCTAGCCCTCATTTTGTACTGAGTATGAGCTCTACTCGTGCATCCAACTCCCAAAAACCAAGTTTGCCATTCTGTCCATTATAAATTCCTATGCATGGTATTTGTAAGCCATTCCAAGTAAATTTTCATGTGCTACCTTTCAAAAAACCTTCGAAATACTTCTCATTTTATGACACTGTTTTCAGCTCATGGGGACGTAGTGGTCGGATTTGCTATCTTCCATATTGTCTTATTCCAAAAAGAAAAAAAAAGAGAAAAAAAGAAAGAAAAAAAGGCACTCCTCCATGGTATGTGAATGTTGGTGGGCACCCGATGGAATCGGTTAGCCATGGTTTGAGAAAGGAAAAAAGGTGGGGAGGAGTGCCAAGCTTTATAAAAGAGCACAAAAGTGCCAATCTCTCTCTCAAAAACTTGCTTCATTTTTGTATGGAAGATAGTAAGAACCCCATTGCTAGTCGTTGACAAAAGCAACCACCTCTCAAAACTCAAGTTTTATCTCTCTGTTTTACAAATGAAAAGCTCTAGCACATGTTTAATCACTGCTTCCCTCTGCGAAGGGCCTTTCTTTTACTTTTATGTTGAGTCTCCACCTTCTACCTTTATGCACCGTCTAAGAGAGCATAGTCGTCATTCTGAGTATAGTGTGCATTGTCCCAAAGTTTTCATTGATTGATTCATGATCATGGTTTCACTTGTTCTTAAATTACTTGTATCTAGTCGCCCTCTTAAACTTGAAGGTGTCCTATGCATTTATGTTTTGCTATTCCATGAGGGACAAGCTGAAAACCATTTACTATGTTTTTCCATATGATTTGAACACACGTTTGACTTTCATTGTTTCATTATTCATGATCTTTTGTTTGTGTTTCTTTTCATGTTATAACATGGTTGCTAAGTTTCTATTATCAAGATTATGTCTTTCATGCCCATGTTTCAAGTTCTTTGATCTCAGCACTCAATGCTTTATCTATATGATCAAGATTGTGATGGTGCATGTCACCTCAAAACTTATTTCTTTTGTTATCAATTACCTACTCGAGGACGAGCAGGAGTTAAGCTTGGGGATGCTGATACGTCTCAAACGTATCTATAATTTTTGATGCTCCATGCTTGTTTTTACACCATTTGCCTTGTGTTTCGTTACACTTCGTGGCATTTTTATGCGATTTCCGGAACTAACCTATTGACAAGATGCCACAGTGCCAGTTCCCTGTTTTCTGTTGTTTTTGTGTTTCAGAAAAGCTACACAGGAAATATTCTCGGAATTCGACAAAACCAAAGCCAGTCGCCCAGAATTTCACCGAAGTTTCCAGAGAACTGAAGAGGAGACGGAGTGGGGCCACGAGGGCCCCACACACCAGGGCGGCGTGGCCTAGGACCTGGCTGCGCCCCCTATGTGTGAGGGTGCCCTGGCAGCCCCCTGACGACACTCCTTCGCCAATATAAAGCCTCGGGACGGAAAACCCTAGGGGAGTCGGCGTTTTTCCCAGAATAGTTCCGCAGCGCCGCCGCCGTCGAAGACAAATTTTGGGGGACAGAAGTCTCTGTTCCGGCACCCTGCCGGGACGGGGAAGTGCCCCCAAAGCCATCTCCATCGGTCTCCATCGCCGTCTCCGCCGTCTCCATTGACCTCACCGCCATCTCCATCAACCTTGCTGTCTCCTATGATGAGGAGGGAGTAGTTCACCCCCGGGGCTGAGGGCTCTACCGGTAGCTATGTGGTTCACCTCTCTCTCCCATGATGTGATCTTTATGTGATCGTGAGCTTTGTATCTAGTTGAATTGGTAGATGTTATTATCCAGATATTATGCTACTCCTATGCTTAATTATTGTACTCTCCGGAGATACCTCGTATCATGGTGTAAAGGTGACTAGTGTGTGCATCATATGTATCTTTTGGTTAATGTCTCTATGAATTGTTGGTGTTTGTTGGAACTATCTAGTGCATTCATGGTGATAGTGTGGGATAATCTAGTTTGGGTACATACGGACTTTGAGGAGTGCTTCGTAGCCCTACGCATGATTAGTGTTCGTTTTCCATTGGAGAATTGTTTTGAGTTGCATATGGATGATAGTATCTATTGGTTCAATTATGTTATATTTGTTGAGAGTGTGTCCACTAGTGAAAGTATGATCCCTAGGCCTTGTTTCCAAGCATTGCACACTGTTTACTTACTGTTTTGTTACATATTTGCTCGCAGGGATATTTATTACAGATCACATTTGCTACTTATAATCATCACTACTACTTGTATTTCACTATCTCTTCGCCGAACTAGTGCACCTATACATCTGACAAGTGTATTAGGTGTGTTGGGGACACAAGAGACTTTCTGTATCGTAATTGCAGGGTTGTTTGAGAGGGATAGCTTTGACCTCTTCCTCCCTGAGTTCGATAAACCTTGGGTGATCCACTTAAGGGAAACTTGCTGCTGCTCTACAAACCTCTGCACTTGGAGGCCCAACACTGTCTACAAGAACAGACGCGTGTGTAGATAGCAACTACTCACTCATCACACCAGAGGCAAGCATGGCGATGAAGAAGACCTCCGGTGGCGATTCCCCTCTCCGGCAGGGTGCCGGGAAGAGCTTCTGGACCCTCCCGATCTCGGGTCAACGACGGCGGCGTATCATGATGTGTTTCTGGAAAATTAATTCGGTACTTAGGTTTTTCCCATCGGGGGGTCTTTATAGGCGAAGGGGCAGCGTCAGAGGTGGACCAGGGTGGTCTCACCCATAGGGGGCGCGGGCCAGGGGCAGGCTGCGCTGCCCTATGGTCAGGCTAGCCCCTGGCTCGGCTCCGTCTCCTCTTCGGTGTTCTGAAAGCTTCGTGTAATATCTGGACGCTCGGCTTTTGTTTCGTCCAATTCCGAGAATATTTACTGTGTAACTTTTCTGAAACACAAAAATAGAAGAAAACAGGGAACTGGCACTGTAGCATCTTGTTAATAGGTTAGTTCTGAAAAATGCATAAAAATACCACGAAGTATAACGAAACACTAAGCAAATGGTGTAAAAACAAGCATGGAGCATCAAAAATTATAGATACGTTTGAGACGTATCAACATCCCCAAGCTTAACTCCTGCTCGTCCTCAAGTAGGTAAGTGATAACAAAAGAAATAATTTTTGAGGTGACATGCACCTACACAATCTTGATCATCTATGTATAGCATTGAGTGCTGGAATCAAAAGAACTTAAAATATGGGCATGAAAGATATAATCTTGATAGAAGAAACTTAGCAACCATGTTATAACATGAAAAAGAACATAAACAAAAGATCATGAAAATGAAACAATGAAAGTCAAATGTGTGTTCAAATCATACGAAAAAACATACAAATGGTTTTCAGCTTGTCCTTCATGAGAGAGCAAAACATAAATGCATAGGACACCTTCAAGTTTAAGAGGGCGACTAGATACAAATAATTTAAGAACAAGTGAAACCAACAATATGAATCAATCAATGAAAACTTTGGGACAATGCACATTATACTCAGAATGACAACTATGCTCTCTTAGACGGTGCATAAAGATAGAAGGTGGTGACTCAACATAAAACTAAAAGAAAGACCCTTCGCAGAGGGAAGCATTGATTGCAAGTTTTATAAACCTTCAAAAAATATGGTACTTACTAGCTTTGAGCTCTCATTGCCCCCATCATAGGCATCTTGAATGGTTAAAGTTAATGCGAATACACTTATGATGCATATGCTTAACAAATCATAAGTTGAAAACCTCGTGTCCCGTGAAGTACGAATACCCAAACCTCATGCTGCTCGACTTAGAGTCTCAAGCAAGCTCTTGTCATTGTAAGTATACCCAAACCTCATACTACTCGACTTAGAGTCCCAAAGGAGCTTATGTTAAGAAGTACTTATGTGGTTTGCGACTTTCTTATATAAAATCTTATATGGTGTTTTGGCTCCCGGGTGCATATGCTCCCTTCGTTTGAATGTAACATTTGACACATTTTGATATGTCAAAAAAATTCAAATGAAAAATAGCATGTACATCTTCACATGTTACGTATGCACAAAGTTGTTTCACGAAAAACCTACATGTCGTTTGGCCTACGTAAAAAAGAAAAATTTTGGTGCTAAAAATAAGACATTTTATGGTATTTATTTTGTCTTTTTACACCGATCCCTTGAAATGCCATTTTTTCGCAGAACTTTACGAACACACATGGATTATGGAGATGTACATGCGAAATTTTTCATTCAAATTTTTTGACACTTAGAAATATATTTTTTAGCATATGAATCATATGCACACGGGAGCCGAATTGGATTTTCGTGCAACCATGATGCTATGATTTAAAATGATGTTTGTAATTACTTTGAAAGAGGAAAGCATGCTAATGAATGCCTTAATAATTTATTGCAGATAATACCTTAATAAATTTAATGATCCTCTTTATGTGCTAAAATTTCCAAGTTGCATGATTCAAATATTCACACTATTAAATTTTCCTCTAGTAATTGCAACTACTATGGAAGAGAAGGTGATAGGTGCTCTCTTTATGCTTCTACTAATGATATGATGTGTTCACCTACTGATGATATGCAATGGTATGCCTCTACTTGCTGTTATTTAGTCATATATAAAACTTGATGATACCCCGCGCGTTGCGGCGGAAATTCTTAATATGATCGACAATAATATCAGTTCAATTTACTGTAGGTACCAATTAGCATAATGAGTTTTCAAGTTTAAAGCAATGAAAAGCGTATTATACTATTTTCATTTTCCATTTTCTTTGATAATTTAGATGATCAAATTTCAGTTTGGTAAATCATCACGGTATTATTGAAGGAAAGAATTGACCATTTGAATTAATAAATCGACCAATGTATCATAAATTACGAGTAAATCAAAATATCTGATAGCATGCTAAACAATGAGTGTCTATTAAATTCAGAGGACATTCTAGAAAAGTTTAGAAAAATAAATCCCATAGAAGACAGCCTTCATCCATTCATCTCTTTCAAGTGCAATAGTTCTTGTACTGGGACTATATATAATCATTGTCTGTAAACAAATTCTAGTCATACATCTGTTTTTATATAATATCTCCTTTCGATAACCAAACACATCATGCAAAGCACACTTTTTTTGCAAATATTACCACACTTCAGTTAATCTAGGCAAAACACCATAAATAAACTCTAGGTCTACGCACCAAATATCCTTCCAGCAGAGTCTAAAATCATGACATATAATTACATATAAATGGAAGCAAAAGGACACCAAACATTGCTACTAGAAAAATCCCCCCTCCACAACAGGAGTCCATGCGACATCAGTCCATTAGAAGAAAATATGATGAATATTATATTTGTCTATATTTGTAACATATGCATGTTTGCAAACAACACATGAAGAAAAATATAATTAAACTTGATAGAAAATGGAGGTAGCTGGCTGAGATAGGGCGACTTGCTCACCAGTGATTTCCTTTAATACTGCTCAAGCATGTTTGCAAACAAAACATGAAGAAAAATATAATTAAACTTGACAGAAAATGGAGGTAGCTGGCTGAGATAGGGTGACTTGCTCACCAGTGATTTCCTTTAATACTGCTCAAGCATCAGGAGAGAATAACGTATCTGACTAAGAGAATGGCCATAACTGGTCAAGATGGCTTTACCATATGAATATGGATAAATATGAACTGTAGTTGATATTGGCATATTGCAACCTTCAGTTGATCCAACAACAACAAAAAGATGATATGTTTTGATGATGTGGCCTTGTAGGTGCAGATGTAAAAAGTAACTACTTTCTCTCAAAGATTCTAACTCCTTAATATGAATAGATCCAGTGAGTAGAGAGGAAAAATTCATGTTAAAAGAGCATAATAGTAAACAAATCATCATATGCTAGAGCAAGCGAAAGTGTGATGGATGACCTTTGGGCTGCTAGAGACTTCCATGATGTTCGTTGCGGTGGAGGTGGAAGAGTACAACGTTCCAAACTCCCAGTAATCATACTATAGAGCTACTATTGATGTAGGCGTAAACGACGGCCTGTGGCCGGCGGGTGCATGTACGTGAGGGGAAGGTGTTTCTTTTCCTCGATCGGGAGGCAGTACCGGGACAACGTGTATGGTTCGTGCGAGCATAGTGACGACATGACAATAGAACGGACGGCTGGTGATTAGAATCGGATGGTTCTAATTAGATGATGTGGCTAGGCTGCATGTACAGATTGACTACTTAAATGATTTTTAGTGGGATTTTGCTTTATAAGAAGTGTAGATTACAATTCATAGGAAGAACGTGAGACTTTGTTGTTATTATTTTCATATCTTGTAGTGCTCTTTACCATATTTTTGTTTGACTATTATTTTGATCAACACACCATGAGATCTGGTATAATATATGGAGCACTTTCCAAGGAAGAAAATAAATGTTCAGAGGTACAAGTGTCCTCATGACACTTTCCCATCTTGAAGGAATAAGTTATGAAGCATAGCTATATGGCTATAAAGAAAGTGCTTTAAGGGAGGCAACCCGGTTGTTTTTACTTTTTTGGTTTTGTTTTCTTTACTCTTGAAAGCGAGTATTTTTATTTTGTGTCCTTGCTGTAGCAAGAGTTTTAGTTTTAGTGTGTTTGCCAAGTTTTACCCATCTTAGATGTTTAAAGGTTGCAATAGTTATTCGGAGTTGCTGAAATCGACACAACACTTTTTAGTGCGCGATTTTTCATTTTATTTCCGTATCTCCTATGTTCCTGCAAAATTTACTGAATTTGCAACACTTCATCCTCTGTGTGGACAAAAATCAGCAAAAATTCCTAACGAGTTTAAGGGGAGCAAAAAAACGCCAAGCTGCTACTATTTTTAGGAGAGATTCTGTCTTTTTTTTTGTTGAGCATTCATTTGAGCGTCAAGATTATTCTTTTTGAGTCTTTTGATATTTTGTAAGTGATGGAAACTTAATATACTCTCTAAAAACCTTAGAGCAAAATTTATTTGTGGTTTTCTTTATATCACACATATTTATGTTTTGTGCCCTCTAATGTTATCCACTCTAGAAAAGAGATGGAAAATAGTTTTGTGGTGAAGTTTTTCACAAGGAGGGAATAATCATGGAGCAAGGAGTCATCTAATTAATGGACAACACCATAAGCTTCGGGATGCCCCTTGAAAACCCCCTGGACTTATCAACTTTTGGGTTTCTTACTATTCCAACCTTGTTTTTCGAGCACCATTTTACTTTTGCATAAACTTGGAGTGTATGAATCTGGTTTTTACTGTTTTAGTTTGCATCTTTAGTGTGAATAAATGGACCACTACCTGTAGGTATGCTTAGTGTTTATGAGAGAGCTACTAGATAAAAAGAAAAGTTAAGTTTGGAAGGAAAGGAAAATAGCAGTGCAAGTAGTGCTTATGTTCTATGCTTCATGTGCTTTGATTGAATAGTAATTTGCTAGTGCCGTATTTAGTGATATCTCTTATTTGCGCATTGTATGAGTTACTTTATTCATTAATAAATGTGTAGCATTATAGAAATTATACATGCTTGCGACATTATACCTTTCCAATGGCCAAGAAAAGAAAAAGAAAGAAAAAAACAAACAAAGACTAGTTGTATCCAAATACCTTGAGCCATACTTCTCCACAAAATCACCCCCATACCTATGTATATAGCAAAATGCTTTCCAAGTATAGTATATGTGTTATGCCTTTGCATTCAAAATCATACTTATTTTTATTGTGCAATTCAAAGCTCATGGGAAAGTAGCAGTCTACGGTGATTCTCATTTATGTAAGTCACATGTTTGACAAATTATTAGTTGGAGTTAAGTCAAACCATACTGTTATGGAACAAGACTTTCAAAATTGCACCATAATTAAGAGCCTGTTCGGCAACGCTCCAGCTCCTAACTCCTCTGCGGGAGCTAGGGAAGCTAGACCGAACGCACCGGCTCTTAGAGCATCTCCAACAGACGCGCTATATAGGTCGCGCGTTAAAAAAACCACCAGTATACCGCGCGCGGAGACGGAATCGGCCCTCCAGCAGACGCGGTATCTGCGGCGCCGCTGAAATTTTTTTGGGACGCGCGGGCGTTTGCACTATCCGGAGCACCAAATGTGAGGCGTCGGCTGCAGCGCGCGCCATCTCTTTGGACGCGCGCGAATGTCCAACAGGCTGAAATTTCCCCCCACGCCCGCGCCCTCCATTCCCCCCCCCCCCCCCCGCGCCGCTGTCGCAAAATTTCGCCGCCGCCGGTCGATTCCGCCGCCGCGCGTTCTCTAGCCCGCCGCCGCGCCGTAGATCAGCATCGCCCGCGCCCCCTCCAGGCACCCTCGTCCCTCGCTGTCGCCCCACGCCGTCGCTCCGCGCCGTCACTCCGCGCTGCGCCTGCCGCCATCGCTCCCCGCTGTCGCCTCGCGCCGACGCCCGAGACACCCCCGGCCCTCTCCGCGCCGCCGCCCCTTCTCCCCGGCCCTCTCCGCGCCGCCGTCGCCATGGCGTCGAGCCTACTGTCAACATGGCGCCGCCAAGACGCTCGCCGGTTTGCTCGCAAGGTATGCGCCTCCGCCGGCCGCCATCATTTTTAGCCATTTTTTCCCTACTAGGTAGTGGTAATCAAATTATTTCATATATATATTTGTAGAGTTCATCATCCGATACATCGGATGACGAGTACGATCAAGAGGAAGAAGAGAACATATCCATGCTATTAGCATACCGTGCCGTCAAGAAGCCAAAAATAGGTGGATCGGTGTTCGGTAGACAGAAGTTGCGTAGAGAAAGGATTGAAGGGCATGAGAAGTTGATGCGGTCATATTTCAATGAGAATCCGATATTTCCCGAAAACTATTTTCGGCGGCGTTTTTGGATGAGCATCGACTTGTTCAAGCACATCGCAACGGAGGTGACCAAGTATGATCGATTCTTTGAGCAACGGAGAAATGCCGCCGGAGAACTTGATCATAGCACATATCAGAAGGTCACCGCCGCCGATCATGAGACTTGGATATGGCATGCATTTTTTGGAATGCCCGGATCTTGCAATGACATCAATGTTCTTCAACGGTCACCACTAATGACAAGACTTGCAATGCGGGAAGGTCCAGTGGTGGAGTTTGAAGCAAATGGCCACAAGTACAACTATGGCTACTTCCTCGCCGACGGCATATATCCTAGGTGGCAAACATTTGTGAAGCCCATTAGTCATCCACGAGGCAAGAAACAAACCCAATTTTATGGTGCATAAGCGGTGACTAGAAAAGATGTAGATAGAGCATTTGGGATTTTGCAAGCTCAATTTGCCATTGTGAGGGGACCGGCTAGATTTTGGGATCAAGAGTGCCTTTGGTATATCATGACCGCTTGTGTTATCATGCATAACATGATTATAGAGGATGATCGTGGGAAAAATATTGATCATACCCACTACGAGTTGATGGGGGTTCCCGTGCAAGTGAGGAGGTCCACACATAGGATTGCCCGGTTCATTGTCTCATACCATGCTATTCGCTCCAACGACACACATGATGAGCTCCAAAAAGATCTCATGAAAGAATGGTGGAATTGGAAATGACAACAATAGTTGCATATTGTTTGACAACTATGTTGTATTGTTGTATGTTGATCCATAAACTTATTGTATTTGTTGTGAACAATTTGATGTATTTGTTGTATTTATTGTGAACAATTTGTTGTATTTGTATGATACATTTATTTATGAATTTATGAAGTTTGTTTGATCTTCTTTGATGCATAGTTGGGTGTGATTGTTGTTTCCGCCGGTGCTGCGCGCTGTATAATGGAGCGTCCGGCGAAGGAATACTTTTAGCGCTCGCGAAGCCGCTCTAGTTTAGCGCCTTCGGTGGGGGAAAAATCGGGACAGCACGCTCTAAACGTTTACAGCGCGATCGCAATATGTTTGCAACTCTGAATTATAACACTGCTGTTGGAGATGCTCTTAAGATCGGTAAAGGTGGATCGCTCCGGCCTTTGCTAGAAAAATACAGAGCGACTGTTTGGCCGATCCGCGAAACAGAAAATTAAGGAGCGGTTCGAAATTACATGGGACTGCCACCGATAAGTGACGAAGCGGTACGTTTATCCCTCTCGTCTCCTCCCTGGTCTATCTCCATAGAACGACAATGGCGCTCGAACCCTAGTGCCTTTGCCGATTGACCTGCGCCGCCGCTCTGACTCACAGCCGCCTCTAGAGAAATAGGATGGATCGTCAATCAACTCGCCGTACGCGTGATTTTGGTTTAACCCACCGACAGGATCCTGGTCGTGATGTCCCACTGAGCCCAATCTCTGACCTTATCGGAACTGGATTTGTCTGGTTCTGTGAGATGCGTTCCGTGGTATGCACCTGTGCTTGAACAATCAAAATTCAATTCGTTCTGCAGTTCTCATTTAATGCTAATGTCTGATTGTTTACTGGGAGAGTAGAGATATATGGAACGATTCCTTGGGTATCTAGCATTACTTATTTGGTGCAATCAAATATTATGATATTGGGTCTGGGAGTTTTGAATCGTGAAATCAAGATCAACACTGATGGTTAATCCTTATTATTGATCTGTTTATACAGTTCTCTGTTTGCTCTCTGTACCAAAAAAACGTACAGGAAAAAGGAAAAAGCAGCTTCCATCGCTCCATAGCAAAATAGGCTCATAGCCCATCATCTACAGCTCTACATAGGCTGGACCGGCATTGTACCGCCTGAACAGGCTTCATCTGCCTGAAATGGGCTGGCAGCCCAAGATTTTACGGAGCGGAGCTATCCGAACGATGATCCCTCGCTTGTATCGATCGGGAGAGCGATCCAGCATAGGAGTGGAGCGGAGCGCGTCAATTCTCTGGAGCGGAGTGTTACCGAACAGGGCCTAAGTTGTTGTCATGTATCTTTGGTTATGCATGCATTTTCGATGTGAAATGAGTGGGGATTATCAAGGGCGAAGCTAAGAAAAAAATGACTCGGTGCACCACAACAGGCTAGATGCAAACAAATGGGATGTTTGCATGTTGTTGAGCTTGATTTGAAAGTGAAATTACCATCCCTGGTGCACTATTATAGAGCTTACCCTGTGCAAGTTGACATTTTGTTGATTCAAGTAGTGGTAAATATTCTTTTGTCCCTGGTGCATATGCACCAGGTAGTGGCTGCGTAGCTCCGCCCCTGGGGTTATCATGCTAAAGATTCGAGAATGCATATTTGTTAGAGAAGAGCATTGGGCCACTAACCGAAACCATGCCTAATCACGGTAGAAGTTTCAACATGTACTTCCTCATTATCTTTCACAAGTTTGATTTACTATTCAGTTAGTACTTTAAGAGGAGTTCATGTCTGTTGTCTTGTCATCCTGGTATGTATTGCTTTGCAAAAGATTTCCCAAAATCTCAAGGCACTGTGTACAGGTGGTATGGAGGTACCTCTTTGCGAGCACTTGGTTAAAATAGTATGCATACAATGAAAAATCTATGGTAATTCTAAAGTTGAGTAGCGTGAGGTGTTGGTACTATTAGCCATAGGGCATGAGACTTTCAACTTGTAAGGGGTCAATAATGTAAACCAGAATTGTCTTCACTACCATTGACATGAGTTGCACAATCAAAAACATATTTTCTCTTTTTAGCATAAAAGTCTTGGCATATATACTCCCTACTTACTTTCAGTGACCACTTATTCAAAAGAAAGAAAGAGAAGAGAAAGAAGGAAAAAAGTTCTTCGCACAAGCACTTGCATGCTTAATGTCCATAGTAGTTTCATTTGTTTTTGCACTTTGTGATTGATTGTTTAACATCTTTGAACTGAATTAGAAGTACCACTTGATATCTCATTTGCTTGTTGCTATTCATTGAAGTTTGAATCATTTATCTTATGTACTACTACTTATTATTTTCATTGAAACAATAAACTCCAAGGTCCTTGTTTAGTTTTATCACCTTCATACTCAAGGACGAGCATAAGGTAAGCTTGGGCATGTTGATGCATGCAAAATTCATGCATGAACTATGTAGTTTATTGATGCATATTCCAACATATTTAGATGTTATGAGATGTTATAATCATGTTTTGTATTGATTTATGGGGATTTTCCATCGATCCCCCCTATTTTGGTTATAACTTTGTAGAACAGGAAATACTTGTTTTGTGTATTTTGACGTTTTAGGGACCTTCCAGAACTCAAATTGAGCGAGGGTTTTTATGGCATCAATTTTTACCTAAGAAGCAACTTGAGATGAAGATGCATGCGAGGGGGCCACCTAGGCCCAAATGAGACCAGGTGGCATGGGCCCCAGGTCTGGCCGCGCCACCTAGGTCTGTTTGGCCCTCGAAGCTCCAGTGTTGTCCATCTTTGGTCCAGATTGATTGTATTGACCTAAAAAGTCCTATATAACTACCCCCGAGGCGTTCCCTCAAGGAGGCGGCCGAGAAATATGAAACCACAAAATAGAGGCTATTTCAACAAAGATTGGAGGGAGAAATGCTGCCGGAGTCGCCCTCGGTCGCTTGTCGAACCTCTCCGACATCACCAACACCGCCACCATGATGAAGAGAGAGTAATCCACCTCTGGACTATGGGCTTGTTGCATTAGCTTGTTCTATGTCTCTCTTTTGCTATGATGTTTAGATGCCATATGAGCTTTGTATGAAGGAAGTTTTCAAGTGTAGGGAAAGGAGAATGATGAGATGAGATGAAGTATGGACAAAAGCTCAAGCTTGGGGATTCCCACGTCACCCCAAAAAATATCCATAATTGTTGCCTTTTGGCCCTCATTTTTTGCCCAATATGTTAACAAATCTAGTAGCAAATCTAGAAGCTAGTAGAGGATAAATTCACAGTAGCATAATAAATCGAGAAAATATAGGATAAGCTGCATACAGCAGCCAACATAGCATATATATATTCAGGACAGATCCAACAGTACTACCGATCCCTAGATCCAACATAAGCTACATTTTACATGGGATTAAGCTTGGAGGCTGCGCAGGTGAATCCCAAGTGCTTTGTGTTTGGCCATGAACGCATGCACGTTCACGGCCGTTCCAACTCTAGCGCCGCCAGGGGCTCTGCCAATGGATTCGGCATGGTTAACCAGGCAGTTGAAGTCGGTGGCGCGGAGCCTCCTGTTGCAGAAGGGGCACCTGTAAACGCCTCGAGCAAAGTGGCGATCGTAATGGTCGGACTGCAGCCTCCTAAGAACGTGACGAGTCTTGGTGTGGAAGGACTCGTCGTCGCTGTCGACGTCGCTGCTCTGCACCTGTCACGTAGCACCAAAGATCGAAAAACACGGAGTCAATTGCAGCGATGATGGAACAGAGAGTGAACAAAAGATCATGCATGATAATATGGGCATGAAAAAAAGAAGCCTCAGTTACATTGGACACACTTATATCCAGGATTTGGGTCAGTGAACCAAAGATCATGCACAACAAATTTGTACACACCAATTGTTCACAGACCAAACCCTGAATCAATTTGTGCCCAAATATTCATCATCATCGGCACAAATTAACCGGATGGGATTGATTACTCACATAAGTTAACCAAATCTTAAACAAAAGCAAATCACAAACACTAATAACACTAGATCTATCATAATAACGCTAGATCTATCATAAAAGGATTGAACTAGGAATAGACTAACCCTAATAACGCTAGATCTATCAAAAAAGGATTGAACTAGGAACAGATTAACCCTAATAACGCTAGATCTAACACAAAAGGATTGAAATGGGATAAGAACAAGGGAACAAAGGGTTACCTCCGGGTAGTCGTCGACGATGCTGGTGTCGTAGGGGTTCGCCGGCGCGACGTACGGCATTGGTTCATACGGGTCTTCATACAGGTCCCAATCGACGGGGGCCTGGACGGGTCCCAATCGACGGCGGCCAATGCACCGGCGGACGATGCGCCGGCGGACGATGCGCCGGCGGCCGATGCGCCGGCGGCCGATGCGCCGGCGGCTACGTCGGCAATGGGCATCTCATTCTTCTCCATCGCCGGGGTTTTTTCTTCGGGGTTTTTTCGACGCGAAGTGGAGAAGATGATGGGACAGGAGAGGCGGTTGCAGTGAGAATGAGAGAGTGGGCGAGCGTCGAGAGAGAGAAAGAGGGGCTCTATAAAGACGAAGGTGGCGTTTGGTGTACCGCAACACACGTCCGCTATGCACGGCTGCAGCGTGCACCGCGACACGAGGCTAACCCTTCGATGTTTGGTGTACTCAGTTCTACCCTCGGGCCTTATACAAAAAAATTATATGTACTCAGTTTTCCCCTCGAGTACTTAGACTGGCAAGTGCAATATACTCAGTTCTACCCTCAAGTAGCAGGTCAACAGAGAGTCAACAAATAAGATTAACATAGCTAATTGAGTCATTTCATGCGCAAAAAAAATCCAAAAAAATAAAAACATAGTGGCACCTACTCATGGAGTCTTCCTACGCAACCTTCCACCTTAACAAACATAGATAAATCAAGTTGTACCACAAATTGCCACTTCTCAGAATCACTAGTAGCTATGAAGATGCATGGTTTTCCATTCAAACCCCTTTGCAAAACATCTTCCCCAAAACATAGTTTGTCTAAATGAGGATATAATTGTCACAATCATGTATATTTGAATTGCAAATAATTTGATGTAGCCCAATATGAATTATATTGTACAAAACACACATTTTTCATTTTGTAATTCTTTTGTTTGAATCCCTTAGTCTATTTACTATTTACGTGCCCTTGGTTTCTTAGTACTACTCAGTTTTGCCCTCAAGTACTGTCACAAATGCTCACAGAAGCCCAAACTTATCCTGATTGGTTGAGCCGTTGTCACACGGATCGACTCCACCAACCGTTGATCCACTGATCTAACGGGCAGTATACCCCTCTCCGTCTCTTCGTGGCCACCCTCCTCTCTCTCTCTCTCTCTCTCTCTCTCTCTCTCTCTCTCTCTTCGTGGCCACCCCTCTCTCTCTGTCGGTAGAATATAGTTTTGGTAATTTGAAATGGCCCAAAAGTGGTATAATTTTGGTATAAACATGAGGCATACATATTTGAGGGATTTCGGTGAATGGATTATTTATCACCCCTCTAACAATTATCAACTATCTTTAGCATTCCATTTCTTTTAGGGAATATAGTTTTGGTAATTTGAAACGGCCCAAAAGTGGTATAATTTTGGTAGAAACATGAGACATACATATTTGGCATATTTGGGGGATTTCGGTGAATGGATTATTTATCACCCCTCTAACAATTATCAACTTTCTTTAGCATTCCTTTTCTTTTAGGGAATATAGTTTGGGATATAGTTTTGGTTATTTGAGTCCCAAAAGTGGTATAATTTTGGTAGAAACATGAGACATACATATTTGGCATATTTGGGGGATTTCGGTGAATGGATTATTTATCACCCCTCTAACAATTATCAACTTTCTTTAGCATTCCTTTTCTTTTAGGGAATATAGTTTGGGATATAGTTTTGGTTATTTGAGTCCCAAAAGTGGTATAATTTTGGTAGAAACATGAGACATACATATTTGGCATATTTGGGGGATTTTGGTGAATGGATTATTTATCACCCCTCTAACAATTATCAACTTTCTTTAGCATTCCTTTTCTTTTAGGGAATATAGTTTGGGATATAGTTTTGGTTATTTGAAACGTCCCAAAAGTGGTATAATTTTGGTAGAAACATGAGACATACATATTTGGCATATTTGTGGGATTTTGGTGAATGCATTATTTGTCACCCCTCTAACAATTATCAACTATCTTTAGCATTCCTATATTCGCTAACACTATTTTTTTTTGGTAATTTTGGTGAATGCACACACTAACTTTGAAAACAACTACAAATACATGTAACTGAATAATGGATTTGCAACAAGGGATCCCTTGTAACAACTTCTAGCGCCTGATGAGCAATGATAAGAATCCGATCGCAATTATACAACAAATAAAACAACCAGCCATCAGATTAGCTTGCTTCTTCAACTCGATCAGCTGCCTTAACTGCTTGTTCATTTTCTTCAGTTCTCCCTTCACTTCCACCAGTTCTGCATTGGGAGCATTAGGCACAATTGGAACGGCTCCTCTCTCCGACGCATTCTCTACAGCAAGTCCCCCCTCCCAAATTGCGCTCCCCAATAGCGCCAATTGATTCCTGCAATTGAAGCCTCTGAACGTACACATCGATCCACTTGAAATACCTGCATTTCTTCAGGATCTGAAAACAACAACGTGAACCCTAAATCCCAAATTCGAGGGAATAACAAGAAAATCGAGAGAAAACAGAGCAATTGGACCGAGATCTAACCTTATCCCCCTCTCTATATGGCTAGCTCTCGCATGCAAGGAACTCACGTCCACGGTTGCCGTTGTCGTTCATCTTACAGATCGACCGCTTGAGAGGCTCCTGGCGTGGGCAGTCAGGGCATCTTGTCAAAGGCACGGGTCCATACTGCGGCATGAAGAACGGGAGGTCGAAGAGAAACTAGACATCACCCGCCTGCCGGAGAAGGGCTGCCGCTGGCGGAGAAGAAGAACAATGGGCCGCGGGGAAAGAAAGGGGAAGCAATGGCACGGGCGCGGGGCTGGCTCGGGCTCCCATTTTGCAACGGGCACCTGGGTAAGCTGTGGGTCCAGCACGCTAACGTGGATAAGTTGTGGGTCCCACGATGATCTGGATAAGTGGAGGCGTGTCCACTGCGGGGCACCAACAGCGGCCCCACTTGCTAGCACCAACCAATGGTCAACTAAACGGAAATCCTCCCGTCCGAACTCCTTGTGAGGGTTTCAGACAAGGGCTTGGGCAAAACTGAGGAAAAACTAAGCGGCTGGGGAAAACTGAGCACAACTAAGGACCCGAGGGCACGAAAATAGAAATCCCTAATATTTAATTCTGTCCTTGCTAAACAATGTAATGAGTCAGCTAGGACTGCGGCAAGCTACTACTTTATTTTTTGGAAAAGAGAACTGCAACCTGACCTTTGCATCAATAAGATGCATACACCTTTATTATATTTACTAGCAAAACTGCCCATGCGTTGCCACGGTCAAATAAATCAATCATATAATGCTTTTTTGAATAGAATTTCATGTGGTGTTGATGCATGCATAATTCATGCATGAACTTTGTAATTTATTGATGCGTATTCCAAATATTTAGATGTTATGAGACGTTATAATCATGTTTTGTATTAATTTATGGGGATTTTTCATTGATCCCCCTTATTTTGGTTATAACTCTACGGAAAAGGAAATATATGTTTTGTCTATTTTGACGTTTCAGGGATCTTCCGGAACTCAAATTAAGCAAGACTTTTTATTACGTCAATATTTTTACCTGAGAAGCAACTTGAGATAAAGAAGCACGCGAGGGGGCCAGCTGGGCCCAAATGAGACTAGGTGGCACGGGCCCTAGGTCTAGCCGTGCCACCTAGGTTTGTTTGACCCCTGAAGCTCCAATGTCGTCCGTCTTTGCTCCAGATTGATTATCTTGACCTAAAAAGTCCTATAAATACCCCCCACCCCACTGAGACTTTCCCTCGAGGAGGTGACGTAGAAACACGAAACCACGAACAAGAGGCTGTTCTAGTGAAAATTGGAGGGGGAAACGCTACCACAGTCGCCCCTGGTCGCTTCTCCAACCTCTCTGACATCACCAACACCGCCACCATGATGAAGAGGGAGTAGTCCACCTCTGGACTATGGGTTTGTGGCAGTAGCTTGTTCTATCTCTCTCTTGTGCTTTGATGTTTAGATGCCATATGAGCTGCCTACCATGATTATGGCCATATTATATAATACCTATGTGATGGATCCTTATTTTATTGGATGATCTATGAGATGTGAATCTCTATTATGTTCTTGATGTTTGAGTCGATGCATATTGTTACCCCATTCTTTATTACTTGTTCTGATCCAACTAGTATGCGAGAGAATGTATGGGTGATGGTGTGTATTAGATGGAGTAATTGTGGTAGAAGTGAATTGTGACAGTAATTTCATGTTCTGGTATGGTGTTTACGAATTTCATTGTTATCTCACTAGGGAGAAAAGAATGCATGTGCTATATGTTCTTAGTGACAGCTGAGACTCCTTGTCGACATTCATGGACTTAGATCCATTGTAATAAGTCTATGCACGGTAGCATATTTGTTATTAACCATCATGTCAAAGTACCTAAGGCTACACTTTGTTAATTCTTAATACTAGATTGCTTGAAGTTGATTCCTTTCTAATGGAGTATTAGTAAGATGTGTAGTATCATCTTTATATTAGGACATGATGCCCATATTCATCCGTATCAAGAAACATTATGAAATCTCATCGATATTTTGGTCATCTATGTTATGCTTAATGCTACCACACTTTTATGAGAGAGTAGACAAGTGAACCCATGAACCCTGGTGATTTTCCAACCATTAGAAACACCTTACAACTGCGTTTACTATATTTTGCAAATTTAGCTTTCATTAAATCCGAAAATACCAAAAATACTTTTATGTTTTGCAACTATACCGAAAACCCACAAACAACTTTACTTTACAGCATAGTCTTAGTTTGCTTTCTGTTATTTATGTTTCTATTATTTTATTTAGTTGTACTTATTTTGAACATTGTGCTTGACAACCACTCGGTGGAGTTGGGGACACAAGACAAAGAACTTGTTTTCCAGGTTGCTTGACGAGAATGGAAAGAGCTTTTTCGACTGTTCCCTGAGAGTTTGATATTAAACCCCGAGTCACCTTTGCAGGGAAAATTTATCTTGCTACATCACTCTGCACTTGGAGTCCCAATGAATTGGTATATTTGCTTAGTGTCATCAAGACTATTTTCTAGTGTCGTTGCCATAGAGTAAACAAAAGCTGTCACAACTGCCATTTTCCACGAACCAAGATTTTTCTTGACACCGGAGCACCACTCTCTCGCGCCGTGCAATTTCCTAAGCTTGGGAAGGTTGCACCACTGTGAGTCGTCTTGTTCTTTTAGATTTGCAAAGCATTTCTTTTTTTCTTTTTTTGTCTTTTTCTTTCTTTTTGTTTTAGTTGTTTAATTTCAGTTTTGTTTTTATACACCAAAATTAAAAACAAAAAGTGTAATCCTTGAATTTGCTTGCTAAACCATGGGGGGACTTTCTAGTATCTCTATGGTTGATCAGTATGTTGAGATTATGGAAGCTTACAATGAATATCGATCTACCAAAGAAGGAGAAAGAATGGACGAATTGCTTAGACATATCAACCATTCAGCTATTGATTTTTGTGAATTACAAGATGTCACTTTCTCCACTAGGGAATGCTATAAACACTCTCATTTTCAATGCATATGTAATAGTGATCCTATAATTGCTTCTTATTGGAAGAGTAGCCTTTGTGCCATGATGTAGAATAGGTTGAGAAATATATTGCTTATATTGAAGCCCATGAGTTAGATTCTCTTATTAATGAAAAATTTGAAACTAGTCATGAGGCTCGTGTAATGAAAGGGCACCTGGTGCTATCCTCCAAATCTGCATAAATGAATTTTGTGACAATGCTTATGTTATTAAAATATAAAGAAAGAACTCTTGCTGCCATGGAATGTACTAATATTTTGCAGGAAGAAGAAGATGAAAACATAAGCATGGAAGAAGAAGTATGTGGAGAGGAGAAATTAGAAGATATGGCCCAATCTAAGCTTGGGGATGTTTTGGAACCTCTCAAAGACGATAATAATACTCAAACTCAAAACTCAATTGCCATTTATGAAAATTCATACATTTTTTACGAGGGAATTCGAAACCATGAGAACCCTTCCCATTATGATGCTCCTTTGCTAGCTAGTAATAATAGTAGTGAAATTATTGATGATAAGAAGTGTTGCTTAGATATACTATATAATACTGCTTTAGATGATGGTCATATGCTTATTGATAACCCTCCATGTCTACATGAGGATAGAAATGATATATTGTTATTCATGATGATGCTCTCATTTATGAGAGTACCATTTTATTCTTGAAATCTCATATCTTCATGATAGAGGAGAAATATGCTTATGTTAAGAAGTACTTATGTGGTTTGCAACTTTCTTATAAAAAATCTTATATGGTGTTTTGGCTCCCGGGTGCATATGCTCCCTTCATTTGAATGTAACATTTGACACATTTTGAAATGTCAAAAAAATTCAAATGAAAAATCGCACATACATCTTCACATGTTACGTATGCACAAAGTTGTTTCATGCAAAACCTACATGTCGTTTGGCCTACGTAAAAAAGAAAAATTTTGGTGCTAAAAATAAGACATTTTATGGTATTTATTTTGTCTTTTTTACACCGCCACCTGAAATGTCATTTTTTCGCAGAACTTTACGAACACACATGGATTATGGAGATGTACATGCGAAATTTTTCATTCAAATTTTTTGACACTTAGAAATATATTTTTTAGCAGATGAATCATATGCACATGGGAGACGAATTGGATTTTCGTGCAACCATGATGCTATGATTTAAAATGATGTTTGTAATTACTTTGAAAGAGGAAAGCATGCTAATGAATGCCTTAATAATTTATTAAAGATAATACCTTAATAAATTTAATGATCCTCTTTACGTGCTAAAATTTCTAAGTTGCATGATTCAAATATTCACACTATTAAATTTTCCTCTAGTAATTGCAACTACTATGGAAGAGAAGGTTGAAAGGATCGTATGAGCGACTAGAGGCGGGGGGGGGGGGGGTGAATAGGAGCTACCCAAATTTTTACTTCTTTTTAAGTTAAGGCTAGACAAGAAGGTAAATTCTCTAGATGTGCTACTAAGTGAATTTACCTAGAGTGACAAGCAAGCTAGTAATAACAATATGAGTAAAGGTATGAGTAAAGGATAGAGGTAACCGCAATGGAGATACGAAGACACAAGGATGTATTCCCGTAGTTTCCTCCTTGTTACGGGAAGTACGTCTACGTTGGAGAGGTGTGGTGCCACAAAGGCCACCAACGCCACAAAGGCTCACCCTATTCTCCGCTGAACAAGCCACAAAGGTGAGTCCAAGCTCCACTAAGCGATGCCCTTGAAGGCGGCATGACACCTTTACACAAAGTATTGGGGCGAGCTCCACAACTCAATTGGAGGCTCCCAAAAGGCCCACCAAGCTCTTACACACAAAGTTAAGCTTGGAGGATGGCTTCTTCCGGCGAGGAATCCGATGAACACACGAGTTACAAGCCCCTCAACAAAACGAGGGGGGAAATCAAATCGCCTTGGTGGAGGTGTAGATCTAGGTCTTCTCCCTCTAATCCCAAAAGGGCTTTGAGTTCTATTGGCTAGGGAGAGGGATCTAGTGCTTTGAAGCTTAGCAACAATGGAGGAGAGAGAGTGGAAGCCGCAGCCTCTTCTAGAGGTAGAAGAAGGCTTTATATAGTCTCCACGAAATGTAGCCGTTGCTGGACGACTAGGGCTGGAGTCTTCGGCCGGAGGGCCGGAGTCTCCACCCTAAGTGACTCCAGGGCCGGAGTCTCCAGCCAGAGACAAAAGTCTCTGGCCCAACTCCGGCCTGGCATCTGAATCGTCCGAGCCAGTTTGCAACCCTCGACCCGCCAGACAGACCGGAGTCTCCGGCCCCTGGGGACCGGAGTCTCCGGCCTCAGCCTGCCGACCCGGAGTCTCCGGCCAGAGACAGAAAGTCTCCGGCCCAACTCCGGGAGGGCATCTGAACTGTCCGACTTTGAGGATTGCCTGGGCGAGTCCCCTAGGCCGGAGTCTCCGGCCACCAGGGCCGGAGTCTCCGCCCTAGAAGAAGCAACAGCAGCACTTCGTGGATCCCCTCTCCACCATTTCCACCTTCGCGAAGCACCCTACAAGACAACTAAGCCCTAACTCCACTACTAGACTACGGGCTCCGATCTTTTCTTCCTTTTTGGGGTGCACCTCCGCGAGATCCTGAATCAACCTAGAAAATCTGCAGAACTTTAATAGCATAGTTAATTCACCAAATGTTGTTAACAAACACCAAAATACATTTATTAGGGAAATGCTCTTTCAAAGGTGATAGGTGCTCTCTTTATGCTTCTAGTAATGATATGATGTGTTCACCTACTGATGATATGCAATGGTATGTCTCTACTTGCTGTTATTTAGTCATATATAAAACTTGATGATACCCCGCGTGTTGCGGCAAAAATTCTTAATATGATCGAAAGTAATATCAATTCAATTTACTGTAGGTACCAATTAGCATAATGAGTTTTCAAGTTTAAAGAAATGGAAACCGTATTATACTATTTTCATTTTCCATTTTCATTGATAATTTAGATGATCAAATTTTCAGTTTGATAAATCATCACGGTATTATTGAAGGAAAGAATTGACCATTTGAATGAATAAATCGACCAATGAATCATAAATTACGAGTAAATTAAAATATCTGATAGCATGCTAAACAATGAGTGTCTATTAAATTCAGAGGACATTCTAGAAAAGTTTAGAAAAATAAATCCCACGGAAGACAGCCTTCATCCATTCATCTCTTTCAAGTGCAACAATTCTTGTACTGGGACTACATATAATCATTGTCTGAAAATGAATTCTAGTCCTACATCTGTTTGTATATAATATCTCCTTTCGATAATCAAACACATCATGCAAAGCACACTTTTTTTTCAAATATTACCACACTTTAGTTAATCTAGGCAAAACACCATGAATAAACTCTAGGTCTACGCACCAAATATCCTTCCGGCATAGTCTGAAATCATGACATATAATAACATATAAATGGAAGCAAAAGGACACCAAACATTGCTACTAGAAAAATCCCCCTCCACAACAGGAGTCCATGCGACATCAGTCCATTAGAAGAAAATATGATGAATGTTACATTTGTCTATATTTGTAACATATGCATGTTTGCAAACAACACATGAAGAAAAATATAATAAAACTTGATAGAAAATGGAGGTAGCTGGCTGAGATAGGGCGACTTGCTCACCAGTGATTTCCTTTAATACTGCTCAAGCATGTTTGCAAACAACACATGAAGAAAAATATAATTAAACTTGACAAAAAATGGAGGTAGCTGGCTGAGATAGGGTGACTTGCTCACTAGTGATTTCCTTTAATACTGCTCAAGCATCAGGAGAGAATAACGTACCTGACTAAGGGAATGGCCATAACTGGTCAAGATGGCTTTACCATATGAATATGGATAAACATGAACTGCAGTTGATATTGGCATATTGCAAGCTTCAGTTGATCCAACAACAACAAAAAGATGATATGTTTTGATGATGTGTCCTTGTAGGTGCAGATGTAAAAAGTAACTACTTCATCTCAAAGATTCGAACTCCTTAATATGAATAGATCCAGTGAGTAGAGAGGAAAAATGCATGTTAAAAGAGCATAATAGTAAACAAATCATCATATGCTAGAGCAAGCGAAAGTGTGATGGATGACCTTTGGGCTGCTAGATACTTCCATGATGTTCATTGCGGTGGACGTGGAAGAGTACAAAGTTCCAAACTCCCAGTAATCATACTATAGAGCTACTATTGATGTAGGCGTAAACGGCGGCCTGTGGCCGGCAGGTGCACGTACGTGAGGGGAAGGTGTTTCTTTTCCTCGATCGGGAGGCAGTACTGGGACAACGTGTATGGTTCGTGCGAGCATAGTGACGACATGACAATAGAACGGATGGCTGGTGATTAGAATCGGATGGTTCTAACTATTTGATGATGTGGCTAGGCTGCATGTATAGATTGACTACTTAAATGATTTTTAGTGGGATTTTGCTTTATAAGAAGTGTAGATTACAATTCATAGGAAGAAGGTAAGACTTTGTAGTTATTATTTCCATATTTTGTAGTGCTCTTTACCATATTTTTGTTTGACTATTATTTTGATCAACACACCATGAGATCTGGTATAATGTATGGAGCACTTTCCAAGGAAGAAGATAAATGTTCAGAGGTACAAGTGTCCTCATGACACTTTCCCATCTTGAAGGAATAAGTTATGAAGCATAGCTATATGGCTATAAGGAAAGTGCTTTAAGGGAGGCAACCCGGTTGTTTTTACTTTTTTGGTTTTGTTTTCTTTACTCTTGAAAGCAAGTATTTTTATTTTGTGTCCTTGCTGTAGCAAGTGTTTTAGTTTTAGTGTGTTTGCCAAGTTTTACCCATCTTGGATGTTTAAAGGTTGCAATAGTTATTCGGAGTTGGTGAAATGATTTTTCATTTTATTTCCGTATCTCCTACGTTCCTGCAAAATTTACTGAATTTGCAACATTTCATCCTCTGTGTGGACAAAAATGAGCAGAAATTCCTAACAAGTTTAAGGGGAGCAAAAAAAATGCCAAGCTGCTACTATTTTCAGGAGAGATTCTATCTTTTTTTTTTGTTTTGAGCATTCATTTGAGCATCAAGATTATTATTTTTGAGTCTTTTGATATTTTGTAAGTGATGGAAACTTAATATAGTCTCTAAAAACCTTACAGCAAAATTTATTTGTGGTTTTCTTTATATCACACATATTTATGTTTTGTGCCCTCTAATGTTATCCACTCTAGAAAAGAGATGGAAAATAGTTCTGTGGTGAAGTTTTTCACAAGGAAGGAATAATCATAGAGCAAGGAGTCATCTAATTAATGGACAACACCATAAGCTTCGGGATGCCCCATGAAAACCCCCTAGACTTATCAACTTTTGGTTTTCTTACTATTCCAACCTTGTTTTTCGAGCACCATTTTACTTTTGCATAAACTTGGAGTGTATGCATCTGGTTTTTACTTTTTTAGTTTGCATCTTTAGTTTAAATAAATGGACCACCACCTGTAGGTATGCTTAGTGACAAGGGTATAGATAATAGAGCCCGTTAGTTGAGTACCCCTGAGGCCCGTTAAGCTAGGCCCAATTGTAATACTAGTCAAAATACGAGTTCATGTCGTATATCGATATTGTAATCTGTATCGGATCCCACCCGATCCTTGAGACCTGGCCACCTATATAAAGGGGCCAGGAGGGGACGGTGTGGGACAGATTGAAAGCAAGCCGGGTTCTACACCCACATTTACTTTCATAGCCACCTTGTTTGACTGAGTTTACCTTCGAGTTCATCCGACGCCCTATCTCCCCGATCCCAAGTCCTTCATCTAGGACATTTGTCAAGTTTAACCCTCGTCAATTGGCGCCAACCGTGGGGACTCTGGGCATTGGAATCATGAATTTGACGGCTTTTTTGCTTTTAACCAGTAGCAATCCAGAAGTCGACGAAAGTCAAGAGATGGAATTGACGTTCGGAAGTCTAAGCTTCTACATCGGACCCTCGGGTTCAACTCGCCTTTCGGATCCGATGAAATCAGTTCCGTCGGCGGGCAAAGCAGAGAGGCTGACAGCATCTGGATCATCTGTAGGCTCTTCTAGTGAGGCAAACTCGCCAGTCAGCTTAGCAGCAACAGAAAATTTGCAGGAAAAATTAGAGGAACCCGACGAAATCGGGCAAGAGACCATTGTGGAAGAAGCAGTGGACAAATCAAGGGATATCGCCAGTAGAAGCAGCGGCATCTCCAAGAGCGTACACCAATTATGCGTTATCATCACTGAAGCAGCAACAGAAGAAAACAATCACACTGGCAACAAGGAGGTCGACATGCAAGTTGACAAAATAAGGAGCAATGGCAAGAGAGAGAAGGAGAAAGTGCATGTCTCGGCTGGAGAGTGGAGAATGATCATGACAGCTGTCAACCATGGGACTGATGTACCCGCAGATTCAAGAAGAGAAGTTTTAATGGGGTACTAATACGCGCTACACCAGCGCAGGAAAAAGCTAAGGCAGGAAAGAGATATGATTATGAGAAGCCCAGGTCACAACAGCACACCAAGTGAAGGATATTGGAGCGAATATACCAACTCATCGGAATCCAGCATGGATAGGCACAAAGACCCGAAGCACAATAGAAGGACAACAGCACGTGTAGTAGAAGAAAGCTATACGAGAAGCCCAAGCGCGAACCAACCAGAAGAGGAGGAAGAATTCGTGCAAGAAACACCAGAAGCAGCATTGATAGCAGCACAAGCAAACCTACTAACCACGCAACCAAAACCTGGTGACCCACGGGAACAAATGCATCAAGCCGCGATACGGAGCCTCGGGTTAGTAGAAGAAAAGCTAAAGGGAAATATCTCAGAGAAAAAGTCAACTCACCGCAGTGAAAGGAAAAAAGTAGAGGTCAAGCGCAAATCTTTGCAGGATAAAACTAGCGAGTCCTCAGAAGACGAGAAATGCCAAAAGAGGAAGGAGGATGCAAGGAACATAATAGCACAAGCAAGGGTAAATAACTCACATTACGCGTGGAGGGAAGAAAACTACGAAGATGACGAAAAAGAGATGGGCGCGCTATGCTTTACCCGCAGGGTTCGCAAAATGCGAGTACCCAAAGGATTTAAGTTACCACATGATGAGGAAAAGTATGATGGGTCACAGGAACCAACGCTATGGTTGTCAGACTATCTACAAGCAGTACAAATACTAGGGGGAACAAGAGCAACAGCAATGCAAAGTTTGCAGTTACACCTCACCGGCGCAGCGCGGTCCTAGTTAAATACACTACCCAACGATTCCATCAGAAGTTGGGGAGAGATAGAAAGCCAATTCGCAAAGAATTTTCGCTGAACATACAAGCGACCAGCATCATTGGAAGAAGTCAAATCGTGCATACAGGGAAGAGACGAAACTCTGCGCTCTTACATACAACGCTGGAGTGTCATTAAAAACTCCGCAGAGGACATCTCCGATGAAAGAGCAATAGACGCCTTTTCAGCCGGACTTCGTCGCTCAGACCTCGTGGAAGAGATAGGAAGAATAAAGCTGAGAACAGTTTCAAAACTAATGGAGATAACTAACAGATTTGCCGACGGAGAAGACACGTATAACAACAAAAGGGGATGTTCACCGGAAGTCGACAAATCCAGCAGGCAAAGGCAACGGTACCACAACGGCGACAACCACGGAAGGAGAAATCAGATAGCCGCGGGATACGACGAAAGGAATGAGGAAGGCTACGAAAACAGAGAGTTTCAGGCAAGAGACAACAGGGGAAAGGAGAAACCAAGGTACTCGGGTCCCTCAGCACAAGATATGCTATATGGTCCTTGTCGCATCCATTACGCGTACTTGGACGGGAAAAGAGTCTCCAACCACCAGATGAAGGATTGCAGAACCTTCCTAAGGTTACAAAACACCATGGATTCAAATCAAGGAACACGACAGAGAGGAAAAATAACAAGTCAAGGATATCAAATGCAGCGACTCGCAAAGCAACTGGAGTCGACGATATATATATCAGCAATGATTCAACCAGTGCCAAAGTCAAAGAAAGAGAGGAAGAGCATATCAAGGCAAGTCAACCTGGCAATATTATCGCCACCAGCTAGTACAGAGTATCTAAAGTGGTCCAATCAACCAGTTAAATTCAGCAGAGCAGACCACCCAAGGAAAGTACCCAGGCCAGGGCATGCACCAATGGTACTAAAAGCACAAATAGGGGGATGCGACATTGGGAGAGTATTCATGGATGCAGGAAGCGGCATAAATCTGATATACGCGAGAACTTTGAGGGCAATGTGCATTTCACTGGAAAGTTTAAAGCAGACGGATTGCTCTTTTTCATGGAATAGTACCAGGAAGTGCAAATTACCCTCTTGGAAAAATAGAACTCGATGTCTGCTTCGGAAATAGCAACAATTATCGCAGAGAAAAGCTAGAATTCGAAGTTATGGATTGGCCTTCACAGTATCGTGCAATCCTGGGGCGCCCAGCTTTTGCAAAATTTATGGCAGTACCTCATTACGCGTATCTTACACTCAAGATCCCATGACCCCAAAAGAACAATCACGGTGCAGGGCAGCTTTGAAGTATCCAACACCTGTGATAAAGAATTCAACAGACTAGCACAAACCTTTGGCATGACAGCAGAATATGCGAGACTAAAAGGCGAAACCGACCACAACGTACTACCCGACGTCGGGCGATCCCTGCCAGATCAGGCTTTCGATGCAACTCAAGACTCGAAGAAAATCTAGGTCCACCCTACGGACCTAAGCAAAACTACATCTATAGCAGTAAACTTGGATCCTGCATAGGAAAGCGCGCTCATCGAGTTCCTCCATGAGCGCTGGGAAATCTTTGCCTGGTGTCCTTCGGACATGCCAGGGGTTCCTAGGGAACTCGTCGAGCACGCACTAAACATCGATCCCAAAGCAAAACCAGTCAAGCAACCATTGAGAAGATTCGATGAACCCAAAAGGAAGGCAATAGCATCGGAACTGCACAGGCTAGAAAACGCAGGATTCATCCGGGAAATCAAATCGTCGACCTGGGTATCTAATCCAGTTATAGTCCCCAAGAAAAACACGGATGTGCAAAGAGTGTGTATCGACTATACGTCTCTCAACAAGCACTGCTCAAAGGATCCCTTCCCTCTATCTCGCATTGATCAGATAATTGACTCAACAGCAGGGTGCGAAATGCTTTCCTTCCTGGATGCATATTCTGGCTACAACCAGATCAAGTTGAAGAAAGAAGACGAGGAAAAAACAGCTTTCATAACACCTTATGGCTTGTTCTGCTACCAAGTCATGCCTTTCGGCCTAAAAACGCAGGAGCAACTTACCAGAGGATGATGCAAAACTGCCTCGGAAATCAAATAGGACGAAATATCCAAGTCTACATCGACAACGTGGTTATCACCACGCAAAAAGAAGAATCGCTAATCAGTGATTTAGCAAAAACTTTTGACAACCTAAACAGATACAAGCTGAAGCTCAACCCGACAAAGTGTTCTTTTGGGGTGTCTGCAGGGCAACTCCTCGGGTTCCTGGTATCCGCAAGAGGGATAGAGGCAAATCCAGAGAAGATCAGCATACTACGATGGGGAAACCAACAAAACTTCACGACGTACAGAAGCTCGCAGGACGCGTCGCGGCCCTAAGTCAATTTGTGGCACGGCTAGGGGAAAAAGCACTTCCCTTCTATGCACTGATGAAAAATCAGACGATAAATTCAAGTGGACCGAAGAAGCAGACATAGCTTTCACACAATTGAAAAAGTGCTTTCCACACCGCCGGTGTTGGTCGCACCAAAGGAAAAGGAGCCTATTGTTACTCTATATTATAGCAACACATCAGGTGGTAAGTACAGTATTAGTAGTCAAAAGAAGTGAAGAAGGAAAACCCACGGAGTTCACGTGCCAGTATATTTTGTCAGCGAGGTGCTATCTCCAACAAAGCAAAGGTACCCGCACTATCAGAAACTTGCATACAGCGTATTCACATCAGCACAAAAACTATGGCAATATTTCGCGGTACATCCGATCATAGTGGTCAACGAAGCACCACTATCCAATATATTGAATAACCCTTCAGCAACAGGACGTGTCTCCTTATGGGAATTGAGTTGTCACCCCTGGACATCACGTATAAAAAGCGGAAGGCGATTAAATCACAAGTGTTACCAGACTTTACAGCAGAGTGGCTGGAATTGCAAAACACAGGACTACCAGACCTATCGAGTGTATGGACAATGTACTTTGACGGGTCAAAAAGGGTCCAAGGCGCAGGAGCAGGAGTAGTCTTGATATCACCGCAAGGCGACAAATTGAAATATGTGTTAAAGATGAGTTTTCCCCAAGCATCCAATAACGAAGCCGAATATGAGGCGCTACTCCATGGGATGAAAATGGCCAAGGCATGTGGAACAACTCAACTGAAAATATTTGGAGACTCGAACCTCGTCGTCCAATAAGTCATGAACAAGTGCGATGCCATCAATGACAATATGACAGCATACAGGAACTTATATTATTATCTCGAGGGAACATTTGACGGATGCGAAGTTTCGCATATCAGCAGAGCAAGCAACGAGGAAGCCGACAATTTAGCAAATATCAGGTCCCAGTGTTTACCCGTACCACAAGGAGTTTTTTGGGAGGAAATCGTAGAAAGGTCAATAAAAGGAACCAAAGTTTCGACTACAGGAGAGCAAGCCCAGCATCAAGCAACAGGCCCGGGGGCTGGTAGCAGCAGGGCAGCCGAACCCGAAGAAGTCATGATGATCGAGGAAACCTGGATGCAACCATACTTGGCATACATGGTAAACAAAACACTACCTGAAGACACAGTACAAGCGAAAAGGATAATACGACGATTCAAGGCTTTCGTCGTGCTGCAAGGAAAATTATACAAGAGAAGTATAACAGGCATCTTACAACGATGCGTCACCCCTCAAGAAGGGCAAGAAATTTAAGAGATATCCACGCAGGAGTATGCGGACATCACGCTAGCAGCAGATCTATCGCAGCCAAAGCTTTTCGTGCAGGATTTTATTGGTTAACAGCCATCGAAGACGCAAAAGACATAGTAAGAAAATGCGAGGCTTGTCAACGCTTCGCATCTCGACCGCACGCGCCAGCAGCAGAGTTGCAACCAATACCTTTATCTTGGCCCTTCGCACAATGGGGTCTCGACATGGTCGGGAAACTACATAAATCTTGGCCAGGAAGGCATGTTTATATGCTGGTAGCAGTCGACAAATTCACCAAGTGGGTAGAAGCAGCCCCGGTGACAACTCAAGATTCCACAGCTGCGATTGACTTTATCAAGTCCATAGTTTTTTTGCTTCGGAGTACCACACAGCATAATCATAGATAATGGGACAAACTTCACATCAAAAGAGTTCAAGAGTTACTGTGAAGGTCTGGGAATTAAATTGAAATTTTCATCTATAGCGCATCCAAAGTCAAATGGGCAAGTCGAGAAAGCCAATGGCTTAATATGCAATGGGATAAAGAAAAGGCTGCTAGCGCCACTCAAAAAAGCCAAGCACGCTTGGGTGGATGAGCTACCCTCCATGCTCTGAAGTCTACGAACCACACCAAACGCAACTACTCAAGAAACCCCCTTTTTCCTGGTCCATGGCGCAGAAGCCGTGCTTCCAGTTGACATAACTCATGAAGCTCCAAAAATCGCGGCATATGATGAGGCAACTTCTACAGAAGCACTTCAGGATGATGTCGATGCACTTGATGAAGCAAGAGATGTAGCACTCGCTAGAGCTACTCAATATCAGCAAAATATACGAAACTACCACAGTAGTCGAGTCCGTCTACGATCTTTCATGGTGGGAGATCTAGTACTACAACTAAAGCAAGATAGCCATGGAAAACTAGAGTCCCCATGGGTGGGACCTTACATTGTAATAGAAGTAATACCAGGAGGAGCTTATCGACTACAAGACAAGAAAATGGGAAAGGACAAGAGTAACCCGTGGAATGCAGAGCAACTACGACGGTTCTACGCATAGGCAAAATAAGGCGGCCAAGAAGTTTTTCGAGTTATGACCCCCTGAACCCAGAACATGAGGCCATAGGTCGGGTTCATTGGGTCAAATTGACAATATGTGTAAATATTTTACTTTACACTTGGGGGCTAAGACCCTCGAGTTGTACGAAATAATATTAACAAGTTTTGTGACTATCTGCGACATACTACAAGGTTGATTGCAACCCGATATTTTGACAACACCATAAACGGTTCAAAGGAACCCGATAAAATATTAAGACGCATACCTCGGAATCATGATTCGTTCCCATGGTAAAACACATAAGTCCAATACGATTATTCATTACAGATAAACACGACGAAGAAACAGCTGGATTACATAAAGGAGAAAACTAGTAAAACTACACTTCGGCTTCATAGTCCTTCTGGCACTGGGTGCCGTCATAGATTCTCACGTCGAACTTCAACATGCCAACATGAAAATCAAAGGTCATGAAGAACCCCTGATGGAGGTCATGATCCTCCGCAAATCGCGACCAGCCACCCTTGAAGAACCGTTCACCGGCGCCGTCGTACCAAACCTCCACTTCATATGGGGTTCCTCCACCAGAGTGTTCGCGGAGAACTGCTTCACGCAGTTCCCGCCCATCCATGAATTTCGTGAATTTCAGGGGCAGGCGTTGAATTTCGCGGCACTGCGCGTTGCAGATGCAGAAGAAAGAGTAGATCCTGGGCGACAAAGAAAAAGTATCAGGGGAAGGAGCACTTGGACCTGGTGCGGCAGAAGGCATCTTGGGCTTATTCTTGCTCCCAGCCGGACGGCCAGGGCGTCGCTTCACCAGAACAGAAGAAGATGCCCCCATGGTTGCAGCGGTAGTCTTATTTTTACTACCGTGCGGGCGGCCACGACCCCGCTTCTTCACCGGGGCATTGATGTTCAACCGAGATTCACTCGCATCGGCCATGGGGGACAAGCGTCAGAGATGAAAAACCCTAGATGGGATGAGAAGACGATGCGGCGAAGAAAGATGGAGGAATTAGGGTTTTTACGCTGGTCAAAGTGTGCTTTATTTATAAGAACGTGCTAATGGGCCCCTGAAGTGACAAGGCCCAAAGTAAATTTCTGGATTTTTTACAGTGCAGATAAGCACAGAGGAGTTAAAGTGTCAAGAAAACAGGTGCGTATAAAAAGAGAGAGAAGAAGCGAAAAGGGATCAGAGGGTACGCAACATCCTGTCAAGACGAATAGGCTTCCCTTGTCTTCGATTTGGGGGCTTGCAACAAACACAGAAGGAAATTGCATTCAAAAGTGAACAAAATCAGCAAATGATACGAGAAGAAGTGCATGGAGCAAATTTATCTATTCTCTTGAGCCTATACCCGAAAATTTCGGCTATAGCCTCGGGGGCTACTCCCATCGGGAGCGCTGTCGCGCACCCGATAGAGATAAGTTGACAAAAGAAAAATGGCAAGGAACTTTGGCTATATCGCCAACAAAACATTGATTACTCCCATCGGGAGGTATTCACAAAAAGTTAAAAAGGATAACTCGAAAAATTGCGTGTATTGATTCAGTCAAACAAGGCTGCGAAATATAATTCTCGAGTTGCGTCATCGTGACAAAACTTGAATGCCGTGGTTGAAATATATCACAAAGGTAAGACCCCAGGATCCGTCCTGTGTGGCCTGGTATACGCACATGGATGCGCTCTGCTGGTATATATCCATGTCTATAACGCGAAGAAAAATCCTAGTGGACGCACTGGGTACCCTGAGAACCACTGGGATTCATTCTTTGTAAGTCCTAAATGCGGCAAAAGAATGGGTTTGACCGGTTTCCCGAATTCAAGTCCAAGGGGATTGAATTTGAAGTAGGTGACAAGTATCTGTTCTGGCAGTTAACTGACCTATAGATCCGTCAGAGTTGTCAGGCTTGTTCATCAAAACCCCTTGCAAGGTATTATAATGAGAATAAGTCGATAAGACCAAGTCAAAGATTTAAAGATATGAAGAAGTCGAAGAATTGATCAAGTCGAAGATTTAAAGATTAGAGATTCAACCCGAATCTGCAATTCTGGTAGAATCTCAGGGGCTACTGACAAGGGTATACATAATAGAGCCCATTAGTTGAGTACCCCTGAGGCCCGTTAAGCTAGGCCCAATTGTAATACTAGTCGAAATACGAGTTTATGTCGTATATCGATATTGTAATCTGTATCGGATCCCACCCGATCCTTGAGACCTGGCCACCTATATAAAGGGGCCAGGAGGGGACGGTGTGGGACAAATTGAAAGCAAGCCAGGTTCTACACCCACATTTACTTTCATAGCCACCTTGTTTGACTGAGTTTACCTTCGAGTTCATCCGACGCCCTGTCTCCCCGATCCTAAGTCCTTCATCTAGGACATTTGTCGAGTTTAACCCTCGTCACTTAGTGTTTATGAGAGAGCTACTAGATAAAAATAAAAGTTAAGTTTGGAAGGAAAAGGAAATAGCAGTGCAAGTAGTGCTTATGTTCTATGCTTCATGTGCTTTGATTGAATAGTAATTTGCTAGTGCTGTATTTAGTGATATCTCTTATTTGCGCATTGTATGAGTTACTTTATTCATTAATAAATGTGTAGCATTATAGAAATTATACATGCTTGCGACATTATACCTTTCCAATGGCCAAGAAAAGAAAAAGAAAGAAAAAACAAACAAAGAATGGTTGTTTCCAAATACCTTGAGCCATACTTCTCCACAAAATCACCCACATACCTATGTATATAGCAAAATGCTTTCCAAGTATAGTATATGTGTTATGCCTTTGCATTCAAAATTATACTTATTTTTATTGTGCAATTCAAAGCTCATGGGAAAGTAGCAGTCTACGGTGATTCTCATTTATGTAAGTCACATGTTTGACAAATTATTAGTTGGAGTTAAGTAAGTCAAACCATGCTGTCATGGAACAAGACTTTCAAAATTGCACCATAATTAAGTTGTTGTCATGTACCTTTGGTTATGCATGCATTTCCGATGTGAAATGAGTGGGGGTTATCAAGGGCGAAGCTAGGGAAAAAATGACTCGGTGCACCACAACAGGCCAGATGCAAACAAAAGGGATGTTTGCATGTCATTGAGCTTGATTTGAAAGTGAAATTACCATCCCTGGTGCACTATTATAGAGCTTACCCTGTGCAAGTTGACATTTTGTTGATTCAAGTAGTGGTAAATATTCTTTTGTCCCTGGTGCATATGCACCAGGTAGTGGCTGCGTAGCTCCGCCCCTGGGGTTATCATGCTAAAGATTTGAGAATGCATATTTGTTAGAGAAGAGCATTGGGCCACTAACCGAAACCATACCTAATCATGGTAGAAGTTTCAGCATGGACTTCCTCATTATCTTTCACAAGTTTGATTTACTATTCAGTTAGTACTTTAAGAGGAGTTCATGTCTGTTGTCTTGTCATCCTGGTATGTATTGCTTTGCAAAAGATTTCCCAAAATCTCAAGGCACTGTGTACAGGTGGCATGGAGGTACCTCTTTGCGAGCACTTGGTTAAAACAGTATACATACAATGAAAAATCTATGGTAATTCTAAAGTTGAGTAGCGTGAGGTGTTGGTACTATTAGCCATAGGGCATGAGACTTTCAACTTGTAAGGGGTCAATAATGTAAACTAGAATTGTCTTCACTACCATTGACATGAGTTGCGCAATCAAAAATATATTTTCTTTTTTTAGCATAAAAGTCTTGGAATATATACTCCCTACTTACTTTCAGTGGACACTTGTTCAACAGAAAGAAAGAGAAGAGAAAGAAGGAAAAAAGTTCTTAGCACAAGCACTTGCATGCTTAATGTCCATAGTAGTTTCATTTGTTTTTGCACTTTGTGATTGATTGTTTAACATCTTGAACTGAATTAGAAGTACCACTTGATATCTCATTTTCTTGTTGCTATTCATTGAAGTTTGAATCATTTGTCTTATGTACTACTACTTATTATTTTCATTGAAACAATAAACTCCAAGGTCCTTGTTTAGTTTTATCACCTTCATACTCAAGGACGAGCATGAGGTAAGCTTGGGCATGTTGATGCATGCAAAATTCATGCATGAACTATGTAGTTTATTGATGCATATTCCAACATATTTAGATATTATGAGATGTTATAATCATATTTTGTATTGATTTATGGGGATTTTCCATCGATCCCCCCTATTTTGGTTATAACTTTGTAGAACAGGAAATACCTGTTTTGTGTATTTTTTACGTTTCAGGGACCTTCTAGAACTCAAATTGAGTGAGGGTTTTTATGGCATCAATTTTTACCTGAGAAGCAACTTGGGATGAAGAAGCATGCGAGGGGGCCACCTAGGCCCAAATGAGACCAGGTGGCCGCGCCACCTAGGTCTGTTTGGCCCTCGAAGCTCCAGTGTCGTCCATCTTTGGTCCAGATTGATTGTATTGACCTAAAAAGTCCTATATAACTACCCCCGAGGTGTTCCCTCGAGGAGGCGGCAGAGAAACATGAAACCACAAAACAGAGGCTATTTCAACAAAGATTGGAGGGAGAAACGCTGCCGGAGTCGCCCTCGGTCGCTTGTCGAACCTCTCCGACATCACCAACACCGCCACCATGATGAAGAGGGAGTAATCCACCTCTGTACTATGGGCTTGTTGCATTAGCTTGTTCTATCTCTCTCTTTTTCTATGATGTTTAGATGCCATATGAGCTGGCCAACATGATTATGGCCATATTATGTAATTCATGTGTGGTGGATCCCTATTTTATTGGATGATCTTTGAGATGTGAATCTTTATTAGGTTCTTGATGTACGAGTAGATGCATATTGTTACTCTATTCTTTATTACTTGTTCTGACCCAACTATATGCATGTATGGGGGATGGTGTGTATTAGATGGAGTAACTTGGTAGTAGTTGTGAATTTTGACAGCAATTTCATGTTCAGCTATGGTGTTTACCAATTCTGTTATTACCTCACTAGGGAGAAAAATAATGCGTGTGTTATACGTTCTTAGTGAGCTGAGACTCCTTGCCGACATTCATGGACTTAGATCCATTGTAATATGTCTATGCATGGTAGCATATGTGTTGTTCACCATCATGTCAAAGTACCTAAGGCTATACTCTCCTAATTTTTAATACTAAATTGCTTGAAGTTGATTCCTTTCTAGTGGAGTATAAGTAAGATGTGTAGTACTCCCTCCGACCACTAATACATGTCTTTACATGGGTGTATCTAGGCACTAAAATATGTCTAGATACATCCATGTAAAGACAGGTATTAGTGGTCGGAGGGAGTACCATCTTTATGTTAGGATGTGATGCCCATATTCGTATCAATAAATATTATAAAATCTCATCGATATTTCGGTCATCTATCTTGTGCTTAATGCCACCACATTTTTATGAGAGATTCGACAAGTGAACCCATGAACCCCGGTCCATTTCCAACCATTAAAAACATCTTTTAGCTGCGTTTACTATCTTTTGCAATTTTAGCTTTCATTAAATCCGAAAATACCAAGAAGAATTTTACCTTTTGCAACTATATTGAAAACCAAAAAACAACTTTAGTTTATAGCATTAGTCTTAGTTTACTTTATGTTATTTACTTTTCTGTTATTTTATTTAGTTGTGCTAATTTCAAAACCTTGTGCTTGACAACCACGGTAGAGTTGGGGACACAAGATAAGAAACTTTTTTTGCAGACTGCTTGACGAGAACGGAAAGAGCTTTTTCAACTATTTCTCGAGAGTTCGATATTAAACCTTGAGTCACCCTTGTGGAGAAAATTTCTCTTGCTACATCACTCTGTACTTGGAGTCCCGACGAATTGGCACACTTGCTTAGTTTTATAAGGTGTACATCAAATGCTTCTAAGCATGTTGACATAAGAGCATTTAATTCATACAAAAATCTATCTAAGAATTATAATCAAATAACTAAATGCCACCAATTCAGTACAAGGCGTGTCTATTCTCCATAATACTGTGTACTGAAATATTTGAAATAATAACAATGTTGAAAATGACCAAATCAGTATAACCCCTTATTTGATTAGCAATGGAAAGTAGGGAGTACTATGATTCTATCAAATGTATGTATCCATTGGGGCTCGTTAAAGATGACCGTAGGTTGACTTCGTGTATGAGTTCTCGAGATCGAACCCTACACTTCAGAAACATGAAAATAAAGGGGTCTCAAAAGATTGAGGATCTCATGATGTTATGTTTTTATTCATCGTTTTGTTGCCTTCATTTAGTGCACACATTCGATGAAAGAGCAGCAATCACTATTAGCAGCATCAAAATGAACACTTCTCTCCCAAAGATGAGACAAATATCCTCTAGCAAGTAGAGGTAGGTGAGCATCGGTGCCTTGTGATACCTGCCGTCGCTGTTGGCCTTAGGAGTACAAATGCAAGACCATTCCTATGTGTTGCTGCCGGTTCCCATGAACACGGGCTGGTCCTAGCGAAAGTCGGCATCGTGGATTAGAAGGCGCACCAAGCTGGTGAGTCCCGAGGTTGGGGCACCGGAACTTCTCCACCATGATCAGCACAAATTTAACCATTTAGTTAAGTGATAACAAACAATCTTTTTAAAGTTTGAGCTCCAAGTGTAAATTTTGATGGTGCAGTTAGCATTCAGTTAGCACAAACTCAGCTAGCAACAACTACATATTTAGTTCACGGCCCGTGCTTCGGTACCCCCCTCCCAAACTCTAAGGCCTTATTTGGTACTAGAGTTCTCGTGAGGATTAGTGAGGATAATCCTCATCAAACCCCAAATCCCCACTTATTTTTTAAAATATGTTTGGTACTAGAGTATTGGGCGGGTTTAATCCCCGTTTATAACCACTTTTTCCCAAATTTAAGTGTATTTTTCTCAAATACTCTATCCCTATCTAGTAGATTTTTGTTGGGGTTTTGTGGGGATTTGGTGAAGATAAGGATTTCACCCAATACTCTAGAGGATTATCCCTATTAATTCCCACAAAAACTCTAGTACCAAACAAAACCTAAAAGTTATTACTCCCTCTGACCACTAATACCTCTCTCTAACATGATGATCGAAACACTGATACATCATGCTAAAGAGAGATATTACTGGTCGGAGGGAGTATAGACTTTTTCCCTAATTAATTAGTTGCGTAGGCCCGAATACAAAACCCTGTATGGCATACGGTATTCCACAGCTATGGCTACGCGCGATGGCCGGTGGCTAGCGGCGGGATCGAGGAGACGAAACGGAGTGGGAAATCGCTGTATCAGTTTTCCTATCCCCATCAACCCCGGTGGCGGACACCGACGACGCAGAAGGCGGCTACGATGTCCCCATATGGAGCCGGCGGCTTCCTAAAGCGCATGGATTCATCTCGACGGGAAGGAGGGCCGCAGCGGTCGACCTCCATCCCCACCTTCCCCATCTCTTTCTTTTTCCCAATTCGGATCCATGAGGTGTGTGGCACATGCTGCCTTGGATCTTGATTTGTACAATAACGTCTGAGTTCTTTTTGAAATGTACAAGCAGTGTACATTAGAAATATCTGAACTTGGATCATTTCTGTGGGGAGTAATTCCTATAGGTTCATGGGGGAACATGTAGATTCTGATTTCCTGAATTTTATGGTTCATTTTCTTTGTCAGCTAGCTAGCGTGTAGAGATGGTTTTTTGTTGCAGCTCAGGAACACTTAGAGCATCCACAATGTTGCTATAGCTAAATGATAAAAAGTAAAATTTAGCTTTGATGTGAAATATAGCAAGAGTGCCACAATGTAGAGGTTCCATATATCTGTACCATAGGGTCCCACAGCAGATTAAAAAATAAAGATAAACGAGCAAGTGGTTGGTCAATCCTATGCCAAGTACTACTATTCTACGGCATGCAAGAGACAATGCAAGCAGCGGATGCAAGTCAGAGAAGCACAAGTTCAGAGATATAGTATTTTACTAAAGTAGAATGGATTTGGCATCGGCGCACGCTCGTGCTCCTGTTCCCAATTTTCACTGATTTAAAACCACCTCTCCAGCGTAGGGAACTAGTTCTAAAAGACAAAAAGTAAATTTGGAATTAGATTTAGCTACACATTGTGGATGCCCTTACGAGCATCAGCACCTTACATTAACCCAACTCGCGCCGCTTGATCTATATTGCTTCTACTCGCTTGACGCCGCACCAAGCAACGAGCTGCCGGCGGCCCCCTCCTCGGCTAGACGCTACTGCCGAGCACACACCAGAATTTTTGACAAATGAGACCACCTGCGCGAGTGAAATGTTAGAAAAGACCACCTGCGAAAATTTTTGTCAAAAAAGACCCCCTACGAGTGGCGGCAGCCCTGGCCAGGCGACACGTGGCACGTGCCGCCTGGGCCAGTGCCGGCAGGCCCCTGCCGCCGTTGCCATTGGCGGCACAATGGCATGCGATGGACGCAGGTGACGTGGCTCACACCATGCCGCCATTGCCATTGGCGGCAGGTGACGTGGCTCACACCATGCCGCCATTGCCATTGGCGGCAGGTGATGTGGCGCATGCGATCGTCGGCCCTGGCCGACCGGAGACTACGTGCCGGCAACGGCAACGGCGGCAGGGGCCTGCCGGCACTGGCCCAGGCGGCACGTGCCACGTGTCGCCTGGCCAGGGGGTGCCGCCACTCGTAGGGGGTCTTTTTTGACAAAAATTTTCGCAGGTGGTCTTTTCTAGAATTTCACTCGCGCAGGTGGTCTCATGTGTCAAAAATTCCACACACCATGATCTTGCCAGATGCCGGTCTAATACTGCCGTGAGATCTGGCAACCGCTCGTGCCGGCGGCCGCTGTTGAGGCGCCACCGCTAGCCGCAACAAGATATGGGGCACCCTGAACGTGGATACGGCACCACACATATGGCTAACCACGAATCAGATTCATACAAATACGCTGTAGTGATAGTATAACATGTATGGACTCAAATGGGCTTTACGAGTTCTAATCAGGCTATACTTTGACTTAATTATTTCCTAATGACCATCATATTTAAGTTTGATGAGGGTGTATATCGAAACAGAACCCTCAGTTAACACACCCACCAACAAATCTACAAATACAGTTGTCTGTTCTCTCCAACTTTTCCACACACACAGTGATTAGGGAAATCCTCGATGGTGTCAAACTCTTTGAAATAGTGTATTTATGACCAATTTCATTCTCTATTTTTGACATTGACTTAAAATAGTGTCCATCATCTGTTACGCCTTCTGCAAATAAGGTAGCGTAGCCTCCACACCTTGAGGCACAACTATATCGTAGATTGCATTAGCGAGATGATAGAACAGATAACGGAATAGCAACTAATCAAACAAAAAGGTACTCCCTCCGTTTTATAAAATCTAGTATAGATATATCTAGATACTAAAATATGTCTAGATATATCTATTTTTATATATGTCTTATGGAACAGAGGGAGTAAGAAACAATACTCCTTCTAACCACTAATACCCGTCTCTATGTGGATCATCTAGACACTATATCATTTAAATACATCTATATAAAGATATATATTTATAGTCGAAGGAAGTAAATGTGTTTCCTTCGTACGACACATTTGGGCAAAACGCCAAAGAAGACCAGCAGGCGTGCTAGCGGGAGCGTCGCCGAGCTGTGCTTCGAGCACCTACGCGAGTGCAGCGCCGACGACATGATCTAGCTAGCTAGCTGTTATCTCTGCTTAAATTGCCCAGTCTCACTGGTTCCGGTAGGATGGTCGGGGACAATTAGCGGACGGCCGGCCGCGGAGCCCGTGTCGATGCCACTGCTGTGGGCCTTTGGCGTAGGGGCTGTACCAGTAGTCCATGACAGCTGAATATCAGCAATTCAAACGCATACAACAATTATTAAAGCTACTGAAAATTAGGAATTACTCGCGCTGAGCTCTGGAAGCTTTTGAAGACCTGAAAAAGGGAGACTGATGCACTGAATCAATGGCTCAAACGTAGCCTATGCTTTCCGCATCATGCGCTTCATGGCGGTCCATGCTGCCTCTTCGCCACGGCTCCGGCCCCAGCCGAGGAGGAGCGGCACCCTACTGCGGCCATTGTCGGCCCCGCCCTGCACCGAACATCGATGTTGCTGGCTGTGAGACTTCGAGATGCAGAAAACATTAGCGGGAGGCCAGAGGAGAGGCATGTGGCAACATCGGAGCTGTGGCACGGGGGAAGATGGCAAGGAATCGAGCATAGGAGATCAGGGCGACGGGACGATGGCAACCAGATTGGATGACGCTTAGGAGTGCCTAGGTGCGGCTTCTATTGAAGCGATCGACAAGCCTAGATGGATTTGCCGATTGCGATTAGGCGAACCACTTTTGTAATTACCGGTGGCATCACTGGTAACTTTATAGTTTAGTGGGAGGATAAATTAGTATAAAAATTTAGTTGACGATGCTATTGCTTTTATTTTTTGGAAAATCTAAGGAGAAGCGTTGCATGCATGACGGCTTTGTGTGGCAGCTTTTGTTTTCTACGATCCTCCCTTATATGAAGCAACATGCATGAATCTACAACTCACGCTTATGTCATCGCATTAATTACTAATTTCAAAAATTCTAAATAATTTGTCTCCTAAACCATTGATCCGATTATTGATCTGTTTTTAACGCTGAGTTCGTTTCGACGAGGGCTTCAAAACTAGATCCCATGTTGTTATATTTTAACGAACATTTTTATCGATTCAGTTGTCATATTATGTTAACATAGTTGCCTGATTAGCAATAAACAGTTACCATAATAATTATACCTAGTTATAGATGACTTTCTACATTTTTTAGACTTTGAAATGATTTTCACTACTTAGAGAAAGTCTTAAAATGTGTCCAACAACTAAGATATGTATGGTTTACAAAAAATAGTATCATGCACAGTTCATCGGCATAGAAAAAATGTATATGAAGCAAACAAATTAAGTAGAGAATAATCAATCAGGTATTGGAGAACAATTTGGTAACTATTGGCAACTAAGTAGTGCATAATCTCGTAAATATTTGATAACAATCTGGTTAATACTGATAAACATGTTATCATTTAATCCGGCAAGTAAGTAATTATAATCTGGCAACTATGTAGTATTAATCTGCTAATTGATGATGAAAAAAGTTGTTAAAATATATAAATATGGGATTTAATTTCGAAGATCTCGCCATAAGAAAGCTAACAGTGAAAACAGATCGTCAGTTAACGGTTTGAGAGATAAAACTTTTTAAAAATTTAAAATCAAAGAAATAACTAATGGCGCATGCATGCATGCAGAGGAGACACTGCCGCCCCACGGAAGTGCATCCGGATAGCAGACTTCTTTATTTTTAAGATCTATCTAATGTCTAGCTAACTGAAAATTATATAATTCTCAGCTAGATAACGTCAGCCGCGTGGATATTTAATTATGGCGCTGTCGAATCGACCAGCTAAGCGCACTCACTTAACCTGTGTCTGTCCCGGATGGAGAGAGTTACACATGCACTGGGATGGCTGGCCATACGTACAGAGAGAATTCGAGTCTTTTACTACTAAAGTTAGCTGCTGCAGTTAGTACGTTTTAGTACTAATCTTTGTGCTTGCCGCTATCAGTTTGATATTGGTCATACAAATCTTGTACGCAATTTCTTCTTTGTGGGGTCGATCCGGCTTCAAAGAAATTAAGAAACGGTTTTGTTAATTTTTAACTACAAAACAATATTTCCATCCCACCCACTTGCAAGTGTAAGATCTTAGTTGCAGTCTCAACTTTAACTTTAAAATCTCAGTTATAGTTTGAGTTACACTAGAAAAATCTCAGACCCACGTACAAACATCTGAAAAATCAAAGGTGCAACCCTGTTCACATCTGGCAAAAAATTTAGTTTCAAATATATCAGTTGCAAGCTCACTTACAACTATAAAATAAATAAATTACAACCCACTGTAAATGAAAAATATTAAGTTGCAGCTCCACTAGCAACTTAAAAACCCCCAATTGCAACCGTATTTGTAATTGGAAAATATTTTAGTTGCAATCTCACTTGCAACTAAAAAAATATCTAAGCTGCAACTGCACTTGCAGTTGAAAGACTATCTCAGTTGTAACCCCACGTACAACTAAAAAATATCTCAGTTGCAGCCTTACTTGCAACTAGAAAAATATCCCAGTTGCAATTTTATTTGTAACTGAAAAATAACTTAGTTGCAACCCTACGAAGGCCAACACAAGATTAGAAAAGAAAGTCACTATCAAACAAATTAAAACTAGAGCAACTTTAAAAGGCTATGAAAACTATAAAATGTAATCTAGAAATCTATATCTAATAATAAAATACGCAAGGTTTCCATGATTTGGTTCTTCCCGCGTCCGATTCATGGGCCATGGCCTGATTTTGGGGATTCTACCTTTCGTCGAAATCTTTATCTTTACCTAATAATAATAAAAGCAAAAGAGTTTCTGCCAAAAATTTGGGGATTCCACCTTTATAAATAATTACCACCTTTGCCACCGATAAGTGCCGTTTCATCGATAGGTCCCCGTTCATCGATTGTCCCGATTTTCTTCCCATGGATTGTCCCGGATAAACTGCAGTTGTGCCCATGGGCTGAGGCCCAAAAGAAATACAGTCCACATTCGTCCGCGTCCAAAGCATCTCCCGGTTTCCTTTGCAGAACTAGAGAAGAGAGAGGTAGAATAGTCCCACATCGATCCCTTATACCGAGTCCGTCTGTTGACCTCTGAAGAGATCACAATAGAGGAAACCGGGGAAGGCATAGGCTGCGGTGGAATGACTGTACTGGCGGGCGGAGCTGGACATTGAGGACGAACTACATCCAACGACAGAGAGGTAGGTGGTCGGAGCGATTGGCTTGGAGCCTGGACAGAATCGATTTCATCACATTTGTGGTGACACGCTGCTAACAACGCGCTTTAGGGATGAGATTAGCCATGGAACGAAAGGAAAAAAGAGGCTGCCAACGCCTAGCCAGATCAGAACTGTGCAGATAAGCGATTTAGCCGGACTGCACACCGATCTTTTACTTCATGGCCAGAAATGGAGAAGAACAATGGTGTCGCCTTATGTGGTTGATGGAGTACATACACTGCCAACTTCCAATGTTTCAGCCCGTGCCCTTTTTCACTCTGAAAACTAAAAGATTTGCTTAATGCGGAAATACTGAGTTTGATTTAGAGCTATTGCATATGGTTTTCTCATAATAATTTGTTCTTACCCACAATATTATTGTATTGTACAATTTTGATAATTCTTTTAGGGCATCTCCGTTGGTTGTTGTAAATATAACGTATCTAAAATTTTCTAAAAAACCTCAAACTATAATTTGTTCCATCAATGCGGTCTAAAGTGATATATTTTCAAATGCAAAATATGTGAATAATTAGTAAAAATAAAAGAGGAATAATATGTAGCCCGGTTACTCAGTAGCGAAACTGGGCGTGGACCTCCAAAGAAAAATAAATAGCTATATTAGCTTTAATAACAAGATCCATAATCAAAATGACTGACTTAAGCAAATGACCGTGTACATTAAACTATACATATTTTTTAAATATTTATTAAAAAATAGCCGTAGCAATGCATGGATATATTTGGGTACTTTTTTATCCCAGTGCAGTGCAACGCACGGGCATTTGTGCTAGTAAAATAAAAGAACAAAAGGCAACCGGACCATAGCAAAAAAACAACGTGACCATATAAATAGAAAAGGCTTAGGCCTAGTACGCACACACCATCTGGGCAAAAGAGCAGCCCACCCGGATGCAACCAATTTCAGCCCGTTCGGCAAGACAGAAAATAAAAAGCCAAGACACACTAATCTAATCTCAGGGCAACTGGTTACAAACTTGACTGAGTACTAAGCTAATTCTTAGCTTGCTGTTTACAGTTTCCTCCAATGGATTCGATGCCGATTTACTGTCTCCTAACCAAAACCCATGCATAACACCACCAGAGTAAATTAACATGACGGTCAGGTCAATGAAATTGAAAGAGGCTGGAGACGCGCTTTCCGATGGGAAACAAAGGCAGAAGAAGAGAATCTATTCCCCTCTCTTTCTACACCTTCATCTTCTTCCTTAACCGAAAAGAAAAGCAAGGACACGTTTCAACTTTCAGCTCCACCGCTACTCATCACATTACCCCTCTCTCTCATCTTATAGGGTTGTGTGATAGAGAAGCCACGGAAAAGAACCTCCATGCAAGACAGGGAGAGGTGTTTTGTACAGACATACACGAAGATCGATTATGGAGGGAAAGATACTTGGGCTTTTCCTTTTTGTCTGCGCGGCCCTAGCTTGTGACACTAGTCGGTCATGGCAGCGCAATAAAATTGTCCGAGCTTGACGAGAGGTCCCTATTCGATTCCGAGATCGCCTCGCCTTCTTGGCTTAGCTTTCTTTCCACCATGTGCTGCAAACCAGGTTAAGTTACTGTCGTTTTCGCCGCACAGATACTCGCTAATCCACATGCTTTGGTTGCTAGAGCAACCAATTTTGCTCTCCTGCTTTCCTCTCCTTTCGCTTTCCTAAAGCAGGTGGTAATGAGGTTACCTTTGGCCTTAAAATTATCCTCCCGATTAATCTCTTTAGAGCAAAGCGCCTCAGATTCAGATTAACATATACTACACTCTGACGGTATGTTCAGAGTGTTCAGTTTCGTGCCTGCAGATGCGTCCGTCCACGGCTTCCGAGGCTCAGGCCTTGGATCTCACCTTGCATGGGTTGATTTGGAATTGCAAACATGGAGGATTGGAGACATCGTCTGCTTCACAGTCCAGTCCTGGTGATCAGCTCTCTGCTGAACTTGCACAGTATCGTAAACAAGAATCGAACTGTTCTGCATTTGTGCCGCACTGCGCTGCTGCTGGTAGGGAAGGGAGCAGGAGACAGGGTGCAGCAGCACGGGGACCTCGTTTATATGGTGCTGACTCTTCCACAGCCATCTGCTGCTAGTGTGCCAAAGCTAGCTGATGGTGGGATGCTCAGATCAAGATTCAAGTGGTTGTGAGTGAACTAGACAAAAGTATACTCTCATGAACTATCTGCTTAATCAGAAGCAGAATCGCAGGAGAAGGAAAGCAGCAGCAAAATTAAGTCAAAGGAAAAGGGTTTATGTTGATCTTCCACATCATTATGTGCAAAGCCGGCGAAACGGGGAATGAAATCGAACCCGATCTTCGTTCGTTTATCGCCTCGTTTTCATGATTGCAAATTGTTCTCGATCTGTTCTTCACTTCTTGCTCAGGATAGGTATAAATGAGATGATTAAATCGACGGCCAGAATCTAGAAAAAGGCCTGTAACTAAATATCGATCGCCATCAGAAGAGTTCCGCACGCTCAAGCCATGCTCAGGCGTGCGTGCGTTGCTCCAACCGCAAGGCTGCCGACCGACCGAGGGTGCCTTTATCGACGTGTTTTTTATTTTAGTTCCTTCGAATTCGATTCAGCCGAAACATACTAGGAAATGAACCGAAAAAATCGTCCCACGCACATATGGGAAACGGATAGTTGGAAATTCATTGCTGAATTACGGACCGTGGTACAAATGCGGTGGATGGCCCTGTTTTGAGAATCCGCATGGCTAAATGGATAGCGGCCAAAGACATTGCCCCCAATATCTTTGAGATAGCAAAGAAAAGAATGTGTGCAGTAAAAAAAGGCTCTGAGCAATGATCTAGGGGTATCTCACATTAACACAAGGTGGCCTCTCGGTGGAGCATATCACGGAATTCCACAAGCTTTTGGAAGATGCTACAAGGAGTCCAAACACATCATGGCACGCCCGATGTGATCACTTGGAAGTTTGGAAAGAACGGGATTTAGTCGGATTCTTCGTCTTAATAGTCCAATTTTTAGGCCATACTACCTCTCCATTACCTTCGATGGTTTAGAGACCGTGGGCTCCTCTAAAATGCAAGAGCTTCGCATGGCTTGTCCTCCAAAATCATGTGGCAAATGCAAATTTTGCAATCAAGCTCAAGAACCGGCCGCCCATCTTCTATTTCATTGTTGTTTCTCTCGGCGTATTTCAATGAATTTGAAATATTGGTGTGCACTCATAGACATACAAGAGCACCAATGGACCGTGATTCCAACTGCTAAAGATTGGTGGAGAGACGTGATCCAAAAGATAGAGCAATCGTGGAAGGTTTTGGCTTCTCCGTGATGCTTGTATCGTCAGAAATTTTTAAGGAGAGAAATGCCTGGTTTTATGTAACCAAGCTTTGAACTTAAGCACGCTCTAAATGAAGATCAAAGATGCCATAGCTTTGTGGAGACTTACCGGAGTAAAAGCGCTTAGTAACATCATGCCGCGAGAGTAGGCGTTTGTTTCATTTGATTTTGGCTTTTCGCCATAACTTGGTTTATAAGACCTCTTAATCTCCTTCTTAATCAATAAATTTCAAAAAAAAAAAGCAATTGCGTGGATGGCCAATCGAGTAGCGGATCGATCGATCGAGCTAATTATTTGGCACTGGAACAGGAAGGAGGCAGGCAGGCGGAGGCGGGAGACACGCACGTGAGGGCTCCCTGCATCATTGGAGAGGGCGCAGGAAACCCAGCCGCAACCGAGGTGGATGGAGGGAGCACTCGCACTCGCACTCGCAGTGTCTGCTCTGCTCTCTCCATGCTATTGCAGGCATTGCTAGCGCATCCATGCGACCACGCGTGATGCATGCATTGCCCAGAAGCTCGATCCTCATGTCCGATGCGTGCTCATCATCAGCCCACTCAACAGCTACCACTGCTGGAGCTGAATCATGCATCCCCCTTCCATAGAGAGAGAGACGACGCATCTTTCAATGGATATCTACGTCTCCCTTTCTTTCTCTTCCGAAAGGCTGTAGATGAACATGATTAGTCACTAGATAGCAATGATCCTGCATGCACGCTCTAGGCATCTGTGACGGAGGTTGGAGCTCGCTCAAGTTTTTGGATGTCGTGTTGGTTTATTCCCTTTTATGTACCTTGATTTAACATTCCGTCATTTTAAGCAGTTGCAAAATCTTGATTTAATTTTTTTTGACAATAACTAAAGACACCTTATAAGGCTTCCTCAAGGAAGTGTCCTTAGAATATGAAAAGTGCATCTACATGATAATCTGACAAACTGATGACCTTAAAGCGCCTCTAGAGTAATACCACTACAACCAATCTATGTTGAGTCTTGCCAATATTTACATTGTACCTTTCGGAATTTCCTAAGGATTCTTTGTGCTAATGTGTCAACACCAGAAGAAATACCCGCTTGACATAAGGGGACTCATATATATGTACACCCAAGGATCGTCCCAATCTAAAGATCTACTCCCTCGTTTTAATGAATAAGGTCTATATTCTTTTTGAAAAAGTCAAGCAAAGTAAAGTTTGATCAAACCCTTAGAAAAACTATCAACAACTATAATGTTATATAGGTATTATATGAAAATATATTTCATAAGGTCTCCCGATCGATATAGGTTTTGGAATGTACGACATATTAATAATTTATTCTAAAAACTTAGTCAAATTTCACATTGTCAGACTTTCTAGGAAAAAAATATAAACCTTAATCATTGAACGGGGGTAGTCGAACATACTCTGTAAGACAACTGTGACCTTACTGAAAGCATTTTTAATTGCTCCCTCAATGATGGCAATCTTTGTTCGTAGAAATGTCTTGGAAAAACCAATAATCATTAACTCGTACTCCCTCCGTTCGATTTATTAGAGTGACACGCATTTCAAGAAACAATCTTGACAATAAATTTGGTCGACAAAATATAAATATAAATTATTTGTCATAAAATTTACACCATTGGGAATGTCTTTTGAATATGAATCCATTGATATAATTTTTGTGACATATAATTTATATTTGTCGATCAAATTCATAGTCAAACTTTTCATGAAGCGCGTATCACTCTAATAAACAGGAATCGAGGGTGGAAGAATTATAATTTTTTGGAAGAGTCTAAGGAGGGCCGGCCCGTAGGGCAGGGCAGAGGGGCACTTGCCCTAGTCCTAGGAGCTAGGAGCCCCGGCCCAATATTAGTTTGCGCACTCATAGCAGTATATTTTTTCTTTTTTTCTTTATACAAATACAATGGGGGAAGGCCCCCTCTTGAGGCCCAACAATTGAGAATAATTTTAAAAAATATAGATGACCCAAACTGCAGTCTACTATTCCTATACTTAAACTCCAAAATATACTCCAACATTAATAAATAATTTCTCAATGGAACGATTTTGATTTGTTCTTCCCAAAATATGCAGAACAAACTGGCCATCATGTGCATTTCCAAGGTTTTGTTTATTCATTAGAAGAGACTAACAACACAATCAAATAATTATACCACTCCGCAAGCGGATTGACAACAGTTCTACTTGTCTCCCATCACACATGTTTGAGAGACCATATATCGAATCCTCTTTTTAAATTAGAGCCTAATATGTCTATTCTTTACACCCACTTTTTGCAATGGCATATGAAAAATTTAATCCCACGATTCTGTTCTATGATTAATTCTAGAGGTACGTATGTATAAATGCTAGAAAAGAGCTATTGGCATAATAGGTATCTGGGTATATAGTTTGGTCGATCTTAAGCATAAAACATTAGATATATCCTTAAGAATTTTTGTAGAGTATGGAAGCTCGCCCACTATGAACAAGGGGCCCTTGACATTGTCTCCCCCTAGTCTGTACTAGTGTGCCTTGATATAAAGGCTAGAATCTAGAAGGAAGCTTGATATGCTAAGTTTCGTAAGGCTAGTCGATGCAATGAACAATGTGCTCATTTTGATCTTATCCTTTAGGTAGATTATGATGCTAACACCGACAGCAATGGTTGTGTCGATTAAGGCGTGATAGCAATTGAAGTACCTATGGATAGGGCCGACCCATAGGGTGGGGCTTAGAGGCACTTACCCTAGGCCCCATGAGCTAGCAGCCCGACCCAAGATTTGTTTACGAGGTCATATCAATATACTTTCACTCTTGGAGTAGGGCCCGGGGGGGGGGGGGGCAATGGCCCCCTGGCCCTAGGAAAGGTCCTCCACTATGAACAAGCGGCCCTTTTGCATGATCTGGCCCTAGGGCCCCCAAAATCTATGGACCGGCTCTGATTGCCCATCTCCATTGATTGTTTAATATTTCTTGTAATGAGCATGCTGGTCTCTGACCTACTCAACAACTACTAACTTCATGTCATGTGGCCCTCTTTGAGACTTAGAGTTGGAAGACTTACAAAGATCACACACATTTCAATGAATCTTTATCGATATTTTTTTCCAAAAGGTTGTTAGTTAACAGTATTAATCACAAGGTGATAAATGATATTGTAGGCAGGCACTATGAGATTAATCCATCTTATGTGGTCGAATATGACTGGGAAAGTATTTGTATGAAAATATGTTAATCTTGATTCTTGACTTGCTCCAAATAGTTTTCCCATCATACTTGAAATCACTTGCTAACTACATCCTCAAGCTCCATGAAACATGATGTTTTATGTTCAAGGTCATAGCCAAATACTATAAACCATCGACCATAAGTAAAAAAAATTAAGGTTGCTTTAACTGATTTAGATGACTAAAAAATTGTACATTTCACCACCTAAATTGTATGGGAATTCTAAGTTCTGCTTTTAATATTATTGTTTATAGCCTTATTGACATATTATTGCAATTTTATTTTGTAGAATATACATGGAATGTCTATGAAAGAAGAATGGTTGGATGTTTGATTGCAATGTTCAAAAGTTCCCTTGAGATTTAACAGAAAAAGATCTTATAATCAATGACTAGACAATCATTAGAGATACTTCACTATAAATTTGATTACACTCATTCTTTGTAGTTTTCCAATCGACTATGTTGAGTCATTGAGAACAAGGGGCGTGCAGAATTATGTTGTGCCCGTAGCCAGCTTTGTGCACCGTAGCTATAGGACTGCTATAGTTCCACATGCACACTTAGGGCCTCTTTGATTCAGAGGATAGGAAAATTAAAGGAATATGGAAAATGTAGGAATCAGAAAGGATGGAAAGGGGTAACCCTTTGCCTAGTTCCTTGTGCATAGGAATTGAACAATGAGGTTTGAGTGGATTTTCTCTTCATCTAGATTTTGCCTTGAAACTAAGATCCAAGGAAAAGTTCCTCTCGTTTTCCTTTCCACCATTCCTTTAAATCAAAGGCATGTATAGTAGCATCTCGGGAAAATGTCCTAATCCTTTAAATTTCCTCTATGTTTCCTTCAAATCAAAGGAGCCCTTATACTTTCCTACCATCTTTTCATCCCGGGCCAATGTCATGGTTGCCCAGGGCGGGGCTCCGCCCCTGTTGAGAACCTACCGGTGGGTGGATAGTTAAGAGTGTGGTTGTTCCCCGATGCCACTAGGAATCAAACCTGAGGTTCAATGTCACATGTTTCACATTAAGACAAAGTATATTTCATGAGGATTCTAGGGTGTGTAGTATCTTGAAGCTTCACAACTCTCTCTTCATGCCCTACATGAGTGTGGGAAGTGTTGTGCGTATATTTGTGTGTCTGCTTCGTACTATGTGTTCAGAAAAACTATGTTGATCAATTTGGGTAAGTAGATTTAGCTCTATGTTCCTTCTATTTTCCTGAGAGGGTGAACAAATACTCAGCCACCATTAGTACCTTCCCCACAAATGACTCTAAAAGCAAAAACAATGAATGTTCAAGACATGCAAACAAACCATCAAAATGCACAAACTCTGGTTGTGTTAAATCAAACTAAAACATGTGTAGTAGAACAGTATGATGTGCTATTTTTTGATGATATCAGATCATTTTATGTTGTTCCACCGCTTAAGTTGATTGTTTTTCTTGAAAATCTCACATGATATTCAATAGCACTAATTAGCCCTAAATTTCACTTTTGAAATTAAGGTCCATAACCTTAGTGAAATATTAGTGTACCTTTTAGTTTGTAGAATATACATGGAACGGACTAAAGATAAGAATGTATAACTTATGAATAGACCATTTTTAGCGTCAATTCAATATAAATCTAAATAGAATCTCAATTTTTTGTATGTGGCCTAGTTAATTTGTCTAAGTAAATTTGGCACTATTATTCTTCTCTTTTCCTGAAGTAGAGCTCATAAACACAACCACCATTAATTCCTTTCCTACTGATGGTTGGATGGTTAAGAGGGTGGTTGTATACCCCCATGCCACTAGGAAGCACACCCGAGGTTCGATGTCACGTGTTTCACATTAAGACAAAATATCTTTCACTAGGACTCGAGAGCGTGCAGTATCTTGAAGCTTCACAACTTTGTTTTCAGGCCCTATGTGATTGTGTGGCGGTGTTGTGCGTATACTTGTGTGTCTGCTTCGTACTATGTGTTCATGATAAACTATGTTGATCCATTTGGGTAACTAGATTTGGCTCGATGTTTCTTCTATTTCGTGATAGGGTGAACAAATACTCAACCACCATTTGTTCCTCTGATACATCCAAAACGTATCTACTTTCCTGAACACTTTTGCTATTGTTTCTCCTCTAATTTATGTGTTTTGAATACAACAAACACGGACTAACGCTGTTTTTAGCAGAATTGCTCTAGTGTCTTGTTTTTGTGCAGAAATCCAACTTTCAGTAAAAATTCGGGAAAAATTGGCAAAAATCCTATTTTACCAGAAGACCCACGGAGCCAGAAGACGAGATGGAGGGGAGGCACGAGGCCACCACACACACAGGGGGCGCGGCCCAGCCCTGGCCACGCCCACCTGTTGTGAGGACGGCTCGGCCGTCTCCTCGACCTCTCTTTCCGCCTACATATACCCTCTGACCTGAAAATATCGGGGGTACGGCGTTTTTCCCAGACAGAGTTCCGCTGCGCCGCCGCCATCAAAAACCGCGATTCGGAACCAGAAACTCCGTTCTGGCACCCTGTCGGGACAGGGATTTGGAGGAGATCTTCATCACCATCATCACCGACGTCCCTCCATCGACCATCCATGACTCCCCCATCCATGTGTGAGTAATTCCCCCGCTATAGGTGAGGGGATGGTAGGAATTGGATGAGATTGCTCATGTAATTTGATATGAGATTGTTAGGGCATGGTGCCTAGTATCTACTATTAGTGCTTATGACATTGTTGCAACTTGTTATGCTTAATGCTTGTCACTTTGGGCCTGAGTGCCATGATTTCAGATCTGACCATGTTATTGTTTCATTATGATAATTGTTGTTTTTGGTCATACCTGCAAGTTGTTTACAGATATTGTTGTCCGGAACCCGAGGCCCCAAAGTGACAGAAATTGGGATAACCGGAGGGGATGGCTACGATGTGAGGATCACATGTGTTCACCGAGTGTTAATGCTTTGCTCCGGTACTTTATTAAAAGGAGTACCTTAATTACCAGTAGTTTCCCTTGAGTCCCTGCTGCAACAGGCTGGTAGGACAAAAGATGTCGTGCAAGTTTCTCCTTGTGAGCACGCACGACTATATACAGAACATATGCCTATGATTGTTAGTACTAGGATGCTTTATCATTATTTATCTGCAATGCACATGTCTCATTGATTTCATGAATTATCTTATTCATGCAACGCCCGTACATCCATCCCTATGCCTACAGTATTTGTTCCTACTGTTTACTATTGCTACTATTACCGCTATTATTTTACTACTGTTGTTACTGTTTCACTACTATCACCACTATAAAACTGTTGCTACTGATAAACCACTGCAAGCAAGACTGTTTCCAGGTGCAGCTGAATTGACAACTCATGTGTTAAGGCTTATAAATATTCTTTGGCTCCCCTTGTGTCGAATCAATAAATTTAGGCTTTACTTCCCTCGAAGACTGTTGCGATCCCCTATACTTGTGGGTCATCAAGACTATTTTCTGGCGCCGTTGCCGAGGAGCATAGCTTTATTTGTAAGTTCACTTGGGATTCATATTGTTCGCTGCAATCCTTTCATCATGGGTAAACCTCGTGATGGAAAAGTTCCTATATTGCCATCCACTACAAAAAGAGGTACGACTTTGAATACCTCTGTTGCTCTTGATTCACCATCTGTTATGAGTAAGTTGCTTACACCGCCACATGCACACGCTACTGCTACTACTTCTGCTGAGTTTGAAAATGCCACTAATAATTTAGATGATGCTTCTACTGTGCTTGATGAGAGTGGTTCACTAGGTTCCTTTTTAGATACTACAATTGCTAGAGCTAAGTTGGGAAACACCACTGTTACACCTGTTAGTTCACCTGAGTCTAGGGAAAGTCCTAGTGATGATTTTGATGATGCTTATATTCAGCTTGACGATGATTTTATTGCTGAAGCTCATGCTACTCGTGATGCTAAAGCTGTTAAGGAACTTCTAGCGAGACGTGCTGTTAGATATAAATTGTCTCCTGATCCTAAGTTTGCTGCTTCTCCCATAGATATTAGAGACAAGGATTATGATTTCTCTTTGGATTTATCTTACATATCTATTGTTGAGAAAACTCCTTTTTGTGGTACTAAAGATGAGAGTGCTATGGAGCACATGAATGAGCTTTCTACTTTGAGTAATTTGTTTTCCGATGATATTAAGCTTCGCACTTATTTTGTTGCTAAGATTTTTCCTTTCTCGTTGAAAGATGCAGCTAAAACTTGGTTTAATAGCTTGTCTCCTGGGTCTATTCATAGTCCTATTGCTTTGGTTAATGCTTTCTTTCAGAAATATTTTCCTGCTAGTGCTCAACATGCTGCTGTGCAGAAAATCTTTGACTTTGAACAGGAAAAAGGAGAGATATTGCCTGAATCTTGGACAAGGTTTTGTTCTTTAATTAGAGATTTGCCTAAAAGCCATTGCCTAAAATTGAACTCCTTGATATATTTTATAATGGACTAACCGATGAGTCTAAGTCATATCTGGATAGTTGTGCTGGTTGTGTTTTTAGGGAAAGAACTCCGGCTGAAGCTAAAGAACTAATGGCTAAAATAAGCCGGAATCATGATGATTGGACTCTAGTTGAGCCAACACCAGCACCAACACCTGCGCCAGTCCCAGAGCCTACACCGAAGAAGAGAGGAATGATTGAATTAAATGATGAAGTGATGAGGGAAGCCAAGAAATCTCTTAAGGAGAAAGGTATTAAAGCCGAAGACGTTAAGAATTTACCTCCTATTGAAGAATTATGTAAGCCAATCCCTCACTCGTCTACAATTGAGGTACACTCTCTCCAATGCTTTGATTATAGAGATATTCCTTATTCTAAACCTCCTGATCAATGCTTAGATGAATTTGATAATTTTATTGTTAAGCAAGAAAATTTTAATAAAAAGGTGCAAAATCATTTGTTGGAAAATTCTAGAGCTATTAACAAGTTGCAGGATATTGTGGAGAGAACCTCCAATGATGTGAAGATACTTGTTAAACATTTTCAAATGGTTCAAACACAAATTGATCAGCTTACTAAGGTGCAAAAGACTTGCTAGTTAATGCCGCAAGAGAGAAGCAAGCATGTGAAATACGCACAAGAGGTGGTGCTACCACTCAAGACCCCTTGTATCCTGAAGGACATCCTAAGAGGATCGAGCAAGATTCTCAACGCACTTCAAGTGATGATATTCCTTCCAAGAAGAAGAAGAAGAAGCATAAAACAATTGCAGAACCTTCCCGGACAGGTAAAGATCCTAATAGTGTTTCTATTTCTGATGCTGAAACTGAACCAGGTGAGGCTTCCGATAAAGAAGAAGTTGAAGAGGAACTAGAAAAGATTGATAAGAATGCAAAGTACACCAAAGAAGACTTCATTGCCAACAAGCATGGTAAAGAGAGAGAACCATGGGTGTAGAAACCAATGCCTTTTCCTGGTAAGAAACACAAGTCCAAGGAAGAAGAACACTACAACAGGTTTTGTGAATGGATGAAACCTTTATTTTTGCAAATTCCTTTGACTGATGCTATTAGAATGCCGCCTTATGCAAAATATATGAAAGATATTGTTACTAACAAAAGGAAGATTCCTAATGAGGAAATTTCCACTTTACTTGCTAATTATTCTTTTGATGGTAAAGTTCCGGAGAAGCTTGGAGATCCAGGTATACCAACTATTCCTTGCTCCATTAAAAATAACTATGTTAGAACTGCTTTATGTGATTTGGGAGCTGGAGTTAGTGTCATGCATTTTTCTCTTTATAAGAGACTTGATCAAGAAAAAATAGTATCGACTGATATATCTTTATAACTGGCTGATAAGTCTACTACTATTCCTATTGGTATATGTGAAAATGTTCCTGTTCAAGTTGCTAACAGTTGTTTGATATTAACTGACTTTGTTGTGTTGGAAATGCCTGAAGATGATAATACGTCTATTATTCTTGGGAGACCTTTTCTAAACACTGCAGGTGCTGTTATTAATTGCAATCAAGGAAAAGTAACTTTTAATGTCAATGACAAATAGTACACGGTTTATTTTCCCAAGAAGATTGATAGAAAGAATGCTCTAAATTCCGTCAAGAATGTTGAGAGCATCAGAGTTGGTCAAATTATTTGTTCAGAGCGGAAGCCCAAGGAAGAATATAAAATTGTTATGATTGGGACTATGCCTATCAAAGTTGAGGTAACATAAGCATTTAGTGAAATGCAAAGTTTTTTGCCTCATATAAAGTTAGTTTGGTAACAAGACTTGATCAACCTTGTTAACAAAATGATTTTATATGAACGAAACTTTGTTTTCACCGCATTCACTCCTTCTCACTTATATTTACTTTCACCAATTTTATTCCTTTAGTTTAGTTACACGATTAAGAGTATCTCAGAGCTGCTCATACTTGGTTTTGATTTGCTTGAAATCGTTTCATCTTCGTTTTTCTGAAGTTTATCGATTTGCCAATTTCTGAAAAATCCTCGAAAATAAAGTTTCTCGAAAAATTCCAAAAAATTCTTTATAATTTTTTATGTCAAAAATGGGACAGAGAGGCACCTAGGAGACACCAGGAGGGTCTACCACGCCACCACACACACAGGGGGCACGGCCCTGGCCGCGCCCACCTGCTGTGAGGGGGCCCCACCTGGCCTCTCACTTATCTCTTCCTCCCTAGCACTCTCTCTCTCCCGAAATATCTCAACACCCAGCTCAAACCCATGTTCTTGCTATTCTTCATCGCGATTTTTCGATCTCCTTGCTCAGCCCATCATTTCTGCTGAGATTTGGAGCAATTGTTCTCCGGTATGTGACTCCTCCGCTTGTCCAAGTAGAATTTCTTTTGGTAAGTATCCCTTGAGTATTTTGGCATTGTAGGTGGCAGGATAAATGAGTATGCATGCTTGTCCTATTGCTTAGAAATGTTATTTTGATGCATGATAGCTCTCTAGTAACTCACTATAGTAGTTTCCTACATTTGCTGAAGGGTTTCGCAGCATAGTAAATCAAAAAATTCCTACGGAGCGAACAAGAAAGCCAAGATCTAATCTAGGAGATGTAATCAACGAGAGAGGTAGATGAGATCTTCATACCCTTGAAGATATCGCACAGCGGAAATGTTCAACAGAACGTGGATGATGTAGTCGTACTAGCCGTCTCCTCCCCGCGATCCGATCCGATCCAACGCCGCAAGTGGCGGCGCCTCCGAGAGATGCACACGTATGGTGCAGCGACGTCTCCTCCTTCCTTGGTCCAGCAAGTATGGTGGAGAGATAGATTGGATCTGCAGCACGACGGCGTGGTGCTTATGGTGGAGAGTTTATGCGGCAGGGCTTCGCCTACGCGCAGTCGCGAGAGAGAGAGATTGGAGGGCAGCAGTTGGCCGGCGGCTAGGGTTGGAGTGAGAGGGGGCTGCGCCCCTGCCCCCCCCTTATATGGGGGGCAGGCTGGATGCCTTGGCCCCTCCTCCAAGCCCTAGGGCGGCGGCTAGGGGGGAAGAGTAGGGGGCAAGTCTTCCCCCCTTCTTCTGGAAGGTTCCCCTAGGGTTTCCCCTAGGGCTGGCCGGCTGGGCCTTTGGGGCCTTGTGCACCTAGCCCAAAGTGGCCAGGACACTTCCCCTTAGGCCCACGCAGGCCTCCGACAAGTGGGCCCACGTTGGTCCCACTCCGGAACCTTCTAGAACCTTCCGATACAATACCGATAAACTCCGAAACGATTCCGAAATCCAAAAAACTGCTTTCCTTTATATGAATCTTATTCTCCGGACCATTCCGGAACCTCTCGTGATGTCCTGGATCTCATCCGAGACTCCGAACTAAAACTCATAAACCAATTATCCATTCTATCCTAGCATCGATGCACGTTAAGTATGTGACCCTACGGGTTCGAGAATATGCAGACATGATCTTCTATCAATAATCAACAGCGGGATCTGGAAACCCATATTGACTCCCACATATTCATCGATGATCATATCGGATGAACCACGATGCCAGGATTCAATTAATCCCATATATGTATTCCCTTCGTCACACGATATATTACTCGCCCGAGATTCGATCGTCGGTATCGCCATACCTAGTTCAATCTCGTTCACAGCAAGTACTTTACTCGTTCCGTAATCCGATATCACTTCATGATTAACTCCTTAACCATATGCTTGCAAGCGGTGTTGATATCGATTACCGAGTGGGCCCGAAGTATATCTCTCCGACTTGGGAGGGACAAATTCCATCTCGATACATACAGCCCAACAAGTACTTTCCGATCACCTGAGAGACACCTTTATTATCACCCTCACATAGGATGACGTTTGATGACCTCAAAGCTTTCTTCCGATACTAGGGAGTTGTATTATCTCATGGTCTAAGGAATACAATACTTGACATAAGAAAAGCTTCGCAAAGATGAACACGATGACACGATCTAATTGCTCTGCTTTATTTGGGTCTGTCCATCACATCATTCTCCTAATGATATGATCTCATTATTAATTGACAACTCATGTCTATGGTTAGGAAACCTTAACCATCATTAATCAATGAGCTAGTCCATAGAGGCATACTAGGGACACGGTGTTGTTAATAAACCACACAAGTATTAATGTTTCCGCTTAATACAATTATAGCATGGAGTATAAACATTATCATGAACAAGTAATATGATAATAACAATATTATTATTGCCTCTATGGCATATTTCCTTCAGTCTCCCACTTGCACTAGAGTCAATAATCTAGTTAATACTTGCGCATTCAACACCTATGGCATTCCGGTGTTACTCATACGCGTTGCATGTGGTAAACCTTATCTACGGGTCTGACACTTTCAGGTCCATTTGTATTTGCATATCTTTTGCGTCATCACGCATTACTCATCTTGACATGAGATGGCATCGTATAAACTTGGTCTTCTGGCAAGACCTCAATTTCTTTGCCGAGACTATGTTGTCACTATTGTCATACAATAGAACTACATGGTACTAGCACACTTAAAAATAGCGATATCCACCATGCGTCAAAATACTCATTGGTCTGCACACATCGGTATGTATGATTTCCAATAAGTTCGTTGCTCGCTCCATTATTCCGGAGAACGGGTTTTTGATCATCTTGCCCATGAGGCATGGCTTGCACGTGTCAAATGATTCAAAATCAAGAGACTCCAAAAGTCCATCAGAATGGAGTTTCTTTATGCGTTTTACGCCAATATGACCTGGATGATAGTGCCACAAATAAGTTGGATTATCACTATCTACTTTGCATCTTTTATGCCGCTTCTAAAGCGATTATATACTTAGCCCTCGTTACAGTGTCCGCCACAATATTAACATTGGAACTCATCCAAGTCATCATGGAACTTTCTTCCATCTTATTATGCCACCTTCTAACTCAAAACAAATGGCTTAAATTGAGATAAAATTTTACTTGTATGTGTGACAAAGCCAATGTAACTCATTGCAATGAATCATTTGTCACTTCTGCATACAGAACATATTCTTACTTCTTCGAAAGTGCATAAGAATATCTTTACTATTGTCCAACGATCATCATATGAATGCTATAACCTTTAGAGCATCGGACACATCTGGATCTACATATCATGGTATACAAGATTGATAAAATCATTCTTGTGGTTTCACTCATCAAGTGTCAAAACAATTGATTCTTGCTCCAACCTCTTCCATGCAACAAGAACCGTTCTTATTGTTTCCATATTGAACAAATTCAATATTTCATCTATGTACTCTGGCAAAACTATATTAGTGCCTCAATCTATCTGCATAGATATTGATGCTTAATATTCTGGTTTTACCTAAGTCTTTCATCAAAAACTAATTTTAATGAAAACTTAACAATATCAAGAAAAATACATTATTTCCAATAAACGATATGTCGTCCACATAAAGTATTAGAAATATGTCTGAGCGCTCCCACTTACTTTCTTGTAATACAAGCATCTTCAAATATCTTGATGAAATTAACACTTTAACGTTTTCATCATTGAAGATTCCAACTTCGCTATGCTTTCTTCTACCATAGAAGTTTGCATACATATCTAGCAACCTTTGAATCAACAAAACCCATTGGGCCGTGTCAGTTACACGTCCTTGGTGTGCATTCCGGTAGAGGAACGTTGTTTCGTTTATTCAACTATCATATCTCAATATGTAATTGTTGCTAGAATAATTCATATGACGAAGTCAGGGCCCATCATCGCTTCTTTGTATATTGTTGGTTACTATTATCTAATAATATCTCGTCCTCAAATCTTACTATTTGATTACGACCAACTTGGTTAAATAGGAACTTCGATGTCGTGACTACAACATATTGTAGACGCGTGAGCTATGAATGTAGTTGCCGCTTCTAGAACATTTTCTGGTGCTGCGCTACTCTGATCATCTTGCTCAGATTCAATAACCTCATCAAGTTCTATCTTCCTCCCACTTAAACCTTTCGCGAGAAACTCCTTCATAAGAAATTCACTTCTTTTAGTGACAATCACTATGTGTTTGGGTTCATAATAGAAGGAATACCCATCGACATTCTTTGGGATAACCTACAAAGACTTACTAATCCGATTTTGGTTGTAAACATTTTACACATATGCCTTGCATACCAAAATTCAAGAAAAGACAACTATAACTTGTATGGTGTCATTTCGGCAGATTATGATGGCACTCTATTCAGTGAAAAGCGGTAATCTCTAAAGCATAATCCACAAATTATATTGGTAGTTTATTTCATCATTGATCTAACCATGTCAAACAAGGTTTGATTACATCCATCAAAAACTCCATACTCCTTTGGTGTTTATCACGATGCAAGTTTGTGGAACAATTCCTCTAACTCTTAGATGTTTGCTAAACTTGTAACTCAAATATTCTTCTTCATGATCTAATCATACAACTTGAATATTCTTGTTACAACAATTTTCACTTCATAAATTGAACAATTTCATACTTCTATCTCATCAAGTAGATATACCGTATATCTATTCGAGTCATTGATGAAATAGAAAATACACCACGCTCGACTTCACACATGAACTACATACATCAACATGTACAATCTCCATGTAGTTAGTCGCTTGTTCTTTCTATAGCCCACGAACGGAGTTTAATCATCTTTAGGAAAAGTCTCACAAGCGTCAATCGATTCAAAATCAATTGACTCGAAAATCTATCAATATAGAATTTCTTTCATGTTTTGTTTCCAATATGACTTAAACGGCGGTGTCATATATAAGTGAAATTCGTTTTGTCTTGTGACCTTTAGCATCAGTGTTATAAATGTCTATTTCACCAACAAGATAATAATAATCTATCCATCTATTATGGAAGACGGTAATAATTTGAACAACCATTGCTCTCATAATACAAGAACAAAATAACAATTATTAAGTTCATGAAATATCTTGAAGGCTAGGTTTGATGTCGACGAGAAGCACAATAACATTTTTATTTGTATCTCGACATGCATCATTACCATATTCTTTTACTAGTTACTTAGGCCATTGTACTTCTTGCATTGTGTTGCTTTGTATGACATTTCATACCAACAAATCAGTATCGAATACCCAAGAATTACATTGTTAACGAGCAAAAGAATTCATCTATAACATGTATATCATTTATATACCTGAGCTGGACAATTCCAGTCTTTTCCTTTTTCTACCAAATAATTTTGCAGATCCCATTTAGCATTTCCTCTCCTTTTAGAAGAATCTATCGACATCAATAGTGGCGTCAATCATTTGACACATAGTCCAAAGGATTTTTAGTCAAATACTAATAGCCTTGGATTTTGCACTTTGAAGTGGATTGCCATCATCATATGATTGGTATTCTTCCAGATTCCATTCTTTAGTATTCTTTTGGTATAGCAAAACAATTTAGCCAATACCTTTTCATTCGTCCTATCATGACATCTTTCATGATGAAACTACTATAGCTTATAAGGATGAATGCAAGTATAATATTAGTTCCCAAACTTTTGGGTGATCGGGATGCCCAACATCTTCAATCTTCGCATATAGTCATACAATACGAGCATATGTTCTTTTACTAAATTATACTTCATCATTTTGCAAACAATCAAAGTCTTAGATATCAAATATCTTTCACTTCTTATTTGTTTCTGAAACAATTCTTTCAGCTCGATGATCACTTTGATTCTCAAACAATTTTGAAGATCAATTTATCATGAAGGCAAACATATGATCTTTAGATACTAAACTTGAATCGTTGCTCTTAGATTAATACAATTTATTAAATCGTATGGAGCAAGCAAGGTTTGCTAAAGTTTGCAATAGGACTTAATCTTTAGTCTTGACATTCTAACTAAACGACACTAGACCAAAAAGTGATTATCCAGAATTCTATAGTTCTGTTAACTCAATTAAGCTAAGTGTCGGTGGGAAACGGTGCCAAAGACTATAACAACTTATGCAAATACAACAAGATTTAGTCCAAGATAATTAGTTCAAGTTAATCAAATTACTAATGAACTCCCACTAAATTCAACATCCCTCAAAGTTGTTTAGTGAAGCATGATCCAAATTCACTACACCGAGACCGATCATCACGTGAATGATGTAGCTTTAATGGTGAACATCAACATGTTGATCATATCATCCATATGACTCATGCTTGACCTTTCGGTCCGTGTGTTCCGAGGCCATGTCTGTACATGCTAGGCTCGTCAAGTCAAACCCAAGTATTTCCGCGTGTGCAAAACTGGCTTGCACCCGTTGTATGTGAACGTAGAGTTTATAGCACCCGATCATCACGAGATGCTTCAAAACGACGAACTTTCGCAACGGTGCATACAAGGGGAGAACACAATTTTATCTTGATCTTTAAGTGAGGAATCATCTTAAAATGCTACCGTCGCGATCTAAGCATAATAAGATACATAAAAGGATAAACATCACATGCATATAATTTTATGTGACATGGTATAGCCAATCTCCGCGCAATGATCTCCATCTTGTGCGCACCGGCATGATCTCCATCACTCCACCATGATTGCCTCCACCACGAATAGCAACTACAACTATTGCTAACTACTTAGCGATAAAGTAAAGCTATTACATGGCGTATAAGTAGTTGACACGCAGGTCATACACAATTATAAAGACAACCATATGGCTCCTGCCGGTTGTGAACTCATCGACATGCAAGTCGTGAAATATTACAAAACATGATCATCGCATACATCACATATATCACATCACATCTTGTGGCCATACCATATCACAAAACACTCCCTGCAAAAACAAGTTAGACGCTGTCGTCGTGGTGAAACAACATATGCCATAGGATGGCTTAAATGGGGGCCGAACTAGCTGCTGGAGGATTCGGGAGAGGGGAACGAGCTAAAAAGCACGACAGAAAGAGACACTGATCTACCCAGGTTCGGGGCTCTTGTAAGGAGATAACACCCCTACTCCTGCTCTACTGATTGTATATTTGGGTCGATGTAGTACACAACAATGGTGCTTCCAAGCTCTCTGCTAGAGAAGGAAGATGAACTGCTAAGTGTAGGAACACAGAGTGACCAACCCTTTACCAGGGCTCCCTATGCCACCTTATATAGTGGTGGCCAGGGTTACAACGGTCATACAAGACCACAAGACACGGGCTACACTCCAAACAGGAGCTGGTGACGATGGCAGAGACCCTTGACTTCGCCCCTGATTGCTCTCGATGGGACGCCATATCCCTGTACCTTGTACCTCTTGAACTGTGGCCTTACCTCTGTGCGGTGAGCTCGTACTTGTGCACAGTGAGGGTAGGTAACCTCCACTGTGCACCCTGCCATCTTACTCTGCTACCATGCTTGGATGTTTTCTTCCTTGATTGTAGGGATGTGACACCTTGGTTGACTTAAGTATCCCGGATATGACCGTTGGCCATACCCAGGACATATATGCCGGACCAACGACCTACGAGGGTCGGGTAATCCGGCCTCCCCTGCTCCTGCACAACACACCAAATGGTTAGGCCGGCATATCTAAGTATATGCCGGCACACATATACCAGTATTCCGGCTATACCGGCATATCCAAGTATTAGCCGGGATACACACATATGCCGGCCTGGCCGATGCTCTCATATTCCGGCCAGGCCCTTTCTTGATAACTCGGCGTAAGTCAACCATAGACTTTGTGTCTTTCTAGTCTCTTGACCCTACCGGGGGTTATCCCCCCGACACTAGTCCCCGAAGCTGCCGAGGTTCCCCAGTCATAGCTGTGGAGCCTCGACAGGTTCAACATACCTTTCTTCATTATGTCCCGGTGATCAGATTATATCCCGGCCTCTGTTCCTGTTCCAAAACTTATTCCGGCCGGTCCCGAGGGTATTCCGGACGGAACATATACATCGGGCAGTTAATCCGACATATAGACGAGTCTTCCTCGAGAAGCCATGCCTGACAGCTTTGCATCGAAACTTGTAACTGTCCTGCCACCTCGAACGGTCACCCACGATGTGACGGTTCACAGTGCAGTTACTCCTTGCCATCATTGCGTCATGGCACGGTTACCGGAACCGCCGCCCCACTCTGTGCCGCCACATGGCGACTCTCTGCAGGAACGGTCGGGGGAGTGGAACACTACCCACGATCCCCACGACCCTGCCTCTTCGGTATAAATATGGGGTGGGGGTAAACTTGCTCTTTTTACCCCCGCCACAGTGCCTTCTTCCTCTTCTGCTCTCCTGCCCCTTGCGCTTCGCCGCCGGACCGAGGGACAGAGAAGGAGCGCCGCCGACGACCCGCTCTACTCCGGCGCCGACGCCCGACGACGCACGGCATCACCATTGACGACGCCGCCGCCGCCGCCTCTTCTCTCTGCAGCATTGCAGGGAGATTGGATCTTCTTCTGTACGCTCGCCGTCGTCGTTCTTTCGCCGTCGGCCAAACTCCGGTGAGTTCCTCTCTCCCTCTGTTCTTCCTCTTTGATGCTTCTTCATAGCTTCTCATTGGTAGCCATATCCGCATAGATCTAGTGCAGTTCCTCTCTGGATTCGACTAGTATTGCTAACAGCGCTCACAGGTGTTCTTCCTTAGAATTTTTACCCTTATTTGTTTCATGTTTTAACTGGCTCGGTAGATCTTTGATTTCTGCTAACCTTGGGGAGAGTGGTATGCCGGAGAGACTAACCTCCCTCTTTTCTCCGGCCTTGATAGGAATATCATCACGGGACTCTGGCTCTCACGCCTTGTCCCGGCCACTAAGATGGCATCTTCAAGCATGACGGGCACCTCGGCCTCTGAGGAAGATACCTCGGCCCGAGCCCAAGGACGCTCCAGCTGGGAGGGGTCGGAGGTTACTCCGGCCGACATATCCTGGGTCACCTCCACCAGGAGAGTCCCGGAGGGCGTAGCATGCCGGCTACCAGCAGGAGAAACTGTGCCGGCACCTGAACCTGGCGAACGCGTCGTCTTCATCGCCCACTTCGAGCGTGGCTTCGGCCTGCCGGCATCGGACTTCTTCCGGGACTTCCTCAACACCTACGACCTACAACCTCATCATATCCCGGCCAATGCCGTGATGATCCTCTCCGCCTTCGCTGCTTTTTGCGAGGGCTATGCCGGCATAGAGCCCCTTACTCAAGGCTGGGCGAAGTACTTCCAACTGCGGAAGCAAGTCGTCCAAGAGCCGCCCCGGAGCAAGGACGACCCGCCGGAGACGGCCCAGGAAAAGAAGGACCGCCCCATGACCCTCTGCGGCGCGGCCACCATCATGTCCCGAAAGGGCTCGGACTTCCCCAAGGTGGAGCTCCTGGAATCTTGCAAGAAGTGGCAGAAAAGCTTCTTCTACGTCAAGAACACCACCGACGAGGATCTGCTCAACCTGCCGCCATTTGTGGACGAGCCACCCTTGGCTATGACGAACTGGACCTACAACCCGAAGAACTCGGTGATGCCGGTGAATGCGCTTCACCGGGTTAAGGGCGAGCTCCGGGATGCCGGTCTTACTCCTCAAGACCTGGTGGCCTGCTATATAAGCCGGCGCGTCTCCCCTCTGCAGCGCCGGTCGCACAAGATCTGCCAGATGAGCGGGCCAATGGACCCCACCCGGCACTCCACACACGAGCTGACTCCGGCCGACATTCTGCGCCGGATTAAGGATGTCTGCAAGTCCTCTCAGGCCACTTTTGCCTGGGGGCTAGAACCATACAGCCGGGATAGGCCCGCCCCAACGGTAAACCATCTTATCCGATACATAAAGTCCATGTCCGGCACATAGATACTTAAGCCGACACATGTCTGTTTGCCGACACATATCATATTGATCCGACATACCTCTTCCACCGGCATATTTCCTTGTCTGAATACTTGACTTTGCTGTTTATACAGAAATTCAGCTTCCAAGCCATGGAGAACTCCCGGATCAAGATCGCGGCGGACCGCACTGTTGCGGATGTTGAAGATCCGGATCATTGGGATAAGCTTCCCAGGAGCACCCGTGCTGCAGCTGCCATGGGTAAGGGCTCTTCATCCCGGCATTATACTCAAGACCGGAGTGAGATTGATTCTGACGAGGAGATCCTGCTGTACTATGACCCGATGCCACTTGCGTATGCCTTTCCAGAAACACCTATTGCTTACGAGTTTCCAATGCCGTCCTCAGCTATCCCGGACGATATGGTTATCGACGCCGCCCCTCTGAACCAGGGACCTCCTTCCACCGGCGGACGTGCCGGCCGGAAGCGAGGGGTGAAGCCCCAGCCCGACACACCTCAGAAGTCGAAGAGGCAGAAGGTCGGCGTGCCCATACTGAAGAAACCGAGACCTGTCGCCGTGGGGTAAGTTCCTTCTGCTTGTTTCATTTCCGACATATCTCTTGCTTGCATTATTGACTTGGCGTTTTTTCTCTTTCAGAGCTCCTCTTGCGCCGGAACAAGCTTCTGGCTCGAGTGGCGACCCGAAAGTTACCAAGCCCGCGGCCACTGCTACCTCCGACATACCCTCTGCCAGCCACACGACCTCCCCGGCGCCGGCATCCTCGCCTGCGCCCGACAAGACCTCCTCCCCGGCGAAGGACATTCCTCCGCCGGAACAAGACACCTCTGCCCCCGACGTCCACATGGACTCGGGGGCTCAACAGGAACCTCCGGCTCCTGATGTCCACATGGACACAGGAGCCCACCAAGAAGCACCAGACTCCGGCGCGCCCACCAGCGACGCCGGCACAACTGAAGACGCCGGAGCAGACATCAAGGGTAAAGGCCCTTTAGTGCCGGAAGTCCGGACTATTCCGGATCCTGCCTCTGCTGGCCAAGATGCACCGGCCGCGCCGGAACAGCCCGTGCCCAAAACTCCTTCTGCTGAAACGACTCCTGCACCGGCCAAGACCACGGCGCCGGCCAAGACCTCTGCCCCGACCAAGTCCGGCACATTGAAGATCCAGCCGACCAAGTCCGGCACTCCATCCGCCGCCACTGCTCCTCCTAAGGCAACGCCTCGGACCAGCTCTGCTCTGGCCCTGCATCTTGGCAGGGCAGCAGCCCGGCCTGGCTACCGGCGCAACTTCTTCGACACGCCAGAACTTGAGGGCATCATCCCCCTGGTGACAAAGAGTGACCAAAGCCTCGGGTCTCTCAAGGAGCGCTGCGAGAAATGGAATGACGCCGACTCCCTGGACACAGCTGAATCCAAGAAGAAGAAACAGGCCGAAGCTTCGGCCACCGGCAACCCAGCTGATATCCTGGCCGCTAAGCCCATTCCTATTGCCTGCGAACTTCTCAGTCTTCAGCAACGACTTCATCGCCTGGCCGATGCCACCAACGTAAGTCCTTTACATATAGATATCCCCAGTCCCCGAAAATGTCGGCTGTCCGGGATACGGACATCCGGGATTTTCCAAGACCTTTTGCACTTAGCTGCTTTTGCAATTAACTTTCCGACATATGAGCTCGATTCGAGCTTCAAATCCTAGTCACCGAGAGCCGGGATAGGTGCGCAGCACCTGTGCCGGGTCTCTACAATTTCACATCTCAATTATTTTTCAAATCCTCCTGACCGAGATATAAGCTCGATTCGAGCTTCAAATCCTAGTCACCGAGAGCCGGGATAGGTGCGCAGCACCTGTGCCGGATCTCCTATAGCATAAATAGTTCATATAATCTTCAACTGTACTGGCATGCTTTAGTTATCTCATATCCCTTCTAATCCTAATACTTTTGCAGCGCATGAATAACGCTCGTGCCGACATGTTCCATGACTTGGTGTGCGAGCATCGGAAGCTTTCCGACGCACACAGCAAGCTCCAGCTGGAACTGTCCCAGAAAGGTAATTTCAGCCGACATACCTTGCCCTTCTCAATAGTCCTCTGGCCGGCACATCTTAATATGCCGACACCTAATCTTTGTCTGACATTTGGCAGCTGGTGCCGAAGCACAAGTCACCGAGCTTACCAAGAGAGTGAAGGAACTTACTGGTATGCCGGATCCTCTTAACCTTGAACTAATCCTTCTGTACTTCAAATCCTTTAATCTTTTCACCGTTTTCTTTCTTCAAATCCTTGTTTTGACTTCAAATCTTTTCAGACGAGAAAGCTGCACTGGAGGCACGCCACCAGGACTGTGTGTCCTTAGTGGATGTAGCCAAGCAACTGGACGACCGGGATGCCGGTCACAAGGCCGAGGTTGAGCAGCTGAAGGGCCGGATCACCGAGCTTCTGGACGAAAAGGAACAGAGGGAGGGCCTACTGAAGAAAACCCAGTCCCTGCTTGTCACCTCCGAGACTGATGCCTCCAACGCCCACGCTGAACTGGATAGCCTGAAGGAGCAGGCCACCAAATGGGAGGTTACAGTTGCACAGCTGAATGCCGACCTTGCCAGTAAGCTTCAAATCCTTTCCCTTTATCCTTCCCGACATAGTGTAATTCTCTCCGGCATATTCTCCTTTTGCTAACATTGTTTCTATTCCTCAGACATGTTTCCCGCTTCCGTCGAAGACGTTGAGAGGGCTTTGCAGTTGGATCGAGAAAGCCGGGGTGTTCCGGTTGACTCGCCCAACTGGGACATGTCGGAGCAGCTGCTGGCTCTGCAGTCCCGGAAAAACGCCATGACGCTCTACACCGAAGAACTCTTATATGGCGCCCAGGAGGCATTCTCTGCCCTCTGGCCGGGACAAAGGACTCCCACTAATCCCGTCGACCTCGGCAACGATCTGCAGCTGGCCAAGGTTCGCCTCCGGGAGTGGCGAGATTCCGGCGCGAGGGTTGGAGCTGACGAAGCTCTCAGCTACTTCTTGTCCTGGTATGAAAAGGCTGACTTGGAGACTTTGCGCACTGTGCGCGAAGGATCCATCTGGACCACGGATCCGGAACACATCCGGCGCCGACGGGAGCTGGCCCACAGCTATGTGGACTATGCCGACACCGACGCCTTCGTTCGGGATATCCGTGAGCCGGAGAAGAAGGACGATGCCGGGACATCCGCCGCTGCTGAGGGCTCCGACTCCAGCCAGGATGAAGATGAAGCTGAAGAGGCCGACACTGATGTCCCGGAACAGGCATCTGCCCCGGGCGGAGGTGATGGCTCCATTCCATCTGCTGGGTCCAGCACTCCTGAAGCCGACATCTCCACCGCCACTGCTCCACCAGCCGGCGCCTCTGCTTCTGCCCCTGGTCCTTGACTTTGCAGCATAAAAACTTTAAGTTTTATCAGATCCCCGGTATACCGGGTGCAGATGTAATATACATGCTTAATTTCCTTTGGTTTGCTACCTGAACAAGTTTTATCTTGGTTTGCTTGTTACTAATGCCGGATCATCTTTTGGCTAAGTCACCGAGTTGTTTTCCTGTTTCCTCAATTTCACAACCTTGGCTGCTTGTCTACCTCAATTGGCTTTCGACGTATGAGTCTCAAGGTTGCTTCCTCGAACATACAGTACTTTAACTTTGAGACTTAGACTTCAAATCATCCGACACTTTAAATTTTAACTTTAGCTTTAACGAAAATGTCGGTTCGCTTGCTTTGTATTTCCTTAGCCGTTTTCCATGTGTAGACAATCTCCGGCATCTACTCTTGCTAGCCATGAAGCCGGGTTTCGGATAGCAGCTGAGTCGAAGAGTGGCCTTTGGTGCCGACACATTACTAGGCCGACATAGGAAACATTCAAATAAAGCCAGCCGGCATATAACAAAAAACTGTAAATAAACAACAAATATACCTCAGAGCTAGTTACCCGGCTTCTTCGGGATGCCGGTATTTCATTCATTAGTCTTGTGCCGGCACAACACGCCGGCATACAAAGGAAAATATGGAAATACATACATTGTGTTGCTCAGGAGTAAAAGGGGCGCAGTAGAGCTATGTTCCATGGCCTCTTGGTTTCTTCTCCGGACCTGTCCGCCTTATTCTTCTTGGGGTCCTGCGCATCTATAAGATAATAGGCATCATTGTGCAGAGCTCTGCTCACAATGAATGGCCCCTCCCATGGAGGAGTTAACTTATGCCGGCCTTCTGTTCCTTGCTTTAGCCGGAGTACTAGATCTCCCTCTTGAAATCTCCTTGGATTTACCTTCTGCGCATGATAGCGTCTGAGGTTCTGCTGATATACTGCTGTTCTTGACAGAGTTATTTCCCTTGCTTCCTCTAGCAGATCAACATCATTTTCTCTGGCTTCTTTAGCCTCTTCCTCAGTATATAGCACTATTCTTGGTGCATCATGTATTACATCTGTTGGAAGCACAGCTTCTGCTCCATACACCAGGAAAAATGGTGTGTAGCCTATTGATCTATTCGGAGTTGTTCTTAAACTCCACAGCACTGCCGGCAGCTCATCTAGCCAACATCCCGGAGTTTTCTCCAGGGGCTCTATCAGCCGGGGTTTTATGCCGGATAATACTAGCCCATTCGATCTCTCTACTTGGCCATTGGCACAAGGGTGGGCAACCGACGCAACGTCCAGCCGGATTCCCACTTCCTCACAAAATCTGGCAAATGGCCCTTGGGCAAAGTTTGACCCATTGTCAGTGATGATGCTATGAGGAACACCATATCTCAAGATTATATCCTTTAAGAATTTCACTGCTGTGTGACCATCACACTTGCTTATGGGCTTCACTTCAATCCACTTGGTGAACTTGTCCACCATGACCAGGATATGGGTCATTTTCCCTCTGGCCGGCTTAAAAGCCCCGACCATATCCAGGCCCCAAACAGCAAAGGGCCAGGTTATTGGGATAGTTTTCAGGGCAGATGCCGGCTGATGAATCTGGTGGGCATATCTTTGACACCCATTACATTTCCGGACCAAGTTTTCTGCCTCTTGCAGTGCCGTTGGCCAATAGAAGCCATGCCGGAATACCTTTGCCACCAATGCCCTGGACGAAGCATGGTGACCACACTCCCCCTGGTGAATTTCCCGGAGCATCTCCAGACCCTCCGCAGATTCGACACATCTCTGCAATACTCCGGTGGTACTTCTCTTGTATATTTCTTTGTTGATGATGGTATACGCTTTGGATCTCCTTATAACCCGGCGGGCCTCGGTTTCATCCGCCGGCACTTGACCATCCACCATGAAGTTCATGATAGGACGTGCCCATGAGGGCACTTCCCTGACAGTGAACACTGCCTGATCTATTTCCATCATTTCGACCGACACATAATCGATCTCCATGGGCTGCGAAGTCCCCGGGACTGAAGAATCAGTCCCCGGGTATGCCGGAGCAGTCCCCGGGTATACCGGCACAACCTCTTGGCACATTTTACCCTTGCCTTTAGTTTTGCTCCGGAATACTATACTAACAGCATATGCCGGCCCAGTCCCCGGGACTGAGGAAACAGTCCCCGGGTTATCCGTCCTGGCTCCGGCATCTATCTCCATTGGAACTGCTTCGTCTGGACCTGGCGGGACATAAATGGAGGATGACTCCGGCGAGGGTTTGATCGATGGCTTCCTCAGATGCTCCAGCAAAATGCCGGGCGGGATTGAATCTCGGGAAGACCCCAGCTTGGATAATGCATCGGCTGCATCGTTCTGAGCCCGGAGAACGTGCCGGAACTCACAACCTTCAAAGTAACCACTTAACTGCTGCACTAGGAAACGGTATGATGCCATGTTAGCATCATGCGCGTCCCATATGCCGGAACACTGCTGAATCACTAAGTCAGAATCACCGAAGCACATAATCCGGCGAATTCCTATGTCCTTAGACACCTTCAGGCCATGCACAAGTGCCTCATATTCCGCCACATTATTTGATGCTGCAAAGTGAATCTGCAGGACGTATCTCAGCTGGTCATTCTTTGGTGAACTGAGAACTATGCCGGCACCCAAGCCATGGATTGTCTTGGACCCATCGAAATGCATCCTCCAATAATTGGCATCTGGCAATGGTGGCTCATACTGTATCTCGGCCCAGTCAATAAAGAAATCAGCCAAGACCTGGGACTTGATTGTATCCCTCTTATCGTACTGCGGTGTATATGGTGAAAGCTCTATTGCCCACTTTGCTATCCGGCCGCTGGCATCTTTGTTGCCTATAATTTCCGAGATAGGGGCCTCGGCCACTACCCGGATTGGATGCTCTTGGAAGTAATGCTTGAGCTTCTTGGCCGCCATATAGACACCATAGGTCATCTTCTGATAGTGGGGGTAATTTTGCTTTGAGGTGGAGAGGACTTCACTCAGATAATATACCGGCCGCTGCACGGTTTTGCCTCCTTCCTCTCGCTCTACTACCACCACAGCACTGACAACTCGGTTGGTTGCCGCTATATAGAGCAACATTGGCTCCCGGGGCATCGGAGACGCTAATACCGGCGCTGTTGACAACAACTGTTTCAATTCCTTGAAAGCTGCATCTGCTTGCGTTGTCCAGACAAACTGTGTCGGACTTTTTCATCAACTGATATAACGGCAGAGCTTTCTCTCCCAGCCGGCTTATGAAGCGGCTCAGGGATGCGAGGCACCCAGTGAACTTCTGTACTTCCCTCAAATCTGTCGGCGGCTTCATCCTTTCTATGGCACGAATCTTGCCGGGATTCACCTCAATACCCCGGCTGGAAACAAGGAAACCGAGCAACTTGCCCGCCGGACACACCAAAGGTGCACTTAGCCGGATTCAACTTCATCCGGAATCTCCTCAGGTTCCCAAAGGTTTCCCGGAGATCATCTATGAGAGTCTTGCTCTCCTTGGTTTTTATGACGATATCATCGACATATACCTGCACATTTTTATCTATCTGATCGTGCAAACACTTTTGCATACACCTTTGGTAAGTTGCGCCGGCATTTCTTAAACCGAACGGCATAGTGAGATAGCAATAAGCCCCGTACGGGGTAATAAAGGATGTCTTTATTTGATCTGGCTCATACAAGGGGATCTGGTGGAAACCAGAATAGGCATCTACAAATGATAACAGTTCACATCCGGCTGTGGAATCAATCACTTGATCGATCCGAGGGAGCGGGAATGGATCTTTAGGACATGCCTTATTCAAGTTGGTGTAATCAACACACATCCGCCATACTTTCACTATGGCGGGCTCATCTTTCTTCTTTTCCACCAAAACCGGATTAGACACCCAATCCGGATGAAGTACTTCCTTGATAAAGCCAGAGGCTAAGAGCCTGGCCACTTCCTCCCATATGGCTTTCCTTCTATCGCCGGCATTCCGCCGGAGCGGCTGCTTCACTGGCTTAGCATCGGGTCTCACGTGCAATGCGTGCTCAGCCAGCTCCCTCGGCACACCTTGCAGGTCCGAAGTAGACCATGCAAAGATATCCCGATTCTCACGGAGGAAGCTGATGAGCTCGCTTTCCTATTTGGGATCCAAACTTGCCCCAACCAGGGCATGGCGCTCCGGGAAAGCTTCATCCAGAGGCACCTTTTTGACTTCCTTACTCACTTGAAAAGAAACGCTGCCACCGGGATTTGTCATGCCCGGCATAGATTTGCCGGTCACGACCGTCTCAGCAATCTCCACTGCTCGCTTGAGCCTCTTCCTCTCCTCTGCAATGATCAGAGTCTCGGCCAGATTGGATCCGGCGGTGGCACATGCCATCGAACGCTTGTAATCACCAATGATGGTGATCACTCCTTTGGGTCCCGGCATCTTCATCTTCAGATACGCCACATGCGTAGAGGCCATGAATTTTGCCAGTGCCGGTCTACCCAGCAAAGCATGGTAGGGGCTCTCCAGATCAACCACCTCGAACATGAGGTTTTCCACCCTGCAGTTATCCCGGCTGCCAAACATCACATCCATCCGGATCTTGCCCATCGGCGCACACGAAAGTCCCGGCACAATGCCGTGGAACGTGGTCTTGCTCGGTTCCAGCATATTTTCCTTGATTCCCAGCTTCTCCATCGTATCCCGATACATGATGTTGATGCTGCTTCCATTATCAATGAGGACCTTGCTGAATCTTACGTTATTAGCCGGCCCGACGAATGTCGGATCCATCACCAGAGCATATCCGCCGGGATTTGGCATGATCCGGGGATGATCTGCCCTGTCCCAACCAACAGCCTGGTCAGACCAGTACATCAGCTTTGGCACAGCCGACATAACGGCATTCACCTCCAGACACCGCCGGTACAAGCTCTGCTTGTCTGTTCTCTCGGTCTCAAAGACCATATAGCTCTGATCATACTCCTTGTACTCATTCCGGCCCGCTCCTGGGCCTCCGGCGTTATATTCCGGATTATAGCTCTGGTCAACTTGATTTACGCCGGCATTTCCGGCGTTGCTCTGATTCCCGGGATTAACCGGCCTAGGTGGGACTGCAATCGTATTGGCACCTGTCAACGGCGATGGAGCTGCCGGGACAGAGGGTCTAGCCGGTCCCCAGGGACCTGCACGACCTGCTAATATGTCGTCCAGCCACGAACAGTTCCTTGTCACATGGTTTGCCGGCTTTCCCGGCTGGAATGTGTGGAACACACAAGGCTTGTCCATGGCAAGACCCACAGTATACTTCGGCCACTGCTTCTTCTGGCCGGCGGCTCCGCCGGCATTCTTGTTGGTCCAGACATTCTTCTTCTGGAACGGCTGTGCTTGCTGCTGCGGCTGCTGCTGAGGCTGCTGATAGTCCTCATATCTCGGACGCTGGCTACTGCCGGCGCCCCCTTGCTCTTCCTCCACAGCTGCAACTTGTGCTGCCCCATACCGGTGATCCGGCCTTTCATCTCTTCTCTTGTTCCGGTTATCAGTGCGATAATATTGCCCTGATCTCCCGGCATTGCTGGTGTTCCCCTGGGTTTGCCCCTGTCCTTGTGAATCGAGACTGGGCTGCATGGGATCTCCCAGAGCATAACTATCAGCGATCTTGATTGTTTCGGCCAGCGTGGCCGGCATTTGCCTCTGAAGCTTTTGCCACAGCATGGTGCCATGCCGGCACCCATGAGCGAACCACATGATGGCCTGCTGCTCATTGATTCCTTCGCAGGAATTGCGCAACGTGCACCACCTGGTCAGATAGTCACGGTCAGTCTCATTCACTCCTTGCCGGCAGTTAGCCAGCTGCTGCGGACGGTTGGGCCTCTTGTATGTACTGGTAAAGTTCGACACAAACTGCTCTTCGAAATCAATCCAGCCGTTGATACTCCCGGCCGGCAAATTATTCAGCCATATCCTGGCTGGACCTTCCAACATCTGCGGCACATATCGTACCGCCCATCTGAGGTTTCCTCCGGCGATGTTCACCGCTGTGGAGTAATCCTCCAACCAATCTTCCGGCTTCGTACTGCCATTATATGTCCTCGCGCCACGCGCGAGCTGGAAGAAGTAAGGCACCGGCTCCCCCATAATCCGGGGTCCGAAACACATAGGGCCCGGAGCTCCTTGTCTCTCCACCAACTCTGATTGGTGGATCTTGTCCAGCTTGAAACGTGCATCATTGGCTTCCAAGGACCGAGGTCCAAGCCGGGATGCTATTGGGCCTGCGATCATCTGCTGCTGCTGCTCCGGCTGATGCTGCTCACTATGCCGGCCTTGCTGGTGCTGCTGCTGATATCCCGCCCTGGCAAGGGCGGAATTGCCGTCATCCTCTCGATGTCCCGGATGGCCTGCACCCTGCTGCTGCGCTGCACCTCCGGCGCCCTGTTGCTGACGCCGGGCTGCACTGTTACTCCGGCCACCACCGGCCGCGCCTGCTTCATGCCCGGCCGGCACACTCTGGCCGGGCTTCTTGCTGCCGACATACTTGTCAGCTTGGCCGACATTCTTCTGCACCATCGCCTGCTTTCCGGCGACAGCCGGATCGTACACCTGGATCTGCTTGTCCCGGCGGCCAGAGGTCACACTTCCGGCACGCCGGGCGCTAGGATGCGGGGACGAGGCTTGGCCCCTCGACCTCGCGCCGGCACCTCCCGCCGACACAATGTACTGAGACGCCCCGGCACCCGGGTTTGCCTTCTTAAAGGCCTCCTGCTGCTTTGTAGCTTCAGACAAAAGTTGGTTAAGCCGGGCTTGCTGCTCACGCAGTGCTTCGCCGGATAAACAAGATAAATCCTTAGCTACCTCGGCCGCCGCTCTAAGGTTCTTTACTGGCGAACTATAGACTACCTTAGGCACAGTACTAGTTGCGGTATGACTCTTATCTCTAGCATCTTTTCCTATCTCAGCATTAAGATTTCTGCCTCTAGTTCTAACCTCTTCTATCCGGCTAGGCCGGATTACTACAGGAGTAAAACCATGGGCTGCCTCATACTCACGGAGTTGCCGGTTAAACCGTTCGCGCTCCTGGTTCATGGCCAGGGCCTCGTCGACGAGGGCCTGACGAGATCCCTCCAGGACCTTCCTTGTCTGCTCCGGATCAACGCCGGATCGCACCGGCTCGAGAAGCCGGTCGATGATGGGAAGAAGAACCTCGCCCCTAGCCGGCACACCGGAAGTGCCGGCCAGGTTCTCCGCACGCTCCAACGGAGGACGCGCCGACCTCTTGACCTTCGGCGGCTCCGGAGGAGAAGCTCCGGCCGCTGCTGCTTTGCCGGCATCTTCCGCCGGCGGCACGGATGTGCCGGCCATCATCACCTCAGCCGGCTCTACTGAGCGAGCGCTACGCCCAGCGTGAGCCAGCCGATGTGACGGAGGATCCGACGCCACCAGCACCTCCTTCCTGCAAATTCTCTCAGTCCCCACGTACACCTCGTGGGAACCGAAAGACATAATCCGGCCATCCCTGGGGAACGGCCGGCCACCGAGACAACCGGCGTTGTCACTGACGAAACTGAGCGAGCCTAGCCTCTGGACGAGGCCAGAGACCACGCGCACTCCCGAAGCTGCTATCACAGACCCCGTCCGAATGAACACTCCGCCCAGCATATCGATCTGCCCCACGGTGGGCGCCAAATGTCGTCGTGGTGAAACAACATATGCCATAGGATGGCTTAAATGGGGGCCGAACTAGCTGCTGGAGGATTCGGGAGAGGGGAACGAGCTAAAAAGCACGACAGAAAGAGACACTGATCTACCCAGGTTCGGGGCTCTCGTAAGGAGATAACACCCCTACTCCTGCTCTACTGATTGTATATTTGGGTCGATGTAGTACACAACAATGGTGCTTCCAAGCTCTCTGCTAGAGAAGGAAGATGAACTGCTAAGTGTAGGAACACAGAGTGACCAACCCTTTACCAGGGCTCCCTATGCCACCTTATATAGTGGTGGCCAGGGTTACAACGGTCATACAAGACCACAAGACACGGGCTACACTCCAAACAGGAGCTGGTGACGATGGCAGAGACCCTTGACTTCGCCCCTGATTGCTCTCGATGGGACGCCATATCCCTGTACCTTGTACCTCTTGAACTGTGGCCTTACCTCTGTGCGGTGAGCTCGTACTTGTGCACAGTGAGGGTAGGTAACCTCCACTGTGCACCCTGCCATCTTACTCTGCTACCATGCTTGGATGTTTTCTTCCTTGATTGTAGGGATGTGACACCTTGGTTGACTTAAGTATCCCGGATATGACCGTTGGCCATACCCAGGACATATATGCCGGACCAACGACCTACGAGGGTCGGGTAATCCGGCCTCCCCTGCTCCTGCACAACACACCAAATGGTTAGGCCGGCATATCTAAGTATATGCCGGCACACATATACCAGTATTCCGGCTATACCGGCATATCCAAGTATTAGCCGGGATACACACATATGCCGGCCTGGCCGATGCTCTCATATTCCGGCCAGGCCCTTTCTTGATAACTCGGCATAAGTCAACCATAGACTTTGTGTCTTTCTAGTCTCTTGACCCTACCGGGGGTTATCCCCCCGACAGACGCCTCTACTTTGTTGTTGCATGTTTTACGTGGCTTATGGGAGTAGCAAGTTAAGAACGATTCTTACCTACGAAAAGCCACAACGGTGATATTATGGTTGCTAACATCCGTTGTAAATCTCATGGCTACTATAGTGAGAGAAACTGGCATCCACCAGCCGCATGTGTGGAACAAGCCACACGTCAAGTGCGGAGCCGGTCTCGCGAACGAGGTCGCGTAAAGTTGGCCTGGACCGCTTCGATCTCACTATGCCGCGCCATAAGAAGTACAAAACAAAGAGGTTTGCAACAGAAAACATCAACGCCCGCAACAAGCATGTTGCGTTCTACTCGTGAAACACATCTACGCATAGATCTAGCTCTGATACCACTGAAGGGTTTCGCAGCATAGTAAATCAAAAAATTTCCTACGGAGCGAACAAGAAAGCCAAGATCTAATCTAGGAGATATAATCAACGAGAGAGGTAGATGAGATCTTCATACCCTTGAAGATATCACACAGCGGAAACGTTCAACAGAACGTGGATGATGTAGTCGTACTAGCCGTCTCCTCCCCGCGATCCGATCCGATCCAACGCCGCAAGTGGCGGCGCCTCCGAGAGATGCACACGTACGGTGCAGCGACGTCTCCTCCTTCCTTGGTCTAGCAAGTATGGTGGAGAGATAGATTGGATCTGCAGCACGACGGCGTGGTGCTTATGGTGGAGAGTTTCTGCGGCAGGGCTTCGCCTACGCGCAGTCGCGAGAGAGAGAGAGATTGGAGGGCAGCAGTTGGCCGGCGGCTAGGGTTGGAGTGAGAGGGGGCTGCGCCCCTGCCCCCCCCTTATATGGGGGGCAGGCCGGCTGCCTTGGCCCCTCCTCCAAGCCCTAGCGCGGCGGCTAGGGGGGAAGAGTAGGGGGCAAGTCTTCCCCCCCTTCTTCTGGAAGGTTCCCCTAGGGTTTCCCCTAGGGCTGGCCGGCTGGGCCTTTGGGGCCTTGTGCACCTGGCCCAAAGTGGCCAGGACACTTCCCCTTAGGCCCACGCAGGCCTCCGACAAGTGGGCCCACGTTGGTCCCACTCCGGAACCTTCTAGAACCTTCCGGTACAATACCGATAAACTTCGAAACGATTCTGGAATCCAAAAAACTGCTTTCCTTTATATGAATCTTATTCTCCGGACCATTCCGGAACCTCTCGTGATGTCCTGGATCTCATCCGAGACTCCGAACTAAAACTCATAAACCAATTATCCATTCTATCCTAGCGTCGATGCACGTTAAGTGTGTGACCCTACGGGTTCGAGAATATGCAGACATGATCTTCTATCAATAATCAACAGCGGGATCTGGAAACCCATATTGACTCCCACATATTCATCGATGATCATATCGGATGAACCACGATGCCAGGATTCAATTAATCCCGTATATGTATTCCCTTCATCACACGATATATTACTCGCCCGAGATTCAATCGTCGGTATCGCCATACCTAGTTCAATCTCATTCACAGCAAGTACTTTACTCGTTCCGTAATCCGATATCACTTCATGATTAACTCCTTAACCATATGCTTGCAAGCGGTGTTGATATCGATTACCGAGTGGGCCCGAAGTATATCTCTCCGACTTGGGAGGGACAAATTCCATCTCGATACATACAGCCCAACAAGTACTTTCCGATCACCTGAGAGACACCTTTATTATCACCCTCACATAGGATGACGTTTGATGACCTCAAAGCTTTCTTCCGATACTAGGGAGTTGTATTATCTCATGGTCTAAGGAATACAATACTTGACATAAGAAAAGCTTCGCAAAGATGAACACGATGACACGAATTGCTCTGCTTTATTTGGGTCTGTCCATCACATCATTCTCCTAATGATATGATCTCATTATTAATTGACAACTCATGTCTATGGTTAGGAAACCTTAACCATCATTAATCAATGAGCTAGTCCATAGAGGCATACTAGGGACACGGTATTGTTCATAAACCACACAAGTATTAATGTTTCCGCTTAATACAATTATAGCATGGAGTATAAACATTATCATGAACAATAAATATGATAATAACAATATTATTATTGCCTCTAGGGCATATTTCCTTCATTTGCTTGTCTCAAAATCATTTTTTATGAGGTTTGTTAAAAATTTCAGAGAAGGAAATGGACAACTTCACATATGGAGAAGTGTTTGAAAGTGATGCACCAAGGTCATCAAGGCCTTCAAGATCCACTGCTCAATATAGGATATCTTACAATGAAGATCTTATGGCACCAAACCTTGAGGGAGACAATGGAGATGCGCATCCATCCACCTTCCCTTGTGCTAATTTTTTGAGTGATGCAGGGATTCTTGATGATTTCTTGCTCCTTATTAACAGGGTTGGATTGACTACATACATGATGGATGAGAGTAATCAATATGCTATTCTCACAAAGATTTTCGTTGAAAGATTTAAATTCACTAACTCTCATTTCAACCCTTTCATTGCATTTAAGATTTATGATAAGTCTATCACCATGTCTTTGGAGAGGTTTTGTACTATTTTAGGTATTCCCATGTTTGGAACAGCCAAGAAGATACTACATCAACCCGCTGATTTGTTGGAGCTCTACCGAGGAGTAACTAATGATGATGACCGCACCGCACAGCGTGGCAAGATAAGAAACATTCAACTCCCAGCTATTAGATATTTCACTTATTATCTTGCTACTAGTGTTCTTGGTAGGGGTAACACTAGCAATGTCTAACTATCATTTAGCTTTTCTTGCTACCGCTCTTGATGTTAGTAGAAAGTATAACCTCGGCGCTCTCATTGCTCGTCGCCTCGCTGCTAGGGGACCTATTTATGGAGGCATTATTGCTGCGTGCGTTGTTGCTAATCTAGGACTTTCTATTGCTCCTAATGATGTATTGTTGGCTCCACAGAGGCTCGATCTTGCTGCCATGAAGCTCCATCATTTTTTTACTGCTAACTCATGTGCAGGGAAATTAGTTTACAAGATGTTATTCACTGATGGAGAGGACAGGGAAATTCCCTGGCCTCAGCTTAACTTGTTCAATATTCATGTGAGGCCATGGTCGCGCACGAAGGAGGAGTTGGACGAGCAGCTTAGGTTGCTTGGCTTCAACATCCAGCACGGCACGGTGGTCCAGGAGGAAGAGGAGGCGCCCGCTTACAACTACACCACATACCACACTGGGGCGTCCTCGAGCTCGTACCAAGACGAAGGTACTTCTTCGTCACACTTTGGGGGTGCCACCTCATGGCCGAGTTGGCCGAGTTGGGATTGATCTCCACTTAGGCCAAAAGTCTAAGCTTCGGGGGAGGTACGCCGACGATTCACTCATTTACATATCATATTTTGTCGGTCCTTTGTATATCTATGTTTCACTTTCTTTTTACTTTGTTGCTTCTTGCTTTTATTTCTTCTTTCCAAAACACAAAAAGACCAAAAATATTTCCGTTGTTTCTCTCTATTTGTTTCTTTAGCTTTCTACCTTTGGTTTGCTTTACTTGCTATTTTCGGTTTGGTATTTGAAAAATCCAAAAATATTTTGCTTTGTTTGCGTTTTCCTTTCGTTCTTGTTTCAAAAATCGAAAACCTAAAAATATTTGTTGTTCTTCTTTGGTTTTGTAAAGTTTGTTGCAGAGTTCAGTCTCCCGTGACTCCATTGGAGCTTGGTATTCACTTCATATTATTCGAGCCACGCAAGTGAAAAGCAATAATGACGACATATGACAATCCGAGATGTGGTAAGAGGCTGGTATGAACTCTATTTGTTTTTATTTTTGTACATATACTCATCTATGTGGACATGCTTAGTCGGTTCATGTAAGGTATATGTTATCTAATGGATGCTTTGTAGTTCTTGCTCTCATATGATTAGTTCCAATTTACTAATAGTTTGTAGCATGTCATGTAGACGCTTGCTTGCATTGTTTTATTCATAATATGGTATGCTATTGTGGTATCCTCCTCTGAAGGTTTCATTTGAATCGACTTGGCACATGCTCAAGCATGCATATGACTGAACAAAAAGTCAATTAAGCCTCGATGATTTACTTTGCCTCAGAGTTCTTGTATCATTTTTTATGCCTATATTAATTTTGTTTTGTCGCAAGCATGATTATGACAGTTATTGCTCTCTCGATTGTCGCTTCCCCGTCTTTTGCTAGCCTTCACTTGTACTGAGAGGAAATACTTCTCGTGCATCCAATTACTAAAAACCAAGTCTTCCAAAGAGTCCACTATAAATTCCTATGCATGGTATTTCAAAGCCATTCCAAGTAAATTTTCATGTGCTGCCTTTCAAAACTTTCAACTACTTCTCATTTTGTGCCACTGTTTTTAGCTCATGAGGATGTAGTGGTCGGAATTGCTATCTTCCATATTAAATTGAGTACCCCTCGACTAGGCAGCTTCATCTGCTCGTCATTAATTTTGCAAGGGAGCTGGTCAGACCATTGTAATCTAATTTCTAAAAAGAAAAAGAAAAAGAGCACTCCTCCATGGTATGTGAAAGTTGGTGGGCACCCGATGGAATCGGTTAGCCATGGTTTGAGAAAGGAAAAAAGGTGGGGAGGAGTGCCAAAGCTTTATAAAAGAGCACCATTGTGCCAAATTTTCAAAGAACTCGGAACCGCTCTCACTTGTTTATTATGGAAGATAGTAAGTCCCCATTGCTAGTCGTTGACATGAAACAACCACTTCTCAAAATAAATTTTTATCTCTGTTTTACAAATGAAAAGCTCTAGTACATGTTTAATCCCTGCTTCTCTCTGCGAAGGGCCATTCTTATACTTTTATGTTGAGTCATCATCTTCTAACTTTAAAGCACCTTCTTGAGAGCATAGCTGTTATTCTTAGTGTAATGTGCTTGTCCCAGAACACGGTTAATTGTGGTATAACCTTGATGCTTGTATCTTTGATATTTTTACTTCTAGTCTTCTCTTGAACTTCAGAGGTGCTTCAACATTTATGTTTTGCTCCACAAATAAAGGCAAGCTGGATACCACTCTTCCATATCATTTATGCATATTACAATCTTGTAGCTTCTTATGTTCATGTTACTTATTATTAGTGCATTGGCACTCTTTCATAGCTTGCTTGACTATGAGGTGACATTAGTTGCATATTTCTTATTATGAATTGCCTGAGTACTTGATCATATAGTGAGTATATATACATCATATTAAGCAAATGTGTTCGTGAAAATTTCTTTTATCGCTCTCAGTTGTTAACTGAATTGCTTGAGGACAAGCAAATAGCTAAGCTTGGGGGGAGTTGATACGTCCAAAACGTATCTACTTTCCCGAACACTTTTGCTATTGTTTCTCCTCTAATTTGTGTGTTTTGAATACAACTAACATGGACTAACGCTGTTTTTAGCAGAATTGCTTTGGTGTCTTGTTTTTTTTGCAGAAATCCAACTTTCAGTAAAAATTTGGGAAAAATTGGCAAAAATCCTATTTCACCAGAAGACCCACGGAGCCAGAAGACGAGACGGAGGGGAGGCACGAGGCCACCACACACACAGGGGGCGCGGCCCAGCCCTGGCCGCGCTCACCTGTTGCGAGGACGGCTCGGCCGTCTCCTCGACCTCTCTTTCTGCCTACATATACCCTCTGACCTGAAAATATCGGGGGTATGGCGTTTTTCCCAGATAGAGTTCCGCTGCGCCGCCGCCATCAGAAACCGCGATTCGGAACCAGAAACTCCGTTCTGGCACCCTGCCGGGACGGGGATTTGGAGGAGATCTTCATCACCATCATCACCGACGTCCCTCCATCGACCATCCATGACTCCCCCATCCATATGTGAGTAATTCCCCCGCTGTAGGTGAGGGGATGGTAGGGATTGGATGAGATTTCTCATGTAATTTGATATGAGATTGTTAGGGCATGGTGCCTAGTATCTACTATTAGTGCTTATGACATTGTTGCAACTTGTTATGCTTAATGCTTGTCAGTTTGGGCCCAAGTGCCATGATTTCAGATCTGGACATGTTATTGTTTCATTATGATAATTGTTATTTTTGTCATACCTGCAAGTTGTTTACACATATTGTTGTCCGGAACCCGAGGCCCCAAAGTGACAAAAATTGGGATAACCGGAGGGGATGGCTACGATGTGAGGATCATATGTGTTCGCCGAGTGTTAATGCTTTGCTCCGGTACTTTATTAAAAGGAGTACCTTAATTAACAGTAGTTTTCCTTGAGGCCCTGCTGCAACAGGCTGGCAGGACAAAAGATGTTGTGCAAGTTTCTCCTTGTGAGCACGCACGACTATATATGGAACATATGCCTATGATTGTTAGTACTAGGATGCTTTATCATTATTTATCTGCAATGCCCATGTCTCATTGATTTCATGAATTATCTTATCCATGCAACGCCCGTACATCCATCCCTATGCCTACAGTATTTGTTCCTAATGTTTACTATTGCTACTATTACCGCTGTTATTTTACTACTGCTGTTACTGTTTCACTACTATCACCACTATAAAACTGTTGCTACTGATAAACCACTGCGAGCAAGACTGTTTTCAGGTGCAGCTGAATTGACAACTCATCTGTTAAGGCTTATAAATATTCTTTGGCTCCCCTTGTGTCGAATCAATAAATTTGGGCTTTACTTTCCTCGAAGACTGTTGCGATCCCCTATACTTGTGGGTCATCATCCTCCCCCACATATGACTATTAGTAAAAAAGAGGAATGTCCAGGAGATGCAAACAAACCGTCAAAACACAAATGCTGATTGTAAAAAATCAAACCAGAACATGTGTGTAGTAGAGCAGTATGATATGCAATTTTTTGACGAGTTCATATCATTTGAAGTTTTTCCAACCGATTTATTGGACTGATTTTCTTGAAAATCTCACCTAAAATCCTATAGAACTAATTTTACTAAAATTTCACTTTTGGAATTAAGGTCGGTAACCTTTGTGAAATATTAGTGCATTTTTTAGTTTATAGATATAAATGAAACAAACTGAAGATAAGAATGTAGAACTCATGAATAGACAATTTTTAGCGTCAATTCAATATAAATCTAAATAGAATCTCTATATTTTGTATGTGGCCTAGTTAATTTGTCTAAGTAGATTGGGCAATTCGATTCTTCTCTTTTATTGAAGTAGTGATCATAAACACAACCACCATTAATTCCTTTCCTACAAATGACTCCAAATATCCTCCTTTGAGCAAAGAGGAGAATATTCAACGGAGAAAAACAAGTCCCGAAAGCCCACAAATCCTAATTATTGTGAAAAAATCTAAGTATGCTACACTTTGGTGATAAAAAATGGTTAATTAGAAGGGGGAAGAATCCAACACCACTTGGCAATATTATCATTGTAGTCTTGCAAAATCTCCCGGCACAACTGGAAATGATAAACAGACATGGACGCCATGGGCCTCGTGTGCTGACAAAACCACACTTATAAACCACGGACAACACGCTGCCTCCTCAGCCTTCACCACCACTCGACGCAGCCCAACCCGAGAGGAGAGGAGAGAGATAGAGGGGGAGATTGATTGATGTCTTCCACGTCGGTTCCGCCGCCGCCGGAGCGGAGGATGCCGGTGTTGGTGCCGGTGGTGCCGCGGCTGGCGGAGGAGGGAGGAGGAGGAGGAGCGAGGGGGGACGACGCGCGCGGAGGCGGGGGCGTGGCCGGGATATCGCCGAGCATCCTCATCATCGCCGTCATCGTCGTCGTCATGCTCCTGGCGTCCATCTCCATCCACTACTTCATCCGGAGCCTCTGCCGCCACACCTCCTCCTCCTCGTCCGGATCCTCCGCGCCGCCGCTCCCGCTCGTGGCGGTCCGCAGCTCCGCGGTGGCGCCGGCGTCGGCGGCGTCCGTGGCCGACCAGGGCAAGGATGCCGCCGCCGAGAGGGAGCGTCTCATCGAGCGGCTGCCGCTTTTCACGCTGGCGTCGTCGCTGGCCGCGCTGCCCAGGTCGTCCAGGGACTGCGCGGTCTGCCAGAGCGTGTTCGGCGGCGAGGATGAGCTTCGCCTCCTCCCGGCGTGCCGCCACGCCTTCCACTCCCGCTGCGTCGACCCCTGGCTCCGCGCCAACCCGTCCTGCCCGCTCTGCCGCGCCTCCATCGCGCTCCCGTACCCGCCCCTCCCCGAGCTGCTCCGCGTCGAGCTCGGCAGCGTCAGCAGCCGCCGCTCCACCTCGTCCTCCTCCGCGGCCGTCGCCGCAGCGCCGCTAGACGGAGCCGCCGCCGCTCCCCGCGCCTACCCGCTGCCGAGCCTCCCCAACTCCACCACGGAGTACCTGGTCGAGGAGGACCTGCAGGTCGTTCTCAAGCCCGCCAACCCGCCGCTGGCCGCCACGGCACGAATTACCGGCGAGCCGAGCCAGCAGCTGGCAACCGGAGCGGAGCGCGGGCTGCAGCCGTCGTCGTCCGTGACCCCGACGGCGTCGTTCAGGTCCGTGGGCCGGTCCAGCAGCAGGTGGAGCAACCGTTGGAGCAGCCGCTGGAGCAGCGGGCGGTGGAGCAGCCGGTACGATGCCGGGAGCGTCACGGCCGCCGCGACGGCGGAGTGGTGGTGGGACATGGACGGCGGGGTCGCGGTGGCGGCGTCGCGGCGGGGCGACGCCGAGGACGGCAGCGCGTTCTACGGGTTCGTGCGGTGGCTGACGGGGGCATACTAGTAAATACGAACGCAGGCGCTCCCGCCACCGGCGCCGGAATCTAGGCGTCCCGGCCTGCCGGCGATGGCAGTGTAATCTTCCTCCTCCCTGACATCGAATTCTGATGCTCTGCCCGCCTCTGCTTTCGGGCACCCGCGACCATCTGTAAAAACAAACTCTGTCTCCTCCTCTCTCTCTCTCTCTCTCTCTCTCTCTCTCTCTCGATCGATGTGGATTTTTTTGGGTGGCGTACGGTATTCGAACGAATTGGAGAATGTCGGCGGGAAGACTGAGGAATTCGGGGACTTTGAGGCGAAACTCCCGCTTCCTTGATTTGCATGTTGCATTGGTGAAATGAAATTGGAATTTATAATTTCCAACGCTTTTAGTTCATGAAATACTCCTACTACTACTAGTGCTACTCTACTGCATTCTAATTTGAGTTGCTAGTCAGTTTGTAATTACTTTTCCTCGAGTACTGTGGATTGCAAGGGCAGTGATGGATCATGTGTGTGCGAATTGGACACAGTGTGAGAGAGATTGTGTAGATTATTTTCTGATAGAAGATTGTGTACATTATTGTGGTACCGGCCTGCTAGAGGACAGTGGTATGCTTTGCGGCAGGACAGGCGAAGCATTTGTTGTGTGTGTGCAACGCACATGGCCGTCAAGATATGGACGCCGATTCCTGGTCCGTGGCACGCAGCATCGGATCAAAATTCAGTTCTACTTGGAAAAAGGACTTGGCTGTCTCATTTGGACGAACAAATAAGTATTATCAAGTGCTACCAGTATATTTAAATATTTCTTCTCTTGAAAGATAATGACAGCCAGCTCAACTGATCATTTCTGCTAAACCTGTTCAAGTGATCACGTCTGCATGGATAAAGTTGGCGATGGCTAGCTCTGCAGGAACTTTGCTTTGACTGTACCCCTGCATGCACTGACTTGACCTGCCTGCCCGCCTTGCCTTTCCTCTTCCTCATCTCATCTACAGCAGCATCGTGCAGTACTATGGCTGCCACTGGCTACTGCATTCCTGCCTAGCCAACTCAAGACAAGCCTAGTTTATCGTTGCATTGTCCTTCTCTTTTTAAGACTATATTGAGCTTTTTTTTTCTTTTAAAAAATACAACACCGAAGGTGTAATAACCATGTAGAAGAAAGGCTTACATGGCTGGTACATTGGTAAAACGGCTGTGCAGTACATCGCCAAGCGGCAAACAACACATCTTCTACAAACCCGATGAATAGTGATAAACAACTTGCCTTGCCAACATCCTACCATAAATGGTGACAAGATGTACAAGGAACGCGTCATGAATGGAGGGAGGCACCATTGTAACTTGACCTCGTCTTCATGGCAACCTGAGTAAACGTACCTCCCCTCTTGTGTATCTAGAGAAGTTGGCGAGTAGGAGACAAGATCTTGACGGACTCGGCAAAGATGTTGACAAGCTGCTTCTACCATGCCGTACGTTGTGCTCCTGAAGCCAAGCCCTGGTCGGCAGTCCATACCGGTGGCGCATCACTACCCCAGTCTTCAATTGTCACATCAGCCTCCCCTAGATAGCCTAAACGATCTTCAAGAAGATAATGACACTGTGGCGCTTGCGCTGCCTAGTCCGACGAACCGGACTTAGAATTTTTCCCGACATTCGAGAGGAGGAAGGCCCAGTGAAGGCCATGAACACGCCTATAGGGTGGAAACGGCGCACGTAGGCGTCACCGTGGTCAGCATCGGCGAGCAGGGGTGAACTAGCTAGAGCTACCACCACAGAGAGGAAGGAACACTGATGTAGGAGATGGGCCTCGGCCACCGCCGATATCACCAGCAGCTAGCATGGGCTAGAGGAGGAGGACCCTCGTGCTGGGCGGCCTCACCACCACAGCCGCTCCACACGCCACATCCACCCGCCCTCCTCACGCCGTTGACATGAGGTCCGCTGCTTCTGTCACGACCTCCATCTCGCACGACGAGACCAACACACCGCGAACGGGCCTGGCTCCGTCGTCCAGAGCTAGGGTTTATGGTCATGGAGAGGTTCAGGGAGAAGGCTGCCTACATTGAGCTTGTAGGGTTCTTCTTTACCCCCCACCAGTTCTTGGCCTTTTGCATTTAGATCGACGCGGGAAGAGAGTTACTTGTTCTACTAGTAATAGCTAGAGTAGAGTAGTACTAGTACTGTTTTTGAAGGCGATGATCTGATAACTATCGTGATGAGCTGTAGCGGTCTAAGCTAGGTCGCTTGACTTTGGTGTTTTCTCAAGGGGGGCAAGCAAAAGCGAAAGGGGGGGGCTGCGGACTGCCTGATGCCTGTGATTCGGCATGCAACTTCCTCTCTACTTTTTCTCCCGCTTTCCTTTTCTCCTACTGAGACGAGACGGACACGGTAGGTACGGGACGTAGCTCTTTTCAGCGACGTCTGCTGCTTCATGAGCCGTGAGCCCGCGCTGTTCAGTCGAGTCAAAAAATCTTTGCGTCGACTGATTGACTGCACACAGTATGCACATACGCAGGGGCGAGTACGTACGTACGGTGGCATTCTGGTCTCGCTTTTGCCGTGGACGGCTGGACGTCCGTCTACCTTTTATGGGCCGGCAGGGTGACCGACGTGATGTACGTTGGGTTTCAGAAAGAAAAGACCCACGACTGTACCGCCTTTGCTAGTCACTACTGCCATTGGCGGAGCCAACACCGGGTCGAGCCTGGTCAGCCGACCCGGCTCATTTTTTTGGGAAAAAATTTTGAGTACCGATCGATCTCTCCAGCCCCGCATGGCCGCACGAACTGCCGAGGCCCGACCTAATCGAGTCGCCCCGCTCGCAGACGTCCTCGCTGGCACGCGCCGCCGCTCGCACGCGCCGCCGCTCGCACGCGCCGCCGCTCGCAGGCGCCCTGGGCCGCTCGCACGCGCCGCCGCTCGCAGGTGCCCTGGGCCGCTCGCACGCGCTGCCGCTCGCACGCGCCCTCGGCCGCTCGCACGCGCCCTGGGCCGCTCGCAGCCCCGCGCAGCCCCCGCAGCTCGCCCCGCTAGCTGCCCCAGCGCTGCAGCACCGCGCTCTCCCTCTGCTCTGCTCGGTCCGGCGGCCGACTTCGATGGACTCCGCCGACGAGGCTGATTTGGCTGCCTGGATTGAAGAAGGGGAGGCAGCTGAGGCAGCAGAAGAAGCACGCAAGAGGGCACGCATAGAGGTTGAATTTCCCCCATTTATCTTGAGTTTTGATACATATTTATCTAGTAATTAATAACTAGTCTGAAATCTTTCCTCATAGTTCGTTTTATTTTCATTGTTATAGGCAAATGTTCCAGAAATCTTTGATCTAGCAAATGTGGTTGCCGATCCTGGAATTCGGAGACCAATTGAGTCATATGGTACCCCTGAAATTAGAGATAAAATGCGATGGGCATATTTGTCGAGAGGTCGTAATTGTTTAGTTGGTCATAGTTATCCCAAAAATCCGGATAGGCGGTCATTTCTAGATGCATGGTATAGCAAGTATGATTGGTTAGAGTATAGTGTGGAGAAGGATGCTGCATTTTGTTTCCATTGTTTTCTTTTCAAGTCTTCAAGCAATGCTAATCACTTTGGATCGGATGTTTTCACAAAGTCGGGGTTTACAAATTGGAAGAAAGCATCGGAAAATTTCAGGGGTCATGTAGGTGGACCAACGAGCTTTCACAACAATGCAAGAAATAGTTGTGAAGATTTCAGAAATAAAAAGCAAAGTGTTGCATATGCTCTTGTTGAGAAAGAGATATTTGCACAAATTGATGACAAGAAGATTATGCTTCGTTTTCATGCCTACAGTAACCGTAGAGGTCATCTTCCTCGTGGATTTCGACTCCCCAGCATGGAATCAACTTAATGGTATGATAATATCTTCTCAAAATGTAGCACTTTTGTATCTAGTTTATGTTTTTTAGTCAGTTTGTACTTCTACTCGGTGAAATGTGACAAATGCATCCGTTTGGACCATTTTTTGTTGATTACATGTGATCTTTTGTCCAAAAAAAATTTAGAGCTGATTTGTTCGACCCGGCTCAATTCAAATCCTGGCTCCGCCACTGACTACTGCTAGTCAGTGTAGGGATGCAGTGGACGAGAGCGTCATTTTGGCTCCCGCGTACACTGGAGCTCTTTATTTTAAATATTTTTAAAAAGTATTTTAAAAGATTTGAAAAATTCAGAAAAAATATTTACATGTAGGCACTGATGTATACTTTCAAGTGTGCAAAGTATCAATCTGAAATACAGTACATTCTATTCTACATAAAAAAGACAAAATTATAGATCTAAATGTGTGAATAGTGCACCTTCAAAACCTTATCAGATTTATCTTTTTTGTGAAGCCCAGAGTATAATATATTTTGTATTAAGATATCGCACACTTGAAGTATATATCATTACTTCTATGCATATATTTTTTTCCAAAAAAATTTGAAACTTGAAAATATCATTTTTGAATTTTGAAAATAAAGAGCTCCAGTGAGCTTGGGATCCAAATGCATTTTTGCTGCTGTGGACTGGCTACTGATACAGATAATCAAAATCTTAGGAAATGTGTTTAGGCCAAGTTGAGATAACAACCTGCCTATGTGTTTAAGTGAACAAAAATTTAGTTGGAAGAAAATTAAGGTACAAATCAGCTACGGTTGTTGTCTCCACAAAATAAAGAAAATAAAATAAAACTGCAGTTGTTGTCGAATTCAGTGAAATCGTTAACTGACGAGGGACAGTGATTTGTTTTGCCCCCACACATGCACGCGCGGTACCGTAGAATGCAAACACAATCAAACAAAGAAAGAAACAAGATCATTTAAAAAAAAGAAACAAGATCCATGCGCTTTGCTGCCCCAAAGGAACGGCGCGTCATGCGTTGGCCACTTGCATAGAGCTACACGTATGCATCCAATCATTTTCGAGTACATGGTTCCGGCCAGGTGAATAAAATAATCGACTACTACCTCTTGCGAAATAGAGACCTACTCACTCTGTTTATAAATATAAGATGTTTTAGATTTATAAAGTAAATATATCTAGACAAATATTATTGTGTATATTTAAGTGAATCTATACACTAAAAGATATCTAAATACATTTATTTTACAAAGCTAAAATATCTTATATTTATAAACAGAGGGAGTACATTGTACGTAAGCAAGTAAGAGGACTACTGGTCGTCATCCCACAAATATAGGGATTGTTTGATTTGAATAATTTGCATAGGAAATTTAGAAGATCAAATTCTACTGAAATTTTTCCTATGATGGTTTTTTAATTTGTAGGGTTAATTCTCATATGAATTCTTCCTAAGAAATCCTCTGCACTAACATTCACTCATACCTCTTTTCAGCTTCTTTGATTCATAGGATTTTTAAAAGATTTGTGTAGGATTGAGATCCTATAAAAATTTCCTACAGAAGCCGTTTGGTTCATAAAATTCTATCCCATAGGAATAGTCTTATAGGAACTTGTAGTACAAATTTTATAGAAAAATAACATGAGGTTAAACCTCATGGAAAAATTCCTTCACCAATTCATTTACACATAGGATTCAGGTGGACATAACATCCTAATCCTACATATTTTCTATGCCTATATTTTTCCTATCTTATGAATCAAAGGAACCCTCAGAATGCTTTGCTATTCCCGTGGTGGAATTGAACAAACTTTGGTTCGCATAAATTTCCTTAAGATTGAAGTGAGCATGACCTTGCAATCTCAAATTTTTTCTATTCCTACATTATCCTTCGAATTAAAAAAGCCCTAGTCATCCAGTTGGCCTAGAACTAGTGATTGGAAACCGCATGCATGCATGCTTGGCCCCCAAGCTGATTTATTTATACGCACGGCACGAGTAATCTTGGCCTGATCGGTCGACGCGACGTCAACTGCCGGTACGAGTAGCTAACATCATTAGTTTAGCGTTGATTATGTAACCTGACTGGCTCAGGTAATATCCCATATGCACGGGCTTTCGTGCGTGCTGCCAAGGAGAAAGTTACCAAGAATTGTACTGATAATAATTTGATAGACTTAAACGCAAGCGCACGTCGCGTGGTGGCAACGGGTCCGCGCGGGATCACGCAGATGCACAAGCCATTGACGACTCGTCGCCTCGGTCCATCGATCTGTTGCCACCTCAGCTAATGTAAGAACCAATACACATGATGTGACGTTACATAGGTAATAGGTTACTAGTTGCTTCTTCATATGATTTGGTCTTAATAATATACTAACACGCATGTGCGTCGACTGTTCAGATTATTTACCTAACTACTCTCCCCGTTTCATATTAGTTCTCGCTACAACGAGTGAACATAGTGAGTAATTAACTACGAAAGTGGTGTTTTTAATACAAGGCAGAAGACTTGCCATTTTCTTCAATTAAGAAGAGAATCGACCGGTTAATTAGCGGAAAATCGCAAAGACAGGAACAAACGTCCTTTCGGCCGTCATGGAACACAACCGTTCCGAGGGCTCACAACTACCATGGCTACCCACACAAGCCATACACACACTTCCGAAGCAAGGATCGTCATTGAGGTTGCCCAAAAGTGTTATCGCCATCGACCCTGACTTCAACGAAGAACTACCACTAACTAAGATTTTGTCGTAGCGGCGTCATGAAGCCCATGATGGCCTATGCCAAGCAGATGACTTTACACGAAGGAGACTTACAACTGCGATTCTGATGATGAGCTCCAAAAAGGATATGCGCAAGACTCGTGCCGATGAAGATCTTCACCACCGAACCGCCTCTCACAGGTCATATTTGCTGCCAAAGGTAGTAGATTGAAATAACATAGCAGCTCCAACTTCACAGCAGGGTAATCCCAATATGAAGACACTCAGACACCTTGGAACAGAAAATAGCTAAGAAGGTCTTGCCGTGACCAAACCCCATCACACCCCATCGCGTTGTCATTTTTGCACAAGCCACTAGATGCGACTCACACATCGCCGGCCGAGGACCTGCCAATTGTGACGTCATGCACGTCCAACTCCAAGAAAGCGTGAAGGGGTTTGATGATCTTCAAGGTGGCGCCCTGCTAAAGGAAGCAACGTGGGAGACGATGTCGTCGCTCGACCCAAGCACTAGGGTCTAGGCTTTCACGCAAGAACATTACCCAGATTGTGGATGTCGAAGCTCCACGGCGACACCTCCAAGGAGGGCTACGAAGTCCACGAACACTGTCACCGCTGGCCGAAGGAGCCGAGCAGACCATCGTCCAGACACAAATAGACCACCACCACCCACAATGCACCACTGCATGACCGTAAACCTGTTGTCCCGTGCACCTTCCGAGCGGCAACAAGGCCATTGCCACACCAAAGCCGCTACTAATATCGCCTTATACTCGAGAGATAAATCTAGGCAAGCTCGCCCAGATCAAACGACCACCAAGGCTGTGCCTGTACTCTACCGCGGCAGGAGGAGCCCGATGCTCTGTCATTTTTGGAGCACCACCATCAGAGCCTGGAGAGTAGGTCGCTAACCTGCCATGCCACTCTCAGTGGCGAAGCACGCAAGTCTGCTTCGCCACTCTCAGTGGCGACGCACTATCTGCTTCGCCACTCCTCCTGGCGACGCACGTCCATCTGCTTCGCCACTCCCTGTGGCGACGCAAAAAAGGGTTATTTTTTCGAAATAGTTTCGGCGAAGGTTTATTTTTTAAAATAGTTTCAAGTTTGGGTTAATTTTGTCTAAAGCGTCAGGCTACTGTTGATGACGCCACCTGACCGCTAGAGCAGGGCCGCACCACCGCCGTCCGCTGCTAGGGCTCCACCGGGAGGACGTCAAAGGAGAGAAGGCTACTGGTGGCTGCTAGGGTTCGTGCGAGCCTCTCGTGTCAAGCGACTTGGGCACTGTGGGGAGGGGGGAGGGTGGAGGTTTTTTTTGTACCTTTCACATCACACGTACAAGATGTTGAATGAAGGTCTTCTTTGGACTCATAGGTGCGATGCATAAAAAACGCATTTTAAAATGTCAAAAATAATCAAAGAAAACTTCACCTGTTTATCAAACATTCTATTTTCACACATAAAGTTTCGCAAAGGAAGAGTATCTTTTGTGGCCTGTGTAAAACACAAAAATGTCTTGTGAATGTTCAAATATACCCAAAAAATTCGTTCCATTTTTTTAATATTTTAATAATAATAATATATTTCTAGGCAATAGGTACATCCACAACTATGATGAGCCAGAGAGCCAAAGTGAATTTCAACTGAAAAAACTAGCCTCCCTGCCTCGGTACGTAGCTACGCTCCGAACAAGGTAGCTATGTGGGATCTGTCCCGCCGGCTCATCCAGCTTATCCCTCTTTTCGTGCGTGTGTATCTTGCATATAACACGATTTCCGCCCATCTAGATAAGCCATAGAAATAGTGCGGGTATTGTACTATAGTGTGTCTTCTGATCTGATACGTTTACGGTACCAAACAAGTGCTGTACGAATGCTTGGCTTATATCGAACTAAAATCCAAAAAAAAAGTAAGCACTCCCTCCGATTAATCTTGGCTTGATCTTCACACGCTCCTAAGCTACGCACAGAAAAGGTGCAAAGGCAATGAAAGATGGCAGCAACTTTGACTTGAAAATCAACTTCGGTTGTCGTCTTACTATCCAAACTAACTGAGCATAACTTTTTTTTAACCTGTCGCATAGCTTAATTAATTGGTTAGGGTTTCTTCTTGCAGAGCCTACCGAGATTCAAGTCTTAGAGCATCTCCAGCCGTTTGCGCCCCCCACGGCCGAATCCGGCGATAATTCTCGCCGGATTGGACGAAAATTAGGCGTGGGGAGCGCCGAACTTCCAGCCGGCACCCCAGCTAGACGCCCGGAAATCGGCGTTTTTGGCTTATTTTTACAAATAGACGTTCCAGTTCGGCGAATTTCATACAGTTTGTCAACATTTGGCTCAAATAAACATCAGTTCGGCGAATCTCATACAGTTTAACAAAACAAGCAAATAAATTGACAAGTTTTCAAACAAATCAAATGAAAACTAGTGGGCGAAGTAGTCGGTGTAGAGTATGCAGTAGCCCTCCATTCGCTGCCTCGGCTTGCACTTCTTGCGACCTGGTGCCGACCCACCACGGCGACCGGTGGCCGCCTCCGCGTACAAGCTCGACAAGCAAGCTAAAATAAGCATATGCTCCTCGTCTTGGGCGGCGGCTGCCATCTCTTCTTCAAACATCTCGGCGAACATCTGCTCTTCCTCGTCGTCGGAGTCCATTTCCGGCCAGGCAAATGGACGAACACCTGCCGGGCGTGTCGACGAGACACGACGGGAGGAGTTCCCTGACGGCGGAATATGGCCAGACGCCACGCCGGACGGCGGAATATAGGCTGGTGGGGGCAGGTGGGAGGAGGGACGGCAAAGTTCAGGCAACCGGCCGGCGGATTGGCGAGGGGTGGTGCCGGCGGCGACAGAGCAACGACGGGAGGGAGAGGGGGATTTGCGTCCAGATTGTAGGGTTTGCGTGTTCTCTCGCCGACAGAGCGGGCCCGTTTCCGCTTTTCTCTCGTCCGGAGTCCCCGAGCGCACCCCGGGGGACCGGGGATGGCCTGGGCTCGCCGGATGGATTAAGGCCCAAATCCGGGGGAAAACGAGGAACCGGGGGCGCGACTAGGCCGAATACCACCGTCCGGATGTAAAAAACGGCCGCCGGGGGCCAAGTCGGGGGGACGGCTGGAGCTGCTCTTAGACCATGTGTGCTCACAATTACCTCGTTGGATTATTTGCAACATCTGCTACACATTTACGTTCCGGGTTAGTAAATTGGTCGTCCTTCACCCAAGATCAAATCATCGGGTTGTACTTGAGCTAGTAGCTTTAGCTTGGTGATCGGATATTGCATCCATGGTTCACGTGCTTGGTGTCTAAGTAAATTATGGGCAGGTTAACAAATCTGGCTCGACGTGGACCGGTGATACCAAGATCAGGCTTGTTGATTTACTAGGCTAGATCAAAACTTGGTAGTGTATATTTTCTGTGTCACTGAACAAGACATCGAGAGAGAGAGGGAGAGATCGGAGAGGAAGAGAAATCACCTGCACCTTGGCTCGATGAGCCCGAGCTGGTAGCCATCGGAGAGGGCAACGGCGTGAGTGTGGAGGGTGAGAGTGGCGGCGGACTTCCCGTCAGCACTGCGCGAACCCTAGATCGGGAAGGGTGTATCGGTGGGGAGAACGGCTCAGACGAACCTCGTAGTTCGAGCCGCCGGCCCCCACCTCTTTATATAGCGCAGGTGACAGGGGCCCGTCAGCCATAATGGGCTGAGCGCCCCCGATCAGGGCGCGAATCAAAGGGGCCTGGTGGGCCGTTGGGCCCACACAGGTGGAGATCAATCTAACATTCTCCCCCTTGATCTCAACTTTACTTTTAACTTTATACTTTATACTTTACTCGTTTCATCACAGATCAGTACATAGAGCATGTTTCATCGTCACAACTCAATTGCCGATAGAATCAGACAGCCACTATACACTTTTCTGTTTTGAAACAAATTCTGTTACTTTCGGGCCTCTTATGATCCAGGAATCATAGGCTTGCCATTAAACCCATGCCGGCTAAGTGTTCCTTGAACACATTCGGTGGTAAGCCTTTCGTTAGCGGATCCGTAAGCATATCCTTTGTCCTTATATGCTCGAGTCTTATAGTTTGATCCTGGATTTTGTCTTTCACAACATAATACTTTACTTCTATTGGTCTGGTAGCTTTACTCGACTTGTTGTTGTGAGCATAAAATACTGCAGGCTGGTTGTCACAGTACATCTTTATTGGTTTGTCAATACAATCCACTACTTTCAAGTCGGGTATAAATTTCTTTAGCCATAACACCTGATTCGTGGCCTCAAAACATGCTATAAATTCGGCATACATCGTGGATGATGCAACTATTGTCTGTTTGCAGCTTCTCCACGAAATAGCCCCTCCTGCGAGAGTGAACACATATCCAGTTGTGGATTTTCTTTCATCTTTGTCTCCCGCATAGTCTGCATCTGAATACCCTTTTATCTCTAGGGAATCAGATCTTCTGTAGGTTAGCATGAGGTCTTTTGTGCCTTGCACATAGCGCAATACTTTCTTTACCATCTTCCAGTGCTCTATGCCTGGATTTGACTGATATCTACCGAGTACCCCGGTGATAAAAGCTAAGTCAGGGCGAGTGCACACTTGTGCATACTGTAAGCTTCCAACAGCCGAAGCATATGGTACTGCTTTCATTTGATCGATCTCATATTGATTCTCGGGGCATTGATATTCCCCAAAACTGTCGCCCTTGACTATCGGAGCAGGTGTGGCATTACTCTTATGCATATTATACTTTATTAGAACTTTTTCTAAATATGCCTTCTATGATAGTCCTAACACTCCATTCTTTCTATCTCGGTGAATTTCTATGCCCAAAACATATGAAGCTTCACCAAGATCTTTCATATCAAAGTTTGAGGATAAAAACTTCTTTGTTTCTCGCAGAAGACTAATATCACTGCTAGCAAGCAGGATATCATCCACATACAAGATTAGGAAAATATATTTCCCACTTTTAAACTTTGCATAGACGCAGTTATCCTCGATGTTTTCTTTAAATCCAAATCTTTTGATGGTATCATTAAACTTTAGATACCACTGTCTAGAGGCTTGCTTTAATCCATAAATGGATTTCTTTAGACGGCATCCCATGTGTTCCTTCCCCTCCATGAAAAAACCCTTGGGTTGTTTCATGTACACTTTTTCTTCTAAATCTCCATTTAGAAATGCCGTCTTTACATCCATTTGATGCAACTCTAAATCAAAATGTGCAACTAGTGCCATTATGATTCTGAAGGAATCATTACATGAGACTGGAGAAAATGTCTCATTGTAATCTACCCCTTCTCTTTGTGTAAATCCTTTTGCCACTAGACGCGCTTTATACTTTTCTATGTTCCCGTTAGAGTCATACTTTGTTTTGTAGACCCATTTGCAGCCTACTGTTTTGGCTCCTTTGGGAATTTCCTCTAAGTCCCAAACATTGTTGGAACTCATCGACCTCATTTCATCTTCCATGGCCTCTAGCCACTTCGATGAGTTGGGGCCTCCCATAGCTTCTTCATATGAAGTGGGATCACCTTCCATATGAACTGTTTCTGTGTTATAAACTTTATAGTCAGTAGAAATAGCTGATTTCTTGACTCTTTTGGACCTTCTAAGGGCCTCATTCTCTGGCTCATTATGTACCTCAACTTCTGGTACATCTATTAGATGTGGCTGCTGCAGCTCCCTTTCATGCTCAACGAAGGGTTCAGTCGGCTCCTGACGGACAGGTTCCGAAACTTCACTCCTTGTTGTCACGGGTGGAGTTACAATAGGTGCTTGCACCGCAACCTCAGGGATTGTTGGTGCAGGCACAACAGGTAGCGAGAAAAATGGCTCATGAATCATCGGATTAGGTGCATGCACCCTCTTCTCCTCAAGATCAATTTTTCGAGCTACTATGCTCCCCCTCATCAGTTCGTCCTCCAAGAAGACTGCATGTCTCGTTTCTACAAACTTTGTGTATTTGTCTGGACAGTAGAAACGATAACCTTTTGATCTGTCAGGATAGCCAATGAAGTGGCAAGTTACTGTTTTGGGGTCTAACTTTGCAATATTTGGATTAAATACTTTTGCCTCAGCTGGGCTCCCCCAGACCCTTAAGTGGCGCAGGGAGGGAACTCTCCCTGTCCACAACTCATACGGTGTTTTGGGCACCGACTTGCTTGGTACTCTATTGAGAATGTGAATGGCGGTTTTAAGCGCCTCCATCCATAATCCCAATGGCAGGGTGGAATAACTCATCATACTGCGCACCATATCCATAAGAGTACGGTTACGCCTTTCAGCTACTCCATTTTGCTGAGGTTCGCCCGGCATAGAATACTGGGCGACTATTCCATTTTCCTATAAGAACCTTGCAAAAGGTCCAGGTACTTGACCATATGGAGTGTGCCGACCGTAGTACTCCCCACCACGATCGGACCGGACTATCTTAATTCTTTTATCATGTTGATTTTCAACTTCTGCTTTGAATATTTTAAATTTATTCAATGCTTCAGACCTTTCTTTAATTGGATAAATATAACCATATCGGGAGTAATCATCTGTGAATGTTATGAACGAGTCATAGCCATCCACACTTTTCACAGAAAATGGTCCACAAATATCAGTGTGGATTATTTCTAGTGTTGCTGTACTTCGGTTTGCACCCTTTTTAATTTGCTTTACATACTTTCCTTTTATGCAATCTATGCATTGTTCTATATCGGAGAACTCTAACGGAGGAAGAATATCACTTTTAACGAGGTTTTCGATTCTTCCCCTCGAAATATGGCCTAATCGACAGTGCCATAACTTCGATGAGTCATGAGTTCTCTTTCTTTTCTTTTGTTCTTTGTTCGACAAGGAAGTTTAGAAGCCATGTTGCTCATCCTCAAGATGTGCTCCCTGATGCCATGTGCACCTCCTGTGTACTTTTCTGTGACTAGCTGCTTGAGTAGCTGGGTAGCATACACCTTTGAAGAGCCAGTGAACTGGCTCTTTATCTTTTCCAGAAACTCCCCAACGGAAGTGCACTCTGCGATTGATTCCGCAATGGCGTTCTCAATCGTATTCTTTATAAAGGCCATGCACTTTTTATTTGCATTGACCCACTTTTGGTTCTCTAGCACATATGCCAGCTCCACTGGAGCAAAGTCCTTTTTCTTTTTGTCCCATGCAGCATCATCATCATTTGCATCTCTGACTGGCTCTGTCGGCTTGACCGGCTGTGGAGTGTCCACAACCCAGTCGACCTCAGCGCAGACAAAAGCCAGATCAACTTTCTTCCTCTACTCAGTGTAGTTGTCACCCCTGAGCGTCGGAACGTCTTTGAGGCAACTCATCAGACTGTAGCCTCCTGAAATTCACAAAGATGTGAGATAACAAAACAATTGCATGCATTAATCCAACGTTGGTATAGATAAACACATACAACTGTTTGTGCAATTAAAACTATATCACCGTTGGGCAAAAATAGAGATAAATGCACCTTTTAACATATAACAAATAAATTATGATCATGCTATTAACAACGTTGGTTATATAATAACTGAATCATAATCACTTTTAATTCACTTTATCACATCTTTCAAAAAAATTAAATACCACTTTATTGCATTTAAGCAATTTCTTTTAACTATTTGCAGCGGAAACATGAATAAAATTCATAAACTTTGAACTTTATAGAAAAGTTTCTGTAACTTTTGAATTCTCTAAACAAATTTTTCGTTGGAATAATTTGAATAGAGAAAACTATTTGAAATTTGCTCAAAAAAACTGAACAAAAAAACAACAAAACTGTGTTCTGTAAAAAATTAGCAGTGAAAACTGTATCGGCCCGTGGCCAGACGCGGCCCACGGCCTGCTTTTGCGGCAGGTTTACGCCGCCGCTTGCTCTGCGGCCCGGTCCGTTACGGCCCAAGGCCCGCCTTTGGTCCACCGCTCGCTGCTGGCCATCAGATTCAATCCGACGGTCCAGCGCGTCTATCGCCAGATCAAAACGACCTGGATGGCCCCGACCGGTCAGGGGGAAACCCTAGCGCCCTACTCTCCCGTTCTCTGTATGCTCTCTGGCGGCTGAGGAGGCCGAGCTCCCCGGCGGCCGGTGCCGCGCCGGCGACGGCGACGGTCACGGCAGTGGCCTTGCTGGCTTCCCCAGCGCCTCCTCTTCCTTTTCCCTTCTCACTTTCTCTTCCTTTCTCTGTCCGCCGAGGAGACAGCGGCTGGCGGGAGCTCGAGCTCCGGCGGCCGGCGCGCCGCCGGCCCGTTGCCGGCGACGTCCGCATCCCCTTTGAGGCATGGCGGAGATCTCCACCCCCGCCTCCTCACTCTGTCCCGCGCGGTGGCGGATCGAGCACCCACGGGCCACGGCCGGCGCGCCGAGCGCCCGCGACTGCGCTTCCGTCGGCGAGCGGAGGAGCGGTGGGTGGCTCTGTGCTTTTGCCCCCGAACGGGAACTTTTCCCTTCGGCAGTGGTGAAGGCAAAGTGCCCCACTGCCCGAGTTCTTATTCCCATGCCTCCATCGGATGCGCATGAAATCGAGAGGAACAAGCACGGCCGAAGACGGCGGCGCACTTTTCCGGCTAGCCGAGGCCCTGCCGGTGAGTACTCTGTTCTTTTCCCCTTTCCCTCTTTTAATTTCGGTTTAGGGTATCTTTGCAGTGAGGTGGGGTGCTCGGGATGGATAGGGTTCCTTTTTCTTTTCTACCGAAGAGATCTAACACTAGAAAGTGCTCTGATACCAATGTTGATTTACTAGGCTAGATCAAAACTTGGTAGTGTATCTTTTCTGTGTCACTGAACAAGACATCGAGAGAGAGAGGGAGAGATCGGAGAGGAAGAGAAATCACCTGCACCTTGGCTCGATGAGCCCGAGCTGGTAGCCATCGGAGAGGGCGACGGCGTGAGCGTGGAGGGTGAGAGTGGCGGCGGACTTCCCGTCAGCACTGCGCGAACCCTAGATCGGGAAGGGTGTATCAGTGGGGAGAACGGCTCAGACGAACCTCGTAGTTCGAGCCGCCGGCCCCCACCTCTTTATATAGCGCAGGTGACAGGGGCCCGTCAGCCATAATGGGCTGAGCGCCCCCGATCAGGGCGCGAATCAAAGGGGCCTGGTGGGCCGTTGGGCCCACACAGGTGGAGATCAATCTAACAAGGCTAACCCCACTAGTTTTTTTTAACCTGGCTTAGCAAATACAGTACCAGTAACCATTCGTCGTTGACAGACTTTTCTGGTGTGACACTGATGTACTACGCGCATGTGTGGAAAATCTTCTGGTTAATTAACTAAGGAGTACTGTCCGCCATGGCTACGCTCCAAAATATGAGTAGAAGCTAAATCGTTTTCTCCATAGATTGGTACATATCGTCTCTCTCTCTATATATATATGCGATGTCTGTATCTTCGGTACACGATCCGTGCTCATCTAGACCAGCTAGAGGAATAGTGGTATGCTTTGCGGCAGGACAGGCGAAGCATTTGTTGTGTGTGTGTGTGGAATGCACATGAGCGTTAGGATATGGACGCCGATTCCTGGTCCATGGCGCGCTGCATCAGATCAAAAACTCAGTTCTACTTGGAAAAAGGAATTGTCTGTCTTATTTGTAAAAATAAATAGTAAAATTATTGTCTCTTGGGCGGAAGATTGATACTCATTAACTCAGTACTCACTAATATGGTATTGTATATGATATCTTTCTTCTTCCTACCAAAAGGTGTGCTACATAGACTTGATTACTATCGGTCTAGATTCTTTTGGCAAGAGGATAGTGAAAAAAAAAGAAATATCACACTAGTGGAAAAAGAGGCTTTTATCCGCCACCTTTAGTCCCCAAACTAATTGGGCCGGGACTAAAGGGGGCATTAGTCCCGGTTCGTGCCGCTGGGGCACGGCCAGCACCTAGTCCCGGTTCGTAATGGACCTTTAGTCCCGGTCGTTAACACGGACCGGGACTAAAGGGTTGGCTGGCTGGAACCCAACGGGCGGCGGCCTTTAGTCCCGGCCCGTGTTAACGACCGGGACTAAAGGGCGACCTTTAATCCCGGCCTTTAACACGGACCGGGACTAAAGGCCGTCGCCTACAAAATCGAGCTTCTCTTCCCCCGAGCCTGCCAGTACACTAATGGTGGTCGGAAGCTTGGATTGAGTGGAGAGGTTATGTCCGATTTTTTTATCAAAATTATCCAAGATTTTGAGTTATTTCATCTATCTAATTGGTTCAAAAGGTTAGCAACTTTACTCTCTCATCTTTAATTTCTAATTTAGCTTATATAATGCTCTAGATGTGGTGAGATTTGTGGCTATAATTTGGGAGTGATTATAGGAGTTTATTTGATTTATATAGCATTTGAGCTTAAATTAATTCCTTAGTTTGCACATGTGTAGAGGTGGTGTACTTGTATGTTGACCAAAATGAGTATGAAGTAGAAATTTGTCATGCACATATATAGCTCTTTTTATGCTCAAAAAATAGAGGGATTTGTGGAGTAATTAATGTTAGAAAGTAATGTGGGAGTAATTGTGAGCTTATGTGATTTACAATAATAATTTTTGAGTAGGATTTATTTGCAATAATTTTTGTAACGTTAGAGAGTAATGTGGGAGTATATATGATTTATATGCAATGTGAGTTTATTCCTTGTATTAATTTGGTTTATTATATACTTATATAATAATGCAGATGAACCGGCAATGGATGTACGGTAGCCGAGTCTCAAGCGAGTTCATTAAGAGCTTGCAGGATTTCCTCCATGTGGCTGATGCGAACAAGCGGAATGGTTTTGTTGTCTGTCCATGTAGTGTGTGTAAGAATCTGAAGAATTACTCTTCATCAAGAACCCTTCACGTGCACCTGCTTCAGCACGGTTTTATGCCCAGCTACAATTGTTGGACCAAGCACGGAGAAAGAGGTATTACAATGGAAGACAATGAAGAAGAGGATGATGACAACTATCCTGGGTTCCCTGAATATGGTGATACTTTCATGGGAGAAGCTGAAGGGGGAGCTGAAGGGGAAGCTGAAGGAGAGACACATGATGAGGCCCCTGATGATCTCGGTCGGACCATTGCTGATGCACGGAGAGAATGCGAAACTAATAAGGAGAGGGAGAAGTTGGATCGCATGTTAGAGGATCACAAAAAGTCCTTATACCCAAACTGCCAAAATGGTCTGAAAAAGCTGGGCAGCACACTTGAATTGCTGAAATGGAAGGCAGAGGAAGGTCTATCTGACTCCGGATTTGAAAAGTTGCTGAAAATGATGAGGAATATGCTTCCAAAGGATAACGAATTGCCCACCAGTACGTACGAAGCCAAGAAGATTGTCTGCCCTCTAGGTTTAGAGGTTCAGAAGATATATGCATGTCCTAATGACTGCATCCTCTATCGTGGTGACTATGAGAATTTGACTGAATGCCCGATATGCACTGTATTGCGGTATAAGATCAGAGGAGATGACTCTGGTGATGTTGAGGGCGAGCCCCCCCAGAAAGAGGGTTCCTGCCAAGGTGATGTGGTATGCTCCTATAGTACCACGGTTGAAACGTTTGTTTCGGTGCAAAGAGCATGCCAAGTTATTGCGATGGCACAAAGAGGACCGTTTGTCAGACGGGATGTTGAGACACCCCGCTGATGGGTCTCAATGGAGAAAGATCGACAATAAGTTTAAAGATTTTGCAGGTGACGCAAGGAACATACGGTTTGGTCTAAGTACAGATGGCTTCAATCCTTTTGGGGAGCAGAGCTCCAGTCATAGCACCTGGCTCGTGACTCTATGCATCTATAACCTTCCTCCTTGGTTGTGCATGAAGCGGAAGTTCATTATGATGCCAGTGCTCATCCAAGGTCCGAAGCAACCCGACAACGATATTGATGTGTACCTAGGGCCATTAGTTGATGAACTTTTACAGCTATGGGCCAAACCAGGCGTACGTGTGTGGGATGAGCACAAACAAGAGGAATTTGACTTACGAGCGTTGCTGTTCGTTACCATCAATGATTGGCCTGCTCTTAGTAACATTTCAGGACAGACAAACAAGGGATACAAGGCATGCACACACTGTTTACAAGAGACTGAAAGTATATATTTAGCTAATTGTAAGAAGAATGTGTACATATCGCACCGTCGATTTCTTAGCAAAATTCATGCCGTAAGAAAAAAAGGCAAGCATTTTAACGGTAAGGCGGATCACCGGGAGCCACCTAAGGAAAATACTGTTGATGATGTATTCGATATGGTCAAAGATATAGAAGTAATCTTTGGAAAGGGTCCTGGCGGACAATCTGTTCCGCATGACGCAGACAGACACGCACCCATGTGGAAGAAGAAATCTATATTTTGGGAGCTTGAGTATTGGAAATTCCTAGAAGTTCGCTCTGCAATCGACGTGATGCATGTGACGAAGAATCTTTGCGTGAACCTGCTAGGCTTCTTGGGTGTGTATGGGAAGACAAAAGGTACAAAGGAAGCTCGACAGGACCTGCAACGTGTGAAAGACCCAGAAGACCGACATCTGGAACTGTTTCAAGGTCGCGCTAGCTACGCTCTTACTAAAGAAGAGAAGATCACCTTTTTTGAATGCCTGAACAGTATCAAGGTCCCGGCTGGATTCTCATCGAATATAAAGGGAATAATAAATATGGCAGAGAAAAAGATCCAGAACCTAAAGTCTCATGACTGCCACGTGATTATGACGCAATTGCTTCCAGTTGCATTGAGGGGGCTTCTACCGGAAAATGTTCGACTAGCAATTGTGAAGCTATGTGCATTCCTCAATGCAATATCTCAGAAGGTAATCAATCCAGAAGATCTACCACGGTTACAAAATGATGTGGCCCAATGTCTTGTCAGCTTCGAGCTGGTGTTCCCACCATCGTTCTTCAATATTATGACGCACCTCCTGGTTCACCTAGTCAAAGAGATTTCCATTCTCGGCCCTGTATTTCTACACAATATGTTCCCCTTTGAGAGGTTCATGGGAGTCTTAAAGAAATATGTTCGTAACCGTGCTAGGCCAGAAGGAAGCATCATCAAGGGATATGGAACAGAGGAGGTCATTGAGTTTTGTGCTGACTTTGTTCCCGACCTTAAGCCGATTGGTCTTCCTCAATCGCGTCATGAGGGGAGACTTAGTGGAAAAGGCACGATCGGAAAGAAACCAATGATATGTAGGGATGGTCATTCGTTGACTCAAGCACACTACACAGTTCTACAAAATTCCCTCTTGGTGGCTCCGTACAGTGAGGAATACAAGAATATTGTACGCCAAGCAAACCCAGGGCAGCCTGAGTCCTTTGTTTTACAGCTCCACATGGCGACTTTCGGCGTTTGGTTGCAAAGACGTCTCATGAATGACACTGTTGTTGAAGAGCAGCTGTACTTGCTGGCCAAATTACCATCTTCGACTATATTGACTTTCCAAGGGTACGAGATAAATGCGAATACATTTTACACGGTCGCCCAAGATAAAAAAAAGCACCAACCAAAACAGTGGTGTCCGCTTTGATGCAGTAACCGGCAAAGGGCGAACGGACACATATTATGGTTACATAGAGGAGATATGGGAGCTTGATTATGGACCTAACTTTAAGGTTCCTTTGTTTCGGTGCAAATGGGTGAAGATGACAGGAGGCGGGGTAAAGTTGGACGAGCAGTACGGAATGACAACGGTGGATCTCAACAATCTAGGTTACCTTGATGAACCATTCGTCCTAGCCAAAGATGTGGCTCAGGTTTTCTATGTGAAGGACATGAGTAGCAAACCAAGAAAAAGAACCAAAGCGAATACATCATGTGATGAACCAAAGCGCCGCATAGTTCTTTCAGGGAAAAGAACCATCGTGGGAGTGGAGGACAAGACAGACATGTCACAAGATTATAATCAGTTTGGTGAAATTCCGCCCTTCAGAGTGAACACTGACACAAGCCTCAAGTTAAATAATGAAGATTCTCCATGGTTACACCACAATCGTAAGCAAGGGACACTAGCGAAGAAATGATGTGTAATCATGTGTAATCATGAATTGTTCTAATCATGTATTGTTCTAATCATGTATTAAACATTTTATGTAATGTATTGTTCTAATCATGTATCACAATAACACTCACGGGAGGCGGGGAAACGATTGAACTGGAATTAAAGTACATGGGCAGATTAAGTCACAATCGGCCGAACTTGTTTTCGAATGTTGGAGTGATTCAGTCATAGTCGTGCCTAGCCCTATAAACGTCGCCACTGTAGTCATCGTAGTCGCCGACGTCGTCGTCGCTGGCATCGGGGTCGCGGTAGTCGAACCTCGGCGGGTGAGCACGCGTGGGCTGAGACTGAGGGTAGCGCAGGCGGGGGCCACGGTAGGCCATGACGCTCTGGAGAGTCCGGCCACGCCACCACAGCCGACGGCCGGCCTCGTTGAAGTTCGAACGAGGCGGGCCGTCCTCCTCGTGCCTGCCAAGCGCACTCTCACGCCGATTGATAAAGAAGGCATCCCAAGTCGGGCTGTAGTCGGGATGCCACTGGGAATTCCTCCGCTGCTCTGGCGTGAGCTCGAAGTAGTAGTGGTTCATGATGGCCATCTAGCGCGCCACACCTAGAGGGACAGGAGGGACCGGTACGCCTCCGACGCTCAGCATCCAGCCGGTGGGGACGCGGTAGCCCGGCGGGCAGGGGTAGTTTGAGGCGCAAAGCGCCTCCGCCTCCTGGGGGGTTAGAGATACGATGGAAGCCATGGAAGAGAGTGATGAGGTTTGCAGATATGAGTCTAGATGTGATAAGTAAATGGAGGCCAAGCCTACATATATATAGTGAAAAATGGCGGGAAGACGGAGGCGGGAACGCAGTGGCGCGGGAAATCATCTAACCTTTAGTCCCGGCTGGTGGGTACAACCGGGACTAAAGGTGGTTTTTGTGTCATCTAACAAAACTGTCGGTGGGATAAGGACGTGTGGGTAACCTTTAGTCCCGGCTGGTGGGTGCAACCGAGACTAAAGCTGTTGGCAGGATAAGGATGCGTGGGTGGATGCACTGCTCGATGAGATAAAACATGTAGCGCACGACGCCCCTGTCGGAGGAACAAGACAAAAGTAGAAGCGGCGCCGTGCCTATAAAAGGAGCATCGATACGCCATGGTAAGCACAGCTCGAAGGCAGGGAGAGTTTCATCCCCATGGATGGAGGAAAGGGTTGGGAAATCTCCCGTGGCAGAGCTTTTCGAAGATGTCGTTGGTGCTCACGCCCTACGGCATCTTCGGAAGCTCTGCCTCGGAAAAATTTCCCTGCAAGCCCGTGAAAGACTCCATCTCCTCTAACAGTTATGGAGGAAAGGGTTGGGAAATCTCCCGTGGCGGAGTTTCTCGAAGATGTCGTTGGTGGTCACTCCCTACGGCATCTTCGGAAGCTCCGCCTCAGAAAAATTTCCCTGCAAGCCCGTAAAAGACTCTATATCCTCTAACAGTGTTGGGTAAAGGGTTGAGAAATCTACCGTGGCGGAGCTTCTCGAAGATGTCGTTGGTGCTCACGCCCTACGGCATCTTCGGAAGCTCCGCCTCGGAAAAATTTCCCTGCAAGCCCGGGAAAGACTCCATATCCTCTAACAGTGTTGGGTAATCTCAAACTTATTTTAATCTTCTGGTTTTCAAAATAGAAAAATCTATATAGTTAGATGAATTAGTTAATTGTCAGATTCAGAAGTATGTAAAAAGAATATTAATCAATATAGTTTTAATTGAAAATGGCAAAATAGTTTTGAATTAGTTATTCCATTTCAAACACTTTTCATATTCAAAGTTTTGTCAGATTCTAAAATATGCAAAAAGAATATTAATTAATATAGTTTTAATTGAAAATGGCAAAATAGTTAATTGTTTGAATAGTTAGAATAATTGATTTTGAAAATAGAAAATAGTTTTGAATTAGTTATTCAATTTCAAACACTTTTCATATTCAAAGTTTTTTCAGATTCTAAAATATTCAAAAAGAATATTAATCAATATAGTTTTAATTGAAAATGGCAAAATAGTTAATTGTTTAAATAGTTAGATTAATTGATTTTGAAAATAGAAAATAGTTTTGAATTAGTTATTAAATTTCAAACACTTTTCATATTCAAAGTTTTATCAAATTCTAAAATATTCAAAAAGAATATTAATGAATATAGTTTTAATTGAAAATGGCAAAATAGTTAATTGTTTAAATAATTAGATTAATTGATTTTGAAAATAGAAAATAGTTTTGAATTAGTTATTAAATTTCAAACACTTTTCATATTCAAAGTTTTGTCAGATTCTAAAATATATAGAAGTTATTCAAATTGAAATTCAAATTTCATATTCAAATGAAATCTGAAAAAATATAAGGCCTTGGCGCGCATTTATTATCCCTTTAGTCCCGGTTGGTTTCACCAACCGGGACTAAAGGTCTGGGGCATGGGCGCGAACCGCCCAAATGTCTTTAGTTCCGGTTGAAGCCACCAACCGGGACTAAAGACCCTTTAGTCTCGGTTGGTGGCTTCAACCGGGACTAAAGCCCCCCCCTTTAGTCCCGGTTGAAACCACCAACCGGGACTAAAAGGGTGCGGGTATATAAGCCGCGCCGCCCATCTTCTTCCCCCAACACTTAGCAGTTTCTGGCGCGGAGGAGATCGAGGTCTACAACGTTGCGGTCGCCCGAATCCGTCGACCGCCGCCGTCGGACGTCCCCTGCACGAGCGCCGCCACCAACCGCATCGCCCCCTGCAGCAACGCCGGCCGCCCTGAGCCGCCGCCCGAGCCGCCGCCCGAGCCCGCGCGCGCCCGTGCCCCGAGCCGCCGCCCGAGCCCCCGGCGCCGCCCGTGCCGCCCCCTGCAGAACGCCGGTCGAGCGCCACCCCTACAGCAGCGCCGCCCACGTGCAGCCCCCTGCAGCAGCGCCGCGCGCCCACCCCCTGCCCTGCAGACGCCGGCCGCGCCCACCCCTGCCTACAGGCAACGCCGGCCGCCGCCCCCTGTGCTAAGGTAATTTTTTTTAGAATTTATTAGTAATAGAAATGCTAATAGAATTTAGTAATAGAAATGCTAATAGAATTTTTAGTAATAGAAATGCTAATAGAATTTAGTAATAGAATTTTTAGTTAGAAAAATAGATATATAGAAAATAGTTAGAATTTAGTAATAGAAATGCTAATATAATTTTTAGTAATAGAAATGCTAATAGAATTTAGTAATAGAATTTTAGTTAGAAAAATAGATATATAGAAAATAGTTAGAATTTATTTATGTTAGATTTTATTTATGTTAGATTTTATTTAGGTTAGATTTTATTAGTTAGAAAAATAGTTAAAAAAATATGTGTACTAAAAGGGGGTGTTGGCCGGGCACCGACGCGGTGAGGGGGTCTTCCCCCCACCGCGTCGGCGCTCGGCCAACGCCCTCTTTTTTTTGGTTATTGATCAAATATGTGTACGAAAAGGGGGCGTTGGCCGGGCGCCGACGCGGTGAGGAGGTCTTCCCCCCACCGCGTCGGCGCTCGGCCAACGCCCCCCCTTTTTTGGTTATTGATCAAATATGTGTACTAAAAGGGGGCGTTGGCCGGGCGCCGACGCGGTGAGGGGGTCTTCCCCCCACCGCGTCGGCGCTCGGCCAACGCCCCCGTTTTTTTGGTTATTGATCAAATATGTGTCACTAACTTGTTTTACCTGTCTTTAGAAGAGACATGGACGGTGAAAATGACCCACGCCACCCTGCAGAATTCTTATTTGGCATGATACGTGAGAATGTATATGTGCATCAAGAAGGTGCCGATCGAGAAGACCCCAGAGTAGTCGGCCGAGAAGGAGTCGGCCGAGAAGGTGCCGGAGAAGCTGAACTTGAAGATGATGTTTCGTCGTTTCTTAACCCTTCCGGTGACGGAATGGAGATAGAAACGTTTGACGACGAAGGGCAAACAAACACCGATGCCGAATGACAATTGCAAACAAACGCCGATGGCGAGGTATATAGATTTAGCTTTTGGTGATAAGAAGGGAATATGCATATTTGTATTAACGACTTTTTCTTTTTTCAGCCATCCGGATCGAGCAAATCGTATTCTAAACGAGGTCCGAGCCAAAAGTTGAGTGTGAATCAGAAGCTGACCATCGATTTAGTATCTCCAGCTGGCAAACCGTTGGAGCCAAAATAGCACGCAACAAAATTTATAAATCAATGCGGAGTGATTGTTAGGGACATGATCCCGATCACGGTTCAAGAATGGCACGAGCCAAAGAAGGCACGTCTTGGAGCTACTTTTGTGAACAAAAGATCCAAGAAAGATCTTTGGAGGAAGCTCATGGAAAATTTCATTCTACCTTCGGAGTACTCCAAGAAGGATGATGATGGTAATGAAATTCCGGGTGGACGTGAAAGGATAAGGAGAGTTAAACAGTACGCTCTCAAGAAGATGGCTGAAGCATTCCGGGGCTTCAAGAAAATGTTATACGCGAAGTTTATCGCAAAAAAGAAAACTCCAGTGTTCGAAGGAGCATACGAGAAGTTGAGACAACAGTGGCCTGAATTTGTGGCATTGAAGACATCTGAGAGAGCCAAGGAAATGTCAAAAAAAATAAGAAAAATGCTGATAAGAAGGAACATCACCATATTTTGGGGCCAGGCGGCTACGTGAGAGCAGTGCCCAAGTGGGAATCTATGGAGAATGAATTGAGGAATAGAGGAATCACTCCTGGTACACAGGGATGGCCCGAAAGGGCCAAGCACTGGTGGTACGGACATGGAGGATCGTTAGACCCGGCAACATGGGAGTGTGTTCATCGGAAACAGACCTTTACTCCCACAGTAAAACTTGTTAAGGCAATGGAGGATGCTCAAGCGGGATTGATCCGTGTCGACCGAGAGAACGACGAGCTGACACACGCCCTCGGGAATCCAGAACACACAGGACGAACGAGAGGCAAAGGCGCCGGTGTTCCATGGAAGGAAGGGTTTTCTTAGCACGAAGATCCATACGGTTACAAAAGCCGTAAGAGAAAAAAGGATCGGGAAGCAGATCAGATCGGCAAGGTAGAACGTGAATTAGCCGACATGAAGAGTATGATACATTAACTTAGCCAGGGAGGTGGATCTCGGCTGCAGGAAGATCCAGCATTGGATCTTAATAGTCAGCGGAGAAGCAGCGTGGCTTCCACGGAGGTCCCAGCTGATGAGCATGAAGCACCGGGGTCTCGCTACCCCGTGGATGATGTTAGGGAGATGACAAATTGTGAGATACATCAGCCAGTGAAGAACATGACCTTCAATGTGGCGAGCGGCGATGCTTTACCTTGTCTACCTGAAGCGCTCCACCATGGGAACCCGATACCGGCTGGCTATGCTTGTGTCTCGGTGCTTGACATAGTCAGCTCGTTCGAGGACCTAGAGCTTGATTTTGCTACACCTGAAGGGGATCGGAGACTTGGAGATGTCAAGCGCCAAATCGTTTTATGGCAAAAGAAATACATCAAGTTTCCAGGCTCAGCGCCAAGGCCACCGACTCCGAGGAATCCAAGTCCACCCTCCCCCGATGAACGTCGTCCACCTACGCCGCCCCCGAGTCCACCTCGGGTGCCGCGTCAGCCGACGCCACCCCTGAGTCCACCTCCAGCGCCGCGTCAGCCGATGCCACCCCCGAGTCCACCTCGGGCGACGCGTCAGCCGACGCCGCCCCCTAGTGCACCTCCCGCGCGTCAGCCAACGCCGTCTCCCAGTGCACCTCCAGCGCGTCAGGTGAAGCCGCCCCCCAATACTACTCAGACGGGGAAAAAGCGGAGCAGGTCCGCTACGGTTAGTACTACTGATAAGGTAGTACATAAGACCACGAAGATACCAGAGCCATCGCTAAAGCCTCTTCCCAAGAGAGCTTATGACCGGACTCCCGAGGAAAACGAGGCGATAGTACGCGCCGAAGTGAAGGCATTTTTGCACCGAAAGTGCCTGAGCCCAAGCCGACATACACGGAGAAACAAAAGGACTGGGCTTATGGTATGCTTACTGCAGAGCCCCAATATATGATGAATCAGCCATCAGACTATAAACGCGAAATTGAAAGGCAAAGTGACATGGCCAAGGCAAAAAGAAGCGGGAAACAAATTCCTCAGCTTGGAGAACAGAAGAATCAATCGGTCGCCCGCTCATAGTCGGCCCCCCCGATATCGATACGTCCTTCAGAGCCGATTTGGAAGAGGACCGAATGTTATTGGACCCCAGAGTAGTAGCAGCTGCACAACTATTGGGTTTAACTGTAAGGGAGGCAAAAGAGAACGCGGACGTCTTGAATATGCCTCTTCTAGTTATGTTAGGCCTTGAAGAAGCGCCAGTGGGAGAGGTAGTAGAGCAATATGTATTAGGGGGGCCTCTGATCAAGCCTGAGGAGGAACGCGGTCTATCAACACATATGCGAAATCTGCTCGGCTGGTACAAGGTGCATATACAAAAAAAAGGACTTCAAACGTTTTATCCTCTTGGACGTTGATACGTCTCCAACGTATCTATAATTTTTGATGCTCCATGCTTGTTTTTACACCATTTGCCTATTGTTTCGTTACACTTAGTGGCACTTTTATGCATTTTCCGGAACTAACCTATTAACAAGTTGCCACAGTGCCAGTTTCCTGTTTTCTGCTGTTTTTGTGTTTTAGAAGTGATACACAGGAAATAATCTCGGAATTGGACGAAACAAATTCCTGAAGTCTTATTTTACCCGGAAGCTTCCAGAGATCCGAAGAGAAGTAGGAGGGGGGCCACCAGGGCCCCACACACAGGGGCGGCGCGGCCAGGCACCTGGCCGCGCGGGCCCCGTGTGAGGGCGCCTGGCCCCTCCTCTGACATCGCCCCTTCGCCTATAAAGACCCCCCGACGGAAAAAACCTAAGTACCCGATCAGATTTCCAGAACACATCGCGATCCGCCGCCACCGTCGACCCGAAGATCGGGAGGGTCCAGAAGCTCTTCCCGGCACCTCCCGGCACCCTGTCGAAGAGGGGAATCGCCACCGGAGGTCTTCTTCATCGCCATGCTTGCCTCTGGAGCGATGAGTGAGTAGTCTACCTTGGACTATGGGTCCATAGCAGTAGCTAGATGGTTGTCTTCTCCACCATGTGCTTCATGTTTAGATCTCGTGAGCTGCCCTACATGATTGAGATCACCGTTATGTAATTCTACATGTTTGGTTTGTTGGGATCCGATGAATATTGGTGTTTATGATTAAGTTGCTGTACTGAATTATATCTTTTGTTATCTCTATGTTGTTTATGATCTTGCATGCTCTCCGTTGTTAGTCGCTATCTTGGCCGAGTAGTTGCTAGTGACTCTAAGAGGGGGTATTTATGCTCGATAGTGGGTTCATGCCTCTATTTCACCTGGGGGAGTGACAGAAACCTCTAAGGTGGTAGATGTGCTGTTGCTACTAGGGAGAAAACAGCATTCATATGCTCAAGGGCATATGCTTTGTTTACATTACACACTTTGCTTAATGTAATTATCTGTTGTTCGCAACTTAATACTACTGGGGTGTTCGGATTGATATCCCTGGGAGTGGATTATTAGTCATAGATGCAGTTGGATGGCGGTCTATGTATTTTGTTGTAATGCCCAGAGTAAATCTCATAGTGATCTTCTTGACATATCACGTTTATCTTTATTCTATCAATTGCCCAACTGTAATTTGTTTACCCAGCATGTGTTATTTTATCTATGGAGAGACACCACTAGTGAACTGTGGACCCCGGTCCTATTTCCATCATATTGCTATCACCTGTTTACTTTACTCGTACTGTTTACTTTACTCGCATACTATATTGTTTTCCACTCGATACACTCATAACCTTTGTTTCAAGCAAACCGGTGAGATTGACAACCTCATCGTAAGTTGGGAACAAAGTACTTGGTTGTGTGTGTGCAGGTTCCGCATCACCTTCAGTCGTTGCCGTCTCTCCTCTCCTGATCGATAAACCTTGGTTTCTTAACTGAGGAAAAATTAGCTGCTATACTCATCATACCTTCCTCTTGGGGTTCCCAACGGGCTGGACATTCAACTAGGCACCAACTCTTTTCTGGCGCCATCATCCCAGCAATCAAGCTAATTTTCTAGCGCCGTTGCCGGGGAGGAAGAGAAGACTTCTGCGAGGGGAGTTCTTCGCACACACATCTTTTACTTTGTTATTGTTTTGCTTTACTTTATTTATTTTACCTGCATCTTTTTTTATATCAAAAACCCAAAAAAATTAGAATCCTTGGTAGTTGTTATTTCTTTACTTTAGTTTATCAAGTTGATCCCTAAGTTCGTTCTGGAGGACCTCTCAGTAGGTAGTGGTTCGATTATTGGCAAAAGTAACGTTGAGGAGTTCTTTAATCACATTAGTATGCATAAGGAACTTGAGGAAAAGTCTTTGGTTGAGTTAGCTCCTAGTTATGAAGTTGCTTCTGCTCATTTAGTTCACATGTTAGAAGCTAGGTTTGCTAGTCTTAATCCTTCTATGCAATACATGTTCCTTAAGCTTCATGAAATTGAGGATCCCGAAAAGAAAGCTTTTATTTTAGAAACCTTGCGCACAAAATTTAGAGATGTTGCAATTGAGGCTAGGAGAGTTTTTAAGAAGTTTAATAAGCTTGGCTCGCCTGTTAAGGTTGTTGGTACGCCCGATGATTTTAAAATACCAATACCTTATGAACTTATAGGAATTCATGATGCTTGGGAAAAGAATTCCAGTTGGATTTGCCCTGAAAATCTCTTCGATGAAAGTAGTGTGCCAAAGCATGATCGTAAAGGAGTTTAAAAAACTCAGTTGAACATATTTTCCTTCATTGTTGAAAAGATTTCTGTTGTTGATCTTAATGCTTCATCACTTGATAATACTTGATTCGCAATTTTCTGTGCCTAGCTCAAAGGCGTTAAAGAAAAGCACTCTTGGGAGATAACCCAATGTTTTCTTTTCAGTACTTTTTCTTTTATTTGAGTCTTGGAAGTCATTACTACTGTAATGACCGCTTCTTATCTTGTTTATTTCGTTTTTGTGCCAAGAGAAGCCTCTCATTTGAGTGAGGTAAAGATTTGGGGATGTTGCTGTCCTGAAACTGTTTTTGGTGCTGCACCGTAAAAATTCGTATAAATTCTCTGTTTATCTTTTGGACCTGAGATTTCTTGTGCATATGCCCCAGGTTATATCCAAACTTTTGTTAGTTGAACACTTTTTTATTTGAGCAATAGAAAATCCCTCAAAAATTCGACCTTTGTCAGTTGTTCAGTTTTGACAGATTTCTGCCAATATTTGTGTTTGCCACTTTATCGCTTTCTTTTGAGTTCTTTTGATCATGGAACTTTTGGGGAGGTTGATACAGTAGTATTTGCTATATATGTGGTGGTTTTGAGTTGAAACCTGAAGCAAATAGAGGGTTGATTATATGTTATGCTTGCACTAATGTTGCTAATAGAATTGTGTTTAGTTTTGTATGAAGGAAGTTTTCAAGTGTAGGGATTGGAGAATGATGAGATGAGTTGAAGAATGGACAAAAGCTCAAGCTTGGGGATGCCCATGCATCACCCCAAGAAATATCCAAGAATTACAAGCGTCAAAGCTTGGGGATGCCCCCGAGGCACCCCTTCTACATCGGTAAAAATCAGGTCACCTTTCAAAACACTATATTTTTATTGCTTCATGCACTATGTGTTTTTCTTGGAGCATCAGTTGTTTTAGTTTTATTAGTTGGTTAGGTTTGTTTGTTTGCTGCAATAAATGGTTGGACCCCAACAAATTTCTATTGGAGAAGTTGCCTTGCTTTTCATTTGCAAAGAACGCTCTAGTTTTCACTCTTATTAAAAACCGAGCGTTTCTTCTTTTTCTGCTACTGCTTTTGGTTTTCGTTTTCGCCTTGATTTGCGTTCAGATCTTTTCATATCTTTTCATCAAGGTGTATTTTTGCCTCTGATCTTTATTGGTTTTCCTCAAAAGAGGTGTTTATAAAAATTTCAAATGGTGTTGGAAAAGAGAAAAAGCTTTGTGCAAAATAGTGGTACAAGAAGGAGCTTGTGTAGACTGCGGCTTAGGCTTTTTCATGTCATGCTTGATTTCTTTTTGATAGTATGCTTAGTGGTTTTGCTATAGCATGACTTGTTTCAAATAACTGAGATTGCTTAATGAGTGATGCGTGGTGAATGACCAGCCCGTTGGGAACCCCAAGAGGAAGGTGTGATGAGTATAGCAGCTCGTTTTCCCTCAGTTAGAAACCAAGGTTTATCGATCAGGAGAAAAGCAGACAATGACAGCTGAAGGTGATGCTTGCTAGTTTGCGACAGCAGCGGACAACTGGCGCCTCGTCCAAGCTTTGCTTGCTAGCTGCAACGTGGAACCTGCACACACACAAACAAATACTTTGCTCCCAACTTGTGATGAGGTTGTCAATCTCACCGGTTTGCTTGAAACAAAGGTTATGAGTGTATCGAGTGGAAAACAGTAGAGAATGCAATAAAGTAAACAGTGCGGGAAAAGTAAACAGGTGATTGCAATATGATTAAAATAGGACCGGGGTCCACAGTTCACTAGTGGTGTCTCTCCATTGATAAAATAACATGCTGGGTAAACAAATTACAGTTGGGTAATTGATAGAATAAAGATAAACGTGATATGTCAAGAAGATCACTATGAGATTTACTCTGGGCATTACAACAAAATACATAGACCGCCATCCAACTGCATCTATGCCTAATAATTCACCCTCGGGGATATCAATCCGAACACCCCAAAAGTATTAAGTTGCGAACAACAGATAATTGCATTAAGCAAAGTGTGTAATGTAAACAAAGCATATGCCCTTGAGCATATGAATGTTGTTTTCTCCCTAGTAGCAACAGCACATCTACCACCTTAGAGGTTTCTGTCACTCCCCCAGGTGAAATAGAGACATGAACCCACTATCGAGCATAAATACCCCCTCTTGGAGTCACTAGCAACTACTCGGCCAAGATAGCTACTAACAACGGAGAGCATGCAAGATCATAAACAACATAGAGATAACAAAAGATATAATTCAGTACAGCAACTTAATCATAAACACCAATATTCATCGGATCCCAACAAACCAACATCATAGAATTACATAACGGTGATCTCAATCATGTAGGGCAGCTCATGAGATCTAAACATGAAGCACATGGTGGAGAAGACAACCATCTAGCTACTGCTATGGACCCATAGTCCAAGGTAGACTACTCACTCATCGCTCCGGAGGCAAACATGGCGATGAAGAAGACCTCCGGTGGCGATTCCCCTCTCCGGCAGGGTGCCGGGAAGAGCTTCTAGACCCTCCCGATCTTCGGGTCGACGGCGGCGGCGGATCGCGATGTGTTCTGGAAATCTGATCGGGTACTTAGGTTTTTTCCGTGGGGGGGTCTTTATAGGCGAAGGGACGATGTCAGAGGAGGGGCCAGGCGCCCTCACGTGGGCCCGGCGCGGCCAGGGGCCTGGCCGCGCCACCCCCTTGTGTGGGGCCCTGGTGGCCCCCCTCCAACACTTCTTCGGATCTCTGGAAGCTTCCGGGAAAAATAAGACTTCAGGAACTTGTTTCGTCCAATTCCGAGAATATTTCCTGTGTATCACTTCTGAAACACAAAAACAGCAGAAAACAGGAAACTGGCACTGTGGCGCTTGTTAATAGGTTAGTTCCGGAAAATGCATAAAAGTGCCACTAAGTGTAACGAAACAATAGGCAAATGGTGTAAAAACAAGCATGGAGCATAAAAAATTATAGATACGTTTGAGACGTATCAAGCATCCCCAAGCTTAACTCCTGCTCGTCCTCGAGTAGGTAAGTGATAACAAAAGAATAATTTTTGAGGTAAAATGCACCTACACAATCTTGATCATATATGTAAGCATTGGTGAGCTGGGATCAATAGAACTTAAAACATGGGCATGAAGATATAATCATGACAATAAGAACTTAGCAACCATGTTGTAAACATGCAAATGAACACAAACAAAAGATCATGATAATGAAACAATGAAAGTCAAACGTGTGTTCAAATCATAAAGAAAAACATACAAATGGTTTTCAGCTTGTCCTTCAAAGAGAGCAAAACATAAATGCATAGGACACCTTCAAGTTTAAGAGAGCGACTAGATACAAATAATTTAAGAACAAGTGAAACCAATCATCATGAGTCAATCAATGAACTTTGGGACAATGCATGTCACACTCAGAATGACAACTATGCTCTCTTAATGGTGCATAAAGATAGAAGGTGGTGACTCAACATAAAAGTAGAAGAAAGGCCCTTCGCAGAGGGAAGCAGTGATTGCAAGTTTTATAACCTTCAAAAATTATGGTACTTACCGGCTTTGAGCTCTCATTGCCCCCATCATAAACATCTTGAATGGTTAAAATTAATGCGAGAACAATTATGATGCATATGCTTGACAAATCATAAGTTGAAGACCTCGTGCCCCGTGAATACGAGTACCCAAACCTCATGCTACTTTACTTAGAGTCCCAAGCAAGGCTCTTGTCATTGTAAATATATGTGTATCATTGAGAACCGCCAATGGGGTACCTCCGTGCCCGATGACATGGAACAAGCCCACACCAAAATGACAGGACAAGCAGACAATGAACACCTCGACATCTCTTTTATTTGCTATATTGTTTAGCTTTTTATTGTGAGATGCGTCGTCGAATGTTCACCATGGGTATGCTGCAAATTTCCACCATGAATTATGCATGGCTTAGATTGGCGGCCCGGCGTTTTCCTAACACATATAAAAAATCCATGATCCTCACAAGATTCCCAACTCATTTCACACCACGGGCATCCATAAACAAAAGATCACGATATCAACTCAAATAAGAAGTGCAATGTTGAAAGCTTGCCCCATGACAGCATGGCTGGGCTAGAATCCAACTTACAACTTGCAAGCATAACAACTCAACATAAGAGACCACAATGTCAAATTTTTAGAACAGGAAAAAGTAAAGTGTGCCTTCCGGTTCGTGAGAGCTTTACTGACCGAATTTCGCATAACACTGGTAAGAGTTTAATTTGAAGAGAATATAAAAGCAAGTCAAATTTACTTGGAATAGCAAATTGCTAGTAGGTATGTATGGTGGACACTTTGGAAAACTTTGGCTTTTAGGAGTTGGATGCACGAGTAGAGCTCATACTCAGTACAAGGTGAGGGCTAGCAAAAGACTGGGAGCGACCAACTAAGAGAGCAATAATAGCCATAATCATGCAAAGCGACAAAGCGACATTAAAAGAAGCATAAGATGGCATCAAAAGTCAAAAACTAAATGATCATGAATGCTATTGGCGACTTTTTATGAGTCTAACATGTGTGAGCATGCGCCAAGTCAACCCAAATAAAGCATCAAGGAGAAAACCAAAATAATGCTTCCATACAATAAAAACAACGCATGATTTTTTCAAAGGCTCATTAAGCAATCTCAGTTATTTGAGACAAGTCATGCTACAGCAAAACCACTAAGCATACTATCAAAAAGACATCAAGCATGACATGAAAAAGCCTAAACCGCAGTCTACACAAGCTCCTTCTTGTACCACTATTTTGCACAAAGCTTTTTCTCTTTTCCAACACCATTTGAAATTTTTATAAACACCTCTTTTGATGAAAACCAATAAATATCAGAGGCAAAAATACACCTTGATGAAAAGATATGACAAGATCTGAACGCAAATCAAGGCGAAAACGAAAACCAAAAGCAGCAGCAGAAAAAGAAGAACGCTTGATTTTTAATAAGAATGAAAACTAGAGCGTTCTTTGCAAATGAAAACAAGGCAACTTCTCCAAAAGAAATTTGTTGGGGTCCAACCATTTATTGCAGCAAACAAACAAACTAAACCAACTAAGAAAACTAAAACAACTGACACTCCAAGAAAAACACATAGTGCATGAAGCAATAAAAATATAGTGTTTTGAAAGGTGACCTGATTTTTGCCGATGAAGAAGGGGTGCCTCGGGGCATCCCCAAGCTTTGACGCTTGTACTTCTTGGATATTTCTTGGGGTGATGCATGGGCATCCCCAAGCTTGAGATTTTGTCCATTCTTCAACTCATCTCATCATTCTCCAATCCCTACACTTGAAAACTTCCTTCATACAAAACTAAACACAATTCTATTAGCAACATTAGTGTAAGCATAAAATATATTCAACCTCTTTTAGCTTCAGGTTTCAACTCAAAACCACCACATATAAACTATATACTACTGTAGCAACTTCCACAAGAGTTCCATGATAAAAAAGAACTCAAAAGAAAGCGATAAAGTGGCAAAAACAAATATTGGCAGAAATCTGTCAAAACAGAACAGCTGACAAAGGACGAATTTTTGAAAGGTTTTCTGTTGCTCAAATCAAAAAGTGTTAAACTAACAAAAGTTTGGATATAACCTGGGGCATATGCACAAGAAATCGCAGGTCCAAAAGATAAACAGAGAACTTATACGAATTTTTACGGTTCAGCACCGAAAACAGTTTCAGGACAGCAACATCCCCAAATCTTTACCTCGCTCAAATTAGAGGCTTATCTTGGCACAAAAACGAAATAAAAAGGATAAGGAGCGGTCATTACAGTAGTAATGACTTCCAAGACTCAAATAAAAGAAAAAGTACTGAAAAGAAAACATTGGGTTATCTCCCAAGAGTGCTTTTCTTTAACGCCTTTGAGCTAGGCGCAGAAAATTGCGAATCAAGTATTTTCAGAGGAAGCATTAAGATCAACAGCAGAGGTCTTATCAATAAGGCATTGTATTTCATCCACATAAGTTTTAGAAGACCCTTTGTGATCATTCTTTGGCACACTACTTTCATCAAAACGATTTTCAGGACAGATCCAATCAAAATTATTTTCAAAAGCTTCACTCAATCCCAAAAGCTTGCAAGGAATAGGTATTTTGGCCTCTTCATCATCTGTACTAATAATATTTATAGGAGAACCGAGTTTATTAAAACGTTTAAGAACCTTCCTAGCTTCAACAACGACATCCTTAAATTCTAGGCGCAGAGTTTCCAAGATAAAAGCTTTCTTCTCGGGATCCTCAATTTCATGAAGATTGAGGAACATGTATTGCATATAAGGATTAAGACTAGCAAACCTAGTTTCCAACATGTCAATCAAACAAACAGAAGCAACTTCAATACTAGGAGCAAGCTCAACCCAAGACTTTTATTCAACTTCCTCATGCATACTAATGTGATTAAAGAACTCCTCAATGTTTCTATTTCCAATGATTGAACCACTACCTACTGAGAGGTCCTCCATAACGAACTTAGGGAACAACATGATAAACTAAAGTAAAGAAATAACAACTACCAAGGATTCTAATTTTTTTGGGTTTTTGATAAAAAACAATGCAGGTAAAATAAAATAAAGTAAAGCAAAACAATAAAATAAAGTAAAGAATGTGTGTGCGAAAACTCCCCTCGCAGAAGTCTTCCACTTTTCCCCGGCAACGGCGCCAGAAAAAGACCTTGATGCGTGGTGAATGACCAGCCCGTTGGGAACCCCAAGTGGAAGGTGTGATGAGTATAGCAGCTCGTTTTCCCTCAGTTAGAAACCAAGGTTTATCGATCAGGAGAAAAGCAGACAATGACAGCTGAAGGTGATGCTTGCTAGTTTGCGACAGTAGCGGACAACTGGCGCCTCGTCCAAGCTTTGCTTGCTAGCTGCAACGTGGAACCTGCACACACACAAACAAATACTTTGCTCCCAACTTGCGATGAGGTTGTCAATCTCACCGGTTTGCTTGAAACAAAGGTTATGAGTGTATCGAGTGGAAAACAGTAGAGAATGCAATAAAGTAAACAGTGCGGGAAAAGTAAACAGGTGATTGCAATATGATTAAAATAGGACCGGGGTCCACAGTTCACTAGTGGTGTCTCTCCATAGATAAAATAACATGCTGGGTAAACAAATTACAGTTGGGCAATTGATAGAATAAAGATAAACGTGATATGTCAAGAAGATCACTATGAGATTTACTCTGGGCATTACAACAAAATACATAGACCGCCATCCAACTGCATCTATGACTAATAATCCACCCTCGGGGATATCAATCCGAACACCCCAAAAGTATTAAGTTGCGAACAACAGATAATTGCATTAAGCAAAGTGTGTACTGTAAACAAAGCATATGCCCTTGAGCATATGAATGTTGTTTTCTCCCTAGTAGCAACAGCACATCTACCACCTTAGAGGTTTCTGTCACTCCCCCAGGTGAAATAGAGACATGAACCCACTATCGAGCATAAATACCCCCTCTTGGAGTCACTAGCAACTACTCGGCCAAGATAGCTACTAACAACGGAGAGCATGCAAGATCATAAACAACATAGAGATAACAAAAGATATAATTCAGTACAGTAACTTAATCATAAACACCAATATTCATCGGATCCCAACAAACCAACATCATAGAATTACATAACGGTGATCTCAATCATGTAGGGCAGCTCATGAGATCTAAACATGAAGCACATGGTGGAGAAGACAACCATCTAGCTACTGCTATGGACCCATAGTCCAAGGTAGACTACTCACTCATCGCTCCGGAGGCAAGCATGGCGATGAAGAAGACCTCCGGCGGCGATTCCCCTCTCCGGCAGGGTGCCGGGAAGAGCTTCTGGACCCTCCCGATCTTCGGGTCGACGGCGGCGGCGGATCGCGATGTGTTCTAGAAATCTGATCGGGTACTTAGGTTTTTTCCGTCGGGGGGTCTTTATAGGCGAAGGGACGATGTCAGAGGAGGGGCCAGGCGCCCTCACGTGGGCCCGGCGCGGCCAGGGGCCTGGCCACGCCACCCCCTTGTGTGGGGCCCTGGTGGCCCCCCTCCGACACTTCTTCGGATATCTGGAAGCTTCCGGGAAAAATAAGACTTCAGGAACTTGTTTCGTCCAATTCCGACAATATTTCCTATGTATCACTTCTGAAACACAAAAACAGCAGAAAACAGGAAACTGGCACTGTGGCGCTTGTTAATAGGTTAGTTCCAGAAAATGCATAAAAGTGCCACTAAGTGTAACGAAACAATAGGCAAATGGTGTAAAAACAAGCATGGAACATCAAAAATTATAGATACGTTTGAGACGTATCAATGAGCCTTTGAAAAAATCATGCGTTGTTTTTATTGTATGGAAGCATTATTTTGGTTTTCTCCTTGATGCTTTATTTGGGTTGACTTGGCGCATGCTCACACATGTTAGACTCTTACAAAGTCGCCAATAGCCTCTATGATCATTTAGTTTTTGACTTTTGATGCCATCGTATGCTTCTTTTAATGTCACTTTGTCGCTTTGCATGATTATGGCCATTATTGCTTTCTTAGTTGGTCGCTCCCAGTCTTTTGCTAGCCCTCGCCTTGTACTGAGTATGAGCTCTACTCGTGCATCCAACTCCTAAAAGCCAAAGTTTTCCAAAGTGTCCACCATACATACCTACTAGCAATTTGCTATTCCAAGTAAATTTGACTTGCTTTTATTTTCTCTTCAAATTAAACTCTTACCAGTGTTATGCGAAATTCGGTCAGTAAAGCTCTCACGAACCGGAAGGCACACTTTACTTTTTCCTGTTCTTAAAAATTTGACATCGTGGTCTCTTATGTTGAGTTGTTATGCTTGCAAGTTGTAAGTTGGATTCTAGCCCATCCATGCTGTCATGGGCAAGCTTTCAACATTGCACATCTTAATTGAGTTGATATCGTGATCTTTTGTTTATGGATGCCCGCGGTGTGAAATGAATTGGGAATCTTGTAGGGATCATGGAGTTTGTATATGTGTTAGGGAAACGCCGGGCCGCCAATCTAAGCCATGCATAATTCATGGTGGAAATTTGCAGCATACCCATGGTGAACATACGACGACGCATCTCACAATAAAAAGCTAAATAAAAGGCAAATAAAAGAGATGTCGAGGTGTTCATTGTCTGCTTGTCCTGTCATTTTGGTGTGGGCTTGTTCCATGTCATCGGGCACGGAGGTACCCCATTGGCGGTTCTCAATGATATGCATATACTTACAATGACAAGAGCCTTGCTTGGGACTCTAAGTAAAGTAGCATGAGGTTTGGGTACTCGTATTCACGGGGCACGAGGTTTTCAACTTATGATTTGTCAAGCATATGCATCATAATTGTGCTCGCATTAACTTTAACCATTCAAGATGCTTATGATGGGGGCAATGAGAGCTCAAAGCCGTTAAGTACCATAATTTTTGAAGGTTATAAAACTTCCAATCACTGCTTCCCTCTGCGAAGGGCCTTTCTTTTACTTTTATGTTGAGTCACCACCTTCTTTCTTTATGCACCATTAAGAGAGCATAGTTGTCATTCTTAGTGTGATATGCATTGTCCCAAAGTTCATTGATTGATTCATGATGATTGGTTTCACTTGTTCTTAAATTATTTGTATCTAGTCGCCCTCTTAAACTTGAAGGTGTCCTATGCATTTATGTTTTGCTCTCTTTGAAGGACAAGCTGAAAACCATTTGTATGTTTTTCCTTATGATTTGAACACACGTTTGACTTTCATTGTTTCATTATCATGATCTTTTGTTTGTGTTCATTTTCATGTTTACAACATGGTTGCTAAGTTTCTTATTGTCCTGATTATATCTTCATGCCCATGTTTTAAAGTTCTTATGATCCCAGCTCACAAATGCTTACATATATGATCAAGATTGTGTAGGTGCATGTCACCTCAAAAATTATTCTTTTGTTATCACTTACCTACTCGAGGACGAGCAGGAGTTAAGCTTGGGGATGCTTGATACGTCTCCAACATATCTATAATTTTTGATGCTCCATGCTTGTTTTTACACCATTTGCCTATTGTTTCGTTACACTTAGTGGCACTTTTATGCATTTTCCGGAACTAACCTATTAACAAGTTGCCACAGTGCCAGTTTCCTGTTTTCTGCTATTTTTGTGTTTCAGAAGTGATACACAGGAAATATTCTCGGAATTGGATGAAACAAGTTCCCGAAATCTTATTTTACCCGGAAGCTTCCAGAGATCCGAAGAGAAGTAGGAGGGGGGCCACCAGGGCCCCACACACAGGGGCGGCGCGGCCAGGCCCCTGGCCGCGCGGGGCCCGTGTGAGGGCGCCTGGCCCCTCCTCTGACATCGCCCCTTCGCCTATAAAGACCCCCCGACGGAAAAGACCTAAGTACCCGATCCGATTTCTAGAACACATCGCGATCCGCCGCCACCGTCGACCCGAAGATCGGGAGGGTCCAGAAGCTCTTCCCGGCACCCCGCCGGAGAGGGGAATCGCCACCGGAGGTCTTCTTCATCGCCATGCTTGCCTCCGGAGCGATGAGTGAGTAGTCTACCTTGGACTATGGGTCCATAGCAGTAGCTAGATGGTTGTCTTCTCCACCATGTGCTTCATGTTTAGATCTCATGAGCTGCCCTACATGATTGAGATCACCGTTATGTAATTCTACATGTTTGGTTTGTTGGGATCCGATGAATATTGGTGTTTATGATTAAGTTGTTGTACTGAATTATATCTTTTGTTATCTCTATGTTGTTTATGATCTTGCATGCTCTCCGTTGTTAGTAGCTATCTTGGCCGAGTAGTTGGTAGTGACTCCAAGAGGGGGTATTTATGCTCGATAGTGGGTTCATGCCTCTATTTCACCTGGGGGAGTGACAGAAACCTCTAAGGTGGTAGATGTGATGTTGCTACTAGGGAGAAAACATCATTCATATGCTCAAGGGCATATGCTTTGTTTACATTACACACTTTGCTTAATGCAATTATCTGTTGTTCGCAACTTAATACTACTGGGGTGTTCGGATTGATATCCCCGGGAGTGGATTATTAGTCATAGATGCAGTTGGATGGCGGTCTATGTATTTTGTTGTAATGCCCAGAGTAAATCTCATAGTGATCTTCTTGACATATCACGTTTATCTTTATTCTATCAATTGCCCAACTGTAATTTGTTTACCCAGCATGTGTTATTTTATCTATGGAGAGACACCACTAGTGAACTGTGGACCCCGGTCCTATTTCCATCATATTGCTATCACCTGTTTACTTTACTCGTACTGTTTACTTTACTCGCATACTATATTGTTTTCCACTTGATACACTCATAACCTTTGTTTCAAGCAAACCGGTGAGATTGACAACCTCATCGTAAGTTGGGAACAAAGTACTTGGTTGTGTGTGAGCAGGTTCCGCATCACCTTCAGTCGTCGCCGTCTCTCCTCTCCTGATCGATAAACCTTGGTTTCTTAACTGAGGGAAAATTAGCTGCTATACTCATCATACCTTCCTCTTGGGGTTCCCAACGGGCTGGACATTCAACTAGGCACCAACTCTTTTCTGGCGCCATCATCCCAGCAATCAGACGTTAGAGAGGAGCATTACTTCAAAAGATACATGTTACATATTCCAATGGACGAATTGTTTCACATATTCAATCAGCGCGATCTCGACAAGTCTACCATCAGTTGCTATTGTGTGTAAGTGATTTATATTCAAGTATCTAGCTTAGCTCGTTCATTGCCTATATATCTTAATTAACTATATGATTTTTGTATGCTATTATGCAGATTTAAGATGTTTGAATGCAAAAAAATTGGAATCCATGACGTTGGGTTCATTGACCCATATATCATTAATGAAAGGATGTTAAAAGATCACCCCAGAGACGTGGAGAAGGACCTCTTCAGATTTTTTGTCAAGCAAAGTCTTAAAAGAGGACTTCTATTTCCTTACAACTTCAAGTGAGTGTTTCTATCTTCTAGACATTCTTTTTTGCTTACTCGATGTTAAGTGTAATTGATGAGTTATGCATGCGTGTCTACAGTTTCCACTGGATTCTGCTAAAGATTCAATTGGACACATCAACTATTCATATCTTGGACTCATTGGATAAGCCCGACGTCCTGTTTAGCGACATGAAAGAAATGCTGCAAAAGTAATTTCAATCATTACCCGACTATATCAGCTCCTTTCATTAATTTCCTGATATCAAGTATTTAATAACTCATTTGCTCATTTTCTTTGCCCTGTAGCGTTTGGACACGTTTCAGAAAGTCGGTAATAGGTGAATTCAAAGAACAGCTAACTTTTAAAAAGATAAAGGGTTTGAAGCAACCACCGGGGACCAATCTCTGTGGATTCTACGTCTGCGAGTTCATCCGAAGGTACACCAGTGAGCGGAGAGCATGTACCACGGACTTTGATGTACGTAAATAATATTCACAGTTTTCTTTTATTATAATCAATTGTGTTGAGTTTCATCCAACTTATATATATCCATATCGATCTTCTTAAAGTTGTATGTGATGCGGGAGAAGCTCGTACCAACCCAGCGCCTAAAAGCAATTCAAGAGGAGCTGGCAGGATTCATCATGTGGGAGGTCCTCTGTGAGAAAGGAGAACACTATGTGGAGGACGAAGAACACTATCTGTAATTTAGTGATCTCCATGTAACTTAGTTTGTTTTGAAACTTGTTTAAAAAATAGTTGTACATACACTTGTTTGAAATTATAGTATATACAGTCGCAAGACATCGTATAATATTATATATGCATGCACCAACGTGTAATGTGTATGTACTAGTCGTAGAATATAGGTATGGAAACTCGTTTGAAATTAAAATGAACCCTAATTAAGCATAAACCCTAAACCTATAATCTGAAACAGCAACAAAAATAAAAATAAAAACAGAACACTTTTGTCCCGGTTCTCATTACTAACCGGGACTAAAGGTCCCCGAGACGGCGCTCCTAGCCGTGCCCACGTGGACGGCCATTAGTCCCGGTTCGTTTGCAACCGGGACTAAAGGCTGAGGGCCTTTAATCGCGCTTTGCTAGTCCCGGTTTGGAAACCGGGATTAAAGGCCGTTACAGACCGGGATTAATGGCCCTTTTCCCACCAGTGTCAACTGGTCAAATGGAGTGTGGTTTGTACACCCAAAGATCAAGGAGGGTTGGGAGTTCATGACCTTTAAGTCAAGAATACAGCTCTTCTAGGTAAATGGTTGTTTAAGCTGCTCACCAAAAAAGGAATGTGGCAAACACTCCTGAAGCGGAAATATATCGGTTCAAAAGCGTTATCACAAGTTTCTTGGAAACAAGGTGACTCGCATTTTTGGGCGGGTCTGATGGCTACAAAATCAAAGATTTTCAGATTTGGACAATTTTCGATTAAAGATGGTTCTCAGAAAAGGTTTTGGGAGGACTCATGGCTGGGTAATACCCCACTCCGAGAACAGTATTCTGCGTTATACAATATTGTTCGTTACAAAAGTGATACCATTAAAAAAGTAATGGCTACCTCACCTCCAGATGTAACGTTCAGGAGATATTTAATTGGTCAATGGCTAGTTGCATGGAATGCCCTTCTTCAACGATTGGCTACCGTTGAACTTTTGCCTAGGACAGATGAATTTCGTTGGTGACAAGGGCATAGCTAATAGAGCCCGTTAGTTGTGTACCCCTGAGGCCCGTTAAGCTAGGCCCAATTGTAATGATAGTCGAATACGAGTTCTTACCGTATGTCGATATTGTAATCTGTATCGTACCCTACCCGATCCTCGAGACCTAGCCATCTATATATAGGGGCCAGGAGGGGACGGTGTAGGGCAGATTGAAAGCAAGCCAGGTTGAACACCCAAGTTTACTTTCGATACACACCTATTTCGACTAACTTTACCTTCGAGTTCATCCGACGCCCTATCTCCCCGATCCTAAGTCCTTTATCTAGGACATTTGTCGAGTTAACCCCTCGTCAATTGGCGCCGACCGTGGGGACTCTGGGCGTTGGAATCATGAATTCGACGGCTTTTTCGCTTTTAGCCAACAGCAGTTCAGAACTCGACGAAAATCAAGAGATGGAGGTGACAATTGGAAGTTTGAGCATCCTCATCGGGCCATCGGGTTCATCCCGCCTCTCGGATTCGACGAAACCAGATCCGTCGGCAAGCAGGCCCGAAACAGAGGAAACATTGGAGTCATCAGAAGGCTCTTCCAGCAAGATAAACTCGCCGGTCAGCTTAGAAAAAGCATCAATCGCAGAAGGCGACGAAATTCAGGAAAATTTTGACTCCGAAGAAAAAGCGTGTCAGATCCACAACAATGCAAAGGACTTCGCCGTGGGAAGCAGTGGCGTCTCCAAAGTACATCAGTTATGCGTCATTATCACTGAAGCAGAAGAAGGAAACAACAGCGAAGGAAGTAAAAAGGTCGACAAGCAAGTCGACAAAATGAAAGTTCACAACAAAAAGGGAAAAGAGAAAGTCCATGTCTCGGCTGGCGAATGGAGAATGATCAAGTCAGCCATTAATCATGGTACAGAAGTACCCGAAGGATCGAGAAGAGAAGTTCTAATGGGATATCAGTATGCATTGTACCAACACAGGAAGAAACTAAGGGAGGAAAGAGACATGGTTTTCCAAGAGAATAACAGTATATCAAGGGAGGAATACTGGGAAGACTATAGTGAAGATTCAGAATATAGCAGAGAGAGGCACGGAGACCCAAAACACAACAGGGGGGCGACAGCATGCGGCAGAGAAGAAGGGTACTCAAGGAGCCCCACCCCGCAGCTAGAAGAGGAGGAAGATGACTTGATGCAAAAAACGCCAGAGGCAGCATTAGCAGCAGCACAAGCATATTTGCTAGCTACAAGACCAGAACATGGAGACCCGCGAGAAGACATGCACCGAGCCGCGATTCGAAGCCTCGGAATAGTAGAAGGTAAAATCAGGGAACAAGGCCCAGAGAAGAAATCGACAGGAGAAGGTCAGATACAACTGCACAGATAACGAGTATAGCGAACCATCAGAAGAGAAAAAGCAACAGAAAACGAAGGAGGACGCAAGAAGTATAATAGCGCAAGCTCGAGTAAATAAATCGCGACATGCTTGGAGGGAAGAGAATTACGAGGACGACGATAAAGATATGGGTGCGTTATGCTTTACCCGCAGGGTTCGCAAAACGCGGGTACCCAGAGGATTCAAATTACCACACGACCAGAATAAGTACGACGGGTCGCAAGAACCTACCTTATGGCTATCAGATTATCTACAGGCAGTACAGATATTAGGGGGAACAAAGGCGACTGCAATGCAAAGTTTGCAGCTACACCTCACCGGCGCCGCACGGTCCTGGTTGAACACCCTACCCGACGAATCCATTGGAAGCTGTGGGGAACTGGAAAGTCAATTCACAAGAAATTTTCGTTCCACCTACAAACGCCCAGCATCACTGGAGGAAGTTAAAGCATGTGTGCAAAGGAAAGGCGAAACGTTACGTTCTTACATACGACGTTGGAGTATAATCAAAAACTCAGCAGAGGACGTCTCCGACGAACGAGCAATAGACGCCTTTTCGGAAGGACTTCGTCGCTCAGATCTTGTGGAAGAAATAGGAAGAACAAGACCTACGACAGTAGCTGAGCTAATGGAACAAGCCAACAAATTCGCTGATGGAGAGGACGCGTATAACAACAAAAGAGGACGTTCACCAGAAGTCGACAGAATAAGTCGACAGAGGAGACGACACCGCAGCAGGGATAACCAAGGAAGGCGAAATCAGGTAGCCGCGGGTTACATACTAGAAGAAGAGGAATGGTATGAAAGTAGGAGGTTTCAGGCAGAAGGAGCAGAAAAATCAAAATACTCTGGTCCTTCAGCCGAGGATATGCTATACGGACCTTGTCGAATCCACTACGCGTATCTCGACGGGAAAAGGGTCTCAAATCACCAGATGAAGGATTGCAGAACATTCCTAAGGTTGCAAAGCGCAATGGGCTCAAACCAAGAAGGGAGGCAAGGAGAAAAACGTAGAGGTCAAGGATATCAAATGCAAAGGCTAGCAAAGCACTTAGAGTCAAAAGTGTACATATCAGCCATGATTCAACCGGTGCCCAAGTCAAAGAAAGAGCGAAAGAGCACATCCAGGCAAGTAAACCTAGCAATATCATCACCACCAGCTACCACAGACTACCTACGATGGTCAGAGCAACCAGTCAAGTTCAGTAGAGCAGACCACCCAAGGAAAGTTCCCAGGCCGGGCCACTCGCCTATGGTTCTAAAAACACAAATAGGAGGGTACGACATCGGAAGAGTGTTCATGGATGCAGGGAGCGGCATAAACTTAATATATGCCAGAACACTAAAGGCAATGTGCATCTCGCTGACGAGTCTGAAGCCAACAGATTGCTCTTTCCACGGAATAGTACCAGGAGCAACAAACTACCCCTTGGGAAGAATAGAACTCGATGTCTGCTTTGGCAGCAACGAAAATTATAGAAGAGAAAAACAGGAGTTCGAAGTCATGGATTGGCCGTCACAATATCATGCAATCCTGGGGCGCCCAGCATTTGCAAAATTCATGGCAGTACCACACTACGCGTATCTTACGTTAAAAATTCCAGGGCCCAAAGGAACAATTACAGTACAAGGGAGCTTTGAAGTAGCCAACACATGCGACAGAGAATTCAACAGGATGGCGCAAACCTTCGGCATGACAGCAGAATATGAGAGGTTAAAAGGAGAAACAGATCATAATGTGCTACCCGACGTTGGACGATACCTACCAGATAAGGCTTTCGACACAACGCAGGACTCAAAGAAAATTCAGGTCCACCCCACTGATTCAAACAAGACAACATCCATTGCGGTGAACTTGGATCCCGCATAGGAAGGCGCGCTCGTCGAGTTCCTCCGTGAGCGCTGGGAAATCTTCGCCTGGTGTCCATCAGACATGCCAGGGGTTCCCAGGGAACTCGTCGAGCACGCACTAAATGTAGATCCCAAGGCAAAACCAGTCAAGCAACCTTTGAGGCGATTTGATGAACCTAAAAGGAAGGCGATAGCGTCAGAATTGCACAGGCTAGAAAATGCCGGATTTATCAGAGAAATCAAAACTTCGAGTTGGGTATCGAACCCAGTCATAGTACCCAAGAAGAATACAAACGTGCAAAGAGTTTGTGTCGACTACACATCTCTCAATAAGCATTGTCCAAAGGATCCCTTCCCTCTACCCCGCATCGATCAGATAATCAACTCCACAGCGGGATGCGCGAGGCTTTCATTTTTGGACGCATATTCTGGTTACAACCAGATCAAATTGAGGAAAGAGGACGAAGAGAAAACGGCCTTCATCACACCATACGGAGTATTTTGCTACCAGGTAATGCCGTTCGGCTTAAAAAATGCAGGAGCAACTTATCAACGGATGATGCAAAATTGCCTGGGAAACCAAATAGGACGCAATATCCAAGTCTACATTGATGATGTAGTCATCACAACAAAAGAAGAGAAATCTTTAATCAGCGACTTGGCAGAAACCTTCGACAACCTGAACAAGTATAAGCTCAAGTTGAACCCGACAAAGTGTTCCTTCGGAGTATCAGCAGGGCAACTTTTGGGGTTCTTGGTGTCAGCGCGAGGAATAGAAGCAAACCCAGAGAAGATTCAAGCAATATTAACAATGGGGAAACCCACGAAACTACACGACGTACAGAAACTGGCAGGACACGTCACGGCACTAAGTCGCTTCGTGGCTCGATTAGGGGAGAAGGCGCTTCCTTTTTATGCACTTATGAAGAAGTCAGACGATAAATTTGAGTGGACAGAAGAAGCAGATGCAGCGTTTGCACAGTTGAAAAAAGTGCTTTCCACGCCACCAGTGCTGGTCACACCAAAAGAAAAGGAGCCACTGCTATTGTACATCGCCGCAACCCATCAGATGGTGAGTACAGTTCTTGTAGTCGAAAGAAGCGAAGAAGGAAAAGCCCATGGCGTCCAGAGGCCGGTGTATTTCGTCAGTGAAGTGCTATCTCCAACCAAACAGAGGTACCCGCATTATCAGAAATTGGCATACAGTGTCTTCACAACTGCACATAAACTACGACAGTATTTTGCGGTGCACCCAATTATAGTGGTCAATGAAGCGTCACTATCGAACATATTGAACAACCCTCTAGCGACGGGACGTGTCTCTTTGTGGGGAATCGAGTTATCTCCCATGGACATCACGTACGAAAAAAGGAAGGCAATCAAGTCGCAAGTCTTGCCAGACTTTACAACAGAGTGGCTCGAGTTGCAAAGCACGGGACCACCAGATTTATCGAGTACTTGGACAATGTACTTCGACGGTTCTAAGAGAGTCCAAGGCGCAGGCGCAGGAGTAGTGTTGATATCACCTCATGGCGACAAATTAAAGTACATCTTAAGGATGAGCTTTCCGCAGGCTTCTAACAACGAAGCGGAGTATGAGGCTTTGTTGCACGGAATGAAGATGGCTAAAGGATGTGGAGCAACTTGCCTAAAAATATTTGGAGATTCTAACCTTGTTGTTCAGCAAGTTATGAACAGATGTGACACAATCAATGACAACATGATGGCCTACAAAAATTTGTACCATTATCTGGAAGGAACGTTCGATGGATGCGAAGTCTCGCACATAAGCAGGAACAGCAATGAAGAAGCCGACACTTTAGCAAATATCGGGTCACAGTGTTTACCTGTGCCGTCCGGAGTATTTTGGGAGGAAATAGTGGAAAGATCAATAAAAAGTGGAAAAAGTTTGACGACTATAGCAGGCTCGGGGGCTACATCAGAACCAGAGGAGGTCATGATGATAGAAGAAACATGGATGCAGCCATATCTTGCGTACATGATAAGTAAAAAACTACCAGAAGATGCAGTGGAGGCCAAGAGGATAACTCGAAGATCGAAAGCGTTTGTCGTATTGGAGGGGAAATTATACAAGAGAAGTATCACCGGCGTTTTACAGCGTTGTGTAACACCCCAGGAAGGGCAAGCAATATTGAAAGACATACACGGCGGAGTATGCGGCTATCATGCTAGCAGCAGAGCAATAGCGGCAAAAGCTTTCCGAGCAGGATTTTATTGGCTAACAGCTATCGAGGACGCAAAAGATATAGTTCGAAAGTGTGAAGCATGTCAAAGGTTTGCATCTCGACCGCATGCACCAGCAGCGGAGCTACAAACAATACCATTGTCTTGGCCCTTCGCACAATGGGGCCTCGATATGGTGGGAAAGTTGCACAAATCTTGGCCAGGAGGGCATGTCTACATGCTAGTGGCAGTCGATAAATTCACAAAATGGGTGGTAGCGGCCCCGGTAACAACTCAAGATTCTACAGCAGCAATCAGCTTCATCAAGTCATTAGTTTTCCATTTTGGTGTACCATACAACATCATCACAGACAACGGGACAAATTTCACTTCGAAGGAATTCAAGAGTTACTGCGAAGGACTAGGGATCAAGCTCAAATTCGCATCTGTGGCGCATCCGAAGACAAATGGGCAAGTCGAAAAAGCCAATGGCCTAATATGTAGTGGAATAAAAAAGAGGCTTTTAGCACCTCTCGAGAAAGCCAAGAGCGCTTGGGTAGAAGAATTGCCCTCCGTTCTTTGGAGCCTAAGAACCACGCCCAATGCAACAACTCAAGAAACTCCTTTTTTCCTGGTCCATGGCGCAGAAGCCGTGCTTCCAGTCGAAGTTACGCACGAGGCTACAAGAGTGACAGCGTATGACGAGACAACATCAACAGAAGCATTGCAAGATGATGTTGATGCATTAGATGAAGCAAGAGATAAAGCATTAGAAAGGGCTACGCAATATCAACAAAGCCTACGAAACTACCATAGTAGTCGAGTTCGTCCACGATCCTTCGTGGTGGGAGACCTTGTTTTGTCACTCAGGCAAGACAGCCACGGCAAATTGGAGTCCCCTTGGGTGGGACCTTACATCGTCACCGAAGTAATACCAGGAGGAGCGTATCGATTACAAGACAAGAAGTCTGGGAAGGATGAAAGCAACCCGTGGAATGCAGAGCAGCTACGACGTTTTTACGCGTAGAATAAATATAGTGGTATAAATAAATCCGAGTTAACCCTCTGAACCCAGAACATGAGGCCACAGGTCGGGTTCTTTGGGTTGAACTCGACAAAATTGTACAATTATTTGTTACTTCTCCGCCCGGGGGCTTCAACCCCTGGGTCGTACGAAAGGAATTATTATTGCAAGTTGGGGGTCCTTTTTCACTGAAAGGTTGTTTCGACAACCCGACAAATACTTCAACAACTTGGTTCACAAAAGGAACCCGATATTCTTCTTATAAATTGGTTCGAAAAGAACCCGATAGATGGAAAAATATACCTCAGAACATGACTTGTTCTCCTGGTACTAGTAAAAGCATCGACACCAATTGCGAATATTCATTGAAGATAAACATGATAGCAAGGGCATTATCAAACGAAATTACATAAAAAAACAAGTCCTAATGGAAGTGGACTTCAGCTTCATACTTCTTCTGGCAAAGAGTGCCGTCGTAGATCTTCACGTCGAACTTCGACATGCCGATGTGGAAGTCGAAGGCCATGACGAAGCCTTGATGGATGTCGTGGTCTTCTGCAAACTGCGACCAGCCGCCTTTAAAGTACTGCTCGCCGTCGCCGTCATACCACACCTCCACCTCGTACGGGATGCCACTGCCAGATTGTTCGCGAAGAACCGCCTCTCGCAGTTCGCGGCCATCCATGAACTGGGTAAAATTCAGCGGCAGGCGCTGAATCTCACGGCACTGCGCCATGGCAATGCAGAGGAAGGAAAAGATTTGGGGAGGCGCGGTAGGAGCAGCAGGAGTAGCAGCAGGAGGAGCAATTAGACTTGGAGCAGCGCCAGTCACCTTGGGCTTGTTCTTGCTACCAGGTGGGCGGCCGGGACGACGCTTAGCCGGAGCGTCCAAAGAAGTTCCTGCGGTGGCCGGCGTGATGTTCTTGTTCTTACTTCCACGAGGGCGACCCCGACCTCGTGGCGCCACCGGGGAACCAAGGTTCAGACGAGAACCTTCAGCACCAGCCATGAGAACAAGGGAAAAACCTCGGAAAACCCTAGATGGAGAGAGAAGATGATGCGGCGGAGGAGAAATCTGATTAGGGTTTTTTTACCTTAACCAGCAGATGCTTTATTTATAAGCACGTATTATTGGGCCTCCATGCTACGGCAAAGCCCGTAAACGTATTTTACAACAGGAGTTAAATTCTGCGCACAGCAGACGATAATATCAAAAAAGGAAAAGGAAAAAGAAAGATAAAAGGAGACTATGGACGTATGATGTGAAAACCTCGACTTGGACTCGGGGGCTCGCCAACAGTAAGACGTTCACAGAAGAAAGAAGAGCTGAACTTTGAGCCTATGCTCGACTATGAGTAGACAAGCATAGCCTCGGGGGCTACTCCCATCGGGAGCGCTGAGCGCACACCCGATAGAGATGAGATAATCAATACTAGAGATGCCGAAGGGTAAGCATACAAACTTCGACTACGTAGTCGACAAAAAGAAGAGAGATTACTCCCATCGGGAGCGAAGAAGTTCAATTTAAAATCCGAAATTCTTTGGTTTTATCAGTCAAAAGCTTGGCTGCGAATATAAGATTCTCGAGTTGCGTTATCGCAACGAAACTCGAATGCCGTGATTTGTCACGAAGGTAAGACCCCGGGATCCGTCCTGTGTGGCCTGGTATACGCACATGGATGCGCTCTGCTGGTATGTATCCGTGTCTACGACGCGAAGAAAATCCTAGTGGACGCACTGGGTACCCTGAGAATCACTGGGATTCATTCTTTGTAAGTCCTAAATGCGGCAAAAGAGTGGGTTTGACCGGTATCCCAAATTCAAATTCAAGGGGATTGAATTCGAAGTAGGTGACAAGTATCTGTTCTGGCAGTTAACTGACCTCTTGATCCGTCAGAGTTGTCAGGCTTGTTCATCAAAACCCCTTGCGAGCAAATTATCATAAAACATAAGTCGAAAGACCAAGTCGAAGATTTGAAGATATGAAGAAGACGAAGAATTGATCAAGTCGAAGATTTAAAGATTAGAGATTCAACCTGAATCTGCAATTCTGGTAGAATCTCAGGGGCTACTGACAAGGGCATAGCTAATAGAGCCCGTTAGTTGTGTACCCCTGAGGCCCGTTAAGCTAGGCCCAATTGTAATGATAGTCGAATACGAGTTCTTACCGTATGTCGATATTGTAATCTGTATCGTACCGTACCCGATCCTCGAGACCTAGCCATCTATATATAGGGGCCAGGAGGGGACGGTGTAGGGCAGATTGAAAGCAAGCCAGGTTGAACACCCAAGTTTACTTTCGATACACACCTATTTCGACTAACTTTACCTTCGAGTTCATCCGACGCCCTATCTCCCCGATCCTAAGTCCTTTATCTAGGACATTTGTCGAGTTAACCCCTCGTCAGTTGGAACCTAGTTAAGAATGGTGAATTCTCTGTAGACTCCATGTATGATGCATTAATACATCTTGATATACTAGTTGATAATAACAAGATGATTTGGAAGATGAAGATATCACTAAAAACCAAAGTGTTTGGGTGGTATCTTCGTCGCGGAGTTATCCTAACCAAAGGCAATCTTGCAAAAAGGAACTGGCATAGGAATAAGAGTTGTGTTTACTGTCATCATGATGAGACAATTAAACACATCTTCTTCCAATGTAGGTTCGCGAGGTCTATATGGTCAATCATCCATGTAGCATCTACCCTTTATCCTCCACGCAGCGTGGCTAATATCTTTGGGAATTGGCTACACGGTATCGATAATCAGTTTAGACGCTTATTAGGGTGGGAGCGCTTGCCATCATCTGGTCGCTATGGCTATGTAGAAATGATAAAGTGTTGAACAATAAACTGTCTTCTCCTTTGCAGGTCATCTACCGGTGTACCGATACACTCCATTTATGGTCGTCTCTTCAGCGGGTGGAGCACCGAGACCTATTTACGGAGGTCTGTGTACGGTTAGAGACTACGGCGAGGGATAATTTTTTCCATCATGGGTGGTAGCATAATCTTCAGATCGAGCCTTCTCCCGCTCAGGCGTAGTTGCATTTGCTCATTATGATATGTAATACGTCTTATGTCCGCTCATACCTTTTTTCTAGTTGCCTTTATAGACTTTGGAACAGCTGTGTGCATCCTGGTGATGCAGAGGCTGGGTGTAATGCTTAAACCTTTTAAGTAATAAAGCGCCCTTTATCGAAAAAAATGATCAAGCTAGCATGTGCACTTTTCTATGCTACCAGTATATAAAATTATTTATTCTTTTGAAAGATAATGTCCCACCCAGCTCAAGTGATTATTTCTGCTAAGCCTTCCACTTCGGTACACTCCTATTCAAACTCGAACACAACAACGGCCGAGATCACTCGATATCCCTTCATAACTATGGGTATTATAGTCATTAACACATTATTAAATTATAATTAACAATAATCATCTCATAGTATAGCCCATAGAAACCCGTATGGCCCATTGTTAAATGATTGTACGGCCGTATTCATACGGATCGGTATGGACGTCATAGCCTCGTCCTCGTGGCTTGCTGCCCGTGGTTGCCCACATACGTTAGTACGTACGCCCACTGCTCATGGTGCGTCTGTCCCTCGTCGGCGGCGAGCAGCAGTAACCGACACGATCAGCGGCTAGCGCTTTACACGTCCTTCTGCTTGCCGCGCATGGCCAACATTAGCCCATGAGACGTCCACCTCATGCATTGCTCCGGGCGCCTGCATCACGGCCAGCTGCTAGCAGCGCGCGCGTACACGAAAGGAAAATCCATTCAGCAGATTGCTCGCCACTCTTCGCGCCGCCCGGGTTGCCACAGCGATCGGGAGGATGGGAGTATGTACCTTCTGCAGCTGCGCGGGGTAGGATACGATGGCCGTATAATACGTGGGTATACGGGATTGGATCTGGATCTCGCTGGGCCAGCCTAATTAAATCAAGTAAGAGTAATTAACTCAATTAGACTTAATTACCCCTTTTGAGTTTGGGTAGGGGGTGTACCGAAGCAAACGCCTTCTGCTAAACCTGTTCAAGTGATCACGTCTGCATGGATAAAGTGGGCGATGGCCGATGCCTCGCCCCGATGCCTAGCTCTGCACGAACTTTGCTTTGACTGTACCCCTGCTGGCCCTGCATGCACTGACTTGACATGCCTGCCCGCCTTGCTCATCTACTACTGCAGCATCGTCTACTACTAGGGCTGCTAACTACTGCATGTCTCCCTAGCCATCTGAAGACAAGCTTGGTTTATCGTGTACTGGCCTTTTTTCACTTAAACGGATGGGAGGTCCCAAAATATTAGGGGTGTGTCAATTTAGTCACAATTCCTTTTAAAATGCACATCTAGGCCCTGATTCTGTTTAAAGTGTGTCACCGGCGGTCCCCTGCTCGTCGAACCAACTGCGACGCCTCCACCTCCTGGTCCGACGGATTTGACCTAGGGTTTCCCCAGACATTCAAGACGAGGAAGGCACGGTGAAGGCCATGAACACACCTACATAGAGGAAATATCGCCATCAGGCCTCACCGTGATCATCATTGGTCGGCTAGGCTTTCACCCCGTCTAGGCCCAGAGCCGCCATGCACCGCCTCAGGATGACGACGCCCTCGGCGGAGCAGCGTCCAGGACGGCGGCTCCCCACGCTGCATCCACACACCCTCATCGCTCCTCTGACATGAGCATCGTTGACTTTGTTCCGGCCTCCACCTCGCACGGAGAGAGCAGTGTGCCGCAAGAGGCCCCTCCCCTATCATTAAGAGCTAGGGTTAAGGGTCGGAGAGATGTTCGGAGATAAGGCTACTTGCTAGAAGTAACGTTGCATTGAGATTCTATGGTTCTTCTTTTTCCTCCACCATTTCTTGGCCTTCTTCCTTTAGATCGACGCGGGAAGAGAGTTACATATATTACTGCATCCAATACAAAATATAAGAGTTATTTCATTTTTGTTGACCAAAGCCGTAACCAACATTTAGTCTTTTACACTCTTCGTTTAAAAATGGTTCTAACCTTTTTCCTGATTCGCACGTATCTAGACACGACTTTTTTGAAAGGAAGGGAGTAATAAATACTTTATATGACATAAAATTGATACAATTTTAATTCTAATTTTTTTTAGAGGAAAGGCCTCCAGGCCCTGCTTATATTGAAAGCACACACAAGTCGATCGCAAATTCAAATTATTATAGGGTAAACCCAACGCTTCGCTCGGACACAAGAAAACAGAAAAGAGCGCACCGAAGTCCAGAACAAAGCAAAAGGGCTACCCGAGAGACCGTAGCTCTCCACGAAACTCTAACACCGAGCTCCTAAACTACGGCACAGAAACTTAACCTACACCAACTCTCCCTCCTGGAGCAGCAGCCAGCATCTTCAACTTCTCATCAAACTTCTTGATCACAGCATCCGTGCTTTGTCGCGCCTTTGTCTTCTCCAAAACCCTCCATTGCAGCATCAGCGAGAGAGCTCGTACAGGGGATGAACTGGATTAGCCAACAGTTTATGTTGAAAAACACGCTCATTCCTTGTGATCCAAAGAACCCAAGAAACAGCAGCAAACCAAAACATCATCAATTTGTTTGGTTTTGCCCCTCCACAAGAGAGGAAGATATCAAAAAACTCCTCACAAGATCTGGGGATATAAGATTTCTCAAAAATATCCCTAATAATGCACAAGATGCATCTGGCCACTAGACAGTTAAACAAGGAATGAGCGTGTTTTTCAAACATACTTTATTTATAATTATTATATTTATCACATAAACACATGTTTAATAAGTAATTCTTGATCAAAACATCTGTCATAGAAAAGAAATACGTTTTATATATTATAAAATGGAGGTAGTACTAGCTATAGCTAGAGCGCGATGATCTGATATCGTGATGAACTGTCGCGGTCTATGCGAGGTCGCTTTGACTTGGATGTCTTCTGAAGGGGGGCAAGCAAAAGATAAAGGGCCCCTGCCGTGCCGCCTGTGATTTTGTACTCGGCATGCAACTTCCTCTCTACTTTTTTTCTCTGGCTTTTCTTTTCTCCTACTAAGGTGAGGGGAGATGAGACGGGCATGGTAGGTACGTAGCTCTTTTCAGCGATGTCTGTTTGCTGGTTCGTGATGAGCCGTTGATATATAGGTGCTGTTCAGTCTAGTCAAACAATCTTTGCGTCCACTGACTGGCTCCACACGCAGCGCAGGGCAGCGGTGATCAGTACGTACGGTGGCATTCTGGTCTCGCTTTTGCCATGGACGGCCGGACGTCAGTCTATCTTTTATGGGCCGGCCAGGTGACCGACGTGATGTACGTTGCGTTTCACAAAGAAATGACACACAACTGTACCGAGAGTTTGCTAGCCAGTACTAGCTGCTAGTCAGTGTAGGGATGGTGTGGAGTGAGACAGAGACTGCGTCTGTAATAGAAATCTTTGCAAATTTGATATGCATGCTTTGGTACTGGACTGGTGGGGCAAATGAGCAACCTCGCTAATATGGACGTGTTTGGTAGTTCACATCAGGGTTAGCTCGTATCTGGGGAACAAAAAATGGCTGTTTGGATGCCCGGCCTCCCTCGCGTTGTTGCACGAACCGCTTCTCAAAGCACCTTCTGGTCAGGCCCGGAAAGAGCGGCCGAATCGCCGTTTCCACCGATGGGACCTCGGAGTCAGTGCTAATGATACAACCTTTGCATGTGTAGGAATGTGAGTATGTTTACGCTCACTCTCCCTTAAACTTCTTCACCACTCATTTCAAATCAACACAACCATATTTCGAAGCAAATTAAGTTGTATATGAAAAAGATGGGCGTCAATGATATGAGTCCATTCCGACAATTGATTTCGAGTTTTGTAAGTAGTAAATCATAAATTTTGTGGTTTCACTTTTCAACGAATTTCACCAAATTCATCTCACATGCTCAACCGTTTGAAATTTCCTTTGAGGAGTAGGTTTCTCATTCCACATTACTCTAAACTGTAAGTTTGGTGATGACCCAGCGTGCTGAACGTCTTACCGTAACGAGCTTTGTGAGCCGCTAGATCGTAGATAGAGGTAATCCTGGCCATCAACTCGAACCAATGAAAAAATTCTTTTGTTACCGCAAGGTGAAACTCTACATGTGATTTTTGGGAAGGGCCCCACGCTACAGAATGTGGAGGTAAACGACCAGCGGCAGAAAACAATCCTCTCCCTTCTCCCGATTTCCTGCTGTCGCCGGTCGTCAACTCGTCATCCATCGCTATCCTCTCCCCCCAAATATTTCCTCCCGAGCGTTCCTCCGCCCTGGTTTTGACCGCCGCCCCACGCAGCTCCGGCCGCCGGCGCGCGCAGCTCCAGCCGTCCGCGCGCGCAGCTCTGGCCGCCGCCCCACGCTCTCCGGCCGCCGCCGCGCGCAGCTCCGGCCGCCGCCTTCTACCTCGCATCTCTTCTTGACCTCCTCTGGCACTGGCGGTGGTCGTTCGAGCGCGATGCTTGGTTTCCACGTTACAGGGGTAGGTGGTCATTGACGACGAGGTGCTTCCTGCTCTGGATCACGACTTGCCAAGGTTCTTGCTGAAACTTTTCCATACTAAGTTGTGCTCTCCTGCATTTTTCAATTTCTTCAATTAATTGGCTGGTCGGTTTGTCTTGCAAGGTTATGCGCCACTAACAACGGCCTGCGGGAATATTTGGTGCCAACAAAATGCTCTAAGAGAGTAAGAGGTATTATATTTCCATAGAAAGTAGTAGAGGAAATTCATTTTATTGATACAAAAAACAACATTGCTACATCTAAAAGAAAAACATTGCTACGACAGGAGCCTGTTGCTGCTCAAAATCTTGGGAGTCAGGGGCAGAACTGCTGGGTGCGTAGGGGCGGTGCCTTCATAGGTGAGATGAGGGGAATTAGCTGAGATGCTGGTGGAATCTGCAGGTGCCCTGGGTCATTTTGGAGCACCCTGAGATGAGGCGCTGTTAAGTGAATCAAATGATGTGAGTTCTTTTCAACTCCATGTTTTTTGTTGAGACTAATATCACTTAGTTGATAATTTTTTTGGATGTCCGAGTCCTTTGCTCACCGGTAGATATCAGAAAATTGTGCGTTGTACTACTGCAGTTATGTATAAAAGACAGAAGCTTTTGCGTCAGCTCACTCCCTCAAACTTTTGAACAGTTACTTAAAAATTACTCTACTCTATAATTAGGCTGCAAATCAGATTTGTACAGATGTGACATTCAGAAGGTGTTGCAAACAAGAACATGCCATCACATGTTTTACTTGGAAGTTAAGAACTGAATGTTCAGATTTATGGAAATTCTGATGTGAAGCTATTTTGCTACAGATTCAGAAAGGTGATGCAAGCAAGGGGCATGCCATGACACCTGTTAGTCGCAGTCGTTTCATGTGGTAGGACTTCCTGTGTTTCTTGGTTTTTTAGATTTCATATGTGGATGTCATAAGTTCAGAGATCATATGTGGATGTCATAAGTTCAACTAAATATCAGTGTCTAATTTGACCTGTCACACTTGCTCAGGTACATGATCTGGCACATTATCTAGATCAGATCACCTGCCGGTAACAAAAACATTCTTGCCAGTTGTATTTTCTCAATGAATTGCGTGTGTAGGATTTCAAGAATTTTTCAGTTTTGCTGAACTTCTTTACCTATTCTCCTTTTACTCCTTTGCCTTTGAGCAACCTCTGCAAATATCCTACCTGCCTAATTTATAAAGGCGTAATTGCAGGATCGTTATAAAACAAATGCACTGTTCGATGGGGCTGTTTCAGTTTGTTTCCAAATAATTGTTTATTATGAAATTATGTCTATTGTACTATAGGTTAACCTACCAGTGCTAGAGATATTCTGAGTAATATGGATGTCAAGGACACTGCCAAATCTCACATGTGAACAGGTACGCACTCATATCTCATGGGTGATATGCTTTAGATGGAAAACTGTTTGTGTCTCTAGAATGAAATAGCACTAGATAGTTGGGTATTTCTTTTTTCAGGAAATCTCACATCTTAACTCTCCTGTAGCTAGAATAAAAGTTATCACTGAGTCTATTTTATCTCATGTCTTGAATCTTCTGTAGCTACAACGAATTAAAAGTCATCCTAATGAAATTTCTGTAGTTACAACGAATTAAAAGTCATCCTAATGAAATTTCTGTACATATGCACTTGCTTTTACTTAAAAGTTATTGCTGAATCAATTTTTTTCTTTGTAATTTCCTTCTATTCCCTCTATGAAAAAATCTTAGGATTTTTCTATAACAAGAATTTCTTTGTGCAAATTCTTCCTCTATAGGAGGTAAACATTTCGCATTTGGTAGCAAGGAATCTAAGGAGTTTTCTAATCTTGGTGCTGGTGGATGATGCTGACATAACGTTATAAGTCAGCAACCATTACAAAAGAATTTGATAGCTAGGAATCAAATAGTATCACTAAGACTGCTTTGTATTAATTTTTAGCCTGTTGTTTTGTAGGTGGAATGGCATGTGAATAATAGTTGAATAAAGACTCGGCTACAAGTGGCAGCGAGCATTAGTTTTAGTAATTCACATCTGTGTCCAAGCAATGTTGTAAAAGAAGAACAAAAGCAAAGTAATGCTGCTATTGGATTAGTGCAGTAGTTCCAACAGTGTTTTATATAGATTGCATTTGTTACATGTGCTTCAGTTCTTTGCAGCCTCATATATATCCTTTGATTCTACCTCAAGATGTCCATTCCACATTTTGTTTGTTTGCTTGAAGTTATTAGTTAGTATTGATCTTCTGACGGATTGTACGTGTATACTATAATGTAACACTGGCTAGACTGAATTTTAAGTTGGTAATCTATGAAATGAAATGCTAGCACGACTTTGTCCCAGACTCAAGCTACTGCCTTGGAGCCAGGTTCTTTAAGGGTGTTCTGTAGGACATTGTTTCCGGCATAAAAAAATCACCAAAACAAAAAATATGCCAGCAGGCACACGGCATCACTAAAAAAATATGTTCTGACCAATAGCAACAACCTATGTGCAAAATCACCACGCATACCCAGCAAACCTGAACGAAGTGACCCAATGTACTGAGGCACTCCCGAAAGGTGAGTTTATGGCCATTGGATCCTCAAATCTACCAATCGGTAGTCATAGGATCAGTTTTGTGGGTCAGTTTTTTGTTACACTCCCGGCAGGTAAGTTTATGGCCGTTGGATCCTCAAATCAATCAATCGGTGGTCATAGAATCAGCCTCGTGGGTGAGTTTTTTTTTGTTACTGTGACCATGTGTTCTTTACTTAGTTGGTACTGGGTCCCATCCTACGCGGCCTGCTGTTTAGAAGACAGCCAAGCCGAGTGTTGGTCATCGGGATAATGTAGAATCTCCTAACTGTCTCCTGTAACCTCCCTCCGCCTCCTCATCCTCTTCTCTCTCAAATCCTGCGGGATGGTGAGGGAGGCTATGCATCCCGGGCGTAGGTCCTCTAGGTCAGTCTCTGTTCGTCAAGTCCAAAGAAATGAGCACCATCGGAGGAGGAGGCGGCGTGCTCTTCTGTGCTTGGGGGACGGCATGGGAGGTTCCTGTGGTGGAGCTGGAGGGGAAGGTTGATACGTCTCCAACGTATCTATAATTTTTGATGCTCCATGCTTGTTTTTACACCATTTGCCTAATGTTTCGTTACACTTCGTGGCACTTTTATGCATTTTCCGGAACTAACCTATTAACAAGTCGCCATAGTGCCAGTTCCCTGTTTTCTGCTGTTTTTGTGTTTCAGAAAAGCTACACAGGAAATATTCTCGGAATTGGACGAAACAAGTTCCTGAAGTCTTATTTTCCCCGGAAGCTTCCAGATAACCGAAGAGGAGTCGGAGGGGGGCCACGAGGGCCCCACACACCAGGGCGGCATGGCCTAGCCCCTGGCTGCGCCCCCTATGTGTGAGGGCGCCTCGGTCCACCTCTAACGATGCCCCTTCGCCTATAAAGACCCCCCGACGGAAAAAACCTAAGTACCCGATCAATTTTCCAGAACACATCGCGATCCGCCGCTGCCGTCGACCCAAAGATTGGGAGGGTCCAGAAGCTCTTCCCGGCACCCTGCCGGAGAGGGGAATCGCCATCGGAGGTCTTCTTCATCGCCATGCTTGCCTCCGGAGCGATGAGTGAGTAGTCTACCTTGGACTATGGGTCCATAGCAGTAGCTAGATGGTTGTCTCCTCCACCATGTGCTTCATGTTTAGATCTCATGAGCTGCCCTACATGATTGAGATCACCGTTATGTAATTCTACATGTTTGGTTTGTTGGGATCCGATGAATATTGGTGTTATGATTGAGTTGCTATACTGAAATATATCTTATGTTATCTCTATGTTGTTTATGATCTTGCATGCTCTCCGTTGTTTGTAGCTATCTTGGCCGAGTAGTTGCTAGTGACTCCAAGAGGGGGTATTTATGCTCGATAGTGGGTTCATGCCTCTATTTAATCTGGGGGAGTGACAGAAACCTCTAAGGTTGTAGATGTGTTGTTGCAACTTGGGAGAAAACAACATTCATATGCTCGAGGGCATATGCTTTGTTTACATTACACACTTTGCTTAATGCAATTATCTGTTGTTCCCAACTTAATACTCATGGGGTGTTCGGATGATATCCCCTTGAGTAGATTATTAGTCATAGATGCAGTTGGATGGCAGTCTATGTATTTTGTTGTAATACCCAGAGTAAATCGCATAGTGATCTTCTTGACATATCACGTTTATCTTTATTCTATCAATTGCCCAACTGTAATTTGTTTACCCAGCATGTGTTATTTATCTTATGGAGAGACACCACTAGTGAACTTTGGACCCCGGTCCTATTTCCATCATATTGCTATCACCTGTTTACTTTACTCGCACTGTTTACTTTACTTGCATACTATTATCACTTTCCACTCGATACGCTCATAGCCTTTGTTTCAAGCAAACCGGTGAGATTGACAACCTCATCGCAAGTTTGGAACAAAGTACTTGGTTGTGTGTGTGCAGGTTCCGCGTTGCAGCTAGCAAAGCAAAGCTTGGACGAGGCGCCCTATAAATTGTCCGAAGCTGTCGCAAGCCAGTCCGCATCACCTTCAGTTGTTTGTCTGCTCTTCTCCTGATCGATTAAACCTTGGTTTCTTACTGAGGGAAAAGACTTGCCGCTGTGCTCATCATACTTTTCGCTTGGAGTTTCCCAACTGCCTGGCTATAATAATCATCAACTACACGCCAACCATCAAGCCCTTTTCTGGCGTCGTTGCCGGGGAAGAAGTGGAAGACCTCTGCAAGGGGAGTTTTTCGCACGCACATCCTTTACTTTGTTTTATTGTTTTGCTTTACTTTATTTTTACTTGCATCGTTTTATATCAAAAACCCAAAAAAATTAGAATCCTTGGTAGTTGTTATTTCTTTACTTTAGTTCATTATGTTGTTCCCTAAGTACGTTTTGGAGGACCTCTCAGTAGGTAGTGGTTCAATTATTTGAAAAAGCAACATTGAGGAGTTCTTTAATCATATTAGTATGCATAAAGAAGTTGAGGAAAAGTCTTTGGTTGAGCTTGCTCCTAGTTATGAAGTTGCTTCTGCTTATTTAGTTCACATGTTAGAGGCTAGGTTTGCTAGCCTTAATCCTTTTATGCAATACATGTTCCTTAAGCTTCATGAAATTGAGGATCCTGAAAAGAAAGCTTTTATCTTGGAAACTTTGCGCATAGAATTTAGAGATGTTGCAATTGAAGCTAGGAAAGTTCTTAAGCATTTTAATAAACTCGGTTCACCTATAAAGGTTATTAGTACAAACAATGAAGGAACTAAAATACCTATACCTACCAAGCTCTTGGGATTGTATGAAGCCTTCGAAAATAATTTTGACTGGATCTGTCCCAAAAATCTTTTTAGTGATCTGAGTGAACCAAAGCGTGATCCCAAAGGGTCTTCAAAAACTTATGTGGATGAAATACAATGCCTTATTGACAATACCTCTGCAGTTGATCTTAATGCTTCTTCTGATGTTACTTGATTCACAATTTTCTGCGCCTAGCATGAAGGCGTTAAAGAAAAGCACTCTTGGGAGATAACCCAATGTTTTCTTTTCAGTACTTTTTCTTTTATTTGAGTCTTGGAAGTCATTACTACTGTAATGACCTCTCCTTATCATTTTTATTTTATTGTTGTGCCAAGAGAAGCCTCTAATTCGAGTGAGGTAAAGATTTGGGGATGTTGCTGTCCTGAAACTGTTTTCCGTGCTGCACCGTAAAAATTCGTGAAAATTCTCTGTATATCTTTTGGACTTGAAATTTCTTGTGCATATGACCCAGGTTATATCAAAACTTTCGTTAGTTGAATACTTTTTGATTTGAGCAACAGAAAACCCCTAAAAAATTCGGCCTTTGTCAGCTGTTCTGTTTTGACAGATTTCTGCCACTGTTTGTTTTTGCCGCTTTATCGCTTTCTTTTTGAGTTCTTTTGATCACGGAACTTTTGGGGAGTTGCTACAGTAGTATATACTTTATATGTGGTGGTTTTGGGTTGAAACCTGAAGCAAAAGAGGTTGATTATATGTTATGCTTACACTAATGTTGCTAATAGATTTGTGTTTAGTTTTGTATAAAGGAAGTTTTCAAGTGTAGGGATTGGAGAATAATGAGATGAGTTGAATAATGGACAAAAGCTCAAGCTTGGGGATGCCCATGCATCACCCCAAGAAATATCCAAGAAGTACAAGCGTCAAAGCTTGGGGATGGCCCCGAGGCACCCCTTCTTCATCGGCAAAAATCAGGTCACCTTTCAAGACACTATATTTTTATTGCTTCATGCACTATGTGTTTTTCTTGGAGCGTCAGTTGTTTTAGTTTTATTTATTAGTTTTGTTTTGTTTGCTGCAATAAATGGTTGGACCCCAACAAATTTCTTTTCGAGAAGTTGTCTTGCTTTTCATTTACCAAGAACGCTCTAGTTTTCATTCTTATCAAAAACCGAGTGTTCTTCTTTTTCTGCTACTGCTTTTGGTTTTCGTTTTCGCCTTGATTTGCGTTCAGACCTTGTCATATCTTTTCATCAAGGTGTATTTTTGCCTCTGATCTTTATTGGTTTTCATCAAAAGAGGTGTCTTAAATTTTTTGAAATGGTGTTGGAAAAGAGAAAAAGCTTTATGCAAAAAAGTGGTACAAGAAGGAGCTTGTGTGGACTGCGGCTTAGGCTTTTTCATGTCATGCTTGATGTCTTTTTGATAGTATGCTTAGTGGTTTTGCTGTAGCATGACTTGTCTCAAATAACTGAGATTGCTTAATAAGCCTTTGAAAAAATCATGCGTTGTTTTAATTGTATAGAAGCATTATTTTGGTTTTCTCCTTGATGTTTTATTTGGGTTGACTTGGCGCATGCTTACACATGTTAGACTCTTACAAAGTCGCCAATAGCCTTTATGATCATTTAGTTTTTGACTTTTGATGCCATCTTATGCTTCTTTTAATGTCGTTTTGTCGCTTTGCATGATTATGGCCATTATTGCTCTCTTAGTTGGTTGCTCCCAGTCTTTTGCTAGCCCTCGCCTTGTACTGAGTATGATCTCTACTCGTGCATCCAACTCCTAAAAACCAAGTTTTCCAAAGTGTCCACCATACATACCTACTAGCAATTTGCTATTTCAAGTAAATTTGACTTGCTTTTATTTTCTCTTCAAATTAAACTCTTACCAGTGTTATGCGAAAATTGGTTAGTAAAGCTCTCACGAACCGGAAGGCACACTTTACTTTTTCTTGTTCTTAAAATTTGACATTGTGGTCTCTTATGTTGAGTTGTTATGCTTGCAAGTTGTAAGTTGGATACTAGCCCAACCATGCTTTCATGGGGCAAGCTTTCAACATTGCACTTCTTATTTGAGTTGATATCGTGATCTTTTGTTTATGGATGCATGCCCGCGGTGTGAAATGAATTGGGAATCTTGCGGGATCATGGAGTTTGTATATGTGTTAGGGAAACGCCTGGGCTGCCAATCTAAGCCATGCATAATTCATGGTGGAAATTTGCAGCATACCCATAGTGGACATTCGACTACGCATCTCAAAATAAAAAGCTAAACAAATGGCAAATAAAAGAGATGTCGAGGTGTCCATTGTCTGCTTGTCCTGTCATTTTGATATGGGCTTGTTCCATGTCATCGGGCACGGAGGTACCCCGTTGGCGGTTCTCGATAATACATATATACTTACAATGACAAGAGCCTTGCTTGTGACTCTAAGTAAAGTAGCATGAGGTTTGGGTACTCGTATTCACGGGGCACGAGGTTTTCGACTTATGATTTGTCAAGCATATGCATCATAATTGTTCTCGCATTAACTTTAACCAGTCAAGATGCTTATGATGGGGGCAATGAGAGCTCAAAGCCGGTAAGTACCATAATTTTTGAAGGTCTATAAAACTTGCAATCACTGCTTCCCTCCGCGAAGGGCCTTTCTTTTACTTTCATGTTGAGTCACCACTTTCTATCTTCATGCACCATTAAGAGAGCATAGTTATCATTCTTAGTATAATGTGCATTGTCCCAAAGTTTTCATTGATTGATTCATATTGTTGGTTTCACTTGTTCTCAAATTATTTGTATCTAGTAACTTTCATGCTGTAAGGTTTTTGTTTTGATAACGTAGACGAACAGATAAGAAGCTTCCTAGTATACTGTAACTGGTAGGTGTGTCACCAGTTCAGGTTTAGTTCGTGTTGCTCAAGTCACACCTATTCCTCTTCAAATCAACATAACCATGCTTGGAACCAATATAAGCTATACATAAAAATATGCGTCTTGTTGATATGAATCCATTCCAACAATCGGTATCGAGTTTTGTCGGTCATAAATCGCAAATTTCTTGTTTTCAATTTGACAAAATTTCACCATTTTTTCGCACACGCTCAACCGTTTGAAATTTCCCTTTTGAAGTAGGTCCACCTTGCCATACCGCCCAACTCTCGTGTCATAAGTTTTTCGTTCAGTGAATGTAGACGAATAAATAAGCAACTCGCTAGTATACTCTAATATGTGTCATCAGTTTAGTTGGGTACCTGTTGCTCAAAGTCTCATCTAGTGCTCTCGTAATAACGTAACCATGATTCGAATCAATGTAAGGTGTACATGGAAAATATGCGCGTCGATGATATGAATCCATTCTGAAATACGGTTTCCAGTTTCGTCGGTTGTAAATCGTAAATTTCGTGTTTTCACTTTTGAACAAATTTTACCAAATTTGTCACACACACTATATCATTTGAAATTTCCTTTCACGAGTAGGTTCACCTCACCATTCTGCACAACTCTTGTGTTGTAACATTTTTATTTCATTGAACATAGACGGATAGATAAATGACTCGCTAGTATATTGTTGCTCATCATATGTACGTGGTTTGGAGTTGGTAATGTCACCATATGGAAAAGTGGTGAGGCTAAAGCTCGGCTCGTATGTAACGAAACAACCTACGCCTTGCATATCTATGGGGCAAAAAAATTATTTGCGAGCAACCAAATAACATGCCAAATGTGGCCCATGGCTCGTGCCGAATGGGCCATGGACTTTGGAGCCAAGCCCCAGGGAGCCCCAAAATCGGGCTAGGTAATCAAATGCACCCTATATGTTCAAGCCATGCACATAAACGATGCTATTAGCATGGTTCAAGGCTTTCATTCCTTGAGAGTCGCCTCTCTCTTGTGGGCTCCCTTCTCTAACTCCATTGGTGTCCTCTTCGGCCAGAGTGACTGGGAGAGGGGAGGTTGGGCCTTCTCTGTAAATATAGGTTAGGTTTAGAGTACTTTACCCTGTGGATTTTGGCGCTATGCCTTTGAGATCTAGACCATCAATGCAGAAAGACTGCGTACGGTGGAAGGTGATGGTGATGCTTCTGGCCTTCGCGCTCCGATGGTCGGAGCCGGAGAAGACCAGAGGAGAGCCTACCAAGGTCTCGCTAAATAAGCTTGATGTGTAGCCTCAATATCTAGAGGTCACTACGGTCGATGCCTAAGGATGGAGATGGAAACCTCTCCTCCATGCTCATCATGGAGACGACCAAGAGGGAGGTATCCTTCCTCATGTTGTCGGGTGGCCAGATCTACAGCAACAGAGCGTTGAAGCTAATCTCACGAGTGCATCCACGCAGGTTCTTGGTCTCTGGCTTTCGATGTAGTGGAATCATGGAGAGATCGAGAGGAGAACGCAAGGCCGGGGTTCTGATCTCGGCTCGTAATCGATATTACGATTTTACAGTGTGTTAATATGTATGTCAACACTGATAAATTAGTTTTCTGATAAATGTGAGCTCGGTGGAAGGCTGAAGGAAGGCGGGATCGCACAGGGTGAACAGAATCTGAGGAGGCAACTTTGGAAACTGTCTACACACGAGTAATGTCGCACACGTCGTCAGCGATGGACCAGAATAAAAGAAATGATAGAATTATATGAAGCGTCACAAAATGAATGCACACGACCCACGTGGTGTGCCCGTGTGGGATAGTCGTGACGGTTCCGGAAGGAAAACCGTATGCGAGTATTTTACAGACGTTCTTTGTTTGTGTTGTGCCCATGTTGGAGCCCGCCCGGGTCTCCGCCACACGGTCATTTTCTCGGCCCGTAAGCAATCTTTCATAGCACACACGGCGGGTTCCTTTCGTTTGCGACGAAGGGCCTTAAAAGGCCCAATCTGTATTGATGTGGCGTTCAAAAATGGCGATCCCTAATCATCGCCCGTTGTGTCAAAAAACGAGTTGACGCGCACCTCATGTTCTGAACGAGGCCTTAACGATTTGAAGCGGGCCGGCCCACGAAGGATAGCAGGTGTTGGTTTTAACTAGTTTTGGAAAAGTGTCAGCATAATTCGTTTTCTAGGTTTTTGTTAATGCTTTTGATTCGGGGTTTTCCTGGTTTCGGTTTTTCTGAAAGTCGGGTTTCTTGGTTTTTCTTCATTTTCTTTTGTAAATTAATTTTTTTACAAATTTGAACAAATTTTTAAATATGATTTTTTCCAGATTTTGAACAACTTTAGATTTGAACATTTTTAATCTGAACATTTTTTAATCTGAACATTTTTAAATTCGAACATTTTAAATTTGGAACAATTTTTAATCTGAACAATTTTTAAGTTGAACATTTTTAAAAATTTGAAAAAAAAATTAAATCTAATTTTTTCCAGATTTTGAACAACTTTAGATTTGAACATTTTTCAATCTGAACATTTTTATATTCAAACGTTTTAAATTTGGAACATTTTTAAATCTGAACATTTTTAATTTTGAACATTTTTATTTTGAACATTTTTTAAATTTAAACATTTTTAAATTTGAACAAATTTGAAACCTGAACTTTTTTTCAAAAAAACTTAACGTATTTCAATCTCAACAATTTAGAATTCTGAACGAATTTTTAAAAATTATACACAGAAGGAAGACCAGCAGAACGCCGAACCAGAAAATATAGCCATACCGCCTGGGCCAGTTTGTCTTGGCGTGGTTCAGGTGGGCTTTGGTCCATTACAATTTTCTTCAGGCGTCGGGTCGAAATTGGACGCTAAAGGCGTCAACTAGGGACTCCCTTCAAAAATTGTGGGAGGCCACAAATATTTTTCGTGCTAGTAGTGGCGTCCAAAAAACGTGGGTGGACGCTACTGCAAGAATTATTACTATAAGGGTTTTCCTACTAGTGTCAGTAAGCTCCCGATGTTTCAAACTAAGAGGTCTGGTCCCCGTCGGTGAGGTAGTCGCTGCGACGAAGAAGTGGTGGCGACGGAGCTAGACCCGATCGTGTTTTTTTCTTTTCCATACAGGGTCCTTACTACAAAATTTCTGGACTTGATTGGAATTTCCCTTTTCTTTAAACTCGTCCTTGGAATTGTATCACCATCGCTGAATGAAAGCTTCTAGGTCCCTCCGGAAACTTCCCCTGCTGACATATCATAAGATACTAACATAACATAACACACATATCTGTAAATTTTTCAGGTTAATTAGTTAACTAGCTTGTTGAACTGATATGTTCTAGCTACGCTCGATCCAGACAAGAAGCTGGAGCTCCTGTCTCAGAATTGTACGGCTTCTCTCTCTCTGCGCGCGTGTGTATCTTCGGTATAATACGATCCGCACGCCCATCCAGATAAGCCACAGGAATAGTAGTCATATTTTACTATAGTGTATCATGTAGTACTGATAAGAGCGCAAGTTCATGAGTACCTTCTTAGTTCAAGATCAATATTAATCAATATCGTGTTGTTTCCCTATAAACAAAAGGACAAAATAGTATGTTCTCGTGGTAGCTAAACTGTTTCACCCACGAACAGTGCACCTCTATCATCGGGTGGATTTATGGGAAAAAGGTTGATGTTCAAGTTGGAAGCGAGCAAAGTTTTAGTTCAAACCTCGTGATTATTTACGTAAAAGGAAAGTCCATTTCTTGGTTCATATTAAGTTGTATCGGATTTTAGTTAGAGGTTCATATTTTGAAGGAAGAAGCTTTTCCCTTCAGTTTTCCTTGTTTCCCAATGGGAATGGTACCTTTCTCTGATCGACATCTCTTGCCATAATATAAGAAGGACAAGGAAAGAACAAAGAAGACCCAAATTACTTATAGCCATGACTAAAGGGACATGAAAGGACGGTGGAGAGTAGAAGGTGTCTTCCAGCGTCATAGGACGATGCAAAACTAAATCTGGATACCTTAAATTCTTCACCAGATATACATCAACAAGTGGTTGGGTCGGCAACATAAACATCCATGTGTACTACAACTCTTTTCGAATAAATGCATACTACAACTATTTAAGTGACTGACTTTACTTTACTTCAGCATTTTAATCCACAACATTCGATATATGGAAAACACATACTCCCAGCAGCTTGTTACATACCCAACAAGCATCCATGCAAATACACGCTAATCCGCGCACAAGCAAAACAAAGCTTAGCTAGCTTTTTTTAGATAAAGGGCTTTTATTACTGAGTTCAGCAATTACAACCCGGCCTCTGCATAACAAGATGCACACAGCCGTCCAGCAGTTCATGGTTCAAAAATAAAGGCAAAATACATATCGTTGCGAGCAATTGTAAATCGCCTAAGTAACTGGAGCAGGACCGATCCTCAGATTATGCGGCCACCCATGTGGGGAAAAAATATCCCTCGCCGTAGCCTCCAGTCGTGTACAGACCTCCGTAAACAGGTCTCTGTTCTCCAGCCGCTGAAGAGGTGACCACAAACGGAGCGTAGCGGTACATCTGTAAATAACCTGCAGAATAGAACAATTTTTATCATCAAAAACTTTGTCATTTCTACATAGCCAAAGCGACCAGATAACGGCTATCGCTCCCACCCTAAGTAGCGTTCTAAACCTGAGATCGATACCATGAAGCCAATTCCCGAAAACATTGGCAACACTTGTCGGAGGGTATAGGCTGGAAGCAGCTTGGATGATTGACCATATAGATCTGGCAAAGCGGCATTGGAAGAAAAGGTGTTTTATAGTCTCGTCTTGCTGACAGAACACACACATTTTGCTTCCATGCCAATTACGCCTAGCAAGGTTGTCTTTGGTTAGGATCACTCCCCGACGTAGATACCAGGCAATTTTTTTATTTTTTAGCGGTATCTTCATCTTCCAAATCTTCTTGTTATTATCAACTGGAATATCGGATTGCATAATTGCTTTGTAGAGAGAGTCTACCGAGAAGGTCCCATTTGAGTGGAGATTCCACCAGAATTTATCTGGACCTGGGGACAACTGAATGGACTCCAAACGCTGTTGTAAGGTAGTTCAATCAGCTAACCTATTACCCAATAGGACTCGTCTAAACGATACAGCCGGCGGTGAGGTTGCCATTACCGTAGCAATGGTATCACTTTTAAACCGAACTATACTATACAAAGCAGGATACCGGTCTCGTAACGGGACATTATCCAACCAGGTGTCCTCCCAAAACCGTATCTGCGATCCGTCATTAATAGAGAAAGTACCATAAGGGAAGAAAAATTTCTTCGACGCCATAAGGCCAGCCCAAAAATGCGAGTCCCCAGGTTTCCAGACAACTTGGGACAGCGGTTTCGAGCCAATATACTTCCTCTTAAGAAGGGTCTGCCACACACCATCTTCGGTAAGCAGCTTGAAGAGCCACTTACCTAGTAAGGCGGAATTTTTGACTTGAAGGTCATGAATTCCTAGCCCACCTTGGTCCTTTGGTTTGCAGACCACACTCCATTTAACCAGTCGATACTTCTTTTTCTCACTATCCCCTTGCCAAAAGAATCTAGATCGATAATAATCGAGTTTTTGCAAGACTCCTTTAGGCAGAAGAAAGAAGGATATCATATACAGTACCATATTAGAAAGTACTGAGTTAATGAGGACCAATCTTCCTCCCAGAGATAATAATTTGCCTTTCCAACTACTTAGACGTTTTTGGAGTCTCTCCTCGACAGCTTTCCATTCGGCAATAGTCAATCTCCGATAATGAATCGGAATGCCTAAATACCGAATAGGAAATTGCCCTTGCCCACAGCCAAACAACTCGGCATAGCTGCTAGCTGCGTCCTGAGCATCTCCAAAGCAAAACAATTCACTCTTATGGAAGTTTATCTTTAGACCAGAGAGCTGCTCAAAAGCCGCCAAAATTAATTTGAGGTTCCGAGCTTTCTCCAAGTCATGTTCCATAAAAAGAATTGTATCGTCGGCATATTGAAGGATCGATAAACCACCATCAACAAGATGAGGAATCACTCCTTCAATTTGACCGTCCGCCTTAGCACGTTCAATCAATATAGCGAGAATATCGGCTACAATATTGAATAACATAGGTGATAAAGGATCACCTTGCCGGAGCCCCTTTCTAGTCTGAAAATAGCGGCCAGTGTCATCATTGATTCTGATGGCCACACTACCTCCGGACACGAAATTATTAATTAGAGCGCGCCACTCAGGAGAAAAACCTTTCATCCTTAGAGTTTGTTGAAGGAAAGATCACTTGACCTTATCATAGGCCTTTTCGAAATCTAATTTTAAAATTACCCCATTCAACTTTTTGGTATGGAGTTCGTGAACCGCTTCGTGCAAGATGACAACTCCATCGAGGATGTTCCTTCCTTGCATAAAAGCAGTTTGCGAAGGTCGAACCACATGATCAGCCACCGTATTAAGTCTAATGGTGGCCACCTTCGTGAATATCTTGAAACTTATGTTTAAAAGACAGATAGGTCTAAATTGTTGAATCCTTTCTGCCTGATTAACCTTGGGTAACAAGATAACCTCACCAAAATTAAGACAAAATAACTCTAGCTGTCCATCGTGAAGCACGTTGAACAGATCTAGAAGATCCGATTTAATGGTATCCCAAAAAGTTTGATAAAACTCTGCAGGAAAACCATCCGGACCCGGTGCTTTATTATGTTCCATTAGAAAAATAGCTTTCATGACCTCTTCCTCAGAATAAGGTTCAGTAAGAAAACCATTTTCCTCCATAGACACCTGGGGGATATCATCTGTTTGGGTTTCATCAAGAGAAAAGGAACTTTCTTCCGGTTACCCAAACAGATTCTTGTAATAATTTGTAATATAGGCCTTAAGATTCTCATGTCCTTCAATCCGCCCATCATCCTGAACCAGAGAGTGAATACGTTTCTTCCGATGTCTGCCATTGGCAATACCGTGGAAGTATCTTGTATTGGAATCTCCCTCAAGGATAAACTGAGCTTTGGATCTTTGGTACCATTTGAGTTCCTCCTCGCGAAGGAGACTAGCAATTTGCGCATTTGATTGGCTTTTCAGCTCAATCTCCTGTGCAGACAGTGGTCTCACTTCAGCCAAGGCCTCAAGGCTATCAATAGTAGACGATAAACGTAGCTTCTCCTTTTTGAGAATACCAGCAACATGTCTAGCCCAACCGGAGAGGTGTTTGCGCATAGCGCGAATCTTGTTATTCCACCTTAAAATCGGATTGTTGCCCGACACTGGTCGTTCCCAAACTCTCTTAACCATATCATGGAAGCCGTCCCGCTGCAACCATCCGAGTTCGAACTTGAATGGGCGTTTAAGCAACGGACTGGGTGTCCCAGTGGTAATAAGAATGGAAGCATGATCAGACAGTTTCTCAATACGTTCTAGTGCGCGTACAGATACCATGGGGAATTTATCTTCCCACTCGGAATCCATTAACACGCGGTCTAGTTTTTCGTATGTAGGCTCCGGAAGGGAGTTGGCCCACGTAAACTGTCGACCCGTCATTGCCACCTCTCTCAAGTCTAAGCTGTCAATGACCGCATTAAACAAGAAAGGCTAGTGCTCGCTAAAATGGCCTTTACTTTTCTCGTGACGGAATCTAAGCAAATTAAAATCCCCACCGATAATAATCGGGTGTGGATTATCCTTTGCCAGATTAACCAGTTCACGTAAAAAGTCAGCCTTAAACGCGTCTTGAGCCGCTCCATAAACCGCAACCAGATCCCAAATGTAGTTATCTACCTTGTTACGGATAGTGAGCTTAATATGATATTCACCATCCGAACTGGTCAAAACCTCCATTGTATCTGATCTGACGCCGACGAGCATGCCACCAGACCGACCACGGGGGGGGGGGGGGGGGGGGGGGGGAGAGAACCACTGAAAGTCAACTCCGCCGGATAAACGGTCAAGAAGACTTTGTGAATAATTCCGCCGCCCCGTTTCAGACAAAGCTAAAAAATCAAGATTGTAATCTTTACAACAATCGGCACAGTAAGAATGTTTAGCCAAGTCACCAAGACCTCTGCTATTTCTAAACATGCCATTCATTGTGAAACTTTTCTTGATTTTTGAGCCTTACCACCCTTACGGGATTTCTTTTCAGCGGAAGATTTAGAATTACGTCGGGATGCTTTTAGATCATAAAATGAACTAAGTCCCGGCTGTTCTAAATCAACCTCCGAAATACTCCCAACGAGAGAGGAAAGGAGATGACCATCAGTCTCATCCTCTTCATCCTCTAAGGGAGTAGTCTCAGCCCCAGTCGAAACTTTTGGTATGACGGTTAAACGTTCATATTCCAAATGTCTCAAGACATTAGCCGAAACAGCAATATCTCTGGAATGACTACCTAAAGAAATGCCTACGCTATTCAAATTAGAAGAAATATAAGAATCTGAAAACTTAATGAAAGAAGCAGATTTTTTATTACCAGCAACGTCGAGGTTCATTTCCGCCTTACGGCGCATGGCCTTCTGCATCATGTCCTCGTCCGTGTCACCAGAACCATCCTCCGCCATGGCATGTCTTCCACTCCGCCTAACCACAGGAAGCTGCTGCGGCTGCAGAATACATGGTGAAGAGCTTGCGCGAGGTGAAGATGGCGCCGACGGCCCGGAGAGGGAAGTGGCCGAAGTCGACCTCTCCAAGCCCGTCTGTGAAGAACTCAAGGCCGTCATCGCAGCCCTCTCCTCCAGCTGGATATGCGGTGTCATTTCATGTGTCCCCTCCAGCCGAGGCGCACCGACCGGGCAGTCCGCAGTTCCGGCCTTGCAGCACGGCACTGCCGGCGAGTCAGAGCTGCGCGACGTCGGCGAGGCCGCAGCATGCGCAGCGCTTGACGAGCTCTGCGCCATCTCCCGGGCCGGCGACGGTGACCCTCGAGGCTGCATGGTCGATGGCGGAGCAGGCGCAGCGGACTATGAAGACGGCTCCGAGACGCATGCAGGGCTAGGCAAGCATCCCGCCTCCTCCCTGACCGGAAGCGGTGACACGCCCGGCCGTGCGGTCGCAGGAGGACCAGCCGCAGAGGGCGACGAAGACGACACCGAAACAGCCGTTGCCGATGGAGAAGTAGAGGCAGACGGCGTCCCGAGCAACTTGGCGTCACCCCTACCTGGCAAGATCGACGCAGCAGCGTCTGCAACAGTCGCAGACAGGCCTGCCGCCTTTGGCGACGAAGTGAACACCGCCGTCCCAGAAGGGACCACCTCAGACAGCACAGGCTCGGGTCGCGTTCTACCCAGCATGAAGGATCGAACCCGTGAAGGCTGCACGGACCGGGGAGCCGACTTGTGAATCACCGTAGAACTTCCTGAAGCAATAAGATGCGGCGAATGCACTCGTGCCCGCTCGACCAATTCCTTTCCCCTCGGGGTAGTGGGAGAGTTGTTATACGGAGTTAGAGCAAGTGTCACACCGGTAGACGGCGCGGCAGCCTTTCCATGATCACGGACAGCAGGGGTAGCATCGACGTCCATGTTGGCCGCCTCCGGTGCTGCTCCAGAAGGCGGACCACCATTTTTATCCTCATTCATACCATGAGCATCGTCATCGTGCCCACTATCCTTCCAAAAGAAAGGTCGGAACATTGGGTCGGGTATAAAGTCCGGCGACTCCCTACGGTATCGAAACCTGTACCCATTTAGTTTTAACAGAGATATCACCTCAAGGCAAGGTGGGTTAGAGCCATCAGCATGTTTCTCCAGAGCAGACAAGTCTCTCATAGCAATGAGAATGCGCACGATGCCCTTGCTCCGAAGAGTAACAAGATCTACATCCTGAGTAGTCCCAATAAGAGAACCAACCGCCCACAGTCCGTGAAAATGTCTAACAGTGTAAGGAACACCATCAACCTGCACCCAAACAGGATCCATGACAAACTCCGGAGCGATATCTTGTCTTCTCCATGAAGAAAAGGTGACCTGTGCATTGTGCTTAGGCACCCCCATCTGCATACCATCAATTCTGGAGACATCATCAGCCGACGGCAAACCAATAAGAAAAGCATTAGGCCCATGAGCAATAGCCTCCCACTTCCAATCCGAATTACCAGGACACATACGAGCCATCAGTTTCTGAATATCATCAGCTGTAACCGTATCACCAGAAACCTGAACCAATGCTGTAGGTGCACCCGTAGGAATCAGATGAGGCTTATAAACCGAATCAGGTAAATGCACATCCAAAGTATCGAAATCACCACAGCCAACAAAATAACCCTGAGGCTTCGGAAGCTTCAGAATAGGGCAACGAACCGTTGGGTGTCGATCCGTATCGCATACCAAACAATAGTGAGCTACCTTGCAGTCCTTAGTAGCATGAGAATTGACAGCACACTTCCAGCATCTGACCGCCTTCTGGGGCTTAGGAAGTCCAGTCTCGGTCGAAACACCATCAGCAACCGTCACACTAGCAGAGATCATGGGTGGCGCCTGAGCAATTGCCGAAGAAGAAGCCAAATCAGCATCTTGGCCTTGAGGCACATTATATGTTGCAGCATGCACCATTGGCTGCGGAACAGTGGCTGCATTCGCCATGGCAGGCCCCTGCGCTGGAGCTGCGTTCTTTTTCTTCTTGCGTTTCTTCGGCGCCACCTGCGGATTGCTTGGATTTGGAGGAGGCACCGGCGCACCCCCGGGCTGCTGATACTGCACATATTGGCCAGCGTACTGCTGGTACGGCTGCAAGGGAAACTGGCCTGGCGCAAAACCTTGAACCATCGGAGGGCGATAAACCGGCGGAGGCCGGTACGACGATGGGGCCCCAACGCCCAGTGCACCTTGCTGCCAACCTCCCTGGAAGCCAGGAGGGCCGGCATACACCGGCTGGGCAGGAATCACCGGCGGGACAGACGGACGTGGCCCCTGAAGAGCCGCCCCCGCAGGAGCTGAAGACGACGGCGGCCTTGGCGGAGCACCGGCCATCGGCAGACCCTGCCTGTGGTTGGCCACCACAGCGGCAAAGGATCGATGACCGACGAAAGGCGAGCTTGGCGTGGAAGGAGACGGTGGCGCAGGGAGAGGCGACGATGATGGAGTGACGGCGACGGCAGGAGCGTCGATGACAGCGAGGTTAGCGATCGATGCGTCAGAACGAGGCAGGGCTAAAACCCTACCACGTTTAGCCGCTTGGATTGCGCGACCCAGCCCAGCCCATCTGACCATAGGCCCATCGGAATAAGCCGCCCAGCATCGACGTGTATCACGTAGCACGGTCGCCCGATCCGAAGAACACGGAGCCGCCGCAGCGATCATCGCCGGACTCTCCTGCCCAGCCGACGAACTGGACATGTGATGAAGCTCCAGTGGCCGGGAGATCTCCGACGCACCAGACGCATTCACCTTGGCACAGGCCAGGAAGTCACCGAGCACCGGCACTGGTGTGACTCGCCGACGCGGGATCGGGCCACGCCAAGCACCCATGCGAGGTGGCTTTGCCAGAAGCAACCCCACCGGCGATGAAGATGATGCCCTCCTTCCATCGTTAAGTCTTCCAGACTTCACCGGCGACAGAGATCTTGCCCTGCACAAAGATGAAACATTAGTCCCCCCCACCGTCTTACCCGATCGTTGCCATGAACGCGATTCCGACGTCGGGTATCCAATCTTGCACCAGAAGTCCTCCGCGACCTCCTCCAATGGAATACCCGGCCGGCAGATCACCGGCGGCACGAATGGTTCATCTTCGAACCCACCCCACGCCACCTCTTCCGCCAAAGCCCGACCCATGTCGTCACCGGCGTCCTCATCATCGAGGCAGGAGAACCGGGACCCAGAGATCGGCGACGGATTCAGCGGCGACGCAGGCGGACGCACGGGCGAGCCGGCAGATCGCCCCGGCGATCCACCCATACTACTGGTCAGCTGGATATGCTTAGAGATTGCCGCCGCCGGCACGGTGTTGATAATGCTGGCATGGTAGGCCTCGGAAATACTGATCTATCATGGATGTGCACATTTTGCAGTGCATGTTTCACCGGATGTTTTGGTGCATGGCTGTAATTGATTTGTTCGCAAACCACTTCACAAATTGGGGTCACGTGAACTCGTGCTTGTTATTGTTCCGTGTGGCGCCAACTTACGCACTTGCCATGTACGATGCATTTAAAATATAATTATGTGTCAAGGGGGAGTCAAACCCGAGAGCAATGAGACAATTACAGAGCACGTAGCCACCACACCAATCCATTGAATCTGTTATAAGTATCATGTGCATCTTATTTGACCTTGCTCTGGAGTTTAAATTCAAATGTGACCAACTTTTTTGAACGGTATACGAGTTTCTCGCAGGGAAGCGAGCATCCGGCCGGTTTTGTCAAAATTTCAGTCGAGAAAAAGAACCATGTGTGTTTGCCAGATCCATATACAGTGCCGACAAGTGTTGTACCAGTTCTTGGAGTGTCAAATCGAAGCCAATATCAAAGAGTACAGTTTTAATTAATCAACAATAATAATGTAAAGTCATGTTGTTTCTGTATAAACAAAAGAACGAAACAGCAATTGCTTCAATAGTGCACCTCTATCGGATTTATGGGCTAAATTAAAGGTTGATGTTCTATTTGGAAGCAAGCAAAGTTTTAGTTGGAACCTCATGATTATTTACGTAAAATGAAAGTTGATTCTTGGTTAATATTAAGTTGTATTGGATTTTAGTTAGAGGTTCATATTTTGAAGGAAGAAGCTTTTTCCTTGACTTCTTTTTGTTTCCCAATGGGGAGGGTACCTTTATCTAATCGACAACCCAAGCCTTGATATAAGGTGGACAAGGGAAAGAAGGCCCAAATTGCTCAGAGGCCTGGAATAAAAGGCGATGAAAAGACGATGGAGAGTTGGAGGTGGGAAAAAGTCCAAAACAAACCCTGAGTTTGTAGGGGTTAGCCAAATCAAACCCTGAGCTTTGAATCCCGGGAATTGACACTCTAAACTTATAAATCCCGGTCTATTTTGGACCCTAAGCTTATTTGGCACACCGGGATAAAACAATACCGACCAGGATTTCAGGTTACACGCACTGACATAGGGACCCACCTGTCATATTTGTCATCTTTCCTGAGTCTAACTGACCTCTGGCGAGCCACGCGCCGCCTATGGCCCTGGTAGCCACGCTTACCCGCGTGTATGCGTGTACCCTGTCCGAGACACCTGCGTGCTTCCTGCAGTAGCTCGAAATTCGGCCATGCCGAGCTCCGGCACTGCAGCTTGCGCCGATCTGCGCTGCGTAGCTTCAAAACTGAAAATCCATTAGAAAAAGCGAGGTCGTTCCTGGCTGCTGCATATCTCTCGTACTGCCTCCATCTGCGTAGCTTTGAAATTGAAAATCCATTAGAAAAGCGAGAAGTTGGTATCAAATGATAATTTTATAGTTCTGCATCTATGTGTTCTCCTGGGTGCTATACCGTCAACAGAAATCAGAATTCATTAATTTGGTTAAAAGCGGCAATCAACAAGCATATGCTCCATGGAATAATTGCAGTGACGAGGAGACGAAGCTAGCACTCACGGGTGTGGCGCTCGTTGGCTGCCTAGGCACACAGGACCTGCAGCAGCGCTCGAGCTCCGGCACGACGGTCGATTTGCCTATGCTGGAGCCGGGTCGAGCGCTGCCCAGGTAGGTTGCTGATGCAGCGAGGAGAATCTCCTGCACGAATCCGAGCTCCAAGCCATGGTGTCCGTCGCCGGTGTCACGGTCATCCTTGTCGGCGAGAAGCAGGCGTTCCCGTTAGATTTCGAGATAGAAGATGGAGATGACATGTGGGCCTACTTGATCAGTGAGAGTAGTAATTTATTTTTAATGGTGATATTTTTTTTCCGGTCTACGAAACAGGTTCAGAGTCTGAAATAGACCGGGATTGATAAGTTTGGAGTGTCAATTTCCAGAATTCAAAGTTGAGGGTTCGATTTAGCTAACTCCTACAAATTCAGGGTTTGTTTTGGACTTTTTCCTTGGAGGTGTGTTCCAGCGTCATACGGCGATGCAAAACTAAATATAGTTACCTTAAAGTCTTCACTAGCTATATGTCAACAAATGGGTGGGCTAGGGTCAGAGCATCACCTATGTATAAGGTGAACTTTAGCCATAAGTTGGGGCCCACTTATCTTGTAAATTCTTCCACTATGTATGAGGTGAACTTTAGACATAAGCTGGGATCTACATGTCCTATTGTCATACACTCATCCATGAGAGACAAGAGAGAGAGAAAATATTGTTTATTGCTTGTGGATGACCCATAATCTTAAGGTCATCTATAAACTTATGGACAACTCTTATTTCCTCCACTATGTATAAGGTGACCACAAGCATTGCCACATAGGTCTTATGGTGTGCTATTTGCACATGGTGGATGCCCTAACCATCCATGCACCTCTAGCTATTTAAGTGACTTTGACACTTACTTTGCTTTAGCATTTTGATCCACAACACTCGATACACCGCAAACACATGCTTCCAGCTGCTTCTTACATACCCAACATGCATCCATCCAAGTATACGCTAGTCCACATGCAAGCATAACAAAGCTTTGCTAGCTAGGCATGGTAGGCCTCAGGAACACTCATCTGTCATAGATGTGCACATCCTGCAACGGCTGACACACCAAAAGTATTCGTGCACGGATGCAATCGTTTTATTTGCAAACCACTTCACAAATTAGCATCATGTTGTTTACTCGTCCTTGTTATAGTTCCATGTTGTTTACTCGTCCTTGTTATAGTTCCATCGTGAGGATTCTCCTCTTGCTCGTCTCATCTACAGCAGCGCCGTGTTGTACTGGGCTGCTACTGCATTCCTGCCAAGCCAACTGAAGACAAGCCTGGTGAATTGTGCATCGCCATCGCCTCTCTCTTTCCTAAAACACTGCACTGAGGTTCAATGGTTCGTCTTTTTAGAAAGAAAAGACCACAACTGTACTGTATTTCCTGGCCAGCACTGTCAGTCATTCAGTTGACACAAGTGTAGGGATGGTGTGGATAATAATAACCTTGAGAAATCATATGCGTGCTTTGGTGCTGGACTGCTGGAGCACATGAGCAGCCTGGCTATTTGTTTAAGCCGACCACACAATCGATACATATGTACTGTTGCTATCCAAATTAGCTCAAAATCAGCGGTATAATTTGTCGCTATCCAAATTACAAACAATACCTATTTGTGGAATTCGGTGGGAGGAGCGAGATCATTTTCCACTCGCAAGCGGCAGCAAATGCAATAAACAAAAATCAAACAAACAAAATCCTAGTTCGTAGTCGCAGACGAGTGGAGCGTCATGCATTAGAGCACCAGTATAGGCGTCCTATTCACACCTATGTACCGCCGTTTGCATCGATCGTGATCACCCTTTCAATCCTGAACATTGAAGAGGAAAATCCTCTTCATTTCGTGCATCGATCTGTTGGACTCTCGACTGTGTGATTTACGTGTCCTTGGGACTTGGTTATTTGCAAGTTCATCGAGTGGTACGTAAGCAGGAAGAGACTACCACAGTCGTCCTCTACCCAAATCGAGTCATCGAGTTGGACATGAGCTAATAGCTAGCTAGTGATGGGAACTTGCATGTATGCTTCGGCGTGCTTGGTGCAAAAGTTAATTGTGGGCAGGTTAACAAATCTGACGACCTGTGATACCAAGATCAGGCTAACCCAGCATCAGGTTTAACATTATATAATCATCCTGATGACATATGACTTTTCTGGCATAACACCGACATAACGCGCACGTGTAAAATCTAGGATCGTTCCAAAAAAGAAGCTAGGATCGTTTTCTTCACAGATTGGCGTCGTCTCTTTCTCGTGTCGTAGTATTGTATATGATGTTTGTCAGATCCATATACTATACCGATAAGTCCTGTACCAATGTTTGGCGTGTCGAATCGAAGACCGAAATATAATACAGTGGCAGTTACATCTACAGTCCGTCACGATTGGCATATCACGGGTATCACTGATTCGCATGCATGCATCCCTTGTACTACCATACCAGTGCTATGTTTTCAAGAAGACATGCTGACTTATCGATGCACCACATCAAGGAAGACGGCCTAACAGATCTAGTCACACGGTCACACCATATGGGCTGAAACATGACTGGAAATTCCTGGTTTCACTACAGGAATGCAGCAGTATGCCGACGGCTTTCGACCCTCGGCGTCTAGACGTTTGCCCTCAGCGTACGCTACGCCGACGGCAGCCCTTGGCGTAGCCCCTCGGCGTAGACCTCCCTCGGCGGAGGCGTGCTGGCCCTCGGCGTATCGGCGACCCTCGGCGTACAGGTGCTATGCCGACAGCTGGGAGGGGGCCCTCGGCGTATAGGCCCTCGGCGTACTGGATCACGGCGGTTGTCGAGCAAACGGCAGCTAGGGCATACGCCGAGGGCATAGCCGTCGGCGTCTAGGCACACGTGGCTGGCAGTGAGGGTCTCTGGCGAGGGCATACGCCGACGGCCGTACCCTCGGCGTAGGGAGGGTCTAGACGCCGACGGCCTTGCCCTCGGCATAGGGCTTACCATTTGGGCATATGTCACCCTCTACGCCGACGGCTATGCCCTCGGCGTATGGGGGGGCAGATTTTTTTTATTTTGCAGATTTACTGGTTCCACAGCATAAAATGCACATAAATATATATATAAACATATATGCCATACACTGAAATCTGTTGCAAGTGCCATACACATAAATATATAAATTCATAGATGGCATACATAGATGATCAAGTAGCGACACGACAGACAAGTAGCAACACACAAGTTCCAACACACAACCAACACGGATGTATCGACATAGTACCAACAAGGAAGACCTACAACTCTGGAGATGGGCTCGGGGTCGGGGTCCCGAGATCTCCCCTGGCAAAAATAGGCGACGGATGATTTCCGAAATGCCCAGTAGAAGCTGCAGAAGAACCGCCAGGAGAAGCTCCAGTACCCGAAGTATCGCGAGAGGCACCGCGAGAACGGCCAGGAGAAGGACCACCGGGATGGACCGGTGTCAACTGACGCCCACCCCGCCCGGCAAAGGAAGATGCCGTTCCCTACATGTTCCCTAGATGTTAGCAACTTGCGAGGCAAAGGAAAGCGGCAACCATTGGTTTGGCAAAAAGAACTTACCGTCGTCGATGCGTAGTAGGTCCTAGCGAAACTCTCCCTCGACGGCATCAATGGTGCCGGCCCCGGTATGGGAGGAGGCTGCTCCCCTACATCGAAACTCGCTCCAGATCGCATAGCCATCATCGACGCCTGCAAGATAGTTTAGACGTGGGACTTGTCATCTTTTTCAAACTAGGGGAAGTGGGACTTGTCATTTTTCAAAAAGAAAGGTTCAGACTTACATGTAGATACTCCATGTAGGCCGCATTCTCCTGCTGGTGCTGCCAAAAGGCCTCCTGATATTGCTCATGAGCCGCATCGAAGGCCGCCTCGAAAGCAGCCTACCATTTCACAAACAATGAATATCATCAGCACTTAGCCATGCAGGACCAAAAGTCGCAAAGAGGATGGAAATGAGGAAAACTTACATCATATCTGGGTCGACGAGGCTGGTCACGAGGCGGGATAGGGGCGCTGTCAGGGGTGAGGACCGCCTTGAGGCGCGTGAAGCTCGTGGTGAGGGAATGCTTGACCTTTGAATTAAGCACCTTGAGACGGCCATGCTGCAACCCGTGCCCCGACAGGACCAACGACTCCTCGTCGGTCTCCGCGCGTCTAGGGTCATCCACCTCGGGGTGACGAGACTGCACCATCTGGCAGTAGTCCTCTATCTGCTCCCCGCCCTTGCCGTAGTACTGGGGGGGGGGGCGTCCGGAGGCGCCGAGGCAGCGGGCTTCTTCCTCCGCATCATGTCATATACCGTGACATCGTAAATCTCCTCCCCTGGCGGTGCCTCGGCCACCTGCATGACGAGAAAATAAATGTTATGCGTATAAAGTAGGAACATGATGGGAAAATAAATGTTATGCATGATTCCATGTATGTACATACCATCTTCCCCCTGAAGCGATCAAAACTGCGGTTTCCCGCACAGTGTGTTCCACCGTCGCCTCGGTTATCCGAGTTCCGCATCGACACGGCTGCAAACTCCTCGTCTGCCCTGAGCCACCTCGTACTAACCAGCTCCGCCCATGCCTCTCGATGCGCCTCAGCCCATTCAGGGACAACCTGAAAATGCAGTACTCAACTCAAGATAATGCAATGGCAAGTTAACAGCAATATAGGATCTCATTAACATTTCACTCACCGACATGAAGTCATCCAGCGACATCTCGAAGTCGGGATTAGGATTCCGACCAACAATGTCCTCCTTCTTGACCCTCTTTCCCCTTTCAGCCCAGAACTGACTAGCGGCCGTTACCTTATGGTTGTACCACACCTGCGGTGTCAACTTCTCACAAGCTCCAAGCAAAGTCCGGTCCGCCCTCGGCGCATCCTCCTCATCCACGCGATAAAAGCACTTCAATCATGCATAAAACAATTGTGAGAGTCATGAGTTAGCACATTGGTTCATCACTATGAATGAAACTTGAGAAATATGCCTTACCCAAAACTTGGTGATCACAGCCTCAGCAGCTGTCCTGAAGCCTACTCCCGGAGCAGCCTGGTAGTCTGCCCAATTAGTGGCTAGCTTCGGCTCGCCACCGGGGACCATGTCGAGGGGAGTGTATTTCCCCGGCCAGAACTTCCTAAGCAGAGCTCCAACCATGCTGTTAGGTAGGCGGCCCTTGCTCCCCGGTGCAAATGTCCAATTGCTGCACATAAATCAAACATTAGTACACATGCCAAATTGTTTATGACCAAAATGAAATGACATGTTCAAAATTGCCAAATTAGTACACTTACCTAACGCCATCAGGAATGATGAGGGTCTTCGCCTCCTGGGTCCTAGGCTCCTTCCTCTCATCGGGGACACCCGATTCCCCACGAGTCCTCAACTTCTTCGGCCTCGCGTCCCCCTCGTCCTCGTCCTCGTCCTCCACCTCGTGTCTAGACTCTGACTCGTGTCTAGAGTCCGACTCGTGTCTAGAGTCCAAGTCGTCCCCTCTAGACGGCCCCTCCAGGAACAACTCAGGAGCAACGTCGCCAGAAGCGGAGGTTGGTGGGTCACAGTCCACTCCTCCCCCGCCACCTCATCCTCGTCGTCCCCCTCGTCCTCGTCCTCCTCCCGCAGCGGCAAGATCGGGGTAACGCGGATTGGGAGTCGGCTCTCTCCCACTCCGTCTAACATTCTTCTTGCGCTGGTGCATCTCCTTAAGCAAGGTCGCCGAGTTTGCCTTGCCGCTGCTCATATTGTTCAATCACCTGCATTGAGAAAGAGAAAACAATTAAGCATGTTGACAAATAAATACTAAGTATAAAGGCATAATGCAAATAAGAAAGTATGTTGACAATTAAGAAGTATGTTGACAATTAAGAAGTATGTTGACAATTAAGAAGTATGTTGACAATTAAATCCTAAGCATAAAGATATAAAAGACCCTCGCCAGTCATCATCACTCTCATTCTCAATTTCAATTTCATTCTCTTTCTCACTATCACTATCACTATCTTTTGAGTAGTAAGTTTGAAGCTCGTCGACGGGTGGAGGCTCATCGATGGGGTCATTCTCCGCATGTAACTTATCAAGCATATTTATGTCCTTTAGATCCACCACTGCCTCACCACGAGTTTCTGCATCGTCTCCGAGGTCCTCAAGCACTACCGGTTCTAACTCAAAGTGACCAAAGTCCTCTTGCTCTAGAACATATATACATGGAAAGCAAAGGTTGGGCCCACTTTACCGTGAAATAGGCTCCGGTAGACCCGTAGCGGGAGTTTCCACGTACAGATCCTGCATTTCACCAAGTGTTAACAGCCCATGTCTCTGAAGAAGGCCATGCCCGGGAACTACCTATATTGCATGTACCAATCTTGGGTCACACCTATACACATATGTTAGGGACACATGCATGCATGTTTCCTACGTTAAACGATGCTCCGGTGGTCTTTATCCGGCGAAACCCTAGACAGAGGGGGTTCGGAGATCTACCCCTATAGCTTTCTCCGTAAGAGGCCTCGCCGATGGATCTTCTACTTTCTGTTATTGCTACCATACCGTAACCCTCACATGTCACTATTCAGAGATCACGAGTACAGCCATGCCACTGTGTGCATACGGGCACATCGCGCCAATGCGATATACCAAGTCCACTCTCACTGTTTCACACCGTGCTTTCCAGTTTCCGTTGTGCAAGCTTCAGTATGTCAGCCAACCGAACTCCCGAAAAGGAGCAACATAAAATAACAGAAAGAGCTTGCTAGATCGATACATCAATCAGTCTCAGTCGCTTGCCTCGGGACAGGCTAGCTAGATCGCTTGTATCCTCCACAGTCCATATGCTGCTACTCCCTACTAGGGTTTAGGGTGTAGCTGTGCTGGAGCTACGAGAAGTAGCAGCGACGAGCGACGAACCCGCAACGTCGCAACCGCATCATGGCACTGCGAGTCTACGACCGCTCTGTAGCTCGTGCAAGCCCACGATAACCCACGGTGCAATCGAGTACCGCCTGCGTATTCGCGCAGAGTCACAGCGCTGCCGCGGCGCAGCGGTCGCCATTTCCCGACGCACCTCCCCCACTGTTGCGCACGGTGCACTAGAACATATATACATAGAAATAAGTATAATACATGACATTAACTACAAAAAGTAAAAAACACTATGCAGGGTATACGCCGACGGCTACCCTCGGCGTATGCATGATATACGCCGACGGCCTGGAAGACACCGACGGCGGCCGTCGGCGTAGGAGTAACGCCGTGACGGCGGGAAACGTCGGGGCCACGTGTCGCCAGCGTACGCCGACGGCCTGGATACGCCTAGGGCAGCCGTCGGCGTATGTCCTCCTACGCCGATGGCATACCTACGCCGACGGCTGCTTTGGCGAGCTCTGCTGGAGGCCCCCTACGCCGACGGCACCGACTTTTGGCCGTCGGCGTAGGAGTTGGCCGTCGGCGTGTCTGCCCATTCCTGTAGTGTTTATTTGTCGGACCGTTGATAATTTCAGTGATAACTTTTTGCTATTCGGTTGATAATAGATTTTCACATTTATAAAGTGTTTACCGCGGACGCACGAGTTTTAGTTATATACACCACTGTGCGCATGCGAGCAGTGATATTTGGTTCTTCACCGGCTAAGTGGTTGGTAATTTCAGTGATAACTTTTTCTGTATTTCTTTTTCCTTTTTTTTGGCTGTGTGCATCCTTTATGCCATCAGGGCATGATGTTGTTGCAGAGGCTGGAGGTATTGCGGTATCTTCAATATTAATAAATTCTCTTTATCTAAAAAGTGGTTGGCAAAGGTATCAAGTGTCCACGCCCAGTCCAAACTATTTAGGTTACCAGGTCTATTTCAGTTCACACCAGCACCTTACTTATTAGCTACCCATTCGTCCAGTGAGAAAAAATGCATCTTTTTTTTTAACGGAGGCAAAAGATTTGCCTCAATCTATTAATTAAGAAGAAGAGAATTGCCCAGTTAATTAATGGAAAACCGGGCGAAAACCGTTACAACAAAACCACACGAGAACAACACCTAAAACCTGCAACCTCCAAACCAACATGGACTCTCAACCTACAACAGCGAGCTCACAACACATGGAGCACCACGACGCAAAGAAGATCCACGCAACTGGACGAACCCGGCAAGTCGAATGGCATCCATCAAACAAGCAGCTGCTGTGGAACTTTCCAGGTGAAGACCATCTTCTTTCTTTTGGTCCTAAGAAACTTCTCCACCTTCCTGATTATTTCCTTGGAAGCCTTTCCCGCCAAGACACAGGCAATGTCCCTGCCATATCCAGGGCTAACTGCCTCTAAACTAGCGAGCAAGCCGCAAAGCTCTGCAGCAAAAAGAGCATCAGCATTATCTGTCGGCACATCTCCAGTGACCACAGAGTCGAGCGACTGATGTGGCGAGGGCGTCGAGGCCACTGCCAAGGCCTCAAATGAGCCAAGCTCCAACGGAAGCACCACAGAAGATTCCCCACACAACACAGGAGGCTCCAGTGTCATGGCCACTTCCAAGACCTCAGATGAGCCTGGCTCTAACGGAAGCACAACAGAAGATTCCTCAGAGCACTCATGTGGCTCTAGTGCGATCTGCAGCATCGGAGCCAAGATCCCATCCATGCCCTCATCCACGGAGGCAACCGATACAAAAGGCCGCGGCGACAGGCAAGGACTAGCACAGGGAGAGAAACAACCATAGAGATGTTCTTCCACAACCACAGGTGATGTCGGGACGGTGGAGTCAAGCGGAAATGAAGCCTGCGTGGAAACGAGCCCCAAACCACCTCGAGTACAAGCCTCCAACGACGCCAAAGAATCACCAATGCGCGCCAACAACAACTTGAGATTTGCCACCTCTTCACGAAGGGGGCGAGATGCCTCCTCAACACGGACATCCACCAACTGAAGGAGCTCCATACGCATCAAAGCAAACCGAGACAGAAAGACAGAGTCTGAGCTAGCATCCTCGCAACACGTAGGAGAGGGCCTTGGTGGCACCGCTGCACGCAATGAGGAGTGGCACACAACCTCAGCCCAACTCCGAGACGACGGGGGACGAGGCTGAGCAGACGGAGAGCGGTTCCGCTGGCCAGGAGCACAAGCACCTGAAGAACGAGCACATGTGTCCGGAGAGCGAGAACGAGCGGCATGGCAGAATCGCTCCCGATGGCCAGAACGACGACAACGGATGCATCTGAAAGGCCCACGGCATGTGTTGACCTGGTGGCCATGCGCGAGGCACCGAAAGCATCTCCCTCGAGCCCAACGCTTGAAGGCGAGACTACGCTCAGCGCCTTCCTTCTGGAGCAAAGAAGCTGGCGTGCGGCCAGGACGGCCGCCACGACCCACCTGCACCCAGTCATCCTTGCCTCCAAGAGCAGCACTATCAGCAAAGAGGCCACCACAGGGCTCCACATGCGCCTTCTCGCTAAGGTGCACATCAACGGTGCCGAGCACTGAGCCGGAAACAGCATCTTTGGCGGAGGCCAAAGGCGTCTGCGGAGCCAACACCTCATCCTCGTCATCCTCATCGGAGCTCAAAGAACTAGCCCAAAGCAAGCTCGAAGCCGGAGGCGCATCAGCAGGAAAGGGCAACTCGGAGTCAAAGCCTCCCGAGGCAGCCGACGGCAACGACAAGGACCCAAGCCCCTCAACAATCACGGCGGTGTCACACAGAAGTCCATCCGAAAGGCGAGAAGCTGCGGGAGGCCCTGGTGGCACCGCTACCAACGGCTGCTGCAGGCCGCAATCTGCCCCCTCTAGCGGAGCAGGGACGCTGAGCGTCGGGGGAGCCCTCACAGGCTTGGAGGCAGCCATGGGCGCTGCAAACGCGCCCACATTCTCCTTCCTGTATCTTCCTGCCGGGGGCAGCCGCGACAATCCGGAACGGGCCGCCGGAGCTTACATGTTGAGTTGTTGACACATATGTCGATCTTCATGAAACAATACCCATATATAGATCCTTTGCAAGTACACAACGAGGGATTAGCTGCATGCCACGAACAAGCAAACCTAGCTGCAGTGAGCGAATACTATGAGTAACTGCGTGCGTGCCACACACAATCAAATATTATTGCTAAGCATGGTAGGCTTCGGGAAGTAGTGCAGACGATACTACATTGTTTGTTGATATCGTTTTTAATTTCTATGGAGGGAGTTCATGATGCAATGTACAAAGAATTCCTAAGAGCCGGAGCGGAAGCCATGCATGGCACATCACACAAGAGGTCGACGTAAAGAAATTATTGTATTGCTCTGCCATGCCTGGTCTGGGAAGCCATCAGTATGTTATCCAGTAGCTCGCATGTTGCCATAGAGGAGCGGTCGCCGCGTCATGCATTAGTGCAGCACTATATGTCCACCTGCATCCTGTGATCTTGTAACATGCACGCATCATGATCACATGTTCGACTTTCATTTGAAGAGAAAATTGTTTCTGAAAATCAAGTTTTTTCACAAGGTGATCTTTTTGTTCGATCGTGATATACGTGTCATCGCCGGATCATTTGCAACTTCCCCTACGCATTTACATTCCGGGTGAGTAAAATTCATTGAGCGGTAGTATGTAAGCAGCAGGACCATCTGAGGTCATTGAGTCACCGATGGAGATGGACTAGTCATGGTAACTTGCATGAACGCTTGCGTATGCTTAGTTCCCAAGTTAATTATGGGTAGGTTAACTAATCTGGCTCGACGTTGACACGCGACACCAAGATCGGGGCAATCTAGGACCATTAGCTTAGCGTTATACTCTGACTAGCTAATGACTAAGACTTTTTTTACATGAAACCAAGGTCTCACTAGTGAAAAAAGAGGCTTCTATCCGCCACCTTTAGTCCCCAAACTAATTGGGCCGGGACTAAAGGGGGCATTAGTCCCGGTTCGTGCCGCTGGAGCACGGCCGGCACCTAGTCCCGGTTCGTAATGGACCTTTAGTCCCGGTCGTTAACACGGACCGGGACTAAAGGGTTGGCTGGCGGGAACCCAACGGGCGGCGGCCTTTAGTCCCGGCCCGTGTTAACGACCGGGACTAAAGGGCGACCTTTAATCCCAGCCTTTAACACGGACCAGGACTAAAGGCCGTCGCCTACAAAATCGAGCTTCTCTTCCCCCGAGCCTGCCAGTACACTAATGGTGGTCGGAAGCTTGGATTGAGTGGAGAGGTCATGCCCGATTTTTTTAATCAAAATTATCCAAGATTTTGAGTTATTTCATCTATCTAATTGGTTCAAAAGGTTAGCAACTTTACTCTCTCATCTTTAATTGCTAATTTAGCTCATATAATGCTCTAGATGTGGTGAGATTTGTGGCTATAATTTGGGAGTAATTATAGGAGTTTATTTGATTTATATAGCATTTGAGCTTAAATTAATTTCTTAGTTTGCACATGTGTAGAGGTGGTGTATTTGTATGTTGACCAAAATGAGTATGAAGTAGAAATTTGTCATGCACATATATAGCTCTTTTTATGCTAAAAAAAATAGAGGGATTTGTGGAGTAATTAATGTTAGAAAGTAATGTGGGAGTAATTGTGAGCTTATGTGATTTACAATAATAATTTTTGAGTAGGATTTATTTGCAATAATTTTTGTAACGTTAGAGAGTAATGTGGGAGTATATATGATTTATATGCAATGTGAGTTTATTTCTTGTATTAATTTGGTTTATTATATACTTATATAATAATGCAGATGAACCGGCAATGGATGTACGGTAGCCGAGTCTCAAGCGAGTTCATTAAGGGCTTGCAGGATTTCCTCCGTGTGGCTGATGCGAACAAGCGGAATGGTTTTGTTGTCTGTCCATGTAGTGTGTGTAAGAATCTGAAGAATTACTCTTCATCAAGAACCCTTCACGTGCATCTGCTTCAGCACGGTTTTATGCCCAGCTACAATTGTTGGACCAAGCACGGAGAAAGAGGTATTACAATGGAAGACAATGAAGAAGAGGATGATGACAACTATCCTGGGTTCCCTGAATATGGTGATACTTTCATGGGAGAAGCTGAAGGGGGAGCTGAAGGGGGAGCTGAAGGGGAAGCTTAAGGAGAGACACATGATGAGGCCCCTGATGATCTCGGTCGGACCATTGCTGATGCACGGAGAGAATGCGAAACTAATAAGGAGAGGGAGAAGTTGGATCGCATGTTAGAGGATCACAAAAAGTCCGTATACCCAAACTGCCAAAATGGTCTGAAAAAGCTGGGCAGCACACTTGAATTGCTGAAATGGAAGGCAGAGGAAGGTCTATCTGACTCCGGATTTGAAAAGTTGCTGAAAATGATGAGGAATATGCTTCCAAAGGATAACGAATTGCCCACCAGTACGTACGAAGCCAAAGATTGTCTGCCCTCTAGGTTTAGAGGTTCAGAAGATACATGCATGTCCTAATGACTGCATCCTCTATCGTGGTGACTATGAGAATTTGACTGAATGCCCGATATGCACTGCATTGCGGTATAAGATCAGAGGAGATGACTCTGGTGATGTTGAGGGCGAGCCCCCCAGAAAGAGGGTTCCTGCCAAGGTGATGTGGTATGCTCCTATAGTACCACGATTGAAACGTTTGTTTCGGTGCAAAGAGCATGCCAAGTTATTGCGATGGCACAAAGAGGACCGTTTGTCAGACGGGATGTTGAGACACCCCGCTGATGGGTCTCAATGGAGAAAGATAGACAATAAGTTTAAAGATTTTGCAGGTGACGCAAGGAACATACGGTTTGGTCTAAGTACAGATGGCTTCAATCCTTTTGGGGAGCAGAGCTCTAGTCATAGCACCTGGCCCGTGACTCTATGCATCTATAACCTTCCTCCTTGGTTGTGCATGAAGCGGAAGTTCATTATGATGCCAGTGCTTATCCAAGGTCCGAAGCAACCCGGCAACGATATTGATGTGTACCTAAGGCCATTAGTTGATGAACTTTTACAGCTGTGGGCCAAACCAGGCGTACGTGTGTGGGATGAGCACAAACAAGAGGAATTTGACTTACGAGCGTTGCTGTTCGTTACAATCAATGATTGGCCTGCTCTTAGTAACATTTCAGGACAGACAAACAAGGGATACAAGGCATGCACACACTGTTTACAAGAGACTGAAAGTATATATTTAGCTAATTGTAAGAAGAATGTGTACATATCGCACCGTCGATTTCTTAGCAAAATTCATGCCGTAAGAAAAAAAGGCAAGCATTTCAACGGTAAGGCAGATCACCGGAAGCCACCTAAGGAAAATACTGGTGATGATGTATTCGATATGGTCAAAGATATAGAAGTAATCTTTGGAAAGGGTCCTGGCGGACAATCTATTCCGCATGACGCAGACGGACACGCACCCATGTGGAAGAAGAAATCTATATTTTGGGAGCTTGAGTATTGGAAATTCCTAGAAGTTCGCTCTGCAATCGACGTGATGCATGTGACAAAGAATCTTTGCGTGAACCTGCTAGGCTTCTTGGGTGTGTATGGGAAGACAAAAGATACAAAGGAAGCTCGACAGGACCTGCAACGTGTGAAAGACCCAGAAGACCGACATCCGGAACTATTTCAAGGTCGCGCTAGCTACGCTCTTACTAAAGAAGAGAAGATCACCTTTTTTGAATGCCTGAACAGTATCAAGGTCCCGGCTGGATTCTCATCGAATATAAAGGGAATAATAAATATGGCAGAGAAAAAGTTCCAGAACCTAAAGTCTCATGACTGCCACGTGATTATGACGCAATTGCTTCCAGTTGCATTGAGGGGGCTTCTACCGGAAAATGTTCGACTAGCAATTGTGAAGCTATGTGCATTCCTCAATGCAATATCTCAGAAGGTAATTAATCCAGAAGATCTACCACGGTTACAAAATGATGTGGCCCAATGTCTTGTCAGCTTCGAGCTGGTGTTCCCACCATCATTCTTCAATATTATGACGCACCTCCTGGTGCACCTAGTCAAATAGATTTCTATTCTCGGCCCTGTATTTCTACACAATATGTTCCCCTTTGAGAGGTTCATGGGAGTCTTAAAGAAATATGTTCGTAACCGTGCTAGGCCAGAAGGAAGCATCGTCAAGGGATATGGAACAGAGGAGGTCATTGAGTTTTGTGCTGACTTTGTTCCCGACCTTAAGCCGATTGGTCTTCCTCAATCGCGTCATGAGGGGAGACTTAGTGGAAAAGGCACGATCGGAAAGAAACCAATGATATGTAGGGATGGTCATTCGTTGACTCAAGCACACTACACAGTTCTACAAAATTCCCTCTTGGTGGCTCCGTACAGTGAGGAATACAAGAATATTGTACGCCAAGCAAACCCAGGGGAGCCTGAGTCCTTTGTTTTACAGCTCCACATGGCGACTTTCGGCGTTTGGTTGCAAAGACGTCTCATGAATGACACTGTTGTTGAAGAGCAGCTGTACTTGCTGGCCAAATTACCATCTTCGACTATATTGACTTTCCAAGGGTACGAGATAAATGCGAATACATTTTACACGGTCGCCCAAGATAAAAAAAGCACCAACCAAAACAGTGGTGTCCGCTTTGATGCAGTAACTGGCAAAGGGCGAACGGACACATATTATGGTTACATAGAAGAGATATGGGAGCTTGATTATGGACCTAACTTTAAGGTTCCTTTGTTTCGGTGCAAATGGGTGAAGATGACAGGAGGCGGGGTAAAGTTGGACGAGCAGTACGGAATGACAACGGTGGATCTCAACAATCTAGGGTACCTTGATGAACCATTCGTCCTAGCCAAAGATGTGGCTCAGGTTTTCTATGTGAAGGACATGAGTAGCAAACCAAGAAAAAGAACCAAAGCGAATACATCATGTGATGAACCAAAGCGCCACATAGTTCTTTCAGGGAAAAGAACCATCGTGGGAGTGGAGGACAAGACAGACATGTCACAAGATTATAATCAGTTTGGTGAAATTCCGCCCTTCAGAGTGAACACTGACACAAGCCTCAAGTTAAATAATGAAGATTCTCCATGGTTACGCCACAATCGTAAGCAAGGGACACTAGCGAAGAAATGATGTGTAATCATGTATAATCATGTATTGTTCTAATCATGTATTGTTCTAATCATGTATTAAACATTTTATGTAATGTATTGTTCTAATCATGTATCACAATAACACTCACGAGAGGCGGCGAAACGATTGAACTGGAATTAAAGTACATGGTCAGATTAAGTCACAATCGACCGAACTTGTTTTCGAATGTTGGAGTGATTCAGTCATAGTCGTGCCGAGCCCTATAAACATCGCCAATGTAGTCGTCGTAGTCGCCGACGTCGTCGTCGCTGGCATCGGGGTCGCGGTAGTCGAACCTCGGCCGGTGAGCACGTGTGGGCTGAGACTGAGGGTAGCGCAGGCGGGGGCCACGGTAGGCCATGACGCTCTGGAGAGTCTGGTCGTGCCACCACAGCCGACGGCCGGCCTCGTTGAAGTTCGAACGAGGCGGGCCGTCCTCCTCGTGCCTGGCAAGCGCACTCTCACGCCGATTGATGAAGAAGGCGTCCCAAGTCGGGCTGTAGTCGGGATGCCACTGGGGATTCCTCCGCTGCTCTGGTGTGAGCTCGAAGTAGTAGTGGTTCGTGATGGCCATCTGGCGCGCCACACCTAGAGGGACAGGAGGGACCGGTACGCCTCCGACGCTCAGCATCCAGCCGGTGGGGACGCAGTAGCCCGGCGGGCAGGGGTAGTTTGAGGCGCAAAGCGCCTCTGCCTCCTGGGGGGTTAGAGATACGATGGAAGCCATGGAAGAGAGTTATGAGGTTTGCAGATATGAGTCTAGATATGATATGTAAATGGAGGCCAAGCCTACATATATATAGTGAAAAATGGCGGGAAGACGGAGGCGGGAAGCGGTGGAAAGCGCGGGAAGAAAATAGGCGAGAACGCAGTGGCGCGGGAAACCTTTAGTCCCGGCTGGTGGGTGCAACCGAGACTAAAACTGTCGGTGTGATAAGGACGTGTGGGTAACCTTTAGTCCCGGCTGGTGGGTGCAACCGAGACTAAAACTGTCGGTGGGATAAGGACGTGTGGGTAACCTTTAGTCCCGGCTGGTGGGTGCAACCGAGATTAAAGCTGTTGGCAGGATAAGGATGAGTGGGTGGATGCACTGCTCGATGAGATAAAGCATGTAGCGCACGACGCCCCTGTCGGAGGAACAAGACAAAAGTAGAAGCGGCGCCGTGCCTATAAAAGGAGCATCGATACGCCATGGCAAGCACAACTCGAAGGCAGGGAGAGTTTCATCCCCATAGATGGAGGAAAGGGTTGGGAAATCTCCCGTGGCGGAGTTTCTCGAAGATGTCGTTGGTGCTCACGCCCTACGGCATCTTCGGAAGCTCCGCCTCGGAAAAATTTCCCTGCAAGCCCGTGAAAGACTCCATCTCCTCTAATAGTTATGGAGGAAAGGGTTGGGAAATCTCCCGTGGCGGAGTTTCTCGAAGATGTCGTTGGTGCTCACGCCCTACGGCATCTTCGGAAGCTCCGCCTCGGAAAAATTTCCCTGCAAGCCCGTGAAAGACTCCATCTCCTCTAACAGTTATGGAGGAAAGGGTTGGAAAATCTCCCGTGGCGGAGTTTCTCGAAGATGTCGTTGGTGCTCACGCCCTACGGCATCTTCGGAAGCTCCGCCTCGGAAAAATTTCCCTGCAAGCCCGTGAAAGACTCCATCTTCGGAAGCTCCGCCTCGGTTGTGTTTTAATTGAAAATGGCAAAATAGTTAATTGTTTGAATAGTTAGAATAATTGATTTTGAAAATAGAAAATATTTTTGAATTATTTATTCAATTTCAAACACTTTTCATATTCAAAGTTTTGTCAGATTCTAAAATATTCAAAAAGAATATTAATCAATATAGTTTTAATTGAAAATGGCAAAATAGTTAATTGTTTAAATAGTTAGATTAATTGATTTTGAAAATAGAAAATATTTTTGAATTAGTTATTCAATTTCAAACACTTTTCATATTCAAAGTTTTGTCAGATTCTAAAATATTCAAAAAGAATATTAATGAATATAGTTTTAATTGAAAATGGAAAAATAGTTAATTGTTTAAATAGTTAGATTAATTGATTTTGAAAATACAAAATAGTTTTGAATTAGTTATTAAATTTCAAACACTTTTCATATTCAAAGTTTTGTCAGATTCTAAAATATATAGAAGTTATTCAAATTGAAATTCAAATTTCATATTCAAATGAAATCTGAAAAAATATAAGGCCTTGGCGCGCATTTATTATACCTTTAGTCCCGGTTGGTTCCACCAACCGGGACTAAAGGTCTGGGAATCGGGCGCGAACCGCCGAAAAGTCTTTAGTCCCGGTTGAATCCACCAACCGGGATTAAAGACCCTTTAGTCCCGGTTGGAGGTTTCAACCGGGACTAAAGACCCCCTTTAGTCCCGGTTGGAGCTACCAACCGGGACTAAAGGCTGGGAATATAAAAGCCTGCGCCGCCCCTCTCCTTCTTCCCCACTCACACTTAGCAAAACACGCCGCCGATTGTTGCGGTTGCCAAAAACTCGCCGTCGCCGCCATCCCCGAGGCCTCCAGCCGCGCCGCGCGCTGACGCCTCCCCGAGCCGCCGTCCCCGTGGCCTCCCCGAGCCGCGCCGCCGTCCCCGTGGCCTCCCCGAGCCGCGCCGCCGTCCCCGTGGCCTCCCCGAGCTGCGCCGCCGTCCCCGACGTCTCCCGCCGCGCCGGCCGCCGTCCCCGACGCCTTCCGCCGCGTCGGCCGCCGTCCCCGACGCCTCCTAGGCCGCACCGCCGTCCCCGAGCCGCGCCGCCGTCCCCGGCCGAGCCGCCACGCCGTCCCCGAGCCCCTCGGTAAGGTGAGGAGAACCGGCCGCCGCCGCCGCCCCTTTGTATTTTTTGTTAGAATTTAGTTAGAATTTTAGGTTAGCATTTTAGTTAGAATATTAGGTTAGCATTTTAGGTTAGAATTTAGATAGAATTTTAGGTTAGAATTGTTAGAATTGTTATTTAGTATTTTAGGTTAGAATTGTTAGAAATTTTAGAATATTTGAAATGTTAGAAATGTTAGAATATTTGAAATGTTAGTAAAAAATAGAAATGTTAGAATATTTGAAATGTTAGTAATGTTAGAATATTTGAAATGTTAGATTTATGTGTACTAAAAGGGGGCGTTGGCCGGGCACCGACGCGGTGAGGGGGTCTTCCCCCCACCGCGTCGGCGCTCGGCCAACGCCCCTTTTTTTTGGTTATTGATCAAATATGTGTACTAAAAGGGGGCGTTGGCCGGGCGCCGACGCGGTGAGGGGGTCTTCCCCCCACCGCGTCGGCGCTCGGCCAACGTCCCCTTTTTTTTTGGTTATTGATCAAATAGGTGTACTAAAAGGGGGCGTTGGCCGGGCGCCGACGCGGTGAGGGGGTCTTCCCCCCACCGTGTCGGCGCTCGGCCAACGCCCCCTTTTTTTTGGTTATTGATCAAATATGCGTACTAAAAGGGGGCGTTGGCCGGGCGCCGACGCGGTGAGGGGGTCTTCCCCCCACCGCGTCGGCGCTCGGCCAACGCCCCCTTTTTTTTGGTTATTGCTCAAATATGTGTACTAAAAGGGGGCGTTGGCCGGGCGCCGACGCGGTGAGGGGGTCTTCCCCCCACCGCGTCGGCGCTCAGCCAACGCCCCCTTTTTTTGGTTATTGATCAAATATGTGTCACTAACTTGTTTTACCTGTCTTTAGAAGAGACATGGACGGTGAAAATGACCCACGCCACCCCGAAGAATTCTTATTTGGCATGATACGTGAGAATGTATATGTGCCTCAAGAAGGTGCCGATCGAGAAGACCCCAGAGTAGCCGGCCGAGAAGGAGTCGGCCGAGAAGGTGCCGGAGAAGCTAAATTTGAAGATGATGTTTCATCGTTTCTTAACCCTTCCGGTGACGGAATGGAGATAGAAATGTTTGACGACGAAGGGCAAACAAACACCGATGCCGAACGACAATTGCAAACAAACGCCGATGGCGAGGTATATAGATTTAGCTTTTGGTGATACGAAGGGAATATGCATATTTGTATTAACGACTTTTTCTTTTTTCAGCCCTCCGGATCGAGCAAATCGTATTCTAAACGAGGTCCGAGCCAAAAGTTGAGTGCGAATCAGAAGCTGACCATCGATGTAGTATCTCCAGATGGCAAACCGTTGGAGCCAACACAACACGCAACAAAATTTATAAATCAATGCGGAGTGATTGTTAGGGACATGATCCCGATCACGATTCAAGAATGGCACGAGCCAAAGAAGGCACGTCTTGGAGCTACTTTTGTGAACAAAAGATCCAAGAAAGACCTTTGGAGGAAGCTCATGGAAAATTTCATTCTACCTCTGGAGTACTCCAAGAAGGATGATGATGGAAATGAAATTCCGGGTGGACATGAAAGGAGAAGGAGAGTTAAACAGTACGCTCTCAAGAAGATGGCTGAAGCATTCCGGGGCTTCAAGAAAATGTTATACGCGAAGTATATCGCGAAAAATAAAACTCCAGTGTTTGAAGGAGCATACGAGAAGTTGAGACAACAGTGGCCTGAATTTGTGGCATTCAAGGCATCTGAGAGAGCCAAGGAAATGTCGGAAAAAAATAAGAAAAATGCTGAAAAGAAGGAACATCACCATGTTTTGGGGCCGGGCGGCTACGTGAGAGCAGTGCCCAAGTGGGAATCTATGGAGAATGAATTGAGGAATAAAGGAATCACTCCAGGCACAGAGGGATGGCCCAAAAGGGCCAAGCACTGGTGGTACGGACATGGAGGATCGTTAGAGCCGGCAACAGGGGAGTGTGTTCATCGGAAACAGACCTTTACTCCCACAGTAAAACTTGTTAAGGCAATGGAGGATGCTCAAGCGGGATTGATCCGTGTCGACCGAGAGAACGACGAGCTGACACACGCCCTCAGGAATCCAGAACACACCGGACGAACAAGAGGCAAAGGCGCCGGTGTTCCATGGAAGGAAGGGTTTTCTCAGCATGAAGATCCGTACGGTTACAAAAGCCGTAAGAGAAAGAAGGATCGGGAAGCAGATCGGATCGGCAAGGTAGAACGTGAATTAGCCGACATGAAGAGTATGATACATCAACTTAGCCAGGGAGGCGGATCTCGGCTGCAGGAAGATCCAGCATTGGATCTTAATAGTCAGCGGAGAAGCAGCGTGGCTTCCACGGAGGTCCCAGCTGATGAGCATGAAGCACCGGGGTCTCGCTAACCAGTGGATGATGTTAGGGAGATGACAAATTGTGAGCTACATCAGCCAATGAAGAACATGACCATCAAGGTGGCGAGCGGCGACGCTTTACCTTGTCTACCTGAAGCACTCCACCATGGGAACCCAATACCGGCTGGCTATGCTCGTGTCTCGGTGCTTGACATAGCAGCTCGTTCGAGGACCTAGAGCTTGATTTTGCTACACCTGAAGGGGATCGGAGACTTGGAGATGTCAAGCGCCAAATCGTTTTATGGCAAAAGAAATACATCAAGTTTCCAGGCTCAGCGCCAAGGCCACCGACTCCGAGGAATCCAAGTCCACCCTCCCCCGGTGAACGTCGTCCACCTACGCCACCCCCGAGTCCACCTCGGGCGCCGCGTCAGCCGACGCCACCCCCGAGTCCACCTCCAGCGCCGCGTCAGCCGACGCCACCCCTGAGTCCACCTCGGGCGACGCGTCAGCCGACGCCGCCCCCTAGTGCACCTCCCGCGCGTCAGCCAACGCCGTCTCCCAGTGCACCTCCCGCGCGTCAGCCAACGCCGTCCCCCAGTGCACCTCCAGCGCGTCAGGCGAAGCCGCCCCCCAATACTACTCAGATGGGGAAAAAGCGGAGCAGGTCCGCTATGGTTAGTACTACTGATAAGGTAGGACATAAGACCACGAAGATACCAGAGCCATCGCTAAAGCCTCTTCCCAAGAGAGCTTATGACCGGACTCCCGAGGAAAACGAGGCGATAGTACGCGCCGAAGTGAAGGCATTTTTTGCACCAAAAGTGCCTGAGCCCAAGCCGACATACACGAAGAAACAAAAGGACTGGGCTTATGGTATGCTTACTGCAGAGCCCCAATATAAGATGAATCTGCCATCAGACTATAAACGCGAAATTGAAAGGCAAAGTGACTTGGCCAAGGCAAAAAGAAGCGGGAAACAAATTCCACAGCTTGGAGAACAGAAGAATCAATCGGTCGCCCCGCTCATAGTCGGCCCCCCGATATCGATACGTCCTTCAGAGCCGATTTGGAAGAGGACCGATTGTTATTGGACCCCAGAGTAGTAGCAGCTGCACAACTATTGGGTTTAACTGTAAGGGAGGCAAAAGAGAACGCAGACGTCTTGAATGTGCCTCTTCTAGTTATGTTAGGCCTTGAAGAAGCGCCACTGGGAGAGGTAGTAGAGCAATATGTAATGGGGGGGGGGGGCTCTGATCAAGCCTGAGGAGGAACGCGGTCTATCAACACATATGCGAAATCTGCTCGGCTGGTACAAGGTGCATATACAAAAAAAGGACTTCAAACGTTTTATCCTCTTGGACGTTAGAGAGGAGCATTACTTCAAAAGATACATGGTACATATTCCAATGGACGAATTGTTTCACATATTCAATCAGCGCGATCTCGACAAGTCTACCATCAGTTGCTATTGTCTGTAAGTGATTTATATTCAAGTATCTAGCTAAGCTCGTTCATTGCCTATATATCTTAATTAACTATATGATTTTTGTATGCTATTATGCAGATTTAAGATGTTTGAATGCAAAAAAAATTGGAATCCATGACGTTGGGTTCATTGACCCATATATCATTAATGAAAGGATGTTAAAAGATCACCCCAGAGACGTGGAGAAGGACCTCTTCAGATTTTTTGTCAAGCAAAGTCTTAAAAGAGAACTTCTATTTCCTTACAACTTCAAGTGAGTGTTTCTATCTTCTAGACATTCTTTTTTGCTTACTAGATGTTAAGTGTAATTGATGAGTTATGCATGCGTGTTTGCAGTTTTCACTGGATTCTGCGAAAGATTCAATTGGACACATCAACTGTTCATATCTTGGACTCATTGGATAAGCCCGACGTCCTGTTTAGCGACATGAAAGAAATGCTGCAAAAGTAATTTCAATCATTACCCGACTATATATATCAGCTCCTTTCATTAATTTCCTGATATCAAGTATTTAATAACTCATTTGCTCATTTTCTTTGCCCTGTAGCGTTTGGACACGTTTCAGAAGGTCGGTAAGAGGTGAATTCAAAGAACAGCTAACTTTTAAAAAGATAAAGGGTTTGCAGCAACCACCGGGGACCAATCTCTGTGGATTCTACGTCTGCGAGTTCATCCGGTGGTACACCAGTGAGCGGAGAGCACGTACCACGGACTTTGATGTACGTAAATAATATTCACAGTTTTTATTATTATAATCAATTGTGTTGAGTTTCATCCAACTTATATATATATCCATATCGATCTTCTTAAAGTTGTATGTGATGCGGGAGAAGCTCGTACCAACCCAGCGCCTAAAAGCAATTCAAGAGGAGCTGGCAGGATTCATCATGAGGGAGGTCCTCGATGAGAAAGGAGAACACTATGTGGAGGACGAAGAACGCTATCTGTAATTTAGTGATCTCCATGTAACTTAGTTTGTTTTGAAACTTGTTTGAAAAATAGTTGTACATACACTTGTTTGAAATTGTAGTATATACAGTCGCGAGACATCGTATAATATTATATATGCATGCACCAACGTGTAATGTGTATATACTAGTCGTAGAATATAGGTACGGAAACTCGTTTGAAATTAAAATGAACCCTAATTAAGCATAAACCCTAAACCTATAATCTGAAACAGCAATAAAAATAAAAACAAAAACAGAACACTTTAGTCCCGGTTCTCATTACGAACCGGGACTAAAAGTCCCCGAGACGGCGCTCCCAGCCGTGCCCACGTGGACGGCCATTAGTCCCGGTTCGTTTGCAACCGGGACTAAAGGGTGAGGGCCTTTAATCGCTCTTTGCTAGTTCCGGTTTGGAAACCGGGACTAAAGGCCGTTACAGACCGGGATTAATGGCCCTTTTTCCACCGGTGTCTGCCACTGTCACAACGCGCATGTGTCAATTGTAATGTGTGTAATCTACTGGTTAATTAACAAAAGTAGTGCCCTCCCCGCCATGGCTAGCTTGCGTGGTGCCTAGCCACGATTAGAAAAGAATCTATGGTTTATTTCTTCATGAATGCTACCATCTCTCTATATATATATCTCTCTCTACGTGTGTAGCTTCTGTACATTATCCGTGCACATCCAGATAAGCTGGAGTGTATGATGTTTTTCAGATGCCTATACTGGACGACAAGTGCTGCACCAATTCTCTTTCTTGGCGTGTTGGATCCAAGACCAGAAAAAAACACAGTATCAGTTCGTCAGCTATGTCTACAGTGCGTCCCGATCAGTAGATCAAGAGGTATCACGGACTTGCATGCATGCATCCATGGCGAGTTCTATCGTCCAATAGAGTTTATTCCGTGAGAGTTTTTAGGAACCGTTCGAAAAGACGGCTCACAGAACTTAGCCACACCATATATAATTAAGTTGGAAGTATACATCGGCTAGACTAACATGCTATTATGTTAACCAGCATTGTGGCCTCACAAATACGAGGGCTTATTCTCCAGCCCATCAAGATTATATCACAAATGTTTCAAAAAAAAGATTATATCACAAAACATGTGTTTTTTGTAATATTAAAACAAAAAAATAGAAGTTTGTACAATTATGTAGCCATTGAAAACATTATGCTAAATTATTTTGAAAACAATATTTAATCAACTTTTTTTTGCGACAACTATATTTAATCAACCTTAATTCGTCACAATGAAACATTGTATTGAAACTTATCATGTGGGATTTCCTGGCATGTTAACAATAATGTTAAATAGATCATTTGATTTTGAAACGTATCATGTCTACTTGCTGAGAAATTTCTTATGTGGGATTTCCTGCTTGGCTTTCTTTGTTCAGGTTGATCACACATTCTTTCAATGTAGAGTAAATACGCTATGAATATATGCGACCGGTACATAATTGAGACAGAGAGTATCACAATTAGAAACACACAGATATGTGAATATTAGTTTGGGTGCTTGGAAAAATATTCGACTTTTAGATAGTATTTTGAATACAGTGTTTATCATTGACATCTAGGCGTACGTTAAGTGTGATATTATTTTAAGCTTATTTAGTTATGTTTCCTCTTTTTACTAACCTAATTTTGATATTCATGGTGTTCACTCTCCATTTCGAAATACATTCTATGAAGCTTCATGGCTTTGATGACAACAATTTTGAGCGGCATATTGCATGTGATGTCTAAAAATTCATTAGAAAATATTTTCGAATTTGATTATTTTTCTCATTTGTAACAGGGCACATGAGAGTCCTACAGTTTTCTAAAAACTAATGTCTGAAACAGTATGTTGGCTAGAGCTAAATAGCTTCCTCCAGGAATAGTGCACCTCTATAACTTGTGTGGATTTATGGGCTAGAGGTTTATGTTCAAGTCGGAAGTGAAAGGATTCTAGTTGAGACCTGGTGATTATTTACATAAAGGAACACTTGATTCTTAGTTAAAATTAAGTCATATGGGATGTTTATTTTTTGAAGGGAGAAGCTTTTTGATGAAGTTTTTATTGTTTCCCAATGGCAAGGGGAACCTTTCTCTGATCGACATCCCCTGCCAGAATATGAGGTGGACAAGAGAAATTAAGAAGACCCACAATGCTTAGAGGTCATGAATAAAGGGAGATGAAATGATGGTGGACGGTGGGAGGTTTGTTCCAGCGTCATACCACGATGTAGAACTAAATACCTTAAATTCTTCACCAGCTATATATCAACAAATGGGTGGACCAGGGTTCGGCAACATAAGCATCCATGCACGCTCAAGCTATATAAATGACTCTGACTTTTACTTTTCTTTAGCATTTTGATCCACAACACTAGATCCATGGCAAACACATACCCCTAGCTGCTTGCTAAATCCCCGACATGCATCCATGCAAGTATACACTAGTTCACACACAAGAAGAACACCACATTGTTATCTAGGCATGGTAGGTTTCGGGAATAGTGATCAGTCAACCAAAAGCTCATACAACACCAACTAAGCCTTTAGGTCGACTTCTTCCGCCTAGAGTTCCAAGGAACACCTAGGGTTTGAATTTCCACAAAGGAGAGTGGGATATATTCGAATTCCTTCGGTGAACACTTACGGATCGTGATCACCCATTCGATTTTGAATCGAAGAGTGAAAGGTTGCTAAAAGGCTAGTTTTCTCGCTCGGGTGATCTTTTCAATTTGGTCGTGATATATATAAGCATCATTTGCATCTGCTAGGCATTTATGTGTACACATTCCGGGTGAATAAAGTCATCAAGCAGTGCATAATTAAGCAGCAAGATGACCTGTCGTCGTCCATCCAAGATCGAATCCTTGGACTTGACCTAAGCTAGTGATCGGAAATTATTGCATGTATGCTTCACCAGGCCTATGTTAATTATGGGCAGGATAATCAATCTGGCTAGACGTCGATCTGCGCCCGCCATGGCTAGCTGACGTGGTGCCTTGCTACGCTCCTGAAAAGAAGCTATGATCGTTTCTCCATCGATCTGATGTGTAAGATCCGTGTCCATCTAGATAAGCTAGTAATATAATTAGCACATTTTGCCCGCCATTGTTGTGTATGACGATGCCGATCCAATATCGTACCGACAAGGGCTGCACCAACTCTTGGGAACCGCCTCCTCTTCCTCTAATGTAGAGGAGGGAAGTCACCAAAAATTTGAAGGAAAGTCAGTGAACTGTAGCAGCCTTTTTGTATTATATGCTATATTTCAATTATTGTAACTAATTACTATACCAAAAATTAGCTAATCTAACTTTTTTACATCATAATTTTCATTGGATGTAATGAATGTAAGTTAATATGTATCATTTGTATTATGCAAAATTAGTTTGAGCCATATTAGATTTAAATAATGTGTTTGAACAAGGAAAGTTAGGGTACAGTAGCTTCTCTAACTTCCCTTCATTAAGTTAGAGGATGATTCTTGATATTTTGATGATATTTTAAATAGGTACGTTCATTACTCTAAGTGTATTGATGCACATATATATGGCAAAATGCCAAATATTAAATTGATATGTCATGGTTGACAAAGATTTTGGACAAGAGCAATTGACGCACATTTGCTTCTTTCATTTCCGGTATAAATTGTCCTTTGGACCGGAACGAGTGATGTATTGTTAACATCTAGGAGGTCGATAAGGAGTTCAACACTTGTTAATCTATTAAATATAGTTTCCTAGTTAATCTCTTAAATTAGATGCTCAAGTTTTTATGTTCATATAATATTGTATACGACAAATAGAGATTCAATGCGCTCGACCGCATGGTATCAGCGAGCTGCTGTATATTTTTTATAAAATATCAATAGAAATAAACAAGAAAAGTTGTATTATTTGCGTACAAACAAAAAAGGCATGTTTGTGGAAGCTAAATCTCTTCTTTCGTGAATAGAGCACCTCTATCATCGTGTAGATTTATGGGCTAAAGGTTGATGTTATAGTAGGAAGCGAGGGAGCTAAAGGTTGATGTTCTAGTTTGAAGTGAGCGACATTTTAGTTGAACTCTGGTAATTTTTGCCGTAAAAGGAAAGTTGATTCTTTGTTAAAATTAAGGTCTATCTGATTTTAGAAAGAAGTTCATTTCTTCAAAGGAAGAAGCTTTCCATTGAGTTCTTATAATTCCCAATGTTGAGAGAAAGCCGTTGCTAGAATATGTGGTGGACTAGGGGAAGAAGACCCACATTTGGTAAGAATTCATTACTAACGGGGGTATATATATCAACAACTAGTTGATACCCCGCGCGTTGCTGCGGGAATTGTAAGGTAACTTATTGCAAGACTAAAATTTATAGTATTTAGAATGAGATCATATCATGATTATGAACTTTGATAACCTTTAAATTTTGGAGGAAACATCAAGGAAATGGTTACAATCCCATGAATATTGTTTTTGTAGAAATTTCATTTTACTGTTGATTGGGAATGGACTAAGTTCAGATAAGCACGCATGTAGAAAATATATATTTAGAAAACAAACTGAATGATAATCTCGCAGTGTGACAGTGAGGATTTTTACAACAAAACAATTGTAAGCCAGGCTACAGATCTAAGTTATATTTTCTAAGCACAATCCATTTCAAAACTTGAACACCTGAAAACTCATGGTTAATTACATGCAAACGTGCACTTAATCCATGTCTTAAGACACCGTTCCACATGATCCAGTGTAAGCAAGACTTGAAGATGAGCATGCTGTCCGAATTTGCACACTAATTGAGGAAATATATACAAAAAAAAACATGCGAGACTTGGGTATTTGACTCAGTTTGATGCGTGGATCTAATGAACAAAGAAATGATAAATGGGAAATTATGCATCATAGTTTAAAATGATCAGCTCGGACGTCTAGCTGAGCAGGTACGTGGCTGCAACTTGAGTGTCTTGACATGTCAAATTCAACACAAAGTTGTATAATATGCTTAAATGGAATATCCGGCTGATGTTAGATTACTGCCTTTTCACTCTCCAATTAGCAATCAACAGCTGACTGATACTACTCTGATAGCAAACCTGAACCATACTACTCCATAGGGGAATGAGAAGGGATCGGATCAGGACAATCGCCTCCTCAACAGCCTGCTTCCTTTGGGTTGCTTGTGAAAATCTCTAAGCGATCATGCAAGAGAAATGGGTAGTGAATGGAGATAGTATCACCTGTCATGGATAACATAGCCAGAATGCTCAAGGCTGTGACCCACCGACCAAGCCCTTCAAGACCAGCGTGGAGATCAAAGGGCAGACTCGATGGAGCAGGAATTGCAACTCGTGGTTACGGAAAACAACCATTATTTAAATACACAGGTGGCTGTTGCATAACCACCACATGAAGGGCCTGGACTATTGAATACCTTCTTCAGTTTGCATTTGTAGAGGACTGGGAAGAAGACGATGAGGCAGGCTGGAGCCGAAAGTGAGTTTAGCATGTACATGATGTTTGGCACGTGGTGAGAGACAATTTGGATCGTGAGATTATAATCTTATGGACATAAATTATAGAAGTGATGTGGCTGCATGAGAACTGAGCTTGCAAACATTAAATGCATTTTAGGGATCAACTTTATATATATTATAGATTTGGTGGGTGGGCAACATAATCATCCACTCTCTCCTAGCTATTTCAGTGACTCCAAGTCCTACTTTTGTTTCAGCATTTTGATCCGCAACAACCGATGCATGGCAAACACAGAACCCCAGATGGCCAGATGTTTGTCATCCCAAATCCCAAACACGTATCCATACAAGTATACACAATTCCACAGTCAGCACACAAGCGGAACAACACTTTGCTAGCTAGGCATGGTAGGGCTCAGGAACACGGATCATGCTGTTTGTGCACCTGTTGCAGCGGATGCTCCATTTACTATTTAAGTGCAGGCCTTCACTAGATTTATCCGCGATGCATGCCACCAATTAGTGTGTTGTTATTTATTTGTCCTTGATATAATCCTATGTGCCACCTACGTTCGCATTTTCCATGTCAGATCCGTCACCAGGACCTACATCACACCTGCACCAAGGCCTTCACATGGTCTTGTCCTCTCGGCTTCCACAATCACTTGGTGCTTCAACAGCTCTTCGCCGCCAATTGCGAAGTGCGATGGAGGAGCATTCTGGTGGCTATCCGGTTCAGCGACTTCTTATTTAGTGTCTATCTCAGGCCAAGTGTTCTTGACGTGTGTTTCACCACACCCGTTGAAACTACACAATTTATTGGATCTATTAATTAATTAAATTGTGTTTGTTACTATTTAGGGGGCCTGCAACCGACATCACTTTTTAGCACAAAAAATAAATTTCTTGTATATCTCCGCATGTACCTAGTAGCCTTGTTATTATATACCCTTTTATTAAAAAAAATGTACCTTGTTGCCTTATTTTAATCGCTACCTTTTGGATTCCCACTTTTTCTATATCAAGACAATAGAATATTATCTGTTTAGTTCTACAATCTCAAAAATTTGAACCATTATTTTCTTAACTAGCAAGGTGGCCCTCGCAAATGCGAGGGCATAATCCTTATTATTCTATACATGTTTTCTCTCTCTTTTGTTTCCTTCATTGCAGAATACTTGATGCTTTCCCATGGGCTCCTGTGAAATTGTAACGACCCGCCTTTTACTAAAGGCAAATCTCCTGTGTATCTGTGCCATTCCCTGGATCAGTAGATAGCACCACAGTACAAAATAAGTAATCATTGCAATAGCATCAATATTACAACGTAAATCTAGTTACATAGGTCTTCAACCTTACGAGTACACAGCATAAAGCATAGTTGCAGTGAGCCTCCATTCTTCATCACGTGCCACAGGCAGACATGTTGGAATGTAGTCTCGAGATCCTACTCCTGGTTCCTTACTCGAAGTAAAACCTGCACGTTTGAATATGCAGCCCCAGAGGGGTCAGTACGATGATGTACTGGCAAATGACACTTATTTGGTGGCATTTTTGTGGAAAGACTATACTATATGACATTTGGCTGGTGGATCTCATAGGCTAATTTGCATAAAGCCAATTTTATCCTAAAATCATTTTTAATACTTTTATTAAACATTCAAGACTTTTAAAGGTCAAGATAACCCCCAAAGTTCACCACATACTTGAAAGGTATGTAGCTCTGGGGTGCCACTCAACAAAAATTAGAATAACCCTCAGAGTTCACCACATACTGGAGGCATGTAGCTCTGAGGTGTTATTCAAAATAATTCAGGATAGCCCCCAGAGTCCACCACATCCTTGAAAGGTATGTAGCTCTGAGGTGCCCCTGTCCTAAGTGTTTCTAGACAAATTTTAATTTATTCAGAAACGGTGATGAGATTCTTCCGTATATTCCATGTCTAGAGACTCAATTGTCCATAACTGGGGACACGGCTAATCGATTAGTTTTAACACCTTGCAAGGGTTGTGCACTTTCACCTTACGATTCATTTTATGCCCATACATAAAATGAAACGAGACCTTTTAGAGGAGAGGGCAACTAACTGGCAAGATCCGTTCCCAACCTATAATTCTTCTACCACCATCTTCTCGCACATAGTTGCTCTCCCACATCTAATCAGTCAAGACAGAGCCCATAATGTCATAAGGTTGCACTGGAAGTACGCTAAGCATGGAAGACATAGCCATCTCTTTATTCCTGGGTGGCCATCCACAAGTGTACGCCCAGGCAGCAACTACACAAAGTGTAGCCCCAGGTCGCCACTCAACACCACCGCCTTCATCAAACCAATCCACCCAGGTGTTTCATTTTAGTTGAAGTTCTTAACTTTTCACAAAACACTTTTCAAGTGGTCTTAGCATGGCATCAAAGTTAACAAGGTACTTGGCATCCTAACGGGTGGGGTTTGAGGGATTGCTACACACTACTAGGATCTAAGCATTTGATAAAACAGTTGAGTAAAACACCTATCATGCATACTACAAGAGGTGAATATACTAATGCATAAGTAAAGTGGGTAGGGAAATGTGTGTCACTTGCCTTTTTGAAGATCACGATGTTTCGCTTCTCTCAACTAAGCATGTAGCTCTTCGCACCAACTATAGCATAGAAATAGCGTACCATAAACAATCCATACAAACACAATCAAACAAATCAAACAATTGAAAGGTGTTTGTTTAATAAATTAGATTTATTGATATGTTATGATAGAAAGATATGGCAAGGGATCATGATTTGTGAGATATGGGTTTGAGAGCTTAGCTAGGGAAGATCAGTATGATTTGAGAGAGAATTGGACTAGGCAAAATATAATTGATGAAGTTTTTATGCGTTATCAAAGCATAAATGAGTTTTAGGAGATGCTCATGTGAAATAAATTACACAAGAGTCAATTTGTGCAACTGCAACACTATTGAGTAAATTGACAACAATTACTCTTAAATAGTATGCATAACACTTAGACATTGGGTAAAGATTCATGAAGTATTGAGTTACTCAATCAACCCATTTGCAAATTGAATAGTTCAATACATAGAGGCAAGATTAAGTAGGCATTGGATTGGGTATGAATGATTGATATTTGAGGACATGGCTCAAATGGTTCATTGATCAACATGGTGTATAACACATACTATGGTACGGGTTATAACAACACCACATTAACAAAATCTAGGTTTGAGATGAATTCATATTCTACTCAAGTAGCACAATTGCAATTTGAATATATATATGAATTAGGCAAAAATACAATGGGTGAAATCTTTATGCTTTATCAAAGCATATTGAATCTTGGAATATCTCATGTGGGTAAATCACATAAGAGACAAAATAGTGCAATAGTAATACTATTGAATAAGTGTGACAAGAATTATTCTTAAATAGTATATATTACGCTTAGGCAATGGGCTAGGAAATGTGAAGCATTGGATTACTCAATTAACTCATTTGTTAATTGAATAGTTCTATGCAAGGCTAAGATTGAGTAGGCATGAATAAATGGCTATAGGTAATGGATATGGTTTAGGAATGACTTATGTGAATAGATTCACAAAAATATTGAATAATGCAACATAACACTACTGAATAAAGTGTGATAACACTTACTCAAAATAGTACATGTTACACATAGGCTTGGGGTCGAATAAGATTGGATGTTATTTAGTATGATGGTGATGGATAGGTATGATCATGAGCTATGGTAGTAGAATTGAATCAATACCACAATAGCAAAAATAGAATTCTATGATTAAGATGTATCACACTTTACTCAAACAACACAATTGTAATTTGAATAAGTGGGTACTATACAAGATGGGTCTAAGTGAATATGATCTTGATCGAGATGTTATTTAGATAACATTGATGACTAGGTATGATCATAGGATTTGCTAAAGTAGAAGGAATCATTGATTGAAATAGAATTAATCTATATAGGAACTACTCAAATTCTCATATTAGAATTTGAATAATTGTGAAGTGGTTCAAGAAATTATGGGAGTGATTCTACTGGATACCTTGCAGTAATACAAAGCTACTGCAATTGGATTCACTCCAAAATAAGATGTAGAGTTTGAATTGTCACCAAAATAGTGATTTGGACAAATTTGAATGCACAAAGTGTGTGCATGTATCAAATTTGATATTTCTTGATCCTACGATGTTCTACAAGTTGAGGGGATTCCAAAGACTACAAAATTGTAATTTTTGGACTAACAGAACTAAAGATACGAATTAAACCAGCTAACAGATGGTTTGAATCCAATTCGCAAATAGTTCTAAATTGAACCCATAAAATATAAGATTTTATGGTACTGCTAGATTCTAGATGTTCTAAGGATTCCAACGAGATATTATTTGTTATTTTTGGATCTATGGATCAAAAGATATGAATTTTGCAAGTTGCAGATGATTCGAAATTGATTTGAACCTAATTTGAATCAGAACAGATTTGGGCGCGACACGTGGCGTGTTCCTATTAGCTGATACCGGTTCGGATGGATTAGCTCTGTGGACCGTAGGATCTAAAGGTGATCGGGCGGACCAGATCGATCCTTACCCTTTCGGATAAGTGCTCATTTTTAGGTCGTTGGATCTAGATCCAACGGGTGAGATTGGATCTGGGAAGGTGGCTCACCGGCGGGTCCAACTCCGGCGACTTGCGGCACTGACGGACGACGGCGAGGTCGCTCCGGTGATCTTCGGAGGCGGTGGAGTAGCGTACGGCGTTCAGTAATGGATGCCGAGTTCGTAAGTTTGGTCGGTGACGACGGAGGTGTCCTGTGGTGACGGGGAACGGCGGCCGGAGAAGCTTCTCGCGGCGGTGGTCTTCAGGTGACTACGGCGATGTTGATTGACTGCGAAATCGGACGAATAGATGGCGTCAGGGGGTGCGCAAGAGAAATAGAAGGAGAATAGGACAGGAGAGGGGCGTGGGATCACCTGTCGTCGTCGCTATTTGAGCGAGAATGCCTGCAGGTGAGCAGATCTCCGGCGAGAGATTACTCGGACTTGGCAGCGCAATCGGAAGAGGGAAAAAGGGGAAGAGGAGAGGGAGAGGTGGGGGTTTTATAGGCAGGGTCTTGATGGCATTTAACTCGCGAGATATTCTGCGGGGAGTAATTCCGGCGATGGTTTCCGTTTCCAGGGAGAGGGGAGAGATTGCCGGGGCGGTTACAGGAAGATGATGACAGGTGGGCTCCACCTGTCATTGGGTAGGAGAGAGAGCGCATACCCTTTCGGTTTTTAACCCCGGGTGGGCCGAGGCCGAAATGTTCGCTGGGCCGGATTTGATCCCCGAGGCCCTTTTTCATATTTTTCTTTTCCTTTCTTCTTTTCTTTTTCTGTTTTCTTATTTCTTTCACAGATTTTGCATAATGAAACCAAACAAGGTCAAACCAAGTTCTAAATTTTTGTAAAATTCAACTTAACATTCTAAGACAGTAAGAAACAGGTTTTTTTTAAAATAAAATAAGATTTTCCAATAAAACTTTATGAACTTGGCAAAAAGGACTTTGCTTGCCTAACAAAAATAGAACTAGGGTTTGAGAATAAATCTTTTGAAAATAGGAGAATAATACTTTATAAAATATTATTTACAAATTGTTTTCAGACCACATTTTGCAATGCAAACCTTTAAGACAAAAGAATCATTTTAGGAGGTATCCTTTGCAAGTAGCTCGCATAGGTTTGAATAAAAGAAGGGAAAATAATATTTTGATACTTGTTCTTTCTAAAAGAAGTTCTTCAAGAAGATAATAGAAGGTTTAAAATAGTTTTCCAATAAAGCTTTCGAATAGACTCAAAAAGTTTTAAATCCCTGTGAATTTCCAATCATGCACTCAAAACAAAAGCAAAAAAAATTCCCCCAAAATTTGATAAAATCTTGGGTCGTTACAGACTACCACCCTTAAAAGAAATCTCGTCCTCGAGATTGGAGAGGCTAGAAAGAAAGTAGGTATTAGGTTCTATGGGTTTAGGTATCTGGGTGGCTACCACCCTTAAAAGAAAATTCCTCTTGGTGGTATCTTGATGCTTCCTTAGGTACTTGCATTTTGTTCCCAGCTTGCATTCACTGTTGTGCCATTTTCCTTGAATCGCTCTTCTCAGAAGTTTTGATATCCACAACTATGTTCAAAAGTGGGCACACCAAGGGTTCCATCCAATTCTGGTGATAAGCAGATATCATCCATCGCGTTGTCTTCAACAAGGTAGTCCACATCTTCATTTACAATAGGTGGGTGTCTATTCACAAATCCGGGTACCAACCTTCCTTATGGGGTTGCTTGAGGTAACCTTACTCTATTGTAGAGCTTTCTATTCAACGGGGTAGTTGTTGAACTACTTTGGACACTGAGGAGTCACTCTTTGGTTCAATCAAAGGACCAAGCTGAGTTGTCTCCTCTTTGGGTCATTCAGAAGACCAAGCTGAGAGGGTATCCTCTCATCATCTCAACTTACTTATCATCATCCTTAGAGGTTCTTCATCTTATGGTTGCTTCCTTATACTATTCTGATCTTCTATTTTCCACGATACCAATTTGTTCTAGTAATCCTTCCTGGTTGTTGTACATCTCTCAAGAATGTGTATCTAGCCTTTTCTTGGTCGGTCCTCACCAAGGCCAAGATTGCATACAGGCTATCGTCATACTCCTTGTTGCTTTTTAGTTGATTTTCGTTCCAAGAATCTCAAAAGATGTTCCAGTGCCAAGTACTGCATGCTTGCCTCATGAACACGATGAGACCACACATCCAAATGAATTAGGATGGCATTACTTTGCAGTCTTCTCATGCATTTCATAGGGGTAAACAAGGTGGACTCTGTAAGAGGTACTTGCACCTTTAAGGGACGGAAGGTCGCCTTGTAACCAGCATTGTTGAATCTTTTCTTGATACCGGTGCTCATCATGCTATCTGCCACTAGTATCAGATGATCCTTAAGAATTCCTTTAGCAACCGTCTTCATAGTTGTTGAAAGGCGCTGAACAACTTGATCATATCTCGAAGATGAATTCCTTTGCAAGAATAAGGGATTTAACGAAGCTCTCATGGGCAGGAAAATATTTTCAGGGATTTGGAGAGTTGTCTCATAACATCGCAGGTCGGGATGGGGTAGACTTCGGTGGCGTAAGGCTTTGGGGTCAGGAGGTAATCTCATAGGTAGTGGTTGTTGTCTCTGTTGTGACTTTCTGGAGAGGAGTGATCTCTCTTTTATAGGCTCAGGGAGGTAGCCGAAACGAAGGGTCGAGAAGGTAAATCGAACGGGCAGCAGCCAAGTTGAACAGTCTTCATATTCAAAGTCCAAGTTCTCACCGTATTTCTACGTTTTGGCCACACTGGCTCACTATAAGGGATGTAACATATTATCCTCCTAGGGTTAAGGTTTAACAACGTTGTCTCTCATGTAGGTATGTCTCTCTAGATTTACCATTCCTCATACAAGAGCGAACAATATGAGTAGTCGTCATGGGCGCGAATCCATGTCGCACTCAATCATTATCTCGTATTTGGTTTGGTGCATCTCGCATTCTAACTCTTGGTCAACCTCACTAGCTTTTAAACAAAAGTTTTGTTGAAAATGGAACCAAGTTCCCAAATTCTATTTTGAAATTTGAAACAAAATCTATCGTTCCTAGCTAGAGGTTTTCAACAAGGCTCATGGCAATAATCTTTAAGTTGTAGATCCTTTGGTTTGCCATTTAAGAGAGAATAAAATCCTTTCCATTGCTCTGTTTGCTCTTTTCCACCTTTCTTGCATGAGGTGGTTGAATAGTATTACTTCCACATTAGCTACACCTTGGGGTGTCTTCTTATTGTTTGCGAGGTATCCTTCAGCTATCCTAGCTTATTGGAGTCTTGGGTATCATCCTTTGTGCAACCTCTTGCGTAATGTTCCAGTCTCTTGTACTTGAAACACTACCTCTTGCTGTTGTACTCAGTATCCTTACCTCCAACTGAGGGTCATTATAGTTGTTCTGTCGTTGAGGAAAACTTTTGTTTGGGTTTTGGGACAAGTTTAGGTCTCAGCATAGATGAGAATTAGATAGAAGAGGTCTAAAGAAGGAAAAATTCCTACCCAAAATTACAGATCAAAACAATTCATCCTACAAGCAATATCTAACAAACATTCATCATAACGAGCAAACTAGTTCTCAAACAAACGGGAAGGTACGATCATCCACAAGTCGGTATGACCATAACGTTTATTACACGTCGTTGCTTATTAGAATTTCCTAAATGGAAGTCTAACTAAAGCTTCTTGGTTTTCTTCTAAGCAGATCCATTGTTCTGGTCCAGCTTCTTCTGTAGATTGGCAATCTGTTCATCCTTGATTTTGATGAGGTCTCTTTGAACACTAAGTTCAGATACCAACTTTTCCATGTCACCTTGAAGTTGGTTTATGGTTTTCTTCAATGCAGTAGTGTCTTCCTTTTCTTCTTTGAGGTCTTGCTGAGTATTATGAAGTCTCCACTTGAGTCTTTCTCCAAGCTCCTTTATAGTGAGTCAAGGAAATATCTGGGGTACCAGTCTCACACTTCAGGGTCATGATCATTACTGGGCCTTTCTTCAGTGATTCAATGAGGCTGGTCATCTAAAATAGAGAGAAGAGTAATGTAAAACAAATGAATGGGGTAAGTTTTACAAGAAATTTCAAACTGAGAAGTAGATAGATTGATTTCATTTAGAAAAATGAATCGATTTTCTTGGGAAGGTGAGAAAAGAATCCTAGGGCTTTCTAGTCTAATCCAAACCTAGGGTCTCGATCCTATAGGCAACACTATGCTCTGATACCATTTGTAACGACCCGCCTTTTACTAAAGGCAAATCTCCTGTGTATCTGTGCCATTCCCTGGATCAGTAGATAGCACCACAATACAAAATAAGTAATCATTGCAATAGCATCAATATTACAACGTAAATCTAGTTACATAGGTCTTCAACCTTACGAGTACACAGCATAAAGCATAGTTGCAGTGAGCCTCCATTCTTCATCACGTGCCACAGGCAGACATGTTGGAATGTAGTCTCGAGATCCTACTCCTGGTTCCTTACTTGAAGTAAAACCTGCACGTTTGAATATGCAGCCCCAGAGGGGTCAGTACGATGATGTACTGGCAAATGACACTTATTTGGTGGCATTTTTGTGGAAAGACTATACTATATGACATTTGGCTGGTGGATCTCATAGGCTAATTTGCATAAAGCCAATTTTATCCTAAAATCATTTTTAATACTTTTATTAAACATTCAAGACTTTTAAAGGTCAAGATAACCCCCAAAGTTCACCACATACTTGAAAGGTATGTAGCTCTGGGGTGCCACTCAACAAAAATTAGAATAACCCTCAGAGTTCACCACATACTGGAGGCATGTAGCTCTGAGGTGTTATTCAAAATAATTCAGGATAGCCCTCAGAGTCCACCACATCCTTGAAAGGTATGTAGCTCTGAGGTGCCCCTGTCCTAAGTGTTTCTAGACAAATTTTAATTTATTCAGAAACGGTGATGAGATTCTTCCGTACATTCCATGTCTAGAGACTCAATTGTCCATAACCGGGGACACGGCTAATCGATTAGTTTTAACACCTTGCAAGGGTTGTGCACTTTCACCTTACGATTCATTTTATGCCCATACATAAAATGGAATGAGACCTTTTAGAGGAGAGGGCAACTAACTGGCAAGATCCGTTCCCAACCTATAATTCTTCTACCACCATCTTCTCGCACATAGTTGCTCTCCCACATCTAATCAGTCAAGACAGAGCCCATAATGTCATAAGGTTGCACTGGAAGTACGCTAAGCATGGAAGACATAGCCATCTCTTTATTCCTGGGTGGCCATCCACAAGTGTACGCCCAGGCAGCAACTACACAAAGTGTAGCCCCAGGTCGCCACTCAACACCACCGCCTTCATCAAACCAATCCACCCAGGTGTTTCATTTTAGTTGAAGTTCTTAACTTTTCACAAAACACTTTTCAAGTGGTCTTAGCATGGCATCAAAGTTAACAAGGTACTTGGCATCCTAACGGGTGGGGTTTGAGGGATTGCTACACACTACTAGGATCTAAGCATTTGATAAAACAGTTGAGTAAAACACCTATCATGCATACTACAAGAGGTGAATATACTAATGCATAAGTAAAGTGGGTAGGGAAATGTGTGTCACTTGCCTTTTTGAAGATCACGATGTTTCGCTTCTCTCAACTAAGCATGTAGCTCTTCGCACCAACTATAGCACAGAAATAGCATACCATAAACAATCCATACAAACACAATCAAACAAATCAAACAATTGAAAGGTGTTTGTTTAATAAATTAGATTTATTGATATGTTATGATAGAAAGATATGGCAAGGGATCATGATTTGTGAGATATGGGTTTGAGAGCTTAGCTAGGGAAGATCAGTATGATTTGAGAGAGAATTGGACTAGGCAAAATATAATTGATGAAGTTTTTATGCTTTATCAAAGCATAAATGAGTTTTAGGAGATGCTCATGTGAAATAAATTACACAAGAGTCAATTTGTGCAACTGCAACACTATTGAGTAAATTGACAACAATTACTCTTAAATAGTATGCATAACACTTAGACATTGGGTAAAGATTCATGAAGTATTGAGTTACTCAATCAACCCATTTGCAAATTGAATAGTTCAATACATAGAGGCAAGATTAAGTAGGCATTGGATTGGGTATGAATGATTGATATTTGAGGACATGGCTCAAATGGTTCATTGATCAACATGGTGTATAACACATACTATGGTACGGGTTATAACAACACCACATTAACAAAATCTAGGTTTGAGATGAATTCATATTCTACTCAAGTAGCACAATTGCAATTTGAATATATATATGAATTAGGCAAAAATACAATGGGTGAAATCTTTATGCTTTATCAAAGCATATTGAATCTTGGAATATCTCATGTGGGTAAATCACATAAGAGACAAAATAGTGCAATAGTAATACTATTGAATAAGTGTGACAAGAATTATTCTTAAATAGTATATATTACACTTAGGCAATGGGCTAGGAAATGTGAAGCATTGGATTACTCAATTAACTCATTTGTTAATTGAATAGTTCTATGCAAGGCTAAGATTGAGTAGGCATGAATAAATGGCTATAGGTAATGGATATGGTTTAGGAATGACTTATGTGAATAGATTCACAAAAATATTGAATAATGCAACATAACACTACTGAATAAAGTGTGATAACACTTACTCAAAATAGTACATGTTACACATAGGCTTGGGGTCGAATAAGATTGGATGTTATTTAGTATGATGGTGATGGATAGGTATGATCATGAGCTATGGTAGTAGAATTGAATCAATACCACAATAGCAAAAATAGAATTCTATGATTAAGATGTATCACACTTTACTCAAACAACACAATTGTAATTTGAATAAGTGGGTACTATACAAGATGGGTCTAAGTGAATATGATCTTGATCGAGATGTTATTTAGATAACATTGATGACTAGGTATGATCATAGGATTTGCTAAAGTAGAAGGAATCATTGATTGAAATAGAATTAATCTATATAGGAACTACTCAAATTCTCATATTAGAATTTGAATAATTGTGAAGTGGTTCAAGAAATTATGGGAGTGATTCTACTGGATACCTTGCAGTAATACAAAGCTACTGCAATTGGATTCACTCCAAAATAAGATGTAGAGTTTGAATTGTCACCAAAATAGTGATTTGGACAAATTTGAATGCACAAAGTGTGTGCATGTATCAAATTTGATATTTCTTGATCCTATGATGTTCTACAAGTTGAGGGGATTCCAAAGACTACAAAATTGTAATTTTTGGACTAACAGAACTAAAGATACGAATTAAACCAGCTAACAGATGGTTTGAATCCAATTCGCAAATAGTTCTAAATTGAACCCATAAAATATAAGATTTTATGGTACTGCTAGATTCTAGATGTTCTAAGGATTCCAACGAGATATTATTTGTTATTTTTGGATCTATGGATCAAAAGATATGAATTTTGCAAGTTGCAGATGATTCGAAATTGATTTGAACCTAATTTGAATCAGAACAGATTTGGGCGCGACACGTGGCGTGTTCCTATTAGCTGATACCGGTTCGGATGGATTAGCTCTGTGGACCGTAGGATCTAAAGGTGATCGGGCGGACCAGATCGATCCTTACCCTTTCGGATAAGTGCTCATTTTTAGGTCGTTGGATCTAGATCCAACGGGTGAGATTGGATCTGGGAAGGTGGCTCACCGGCGGGTCCAACTCCGGCGACTTGCGGCACTGACGGACGACGGCGAGGTCGCTCCGGTGATCTTCGGAGGCGGTGGAGTAGCGTACGGCGTTCAGTAATGGATGCCGAGTTCGTAAGTTTGGTCGGTGACGACGGAGGTGTCCTGTGGTGACGGGGAACGGCGGCCGGAGAAGCTTCTCGCGGCGGTGGTCTTCAGGTGACTACGGCGATGTTGATTGACTGCGAAATCGGACGAATAGATGGCGTCAGGGGGTGCGCAAGAGAAATAGAAGGAGAATAGGACAGGAGAGGGGGCGCGGGATCACCTGTCGTCGTCGCTATTTGAGCGAGAATGCCTGCAGGTGAGCAGATCTCCGGCGAGAGATTACTCGGACTTGGCAGCGCAATCGGAAGAGGGAAAAAGGGGAAGAGGAGAGGGAGAGGTGGGGGTTTTATAGGCAGGGTCTTGATGGCATTTAACTCGCGAGATATTCTGCGGGGAGTAGTTCCGGCGATGGTTTCCGTTTCCAGGGAGAGGGGAGAGATTGCCGGGGCGGTTACAGGAAGATGATGACAGGTGGGCTCCACCTGTCATTGGGTAGGAGAGAGAGCGCATACCCTTTCGGTTTTTAACCCCGGGTGGGCCGAGGCCGAAATGTTCGCTGGGCCGGATTTGATCCCCGAGGCCCTTTTTCATATTTTTCTTTTCCTTTCTTCTTTTCTTTTTCTGTTTTCTTATTTCTTTCACAGATTTTGCATAATGAAACCAAACAAGGTCAAACCAAGTTCTAAATTTTTGTAAAATTCAACTTAACATTCTAAGACAGTAAGAAACAGGTTTTTTTTAAAATAAAATAAGATTTTCCAATAAAACTTTATGAACTTGGCAAAAAGGACTTTGCTTGCCTAACAAAAATAGAACTAGGGTTTGAGAATAAATCTTTTGAAAATAGGAGAATAATACTTTATAAAATATTATTTACAAATTGTTTTCAGACCACATTTTGCAATGCAAACCTTTAAGACAAAAGAATCATTTTAGGAGGTATCCTTTGCAAGTAGCTCGCATAGGTTTGAATAAAAGAAGGGAAAATAATATTTTGATACTTGTTCTTTCTAAAAGAAGTTCTTCAAGAAGATAATAGAAGGTTTAAAATAGTTTTCCAATAAAGCTTTCGAATAGACTCAAAAAGTTTTAAATCCCTGTGAATTTCCAATCATGCACTCAAAACAAAAGCAAAAAAAATTCCCCCAAAATTTGATAAAATCTTGGGTCGTTACAGAAATTTTTGTATACTAGGAAAAATCAAACCATAATTATGCCGGAACATTTTCAAATATCCCGTGCATGTATGCTATACAAAATATTTTTTTCTATCATTATCCTCTTCATTGCAAAATACATGATATTCTAGACATGCATAAACTCCTAAAGGTATTACTTTGACTATTTTTTTAGTTATATTTTATTATTTATTGAAAATTTTGTATGAAAAAGTATCCTCTTTGTGGAATATAATACATAGTTGTTCATATGAATCTAGGAGTTGATTTATCACCTTTTCTCTTAAGTAACATGTGAACGGTTATGATTTTTATAAGGTACAAGTCCAACAACATGAGGTATTAGCGTATGATTACAATGCAATTATTACTAATCTATTTTGGCACGACTATATTCAATTGTTTGACATGTGTAAAAAGAATTAGATAGTGTACGTGCTTTCTACAAAGCATTTTACAATATAGCACAATCCTTCATACATAAGAGTGATTCTTTTTTATCATCGGTACACTTGTCTAAAGTTACAAATTAATATTTTCATGAGGATATGTGACAAACTAAACAATAATATTGTTACTTGTCTAATCATAGTAGCTGATCGCATGAACTATTTTTTTCAAAGGAATATGGTAGGAAACCCTCACATTGACTTTCTTTGAAGTGATAATAACCTAAATCTGCGTCCATGAGGACTTGAACGTGGATGACTGGGTTGTACATACATTTCCTTAACCAAATGAGCTAGGCTCACTTCTTGATTGGATGAACTATTGGTTGTCATCTGTTTCTAACCTCTACGTTTCTTTTTTTATATTTTGGTATTACCACAAATTTTTCACTTTGATTCCCTCTATTACGAAAGTAATAAAAAAGTGTTGTTTCAAAATAAGTACGTCTAGACGATATTTCAGATGTTCTTATTCAAAAGGTATATTGCAATGTTGGAAACGATTTTATTTGAGAGTGTGTGATGCCGCTGAAGATTATATATGAAAAAATATTCCACAAAATTATCATGTGCCATGCCTAATTAGAAGAATAAAGGGTATATCATTTAAGCACTAATTGTTCATGTATAGTATATTTTGACATCGGTAACATAATAATTTCACTTCGTGGAGTTCATGAAAATCAAATATACATATTTTATTAGTTATAAACATAGATTTCAAATACATAATATGAAGTTGTATTTGTTAAAGCCCATTTGTGTTTAATAAAACTTTATTCAGAATTAAGTTATTTATGGATTTCATATACAACAATAGTGAACTGTTTAACCAAATTATGAACTTTTTTATTTACTAGTCTATTTATATTTATCGACGCGGATTTTATGCCTATGGGGATAGCTGTGCATAGCAAGACATCCGTTGGATGTGGAGACCATATGAACTCTATATACTAGATTTAGTGATCCAAGAACTAGAGCGTGCTAACGACAGTAAGGAGGAAAAGACGGCGGCAATAATGTTGTAGACAAACCACAACTAAGTAGTTGAGGTAGAGCGCTTCTAGACATGCACCTTGTGGCTAAGAGGAAGGGATGGTTTGGCAAGCTAAGCAAGTGCAGCATTCATTCCAATAACCAGCAAGTTCAGCTTGAGGGAATGCATTCCTTCAAACATGAAGTTGTTGTAGGTGTGAGCATTGGTGTTGTGGTTTATCTAGCCCACAACCATCACATTAAGACGATAGGCTTTGATGTGTGCACAGTAACCGAGATGACTATTTAAAACTTGTGGTTTAGGAATTAGAGCTTGTGGGTGTGCTGGTTTTCTTTCATTTAGCAAGTATAGCGACTAAGATGTGTTGTCCACAAGTACGCAGTTGCGGGTCTCCCTGGGAAAATGCTTGGTGTTTTTGGTTGCAAGCCTGGGTTTAGGATTTTGCGCCTATATGAAAACGTGCAAGCAGGACGCGAGGGTGAGATGACTATCCACAAACTTGCGGTATAGGAACTACAGCATGTGGGTGTGTTGGTTTTCTTTCATTTAGCAAAAGTCTTGCGTCTAGGATTTGTTGTCCACAAGTACGCAGTTGCGGGTCTTGCTGGCGTTTGAAGGCGTGTAGCAGACAGTCCTTGTGCGTGGTGAATGACCAGCCCGTTGGGAACCCCAAGAGGAAGGTATGATGAGTATAGCAGCTAGTTTTCCCTTAGTTAAGAAACCAAGGTTTAATATTGTTCAGGAGAAAAGCAGACAGCGACGACTGAAGGTGATGCTTGCTAGTTTGCGACAGCTTCGGACAATTTATATATGGCGCCTCATCCAAGCTCTGCTTGCTAGCTGCAACACAGAACCTGCACACAACACAACCAAGTACTTTGCTCCCAACTTGCGATGAGGTTGTCAATCTCACCGGTTTGCTTGAAACAAAGGTTATGAGCGTATCGAGTGGAAAACAATAGAGTATGCAAATAAAGTAAACAGTGCGAGTAAAATAAACAGGTGATAGCAATATGATGGAAATAGGACCGGGATCCACAGTTCACTAGTGGTGTCTCTCCATAGATAAATAACACATGCTGGGTAAACAAATTACAGTTGGGCAATTGATAGAATAAAGATAAACGTGATATGTCAAGAAGATCACTATGAGATTTACTCTGGGCATTACAACAAAATACATAGACCGCCATCCAACTGCATCTATGACTAATAATCCACTCCCGGGGATATCAATCTGAACACCCCATGAGTATTAAGTTGCGAATAACAGATAATTGCATTAAGCAAAGTGTGTAATGTAAACAAAGCGCCCTTGAGCATATGAATGTTGTTTTCTCCCTAGTAGCAACAGCACATCTACAACCTTAGAGGTTTCTGTCACTCCCCCAGGTTAAATAGAGGCATGAACCCACTATCGAGCATAAATACCCCCTCTTGGAGTCACTAGCAACTACTCGGCCAAGATAGCTACTAACAACGGCGAGCATGCAAGATCATAAACAACATAGAGATAACATAAGATAATATTCAGTACAGCAACTCAATCATAAACACCAATATTCATCGGATCCCAACAAACCAAACATGTAGAATTACATAACGGTGATCTCAATCATGTAGGGCAGCTCATGAGATCTAAACATGAAGCACATGGTGGAGGAGACAACCATCTAGCTACTGCTATGGACCCATAGTCCAAGGTAGACTACTCACTCATCGCTCCGGAGGCAAGCATGGCGATGAAGAAGACCTCCGGTGGCGATTCCCCTCTCCGGCAGGGTGCCGGGAAGAGCTTCTGGACCCTCCCGATCTTCGGGTCGACGGCGGCGGTGGATCGCGATGTGTTCTGGAAAAGTGATTGGGTACTTAGGCTTTTTCCGTCGGGGGGTCTTTATAGGCGAAGGGGCGATGTCAGAGGAGGAGCCAGGTGCCCTCACGCGGGGCTCGCGCGGCCAGGGGCCTGGCCGCGCCACCCCTGCGTGTGGGGCCCTGGTGGCCCCCCTCCTACTCTCCTTCGGATCTGTAGAAGCTTCCGGGTAAAATAAGACTTCAGGAACTTGTTTCGTCCAATTCCTAGAATATTTCCTGTGTATCACTTCTGAAACACAAAAACAGCAGAAAACAGGAAACTGGCACTGTGGCAACTCGTTAATAGGTTAGTTCCGGAAAATGCATAAAAGTGCCACGAAGTGTAACGAAACAATAGGCAAATGGTGTAAAAATAAGCATGGAGCATCAAAAATTATAGATACGTTGGAGACGTATCAAGCATCCCCAAGCTTAACTCCTGCTCGTCCTCGAGTAGGTAAGTGATAACAAAGAATAATTTTTGAGGTGACATGCACCTACACAATCTTGATCATATATGTAAGCATTTGTGTAACAACTCAGAAATTGTAAACCACTTCTTAATAAATAAAGTGCCAAATTTTGGACCCAAATAAAACTTTTTATCTATTATTGTATGCATACATGCATTTTCTTTTATTTGTATTCTATGATTTTATGTGTGTTATTTTTGATTGAGCATTGGTTAGATAAGTCTAAGTGAACCAACAGAATCAATTGAGAAGAGTTTTAGGAAGCAAAGAAACCAGAAGTAAAAATAAGAAAGAAAGAGATAAAGTTAATATGATCTAGGAATTGTTATTGACTGCACCACTTTGAGCCCTTGGATTAAGAAATCTAGAACCCACCTTCAGGTTTGGCCAGCAAGTTGAGTTTAACCAAGTTGTATACTAACTCAACCAACCAGCATTTACCCAAATTTCAAACTGGAGCCTCACTCAAACTTGAGCCAAAGTTTGAATCTGAAACATGAACTATACCAAATTTGAAATATAAATTTTTGCAAAACTCATCCTTTCACTGCAACAAAAATATGACTGGATACCTTATCCAATATGATGAGCACCCAAAGTGGAAAATTTTGAAAATTCAAATTTTGAGTTCTTGCGGGCATTTCGTCGAACACTGGCAGAAGCAAATCGAATGAGATCAAGATCACTGGTGCTGCACTGTTCGAGCTCGCCCAGGCACTGCTGCCATGCTGCTGGACGGTGCCTCGATCGAGCCCAGCTTCCCCATCCCCGACCCAAGCCGTGAGAAGAGGAGGGAGGAGGAGAAACGCACCCAGGGCCCCCTCCCAGCAACCCTCTTCCCTGCACGATGCCGACCAGCTTGGAGGCGCCAGAGGAGACCCACAGCACCCCGTGGCCGAACCAGCACCCTTCCAGCATGCGACCGTGGCCGCCGTGGCCGGAGAGACCTTCGAACGCAACCAGGACCCCCGAGCCGGCGAGCTTCTGGTCGCCTTGCTCCCGGCCTCCTGAGACTATAAATACCCCCTCCGATCAAATGAGGCGACTCACCTCACTCCCAGCTACCTCCCAGACATAGTCGCTTAGCCCCGCTTGCCCTAGCTCGCCGTCGCCAGCCTCGCCGGAGTGGGAATCGGAGGAGGAGACGAACCGCCGCCGATCCCGCACGTCGCCGACGAGTTTTGCATCCCCTACGCCTCGCCCTCGCCGTCGAACGATCTTCACTGCTCGCAGGTGAGCTCCCGCCGTGTTGAGGAAGACGATGATCGTGAGCCGTCCGATCTTGATCCAACGATAACTTACCGATTCGGGAATCGTTAAGTGAGCTGACATCGCGACCCCACCTGTCAGCTCCCATTTTATTTCTTTTCCCCCCGCGCGAAACGGTATGGGCCGGCCCGTTCGGGTTTGTTCTGAATTGGGCCCGGCTCGTTTCGAATTCGGTCCGTTCATTTTTATTCTATTTCCCGCCCGTTTTAATTATTTCAAATAACTTTCAGATGCTATTTTCAAACTTTAATTCCTAGAGTTTTACAAATCCAAATCTAGCAAATAAATATGCATTGGAAAGCTTATGAAATACTCTACACAATAGAACTGGTTAGAATTCAAAATAAGTTAAGAAATAATTCAGATATGAATAGTGTGACCATAGCTTGTTTAATAATGAAAGATTTCTAGAAAATTATTTAAGCCATCAAAAATCATGAAAATTAAAATGTAAACTTACTAATGACCCCTCTTACTGTTAGTCAACACTAATCTACCCCAAACCCTATTAGTGTGATCAATTAGACCCTAATCCAATCCTTTTTTTTGTAGCATAAAATGATAGATCACTAGTGCACACTTAGAATTAAATGCCCTCCATGCCAATTCACTTAGTGGATCCATCTCACTTGAACTTGTCTTAGTAACCCTAAATCAATACCAATGCTGCCCAAGTGAACAATCTAGGACACTTAGTAGAGAATCTAGCTTGCACACTTGAAGAAAAACTTAGAAGAAAGACTTCCCATCCAACACCATAAAAATGCAACATGAATGCTTTGGTTAGCAAACAAAGATGTGTGCTTGGTGTGTTGTTAGCTTGGTGAAGTGATGGTGTGCTTTGTGTTTATTCGTTATTAGACGCTAGTGTTGCCGAGGAGGATATTGGAGGGGATTATTATTATCAAGAAGAAGAAGAAAACCCCAGACACTTTGCCAACCAAGGCAAGCCATCTTTTGATTCATACTCCCACTACCTAGTTTTTATATTGCATTCTACTTGTTTTAAGTAAATTGCATGATTGAATTGCTAGAGTAGAATGATAGAAGTGTATTGATGTCTTGATTATCAAGAGCATCAAGCTGAGTTTATCCAACTCTACTTAGTGGTCATCACTCAATGTAGTTGCTTAGTCGCTAATAATATTGAGGCCATCTATAAGGGAAACTCTAGTTGAAATTGGTGACTTGAACTTGAAACTTGAAGGGGAGAATTGCTCCTACATGATGGTTATAAAAGAAATTAATCTTGACTAAGAACTATGAAATATATTTCTCAAATGGCAACGAGTGATGTACTATGGGAGCCAATTTTTCCGTACAACCACACTACCCCTATATGGGAAGGGGCTTAATCCGTAGCTTGTTTATCTTAGTATGGGAGGCCTTGTATCAAGTCTTCATGGAAGGACACCGTGAGCGGTTACTTCTGGACCAAGTGGATTCCACTAACCCGGCCTCCGGGATGGGCAGAACTAGAGGCGCCGGAGCGGGGTTCCGTATCCCGGGCTCTAGGGAAGGGTCCTATACTAGGATGAGCAAGTGAAAGGTTTTGTTGGATTATCTGAACCTCACATACTTTGTGTATGTCGAACCGTGGATTTCTCCCGGCAGATGTATTGAATCTTGTGGGTAAAGTGTACCCCTCTGCAGAGGTTTTGAAACTATTCGAATAGCCGCGTCCGCGGTCATGGACGGTTGGCGAGCTGTACTTGACTTTTGTCAGGATTAAAAGTGACAATGGTGAACTTGATGAATGACTTGACTTGACATGTTGTTAACACACTTGAAGTCCTTTTTAGATGGAACTTAGAGAACTAAATCTCTTTCCTATAAATGAACATTCTTGGGAAATAAAACTAGCTTTTGCAAAACAACTTAGTGCTTAGTCCACCATAGCAACCTTGCATTTCTACTTCATCTTTTCCTTTATAAGATGGTTTGCGAGTGCATCCAATGTACTCACGGCTGTGTCCCTGGCTATCAACTTGGCCAGACTTTGGGGAAGAATACCAGGAGGAAGGGTATGAAGAAGAGTACCAGAACTAAGCTCGTCTCCGTGAGTCGCCATTTGCCTGTAGGGAGAAGGCATGGGCCGAAGACGTTATTTCCGCTGCTATATTATGCTGTAATATGACTTGGTCTTATATGACCATTGTATTTGAATCATCGTATTGTAATGACTATGGAACTGAGTACCAACTACGTTATGTATATCGCAACAATGGTTCTGGGATTGCGGTGGAATACATAACGGGCACTTCGAATTTGTTATAAAATTTGAGGTCGTCACAAGTTGGTATCAGAGCCTAGGCTGACCATAGGAGACCTTAGTTAGAATGGGCATTAAACAACACCTTGATAAAAACAAAGATACCAGAACGGTTGCAAAAATGGCTTATTCTTTCCTCTCTAGTTGCAAAGTTTTATACATACTTCAGTCTTTGCCTACTTAAAATTTTGCACACTTGAGTTGATCACTAACTTAATCTAATCTAAAATTTTGTAGATGGCCCCGGTATTCACTGAGCAGTACCAGTTGGGCCATGGTGGCAGCCTTTGTTTCGAGCGCGACCTCACCACCTTGACCTTGTTCTTGGATCGTTTGTATCCGGAGTTCAAGGGAGCCGTGCTCAATGAGCACCCAGACGGAGAGCTACGGTGGCTCATCCGAGCTAGTTGCCGTGGCAAGAAGGGAAACTTGAGTGCTCCAAGGATCAAGTTTGAGCTTGTGGAGAACACTTGGGCCGATGGTTTGGTCCGAGCGGTGCAGGAGATGCACGCCCGCTTGTGCGGACTGCATGTTGAGGAGGTTCAGGGAGGACGCTTCAGGGACTTTGCTCGGCGTGATGCGGATGGACGTCCCGCAAACATGCCCGGGCAGAATGAGCCGAGTACCTACATCGATCACATGGACTTCTTGCTGTACTCCACTCAGCAGGAGGCCGATCGTGCACGTACCAAGGCCAACCTTGAGCACTTCGCCCTGGTGGAGGCAAGGAGCACTATCAGGATACTTGCGAAGGAGCGCAAGAGCCTTCGTCGCCAGCGCGATGAGAAGGAACAGGACCTTGAGGAGTTGAAGGCCAATGTGGCGGAGTTGACGGAGTACATTGAGAGTCTGGAGGATCACCTTGGTGAGGAGGAAGGCATTGATCTCCGCAAGGAGGATAATGCCCTCATTAGTGATGAGGATGACTTCATGGAGGACCTTGATGATCCGGAAGATGGTGGGCACAATGGATTCATTGTGAGTGACGAGGAGGAAGACCCCGAGGAGCCCGCTGTTTAGACTCGAGATCCACATGTTATCTAGTTATGAGTTCCACTTTGTTTTTCACTTCGTGTAGGTGTGAGTTGTATCCCCCTCCCTAGTAGACGAGTCGCAATGGTTTGATGTAAACCATTTGTAATGTGTGAACTCGTATGTATGATATGTTTGATGAGTGTTGAATGAAATTTGAATTTGGCCCTTAAGGCCTTAGTAAGACAAAATTGCATCATCCATGTACCTTTAAATCTTAGCAAAATTAGCTTTTCCCTCTTGTCTTACACACCTTATCTTCAGATGCCGCGAGCACCCCCACCCCCGAACCCGGAAATGGCCGAACTGCTAAGGTTGATCATGGAAGACCGGGAAGCAGCCCGAGCTGAACGCCAAGCTAACTTGGCCACTCTTCAGCAGTTAACTCAGATGGCAATGAACCACAACAATGGCAATGGCAATGGTGAAGGAGAAAACCATGGCAATGGAGAGCACCGATCCAAGTTAAGGAGTTTCCAAAACACCAACCCTCCTATATTCACTAAGTCCGAAGAGCCCTTAGATGCCGATGACTGGCTTCGTACCATGGAGAACAATTTGGCAGTCGCCGAAGTTGGCGAAAATGAAAAGGTCTTGTACACCACCCATTATCTTGTTGGAGCAGCGAGAGCTTGGTGGGATAGCACCCGTGCAATGCAAGCCCCAGGGTATGTGATGCCTTGGGAGGAGTTCAAGAGCAAGTTTAGCAAAGCCCATGTCCCTATGGGATTGGTTAAAAGGATGAGAGATGAGTTCAGAAATCTGAAGCAAGGTTCTATGTCTGTGGTGGATTACCGTGACAAGTTCCTTACCTTATCTAGGTATGCCCCAGATGACACCAACACCACTGAGAAGAAGCAAGAAAGGTTTCTGGATGGACTTCATGATGAGATGCAATGTGTCTTGGTCAGCATTCACTTTGCCAACCTGGAGTCATTGGTTGACTCTGCCATTCAGATGGAAGGCAAACTCAAGCAAGCTACCGAGAACCGCAAGCGTCGTATGATGTATCAAGGCAACTCGAGCAACTCGCAGAAGCCCAGGGGAAATGCACCTATGGGTTTCGCCCCAAGACCAATGAGGCCGTCTGCACGCGCTCCACGTCCCAACTATCCCAGCCGTTCACCCGGCAACAACTTCAACCGTGCACCTCCAAGACCTAGTGGCAACAACTTCAACACCAATACTCCAAGGCCAAATGGCGCCCCTGTGTTACCCAAGCCTGGTGACAAGTCTGGTGTTACCTGTTATGAGTGCGGACTTAAAGGGCACTACTCCAATGAGTGCCCCAAGAAGCTGAATGATGCATCCAAGACCACTGCCCCTGCTCAGCAACAGCGCCGTGTGGGAAATGGCAAGAACTATCCACCAAGGAACCAGCCTCATTCTCACGGCCGTCTGAATCACATGAATGTTGAAGAAGCTCAGGAAGCAACCGACGTTGTGCTTGGTATGTTCCCTATTAACTCAGTTCTTGCAAGAGTTCTGTTTGATTCGGGAGCTTCACACTCATTTGTTACCCAATTATTCGCTGATAAAAGTGGACTTCAACCCACACCCTTGAAAGAGGTCATGTCTGTGCAAATTCCCGGGTCCGTAACCAAAGCCAGTTGTACCTGCTTGGCAGTGCCCATAGAAATCCATGGAATAGCTTTCTTAGCCAATTTGATAGTGTTGGGAACCAAAGGTTTGGAAGTAGTTCTTGGTATGAATTGGATGTCTTTCCATCAAGGAGTGATAGATTGTGCCAAGAAGACCATCACCATGAAGAGTAGCAATGGAATCATAGTCAAGCATGTGTCCGTAAAACCACACCAAACTACCCGATGTCATAAAAGTATCTCAGGACCAACCATAGAGGAAGTTCCCATTGTTTGTGAATACCCGGATGTCTTTCCCGATGAGCTACCCGGAATGCCACCGGATCGGGATATTGAGTTTATCATTGAGCTTATCCCCGGAACTGGATCAATAGCCCAACGACCCTATCGTATGAACCCAGCTGAATTAGTTGAGTTGAAGAAGCAATTGGATGACCTTTTGAGCAAAGGATTGATTCAACCAAGTTCTTCCGCTTGGAGATCACCTGTTCTGTTTGTGGATAAAAGTGACGGTTCTAGCCGACTGTGCACTGATTATCGCAAGCTTAACGATGTGACCATCAAGAACAAGTATCCTCTCCCAAAGATTGAAGATTTGTTTGACCAACTGACTGGAGCTAGAGTGTTCTCGAAGATAGATCTTAGAACTGGATACCACCAACTGAAGATCCGTGCAACGGATATCCCCAAGACAGCCTTCACTACCCGCTACGGATTGTACGAGTACATCGTAATGTCATTTGGATTAACCAATGCCCCTGCTTATTTCATGAACCTCATGAATAAGGTTTTTATGGAATTCTTGGATAAGTTTGTTGTTGTCTTCATTGATGACATTCTTATCTACTCCAAATCCGAAGAAGAGCATGCAACCCATTTGAGATTAATCTTAGAAACCTTAAGAGAGCATCAGCTGTATGCCAAGTTCAGTAAATGTGAGTTCTGGTTGAAGGAAGTTGGATTCTTAGGCCATGTACTATCAGCAGGAGGAATATCGGTAGACCCCAAGAAGATCAAATCAGTCATGGAATGGGAAGCCCCTACCACTCAGACGGAAGTTAGAGGTTTTCTCGGATTAGCGGGATATTACCGCAAGTTTGTTGAAGGATTTTCCAGCATTGCCCGGCCAATGACCCAACTGTTGAAGAAAGATAAGAAGTTTGAATGGACCCCTAAGTGTGAAGAGAGTTTTCAAGAGCTCAAGAAGCGATTGGTGACCGCCCCCGTCCTAACCATGCCCGATATCACCAAAAACTTTGATGTCTATTGCGACGCTTCCAAACTTGGACTTGGTTGCGTATTGATGCAAGAAGGCAAGGTCATAGCTTACCTCTCCCGGCAGCTTCGACCCCATGAAGAAAATTATCCAACCCATGATTTAGAATTAGCAGCCGTGGTTCTAGCTTTGAAGACTTGGAGGCATTATCTGATGGGCAATCGTTGTGAGATCTACACCGATCACAAGAGTTTGAAGTATATCTTCACCCAGAAGGAGTTGAACATGAGGCAAATAAGATGGATAGAATTGATCAAGGATTATGATCTGGAAATTCACTATCACCCCGGTAAGGCCAATGTAGTGGCTGATGCGTTGAGTAGGAAGCCGTGTTCGTTGAATATGAGGATCAAGGAAGAGCAACCTAGGTTGCACCAAGAGTTTGAAAAATTTGGATTGGAACTAGTCAGTCAAGGATTCTTAGCCAACCTTGAGTTTCAACCCACCTTGATGAGCCAAATCAAAGAAGCCCAGAAGGGAAATGAGAGTATTGAAGGGATCAAGCGCAAAATTGGTTCCGGCAAGGTGCCAGGATTTGAAGAGGATGATCAAGGAGTTCTTTGGTATAAAGGCCGTATTTGTGTGCCCGCTGATTCCGAATTGAAGGAAGTGATTATGAAGGAAGCCCATGAGACACCTTACTCCATCCACCCCGGTGGAACTAAGATGTATCAAGATTTAAAGGAACAATTTTGGTGGCATGGAATGAAGCGTGAGATTGCATCGTTCATCTCTAAGTGTGATATTTGTCAAAGAGTCAAGGCTGAACATCAACGTCCAGCTGGACTGCTGCAACCTTTGCAAGTTCCGGAATGGAAGTGGGATTCTGTTGGAATGGATTTCATCACTGGATTTCCAAGGTCTAGCCGTGGAAATGACTCTATCTGGGTCATTGTGGATAGACTAACCAAAGTGGCCCACTTTATTCCTGTCAAGACCACTTACAACTCGGGACAGCTAGCAGATCTGTATTTATCCAGAATTGTCAGTTTGCATGGAGTCCCTAAAACCATAGTTTCCGATCGAGGAACCCAATTCACTTCGAGATTTTGGAAGAGCTTACATCAAGCTTTGGGAACCAAGTTAGCCTTCAGCACCGCTTACCATCCTCAGACTGATGGACAGACTGAAAGAGTGAATCAAATACTTGAAGATATGTTGAGAGCCTGTGTTCTAGCTTACGGAGCTAAGTGGGAAGATTGTCTGCCTTTCGCGGAGTTTTCCTACAACAACAGTTATCAAGCCAGTTTGCAAATGGCCCCATTTGAAGCTTTGTATGGAAGAAAGTGTCGTACCCCTTTGAATTGGTCAGAAACCGGAGACAGTCAGATATTTGGACCTGACATTCTGCAAGAAGCCGAGGAGAAAGTTCGCATGATTCGTGACTATCTCAAGGCAGCCCAGTCAAGACAGAAGAGTTATGCCGACAAGAGACGGAGAGAATTAACTTTCAAGAGTGGAGACTTTGTTTACCTCAAAGTATCACCCCTCAAGGGAATGCAAAGATTCCAAGTAAAAGGAAAGCTTGCGCCAAGATATATTGGACCCTTCCAGATACTAGACCGCAGAGGAGAAGTGTCTTATCAGTTGGAAATGCCCCCTGAATTGTCTGAAGTACACGATGTCTTTCACGTGTCGTTACTTCGGAAATGTCTTGAAGTTCCGGAGAAGCCCGAAATCTTCAAGAATATTGATCATCGTTCTGTGGACATCAACAAGGATTTGACCTATCGTGAAATGCCTATCCGTATCCTCGAGGAAGCTTATAGAACCACTCGAACCCGAAGCATCAAATTTCTGAAAGTTCAGTGGAGTAATCACACCGAAGAGGAAGCCACTTGGGAACGAGAAGATTACCTTCAGAAAGAGTTTCCCAATCTTTTCAGTTCTTAATTAGTGAATCTCGGGGACGAGATTCTTTTTAAGGGGGGAAGATTGTAACAACTCAGAAATTGTAAACCACTTCTTAATAAATAAAGTGCCAAATTTTGGACCCAAATAAAACTTTTTATCTATTATTGTATGCATACATGCATTTTCTTTTATTTGTATTCTATGATTTTATGTGTGTTATTTTTGATTGAGCATTGGTTAGATAAGTCTAAGTGAACCAACAAAATCAATTGAGAAGAGTTTTAGGAAGCAAAGAAACCAGAAGTAAAAATAAGAAAGAAAGAGATAAAGTTAATATGATCTAGGAATTGTTATTGACTGCACCACTTTGATCCCTTGGATTAAGAAATCTAGAACCCACCTTCAGGTTTGGCCAGCAAGTTGAGTTTAACCAAGTTGTATACTAACTCAACCAACCAGCATTTACCCAAATTTCAAACTGGAGCCTCACTCAAACTTGAGCCAAAGTTTGAATCTGAAACAGGAACTATACCAAATTTGAAATATAAATTTTTGCAAAACTCATCCTTTCACTGCAACAAAAATATGACTGGATACCTTATCCAATATGATGAGCACCCAAAGTGGAAAATTTTGAAAATTCAAATTTTGAGTTCTTGCGGGCATTTCGTCGAACACTGGCAGAAGCAAATCGAATGAGATCAAGATCACTGGTGCTGCACTGTTCGAGCTCGCCCAGGCACTGCTGCCATGCTGCTGGACGATGCCCCGATCGAGCCCAGCTTCCCCATCCCCGACCCAAGCCGTGAGAAGAGGAGGGAGGAGGAGAAACGCACCCAGGGCCCCCTCCCAGCAACCCTCTTCCCTGCACGATGCCGACCAGCTTGGAGGCGCCAGAGGAGACCCACAGCACCCCGCGGCCGAACCAGCACCCTTCCAGCATGCGAGCGTGGCCGCCGTGGCCGGAGAGACCTTCGAACGCAACCAGGACCCCCGAGCCGGCGAGCTTCTGGTCGCCTTGCTCCCGGCCTCCTGAGACTATAAATACCCCCTCCGATCAAACGAAGCGACTCACCTCACTCCCAGCTACCTCCCAGACATAGTCGCTTAGCCCCGCTTGCCCTAGCTCGCCGTCGCCAGCCTCGCCGGAGTGGTACTGGACACGCGGAGCGCCGCCGCGTTCGACCACCTGGGGGCAAGCTACTGCTGGGAATCGGAGGAGGAGACGAACCGCCGCCGATCCCGCACGTCGCCGACGAGTTTTGCATCCCCTACGCCTCGCCCTCGCCGTCGAACGATCTTCACTGCTCGCAGGTGAGCTCCCGCCATGTTGAGGAAGACGATGATCGTGAGCCGTCTGATCTTGATCCAACGATAACTTACCGATTCGGGAATCGTTAAGTGAGCTGACATCGCGACCCCACCTGTCAGCTCCCATTTTATTTCTTTTTCCCCCGCGCGAAACGGTATGGGCCGGCCCGTTCGGGTTTGTTCTGAATTGGGCCCGGCTCGTTTCGAATTCGGTCCGTTCGTTTTTATTCTATTTCCCGCCCGTTTTAATTATTTCAAATAACTTTCAGATGCTATTTTCAAACTTTAATTCCTAGAGTTTTACAAATCCAAATCTAGCAAATAAATATGCATTGGAAAGCTTATGAAATACTCTACACAATAGAACTGGTTAGAATTCAAAATAAGTTAAGAAATAATTCAGATATGAATAGTGTGACCATAGCTTGTTTAATAATGAAAGATTTCTAGAAAATTATTTAAGCCATCAAAAATCATGAAAATTAAAATGTAAACTTACTAATGACCCCTCTTACTGTTAGTCAACACTAATCTACCCCAAACCCTATTAGTGTGATCAATTAGACCCTAATCCAATCCTTTTTTTTGTAGCATAAAATGATAGATCACTAGTGCACACTTAGAATTAAATGCCCTCCATGCCAATTCACTTAGTGGATCCATCTCACTTGAACTTGTCTTAGTAACCCTAAATCAATACCAATGCTGCCCAAGTGAACAATCTAGGACACTTAGTAGAGAATCTAGCTTGCACACTTGAAGAAAAATTTAGAAGAAAGACTTCCCATCCAACACCATAAAAATGCAACATGAATGCTTTGGTTAGCAAACAAAGATGTGTGCTTGGTGTGTTGTTAGCTTGGTGAAGTGATGGTGTGCTTTGTGTTTATTCGTTATTAGACGCTAGTGTTGCCGAGGAGGATATTGGAGGGGATTATTATTATCAAGAAGAAGAAGAAAACCCCGGACACTTTGCCAACCAAGGCAAGCCATCTTTTGATTCATACTCCCACTACCTAGTTTTTATATTGCATTCTACTTGTTTTAAGTAAATTGCATGATTGAATTGCTAGAGTAGAATGATAGAAGTGTATTGATGTCTTGATTATCAAGAGCATCAAGCTGAGTTTATCCAACTCTACTTAGTGGTCATCACTCAATGTAGTTGCTTAGTCGCTAATAATATTGAGGCCATCTATAAGGGAAACTCTAGTTGAAATTGGTGACTTGAACTTGAAACTTGAAGGGGAGAATTGCTCCTACATGATGGTTATAAAAGAAATTAATCTTGACTAAGAACTATGAAATATATTTCTCAAATGGCAACGAGTGATGTACTATGGGAGCCAATTTTTCCGTACAACCACACTACCCCTATATGGGAAGGGGCTTAATCCGTAGCTTGTTTATCTTAGTATGGGAGGCCTTGTATCAAGTCTTCATGGAAGGACACCGTGAGCGGTTACTTCTGGACCAAGTGGATTCCACTAACCCGGCCTCCGGGATGGGCAGAACTAGAGGCGCCGGAGCGGGGTTCCGTATCCCGGGCTCTAGGGAAGGGTCCTATACTAGGATGAGCAAGTGAAAGGTTTTGTTGGATTATCTGAACCTCGCATACTTTGTGTATGTCGAACCGTGGATTTCTCCCGGCAGATGTATTGAATCTTGTGGGTAAAGTGTACCCCTCTGCAGAGGTTTTGAAACTATTCGAATAGCCGCGTCCGCGGTCATGGACGGTTGGCGAGCTGTACTTGACTTTTGTCAGGATTAAAAGTGACAATGGTGAACTTGATGAATGACTTGACTTGACATGTTGTTAACAGACTTGAAGTCCTTTTTAGATGGAACTTAGAGAACTAAATCTCTTTCCTATAAATGAACATTCTTGGGAAATAAAACTAGCTTTTGCAAAACAACTTAGTGCTTAGTCCACCATAGCAACCTTGCATTTCTACTTCATCTTTTCCTTTATAAGATGGTTTGCGAGTGCATCCAATGTACTCACGGCTGTGTCCCTGGCTATCAACTTGGCCAGACTTTGGGGAAGAATACCAGGAGGAAGGGTATGAAGAAGAGTACCAGAACTAAGCTCGTCTCCGTGAGTCGCCATTTGCCTGTAGGGAGAAGGCATGGGCCGAAGACGTTATTTCCGCTGCTATATTATGCTGTAATATGACTTGGTCTTATATGACCATTGTATTTGAATCATCGTATTGTAATGACTATGGAACTGAGTACCAACTACGTTATGTATATCGCAACAATGGTTCTGGGATTGCGGTGGAATACATAACGGGCACTTCGAATTTGTTATCAAATTTGAGGTCGTCACAATTTGTGAGCTGGGATCATAAGAACTTAAAACATGGGCATGAAGATATAATCTTGACAATAAGAAACTTAGCAACCATGTTGTAAACATGCAAATGAACACAAACAAAAGATCATGAAAATGAAACAATGAAAGTCAAACATGTGTTCAAATCATAAGGAAAAACATACAAATGGTTTTCAGCTTGTCCTTCAAAGAGAGCCAAACTTAAATGCATAGGACACCTTCAAGTTTAAGAGGGCGACTAGATACAAATAATTTAAGAACAAGTGAAACCAACAATATGAATCAATCAATGAACTTTGGGACAATGCATATCACACTAAGAATGACAACTATGCTCTCTTAATGGTGCATAAAGAAAGAAGGTGGTGACTCAACATAAAAGTAGAAGAAAGACCCTTCGCAGAGGGAAGCAGTGATTGCAAGTTTTATAACCTTCAAAAATTATGGTACTTACCGGCTTTGAGCTCTCATTTCCCCCATCATAAGCATCTTGAATGGTTAAAGTTAATGCGAGAACAATTATGATGCATATGCTTGACAAATCATAAGTTGAAAACCTCGTGTCCCGTGAATACGAGTACCCAAACCTCATGCTACTTTACTTAGAGTCCCAAGCAAGGCTCTTGTCATTGTAAGTATATGCCGCCAATGGGGTACCTCCGTGCCTGATGACATGGAACAAGCCCACACCAAAATGACAGGACAAGCAGACAATGAACACCTCGACATCTCTTTTATTTGCCTTTTGTTTAGCTTTTTATTGTGAGATGCGTCGTCGTATGTTCACCATGGGTATGCTGCAAATTTCCACCATGAATTATGCATGGCTTAGATTGGCGGCCCGGCGTTTCCCTAACACATATACAAACTCCATGATCCCCACAAGATTCCCAATTCATTTCACACCACGGGCATCCATAAACAAAAGATCACGATATCAACTCAAATAAGAAGTGCAATGTTGAAAGCTTGCCCCATGACAGCATGGCTGGGCTAGAATCCAACTTACAACTTGCAAGCATAACAACTCAACATAAGAGACCACAATGTCAAATTTTTAAGAAAAGGAAAAAGTAAAGTGTGCCTTCCTGTTCGTGAGAGCTTTACTGACCGAATTTCGCATAACACTTGTAAGAGTTTAATTTGAAGAGAAAATAAAAGCAAGTCAAATTTACTTGGAATAGCAAATTGCTAGTAGGTATGTATGGTGGACACTTTGGAAAACTTTGGCTTTTAGGAGTTGGATGCACGAGTAGAGCTCATACTCAGTACAAGGCGAGGGCTAGCAAAAGACTGGGAGCGACCAACTGAGAGAGCAATAATGGCCATAATCATGCAAGGCGACAAAGCGACATTAAAAGAAGCATAAGATGGCATAAAAAGTCAAAAACTAAATGATCATGAAGGCTATTGGCGACTTTGTAAGAGTCTAACATGTGTGAGCATGCGCCAAGTCAACCCAAATAAAGCATCAAGGAGAAAACCAAAATAATGCTTCCATACAATAAAAACAACGCATGATTTTTTCAAAGGCTCATTAAGCAATCTCAGTTATTTGAGACAAGTCATGCTACAGCAAAACCACTAAGCATACTATCAAAAAGATATCAAGCATGACATGAAAAAGCCTAAGCCGCAGTCTACACAAGCTCCTTCTTGTACCACTATTTTGCACAAAGCTTTTTCTCTTTCCCAACACCATTTGAAATTTTTAAAGACACCTCTTTTGATGAAAACCAATAAAGATCAGAGGCAAAAATACACCTTGATGAAAATATATGACAAGGTCTGAACGTAAATCAAGGCGAAAACGAAAACCAAAAGTAGTAGCAGAAAAAGAAGAACACTCGATTTTTAATAAGAGTGAAAACGAGAGCGTTCTTTGCAAATGAAAACGAGTACATCTCCTCCAAAAGAAATTTGTTGGGGTCCAACCATTTATTGCAGCAAACAAACAAACTAAACCAACTAAGAAAACTAAAACAACTGACGCTCCAAGAAAAACACATAGTGCATGAAGCAATAAAAATATAGTGTTTTGAAAGGTGACCTGATTTTTGCCGATGAAGAAGGGGTGCCTCGGGGGCATCCCCAAGCTTTGACGCTTGTACTTTTTGGATATTTCTTGGGGTGATGCATGGGCATCCCCAAGCTTGAGCTTTTGTCCATTCCTCAACTCATCTCATCATTCTCCAATCCCTACACTTGAAAACTTTCTTCATACAAAACTAAACACAAATCTATTAGCAACATTAGTGTAAGCATAACATATAATCAACCTCTTTTTGCTTCAGGTTTCAACTCAAAACCACCACATATATAGCAAATACTACTGTAGCAACCTCTCCAAAAAGTTCCGTGATCAAAAGAACTCAAAAGAAAGCGATAAAGTGGCAAACACAAATATTGGCAGAAATCTGTCAAAACTGAACAGCTGACAAAGGTCGAATTTTTGAGGGATTTTCAGTTACTCAAATCAAAAAGTGTTCAACTAGCGAAAGTTTGGATATAACCTGGGGCATATGCACAAGAAATCGCAGGTCCAAAAGATATACAGAGAATTTATACGAATTTTTACGGTACAGCACCGAAAACAGTTTCAGGACAGCAACATCCCCAAATCTTTACCTCGCTCGAATTAGAGGCTTCTCTTGGCACAAAAACGAAATAAACAAGATAAGGAGCGGTCATTACAGTAGTAATGACTTCCAAGACTCAAATAAAAGAAAAAGTACTGAAAAGAAAACATTGGGTTATCTCCCAAGAGTGCTTTTCTTTAACGCCTTTGAGCTAGACGCAGAAAATTGCGAATCAAGTAATATCAATAGATGAAGCATCAAGCTCATAATTTGCTCTAAGAATAGAGTCAAAAAGTAATTTCTTTCTTTTCCTAGGGAAGTGTTCCATACCTTTCTTGAGTGGGAATTGATATTTGATAGTGCCTTCCCTCATATCAATGATGGCACCTACAGTTCGAAGAAAGGGTCTTCCCAAAATAATTGGACATGAAGCATGGCATTCAACGTCCATAACAAGAAAATCAACGGGAACAAGGTTATTGTTAACCACAATAAGAACATCATTAATCCTTCCCAAAGGTTTCTTCTTAGCAACATCAGCAATAGGAACATCAAAATAACATTTTTCAAGCGGTGGCAAATCAAGCATGTCATAAATCTTTCTAGGCATGATAGAAATACTAGCACCTAGATCACATAAAGCATGGCAGTCATAACCATTAACATGCATATCAATGATGGGTTCCCAACCATCTTCTAACTTCTTGGGAACAGAAGCTTTTTGCTTCAACTTTTCATCCCTAATTTTTATGAGAGCATTGGTAATATGCTTAGTAAAAGCAATATTTAAAGAACTAGCATTGGGAGTCAAAGCAAGCTTTTGCAAGAACAAAATAACTTTAGATATATTTCAGCCATCAACATCAAAATCATTAAAAGAAGTAGAGCTATCATCTCCTACACTCTGAAAAATTTCAGCATTCTTTTGAGAAAAAGTTTTGGCAGTTTTAGGCTTTTTAACACAAGGAGTGGAAGTTTTCTCTACACCAATCAAAGTAAGAGGATTGCTAGTATTAGGAGCAACATCATTAGAGGTAGTAATGGTACATACCTTCATCTCTCTAGCCATCTCATCTTCTCTTTCCCACCTGGCATGCAATTCCGCTAACAATCTAATATTTTCATCAATTCCAACTTGAATAGCATTAGCAGTAGCAAAAACATTGTTCTCTTTCACATCATTAGGCAACACTTTTAATTTCAGAATTTCAACATCATGAGCAAGGCTATCAACTTTAGAAGCAAGAATATCAATTTTGCCTAACTTTTCCTCAACAGACTTGTTAAAAGCAGTTTGCTTACCGATGAAGTCCTTGAGCATTACCTCAAGCTCGGAGGGCGCGGCCCTAGTGTTGTTGTAGGAATTAGCATAAGAGTTACCATAACCATTACCATTGGTAGAAGGATACGGCCTATAATTGTTACTAGCAAAATTGTTCCTATAAGCATTGTTGTTAAAATTATTGTTTCTAATGAAATTCACATCAACATGCTCTTCTTGAGCAACCAAAGAGGCCAAAGGAACATTATTAGGATCAATATGAGCCCTATCATTAGCAAGCATAGCCATAATTGTATCAATCTTATCACTCAAGGAAGAGGTTTCCTCAACAGAATTTACCTTCTTACCTTGTGGAGCTCTCTCGGTGTGCCATTCGGAATAATTTACCATCATGTTGTCAAGTAGCTTTGTTGCGGCGCCCAAGGTAAGGGACATAAAAGTGCCTCCAGCAGCTGAATCAAGTAGGTTCCTTGAAGAAAAATTCAGTCCTGCATAAAAAGTTTGGATAATCATCCAAGTAGTCAGTCCATGAGTGGGGCAATTCTTTATCATAGATTTCATTCTTTCCCAAGCTTGAGCAACATGTTCATTATCAAACTGAGTAAACTTCATAATATTGCTACGCAAGGATATAATCTTAGCAGGAGGATAGTATCTACCAATAAAAGCATCCTTACACTTAGCCCATGAATCAATACTATTCTTAGTCAAAGACAGCAACCAATCTTTAGCTTTTCCTCTCAAAGAAAAAGGAAACAACTTGAGCTTAATAATATCACTATCAACATCCTTATATTTCTGCATCTCACATAGCTCAACAAAGTTGTTGAGATGAGCTGCAGCATCTTCAGTACTAGCACCAGAGAATTGCTCTTTCATAACAAGGTTCAACAAAGCATGCTTAATCTCATAAAAGTTTGCAGCAGGAGCAGGTGGTGCAATAGGAGTGCAGATAAAATCACTATTGTTCGTGCTAGTAAAGTCACACAACTTGGTGTTTTCAGGATTGGCCATTTCAGCAAAACGAAAGTAAACAAGTAAAAACAACTACCAAGGATTCTATTTTTTTGGGTTTTTCATATAAAACGATGCAGGTAAAATAAATAAAGTAAAGCAAAACAATAACAAAGTATAGGATGTGTGTGCGAAAAACTCCCCTCGCAGAAGTCTTCCACTCTTCTCCCCGGCAACGGCGCCAGAAAAGAAGCTGCTGGCGTTTGAAGGCGTGTAGCAGACAGTCCTTGTGCGTGGTGAATGACCAGCCCGTTGGGAACCCCAAGAGGAAGGTATGATGAGTATAGCAGCTAGTTTTCCCTCAGTTAAGAAACCAAGGTTTAATATCGTTCAGGAGAAAAGCAGACAGCGACGACTGAAGGTGATGCTTGCTAGTTTCCGACAGCTTCGGACAATTTATATATGGTGCCTCATCCAAGCTCTACTTGCTAGCTGCAACGCGGAACCTGCACACAACACAACCAAGTACTTTGCTCCCAACTTGCGATGAGGTTGTCAATCTCACCGGTTTGCTTGAAACAAAGGTTATGAGCGTATCGAGTGGAAAACAGTAGAGTATGCAAATAAAGTAAATAGTGTGAGTAAAATAAACAGGTGATAGAAATATGATGGAAATAGGACCGGGATCCACAGTTCACTAGTGGTGTCTCTCCATAGATAAATAACACATGCTGGGTAAACAAATTACAGTTGGGCAATTGATAGAATAAAGATAAACGTGATATGTCAAAAAGATCACTATGAGATTTACTCTGGGCATTACAACAAAATACATAGACCGCCATCCAACTGCATCTATAACTAATAATCCACTCCCGGGGATATCAATCCGAACACCCCATGAGTATTAAGTTGCGAACAACAGATAATTGCATTAAGCAAAGTGTGTAATGTAAACAAAGCATATGCCCTTGAGCATATGAATGTTGTTTTCTCCCTAGTAGCAACAGCACATCTACAACCTTAGAGGTTTCTGTCACCCCCCCCCAGGTTAAATAGAGGCATGAACCCACTATCGAGCATAAATACCCCCTCTTGGAGTCACTAGCAACTACTCGGCCAAGATAGCTACTAACAACGGAGAGCATGCAAGATCATAAACAACATAGAGATAACATAAGATAATATTCAGTACAACAACTCAATCATAAACACCAATATTCATCAGATCCCAACAAACCAAACATGTAGAATTACATAACGGTGATCTCAATCATGTAGGGCAGCTCATGAGATCTAAACATGAAGCACATGGTGGAGGAGACAACCATCTAGCTACTGCTATGGACCCGTAGTCCAAGGTAGACTACTCACTCATCGCTCCGGAGGCAAGCATGGCGATGAAGAAGACCTCCGGTGGCAATTCCCCTCTCCGGCAGGGTGCCGGAAAGAGCTTCTGGACCCTCCCGATCTTCGGGTCGACGGCGGCGGCGGATCGCGATGTGTTCTGGAAAAGTGATCGGGTACTTAGGTTTTTTCCGTCGGGGGGTCTTTATAGGCGAAGGGGCGATGTCAGAGGAGGAGCCAGGTGCCCTCACGCGGGGCTCGCGCGACCAGGGGCCTGGCCGCGCCACCCCTGCGCGTGGGGCCCTGGTGGCCCCCCTCCTACTCTCCTTCGGATCTCTGGAAGCTTCCGGGTAAAATAAGACTTCAGGAACTTGTTTCGTCCAATTCCGAGAATATTTCCTGTGTATCACTTCTGAAACACAAAAACAGCAGAAAACAGGAAACTGGCACTGTGGCAACTCGTTAATAGGTTAGTTCCGGAAAATGCATAAAAGTGCCACGAAGTGTAACGAAACAATAGGCAAATGGTGTAAAAACAAGCATGGAGCATCAAAAATTATAGATACGTTGGAGACATATCAGGTCTCACTGGAAAAATGCTTAGTGTTTTGGTTGCAAGGCTATGTTTAGGGTTTGCGCCTATCTGAAAACGTGCAAGCAAGTTGTGAGCGTGATGATTACAAGGCATCCTTTATGCCATATGGAATTCTATATGCTTCAAGCTACAAGATGCATTGAGCTTTGGCTTGCTTACTGCTTCCTTTACAGTGTTTATAGGGATGGTTCGAAAATATCGACGCAGTTTAGGGTTTATTTTGTGGCCATATGTGAGCAGAAGCTGTTTATTTTACAAAAAAGACGTTGTGTTTGGGATAGGGATCACAGCGTGACAAAAAAACAAGTATGAATTTTTTGACCCGAATATGATGGGCACTCAATTGTCATAATTTGTTTGATTCAAAAAAAATTGCCAAGCAAGAAATTTCTAATGCCCGACATTCATACTAGAGAGAACATAGAAAGGTAGTTGTTGGATTATGTTGCATCGGAAGGGATTGAATCGGATTAAAAATACACAAATAAAAATTTCAGTACGCATTTGGGAATTCAAACAACGTTTAAATTTCCGTCTGCTTCAATAGCGATACAAGTTTGTTCCGATAAATTGAAGAATAACCTAATGGTGAAAGATACCTTTGCTAGAGTTCATCCAATTAAAAACATGGAAACTTCATTCCTCGATATCTTGTATGAATTGTGGTGGCAGGTTCCCAGAATTGTTCTTCAGGTGTAGTAGATCAAAAAGAAGCATTGACGGCGTGGGCAAATCATCTTTTGGCTGTAAAAAAAAGTTGAATTTGTCAATAAGAAAGGAAAAAAATTTGCAACTAATATATACACTAAAGTGCAAAAAAATGGTTCTCATACTTACATGTTTTTCGGTTGTTCAACTAGCTGTGAATTTTACTTGTAGACTGTGGCCCATTTATCGCAGTCAGCTTCCCATCCATCGAAAAAAGTTTCGATGCAACGCCTTATGGCTGTGTTAAGTAAGTCCGCAACCTTGTCGATGCACATTGTTCCCTTGTGAATCTAGAGACGACCGAGTTGAGCTCGACTAAAAGTTCACTGCTTCCGTACGCCTTTGCCTTCTGCTCTATACTTTTGCCGGCTATGCTTGAGGTAGTGTCCTTGATGCTCCGACCCCTACGTCCCATCCATGATCCGGCTCCGGTGTTCATGCTTCCTAATATACAAAACCAGACCATGCATACGAAATGGGGAAGGAGTCGTGAATCAAAAAATAGCAAAAGAAACGGGGTATGGGCGAAATGTGGATCATGCGAATGTGGTGTAGCAGACAGTCCTCTAACCTGATGATCCAGAGGAATGCTTCGGCGGAAGAAACTATGCATTCATCGGAGGGTGAGTTATGCTTCTCGCGATTGTGTTAGCAAGAACCCCACTCGAAGGATCCGGGCGTGTTATGCTGGCCATGTATCCTAGCTAGTGACAATACCATCACTCAGGTTGCTTTTTTGTCTACCACAACTGCAGGTTGTTGTAAAGCAAGATGGCAACAACTTGTTCACATATGCAAAGCTCTCCCATAAATTAGTTTTTCAAATACAACTACAACTTGTGTGAAAGGAAAAAAAGGGTGCCCGTTGCTTCTTTGTCAACCACAACGGGAGGTTGTTGTAAGAAATATGGCAACAACTTGTTCACAGATGCAAAACTCTGCCATAAATTAGTTTTCCCAATACAACTACAACTTGTGTGTAACGTATTGTTGAGTGTGTAGTTGTTGTGATTGGAAAACAGCATGCATACTCTCGCATGGACGGAATATCCAAAACGGCGTGCTGGTTACTTCCGTCAAACAAGAAGGTATTTGTGCTCTCTATATCATAAATGGACGGTAGGATGTGTATGCACAGCTATCCATGTGAATAGCTGGCTATTTTTCTTATATTTATTCCAACTAATGGTTCACAGAAAATATTATAAAATTTGTTGTAATGGAGTCAATAAAATCAATAATTATGGCATGTTGCCTCATAGTAAGCGGTAAAAAATAAAAACTTACTCGACGATTCCATTTTAATTCTTATTTTATAAATTCACACACGAATTCCTTGTCCAAATATATATTATCTAATTCCAAAAACTTTCCCGTATAAAAATATTAACATATTAAGCTGTCATGGACTCAATACAATGAATACATATGGGGCTGTTACCTCAAATTAAACTGGCAAGAAATATAAACTTACTCGTTACTTCCATTTTATTTCTTTTTAAAATTCATACACAACAATTTAACACGGCCAAGATCTCTGTAAATTATATAGATAGCTCATGATTGAAATTTAAATATATATAAATATACACGCTGATAACTATCTTACAAAATTATTCCAAGCATGGTGAAAATATTTTGATTCCACGCTTGCTACTTTCTGAATTAGTTTTGTTTCTTGTCTATATTATCATGCAAACAGGAAAGCAAAGTACAATATTCGTACACTTTGCATGTATAGTATGTCATATCATGACTTTCCTCCACCTATGTTATTTTCCCTTTTTTTTAGCTGACGCGAGTAGAGTCCTGCGGAGATATGTTTTGGACATGGTCGTGATCTGAACAACCACATCAGCTCTATGAAATGCATCGTTTCCGTGTCTGTATCCTTTTTTTAGAATTTTTTTATCTGGTACAAATGTAGGTGCCAGGTGAACTCAAATTTTCATTTGAACGACGCATGATTTATTTTTTTGACATGCAAAAAAGTGTTGTTCGGTTAGAACTCAAAGTATGTTTTCGTAGAGTACACACACGGACTTCACAATAATGTTATGCAATCTCTAGTTAAATCCTAACTGTAAATTATAGATCTAATTGTTAAAAATAATTTTGATGATGTGGATTAACGTGGTGTCTCTATTTTAAACCTCTATATCTTGATTTTAGTATATAATTGACGAGGGGTTAACTCGACAAATGTCCTAGATGAAGGACTTAGGATCGGGGAGACAGGACGTCGGATGAACTCGAGGGTAAAAGTTAGTCGAAATAGGTGTGTGTCGGAAGTAAACTTGGGTGTTCAACCTGGTTTGCTTTTTAATCTGCCCTACACCATCCCCTCCTGGCCCCTATATATAGATGGCCAGGTCTCGAGGATCGGGTAGGGTACGATACAGATTACAATATCGACATACGGTAAGAACTCGTATTCGACTATCATTACAATTGGGCCTCGCTTAACGGGCCTCAGGGGTACACAACTAACAGGCTCTATTAGCTATACCCTTGTCAGTAGCCCCTGAGATTCTACCAGAATTGCAGATTCAGGTTGAATCTCTAATCTTTAAATCTTCGACTTGATCAATTCTTCGTCTTCTTCATATCTTCAAATCTTCGACTTGGTCTTTCGACTTATGTTTCATGGTAATTTGCTCGCAAGGGGTTTTGATGAACAAGCCTGACAACTCTGACGGATCAAGAGGTCAGTTAACTGCCGGAACAGATACTTGTCACCTACTTCAAATTCAATCCCCTTGGATTTGAATTCGGGATACCGGTCAAACCCACTCTTTTGCCGCATTTAGAACTTACAAAGAATGAATCCCAGTGGTTCTCAGGGTACCCAGTGCGTCCACCAGGATTTTCTTCGTGTCGTAGACACGGATACATACCAGCAGAGCGCATCCATGTGCGTATACCAGTCCACACAGGACGGATCCTGGGGTCTTACCTTCATGACAAGTCACGGCATTCGAGTTCCGTTGCGATAACGCAACTCGAGAATCTTATGTTGCAGTCAAATTTTGACTGAAAATATTCGGGTTTCTACAACCATAAAACTCGCTCCCGATGGGAGTAACACTCCTACACTTCTCCAATCTCTAATGCTTTACCAATAAATATCGTCGGGTGCGCGCTCAGCGCTCCCGATGGGAGTAGCCCCCGAGGCTATAGTCGAAAAAAGAGTTTTTCGAGTATAGGCTCAAGAGATAATGTAGCTCTTCATACTTCAACTCGAAACACTTCAACTTCGAGGTTCTTCAATTCGAGATACTTCAACTTCAAGGTTCTTCAACTCGAGATACTTCAACTTCGAGGTTCTTCAACTCGAGATACTTTAACTTCGAGATTCTTCAACTCGAGATACTTTAACTTCGAGGTTCTTCAATTCGAGATACTTTCTTTTTAAGAACACCTTGTCGGATGAATATGAATCCACCACTTTAGTGAAGAGTTCTATTCGATATTTTTCGCAAGTAACAGCCCCCAAGGCTATAAAAAATCCTTCACGAATGATCCTTTTTATCAATTCTGCATTTGTCGGCGCCATCCTGTTTCCTTTATATATATGTTTTATGATGTCAATGAAGACGTAGCTCTTCATCAGTGCGAACCGTTTTATGGGTAACACTGTAACTTTCACAACTTTTTGACCGTTTAGTGGGCTGCACGATTTTTGACCGTTGGTGGGCTGCTGTTTCCGATCTGTGCGCCACGTCTCAGCCCATGATCCTTCTCCCAGAAGATATATAAATGGCATAGTGGGGAATCGTACTGTTTACCAGCTCGTTCCATCCGCCGCCTCCATTGCTAATCTCCTCTGTCTCTTCCTCTCTTGCGGAGCCCCCTAGCGCGCTTTGTGCTGGATGCGCGTGAAACATCTGGCCACTAAGAGCACCATGGCCAAAACTTCTGCTACCAACTGGGTGCGCTCCACCATCACCAAGGAGGTGGAGAAAGCCACGGCGGACGGCCTCATCACCGCCCAGGATTCCATCCGATTTCCCAGTACTGAGCGGATCCCGAAGCCCCCGAGCGGTTATCGGGTAATGTTCCTTGCTTTCCTCCTCCGCGGTTTGTCCCTTCCTGCCCACGAGTTTCTCCGTGGGCTGCTATTTGTCTACGGTGTGCAGCTCCATCAGCTCACACCAAATTCCCTTCTTCACATTGCTTGTTTCGTGACTCTCTGCGAGTCCTTCTTGGGTATTGAACCCCACTTCCTTCTGTGGAGGTCAATCTTTCGACTCCGCCCCAACGTTTCTTTGGCTAGGAAACCCGAACTGGGCGGAGCCGTCGTTTCTGTGCGCCCTGAGGCGCAATACTTTGAATTTTCCATGGCCGCGTCTGTCCAAGGATGGAGGACAAAGTGGTTCTATATTAAGGACCGCAAATCCTCTCCTGAAGATGAATTCGGCCTGCCTCCTTTTGATGCTTCCCAGGAGGTTAAGAAATTGGCATCATGGGATACACTCCCCTCAGATGCAGAAGCACAAGAAATTCTTCCTCTTCTTTCCCGCATCAAGGCTTTGAAAGGAGGTCAAGGAGGTGCTCTGTCGGGTATGCAACTTATGGTGTTTTTCATTCAACGTCGAGTTCAACCCCTACAACACCGCCTTACCAGACTTTGGAATTACTCCGGTTTGGAAGATCCTACTCGCATATCTGAAGATCTGATATCGAAAGAAGAAGTCGACAAGCGAGTCAGGAATCTTACCAAACTCACCAGGGAACACGCAGTTGCGGATTTAACCGCTGACTTTTTCGACTCCGTGCACCCTCTGCCTGAGGTATGTATCTTCGCGTTTTACTTATTGTCGAACTTTGCTTGGTTCGATTTGTGTTTACTCTGTGCCATTGCACTCTGCTAATTTATTCATATGCAGGGTCATCAATTCCTTGTCTCTCGTCCTCCTCTTCCAGAGGCAGGGCCCCTACCAGCTGATCTTGCCTCTACTGCATCTGAAGCCCCCGAGGCTGACGAAAGTCAGGATGGAGATGATGTCGAAGAATCAGAAGAGGAAACTAGCTCGTCGACATCGCCTCCTCCTGTACTAGCTGAAGATGTTGGTGTCGACAAGAAAAGGAAGCGTGTCGACGAAATTGCTTCATCGAGTTCTGCAGCGGCTGGTAAAGCTCCCGTTCTTGCAGAAGATATGGAGTACTTCGACATGCTTGCATCGTAAGTATTATAGTCGAGTTCTTCAATTGCACTGTTCTTGCCTTGTTGTCATAACTTATATTTTTCATGCAGTGATGATGAAGAACCACCAACATATGCGACAGCTGTTCCACCACCTTCTCCTGTGGCGATTGATGAGCCTATCGAACCAGATGTTGCACCGAGGGCTACCAGGTCCGGTGTGAAGAAGGTTCCTCAAGCCCGATACCCTAAACGCTCAAAGAGGGCCAAAGAAGTCGAAGTTTCTCTGGAAGCCCATGCACCTACGGTTTCCTCTGATGATGTGAGCAATTCTTCTTTACTTTTTTTCCTTTCATGCACTTCTACTCTTACACACTTCTTTTTTCAGGCTTTAGTGAAGAGATTTATTGCCTTGGGCACGGAGTGTGCAGGGTACCTAAAGGTTGCGAAAGCTTCCGAAGGTACAATCTTGATGTCCAGTCATTACTTTTCTTCCATGCTTTTTTCTTTTCCCACTTATCTGACTCCCTATCGTCTTCTTTTGTAGCTGCCTTAGCAACAGCCAATGCTCGAATCGCGTCGCTGGAAGCAGAGCTCAATGCTTCGCGAAAAGCTTATGATGTGGCGGCCACTGCTAAAGCGGATGCTGAGAAGTCGCAGAAGGCTGCGCTTGGCAAGGCGAAGAAAGCTGAAAAAGCTTTAGCTGAAGCCAACAAGGAGCATGCTCAACGGGAGCAAGCCGTGGCGGAGCGTCTTCACACCATGTCTACTGCCGCTGAAAGTAAGTGCTTCGCCTTGTCTTCTTGTTTTCGTCTTCTGTTGCACTGGTGTATTTGTTGACACTTGTCTCTTCTTTTCTTTTCTATTGCTCAGAATTCACCGGGGTTTCTCCGTCATCCTTGCAAACGGACGATGGTCCTCTTATGGATGCAGTTAACCTACTTGAAGAAAACTGGATATCTATCCAGGAGACTTTTGAGTTGGTTAGCCGCGTTTTATCACGGCTGTTTGCCGGCTTGTGGCCGAAGAAAAGGGCGGCAATCCCGAAGGACAATCTGACTGAACTTGCCAAGTCCTTCGATACCACTGAAGACCCCACTCTCCAGCTGAAAGGGCTGTCCATTAAGCGCGGCGCCGAGTGTGCTATTGCACTTTCTCTTGCGCACGGTACAGACTTCGACTGGGGGAGGGTTAGCTCCCCCCCATGGCCACACCCGTGATGAGATGAAGGTGTTTTTCGAGAAGGCGAAGAAGTTGGCACCTGCGTTGTTGACAACGATTTCTCCTTCGGCGGCATCTGCTGTGCCTGCTGTACCACCTCCAGCGGCGAAAGATCCAGTGCCACCATCGACTTCTAGCGAGGAACTGGCCGTGCCCCCTTCTTCCACGGAGCACAATGCTGAGGTGGCGTAGATCCAGCTTCTTTGTAGCTTTTTTAGTTTTCTCCTTTTGAATGTAAAGACTTCAATTAAGTGCAACCCGAGAACCTTAGCCATAGGGTTGTGCTCTTATGTAAATATGTCCTCTTCGTATGAAGCTTTATGCTGCCTCTCTGAAATTGTTTCTCCTTTCTTTTCCTTTTTGGCTTGCAGTCGACGCGCGTCAATGATCCTTTGGCTCATGCTACTGCTCCTTCCTCTGCCCGTGGATTCGATCCTCAGATTTCGTCGACTCCTAGTCGATGCTGTCAATGCGCAGAGTACTTTTCCAGGATATCTGACCTTGAGGCTCGCCTAACTTTGGCCAAATGTCAGGCACAGATGGCTATTAAAAAGGCTAGCCAAGCCGGTAGCTATATGAAGAAAATCTCTTCCCTTGATGAAAAGGTCTCCAGTCTGATGGCGAAGGTTATTCATAATGAAGAATGCGAATCTTTCATCCTTGGCATTGTCGAGTCTGCCTGCGAGATGTTGCGATGTGAGTTTTCTTTCAGCTCTTCCTTTCCTTGCTTGTGCACTGCTGTTTTTGTGACATCTTTTGCCATTTGTAGGTACTTGTTTAGATTTTGCTGCTGAAGAACGTCGTGTTGCTGAGCGAAATGCGGCTTTGGAGAAAATGTCAACTGGCTGTGAGACTTTGTGGTCTGATCCTCGACGCCGAAGCGCCATTGTATTGCTTCAAGACCGTGCCCAGCATATTGGCGAATCAGTTGATGGTTGCCGGCGAGCTCTCACAACTATGCACTCCATTATGCTTCCACGTAATCCTTTGCCTACAACTTTCCCACTTCTTCTTGATACTTTCAGATCCAACCATCGTATTCATAGGTTGATAGAACTGAACTTAGTGGCTGGTGCCAATTTTGCTCTCGGGTGGATACGCAAGTGGCACCCCAGATTGAATTATAGCACGATGTCCCTGAGTTTAGCTCCGGGTGGAGCTAGCCTTCGGGTTCATATGGAGAACACGCTGCAACCTGCTCGAAGACTCGTAGCTAGGCTCCTAGAGGCGGATGCTGCGTTTTTCCGCGAGTATCATTATCTAGATCCTTTAGGCGTAGATGATTCTGACAACCCGATGTTGTAAGGTGTATGTGGAATGCGAGAGTTTTCTTATTTCGCGACTATATGTCTGAAATTTATTCTCAAGGCGTATTTGTATGGTTCGAGCGTTTGCCGCATCTTCTCTTTGAAAGACTCGTAAACTCGAATATGAGGAACGCTTTGTCTTTATTTATACTTGTAATGTAAGATACATGGGGTGACCCAAGAGATCCGGCCTGTGACCTGTGTTCTGGATCTAGAGGGCATTGCCCCTGGTATAACTCGTGGCTTTTACAGCCTTTATTGTTCTACTCTATTGTCTTATGATGCTTATGTCGTCGTGGCTTTCCCTTTTTCCTCTGCGCCTGTTTCTTCTCCTGATGCTCCTACTCGTGGTTTCTTCGCTTCGGGCTCCGCGACGCATCCTTCGAGTAGCTTGACGCCTTCTGTAGTCGCGCTTTTTGCCTTTTCTGCATGGTTGGCTATTACGCCAAAATTTTGCGCCATCTTGTGGAATTCTCTGTCGCAGAGATCTGAAACTTCAAAACTTCCTTTCATTGTAATGATTCCTCTTGGTCCTGGCATTTTAAGTACCAAATATGTATAGTGAGGCACTGCCATGAATCGCGAAAACGCGGGTCGTTCGAGGATCGCGTGATATTGCGATGGCCAATCCATGACTTCGAAGTCTAGCTTTTCTCTTCTATAATTTTGTCGGTTGCCGAAGCAAACATTGAGTGCTATTCGACCCAGCGGGTAATTGGCACTTCCTGGTACGATTCCATGGAAGGAACAATCTGTTGGCTTCAGGAACTCTAGTGATATATGCATTGCTCGGAGTGTTTTCGCGTATATCAAGTTAATTCCACTCCCTGCATCCATGAATATTCTGTCGACATCATACGCGCCGATTTGAGCTTTGAGTACCAAAGGCGCGTTTCCCGGCCGAGGTACTGTTATAGGGTGATCTTCTCTGTTGAACTCTATTGGTTGCTCTGACCAGTGCAGATATTCCGTTGCAGCTGGAGGTGATATGACTGCTAAGTTGACTTGTCGAGTTATGCTCTTCTCTTCTTTGTTCGACTTGGGTACAGGTTGTATCATTGATATGATGTGTCCTTTTGATGGTACATACCCTTCGTCGTCGTCCTGTCCCTGGTTTTGCTGGTCTTGTCCTTGAGGCGCTCCATTGTTTCCTTGCTGCTTTGTCGGAGGATTGTTGCTTCCTTCGAATCCTTGTCGCCTTGCTTCGGTTTGCTTGTTTATTGCTGCTTCTTGCAGTTTTAAGAATGTTGTGCAGTCTTTCATTGCGTGCCTTGATACTCGTTTCCCGTCGACGAACGCTGAGTGTATATGACAAGGCCCGTTGAGCATATCTTCTGGTGATGGGTTGTACTCTCTGGATTCCCTTATAGGGAACTTCTTATAGTCCTCCTTTCCGTAGCTTCTATATCCCGAGCTTCTGCGATCATTTCCTTGATAGCTATTGTCTTTGTATCCTGCGGCGACTTGGCTATGCGAGCCGTAGGTGTCGTAGTTTCGGGATCGTCTCCTTTGACTTCCATATCTGTTTCTTCTGTCGTCCTCTGGAGATCGCGTCCGCTTGTTGTTGCACGCATCTTCTCCATCTGCAAACCTGTTTGCTGTGTCCATGAGGTCTGACACTGTTTTCGGCTTGATTCTACCCATCTCTTCGACTAGGTCTCTTCGCCTTAATCCGATGATGAACGCGTCTATTGCTCTTTCGTCTGAAACTTCGACTGCTGAGTTTTTGATGAGGCTCCATCTTTGGATGTATGCACGTAGTGTTTCGTCGCGTTGCTGTACGCACGCTTTGACTTCTTCTATTGATGCTGGTCGTTTGTATGTCGACCTGAAGTTGCTTGTAAATTGCTTTGTGAGGTCTTCCCAGCTTCCAACAGATTCTTTCTCTAGTTTGCTCAACCATGACCTTGCTGCGCCGGTGAGGTGTAATTGCAAACTTTGCATTGCTGTTTCTTTGGTTCCTCCTAATATTTGAACTGCTTGTAAGTAATCTGCGAGCCACGATTGTGGTTCCTGTGATCCGTCGTACTTTTGCTGATCATGAGGTAGCTTGAACCCCTTGGGAACTGGAGTGGTGCGAACCCTGCGGGTAAAGCACGGTGCCCCCATCTCTTTTTCGTCGTCTTCATGGTCGCGCCTTTCATTTGGGGATCGCGATCTTCGGGTTCCCCCATGCTGTTTTGGTGACGGCGATCGAGATCGGTGTTTGCTGCTTCTATGTCGAGGACTATTATGACGGCGAGGTGACCTTGCTTTGTGTACTTCCTTGTGATGATGTGCTTCTTCTCCTTTTGCTGAGAGCTTGTGACCCACCATGTTGAGTCCGTTCAATGCTGCTCTATGCATGTGCTCCCTAGGATCTCCTGGACTTGGTCGAGTTGTGAGCAGATATGCTTGCGCTGCTACTAATGCTGCCTCGGGGGTTTTCGGTAGGATGTTCCCCTGCTCGTCGACCGATAGGAAGGACGAGTCGAGGTTTTTCGAAATACTTTGCCTGTCAGAGTACTCGAGGTTATCGTACCTTGAACCATGTCGACGATTTTTCCTTGCGTTGCTGTATGATGCATCGCTTCGTGCTTTACGAGCAGCTTCGCTAGCTGCGATGGCTGAATCTTTTCTTCTTTGTATCTCTATCTTTTCCTTTACTAATTGCTTTGCCTGCTGCCTTAGGGCGTAATGATACCCCAAAAGCATGTCTTTGCTAGAATTTGATGGTATTGGCGTGCCGTGTTCTACGGCTTCTCTTATTATCCTCCATTCATCGACTGATAGTCGAATTTTTTCCCTGCTTGCGAGGGATTCTGGTGTTTGCCCTTCTGCTAGGTGATTTGCTTCTCTGTCGATATTTGCTGGGTTTAATACTGGATTGTCGTTTTTGTCGAATTCTTCTGAATTATCTCCTATAATGGCGAGCACCTGGCATTGTTTGCCGATGTTACCCTTAAAGCTTGAGAAGATCGAGTTACTATCCTCAGAAAGCTCTAATCCTGTCTTCCATGTATCTGTTGACTTGTCTGCCGTATCGTCGAGGCAGATCGTGAGATCTTCGAGTTGGACTTCCACGTCAAAATTTTCCTTTTCTTCGTTGACTTCTGCGATCTTTTCTTTTTGCACTTCCTCTGGGTTGACCGGCGAGTTTACCTCGCTGGAAGAGCCTTCAGAATATTCCATCATTGCTGTTGTTTCGGGCTCCCTTGCCGACGGATCTTGTTTCGTCGGATCTGAAAGGCGAGATGAACCTGACAGTTCGATGAGGATGTTTAAGCTTCCGATTGTCAACTCCATCTCTTGATTTTTGTCGACTTCTGTACTGCTATTGGTTAAAAGCGAAAAAGCCGTCGAATTCATGATTCCAACGCCCAAGGTCCCCACGGTCGGCGCCAATTGACGAGGGGTTAACTCGACAAATATCCTAGATGAAGGACTTAGGATCGGGGAGACAGGGCGTCGGATGAACTCGAGGGTAAAAGTTAGTCGAAATAGGTGTGTGTCGGAAGTAGACTTGGGTGTTCAACCTGGCTTGCTTTTTAATCTGCCCTACACCGTCCCCTCCTGGCCCCTATATATAGATGGCCAGGTCTTGAGGATCGGGTAGGGTACGATACAGATTACAATATCGACATACGGTAAGAACTCGTATTCGACTATCATTACAATTGGGCCTAGCTTAACGGGCCTCAGGGGTACACAACTAACGGGCTCTATTAGCTATACCCTTGTCAATAATAGATAGATATGTCCAGGTGGTAACACTGGCCTTCATGTCCTATTATATTTGAAACCAGAGTTAGTAAAGATTGTCTAGCTCTTTTTCGTTATTGTCTCCTTGTAAATAGCTACACCTCATGCCTCGTCTTAATTATTTATTGCATTGATTCTGTGATGATTAAATTTTGTGCATTATATTATTAATGGTGGAAAAGGTAAACAATTATCTTACGTGTTATCAAGAGATTAAAACTAAAGCGGTCAACTTGAGTAGTACAATAAGGTACAGTCAACAGACTATAAGGATTTAAATACTATATTTGTGCTGAGTAGGATGAGAGAGAAGAGGTGTTTGTTGTAGGATAAGAGCCAGCTGTAGGACGTGATATGAAACCGAATAATGAAACATTATAACCCACACAAATATTCGAAGACACGGACTAAAATATACTTAAGCCTATTTCCAAACCATGTTTGTCAGAAGATTTGATTAAAACAAGGCATGCTCATTTGTCTATACTTTTTATAAAACAAAACCCCACTAATAGTTATTACTTATTAATGATAGTCTATCTAAACATGCAGCCCATCCACATCATCAGTCATAATAGCCACACGATTGTGATTTTTCAGCTATATATATCGAACTATTGCTATTGTCTATAGACAGTAGACTGTACATGCCTAATAAAAAAATGTTACCCGACACCAGTTCGAGCTGCTCACCCGAGAGATGCTAGGTAGCGCTAACCAAGGTTTAGCCAAATTCAACATTCATAAATATTGATGTCTTTCAATATTTTATTAGTGGTATCATTTTAATTCCAATTGTAACTTTTTTTTATTCTTTTCATATTAAAGTTTTACGTTTACAAAGTTTTTACAACAAACATGGGATATTCTTCTAGTTATATACATACACATGCCAGCATGCTACATAATTTTTTACCGGCTAAGTGGGTTGGTAAAGATCAATTGTCTGAAACTCTGAAACGAAGAATAATGCAATAAATGGCTGTGTGCATCGATTGATGCAGAGGCCGGGGCTTCGCTCCCCATTTTGAAAAAAAGCTATTTAGGCGGCCGTATCTACTTCAGTTCACAACATCACTCTAGTTAATAGCTACCCATTCGTCCAGTGAGAAGAAATGCATGTTACATGTTGAACACATATGCAGATCCTCGTGAAAAATGTTCATCCATCGATCATTGGCTCTTTAGTACAACAAAGATATTAACTACATGTCACGAACAAAGCAACCCAACATATATTAGACTGCGATGAGCTAATAAGAGTAGTTGCATGCATGCCACACACGATAAAATATTGCTAATCACGGTAGGCTTCGGGAATTGGGGCACAAAGTACTGCATTGCTTGTCGATATCGTTTTTCAGTTGATTGCAAGTAGTTCACTATGCTAGATACAAAATTTCTCCTCATGTCGTCCTCTCGTGTGATATAACAACGGAGCTATGTTCAAATCAGGGGGTTACAAAAGGAAATTTTATAGGGTTTAAAATAGAAAAATTAGGGTGTTTCGCCCCGACAATCATGTTTTCGTTTTGCCTCCCAAACATATTCTTGCCAAGCTTCACTACTTTCACACATCACAAACAATTGAAAACCACCTCAACAAAAGTGAAGTACATAACTGTAGAGTCATCCAAAATACAAACAAGGTAGAGGATCTCAGCCAGTGTAGACATATAAATGAACCATGTTGCACAAGAATACAAGATCATAACTATAACATGGTCACCGAAATACAAGATTGTTAAACAAAACTACTTCAACCATGATGCCATTGAACCATGAACCATCTTAATCCTGTCAAAATTGTATTAAAATATGTGTTTCTTGTAATGTTTACATCACATAATTAGAAAGTAGTACAATTATGCGCCATTCAAAACATTATGCTAAATAATTACAAATAAGTATTTAATCAACTTTTGTGAAACTATATTATATATATCAACTTTAATTTGTTGATCCATAATGATTGTGGCATTTCTAAATAAAACATGGTATTACGACCAAAACCTAGCATGTTAATAATAAGTTAAGTGGAACATTTGGTTTTGAATCTTATCAAGTCCACTTGCTGAGAAAATACTTATGTAGTACTTTCTTTGTTCTGGTTGATCACCCAATCTTTCAATGTAAATAATATGCTATGTTCTGAATCTATGTGACCGTGACCGGTACATACTTTAGACGGAGAGTACCAAAACACACATACATGTGAGTATTTGTCCGGGTTCTTGGAAAATGTTTGACTTCTACATGGTATTTTGATTACAATGTTTATCATTGACATCTAGGCCAATGATAAGTGTGATAATTTATGTTTTCAACTTGTATAGCTCTTTTTCATCTTTAGTAAAAAGAGTAAAAAGAGCTAAACAAGCTAAAAACTAAAATTTTCACACTTATCATTGGCCTAGATGTCAATGATAAACAATGTAATCAAAGTACCATTTAGAAGTGAAACATTTTCCAAGCACTCGAACAAATATAATACTCACATGTCTGTTTGTTTCTAATTGTTGTACTCTCCGTCTAAAGTATGTACGGGTCACAGTCACATATATTCATAACATAGCATATTACCTACATTGAAAGAATGGGTGATCAACCAGAACAAAGAAAGTCCCTCATAAGTACTTCTCAGCAAGTATTCTCGATAAGAAAGTCCCACCTAAGTATGTTTCATTTTGTTTAGTCGTATTTCATCCGTCCTTCCTTCTTTAGTTCACCTCTGTCTCTTTCTTCATTTCTCTTAGTTTCTCTTCATTTTATCTGTGCCCTCAGGTTTATTGTTATTACTTTTTGTTCATCATGTGCTCCTTTGAATACGTGGAAGAAGATGACGACGATGTTGGACCTGCTGAGGACGCCATACCTACAAATGGAGCTGCAGTAGAAGCAGCGGCATTCCGAGACCATAGATGGTGTGCCACCATCTTTCGATTGGCATGCTTCCTGGCAACAGCCAGGCCCGCATGACAACAGCCAGGCCAGGCCCGCGCTGCTCCGGTGCCAAGCCCAGTGAGCATCCATGGTCTGCGGCTAGGTCGACATTGATGCCGGGGATACCTTCACTAGCTAGTGATGGTAGGCGCTAGCACTCAGGCTGGCTTGAAATAGGAATTATTTTTCTTATCTTTCTCTTGTGTAGTAGGCGACTACTAGCTGTTCATTAAAACCATGTCAAAACTTATCTGGATGAGATATAGTTTTGGACATCGAATTGTAATGAACATTGAAGTGCTCAGTGTCAAAAGGTAGCAAAATCCATGTTAAAACCACCAAGTTCAGGAGCTGGTGTTCTGGTGAAGTTAAAAAAACGGCAAAAACTATTACCAAGCAAATGACGAGGTTTCCTTCTAGGGAGTGTATAATCATCAGCTAGATGATTTTACAATTGTCCCTAAGTCAGATTTTCATTGCTAAGTATTCACTTGTTTCTCTCTTTTCGTGGACAACCACACAGAGACGAAGACGCGGGGGAGAATGAGCATCAATAAAAATCAAAAATTGGGTTCTGCTACTCGTAAGGAAAAAGATCTTAATGGACGACTTGACGATCTGTGGCAGCAGGGCTGTTTTGGGCCCTATCTTGGTCCCTAAGGGTCTCGATCGGTGGCTTCATCATGGTCTTATTAGTGTCGGGCTTCGAGTAGTGCGACTGCCAGAGAAAACCGAGGCGAACGACAGTGCTTTTGGTGTCGTTTCCTGACGAGGGCATAGTTTTTTGCAGCTACAACTTCTTTGCTAGGGAGACTCATGCAGGGGCGTAGCTAGACTAGCACCGACCGTGGTTCATCGGAGTGTACGGTGCTCTTTGCCTGTTGAATTTTGTGTCACCCAGGTGCATTTTACATGGTAATTAAACGGTGGTGCACATGGTGATTTTTTTGTCATAGTTGCAAAGAAAAATATTTTCTACCCTAGTTCATGTGCATCATGGAGAGCACATGTAGCTCTGCCCCTGGACTCCGGGGAAACACCTAATCCGGGCTTTCGGATACTGGCGACATTTTTGTCCCGTTCCTCTCTTTAGGGCATCATTTTTGGAGCTTATTATGACTTAAGTGGTCTGAAGGGAGAGTGGTGCTGCCTTCTTACGCATTATCAACGACGATTCTCGGCGGCATGGTACGGCGGAGCCTTGGCGTGGGTCGCGTGATGGCAGGCATAAGAAGGGTGGAGGCACTGTCTGGCGACATGGTGGCGTCGACCATAGGCCTGGCAAGGGCTATGCAGATCTTTGCCTTGAAGACGGGCTAGTGGTTGATGGCGGTGACGGATAAGCGATCCTGATTCACTTAGTGGGTGTCTTGGGGTATGCGATGTTCCTGGTTTTTAGTGTATGGGTTCTTGTATTTTTAGATAATAAGGCTCTATCGGCATGATCTTCTCTTATTGCCGTGTTTGTACGTGTGTGTGGTGGCTTCAGATATTTTAATATATATTTCCTATTGGATCTTTGTCGATGCAGAGGCTAAAAGACAGTGGACTGTGGAGTGTGGGAGTTTTGTTCAAGGCGCTTAAACGGTGCAACACTAAATCTTGTTACCTTAAATTCTTCACCAACTATATATCACCAAATGTGTGGTCCAGGGGTCCCCAACATAAGCATCCATGCGTACTCAGCTATTTAAGTGACCCCGCTCTTACTTTGCTTCAGCATTTTCATCACAACACTTGATCCATGACAAATTCATACCCCCAGCTGCTTGTTATATTCTCCAACAAGCATCCATACAAGTACACGCTAGTCCACACACAAGCAGATTAACACTTTGCTAGCTAGGCATGGTAGGCCTCAGGAATACCGATTAATCATGGATGGTCACATGTCGTTGTGGAATACCCACTCTCTGTATCGGTACATGACTGCAATTGTTTTATTCGTCATCCACTTCACAATTAGCGCAATGTTGTTCACTCGTCCTGATTATAGTTCCGTGTGGCACCTGTGTTCGCACCTGCCATGCTCAATCCATGCCATTGTCTGGTGCAGTCTTCTCGGACTCGTTAATTACTCGTCGTCGCTCTTTAACTTGTTAACGGTGGTCTTCGTCAGCAATTTTTTCTGATAGACAAACAAATAATATTACTAGGTCTGTCTTCTTGCCACCATGTGTGCTTTTGTTTTGCTGCCAATGCTTGGCGTGTGAAGCTTAAGGCGAAAAAAATAGGTAACTTTTACAGTACCTTTTACTACTCCTTAAATATGAGAAGTATGATTTGATCGAACGGCTGAGAGAGGCCCAGCAAGCCCACCTTATAATTCTATGGAAAACAGAACAGGAACGCGTCGATGAACCAGAACCACGACCCGACGTCTCCGCCGCCTCCACCCCGCACGTGCGCCGCCGCCACCCTCCTCTCCGCTCTCTAATCTTCCTGCACGCCGCCTCCCTCGACTGTGGACGATGGGCGAGCGCGCCACCGCCGGCGCCTCCATACGATCGCATCGGTCGACTGCCTCCACCCCGCATTCGCGCCGCCGCCACACCACTCTCCTGTGACACCAACGTTCCCCGTGCACCAGGCAAATCCTTCCTCCGTCGTGGACGCTGATGCAGCCTGCGCCCTTCTTCAACCGACGGATCTCGCTCCCATCGCGTGTGCTGTTTGCTGATTCCGTCAGCCAAGGTAAGCGGACACGTCCATGTAATTCAGAAGTAGACACCACCTCTATATTTTCATGGAATGTCAGCATATCTGGGATACTGCTCGTTGTAAATTGTCCTAATAGTTCTGAAATTGGGCATCTGTGTTGGACAATGCTAGGTTATCTTCAGGTTTGAAAGCACGAGGTATGACCGTTTGAGCTAATGTAACGTTGCAGTAATAAAATGCAGTAGGAGCAGAAATCAATCTAGACCAAGACACTTATATGGAGCAGTGCCTTCTTTTTCAGTCCCAAAACTCGATTCTGATGTATTTGGTTGGCGATTCATTACTTCAAGAGTGATTCATGTTGTTGTGTGATGTAGTAAATGATAACCTGAATAGAAATTGTAACTTATTTGTTTGAATATTCGGGCAATCGTGTCATTGCAAAATTAGTTTGAAGATGAAATCGATGAAACCAACTTATTTCCCAGTTGCACATTCACTTTTATTCAAAGCTTCAATGTGCACAGAGAAATCATGCAGAGTGATAGAATTTTTTAAAAAGTATTTCGTATGACGACGCCGAGAACGATGAGGCTGGCGAGAATGACAAGAATATTCAGGCGGTAACATTTTGTCCTTTGCCTGCATATTTTTCTGGGTCAACCCAAGCTTTTATTGGTGAAGTCTTTGGATCCAATACGGATAAAACCGAGAGGTGCTCCATGTATGAGGAGGCCTAAGGCATTCCACGAGAGATTCAATTCCATGTACAACTGTAATTGTGTGCACCATGGGATGAACACCAAGTTCTTTCTATCAATTTTGTTTTGTGCAGTACATATACCTCTAAGTCTCTGTTAATTATATGTTTATTGGATATACCATTTGTCTAGACTGGGAGTATACAGAGCTTCTCCTTCTAATCTTACATTCTTCTGCATTTTGCATTCTGATGTTTGGGCTTGGTTGTTCATTTGATCATACGGCGGGGGCAAGAGGGTCCTTTCTATGCAGTTTCATGTTTATTTTTTAAGCAATTTTATGATGCCTTTAGAATCCTAGGTAGTGATTCTCAGAAGTTTTCTTATGCCTATAATTGTCCATGATTGCAGGATAGGTAGTGAAGTTTGGAAGCTACGCCATCATGCAGCAGCAGCCGGCACGCCCGTCATAGATGAATGGTGGCCATGCTCTGAACTGCGGTGATGATCCAATCATATATTGCTGCTCCCAGATGTTGATAGATTACAGGTGGCGAGGTAGAGAAAGAAATGAATTCTAAGTTAGGTATAGCCTATAGCAATACCGACGATGATTGTACATGTACCAGTCGCCCAAAGGCCTATATGCTTCACGGGCCAAAAGATATACCTTTTGAGAACAATCCGATTTTAACTCCCACGATTTATCTACAGTTTGTTCTGTCCATTCTGTCTTCGTTCTATCCCTCGAAACTGTCTTTGTTCTATCTGATGGCGGTGATGCTAAATTGCTAATGCTCAACATGTCTAGTGAAACTGCCCTTTAGATGAGAGATACGTTAATACTAACATCTCAAGTTGTGGCGTAGACCATGAACAGTATGAGCTTTCTTTTACTACATTTACATGATATTTGATATTAAACTATATCATGCCATAAAATCTAAGTTGAGATTTGATCTATGCACCAAGAAGCAAAAACTAGAGACAATCTGAACAAAAAAATTGTGAACAATTAGACCATTATTTGAATGTTAGCATCTCAAGTTGCATTAATGGAATAGTACATGAAAGCAATGGTTGAATATAATTGAGATCAAAATTTCTGCATTTTGCATGGCAATCAAAGTTTACATCCCATCCATGTAGTGATAACACTGTGTTTTGGCACAATAGATGCTTGAACAGAATTTCACAGGTACATCGCACAAAATCACAACTTTAGTACACTGTTGTAATAGCCACGCCTCACATACAAAGTGCAGCGCTACAATGTGACATAAGTTGGAAAATGGCGCACATCCCCAGCACACCATCTCCATGGACACTCCATTCCTTCCATTATCATATTCCTATATGAAGTCATCAGATGGGCCCGCTCCTGCGTCGCCTCCTCCGGGCGACGTAGGGGCTCAAACCCTAACCGTCGCCGCCGTCGGCCCCCTCCCCCGCCTCCCCACCTCTCATCGCCCCCTGAGGACGTCGCCGGCGAAGCCGGTCGGCGCCGGTGAAGGGGGCGGCGGGATTTAGGGCCTCTCGGCTCTCCCGCGGCGGCCTTGGAGGGGGGACGTCGTGCCGGCGACCGGAGGCGGCACTGTGGTGGAGATGGCGTGGCGGCGGGGCTGGCGTGCCGGCGGCGCCGAGCTGCGGCGCAGGCGCTGCGTGCTGGCGGTGGCGCGGGCCCGACTGGGCCGATCTGGGCCCGATCTGGATCCAGAGGGCCATGGACGGGGCGTCTTCGTCCTGCGCGGCGGCGGCAGGGATGGCGTGCCGGCGGCGTCGGACTGCGGCGCAGGCTCTGCGTGTGCTGGCGGCACGGGCTCTGCGTGTGCTGACGGCGCGCGGGCTCGATTGGGCCTGGTTTGGATGCGGTGGCCACGGCCGGGACGCTTCTTGTCCTGGCGCGGTCCTGCTCTGGCGGCGCCCGAGCACGCGGGTATGGCGGCCTGCTCCTGCTCTCCATTCGTCTTCCCCAGGGCCAAAGGTGGAAGGTGGCCGGAGGTCTTGCTCCGGAATCCGCGGGTGCCTGCTTGCTTGGGGTAACCACCTCGGTCTCCCCGGCGTGCTGGGTACTGCTGCGGAGGTGGTTGACATGCTCCTCCTCGACGACAAGCTACCTGCTTCGGTGTTGCTCACTGACTGCTCCACTGTTCGTCTCCGTTTTGCCGGGGTGCGGTTTCTACCCGGGTGAAAGCCCTGCTCGGCGTTGCCGTTGCGGACCATGGTGACACCTACGGGTGCCACTTCTTCGTTGGAGGCGTGGTCTTGGGTCGAACCGTCCCTCCCCTTCATGCCAGGGGAAACCCTAGGTCCGCTTTGTTGGACCGGCCAGCGGCGGTGCTCCGGCATCGTCCCCTTCTTGAAGGCGCTGTGTTGGCTGCGAGGGCTTTGTGGCTTTCGGAGATGGTGGCCTCGCCGAGTCGGCGAGGCTGAGCTGTGCGGTGTCAGCTGCGGCTCAAGTGTGAGGCTCCGGGGCGCTATGTATGCCATCGTTCGCACCCTACAGCCGGCTGCTTCCTAGTTCGTCTAGTCCCTACCATTTGCTCGCTTCGCTCCGCCTCTCTAGGCGCATGAGTAGTGGTACGTTGGTCCGGGCGTCCTCGGCTCCAGTCGTGCTTGTGCGTGCCGCGTTGGTTGTGACGCGGTCTAGGAGCTTTGTGCCCGCTTTCTGACCTTTCTTGGCTAGAGGTTGGGCTAGGTGTTCTTGTCATCGGTGTCGATGGAGTGTGTTGTAAGCCGAAAGGCTGGTGTGGTGTTGTAGCCTTTCGATGGCGTTCTCTGCAAGCTTAATACAAAGACGCGCACTTCCGTTGCGGGTTCTCAAAAAAAAAAGTCACCAGATGGATGTCCTGTCAAAGATAGATGGGAGTTCCATTTTACAAAAGAAGATATTTGAAATGGCATCACTACTGAATCATCATGATGAAGTTATTCACATTTACATTTCTTGGTGCTTGAAAGCCCTTCCAGCTCACTTCTATCTCAACAGTTCAATTGCCATGCTTGGTCTTGAGTTGCTCAAAAGGAAATTTAATGTCTACTTTTCCGAATATGTAACATCAGGCACATAAGAATCCTGCAGCAAGAATTGACAAAAGGAAATAATTGTAAAAACGGGTCTGTCTGAAGTCTGAACTAAGTCTGAACTACATTCAGGAATTATAAAGAAGACCAGTATGGTTGTGACAATACAAACTCGCTTGGAAAGCTCCCTTGGGTAGCCTAAATTGGAGACAGATGAAAAAAATATGATTGTTTCAAGATTTAAACATCTCCAGTGTGCAGCAGAGAACCTTGTCGTTCTGCTCAAACATGATTCTGCAGGATTTTATAAAGTATTGAAATAATATTGTATAGTCAGAGTGAAAGCCCACTTCAATAGATTTTGACAAATCCTGCAGATGCATGATAACATGGGTAAGATCAATTCTCACCCACAACCAGAAGTGGACGAATAAGATAACACTGGATTTGATCAAGAATTTCTGGTCACAAGGAGAAGCATGTAAATGACTACATTGCATGCTAATCAAATATTAAGGATAGCTATTATCTGCTCTTAGCATCAACCAAGTCAAATGATGAAGTTGAGGATTATCAAAAAGTGTTCGCTAGAAATTCAACTTAAGTATACAACAATTTAATCAGAACATGAAGTCAGGACAGTCGAAAGTGCAATTTAATCGAAGTATTTCTGTTTAGTACCTCTAGAGCCCAGAGCTCATCGTACTTGCAGACAATCAGCAAGGCCGAAACGCTTACGAGCTGCAGCTCCATCTGAATCACGGCTGCAACGAGAGGTACCGGTCGATGATGTCGACTTGTAAGGTACAGGGACTCCGGCATGAGATTGAACTCTCAGTGCACTTCGATGATCACGTCCGCGAGGATGCCCGCATCTTGGAGTAGATCTTCACAAGGGAGTCGATTTAGTTGCAGGGCAACACTCGCGGAAGAATACAGGGACGCGCTCCCGTTGATGATGGCCACCGGAACGCGGCGGCGAAGCGGCGAACCGGCGGGAACGGTGATGGCGACGGGATCAATTCTAGGGTTATCTGGGGAACGATAACACACAGCTGCGGCTGAGTTGGGCCAGCCGGAGCTTTTGGGCCTGGGCCCGTCTACTAGTTTTTCCCGTCCGGTGCCTATTTTTCTGAGTAGTATGATTCATACCGATGAACTTTTTGGCAGAAGTATGAACTATTTAGGGTCTTTAGATGGACGAAAATGGATGACTATTATTCATTTGAGGGTACCATAAAATAACTTGAAAAATATTGCACGCATGTTCAGGAAATCGGTAATTGTTAACTGCTCGGTCGGCTGAAGTTTAGGGATTAATTGGAAATCAGCCTATTAACTAATTTAATCAGAGGGCAATTAATCGTTAAGTTTTTTTAAAAAAATAGTGCAGGTTTTGAACTTTAAAATAACCTATATTAAACAAGTAAAACTTGAAAGAGCACAAAAGCAATATTTGACAGATGTTATTACCTTGAATGCTTGAAGTGAACGTGACAAAGGTGCAAAGCTATAAAATGGAAATAATTGGTATTGAACATGCAAACCTTGGCCGAACCTAGGCACGCACATATGCGTAAGCGTGAAACAGCAACATATTTATTTAGAACAATTCAACAACACCACAATAAATATTAGTAGATGATATAATCAAAAGGTACGTATTACATAACGTCATATAACCAGGTCCGGAGATAAATATAGAGCATCATGGCAGTACATAACTAGTAGATACTACATATCCAAGCCCAACAAAATTGGCACCTCCGAAGCACTAGAAGCAGCCATCTATAAAAACAAAATTGGCAGCAATGCATCAATATTGCAAAATTGGCAGGAATTTATTTAACAACGATCATCATGCTCTGTACTAGACAACTACTTCAACACTTGACTACATAAGGAGAGAAATGGGATGGAAATCATACCGTATATTGGTTCCTAAGGATGGTACAGTGTAGGTGGGACGAGATCCTGGAGCAGCCGGCGGGTGGAAAAGGCCTAGCGATAGAGAGCAGCTTGACAAACCGAGGAAGGAAGAGCGATGGAGAGCAGCTGTAGGCGACGGGCCTCCTGCTCTTCAGCGTGGTGGAATTGGCAGGGGGTATCCTTCTCCGCGTGGACTCCTGCCCCTGGGAATTGAGACGAGAGCTACATGCGGCCGACGCGCGAGATCGAGAGCTCAGTCGTCGTTCCTTCTCTGCGTGGGCTCCTGCACCTGGGCACGAATGGCGCCGGGCTTGGATGCGCTAGATGAACCAGCCGGAGGCGAGCATCGGCGGCGGTAAATCGCCTGGGCAGCGCCTGACCCTAATGGATGGTGGGGAAAGAATACGGAAGGCAGATGGGTCGGGGCAGGGGCCAAATTTCATCGGGTGCTGGACCAGTTAATCCTAGATTCCTGTGTAATCGGCTGTTAGACCGATTAAACGGTCACAGCGACTAACCTCAATGATTCGATCAATTCGCCACGGTGACCTGACGAGTAACGATTAAACGGGCGACTAATTGGTAACTCGGCCGATTTTTTGAACAATGCTGTCAGACAACAAAAGCATAAAGTTCGAAATCAGCGATATATGGAAACAAACTGTGTAACTGTTGTGGAATTCAGTAGGATCGTTAACTCGTCGTTGGATCATTTGCAACTTCAGCCAGACGGACATCCCTCAGTAGTTGCGCTCCGCTTGAATCGCCGCAGACGCAAGCTTCCCCACGGCGGCGCCGCTCTTTCCTCGACGAAACTCGGTGGTTGGGGAGGAGACGAATTCGAGAGATGTGGATGCCACACGCCATCTGTCGCCCTTAAGCACGCTATCCTGTTTCCCGGTCACTTACCCAGTTTCAAGATTTTCACTAAGGTAGGAACGAATAGAGTTGCCAAGGTAGCTCATTCGGTGGTCAGACCTACACAAACAGCTTTCATGCCTGGGCGCCATATACTAGAGGGAGTTGTGGTATTACACGAGACTGTTAGGAATAAATTACAACCGCTCTAGGCGGTTACTAGTATGCCTAAAGCACCCTTTTTGTATAGACATGTCTCTTATGTATAGACACCTCTTCTCTCTCTCTCAGCAGTTGCATCTCTTGTAAACAGTCATGTCTCTTGTAACAGGCACCTCTTCGGAGGCACCCCAAAATCCTTGTATAAATAGGGCTTTGCCCACAAGCAATAAACACAAGTTTTCACTCTCAATCATTTGAGTTCTAACACGTTATCAGCACGCTCGACAATCTGAGCGATTTCGAGAACAACGAGATCAAAGAACAAAAGAGGAAGCGCACGGGCGTCTGCCTCCATCCTTGGAAGAACAAGGCATACACCCTATTGCTAATCGGTAAGAACATTATAGAATCGAAGGCCTCGACTAAGAAGGTAAGCAACATCTTAGCCTTCTTCAATACAAGATGTTCTTACCGTCACCGACGACCCACATCCCGGCGGCCACCCTGGAGGACGGCCAGCGCGACCTCGACCCGCGGCGGTTGGGCCGTGTGGCAAAGAGCTCCGGTGCGGCTCCGTCTCCCTCGTCGATGGCGCCCATGCGCCATGCGGCGGCCGTCTCCTCACGAGCCTCCGCGACGCCCGCGCCGCGAAGAATCCGACACGGCGGCGACCTCGACCGGCTTCACCGGTAGCCTGCCGCACGCGCGTCCTGGACCTCCGGCGGCTGCGCACGCCGGAGCGCGCGGCCTCGCTCGCGTGACGACACCCTTCCCGGCGCAGATCCCCGCGGCGCGCTTGGTCCTCACAACCGACGGCTGGGCGACGTGCGCAGCCCGGAAGCCACTCTCGGTGGCGACGACTAACGGTCGCGAGGGTCTCCCGGCTGTAGGCCCGCAGCGGTGGCCACCCGTCAACAGCCTCGCAGCCAACCAGGCCGGAGAACGGCGCGCACGACGGCCCTCTGCTCCGTTGCCGCTGCTCCAGGCAAAGACAGCGCCCAATGCGCTCGTCGGACCTCGGCGGCTTGGCCCCGACGCGGCCTCCCGAACGCCACCACGCGGCGAAGCCCCTTCACCGGCGTGGCTCGATATGGCGGCCAGCCCATCACCGGCACGGCGCTGCTCGCTGAGGCGACAAGCACCGAGGCGGCTCGGCCGTCCAAGACGCGCGGTCGGGGCTCCATGCTCGTGCGGCAACTGCCCACGAAAAAGAATAGGGATAAGAAACCTTATCCATTTGCTCATTTTTTTTATTAAAACCCTTGCACTTGCAGCGATTGGCAAAGTGGCCAAACAGTGTGTTCAAGATTGAAATAAATAAGACAAATCTGCTAGTATTTTTCAGTTTATTTCAGTTATGCACTATATATCCATTGAGTACGATGTATTCCAGATAATATGTTGGAGTAATATATTTCTATGTGTGCACATGTTGAAATTAATTACGTCCATCATTTTGCAATTGAGATTTTAATTTCTTGCAAATAAGGCAATCAATTCATCTTAATTGAGCTATTTTTGGTTCAATACGAGCAAGAATTGATATGCAAAATTAAATGTCAATTTACCATCAATTAAGTCCAAAAATGCCTTATAAGATACAAAATTGACTTAATTTGAAGTGAATTGATACGCAAAATCATTTTCAAAAAAAGACTACTTCAAATTTATATATGAGATCACAAGGTAATGTGGCATCTACTGCATGATGTGCAGATTATCCACAATATTGTGAGGTCTACATTTTGTCAAAATTGACATAATGATTACCTTCAATGTGCTCTCCCATATATTTAAATCAAATCATAACATAAGGTACTAAGAAAAAAAAGCATCTACTGACTTGGGTCAGACTATGCTTCTTGGTGCTGAGAGATGTACTCCATAAAAATGGTGATTATCTACAATGTGTTATGATAGATGATTTGAGGCTTACACTAAAACCCAAGTGTTCACTTGAGTTTACAAGATTTTGCAAATTTTATTACAACACAACCAAGATGACTTTAATTTACATACATGTAAATTAATCAAATCTTTGGTTCTCGTTCATGTAGGACAACATGGCCGCTAAAGATTTTGAAGAGCTTGCGCTCGACGGACATAACTACCCTACATGGGCAATGGATGTTAAGATTAGTCTTTCATCCCGTGGCATTGCAGGTGCACTCATACCACCTGAGAATCCTCCTCAGGAGGGAGATGCACAAGTAACTGAGCAACAAAAATATACCGCCTTAGCCCTTATAAGGCAACATATTCACCCAGATTTGAAATCTGAATATTTGATGGAGGAATCTCCAAGCAATATGTGGCAATCACTTAAAACAAGATATAAAAAGCAAAAGGCCGTCATACTGCCTGAAGCTAGTCATGAATGGACCCATTTAAGACTCCAGGATTTCAAATCCGTTGGAGCTTATAACCATGAAGTCCATAAGATTTGTTCTAAATTGCGGTTTTGTGAGAAGGAACCTTCAGAACTGGAGAAGATAGAAAAGACTCTATCAACTATGCTCCCCGCTGACAGGATCCTACAGCAACAATATCGTGCCAGGAATTATCAAGCTTATTCTGAACTTATACATGTACTCCTCCAGGCTGAGAAACATGATGAACTTCTTTTAAAGAATAGTCATCAACGCCCGGTTGGGGCTGCCCCTCTCCCCGAAGTACATGCAAATTTTCAGAAAAACAATAAGTTCAATGGCTCATTTAAAGGCCAAACCAAGAACTTCAAGGGTAAATTCAACCGCAACTGCAACAAGAAGAACAAGCCACACAATTCAGATAAGGCGAAGGGCAAAGCAAAGAACAAGTTCGATAAGACAATTCTTTGCCAGAAATGTGGATGCTACAAGCATGTCACCAAGAAATGCCGCACCCCAAGACATCTGGTAAACCTCTACCTGCAATCCATGGGACGTAACAGATATGCCCAAGGAGCAAGATATGAATCTCACTTCAATCTTCAACCTGATAATAACATGGAAGCGGGATGTTCGCAAGATGTTCAAGGAACACCAAGCAACACCAAAGAATTCCATCTACCACAGGACTCCATGGACAAGGAGAACATGATGATAGAATACGCCTCAAACGACGTGTTCGGGGACTTTGACTAGTCAATCAACTCCTTTAGATAATATATTTATTTACATCCATCAAATTGTTGTAATAAAATAATAATAATAATATGTAAAGAACAATACGTATTGTATCAAACATATTATTTGTGTTGTTGGTGTCATCACCCTATATTGTAAATCACAATATGTATTGTATCAGCACTTTGATATTAAGAAAGTTGTATGTATTCTATATATTCAATAGAAGTCTTTTCATCACTGAAAATTCTACATTTTAATATATAGATTTCTACGGGAGTCAATCCAAATGGAGGAAGAAATGTGCCTTGTGGACAGTGGTACCACAAACTCTATACTTAGGGAAATAAAGTATTTTCAAACTCTAAAAAAGTTAAATGGAAATATTTTAACAATCGCTGGACGCGATGCGGTAATTATTGGCACAGGACGTGCCATATTTACCCTCCCTATGGGTACGCAAATCATAATTGAGGATGCTTTATTGTATCCCGATTCAACTCGTACCCTCATTGGTTACAGAGATATCCGCAAAAATGGATTTCACATTGAAACCCATGAGGACAACAAAGAGGAATATCTCCTCTTTACCAAAGACAACGGATATGGCAAACAAATATTTGAGAAAATTTCTTCTTTATCATCAGGATTGTACTACACATACATAAAACCCGTAGCACATATTGCGTATAAGGTAATTTTTCAAAATGTCAATGCATTTCAAATTTGGCATGATCGCCTAGGTCATCCTGGTATCGGGATGACGAGAAAAATTATCTGCAATTCCAATGGTCATGACTTAAATGAAGCTAAATTCCCACAATCTTCGGATTTCATGTGTACTGCATGTGCTACTGGGAAACTCATTTTAAGACCTTCTCGTCTTAAAATCCAAGCGGAACCACTTCAATTCCTTGAACGAATTCAAGGTGATATTTGTGGTCCTATCCAACCATTGTCTGGACCTTTTAGGTATTTCATGGTTCTCATAGACGCATCTACACGATGGTCCCATGTGTGTCTATTATCCACACGAAACCATGCATTTGCCAAAATAATGAGACAAGTTATTAAATTACAAGCTCATTATCCCGAGAATCGAATCAAATCAATTCGAATGGACAATGCTGCTGAATTTTCTTCACGAGCCTTCAATGATTATTGCATGGCACTAGGAATTGAAGTTCAGCACTCGGTCCCATATGTCCACACTCAAAATGGTTTGGCCGAATCTCTAATAAAGAGAATTAAGCTCATAGCACGACCTTTGCTAATAAATTGCAACTTACCAACTTCATGTTGGGGTCATGCAGTTTTACATGCTGCTGACTTAATTCAATTGCGACCAACTGCATATCACAGCACTTCCCCTCTGCAATTAGTACGTAGAAATCTACCTAATATTTCCCATCTGCGTAAATTTGGATGCGCCACATATGTGTCAATCTCACCACCGCAGCGTACATCCATGGGCCCACACAGGAAACTGGGGATCTATGTGGGGTACAAATCACCGTCAATAATCAAGTACCTTGAACCCCTCACAGGGGATCTATTCACAGCCCGTCACGCTGATTGCATCTTTAATGAGGACCATTTCCCGGCATTAGGGGGAGATATCAAGTACCAAAAAGAATGCCCGGAAATCGATTGGAATGCCCAAGGCATTTCCTCCTCTGACCCACGTACTCAAGAAAATGAACTTCAAGTTCGGAAGATAATTAATTTGCAACATATAGCAAATAATCTGCCAGATTCATTTACTGACTATAAAGGTGTCACTAAATCCTACAATCCTGCAATAAATGCGCCTGAAAGAGTGGAGGTACCAACAAAAACCACTCAACCCCCTATTCAAAATAAGAGGTGGAGAAGTACGGCCATAAAACAGGATTCAGCTCCTCGCAAGCAACAAAGGAAACAGGGGAAGAAACCCTCTGAACAAGTAAATGTAAAACAGGATTCAGCTCCTCGCAAGCAACAAAGGAAACAGAGGAAGAAACCCTCTGAAGAAGTAAATGTAAATCAACCTAGCGTTGATAATCCAGTGGAAGGACAACCTCCACAACCCAGCTCAGTTGTGCACTCAATGACTGGGACATCGGAAAACCCAGACTCAACCGTATTGGGAAATCACGACGAGTCAACAAGGGTAAATGAAATTTCCACAAACTATATAGACTCTGGAGAATCTTACAACCGTAAGTCTACAATTGTCGACATAAATTTCTCTACTACAATTGCAAACAACCTTCTAAATGATCATGATCCAAAGACCATGGCAGAGTGTGAGAAACGCTCCGACTGGCCTAAATGGAAGGTTGCAATCCAAGTAGAATTAGCCTCGCTCAATAAACGAAAGGTATTCACTGAAGCAATACCTACACCTCCCAAAGTTTTCCCTGTGGGATTTAAATGGGTTTTCGTTCGTAAGCGGAACGAAAACAATGAGGTGGTGAGATATAAAGCAAGGCTTGTAGCCCAAGGTTTCACGCAGAGACCAGGCATTGATTTCAATGAAACTTATTCTCCGGTAATGAGTGGTATTACATTCCGATACCTCATATCTATGGCAGTACAAAATCGTCTATCTATGCAGTTGATGGACGTAGTGACCGCTTACCTTTACGGCTCACTTGATTCGGATATCTATGTGAAGGTTCCTGATGGAGTCCCAATTCTGAATCCAAACGCAAAACGCAACGTATATTGTGTAAAACTAAATAAGTCTTTATATGGCTTAAAACAGTCGGGACGCATGTGGTACAACCGACTTAGTGAGTTCCTATTGAAAAAGGGGTACTCCAACAATGATGATTGTCCATGTGTCTTCATCAAAAGGTCTGAAACAGGATTTTGCATTATTTCAGTGTATGTTGATGACCTTAATATCATTGGCAACACACAAGATATTGATGAAGCACGCAATCACCTAAAGACGGAATTTGAGATGAAGGATTTGGGTAAAACCAAATTTTGCTTAGGATTACAACTTGAGCACCTTCCCTCAGGTATTTTGGTTCATCAAACCGCCTATATCCAAAAAAAAAAAAAAATTTGGAGAAATTCAATATGGACAAATCCTATCCATCCAAAACTCCCATGGTTGTTCGATCTCTAGACGTAGAGAAAGATCAATTCAGACCAAGGGATAATGGAGAAGAGATACTGGGATCCGAAGTTCCATATCTCAGTGCTATTGGAGCGCTTATGTATCTTGCAAATTGCACCAGGCCTGATATTGCATTTGCAGTAAATTTACTAGCTAGACATAGCGCAGCTCCTACTAAACGACATTGGACGGGAGCTAAGAATATCTTTCGATATCTCCAAGGCACAAAGGATCTTGGCCTATTCTTTCAATTTCAGAGAAATCTGGACATTGATATGATTGGGTATACCGATGCTGGCTACTTATCAGACCCCCATAATGCCAGATCGCAAACCGGTTTTGTGTTCCTACATGGTGGGACAGCCATCTCATGGAAGTTTTCTAAGCAAACCTTAGTGGCTACATCCACCAATCATTCTGAAATAATTGCATTATATGAGGCATCACGTGAATGTGTATGGCTTCGCAGAATGATAAACCACATACAACAATCATGTGGAAAAGGTTCTATCGAATCTCCGACCATTATTTATGAAGATAATGCTGCTTGTGTTGCTCAAATGCAAACGGGTTACATAAAGAGCAACATCACTAAACATATTGCACCCAAATTGTTTTATCCCCATGAATTACAGAAAAGTGGAGATATAAACATTTTGCAAGTCAAATCATGTGATAATCTTGCTGATCTATTCACGAAGTCACTACCAACTTCAACATTTGAAAAGTATGTTCATGGAATTGGTATGAGACGACTTCGAGATTTGAAAGGATCAGGGGGAGTATCCCTCTGAACCATAACCCATTCAAACATTATATTACACTCTTTTTCCTTTATGAGTTTACTCTCATGGTTCTCATCGAGGTTTTTAATGAGGTAATATCAACACAAAAATATATGTCATACCTCCTATTTTCCCCACCGGGGTTTTTAACGGATGTATACAAGACATATTAATTGTTCTTTAAACTTACCAATGAATTTTATCCTTCCAAGGTTTTCTCATATAAGTTATCAAAGAGACAATAATCATTATATGTTGTACTATTTTCTCCTTACTTTTCCCACTGGGTTTTAAAGGAGTTTTTGACAACATATCAAATTCTAGTCTCCTCATATTTTTCCCACAGGGTTTTTGGGGGAGTTTATTCAAGAAAATTTATCGCTTGTGATCAAGGCCATTACATTCAAGATTATACAAGGAATACAAGACATACAAGAAGAATCTTTGTGTAAGGGGGAGTGTTAGGAATAAATTACAACCGCTCTAGGCGGTTACTAGTATGCCCAAAGCACCCTTTCTGTACAGACATGTCTCTTGTGTATAGACACCTCTTCTCTCTCTCAGCAGTTGCATCTCTTGTAAACAGTCATGTCTCTTGTAACAGGCACCTCTTCGGAGGCACCCCAAAATCCTTGTATAAATAGGGCTTTGCCCACAAGCAATAAACACAAGTTTTCACTCTCAATCATTTGAGTTCTAACAGAGACAATACATGAATTGCATAGGAAGAAGATGGACGGGGTATTATTAAAGATAGATTTTGAGAAAGCTTATGACAAAGTCCGTTGGGATTTTTTGCAACAAGCGCTTGGGATGAAAGGTTTTGACCCTACATGGTGTAGATGGATACAAGAATTCATTTCACGGGGCAGCGTAGGAATTAAAGTAAATGAGGACATTGGCCACTATTTTCAAACAAGAAAAGGGCTTCGTCAAGGCGATCCCTTATCTCCCATTCTTTTTAATATCATAGCTGATATGCTTGCAATTATTATTAATCGGGCAAAAGAGGACGGCCAAGTTAGTGGACTTATTCCTCATCTAGTTGATGGTGGCGTGTCTATTCTTCAATATGCCGATGATACGATTATCTTCCTAGATCATGATTTAGAAAAAGCTCTAAACATGAAACTCATACTATGCATTTTCGAGCAACTCTCTGGTCTAAAAATAAATTTCCATAAGAGTGAGATTTTTTGTTTTGGCAATGCAAAGGAAATGGAAGATCAATACAGAGAACTATTTGGTTGTGAATCTGGGTCTCTTCCATTCAAGTATTTAGGGATTCCGATTCATTTCCGTAGACTTAAGAATGGTGAATGGAGACCAATAGAAGATAGATTTGAACGGAAACTTAGTAGTTGGATAGGAAAACTTCTGTCTTATGGGGACCGGTTAATTTTAATTAACTCGGTCCTCACAAGTCTTCCAATGTTTCTGTTGTCTTTCTTTGAAATTCCAATAGGGGTTCGTAAAGGACTTGACTTTTTTAGATCTCGGTTTTTTTGGCAAAGTGATGGTCACAAGAAAAAATACAGGCTTACTAAATGGAATATCGTATGTCGGCCCAAAGACCAAGGTGGCTTGGGAATTGAAGTCTTAGAAACTAAAAATCGGTGTCTCCTTTGCAAATGGCTATTCAAGCTCATGAATGAAGAAGGAGTTTGGCAAGAACTTTTAAAAAATAAATATTTGCATTCCAAGTCATTAGCCGAAGTAACAATGAAACCTAATGACTCACCTTTTTGGAAAGGTTTGATGAAGGTGAAAGACATGTTTTTGAGTAGAGGTTCTTTTATTGTGGGAAATGGGATGGATACTAGATTCTGGGAGGACACATGGTTAGGGGACAAGCCTCTATCACAACAATATCCTTCTCTATATAGTATTGTGCAACGAAAACAAGTTTCGGTTGCAAATGTTCTCAGTCATATCCCTTTAAACATTTCTTTTAGAAGAATGCTTTCTGCAAATAGATGGACACTTTGGTTACAGTTAGTACAACGCCTCATGTATGTGAATCTAAATGAGGAGAAGGATAATTTTATATGGGGTCTAACTAATTTGGGTCAATACACTGTCAAGTCATTGTACCATGACCTTATTAATGATGACACAAAATATTTAAAGAAGTATATTTGGAAAATGAAAGTACCTCTAAAAATAAAAATATTCTTGTGGTTTCTTCATCGCAAGGAGATTTTAACAAAAGATAATCTAATAAGGCGCAATTGGATAGGAAGAGAATCTTGCTATTTTTGTGATGAGAAGGAATCAATACAACACCTTTTTTTTTACTGTCCTTTTGCAAAAGTTATTTGGCGCCTTATTCACATGACATTCGGTCTATCTCCACCAAGAAATATTAAGAACTTGTTTGGAAATTGGCTCAGGGGCATTCCAAAAAAGGAATTGATTCAGATTAGGGTGGGAGTATGTGCAGTCATTTGGACTATGTGGAACATAAGAAACGATTTTATCTTTAACAAACCCAAAAAATCTTCATTTTTGCAGGTTATCCCTATGGTCACCCATTGGATCCGTATGTGGTCCTATCTCCAACAAGAGGAAGAGCGGGTGGAGATGGCTTCTGGGTGGAGACGGTTGCTCGGGATTTATTCAACCGGTGCGGCTGACGGTTGCATAATAGAATTGCTTCCTAGATGTTTAAGCATAGCCATCTTTTTCGCTGGTTGATTCATATGTCCACTCTCTATGACCGTTGAACTATATTTTGGAGGACCTTGTACTCTGAATAAAGTTAATAAGAAATGGCCATATGCATCAGTTAGATGCAGAGGCTGGGATACCCCATTTAAAAAAAAAACTTACCCAGTTACCTGGTCCGCTAGTACAGGACCTCACCGTCCGTTTTCCCATCCCACACCAGCTTGCCATCCATCGCCCCACCTTACCTTAGCCTGAGGACGACACTGTACTCCGCATTTATATCTGCTTGCATTGCCATGATATCTGACATATTCATCAATCACGAGAATGATTTTGATGGTCCAGATAACAGGTCTATTTAGACCTGGGAGCTAAAACTGCAGCCCCCTACAGATAGTACTATTGAAGGGGCCTACAGATAGTACTATTGTAACCGTTCATAATTTTTCTGGATGGTCAAGCACGCCTGCTCTTCAAACTTCCTAGTTAACGTTTAAAACCTCGACGATCCATCTCAGATTGTATAATGCTGTATGCATGATGCATTCTATATATGTACACAGAATGGTGCGCATGATAAAGAAAGGGTCTCCAGGGGAGCGGATGGAGAAGGCCGGTATCTAGCTAGGTACGTGTAAGATCAGTCATTGGATTGGTCTGCGCCGCCGCGTAGGATTTCACCGGCGATGATTCTTGGGGATGTTTTTGTTCGACGCTAATTTGTATAAGACTAGAAGGCTCAAGTTAAGCTAGGCTTTAGTAATAAACTAGTACGAACGGATGACATCAAGTGCATACGCATGAGAGCCAGCTGATTCAGATGCTACTATGTGATGTACATGGAAGCAGTTTGCGCGTGCATGCACGAGGCTGGTCTTTGATCGATGCAAGCATGAAGCTAGGTGGTAACTTAAATGATCGATCAGCTAGCTTTGCGTTCGAAGACGAAGTCACGTTTAGGTCAAGCTTCTGGCGCATGTACAGACACTTGAGAATCGTACTCATATACATGTGCGTATACGTGTACCTGATAAATTGACCATCGAGGCTGTATATATAGCGTATCAGTACACGCGTCGCATAGGCACGTTACGCTGGGTCAGCTTATACCAACTAAACAAATATTTGGTAATACATGCATCGTAGCAGCGTCCGGATTAGCACGGCAGCAAGAGCGCTCGCCAACGGCCGCGATACTTATCCCGAAGGGTTAGGCGTACCGGAGTTTAGATAGGGAAAAAGTCTAAAATAAACTTTAAATTTATAGTCAAAAGCTAAATCGAACCCTCAACTTGCAATCCCCAAAATTGGCACACCGAACTCTTATATCCCGGTCTATTTTAAACCCTAGACCTGTTTGGCACACCGGGAAGACGAAAATCCCGGCCAGGATTACATGCTACTTCCCCATCGTTTAGAGATTTAATAAAGGAAAAAGTCCAAAATAAACCTTAAACTTATAGTCAAAAGCTAAATCGAACCCTCAACTTGCAATCCCCGAAATTGGCACACCGAACTCTTATATCCCAGTCTATTTTAAACCCTAGACCTGTTGGGCACACCGGGAAGACGAAAATCCCGGCCAGGATTACATGCTACTTCCCCATCGGTTAGAGATTTAATAAATATTGATCGAGTATTTGCCTCATCGTTGACTTGATACGAGGCAGATCAGCATATTGTGAGATAAAGGATTAAAAAACAACAACATATCATTTGTTTCTTACATTTACCTGACATTCAAAGTACTATCCTTTCAAATGTTGCCCCAATTTTTGGCTAAAGCTAAGGAAGATGTCTATCAAGAATACAAGGAGCAGATGACATTTATTTGCTGACATGCTACGGGGACAACGGCAGCAGCAATGCCGGCGTTGGACGAGACGGTTAGTGGAAGCCAAGGCGATGAGATCTACAGCTGAATAACTGATTAGTTGATTCACTACGGGAAAAAAGCACTTTGCTGTGCGCAAAATGAACACGGCAAAGACACCATAGAACACGGCAAAGACATTACCGTGTGCAAACACACGGCAAAGAATGGCACGGTAAAGATATTTGCCGTGTGTATTTTTGATAAATACACGGCAAAGATATTTGCCGTGTGTATTTTGAAGTTTCACGGCATAGTAAAGCAACTTGACGGTTTTAGAGGATCTAACGGCTGTTGACAGTTTTGCTGTGTACCAAACAAAACACACGGCAATGATTTGAAATATGGCACAAGTACGAATAATTTTGCCGTGTGTTTTCTAGGGCAGACGGCAAAACAAAGTGCGTGCACTGCCGTGTGTTGCTGCTTGTACACGGCAAACAATTGTTAAAAGCTAAAAAAAATGTCGCCGGAGCCACGGCAGTGAGGCCCGCGACCGCATCGCCGGAGGCCAGCCATCCCTATAGTCCGATGTCCCCGCCGCCGGTACTCCTCAAGCCCGAGGACGCCGTCGCCCTCAGCCCGCGTAGCCGGTCGCCCATGTCATCCGAGGCCGGTCACCCGTAGTCCAAGGCAGCACCGCCGGGACTCCTCAAGCCGCGGCTGCTGTCGACCTCAGCTCGCGCCGCCATCGTCCGCAAGCTCGCGGCCGCCGTCGTCCTCAGCGCGTCGCCGCTGTAAACCTCAAGCCTGCGGCTGCCGTCGTCCCGCCGCTCGGCCTCCTCGGAGCGGAACCGGTTGGAGGAACGGAAGAAGCATGGCGGCACCAGCGCCGGCGTCGTGCGGAGATGCGGAGGAGAAAGATCTCCCAGGTAGGGAGGGTCCTGGCAACAGCAGCACCTAGAGGGGAGTCAGGGACGGCCGTCTTGGGCGGTGCTTGGAGGTAAACTCGGGGAGGAGTAGCTTCCGGTGGCGGCGCACACGTCTGGCCAAGTCGAGTCGGGGCGGCTACCGGTGGCGTGGAAAATAGGGGAGAGCGGCTGCCGGAGGAGCAGCCCGAAGCAGCGGCGGCGGCAGCAGTGAAGCTCGGGTACGTGTGGCTGTGCGGGGCTAGAAGATAAGGTTTGGTTGTTTCAAAAAAGAAGAAGATAAGGTCTGGTATGTGTGGCTACGCGGGGTTACCAGGATAAAGTAAAGAAAAATAATAAAAGAATAAGAGAGAGAGGGACAGTGGTAGGTGACAGCACATGTCTTGATACGATGGACGGCTTTGATTAATGCCAAGTCATCGATCTGAGCCACTCCCTCTCAGCCAATCAGGACAAAGTGCATGGATCAGCATTCGATGTACTCTTTCTTGCTTTGCCGAGTATATTTCTAAAAGCCACTCGACAAAGATCTTTTTTCCATTCTTGAATTTGCGTGTGGTTTTTCCTCTAGGGTTTTCCCTAGAGTCTCTACTTCCTCTAGTGGTGATCCATCAGAGTGACCCAATCCTCGCGACGATCGTCACGGTCTTGATTCTCGAAGGCCTAATCTTTGGTCGACTCTTCGATCCAGGCCTTCCCCTGACCCAGTGGTGAGATTGCATGGTGGAATCACCGACGGGATAGGCGAGCGGAAGCAATTCGGCGGCAGATAGCAGCGGTCGTGGTAAGGCGCCCATGGCTGATCTCAACTTTGAGGATAAATTTGAGGGTCTGAGTCTGCATGGAGAAGAGGAAGAGGACCTTGATCCGTCTGAGGAATTAGAGGGTCTGATCAGGGAAGTAAGGTGGCTAGGGATCTTCAAGGTGCATACTACCAAACCTTTTAGCCATACAACTTTGTTCAAGCAGATGCGCAATGCATGGGCATCGGCGAAGGATGTAACGTTTAAAGCACTTTGTGCAAATCTTTTTCTGGCTCAATTCCAGTGCTTAGGAGATTGGAATAGAGTAATTGAGGGAGGACCATGGTTATTTCATAATGCGGCTATTTTATTTGATGAGTATGATGGGTTTACTAATGCCCAGGAATACAAGCGAGATAAGATTCTAGTGTGGGCGAGAATTCAAGGTCTACCCAATGAAATTATGAGGAAGAAGGTCGGGGTGTGACCAGTACACAGGGGAGGTAGAAGATACAGAATTAGGGGATGATCTGATTGGAGATAATCTCTCCAATAGTGGCTTGAGGAAATGTGTGATTGCAGGAGATGGGTCAATAAATGATAAAGCTAGTGATGTTTCCCTCAAAGGTACTGATGATTGAGAATGGAGCGAATGTTAATCTAGGATCCAAAAAGGAGGAAGAAAGATGATGATGAGAGTAATACTGGTAACAATACAAATGGACCGGCGGTCCTCCTCGGGAGCAATGATTATCTCAGGATGGAACTGCCAGGGGATAAAAACATTCTGGCAGTTCGCTCGCTTATGGCGAGACTCCCCACCACCTAGCAGCGGGTTGGCATTCTCGTGCCACGTCATTTCATGCGGCTACCAATTTGGCCACAACTAATTCCAAAAAAATCAGAAAAATGTGAAAACTTCACATGGCATAATTTTATGTGACCTTTTTGCATGTAGAAGTATCATATTTGGAATGTCGTAGTTATTCCGAAAGTGAGAAAATAAGCCTAAAAAATTGTAGACCACTTGAGATGCATAAATCACCCTTGTGTTTTACGTGCAAAGCTTATGAGATATTTCTTGCATGTGGAGGGTAGAGCGCACGAGTCCCGCGGTCTAGGGTTTCACAGTATACTGAGCTTTGGAGGGTAGGAATTCCTGCAAAACTTGCATGTGGCCCTAGCATATATAGTTAAGTGTGGTGGGATGTTGAGATATCCATAACCTAGCCTCTGGGTGCGGCACTCTTCACAGACATGAAATAAACACATAGAAGGTTCTAGACTTAAAGCGGAAAACTCCCACGCAGGGTCAGTCGGGGGGAATCCTACTAGATCTTGGTCTCCAAGGTGTCGTTCCATGTTCCCATGACGTAACCTAACAAAAACAAAGATTTTTCCGTCGGTCAACCATCATTGAAAGCTGGTCCAATGGGTAGACCACACTGGGGGAAAGGGCTTGCGGGATCGGAGGTGGCGGGGAGACGGGCTGTGGCGGCGGGAACCGGGGGACGAGATTGTGAACTATATGTCTCTGATACGTGGCTATATATAGTGGCGCCAGGGCTAAAATATAGCAGAAAAAAATAGCATAAATAAAAATGGAGGAAAAAAGGGCTTTGCCGTGTGCCAGAGAAAATGCACATGGCAAAGGTCTTTGCCGTGTATATTTAAACTACACATGGCAAAGGAGTGTCTTTGCCCTGTGTATTTATAGTGCACACAGCAAAGGAGTATATTTGCCGTGTGCATTTTCCTCCACACATGGCAAAGAAAAAGCGGGAATTTTCCCCATGCGCGGGAAATTTTATACGGGAGGCGACAGCGCGCGGGGCAAGGGCCCGTCGACGTGGCTTTAATTCTTTGCCGTGTGTCCCTCCGAATACACACGGCAAAGCCCTGCCGTCGTAACAGCTCCATCACACGCAGACGGCTGGGCCACGTGTCCACTGCTTTGCTGTGTGTTTTTTCTTTACCGTGTGTCATATTATTTCTTTGCTGTGTACAATTCTTTGCCGTGTGTATTTTGTCGTGTGTGCCGTGTGCTGCACTTTTACCGTGTCTTTTTGACATGGTTACCGTGATCGTCTCTTTGCCGTGTGTTTTTCAACCGTCCCACACGACAAAGAAGTTCTTTGCCGTGTTCCGCTGTTTGCGACACACGGCAAAGATTCGAGTACACGGCAAAGCCGTGTTTTCCCGTAGTGATTGGGTAAGCCCCTTCCCCAACTACTGAATTATATAAATCCTCTAGTAATATTATTAACATAAGTGTGTGGTCGCAAATCAGTGCTTCATTTGTTTCAAAACCGGTGCTTCATTGTTCTTCATGGTTAACTACATGTTTGTATTTGTGTTAGAACTCAAACAATACGAAGACCGTGCATTCCATAATCCCGACAAAAGTATATACCTTCAACTTAGAGCAACAAGTGTGCCAATTGCCAAACATACAAATCAAAAGTACTGCACAAATTCGTGCCGGATAGAAAGTTTCGAAGTATCTGTAAATGAAGAATGAAAATTCAAGACGCACGGCTGACCGGCTGAAAGGAGTCACCGGAAGCGGACCACAACGGCGTTGTTCTTGGAGCAGCGCGCGACGTAGGGACTTGCGACCTACAGAGAGCTCAAGGAGCTCCGGCAGTACAGAGTATGCATCCGCGAGCTGCTCCTCCACGATTACCACTGCGACAAGTCCTCCGTGCCGGCGGTAAGGATTCCGCAACTAAAGCTGCTCCTCCACAACTCAGATTACAGCTCCTGCTCAGTAAAATACCAGTTGAAACGGTTGATTTAATAAAATAATAACTAGATCTGACTTGGGAAGCGAATACCAGTTGAAACGGTTTCAAGGTTTAAAATAGACCGGGATTCGAGAATTCGGTGTGCCAATTTCAAGGATTACAAGTTGAGGGTTTGATTTAGCTTCTAACTACAACTTTGAGGTTTGGTTTAGACTTTTTCCGATAGATAAACATCATCTGCAGCTAACTCTCCGGATAAGAAGGCCGCGATCGCTATCTTCCCTGGAGGTCGCTGCCTATAAAAGCCAGACATCGCCCTTGAGACGGAGGGAGGACAGACGGAGATAGAGAAGGACCCGGAGGCAGAGTTCTCAGCCGGAGGCACACAACTCTCATCCATCAACACCTACACATACAGCTCCCACAACCAGAACCCATCTACAAATCTCCATACATCCACACGCACCCATCGATCAGGAGCAAGAAGGAAGGACATGCATGGAGCTGTTGCCGGTGGTTCCCAACGGTGAGAATGATGGTTGAACCTCTCTCTCCCTCATACTCTCTTCCTCGTTTTGTCCAGCGTACACGCGCATACATGTATGCTGCACCATGATGCGCGGCGACTTCGGCGTGGCCGGCGTTTGGCCGTTGTGAAGCTCTGGGCGGCCAGCGTGCAGCCTGGCGCCCGCACTATTTCCATGGACGGCGCGCTGAAGACGACGATGGCGGAGCGGAGGATGCTGACGTGCGGCTCACTTCCTCGACACTCGCCGAAGATGACGGCGGCGTCAGCGTGGAGGCTGTCGGCATGTAGTCGGCGTCATCTTCGTTCCCGCGGATGGCGCCCAAGAAGGCGGACCGGGGGCTGCCGGCGTGCAGCCCGACGCCTAGAGACGGTGCCAGAGACGGCGATGGCGGCATGGAGGCTGCCGGCGTGTTCCGCGGATGGCACCCACGAAGGCGGACCGCGGGCTGCCGGCGTGCAGCCCGGCGCTGAAGACGGCGATGGCGGCATGGAAGCCGCCATGTGCAGCTCGGCGGTCACTTCCTTGACACTTGATGATGACATCGCCGCAGGCTGCCGTCCTGTGGCCCGGCGTCTCTTCACTTCCGCAGACGGTGCCCAAGATGACGAGGGCGCCGCGGAGGCTGCCGGCATGTGTATCGGCGTCTCTTCACTTCCGCGGATGACGCCCAAGATGACGACGTTCGCATGGCGTCAGCCTCTACTCCCGCCACGGACGACGCCGGCGTAGAGGCTGCCGGTGTGAAGTCCATCAACACCTTCACTCCCGTGGCACCGAAGACGAAGACGGTGGCATGGAAGTTGCGGACGTGCACCTCGGCGCCGTCTCCAATCTCACGATTCGTGCCGTAGAAGTCGGCGCCTGCGGCTGCGTGCGTGCAGCCCGGACCTAGGCGGAGAACGCGGAGCGGAGATCGCATCTAGGAAACACGCACAAGTCTGGAGATCGCATCTGGAGGCTCTCGCGTCCGGCCACATCCATCAGCACCCAAGATCCAACCAAGGGAAGCTCTCGGAGCAAGACGTACAGGAGCAAGGAGAAGAAGCAATGGAGGCGAAGCTATCCTTTCCTACCGGTGAGAACCATGATTAATACATGCATCCTCTTCTTCTCTCTCCCTTACAGGTTGGATGGCGGACGAAGGCTCGCCCATGGAGTAGCACGAACGCCGCCACGGAGCTCGCCGGCGTGCAGCCCGCCGGCCGGCACGTTGTTCACGGTGATGAGGCCCGCCGCTGCTAAGGACCGGAGATGGGGACGGCGACAACACGGTGCGACCTACTACATCTCGTTCACGCGGAGACGCCACTCGCCCGCGCCTCGAAGACAAAGCTCGCCATGAGCTCGTGCTCAACGTCAATTGCAGCTCGGTCCGGCGTACAGGTTCGGCGCGCTCAGGGTTCCCGAAGGATGCATACAACCTCGGCAAACTCCGACGTCAAGACGCCCAACTCACGGCGACGTACCGGCGCGGCTCCTGGGCACACCTTCAAGATGGCGGACGGGGTAGGCTCATATGCCCGGCGGACAGGTTCGGCTCAGACCGCGGCGGACGGACGGCCGCTTGGACCTCGGCAAACACGCGGCAGCTCTGTTCCTCGCCGATACATGCACGGCTCTCGGGCACACCACGGTGCACACCTTGCAGCTCGGCGACGGCATCCAGCGCATGATGTACAAGTACAAGAGCTGTTGCGCCTACGCGTCTTCGCCGTCCGTCCAAGATAGGAGCAGCGGCAGATATGCGGCCGGAAGCAAAGCATGCACGCAAGGAGCAGCTTCCTTGCCTGCATGCGCACGCGATGGCATGTCTCATGCAGATAGATGAGTGTGTATAACTCAGGCAAGTGGCCGACACGGTGGCCGCACGCCGTCCTTGGCGCCTTGCAGCGAGACGACGTCCCCGGCACCACCCCTTCAGAGACGGAGCTTCGACCATGCCGGCCATCCCGACATGAGCTTCCGAATCTCGTCAACGAAGCACACCGCCGTTGGTCGCTGGTGGCGGACCGTCATAGGCTCATATTTCAGTGTAGATAGTCCGGAGTACAAGCGGCGCACAGGTACATGGCGTTGCTCCGCGTATAGGATCTGTTCGTTGTTCGGCGTTCAGCAATCGGCAGGTGCAGCTCCGTGCTCTCCATCCCCGGCGAACAGGCGCAGCTCGGTCCCCGGCGAGCTGGCGCGGTCTCCTCGACGTCGAGCCCGGCAAGGCGCAGTCCAGACCTCGGCGTTCAGCCCGGCGTATAGGCGCGGCTCGGCACTCGGCGTACAGGTGTGGTGCAGCCCTCGGCGTACAGGTTCCTCTCCATATACTGCCCGACGGACGGCTCGGCGGTATACAGGTTCAAGACAAAGTCGCGATCGATCAAGGCAAAGAAGCACATGCATGGGCTCGTGTCATGGGTCCATGCATAGCCCATGCACGTCGTGGCCAGGTGACCTGAAACCGAGGTGGCCGTGTGCCGTCCTGGCGACGAGACGGCGCTCCGACGCCACTCCTCTTCGTGGCCTTGTGAGACGGTGCCCCGGCTGCCATGTATTCGGCGCTGGGCTAGACAAGGCGTCGACCACTCTAGCCAAGCTGATTTAGACTGCGAGCATTGGTTCTACACCAACGCCGGTCTCTTAAAGTTACTCTCACGAGGCATACCCCACTAGTAGAAAAATGGGCAACTGTCTACGCCTTTAGTACCGGTTCCCGTATGAACCGGTACTAAAGGGTGTATTAGTACCGGTTCATTCGCCCAGCCAGCCGAGCAATATCAGTACCGGTTCGATGGGGGCCTTTTGTACCGGTTCATACATGGAACCGGTACTAAAGGGTTTTAGTGGGCCAGAGCTGAACCTTTAGTACCGGTTCATATGAAGAACCGGTACTAAAGGGCCCTGCCCTATTACTTCAAGCGCCCGATCATCCCTGCATCTCATTTTCCCTTCTTCTCTCTCACATTTTCAAACATTTTGCACCTCTCACACTCCAATAAATCTTCATTTTTATCCACCATTTTATCAAGATTGACGGCACCCATCTATCTAAGGGTTAGCAATATCATCCTTTCTTCCGGCGTTCCTAATTTAGCTCATTTCTTTGCTAGTTTAACTCGTATTATTTTTCTAGTGCTAGCAAGGTGTTTGATGAAATGCCTAAGTTAGGGATTTCATTCTTTTTGTATGCAATTGAGCTCAAATTAAAGTATGATTTGTAGGTTTTAGTATCGTCCCTGTCCTCACCGCCGTCGATCGCCAGCGTCTTCCCCTAGCCGGCACTGTACCACCTCGGTGAGCCTCTTTTTTTTAATAAAAAAAACTTAGTTTTATGTGATGAACTTGAATATTAATTAAGTTGGTCACTCATATATCCATGATGTTGTGTAATTAATGATTTTTGATATACTTATATAATGCAGATGAATCGACAATGGATGTACGGTGACCGATGCCATCCCGACTTCATTACTGGCATGCATTATTTTCTCAACGTGGCGGAGGCAAACAGGCGGCCGAATGGTTTCATTTATTGTCCATGTAGTTCCTGTAGGAATACGAAGGATTACTCTACCTCAAAGACCCTTCACTTCCACCTGCTTGAGAATGGTTTCATGCCCGGCTATAATTGTTGGACCAAGCACGGAGAAAGAGGGGTTATAATGGAAGGCAACGAAGAAGAAGAGGATAGTGACAACTATCCTATGTTCACTGAAGACGGTGATAGTAGTATGGGGGAAGACGAAGCTGAAGAAGAGCCCATTTTTTATGAGCCCATTTTTGATGACCCCGATGACGATTTGGGTCGGGCCATTCTTGATGCGAAGATAAACTGCGGAAGTGAAAAGGAGAGGTTGAAGTTGGAGAAAATGTTAGAGGATCACAACAAACTGTTGTACCCAAATTGCGAAGATGGCCAGAAAAAATTGGGTACCACACTGGAATTGCTGCAATGGAAGGCAGAGAATGGTACTTTTGACAAGGGATTTGAAAAGTTGCTGAAAATAATAAAGAAGATGCTTCCAGGGGAGAACGTATTGCCCTCTAGTACGTACGAAGCAAAGAAGGTTGTCTGCCCTCTAGGATTAGAGGTGCAGAAGATACATGCATGCATCAATGACTGCATCCTCTACCGCGGGGAGTACGAGAATTTGAATGCATGCCCGGTATGTGGTGCATTGAGGTATAAGATCAGGCGAGATGACCCTGGCGATGTTGAGGGCGAGTCCACCCACAGGAAGAAGGTTCCTGCGAAGGTGATGTGGTATGCTCCTATAATACCACGGTTGAAACGTTTGTTCCAAAACAAAGAGCATGCCAAGTTGTTGCGATGGCACAAAGAGGACCGTAAGAAAGATGTGATGCTGAGACACCCCGCTGACGGATCGCAGTGGAGAAAAATCGATAGAAAGTACAAGTCATTTTCAGATGACGCAAGGAACTTAAGATTTGGTCTAAGTACAGATGGCTTTAATCCTTTCGGGGAGCAGAGCTCCAGTCATAGCACCTGGCCAGTGACTCTATGTATCTATAACCTTCCTCCTTGGTTGTGCATGAAGCGGAAGTTCATTATGATGCCAGTGCTCATCCAAGGCCCGAGGCAACCCGGCAACGACATTGATGTGTACCTGAGGCCATTGGTTGAAGAACTTTTACAGTTGTGGCGTGAAGAAGGTGTACCTATTTGGGATGAGCACGAACAAAAGGAATTTAACCTACGAGCGTTGTTGTTTGTAACCATCAATGATTGGCCTGCTCTTAGTAACATTTCAGGACAGTCAAACAAGGGATACAATGCATGCACACACTGTTTAGGTGAGACTGACAATATATATTTGAGAAACAAGAATGTGTACATGGGGCATCGTCGATTTCTTCCAAAACAACATCAAGTAAGAAAGAGAGGAAAGCATTTCAGAGGTGAGGCAGAAGACCGAATGAATCCTACCCGCCCTACTGGGGATGTTATATATGATATGGTCAAGGATTTAAAAGTGATCTTTGGAAAGGGTCCTGGCGGACAATCTGTTCCGCATGATGTTGACGGACATGTACCCATGTGGAAGAAGATGTCTATATTTTGGGAGCTACCCTACTGGAAAATCCTAGAGGTTCACTCTGCAATCGATGTGATGCACGTGACGAAAAATCTTTGCGTGAACCTGCTAAACTTCTTGGGCGTGTATGGGAAGACAAAAGATACACCGGATGCACGGCACGACCAGCAATGTATCCACGAAGGAAACAACCTGAATCCAGAGAAGTATCAAGGTACTGCCAGCTACGCTCTTACCAAAGAAGAGAAGGAGATCTTTTTTGAAGTCCTGAGTAGCATCAAGGTCCCGTCTGGCTTCTCATCGAATATAAAGGGAATAATAAACATGTCAGAGAAAAAGTTTCAAAACCTAAAGTCTCATGACTGCCACGTGATTATGACACAATTACTTCCGGTTGCATTGAGGGGGCTTCTATCAGAAAATGTTCGAGTACCCATTGTGAAGCTATGTGCGTTCCTCAATGCAATTTCTCAGAAGGTGATCAATCCACTAACTCTACAAAATTTACAGAAGGATGTGGTGCAATGTCTAGTCAGCTTCGAGTTGGTGTTCCCACCATCCTTCTTCAATATTATGACGCATCTCCTCGTTCACCTGGTCGAAGAGATTAGTGTTCTCGGTCCTGTATTTCTACACAACATGTTCCCCTTTGAGAGATTCATGGGAGTCTTAAAGAAATATGTTCATAACCGTGCTAGGCCAGAAGGAAGCATCTCCAAGGGCTATGGAACAGAGGAGGTCATTGAGTTTTGTGTTGACTTTATTCCTGACCTTAAGCCGATCGGTGTTCCTGAATCGCGCTATGAGGGGAGACTGCGTGGAAAAGGCACGCTAGGAAAGAAAGCAACAATGTGTATGGACGGACATTCTTTCACTCAAGCACACTACACAATTCTACATAATTCCAGCTTGGTGGCTCCGTACAAAGTGGAACACAAGAATATTTTACGCTCTGAATACCCGGAGCAACGTGAAGATTGGATTGATGGAGAACACATGAAGACTTTCGACGGTTGGTTGCAAACACGGCTCATGAATGTCACTGATGAAGAACAGCTATACTTGTTGGCCAAGCAACCATCTTTGACTATATCGACATTTCAAGGGTACGAGATAAATGGGAATACATTTTACACATTCGCCCAAGATAAAAAGAGCACCAACCAAAACAGTGGTGTCCGCTTTGATGCAGCAGAGGACAATGGGAAGAAGGTCACATATTATGGGTACATAGAGGAGATATGGGAACTTGACTATGGACCTAATTTCAAGGTCCCTTTGTTCCGGTGCAAATGGTTCAACCTGAAAAATGGGGTACAGGTAGACCCGCAGTACGGAATGACTACAGTGGATCTCAAGAATCTAGGGTACGACACCGAACCATTCGTCCTAGCCAGTGAAGTGGCTCAGGTTTTTTATGTGAAGGACATGTCTACCAAACCGAAAAAAAGAAAAGAAAGGCAAGAGGACACATCATACGATGAGCCAAAGCGCCACATAGTTCTTTCAGGAAAAAGAAACATCGTGGGAGTAGAGGACAAGACAGACATGTCAGAAGATTATAATAAGTTTGATGATATTCCACCCTTCAAGGTGAAAACTGACCCAAGCATCATTTTAAATAATGAAGATTGTCCATGGCTGCGTCGCAATCAGAAGAAAGGGAAACACAAGAAGAAAACTCAGAAGACTAGATAGGGATCATAACTTGTGTATCTCAATATGGATTTTTGTGTAATGATGTTATTGTATAAGGGAAAGTTTTCCGAGGCGGAGCTTCCGAAGATGCCGTAGGGCGTGAGCACCAATGACATCTTCGAGAAACTCCGCCACGGGAGATTTCCCAACCCTGTCCTCCATCCATGGGAATGAAACTCTCCCTACCTTCTAGGTTGGCTTGTTGAGCTGCTTGCCATGGCGTATCGTGCGTCCACCCACGCGTCCTTATCTCATCGAGCAGTGCATCCACCCACGCGTCCTTATCCTGCCGACATCTTTAGTCTCGGTTGTACCCACCAGCCGGGACTAAAGGTTAGATGGTTCCCCGCGCCACTGCGTTCCCGCCTATTTTCTTCCCGCGCTTTCCACCGCTTCTACTTTGTCTTGTTCCTCCGACAGGGGCATCATGTGTCCACCCACGCGTCCTTATCTCATCGAGCAGTGCATCCACCCACGCGTCCTTATCCTGCCGACATCTTTAGTCTCGGTTGCACCCACCAACCGGGACTAAAGGTTACCCACACGTCCTTATCCCACCGACAGTTTTGTTAGATGACACAAAAACCGGGACTAAAGGTTCCCGCATATTTTCTTCCCGCGCTTTCCACCGCTTCCCGCCTCCGTCTTCCCGCCATTTTTCACTATATATATGTAGGCTTGGCCTCCATTTACATATCACATCTAGACTCATATCTGCAAACCTCATCACTCTCTTCCATGGCTTCCATCGTATCTCTAACCCCCCAGGAGGCGGAGGCGCTTTGCGCCTCAAACTACCCCTGCCCGCCGGGCTACCGCGTCCCCACCGGCTGGATGCTGAGCGTCGGAGGCGTACCGGTCCCTCCTGTCCCTGTAGGTGTGGCGCGCCAGATGGCCATCACGAACCACTACTACTTCGAGCTCACGCCAGAGCAGCGGAGGAATCCTCAGTGGCATCCCGACTACAGCCCGACTTGGGACGCCTTCTTCATCAATCGGCGTGAGAGTGCGCTTGCCAGGCACGAGGAGGACGGCTCGCCTCGTTCGAACTTCAACGAGGCCGGCTGTCGGCTATGGTGGCGCGGCCGGACTCTCCAGAGCGTCATGGCCTACCGTGGCCCCCGCCTGCGCTACCCTCAATCTCAGCCCACGCGTGCTCACCAGTCGAGGTTCGACTACCGCGACCCCGATGCCAGCGACGATGACACCGGCGACTACGACGACTACAGTGGCGACGTTTATAGGGCTAGGCACGACTATGACTGAATCACTCCAACATTCGAAAACAAGCTCGGCCGATTATGACCTAATCCGGCCATGTATCTTAATTTTCAGTTGAGATATGTACTTCTTTTCCTGTTCAATCGTTTTCCCGCCCTTTTTCTTTCCGCCCTTTTCTTCCCGCCCTTTTCCTCTCACGGACGCAGCGTGCCGCCGCGCTAACCGACACTTAATTATTAAGCGAACATATGATCAATAGAAACTGCAACAGAAAAATCAAATATAACTAATCAAAAAGAAAATCAAATATAACTAATCAAAAGAAAATAGGAAATCAAATATAACTAATCAAATATAAGTAATCAAAAATAAAATCAAATATATCTAATCAAAAAAAAATAGAAAATCAAATATAACTAATCAAAAACAAAATCAAATATATCTAATCAAAATAAAAAAGAAAATCAAATATAACTAATCAAAAATAAAATCAAATATATCTAATCAAAAGAAAAAGAAAATCAAATATAACTAATTAAATATAACTAATCAAATATAACTAATCAAAAATAAAATCAAACATATCTAATCAAAAGAAAATAGAAAATCAAATATAACTAATCAAAAATGAAAATCAAAAGAAACTGCAAAAGAAAAATCAATAGAAACGACAAAATAAAAATGAAACGAAAATCAAAAGAAACAGCAAAAGAAAAATCCAACGAAAAGCAACAGAAAAAGCAACAGAAAAATCAAAAGAAAAAAGAAAAAAACCTTTGGTACCGGTTGGTGGAAAGAACCGGTACCAAAGGTTAATAGCGCGAATATAATTTCCGTAAATACCTTTGGTACCGGTTTCTGTTACGAACCGGTACTAAAGGTGACCTTTAGTACCGGCTCGTAACAGGAACCGGTACCAAAGGCCCTTAGGCCTTTTTCTACCACGCGCCGTCGCCAAACACGCGCGCAGACACAGCAAAAACACGCCGCAACCCTAGCCGTTGCCGTCGACCTAGCCGCCGCCCAAGCACACGCCGTCGCCCTAGCCGCGCCGCCGCCGCCCGAGACCGCGCTGCCGCCGCCCAAGACCGCGCCGCCGCCCTAGCCGCCGCCGCCCGAGACCGCGCTGCCGCCGCCCTAGCCGCGCCGCCGCCGCCCGAGACCGCGCTGCCGCCGCCCTAGCCGCGCCGCCGCCGCCCGAGACCGCGCTGCCGCCGCCCAAGACCGCGCCGCTGCCCTAGCCGCCGCCGCCCGAGACCGCGCTGCCGCCGCCCAAGACGCCGCTGGCCTCGCTGCCCCCCTCCTCCTCCTCGTCCTGCAACCCGGCCGATTCAGGTGCGTCGCCTCCTTCACTCTGGTTTTTCTAACTCTTGATATCTGTCAGATGGCCACTGAAAGTCTGTGCAGGTTCACATACCTATCGTGGAACTATTGCCTTCATGAATTTCAGTAGTTGGATAGTGGCAGTGGCTAAGATCAGTAATGCATGTACTTCAGTTTGTTTTCTTATTTGTAGCATGCCTTTTTGTGGCTTTGAATGATGTATTTTTCACATCGGGCTTTAGACAATGTTGGTTAACCATAGAGAATATGTAGCACCAAGCATCCTTACACTTCTAGTGGGTAATGCCTTAGTTGTATGAATGAACCTAGATATTTAATCTATCTGTGGCATCTAGTACTAATCGTTGTGGTCACTTGTTAGCTCTTGATGTGGGGTGTATGTGGGAGCACACATCTATGTTTAAATTGTTTGGATTTCACCCCTTTATTTCTATTTATCTCTTGTATGCATCTTTTGTGTAAGACTTGTTATCCGTTGTTGTTAAATATTGATCTCACCCTGTTTTCGTGCGCCTGTCAAAGAATTCAAATGCTTATCTCTTGTACAGAAATATTATACTGTGGATCATCTCTTCTATTACAGCATGTAGAGATGGTAATAAAATGTTACTGTCCTTTATGAGATCTGCATCGTATTCTGCTGATGATATCAAACCATATGCAGCTTAACATACCTAGGAAACATAATTCTTTTAGCTTCTTTTTATTTGGGGAAGAGGACTTTCCGTGGGGACGAGAGTAACATGATCCTCCGGTGTATTTTAATTCTTGTTTTGAATGAGATTTTTCTGATCATTCGTCTATCTGAATTCTGACCGACTAAACTCTAGGTTGCTATCCGAGTAATTCTGTATTTGAGCATCTTACGAATTTGCTGTCCGTAATGCTAGCTTACAGGATTTTTTTGTCCATTACCTGGCATTCCAAATTTTTAATTGAGTTCCTGAATGTGAAAATTGAATTATTTTGTTCTTGTTTATTTCATGAAGCGGTTCTCCTGTTGTGATGTGAGTATAGCCGTGGTAGAAATAAGCACTAAACTGTACCCTGTGTGGCTACTATAATGCTTGTGCATTTTCACCCTTGCGTGGCTTATTTTCTGGACATGTTAAGTTAAATGGAAAAAGAAGAAGAAAGAAACCAGAGCTAAGTCCGAGGTGGGCACAATTTCTAAATCATGCAAATGCTTAGTGCAACTTAGTTGTTAACTTGTTACCCTGCTATGCATCATTTTGTATCACAAGCCTTGCATTTTACTAGAAGCTGAGCGCAACAAAACAATTTTAGTCTCTGCAGCAGATATGCTACCTTGGTCCTGTTATAATAGATGTTTTCTCATACCAGGTTTTATACTAAACGTGTGGTGTTTCTATCAACTGTTGGAAACCAGGCCAGAAAACAGATTTTGGAAACTCTTTGGAATTAAGTATAACTATGTGTTGCATGCGTCTAAAGAGAAAGATGGTATTCCCATCGCCGCATTGTTGGTTCTTGGTTGATGGTTTTGATCTATTGTAGTTGAAAATTAACAAGTTGTATTTAATACTCCAATATAGGTAACCTTCTAGTGTACTAGCAGATTTCATGCTAGTACACTAGCAGATTTCATGCTAGTACACTAGTTGTGTCATTATTGCACAAATTAACAAGTTTAACTTAATTTATTCTTGAATCATACACAGGTCCTTTATTTCCTTTCTATAATCACAGGTGAGGTGGTTTAGCTGGAAGCACTGAGATGGCATGCTAATCTGGGATACTATGCAGCTATAAAATAGATTGTCCTTTTTTGTTTTGACCTATGTATGTTCTGAAATCTAAACAAATGTTGCTGCTATGTATGTTGTTGCATGCTGGACTCCTTATTGTATTGTGAAATCTCCATCATAGTGTTGTAAGTGAAACTATGAAGGATCTGACATGCTTACTTGTTTCTCGAGATAATGATGTTGTTGTGTTGTGAATTCGAGATAATGATGTTGTTGTGTTGTGTCGAGATAATGATGTTGTTGTGTTGTGTTGTGATTTACCACTAGTTGTTCTCATGGTTTTAATCCTCAATTCCATGTGGTCCCCTTCCATATATGTCCGAGTTCTTCTATAGTATACATGGTACAAGTGTTCTATAAGACATTGTTGTCATCCTATACATATATCTTGTCCATTAATAAAAACAAAATAATTGCACTAAATTTTGCAGTGACATTGAGCTATGGAGGACGACACCTTCATCCGAGATGAGGAGCAAGAAGAAATGGTGCAGAAAATGATATTTGAGAGTGCCCGTGGACCGGAACCCAATGGAGAACCCGATGGAGATGACGATGATTTCGGCTCACAATTTTTGAACGATGTCGGTGAGGGACTTGAGTCTGAAGAAAGAAGAGACAACGAAGTGTCCTTAATAAACTTCGGCGAGGTGTATATCAAGGCTATATGTTCATCACTTGATGCATTGATTTATTTGTATTACACTTATTAACGAATCATTTTTCTTTTAGCCTTCTGGATCATCGAGCAAATCTGTTAAAAAGCAACGAGGCCCGACGCAACGTCTAAAGGGCGAGGGTAGGTTAGCCCTCACCGCATTTAAGGCTAGTGGTCAACCGGTGGAGCCCAAAGAGCACTGCCGTAAATTTATAAACCAAGCTGGAGTTCTTGTTAGGGACCATGTACCGATCAGCATTATAGAGTGGCATAAGCCGAAGAACGCGGGGGCTGAAGCTAGTTATGTCAATGATACTCTAAAGCTTTTTCTTTGGGACAGTCTACTGACACACTTTAGCCTACCGGAAGACATGACGGAAGGCCAGAAGAAGAAAGTCAAGGAATGGACTCTTAAGAGGATGGCCACACAATTCCAGACCTGGAAGAAAAATTTATGGGCCAGATATGCAGATAAAGATCCAGTATTCACTGGAAGTCTAGTGAAGATAAAAGATCACTGGCCCGCATTTAAGAGCTATAAGAAATCTTCTACTGATGTGTCCCGATCAGTCACAAATACGAAAAATGCTTCAAAGAAGGAACATTTCCATCATTTGGGGTCAGGTGGCTACAAGACTGCCATTCCGAAGTGGAGAGCATTTGAAGCTAAACTGATGGAGGTAGGAATCACTCCACAGACATGGGACTGGCCCGACCGGTCCAAGTTCTGGTTGTTCGCGCATGGGGCAGGGTTGGACCCAAAGACAGGGCAGATCGTTGCAAAGGGAAAATGGAAGGAAAAAGTTAATGCAATCACGACGCAGCTTATAGATGCAATTGAAAAAGTTAGAAAGGGAGAGTACATTCCCGATAGAGAGAATGATGAGCTGACACTCGCTCTTGGGAATGCAGAACACGTTGGACGGATACGAGCCCTCCCAGGTGTCACCATGAAGGAAGCATGGCCGGAGTGCGCTGACACTTATAGAAGCCGTTCGAGAAAGAAGAAGCAGGACTTAGACAGGTTAGCGGAATTGATAAATAGGGTGGAGGTGCTTGAGCAAAATCAGAGGGCACCTGATCAGCCGCTGTTTATACAAGATCCTCAAGCCGATGCCGCCCCATCTCAGCGAAGAAGCAGTGTGGGTTCCTCGCATCTTGAATGTGCAGGAAGCTACCCCGTGGATTATGTCACGGAGAAGACAGATTGCGAGCTACATGTGCAAATGAGGAACGTGTCCGTTAAGGTGGCGGTCGGCTATGTTTACCCAAATGAAGATGGAGCAACGCACCATCATATGCCCATTCCAACTGGCTGTGTTCGTGTCGGGGTGGATGACGTTGTTCCGGGTTTTGAAACAATGGAGCTTGATTTTCCTGGAGGTGACGAAGAGAAGACACTGGCCGATGTCAAGCGTGGTTTCGCCATATGGTCCAAGAAATACATTGTCCTTTTGTCAAGGCCACCGACTCCTCCTCGTAGCAGTCCACATGAGCAGCAAATTCCACATGAGCAGCAATGGCCATCGACTCCGCCTGGTAGCAGTCCACATGAGCAGCAAAGTCCACACCTACCGGAGAGGGACCCCAGCGCGAGTCCACCATCTCGAGATCCTCCGCGTAAGACTGCGTTTTTTAAGCGGAACGGTACACCGCCTAGGAAGAGACCTAGAAAGGAGAAACCACTGCCGCCTATCGAGAAGTTACCTTGGGAAAGAACTATCGAGGAATGCAGCGAAATCTCTAAGTCTGAGGTGGCAAAACATTTTGCTAAGAAAGTGCCAGAGATACCTTTTGAGAAGACTCTAGATCCGGTGAAAGTTATTCGTACCGTTGAGAATCTATATGACCCTCCACCATCGCCGCCATCTGACTATAGGCGTTCTATTGAAAAGTCGTATGACGCTATGGTGGAGGTGAAAAAACCCGATCAATCGGTGGTCTCGGCGAAAACTAGGAAACAAGTGTACCAGCTCGGAGAACAACCCGTTCAATCGGTCCCCCCTCTCAAGGTGTTTGACGAGAAGGCCGTTGAAAGTTCTCGACAAAACACAATTGATTACCCCATCGCTGAAGTAGTATATCAATTTGTTCAAGGGAAAGATCTGGTCGAGAATATCAGGTCGCTACCAACATGTATGCGTAATTTGAATGCGTGGTACACTAATGCCACAAAGAGAGGGATTGATTGTATCATGGTGCGAGTTAAGGATGAGCACTACTTCCAAGAATACTCTGTGAGCGTTGACTTCCTCGAACTTTTTCAGTTATACAATCTCCGGGCCGTCGACAAATCTATCATCAGTTGCTATTGTCTGTAAGTGATTTATTAATATAATTTGAGAAGTCTTTAGCTCAGCTCATTCTTTGTCTGCAAATTATCCTCAATTTAATCTTTTGTGCGCTATATTATGCAGATCGAAGAAGCTCGAATGCAAAAGGGATGAAATCACGGACATTGGGTTCATTGACCCAGATACAATGCATGAAAAAACCATAGAAGATCCCATCTTTAACAAGGATACACCAGAGACTTTGCTAAGGTTTTTGAAGCGACAATGTGACAAAAAGATAATACTTTGGCCTTACAACTTCAAGTAAGTGTACCTGTCTTATAACACATTCTATTTTGCTCACCATATGTTAAAATTTTAACTGATGACTTATATCTATGACACTGCATATTTAAACGTGCGCAGATTCCACTTTATTCTTATCGTCATTAAAATGTACGATGGAGATGTTGAAGTCTATGACTCACTAACCAAAGAGCCTATACTATACAAGTCGGCTTTTGATATGCTCAAAAGGTAATTTTAATTCTTATCGGTTTTTTCGTTAATTTCCTGATATCAACAAATTAATAACTCTTTTATGCATTTTCTTTTGTCGGGCAGCGTATGGCAAACGTTCATCCAGGAAGATCCGACCGGTGGATGGAAACCGAAGCTGATATGGCGTGCGAACAAAGTAAGTACTACTACCTAGGTCCACACACCTTTATCATACTTGATTATTATTTGATTGAATTATATTGTTGTACAGAAATGCGCAAAACAACCTGAGGGGACTAATCTATGTGGATACTATGTTTGCGAGAACATCCATAAGATTGTCAGCGAGAGAACGAATAATCAAAGGAATAGAGAGGTACGAAAACAATATTCACACATTTATTTTGTTACCATAACTTGTGCTAAGTTTCAGTCATAATTGTTTGATTGTGATTTGATATATATATATATATATATATATATATATATACATAGCTCATGTATTCATTTGAATGTCATTCTTTTACAGTTGGCAAGAAAGCGTGACAGGCTCCCAATCGAGCACCGCTTCAAAGCAATTGGCGAGGAATTGGCGGGATTTTTCCTTCGGGACGTCATACCTAACTTCGCAGAGTACCACTATGAATGAAGATCTACATGTAATATATAGCTTGACTCGGAGAGTACCACTATGCTACATGTAATAGATAGTATGCCTCGGAGAGTACCACTATGCATGAAGATCGATATTCATGCATGTACTACTTAATTTGCGATCTTATGCAATTACATGTGTTATATTATATATATGCACCAAGTTGATATGCATTACCTTGATCTTCATGTACTCCTAAATCCAAACGCGTTTCTGGCGCATCGATGCGATCCTCGTACGATGAAATGGTCCGATACCCCTAAACCCCTCCTAAAACCCTAAACCCTGAATTCCTTTGGTACCGGTTCGTGTTACAAACCGGTACCAAAGGTCCCTAGCCCTACACTCTCCTGGAGCCAACGTGGAGGCCCCTTTAATACCGGTTTGTAAGGAACCGGTACCAAAGAGGGGGGGGGGGCTTTTGTCCCGAATATTTTGTACCGGTTTGATTTCCGGTACAAATGCCCCTCTGGAACCGGTATTGATGTCCATTTTTGGACTAGTGCCCCTTGCACACCCCGATGAAGCCGCTAAGTTGTAAAGAAGTCCCAGCGAAGCGGACCGCATCATGCTACTTCAACAACACTCATCATCGTCGTTCAAGACCGACGAGGCACGACGGCGAGGGCGGGCGAGGCCGGAGCAAAGGCCACGCTTTCAGCGGCGCGTGTACCGACGAGGACACGGGCTCTGCCGCTGCCCACACACTTCACCATCACCATCATGCATGCAGGACGCGAAGTGAAGATGACGAAGACGACCACACGGCTTAATCGGAGGTGTCTTGCGGCGTAACCCGCGGAAGTAATTAACTGGGAGCCTTCCGAGGCCCTGGGAACCAGGAGATCGCACAATCGCCATAGTCAGGCTGGCCGTGCTAGCAGGCCACGCGGAGCGCAATCTACGGGAATTGTATTTGTTATCTTAAAGATTAATGAAATACTTTTCCCTCACATTTGTTTTCTTTGTGTATTTATGATACACTGGCACGCCCGCGCACCCTTCTTTTCTTTTTATCGTTCCCTGGTGCGAATGAAAGAGCTACGATACCGCCCCTATCTCGCGGAGTGTCGTACGTTTTTCTCGTGTCAAACAGTTTACAGCGTCGTCCGGCGTACACCGTTAATGTCATTGTTTGTGAAGTGTAACATATGCCGATGTCAACTATGAGAAAAGTGACATTTTCCTGATGTACCTGAAGTTGTTGTTATATCTGTTCGAGTTGATGTCTGGTTTTAAAATCAACTACCAGAAAAGTGAGATTTTCCTGGTGGGTGGGGATAACAATACATCTGAGTTTTATTTCTCTATTTTTGGCTGTCAAGTTGGCACTTTCCCTATGAAGTATCTTGGTGTTCCTGTCACTTTCAGAAATCTTAGAGTTTTTGACTTAGATCCTTTGGATCAAAAGTTTATTAAAAAGCTTGATGCCAGGGTTGGTGGGGCTAATTCTTCTAGTGGCAGATTAACTTTGGTCAATGCCTGTTTGTCTAGCCTTCCTTCTTATTTTATGTCTCTCTTCATGTTGTGTAAATATTTCCTGGAGAAAATGAATAAACATAGGAGACGTTTCTTTTGGCATGGGAAGAAATTAAAAAGAGGGTATTATATGGTGAAGTAGACTAAGGTCTGCAGATCCAAGAAAAAAGGTGGTTTGGGAATCCTAGATTTACACAAGCAAAACATTAACTTGCTGTGTAAGTGGTGGTGGAAGTTAGACACTGAGCATGGGTTATGGCAGGATATTGTCAAAGCCAAATACTTAAGAAGCAAATCAGTTGCTAATGTGACTGCTAGGTTTAATGATTCCCCTTGTTGGAAAGGTCTCCTCAAAGTTAAAGATACTTATATGGTTGGGAGGAAAATTAACCTCAGAAAAGGAAATATTTGTAGACTTTGGCAGGATTCCATTTCTGGTGAACCCCCTTTTTCCTTGCAGTTTCCTGAGCTTTTTGATCTCTGTTTGGAGAAGGATTGCACTATTCTGGATGCTTTCGTTTCTGATTTTGAAATCCCTTTCAGAAGAACCTTACGAGGTGATAATTTGTTGCATTGGAATCCTACCAAAGATAGCTTGAGAAATCTTCCTAGATCGGATGACAGTGATTTCATCACTTGGTCTTTGAACCCTAAAAAGTGTTTCTCCACTAAGTCAGTTTACCTTTGGTTAGAGAGAAATCTTGCTGGGTCTCATAACAAATGGATTTGGAAGGCTAAGCTTCCTTTGAAAATAAAAGTTTTCCTTTGGCAATTATGCCAAGATGTTGTGTTGACTAGGGAAAATATGAAGAAAAGGCAATGGCGTGGAGCCCCTGTTTGCTCTTTTTGCAGTCATGAGGAAACTAATGACCATCTTTTTATCACCTGCCCAATCTCTAAAGTCGTCTGGGGAGTTTTAGGCAAAGCTTTTGATTCTGCTTCTGTTCCTATTTCTTTTTGGCAAGCTATGGCTTGGTTCCATTCTTACCTGCCAGGTTTTGAGAAGTTCCATATGGTCATTCTAGCTTCTATTTGCTGGGCTATCTGGAATATTCGAAATAGAGTTTACTTTTGATAAGTTTCACTTGAAATCCCCTAGTGTAATTTCTTTCTACTCCATTTCTTTGCTTATTTACTGGGCAGGTCTGCAGAAGGATGCTGCTGATAAGGAGAGGCTTATTGAGGGGGCTAACAAGCTCAAGCAGGTGGCGACTTCAGTGTACTCTCGTCAGGAGGAGGGCTCTCGTCAGCTGGCGATTGTGACGATGACCTGATGTTCCTCTCTCTGCTGGCTTTGCTACTTCGGTTGTCTGGTCTCCTGTTTGTTTGGTTTAGACTCTGGTTTCCCTGGTTCTCCTATCTGTAATAAGTTGCACTTAGTAATAATTAGTGGTATCAGGTTTTCGCCCCATAGTGTGTGTTTCGATGGCGAGCGCACACAGTGGGTTTTCTAATACTGCTCAGCTAGCTTTCCCCCCACCTTCCCCCATGAACTTCCGTTTTGTGTTCCAGACATTGTTATTTCCGTTCAAAGTAATGGAAAGGGGTGGAAGCCCGGTTGGAAAAAACATATGCCGAGGTGAGGTTCTTCTTGAGACCTTTATAGCGTCTTCCTGTGCTTCAGCAGACCCTTTTTGTCCGTATGTGGTAGACGTAGGCCGGAGACGATGCAGTTTGGCCGGAAAAGAGAGCTTTCGAAATTCTTAATCGGATCTGTAGGTCTGCTTCGGTTAGGAAACTAGGGGATCCATCCCGTGTTATTCGGATGCGACGAGCCATGTCCACGTAATTCTATCACCCGCCACATTAAAATGGGAGTATATATCTATAAGTTGGTGGGTCGGGAACTAAAGCATACACCCTAAAACTCTCACAGCTATTTAGGGGACTCAAGGGACTCCGACTCTTACTTGTCTTCGCCATTTCGATCCACTACTCGATCCATGGCAAACACATCCCAAACAAGCTTCCATACAATTATACACTAGTCCACATTCCATACATAAACAGAACAACACTTTACTAGCTAGGCATGATAGGCCTCAGGAATACTAATCCAGCATGGCCGTGCACCTGTTGCAGTGGCTGGGTGACCCATCGTTTTATTTCATAGCAGCACTCATTTTATATACCATCCACTTCAGGAATTAGCGTCATGTTATCTACTTTTCATTTTTGCCATCGAACCTTCCATGGTCCACCTACATCCTGCACGGTTACACCAGGCCCACATCTGCCAAGTGGTCCGGTCCTCTCGGCGTCGTTAATTGCTTGGCATGCTTCATCAACTCTTCGTCGGCAATTGCGAAGTCTAATGGAGGAACATCCTGGTGGCCATTCGGTTCAGTGATGCCCCACAAAGGAGCACGATGGTGTGCACATATAGCACCAGCTCTTGTTTAGTCTCTATCTAGCTAGCTTATGTGATTGTCAATCTATTGGTGAGGATTAGTAGACTGAAACAAGTTAGAGGGAGTAAAGTAAAACCAGGTCCAACTCATAACCTAAGAGATAATTAAGTGGTGCGCTGAGATTCAGCTTATACACCGATGCCCTGTTATTGTTGCTCTGGTACTACGTTACGTATACTGTAAAACTAAGAAAAATTTAGCCCGCGATTTTACACTTGAATGATGTTTGTCTGTGCCAACCACAACTAAGAACGAACAGTTTATGTAGTGGTACTAGAGAGACCATCAGGAGAGAGATGAAAAGAAAGAAAAAGGAAATCAAGAAGCAAGCTAGCAAATGAAAATTTCTGAGCAAGGGAGCTAGACATGCATGATTATATGCAAGGCTCTGCTCTAGCAGTTAGGTTGACAACACTGTGGCTCTCCATTGCATGGCAACGATACATTTCAGACTTAGGCAGGGAAGACGAGAGCTCATGTACGCCCAGCGTTACTATTGATCGGTGTGTATGTACAGCTCTGGTTGTATAGTTTCTCCGTACTGCTTTCTTGGATCTTCGTTCTGCATCAACGCCATGCTGGTGAATTTATGGGTTAGCCTGAAATTCTAAATGGAGCGTCATTATCGTTTCCGCAGGCAGTTGTTAAATATGATTTTCATTGTGACCTTATGGATCGTTGCTGCTTGGTACTTGATGACAACCTTTATCATAAACAGGGGAACTTCTGTCAAATCCCACGTACGGGAGCACTACAATTTTAGGCGCCGTATTACATTCTAGATAGTTCAAATTAACACTGTATAGACTAGATGTCAAGAAAGAAAGGCAGAACGTACACTTAGCCTACTGAACCCTCGAGTGATGTGTGTCTCCTGACATGGTCTAAAGAAGCTCTTCAGTAACTTCCCCAACGCCTTCAAGTTTCAGTGGAGGACTGGATGTAAACCTTGGAGTTCTAGCTAAATAAATCATTTAAATTTATTTCTTCATTATATTCATACACCAACAAGTGTGTATTCTGCGGCTGTTGGCATGGGTGTTGTCAACTGATAGTGGCTACCATAAATGGTATACCTTTGATGTGCTGATATGTCTATGAACTATAAGGTTGTTTATCTTAGTTAGTCGGGGTAGTTCTTTTTGGTGTGTTCATTAATCTCTTTCTTCATGGTGGTTTTATGCAATAACTTCCTTCTTTGGAAGAAAAAGACCTGGCTACCTTGTTGAGACAAGTGTATTATGGACAATTAACTTAGTATTCAACAATGTATATATGTTGTGGTAATGTTCAATGCTAGATTGAGTATTGAGGATGTCTGAAGGTATAGAGCAATCTATGTCTTAGTAACACCTGAACTCGGTTGACCTAGTTCTCTGATGTATATGGTAGAGACCTTGCGAAAATAGCTAGTGGAACCAGGGTGTCGGCGCATTTGGCTTTTGAAATCGCAAAATTCTATTTGAAAGTGTACATAAAATTGAAAAAAATGCATAGACATATTACCTTGGTACTTACTCATGCAAGTTTTCAATAAAACATACGACTGTGTGGAGCCTACCCACAAATGACAAAATGACACTATAATTATTAGATTTCTACTATTGAAAGAAATTCAAATTTCCATTTTTGTGTATGCCACATATGGTTGTATTTTGACTTAATAATTTGTGTGAGAAAGTATCAAGGTAATATAAACATGTGTGAATTTTTCCAAATTTTTCTTTAACTTCAAAATAGCATTTTTCGATTCACCCTTGTCCACCAAAATTGGAGTCGAGAGAACTTCACCTTATATCATTATGTTGTCAAAGTATAATAGGTCAGCAGAGTGATATCAGCTGAACTAACCGCCTTATATTCAACCAAGGTGGCATAAGAAACTCCAATGAAACATTACAACCCACACAAACGTACAAAGGTATAAACTTCGATATCAAATCTTCAACTACACCTATAATTGGTACACCCTGTGTGACCCATAATTTGTAAACTACTAAAATTCTAAAACAAAGAATAATGCAATAAATGGCTGTTTGCATTAATTGATGCAGAGACTGGGGCTTCGCTCCCCACTTCGAAAAAAACTACACCTATAAACATGTGAGTGCTTTTTAATTCTTCACGTACTAAGTGGGTTGGCGATGGTATCAAGGTGTTCCATTCCTAGCTCCCAAGTCCATACAATTTAAGGCACTAGGTTAATTCCCAACATCATCCTAAGTAGCTACTACCTCAGCAACCAAGTATAAAGATATCGGTATATATGCCTTTCATATGTTGATGGAAGGCAAGTGTATACTCTAGACTACAAAGAGGGAACGCATGCATGTCGCAAACTAACAAACACTTTTAGGCAGGGCAGGCTTCAGGAATTTATGCAAGGGATATTCCATTATTGATTCAGCTTATCTGCCGATTTGTTTTACCATGTACATTGCAGTTTTCTCCTTAGCGGCAGTCGTGCTATCCACTCGAATGCGCTGTTGTGGAAAGATTCTTTCCCGGTGGACGAGCGATGAGAATGTTGGTGAATGACCGCTTGGATGTCCAACTGGCAGGTATATATATAGGTTGGAATGCTCTTGTTATCCACAACTTGGATTGGATTCATGTGCTCAGAAGTTCATTGGGGCATAGCGTCTGACAACTACATGTAGTTGCATCCACATTCTTAGACTCCTCTGTTAACTATTATGTCCTTGTCCGTATTTAATTTCAGGTGGTGCACTTCCATGCACTTAAGCTCTATTGTTCTGCCTTAACCTTTGTTATCTATTTGAAAACATGTCGTGTTCAACAGATATTACAAACTCAATTGATGGCTAGTTTGAAAATTGAAACCATCTTAGCTTCAACTTGTTACAGTTCAGATAACTTACAAAAATACTCAGTGCCTGCTAGCTTGAGAGGATAACACTCGGTGTTCTTATGATATGTCAAAATGGTGTTACCTTTGAGGCTTTCACAAGTCCACACACTATATACCATATGCTACAATGCCTGCTGGAATATTTTCTTTACCAGGTCGTTGAGGCTTTAGGGTAAGAGGGATAAACATCCACTTAGCTTATGCATAGAACTAGAACAACTGATATTTCATATTTTGTCAAATTTTGTGATGTGACTACGACTCAGTTGATAGTATCAGTATAACCGTTCAAGATTTTTGGATGATCAAGCACGCCTGCTCTTCAAACTTCCTAGTTAACGCCTGCTCTTCATCCACTTATGACGCATCCTATATATGTACATAGACAAGAGTACATGAAGAAGAAAGGATCTTCAGGGACCGGACGGACTGGCCGACGTCTAGGTACGATGTAAAATCAATCTTTGGATTGGTCCATTGTCACCCCGTAGGATTTCACCGACGATGACTTTTGGTGATATTTTATAGAAGATAGTCTTCCGACGTACATCTCTGTCTACACCGGTACTCTTGTTGTTTGAGAAACAAACGGATGCCGATGCAGTGTTCTTTTTGAGACCTTGTTGATGTCTTCTTGTGCTCCAGTGGACCCTTTTTATCTTTTTATCCGTCAGATCTCCTAGCCGTACGCAGGAGGCAAGTTGGGTCCTGTGGTGGTGCTCCCATCGCTAGCGCTGGAGATGACGCAGTTTGTCCGTACCACGATCCCATCGTCGAGCTTTAAAAATTTATAATCGGATCATTAATTATGTGATCAACACATCAGTTTTGGAACAAACCGGATCTTAAGGTCAGTTTCGATTATAGCGTGTCACCTCCATCCGGCTTGGACACGATGTACAGGTCATGGCCACATCATCATATATATCGCAGGCCATATTAAATTCCCATTAACCATGTTCACCATCAGCTCTTCTCCACCGATGTCGACCTGTCGTGGACACGGGAAAGAAGAACCACATGCTGAGAGGCAATGACTGAAACGGAGTAAATATCAACAAGGTGGTTGGTTAAAAACATAAACATCCACTCGCATATACCCTCCCAGCTATTTAAGCGACTTCGACTCTTACTCTTCTTCAGCATTTAGATCCACAACTTTCGATCCATGGCAAACCGCCAGCTGTTTGTCAATACATCTCCAAACAAGCATCCATACAAGTATACACTTGTCCACAATCAACACACAAACAGAACAACACTTTGAGAGGTAGGCATGTTAGGCCTCAGGAATATTGATCCGACATGGTCGAGCAGCTGTCGCAGTGGCTGATTCACTCACCGTTTTATTTCATGACGGCACACATTTTATTACCCCATCCACTTCACGAATTTCTTGAAGTGTACTCTTTATTGTTACCATGCATTCCGTATGGCTCCGGTTCATCGTCAAGACCTGCGTTACATTCCGCAGGGCGATGCTTGTGTTGGAAGGCAGGATTCCGCCGCCCGTACAGCAGAGCGTCGTTGGCCGTGAGAAGGCGGTCCTCACGCTCCACGAGAAAATTGCAAAAAACCACCACATTTGGGGTTAGGGTTTCAAAAAACCACCACTTTTCAGGAAAATTTCAAAAAACAACCAGTCCATCCTCTAACTGTCGCAAAAAACACTGATCGTGCAATTTAACTACTGTGACGCTATTTCTGACAGGGATGGCCCACCTGCAGGCTGACATGGCAAACAATTAATGATTAAAGGACACATACATCATATTGGATATATAATCTGGGTATTTTTGCAAAAATTTATGAGACCCACTTGTCAGATCTAGTCTCCAGTCTTTTTCCTCTCTCTATGCAAGTGGGCCCCACCTGTCATCCCTAACCTCCCTCCCCCAATCCCTACCATGGCTAGATCCAGATCCAGATCTCGGCCGGCCCACTCCGGCCGCCGCCGCCCTGGCCACCGCCCGCTCCGGCAGCCGCCGCCCTGGCCACCGCCCGCCCAGCCCGCCGCCGCCCGCCCTGGTCGAGCTCGCAGCGCCGCCCGCCCTGGCCGTGCTCGCCGCCGCCATTCCCAGGCCGATGTCGCCGCGCCCGCAACTGGCCGAGCTCGCCGCCGCTCGCTCCTGCCCGAGCTCGCCGGCGGCCGCTCCTGCCCGAGCTCGCCGGCGGCCGCTCCTGCCCGAGCTCGCCGGCGCCCGCTCCTGTCCGAGGTCGCCGGCGCCCACCCCTGGCCAATCTCGCTCCAGCCGATCTCGTCGGCGCCTGCGCCGCCCCGAGCCGACCCCGCGTATGCGCCGCCCCCGTCACCCTCTTCCCTCCCCACGTGACTGGCCTGGCCGGAGCTGGCCGCCTCGGCCTTGGCCGGAACTGGCCGCGTCGGGGCCTGGCCGGAGCTCGCCGGCCATCAGTCAACGCCATTGCCAGAAAAAATAAAATAAACAAATACATTACAAAAGGAAATAATAATGGGGAGAAATTGAAAAAATAAAAAAATGGACACAGGTTATAAAGAAATAATAAATAGAGGTGTTTTTCGCAAAATTACAACAAAACGTTAGGCCACGTCAGCCTTACAGTGGGCCCTTCTTGTCAGATACACTGTTAAACGATCTAAAATATGCTATCAGTGTTTTTTGCGACAATTAGAGAATGAACCGGTGGTTTTTTAAAATTTTCTTGAAAAGTGGTGGTTTTTTGAAACCCTAACCCCAAATGTGGTGGTCTTTTGCAATTTTCTCCACGCTCCACCGCGTGCCCCTCTCCACGCCATCGCCTGCCACATCACCGCCGGCCTGCTCTCGAGATCTGCCAGAATATGGGGACTTCGTGTCATTGTCAAGAACATCTCCACGGTGCCTGAAGTGCTGCACGTGCTGGCCAACGATCGTGTCATATGGTCAACATGCTGGAACGCGGCACCACACGCTCGGCTCCAAGGACCACGCAGATTTAGGCCTAACAACCAGGCCGTGCTCAAGCCTAGGTATTCACCACGGCCAAGTATAGATGGGAATTGGTTAACCCTAGATATCTAAAAGGACTAGTTGAATGCCCGTGCGTTGCCACGGTCCTAATTTTTTTCCTCACACATCTATAAAAAGTGTAATCCAATAAAAATGTATAATTCAAATGTAATAGAAGCAAAAACCAACTAATTACCTTTTATGAAAGCGGACGAATAAAATTTTACTCCCTCTGACCAATATTACTTGTCGCTGATTTAGTACTACTTTGTACTAAACCAACAACAAGTAATATGGGTCAGAGGGAGTAGTAAGATACGTGTGCTTCGATGCACTTAGTGACTTGGTTAGCTTTTTAAGATATTTAAGTTGCAAAAGATTTTTTCAAAGGAATACATCGAATTAGCGTGGCAGCATGAAAGTGAAAAGCTAAAATAATCGTTCTATTAGGTGACAACATCAAACAAAAACCATATATATGATTATTAAATAGCTTACATATTCCATAGGCTCAAATTTCTTAAGTTTTTAGCTATCGTACTACAACGAAGGTAACAGAATTCGGAAAGATGTTATAAGACATACGAAAAACAAAAATAATGCCTATGCATACACCCAATCTTCCATAATCCAAAAGGAAGATACTTTGCTAATTCTTGTCATTGATGCCGCAGTTCTTTCTAAACTTGAGTAGACAAATTCCATTACAACTTAACTTGTATGTCATACTTTGATCTTACTGAGCAGAATTAATGCTCATACTTAGCTTTCAGTTGTACAAGTAAATATCAATATTAACAAAACTTGACCAGAGACAAATATGCCACACCACCAAATTCCGTTACAGCTTAACTTGTATGTATCACTTGAGCTTCTCTTAGATTTCTCCACTTAAATGTTCCATGAACGTAATTGTTGTCGTTCCTTGAATGCAACTTTTTATGCCAGAAACAATCCACGAACCTCCATTTACCATAGCAAAGCAACCAGGTCACAAAAATCAAGTACTTGCACTTTTGATATATCACATATTCAAAAAAAGTTGCACCCTAAAAATGTGCATTCTTTCTTAAATTGTCACATGTATATTTTTACCTGATATAACTAACATTTTTAGAAAAAAATGCAACTGCTTAATGAATTACAGGAAAAAAGCGCATCTCGAGTATATAGATTTGGAAAAGAATGGACGAGTATCAAAGAATATTAAGTTATGTTAAAGGGTTGTGTTAGTTCATTTTCATAATATCCTATATATAGTGTAGAGGAGTGATGACAAACTCAAAACAGTTTTTATGTGCATTGTAAATAAAAGATCAAGAAGTGTCAAAGGTAAAGAACGAAAAATGATAAGAGGGGATACCTTGTCCTTTTTTTTCTTCTGATGTAGTTCGAATCGGCCAACTACCCATCCACTAAGTCATAGTCAATCCCACCGAGCGAATCAAGTTTTTGTAATCCTTCATGTTAATAACTTACGAGCACCAATCACCAATGTATATTGCTAAGGAACAGTCACAATGGAACAATACAAGAAAAAAATACAAACGATGTACGAACCATCATGGTCCTCGCCGCTAGCGCTTTAGTAGTAAAGATTAACAAACTCCTTGAGAATTGCGTGTGTTGCAGACCGCTAGCACTGACCTCTTTTTTTGCCTTGATAAATGCATTGAAGCTCTAAGTAATGTGTGTAAGAAATATGAGATTAATTCTGCATACAAGGGCTGAAGCACACAACTTAATTATGCCATCAAGGACATATAAATTTAAAAAGTGAGATACAGTTGCAGTGTATCACCAAACACAATAGATAATAATGGAATGTATAAGAACTGAAATACTCCTAAACTAAGCTGAAGCAAAACGAACATTTTGCCTGTAGTATGCGTACTTCAACACAAAAATGTCTGTACAAAAAGGAATGCAGAATCCAAGTCACACTCAATCCCACCGAGAGAATCAAGTTTTTTGAATCCTTCATGTTAATAACTTACAAGCACCAATCACCAATGTAATATCGCTTATTTATTTTCATAAATATATGCACACCAAATGCTGAAGTAAGTTAAACATGAGAAAATAATATGTAAAAGAGAGAAGGCTAGTAATAAGAAAAGTGCATTCAGTAACAACTTACTTCATCACACTCCACAAGCCCATAAGGCCATAAGCCAACACGTTGAGTGTTGTTCATCTTATGAATGATTGACAGTCATAGCTAGTTTATCCACAAGCAATCTGAACAAAATTCAGAAAATGTTCATTATTCAGTGCTAAAAAATAATATGCTGTTGAAAATAAACAACATGCCTGTTTCAATAATTAGGAATACATACAGAAAATAAAAGGGCAAGTACTATATGAGTTGACTTCTAGCATGTCAAGACTTTCATAATAAAGATTTGTCATGAGGTCCTGCCATCAGGGATACTTATCCCTGTGCATCAGGAGTTTTCCCACGAGAAAAGTAGCAGTTAGCAGTTAGTACAAAGGGATGTTTGATCAAAAGGCAAACGAATTGAAGACTTCGATCACTCCTCCATTATTGAGCTGCAATTAGTACATAATGAACAGGTGTGACCAATCAAAATACAACTAAACAGAAAGGAACTGCTTTGTCTTTTAAGGAAAATGGCAAGAGCGCTCTGTTGACGACATACCTAACATAACTGAGCAAACAGAAATGAACTGCTTCATCATAGTAACCACAAATTGAAAAGATCTGGTCAAGGAAGAACTGAAATAAAAGAACACAATTAGATGGGCCAAAACTATAGAAAATCTCAAGAAGGGAAACAGACATATGAATACGCACCTAAGTATGCGACTCCATACAGCCTTATTTATGAACCTAGATTTCTGGGATTGTAGTCTTTCTGCTTATCAGTGGGTGAAGATACCACCAATAGTTTCAATATCAAGTGAAAGGGGGGTTACATAATGGAGAAGGAGCTCTTTTGACAACTTCGCGGACAAGGCCACCCTGAACAGCCGCAAACATGGCCATAACTTCATCTGGGTTGATTCCTTCGCTGGACCTTGCCAAAGATTTCTGAATCCACTTCCTTCACATTGGGACCCTTGTCATTCCATCAGCAGGAAGAACCTTATCAAATTCCTTAGTGATATCTTTTAGAAAATTCATTCATGGGTCTCTAGTCCTTGCAATCAGAACACTCACCAAACTTTCAGACTTTGATCTTGTCAATTACACCCATATGTTTTGCTCCAGTAGCATCAGCTATGATAAATAAAGAGGTTAATATCAGTCTGCGGTTTACAAGAGTTCCAATTTTTCCTTCTGAGCTGCTTGAAGCAACCTTTGCAGAGCTATTCAGGGAGGAGGCCTGCAGTAAGAAAGGAAGGCATTATAACTTATGTTCAAACTAACCAATGATGTTTCTCTCTTGTTGCTATCAATTGATATCCTTCTGTTGCTTAGCAGGCCCTAAAGCCTAAAAGAGTCCATTTATTAGTGTCCTAACAAAAATGCAAAATGATGAAAACTATCAAGACAAGAAATCTTCTAAATGAAACATATAGTCATTCGTCAACCTCCAACGAATAAACAATATGATGACAATCAGTGCTTGAGAATTATTTAGTTTATAGATAATGCAGCAACCAAATGTTTTAACTAATCATAGTGCCAAACTTGAAGACAGAGCAAACCCATCATGAAAAGCTAGCGCTTCAGCATGGAGATCCTCAATAAGAATAGGATACCATGGCATTCCCTACCATGAATTGGTGAAATCGGTGCAAACCAGCTTGGACGCTCATGCATCTCCTTTGAAGCTAGCAATGCATGATTATCCAGAAGCATTGAGGCAAGAATGCATACCGCTGCCTTATGATAGAAACATAGATGAATCCTGGTAATCGACAAGACAACAACCCATTCTTGTACGAACAGGTACGATACACCTATTAATCACACGTGAAAAGTACAGTTCCATCTTTTAAGATGGCATATAATCTCCACTATATACAATTAGATACCTTGGACATATATATACTGCAGTTTTCAGTATACCAGAGAGCACAACTTATCCATGACATTAATATGTCTAAGATTAAAATAACACATAGAAAAATGGTGTAAGTAGCCAATAACATTCCTGTTGATAATGGGAGGATAAAAAGTGGTATACGACTACCGTTTAAGATGACCATACTAAAATGAATTATGGGGATTTTGGCAATTTTGAGTTTTTTGCATCTGCGTTACAAAGTCTGAATTTCAGGCGAGAATTTGAACGTACTATAATTTATCAAGCTAAATGAATAGGTGAATCATCATGTAGGTTCCTCACATAAAAAAGTGTTTAATCTGAAAAAATAATTCCCAAAATATTATCTTAGTTCTACAGGTCGTGCAAATGGAAAACTGAATAGTCGAGACACAACAAAATAAACAGCTACCTTTGGACAATATCCTTCATTGAGGCGCTAGCTTCGTTCATCTTGTCATCATCCTCGTTGATGTTTGACTTAATGCCCACTTTTTCCCCTGCCATACAATTGGGTGCCTTTTCAAACATCCATGAACAATCAAACGGAACACACATACGTGCAAAATAAAACTGCATGAATCATACATGGGGAAGAATTTTTAAAACATGTATAGCCACGTGAAAGTGAAGCTCTATGCATTGATGGAGGTATATTTTCAATCGATAGCTGCTTACCTGAAAATATACGTGTATAATACGTAAAACGTTCAGACAACTGAAACCAAGATACGCTGCATGTGGTATGTCTCCTTTCTGAAGCCTAGCAGGCAATAGACCACGAGCTACACATGCACTGAGCCGCGACGGCTCTCCGCGCACCATGCCCACTCCGTTCTGAATCAACTCGGCCAGCGCCACATGGATTAATGCCTTTCTTCACCTTCTCTCACTACTTGCAAAAATACAAGATGATCCAAATTGGCTTTCTACAAGATATAGTCCACGAATCTGTGCAAATCCAAAAGGCATAGATGGAAATTGAGTCAAGGCAAAGGAAAATATCCTCGGGATGGTGTTTCCTCACTATTTTCCTACCTGTAGCGAGGAAGGAGTGAGTAAATTGCGATTTGGCCATTCTTGTGGCGGACGTTCGCTGCCAAGGAGAGGGGAGCAGGGCCTGACAGCAACTCCAGTAGTGGTGGTGGGAGGGAGGCAAAGATGGATGCCTGATCTCTGCATCGGAGGAAGGGCAAGAGCGTGCCGGGAATCTGTCGCCGGGAGGACCTAGCGAGGCAGGAGGTGAGAGCGGCGGCGGGGTGGTGGAACCCTAGGTCGGGGGCTTTGGCCTCGGTCAATCCAGAAAAATTTCGGGAAAGCAATTTTTTTTTACCGGAAGGCCGATGACTCTGCGGTGGTTAAGGGGTAAAATGCCTGATCGTGAGGGGTATAATCGGAAATCAAATGATGTAGAGGCAAAGTGCCTTCACCAACTGCAAACTAGGCCTGCATTGGACAAATCAGCGCTTTGAAAAAGGCTATTGAAGAAGGCTTGAAACTAGGCCTGCATTGGACAAATCAGCGCTTTGATGTGGAGACAGATTGTTTGGAAGCTATGGAGCTAATCAGCGACAGGGCTTCAAACAGATCTGCATATGCTTTTCGGATTAGTGCAATCCGTGAATTATTACTGGAAAGAGAGAGTAGAATTCTGAAAATTAGTAGAGATTCTAATATAGCTAGCCATGAACTAGCTAAACTTGGCAGAGTACATGGGCGTACTGAGCTGTGGGTACGCAGCTACCCACAGGAGATTGCTGAAATTTTGTATACGGATTGTAATTCTGTGAACTTTTAATATATCTCTTTTTCCCTCGCAAAAAAAAAACTGCAAACCAATAGTAAAGATAATTTAGGTTAACCATTAGGTTATTGGTGTTTAAATGGTTAACCGTTATTTATTTAGGGTCGAACCGCTTTTAACAAAAAAAAAATGTCTTTGGCTATTCTACTTTGCTAAAGATAACACTATTAACCAACACAGGTAGAAGATAATTATGATAAAAAAATTCCAAGTTGAATGTATAATACAAATTTCATGTTCACTGTTCAGAGTTAGCGTCAACATGGTCGCAACCTGGTGAAACATTCAGAGTACAAGGACGTGTGACTCATCATCGGGCACTTCAGAAATTGATTCCCATAAATATTTAAATAATAGTCTGTCAACTGTTACTGTTACTAGTATAACACTTCCAACTCCAGATCGATCTCGTCGGAGATTCCATGGCGCTGCGCAACCTGGTCGCGAAGATGCGGAACCCCGTAGCTGCTGTTCTCCGCCTGTCGATGGACTCTAAAGTTCTACAGCTCTGCTCAGCTCCGTTCCTGCTGCTCGATGGACACTGCGGTCGTCAAGCTCGCAGGTGGTATACCCTCGACGACGCGGCGACGGGGCCGGGCTCGCAGGTGGCGCCCTCGGGGACGGGGCCGACAAGGTCTAGCGGCGACGGGGCCGGGCTCGCATGTCACAACCTGAGACCAACTCCTGAACATCGTCAGTACTTGGACGGTCAAGATCTGAGCTTACTACTTAAACAGCATCGTGTGGCTGTCCTTGTAATAGGCTAGCTAAGCTCTGTTTTAAGCGCTAAGCGCAGACATCTGTAATAATTGAACTCGTGGCTCTCCTGGAACTATTTAACCAGGGAGAGAGGGCGGATGGGTGGCACGAGATACAAAACACTAAACTTGTTCTACTGTTCTAGGGTTCTTAGCTTTTCCAAAATTATCTTCCAGATATTTCCTGTCAAATCCTTGTTACTGTTCCGCAATTGCCTGTATCAGATTTTCTTGGTGCTTATCTTCAGAAACCTGGCGAAGACCGTGACAAGTGGTACCAGAGCCATCGGTTCTCAGACCAAATCCCGAAATTTCCCCTCCCGAGCGACACCCACCCACCCAAATTCCCACTCAGCCGCCGCCTCAGGTTGCTCGATCTCTCGATCCAGTAGTAAAATCTCTGGATTGCCGGTTTGAGGACACCCAGTCGCCCGAGGAGCGGATCCGGCCATGTCCCACCGCCGAACCCGTTCACAGGACCGCATGGCCGCCGCCGAAGAGGCGGACTTGCTGGCAGCCGCGCAAGCTCGGGCCGCGGAAGAAGAGGCTATCAGCGGCCGGCTACCACGTGAGGTGCTCAACATCCATCGCCGACTGCTACTCGTGTGATGACGCCAGAAAAGACTGTGGCGTTTAGTTGATGTGGGAGCAGTAAGTCCTTGTGCGTGGTGATGACCAGCCCGTTGGGAACCCCAAGAGGAAGGTATGATGAGTGTAGCAGCAAGTTTTCCCTCAGTTAAGAAACCAAGGTTTAATGTCGATCTTGAAGAAGAGAGACGGTGACGACTGAAGGTGATGCGGACTGGCTTAGTAACTTCCAACAAGGGCGCCGTTAACGATACTTGTTGAATCGTCTTCGGCCAGCAGCAGCGCGGAACCTGCACACACACAAACAAATACTTTGTCCCCAACTTGCGATGAGGTTGTCAATCTCACCGGTTTGCTTGAAACAAAGGTTATGAGTGTATCGAGTGGAAAACAGTAGTAATATGCGAGTAAAGTAAACAGTGCAGGAATAGTAAACAGGTGATTGCAATATGATTAAAATAGGACCGGGGTCCACAGTTCACTAGTGGTGTCTCTCCATAGATAAAATAACATGCTGGGTAAACAAATTACAGTTGGGCAATTGATAGAATAAAGATAACGTGATATGTCAAGCAGATCACTATGAGATTCACTCTAGGCATTACAACAAAATACATAGACCGCCATCCAACTGCATCTATGACTAATAATCCACCCCCGGGGATATCATCCGAACACCCTAGAAGTATTAAGTTGCGAACAACAGATAATTGCATTAAGCAAAGTGTGTAATGTAAACAAAGCATATGCCCTTGAGCATATGAATGTTGTTTTCTCCCTAGTAGCAACAGCACATCTACCACCTTAGAGGTTTCTGTCACTCCCCCAGGTGAAATAGAGACATGAACCCACTATCGAGCATAAATACACCCTCTTGGAGTCACTAGCAACTACTCGGCCAAGATAGCTACTAATAACGGAGAGCATGCAAGATCATAAACAACATAGAGATAACAAAAGATATAATTCAGTACAGCAACTTAATCATAAACACCAATATTCATCGGATCCCAACAAACCAACATCAAAGTATTACATAACGGTGATCTCAATCATGTAAGGCAGCTCATGAGATCTAAACATGAAGCACATGGTGGAGAAGACAACCAGCTAGCTACTGCTATGGACCCATAGAACAAGGTAGACTACTCACTCATCGCTCCGGAGGCAAGCATGGCGATGAAGAAGACCTCCGGTGGCGATTCCCTTCTCCGGCAGGGTGCCGGGAAGAGCTTCTAGACCCTCCTGATCTTCGGGTCGACGGCGGCGGCGGATCGCGATGTATTCTGGAAAACTGATCGGGCCCTTAGGTTTTTCTCGTCAGGGGGTATATATAGGCGAAGGGGCGATGTCAGAGGGGAGACCACGGCCCCTCACGTGGGCCTGGCGCGGCCAGGGGGGTGGCCGCGCCGCCCCTGTGTGTGGGGGCCACGTGGCCCCCCTCCGTCAGGTCTTCGGATGTTTGGGAGCTTCCCCGTGAAATATGACTTCAGGAACTTGTTTCATCCAATTCCGAGAATATTTCCTGTGTATCACTTCTGAAACACAAAAACAGCAGAAAACAGGAAACTGGCACTGTGGTACTTCGTTAATAGGTTAGTTCCGGAAAATGTATAAAAATGCCACTAAGTGTAACGAAACAATAGGCAAATGGTGTAAAAACAAGCATGGAGCATCAAAAATTATAGATACGTTTGGGACGTATCAAGCATCCCCAAGCTTAACTCCTGCTCGTCCTCGAGTAGGTAAGTGATAACAAAAGAATAATTTTTGAGGTGACATGCACCTTCACAATCTTGATCATATATGTAAGCATTGGTGAGCTGGGATCAATAGAACTTAAAACATGGGCATGAAAGATATAATCATGACAATAAGAAACTTAGCAACCATGTTGTAAACATGTAAATGAACACAAACAAAAGATCATGATAATGAAACAATGAAAGTCAAACGTGTGTTCAAATCATAAGGAAAAACATACAAATGGTTTTCAGCTTGTCCTTCAAAGAGAGCAAAACATAAATGCATAGGACACCTCAAAGTTTAAGAGGGCGACTAGATACAAATAATTTAAGAACAAGTGAAACCAACAATATGAGTCAATCAATGAACTTTGGGACAATGCATATCACACTAAGAATGACAACTATGCTCTCTTAATGGTGCATAAAGAAAGAAGGTGGTGACTCAACATAAAAGTAAAAGAAAGGCCCTTGGCAGAGGGAAGCAGTGATTTAAACATGTGCTAGAGCTTTTCATTTGTAAAACAGAGATAAAACTTGATTTTGAGAGGTGGTTGTATTTGTCAACGACTGGCAATGGGGTTCTTATTATCTTCCATACAAAAATGAAGCAAGTTTTTGAGAGAGAGATTGGCACTCTTGCGCTCTTTTTATAAAACTTGGCACTCCTCCCCACCTTTTCCTTTCACATACCATGGCTAACCGATTCCATCGGGTTCCCACTAACATTCACATTCATTGGAGGAGTGCCTTTTTTTTTTCTTTTTTTCTTTTTTTTTTCTTTTTGGAATAAGCAATATGGAAGATAGCAAATCCGACCACTACGTCCCCATGAGCTGAAAACAGTGTCACAAAACAAGAAGTATTTTGAAGGTTTTTGAAAGGTAGCACACGAAAATTTTACTTTGGAATGGCTTACAAATACCATGCATAGGAATTTATAGTGGACACAATGGCAAACTTGGCTTTTAGGAGTTGGATGCACGAGTAGAGCTCATACTCAGTACAAGGCGAGGGCTAGCAAAAGACTGGGAGCGACCAACTAAGAGAGCAATAATGGCCATAATCATGCAAAGCGACAAAGCGACATTAAAAGAAGCATACGATGGCATCAAAAGTCAAAAACTAAATGATCATGAAGGCTAATGGCGACTTTGTAAGGGTCTAACATGTGTGAGCATGCGCCAAGTCAACCCAAATAAAGCATTAAGGAGAAAACCAAAATAATGCTTCCATACAATAAAAACAACGCATGATTTTTTCAAAGGCTCATTAAGCAATCTCAGTTATTTGAGACAAGTCATGCTACAGCAAAACCACTAAGCATACTATCAAAAAGATATCAAGCATGACATGAAAAAGCCTAAGCCGCAGTCTACACAAGCTCCTTCTTGTACCACTATTTTGCACAAAGCTTTTTCTCTTTTCCAACACCATTTGAAATTTTTATAAACACCTCTTTTGATGAAAACCAATAAAGATCAGAGGCAAAAATACACCATGATGAAAAGATATGACAAGATCTGAACGCATATCAAGGCGAAAACGAAAACCAAAAGCAGTAGCAGAAAAAGTAGAACGCACGATTTTTAATAAGAGTGAAAACTAGAGCGTTCTTTGCAAATGAAAACGAGTACATCTCCTCCAAAGGAAAATTTGTTGGGGTCCAACCATTTATTGCAGCAAACAAACAAACTAAACAAACTAAGAAAACTAAAACAACTGACGCTCCAAGAAAAACACATAGTGCATGAAGCAATAAAAATATAGTGTTTTGAAAGGTGACCTGATTTTTGCCGATGAAGAAGGGGTGCCTCGGGGGAATCCCCAAGCTTTGACGCTTGTACTTCTTGGATATTTCTTGGGGTGATGCATGGGCATCCCCAAGCTTGAGCTTTTGTCCATTCTTCAACTCATCTCATCATTCTCCAATCCCTACACTTGAAAACTTCCTTCATACAAAACTAAACACAATTCTATTAGCAACATTAGTGTAAGCGTAAAATATATTCAACCTCTTTTAGCTTCAGGTTTTAACCCAAAACCACCACATATAAAGTATATACTACTGTCGCAACTTCCACAAGAGTTCCATGATCAAAAAGAACTCAAAAGAAAGCGATAAAGTGGTAAAAACAAATATTGGCAGAAATCTGTCAAAACTGGACAGCTGATAAAGGACGAATTTTTGAGGGATTTTCTGTTGCTCAAATCAAAAAGTGTTCAACTAAGAAAAGTTTGGATATAACCTGGGGCATATGCACAAGAAATCGCAGGTCCAAAAGATATACAGAGAATTTTCACGAATTTTTACGGTGCAGCACCGAAAACAGTTTCAGGACAGCAATAACCCCAAATCTTTACCTCACTCAAATTAGAGGCTTCTCTTGGCACAAAAACGAAATAAAAAGGATAAAGAGCGGTCATTACAGTAGTAATGACTTCCAAGACTCAAATAAAAGAAAAAGTACTGAAAAGTAAACAATGGGTTATCTCCCAAGAGTGCTTTTCTTTAACGCCTTTGAGCTAGGCGCAGAAAATTGCGAATCAAGTAATATCAATAGATGAAGTGCTAGTTACCTCAGTAGGCTCTTTGAAGGTTCCCGAAGATGATTCAACCTGCAAGTCACCCTTAGTAGAACTAAGAGTCTTACCAATCTTAAGAACATGTTGAGATTTAAGCGCAGAAACGTTGGGAACATACATAAATTTTTGCTCTTTTCCAACAAACACTTTCTCCTTCTTAAATTTAAGAGAAGAGAAGATTAAACTAAGGGTTTCCATAGACTCCTCTAGTTTACCAATCCTCAAGTTTTGATTGTCATGAGTAGTGCTAGCCTCTAAAATGGTAATTCTCTTACCAATGTTTTCTATTAATTCACTAACGCGGCTAGCATTTTCTAGGATACTTGGCAAACTTTTTTCTAAGGAGCTGAGCCTTTCTACCACCTCATCCAAGGTGGTCTCAGTTTTGGCAACATGAATAGGTGGTACTCCCACTAAACTTTCAATTATAGCGCATGCTTCTCCCACGGGAGTACCCAGAAAATTACCTCCTGTAAGAGTATCAAGAACATACCTATTCCAGCTAGATATACCAACATAAAAATTTCTAAGGAGGATCGTTGTGGAGTGCTTTTTGGTACACCTATGATGAGCATTATTAATACGGTACCAAGCATCTTTTAAACTTTCTCCCCCTTGTTGCTTGAAACTACGAACTTCTACTTCAGGATTACTCATTGTAACAAAACTAAAAGCAGATAAGTAAAAACAACTACCAAGGATTCTAATTTTTTTGGGTTTTTGATATAAAAAGCAATGCAAGTAAAATAAAATAAAGTAAAGCAAAACAAATAACAAAGTAAAGAATGTGTGTGTGAAGAACTCCCCTCGCAGAAGTCTTCTCTCTTCCCCGGCAACGGCGCCAGAAAAGAGGCTGCTACTCGTGTGATGACGCCAGAAAAGACTGTGGTGTTTAGTTGATGTGGGAGCAGTAAGTCCTTGTGCGTGGTGATGACCAGCCCGTTGGGAACCCCAAGAGGAAGGTATGATGAGTGTAGCAGCAAGTTTTCCCTCAGTTAAGAAACCAAGGTTTAATGTCGATCTTGAAGAAGAGAGACGGTGACGACTGAAGGTGATGCGGACTGGCTTAGTAACTTCCAACAAGGGCGCCGTTAACGATACTTGTTGACTCGTCTTCGGCCAGCAGCAGCGCGGAACCTGCACACACACAAACAAATACTTTGTCCCCAACTTGCGATGAGGTTGTCAATCTCACCGGTTTGCTTGAAACAAAGGTTATGAGTGTATCGAGTGGAAAACAGTAGTAATATGCGAGTAAAGTAAACAGTGCGGGAATAGTAAACAGGTGATTGCAATATGATTAAAATAGGACCGGGGTCCACAGTTCACTAGTGGTGTCTCTCCATAGATAAAATAACATGCTGGGTAAACAAATTACAGTTGGGCAATTGATAGAATAAAGATAACGTGATATGTCAAGAAGATCACTATGAGATTCACTCTAGGCATTACAACAAAATACATAGACCGCCATCCAACTGCATCTATGACTAATAATCCACCCCCGGGGATATCATCCGAACACCCTAGAAGTATTAAGTTGCGAACAACAGATAATTGCATTAAGCAAAGTGTGTAATGTAAACAAAGCATATGCCCTTGAGCATATGAATGTTGTTTTCTCCCTAGTAGCAACAGCACATCTACCACCTTAGAGGTTTCTGTCACTCCCCCAGGTGAAATAGAGATATGAACCCACTATCGAGCATAAATACCCCCTCTTGGAGTCACTAGCAACTACTCGGCCAAGATAGCTACTAATAACGGAGAGCATGCAAGATCATAAACAACATAGAGATAACAAAAGATATAATTCAGTACAGCAACTTAATCATAAACACCAATATTCATCGGATCCCAACAAACCAACATCAAAGTATTACATAACGGTGATCTCAATCATGTAAGGCAGCTCATGAGATCTAAATATGAAGCACATGGTGGAGAAGACAACCAGCTAGCTACTGCTATGGACCCATAGTCCAAGGTAGACTACTCACTCATCGCTCCGGAGGCAAGCATGGCGATGAAGAAGACCTCCGGTGGCGATTCCCTTCTCCGGCAGGGTGCCGGGAAGAGCTTCTGGACCCTCCCGATCTTCGGGTCGATGGCGGCGGCGGATCGCGATGTATTCTGGAAAACTGATCGGGCCCTTAGGTTTTTCTCGTCAGGGGGTATATATAGGCGAAGGGGCGATGTCAGAGGGGAGACCACGGCCCCTCACGTGGGCCCGACGCGGCCAGGGGGTGGCCGCGCCGCCCCTATGTGTGGGGGCCACGTGGCCCCCCTCCGTCAGGTCTTCGGATGTTTGGGAGCTTCCCCGTGAAATATGACTTCAGGAACTTGTTTCGTCCAATTCCGAGAATATTTCCTGTGTATCACTTCTGAAACACAAAAACAGCAGAAAACAGGAAACTGGCACTGTGGCACTTCGTTAATAGGTTAGTTCCGGAAAATGTATAAAAATGCCACTAAGTGTAACGAAACAATAGGCAAATGGTGTAAAAACAAGCATGGAGCATCAAAAATTATAGATACGTTTGGGACGTATCACCGACTTGCGACTCAACAATCTTCAGTCGACGCCATACAAGATGATATCTCAAAGCTCACTGATATGGTCGCTCAAATTGGTATCGCTGTCAACCGATCTCAGGCCGGCACCCCAAACAACCCTACGGCATTGGACACCGGAGCACCGCCGTTCACCACACCCCCACCCCCACCACAACACCTGAGTCCGATACCAGAGGCGAATTCCTACAACCCAACACCGCAAAGCCGGCCACTTTCACAACCGGCCTCTGTGCAATTCGGTAACTTGACACCCGACCAGCTTCCGCACCCCAGTTTTCCACCTTCTTCGCAAAGTCCTCAAATTTTTTCCGCCCCACCAATCACTGGACATGTGCGCCCCAGCTCTTCTACAAACCATAATCAACTGCAGCAAACTACTAGTCCAGCTTCACAGCCACAGAATTACAATCCCTTTCCAGCCAACCAGCCAAACCCAAATCAGTTCCAGTACCACCAACATCCAGTCACAAATTTTCCAAATACCACTGCTTTATCCACTCAACCACACTTTCCACAACACAACCTAAACCCTCCTTACTGCCCATCCCAGTATTTTCCTTCGCCTACTCCTCATTACTTGCAACCGAATTACTACCCACCACCCAACTCTCCTTATCAGCCCTACCACCAGCAATATCCACACCCATACCCACAATTCACCTACTCTCACACACAACCGACCATACACACATCTACAAATCCCACACCACCTCCACTGACACACCATCAGCCGGAGCGAAATTATTCTGCACCTCAACAGCAGAATCAAGACCCTTACATCAGGACTCCCAACATGGAACTGCCATTGTTCTTTGGGGACAACGCACAGGCATGGATTGATAAATGTGAAAGTGTTTTTACACTGGCTGGCATACAACATGAGGCAAAGGTGAAATGGGCTCATGCTCACATTAGAGGCAAAGCAAAAAACATGGCTTTCAAGCTCCAAACTTGATGTATACCTCCTCAACTGGACGCAGTTCTGTGAATTGCTTTGTGACAGGTTTCCAGCCGTAGGTGAGCATGATTCAATGGAACAATTTCAACACCTAAAGCAACAAGGGTCTGTCAACCAGTACATTGACCAGTTTGAAGAGCATATGATACAAATGCAGAGATACCACCCATACTTGACAGATAACTTTTTCCTATTGCGATTCATAGCGGGTTTGAAAGATACTGTCAAGCATTGTGTGAAGAGTCACAATCCCTCCACTCTTCGCTCTGCATACTGGCATGCTAGGCAAGAAGAGCAAGCTTATCTGTCTACCAACAAAAGAACTCCTCTACCACAGCAAACAAGATCCAGTGGCCAATTTCTGCCCAAGCAACAAAACATTCTGAAAGAATTCAAGCCACGACCACCTCCGGAAAAAACCCGGGAGAGAGGCAAGTGTTGGTACTGTCCAGAAGCTTGGACATATGGCCACAAATGCAACAATGTAAAAAGTATGATCCATGCAATCCAAATGCAAGGCCACAGTGATAGTGAAGATACCACTGACAGCCAGGAGATTTATCAAGATGCTTCTTTAACATTACCTACCTCAGGCCCTTCTGAGGAACAACAAGTACAACACCAGCCAGTAGCAACTTCTGACCCTGCGGAGACACTGATGTTAATTTCTGCTGAAGCCCTACATGGGATGCCTGGTGACACTACATTATCTGTCCTAGCCAAATTTGGTGGACACCAAGCAGTCGCACTAATTGATAGTGGCAGCACCACAACATTCTTGGACAGTGAATTTGTCAAGAAAGCAAATCTGCAGATCAAGTCTACTGCAGCCCAGACAGTGTTAGTAGCAGGTGGTGGAGAGTTAATATCTGATGGTATTGTGCCCCTATGCAAATTCAAAATACAAGATACCAATTTCCAGCAAGATTGCAAGATATTGCCTCTCAAGGGCTATGATATGGTTCTTGGAGCAAATTGGCTAAAACAACACGGTCCCAATTACACTGATTGGGAACATAGAAGCATTTCTATCACTGTTGAAGGACAATGGTGTACTTTCCTAGACAGAGCAGTACCAACCAGTGACACACTAATTTCTGCACAAGCTTGTTCCAAATTGTTGAGACAAGGGGCTCAAGCTTATTTAATCAGAGTTACTAGCCAGAGCACAGAAGCAGCTCCTACTCCACAGGCAAACCAGTCTGAAATAGCAGATATCTTGGAAGAATATGCCGACATTTTCGCTGAACCAAGTGGCTTACCCCCTCACAGAAGTTGTGACCATAAAATTCCCACCCAAGAGGGAACTAACCCACCCAATGTCAGGCCCTATCGAATGCCACATACCCAGAAGAATATAGTGGAAGAATTGGTTCAAAACATGCTGAAAAACTCTAAAATCAGAATCAGCAACAACCCCTACTCCTCCCCTGCTATCCTAGTCAGGAAGAAAGACATGAGCTGGCGATTGTGTGTCGACTATAGACAACTGAATGCCCTCACTAAAAAAAACAAATATCCTATACTGGTCATTGAGGATTTGTTGGATGAATTGCAAGGAGCGACGATTTTCACCAAGCTCGATCTACGCTCAGGGTATCATCAAATCCGAATGAACCCAGCGGACATTGCTAAAACAGCTTTCAGCACTCACTTAGGTCACTACGAATACCTTGTGATGCCTTTCGGGTTAAGCAATGCCCCAGCTACCTTCCAGCAACTGATGAATAACATTTTCTCTCAACACCTCAGAAAATTTGTCCTCGTTTTCTTCGACGACATCCTCATATATAGCAAGAACCTCCAATAGCACAGACAACACCTTACTCAGGTACTACAAATCCTCAGACTTCACCAATTAAAGGCAAAAGCTTCCAAATGCACTTTTGCTACTACTTCAGTGGAATATCTAGGACATATCCTATCTGGACAAGGGGTTGCCACTGACCCCTCCAAGATATTGGAAATCACTACCTGGGAACCACCTACAACCGCGAAGCAACTGAGATGATTTCTAGGTCTCACAGGCTATTACAGGCGCTTCGTGAAAGGGTATGCTTCCATATGTAGACCATTGCATGACAGCTTGAAAAAGAACGCATTTGTATGGGGAGAATCTCAACAACTGGCCTTTGAGGCACTCAAGCTAGCAATGACAACTCCGCCTGTGTTAGCTCTACCCAACTTTACCCTCCCCTTTGTGCTGGAAACAGATGCATGTGGCAATGGATTAGGAGCTGTCTTGATGCAACAAGGGAAGCCCTTGGCCTATTTCAGCAAATCTTTGGGACCTGCCAACAGTGCCCAGTCCATCTATGAAAAAGAGGCTTTAGCCATTTTGGAATCATTGCGAAAATGGAGGCATTACCTTCTGGGAAACAAATTGATCATTAAAACTGATCTGAGGAGTTTAAAATATTTATCAAGCCAAAGATTGTTAGAGGGAATTCAACATAAGCTTATGCTTAAACTCCTAGAGTTTGACTTCTCCATAGAGTACAAGCAAGGAAAGGAAAACACTGTCGCAGATGCTCTCTCAAGAAAATTTATCACACCAGAAAATGAACATTGCCTTGCCCTTTCTACTGTGATTCCTACATGGATGTCTGAAGTAGAGCTCACATACCTCAATGACAGCAAGTGCACGCAACTACTCCAGGAGCTAGCGGTGAAGCCTGATAGCCATCCCAATTTTACCTTAAACTCTGGCATTTTGCGATACAAGAATAGAATTGTCCTCGGGACAAACACTGACCTCAGAGACAAAGTCTTCAACTCCTTCCACTCATCCATATTTGGTGGGCACTTTGGAGGCACACTAACCCATCACAGGTTGAAGCACTTGTTTTACTGGCCGCTAATGAAACAGTACACAAAAGAGAAAGTTTCTCAGTGTCTAGTTTGCCAGATTTCCAAAACCGAGAGAGAGCCTCTCAATATTCCAAAAGAAAAGTGGGCTGAACTGAGCATGGACTTCATTGAGGGATTGCCGAAATCCAAGGGAAAAGATGTCATCTTGGTCATTGTTGATCGCTTAACAAAATATGCTCATTTTCTGCCTCTAGCCCATCCCTTTACTGCACACCAAGTTACCAACCTCTTTTGGGACAATATTTGCAAGCTGCATGGCCAACCTCAAGTAATTGTAAGTGATCGTGATAGAATCTTCACTTCTAAGGTATGGCAAGATCTCTTCTCTTCCCTTAAGGTTGACCTACACTTCAGCACATCATATCATCCTGAAAGTGATGGCCAAACTGAACGGGTAAACCAGTGCCTCGAGCAATATCTACGAAGCATGGCTTTTAGTGAACCTAAGAAATGGGCGGAGTGGTTGCCAGCTGCCGAATGGTGGTACAATACCTCGTACCACTCCTCTATCAAGACAACTCCTTTTGAAGCACTCTACGGCTACCCTCCACCCCAACTTCATCACATCTCTGTCCGCTGTGATGCACACCCGGATGCCCAGGTCACTCTGCAACAGAAAGAATCAATGTTGAAAGTACTGCAGACTAACTTGCTCAAAGCCCAGAATCGCATGAAAAAGTATGCCGACCTGAAGCGCACTGAACGCCAGTTTGCTGTAGGAGATCTGGCATACCTGAAAATGCAGCCTTATCGCGAAACGGCTCTAGGGCTTCGTAATGCACTGAAACTTTCTTCAAAATACTATGGTCCTTTCCGCATCCTGAAGAATGTAGGTAATGTTGCTTATCAGCTCCAACTTCCTGAAGGTACTCTACTACACGATGTCTTTCACGTTAATCAGCTAAAAAGACATCTGGGACCAAAGGCTGTACCAAATCCAAAACTTCCCTTGCTCACACCGGATGGCAAAGTAAAAATAGCACCCCTGGCAGTGCTCCAATACCGCCAAATACCAAGAAGCGCATGTGAGTATGATATTCCAGTACCACAATGGTTAATTCATTGGGAGAATTTAACCCCTGCAGAGGCGAAGTGGGAGGACGCCAAGTTCATCCAGAAGACCTTCCCATCATTTCATCCTTGAAGTATGAATTCTGGGCGGGAGTATTGTCACAACCTGAGACCAACTCCTGAACATCGTCAGAGCTTGGACGGTCAAGATCTGAGCTTACTACTTAAACAGCATCGTGTGGCTGTCCTTGTAATAGGCTAGCTAAGCTCTGTTTTAAGCGCTAAGCGCAGACATCTGTAATAATCGAACTCGTGGCTCTCCTGGAACTATTTAACCAGGGAGAGAGGGCGGATGGGTGGCACGAGATACAAAACACTAAACTTGTTCTACTGTTCTAGGGTTCTTAGCTTTCCCAAAATTATCTTCCAGATATTTCCTGTCAAATCCTTGTTACTGTTCCGCAATTGCCTATATCAGATTTTCTTGGTGCTTATCTTCAGAAACCTGGCGAAGACCGTGACATCGCAGCTGGCGCCCTCGGCGATGTGCCCTCCGGCGGCATGTGCACAGGAGATTACTTCGTCAGACGGAGAGCACTTCGTCGGCCGGATGGGCGGCGCTCGGAAGGCGTCATGTCAGGTTAACCAATGGTACAAAGGGGATTAACCGTGTGAACCGAAATTATTTGGGGTTAACCACTTGGCCCATTGGGCTCTCTTTTAGGTTAGGTTAACCTAACCAATGGATAAAGGGTAACCAAGTCCCAATTTTACCGCCAAGGCATGCAACCCGATGCTCATCGGCCGTGCAAATTCACAACTTCAAGGTGACCATCGCCATGATATCCCTTCAAGACTAGACAACCACGTTTTCTTTGTGCACTACCTAAAATACCCTTCTAGCTAGGATATACTACACTAAATCTGGTGTAGTATATCATATGAGAGCTCAATTAAGGTAAACGGTCTTTTTTTTAGATAACAAGTATATATTAATATCAAAGTTATATCAATTACACCCAGTCTTTGCAATGAAGTAATACCCTAATGGCAGTACATATGCAAACAACTATAAAAAAAGAGAAAAGAAACTAAGAAAATAAAAGACTCTCTACGGTGTTCCAGCCCTAGCAGCAATAATACAACCACCACCAATACAACACCTGAACTCCAGACTTTTCAAAAGCGACGCCTCTAAAAAGGGAACAGTGCACAAGCGTCGTTGTCACCCGATCAAAGATCTTAGGTTTTCATCCTGAACATAGTCTCCGCTCTCAAAAGAATGCCTTCAACAAGGCCATTGTCAACAAATTAAGAACAGACCTTAGATTTTCACCCTGAAAGGTAAGACTTTGAAATTCACATGTGCTGCCGCCCCCACTTTCATACTACTGCTACGAAACCCAGAACACCAAGCAAGTCCATCAACAGTGCAGAGACTCGAACCTCTCCATAGCTAGTCCTCCAATCCGGCCTTCACGATATTCTCCGTCTCTGACTTCACCATGGACCAAAAGTCACATGACGGCAACAAAGAACAGAGCTTCGTGTCGTTCTGTCCAGAACCTAACGGTCGGAATAAAAGTATGGGTACGCACGACCGAATACCACCAGATCTAGCAAACTGCAGGCATAGCTGCAATGTCAGATTTGCCGACGGAGCCTTCGGGAACTTCCCACACCGGCCAGACCAAGAAGGACCGGCATCAGAAAGGTCTCTATCTTTGCACAAGAGGAACCTAGGTCAGCCACCTTTACTAGGAAGATCGGGAGGCCTCCATGCTGCCGCCCGCTGGTCAACCTCATCGGCAAAAGAACCCTCCGACGAGACCTCCGCCGCCACCATCGACCTGAGGGCTCAGCACGCACCGCCGGCATCAGCCGCACCACACGGAGATGAAGATGACTACACCAAACCTGCCAACAACCAAGCACTGCCACAGATCACCACGGATGCCAGCGAAATAACACAGAGGGTGACGACCGGCGCCGACGCGGTGCCCCGAGCCTAGAGCTAGCGGCCACATGCTCAAGCCCCCGGATCTGACTGTTGAGCCACCCACGTGGCCACCCAACCATCTAGAGTCCCGGGGCTGCCGGAGGAACACGGCGTCTAGGGCCGACGCACTGCTCCAGCCGGAGATCTCACCGTACTTGGAGGAGAAGGCCCCGCCGCTCCTGGCCGCGCGAGGAGACGAAGGCCCGCCGCCGCCATCAGCCGCGTGAGCTTAGCACGGCGACGTCCTCCGGCGGCGGTGGCTAGGGTTCGCTTGAGCCGCCTCCCAGGGATCGACGCGGGCGTGTCTATCTGGTCTTATTTTATTTGATGTACCAGAAAAAGATTCCAACAGTAATGCACGACTAAAAACCAGTTGTGTACATATTGTTTTGAGCAAAACGTCCGTTTAATACATAAAGTTACCCCGCACAAGCAGGTTGAACATGAACTTGTGTTTTTTTAAAACAGGTCCATAAAGTTGACCCACGCGAGTATTTTGGTCACACCGACGGCCGCTTGTTTGCATAAGCTGAGACGTTTTCGGTACTGAATATCTTCACGGTGCCGGAAGTGCTGCACGCGCAAGCCAACCGTTCGTGTCATGGTCAACCTGGTGGAACGCGGCACGCTACGCTCGGCTCCAAGGAGGCAGGAGCACGACGCGGACTTCCTACATAATCTCACGTCCAGCATCGACAGCTTCTGCCTAGCCGTGGCGTGGGACACAGGGCTGCGCAGCCTGCTTCTCTACCTCAGCGGTCGTTGCACCGTGAAGCTGGCGCTATCGTCGGCCAAGGTCGGCCGGGGAGTTGCTGGAGAGGCTGGAGAAGCGCGGCACAAGCTCCGGAGCATCTTCAGTAAAAAGTGAGTAACATGGCACTGAGCTGAGTTAGTGCTACTCATAAATTACATTTTTCTGTTTGCCGTAGCCTGTATAGAAATCGCAGGTTGATGGATTTGGTGACGTGAGGTGTTTGACGAAAGTTCTCTCGCCGGTCCAAATGTACGATCGGTGACCTAGTCATTGGCTCTGTTTCCGAAGAGGGGCGCTTCCCTCTCGCCCTCGTTCGAAGAGCGTCGCACCAACGATAGGCAGAGCAGGTTCAGCTGTGAACTAGCAGGAGCATAGTAAATTGAATATTCATAGAAGAGAAATCAAGACCACCCGCCATGCCAGAGAACTCCCCATGGGCACCGCAAACTACCACGACACCACCACAAAACCAACACACAAGCTGATGAACAGAAGCACATGAGGAAAACTGGCACACATAAAACCACAACAGAACAAAGCTCGCCTAAACACCGGGCTCTTGCCACCACTAGAAGACAATGCGGCCATAGATTGGACCCTATATATATCCCCTCTCGCCCAGGTCTAAGGGTGCTGACCGCCGACAAAGAGGGGCCAAAGGGTGGAGAAGGACACCAAGAACTGGAAACCTACATAATTGACACACGACATCATTGTCGCAAACTAAATGCACCGCCGAAAGCCGTCGCCGACCACTGAAAAAATCGCTTACCATGCGAGCTAACCCCGGATGGCGCCTCCATGAGGCCTTATTTGGTACTAGAATTTTTGTGGGGATTAGTGTGAATAATTCTCTAAAGTATCAGGTGAAACCCCTACCATCACCCAATCCCCATAAAACCCCACCTACAATCCACTAGGTAGGGGTAGAGTATTGGGAATTAAGAAAAATATGTTAAAATTTAGGAAAAAGTGGGATAAGCGAGATTAAATTCATCAATACTCTAGTACCAAAAATATTTTTAAAAGTAAATGGGGATTTGGGGTTTGGTGAGGATTATCCCCACGAAAATTCTAGTACCAAACAAGGGATGAAGGGGAAAACATGGCCACAGAACCCGAACGTGTTAAGATTTTCACCCAGGTAGGGGGTGGGTGGGGGAAGGGGACCTAATAAAGCTCTTGAGGAGGGAACAGCCGCAATGGGCATCAACGATGTTGGGGCACCATCAGCCTAGGGTTTCCCTGATCCCGAGCGCCCACCGTCCACCCGGCCAACTTAAGCAGATCTAGCCCAGAAAAGCTAGCATGATAGGACGAGCGCGACGATATGTGCAGATCTAACACAGAGGACCAATGGGCCGCACAATATGGCACACCACGTTCTTGCCGCCACCTCGCCGCATGCACAGACTAGGACATGGGCCATTACTCATACCCGAGATTCTCTTTAGGCCTCGTTCGGTAGAGGTGGTTTGACTTGGTTGTGGTATGTAATCCCTAGTGTTTAGGGTGAGGCACCACAACCAAACATTCAAATTTGGAGGCGAGGAAGAAGTAGTTTAGATGTGGAGGTAGGTCCTACCATGGCTCAAGAGATTGGTCATCAACCATTGCAACGAATTTTTTTGTTGGAAGCAAAACTTATAAACTGGTATATCCGTAATATTGATCACATGCATGAACGTAACTAAGATCATGGATAGCCATGGTCACTCGCTGTATCGAAATATTCCATACCCTAGCTTATTTTTCGACTTCGGAAATTATACATAAACATGCTTAATGCAATTAGCCTCTCCTCATGCCAGTCCACCACCGAAACTCAGTCTTGGCCTCCTGCTCCACCTGCGCCGGCGTGGGCTTTAGGTCCTCGTCGAGCTCCTTGTCCAAGCGGCGGAGGTACTGGTGCTTGAACACCTCCGGATTTCCGGCGAAACACCGGCGCAGCGCCGCCGTGGCCTTGACGCAGGCCTCCGCGTCGACGGCGACCTGTTCTCGTTCTCCGGCGGGGAGCACACGGTCGGGGTGGCACTCGCTGATAGCCTTCCTGAATTCGTCTATGCACCCGCCATTGGCCACGTGATGCTGGACGATTACTTCGGACACGACGTTCCCCATGTGCGGCCGGTGCTGATTTAGGGTTGATTTTGTGGATCGACTATACTTACGAAAAGAAACACGCTTGAATCGATGTATTGCAACAGGAACGTGCGTGCTTCGTGATTATTGCTTCAACTCCTCACGAATCGGTGGTTTGATTACAAGGGGTGTACACATATAAATATGCTAGCTCTAGCGTGATGTCCGACCACGAGACAAACAGTAATCCTACCCGGACTGGAATAAGTCATGTGGACGTACCTAGCACGGTCGGTCGGCCTGGCGATGTGTATTTGAGAGTTGAGAAATTTTAAGATGCACCCAAGTTAATAAGATCCGTTCAATCCATGGGATCCAGCGGCTAATAGTACTCTTACCCACTAACAGGTAAGAGGTCATTAACGACTCCAGAAGGGCAATATAGACTTTATGTCATGTACATACAAGGAAACAAATAGGAATACTGAAAAAAAAGGTTAATTAAGAGAATTTATGGCAATTGATTAGCGTTGATGTATGGGCGACCTGATTGGTGTCCTATGTGAAATTATCGATCTTGTTACGGATATAGAGTTTCACATGAAAATCTCCCTTCAAACAAGTCAATACATCCATGGTATATATCTTGACACCCACTAAGATGCCACCAGATTGTCCACGAGGTGGTCGAGAATGTCACACAAAGTCAACTCCGCCTGAAAGGCGGCTAAGAAAGCTTTGTGTGAATTTCCGTCTACCCGTTTCTGAAATGGCAAATGCAATCAACAAAGAACAGATGTTTAGCCAAGTCACCAATACCTCTGCTATTTGAAAACATGTCATTCATCGGGAAACAATAGGTGAAGGAGAAACTTTTGCCCATTTCTTAGGCATCTTTCCTTTCCTACTAGAACATGATCCAGATTTCCGGCCTATTGTTGTTAGTTCATATAATGAACTCAGCCTAGCCTCATCCATGATCACATCCGACACCTCACCTAATATTGTGCGGTATAAACATGTTACTGTTGCACTTTTTTTTTCAAATGCACCTCTGGATATTTATTTTTTATGGTCGCTAATAAGATATAAATGGATAATGTTGCTAGGTCTAGTAGAGAGATTAATGGGGTTAACTTTGATAGACGAATCAGATCGTTTTTCAAACTTGACTACATTGAAAGTGTTCTTAGTTAAATCTATATATGTACACACATCTGATGAATGGACATACTAGATATTTACGACAATACTTATGGAAGTAAAAAAGGCGTCATTCAAGACAAAGGTCTTTATCTGGTTTCATGATAGGAAGGTGCTACTCACCAAAGACAACCTAGTTAAAAGATCATGGATTGGATGCACAAATGTGTTTTTGTCATTCACGGGAGTCCATGTCCTTTTGCGAAATTTGCATGGAGTTGTGCATTTCATGGTTAACATTACACCACCTACTAATATTAATTATCAATATGTTTGGGAATTGGCTAAATGGGATTAAAAAAAGTAAAGGCATGAATTTGTGTGGGGTTTGTGATTTAATTAGGGAAGTTAGGAATTGCAGATAAGATGTTGTTCCAAACTTTTTGCAGGTTATCAACAGAGCTACCTACTAGATCCACATGTGGTTCTACCTCCTTCCTGCAAATCAACGGGAACATATGGATACTAGGTCCAATTGGCTTGTGATAGTCGTTCCGGCTATATTTCACTAGGATAGTTGGCGCCAACTATTTAGAATACAAAATCCATAGGGACTTTTCATATGCTTTGTTCCGCTAAGTGATTCCTATGGCGACTTTGTGTGATCCGTGATTTGTATACTTTGAATCTAAAACTATGCAATAAATGAAGACTGTGTGCATTGCTAGAAATGCACAAGCCGGAGCTAGTTCCCCTTTTTGAAAAAGAAATGTAGTGAAGGGAATATACCCGAGAGGCAATAATAAAGTGCTTATTATCATATTCCATGTTTATGATAAATGTTTATTTCTCATGCTAGAATTGTATTAATCAGAAACATTAATACTTGTGTGATTAATAAACTAAAAAAAGGTTCCTAGTAAAGCCTCTCTTTCATACTAGCTCGTTGATTAACTGATGATCAAGGTTTCCTGATCATGAACAGTGGATGTTGTTAATAACGGGGTCATATCATTAGAAGAATGATGTGATGAACACTCACACCCATAGTAAGAATAGCAATACGATCAAGTCATCAAGTTCATTGCTATATCAAACTCATACGAAATAGTTCTAATCCTCACACCATGAGATCATGTTAATCACTGATACTGGAAGAGTGCTTTGATGATATCAAACATCACACCATTACAGGGTGATTATAAAGGTTGATTTGGGTATTCTGAAAGTATTAGTTGAGGCTCATGGATCAAGAGTGGAATTTGTCCGACCCGATGACGGGAAGATATTCTCTGGGCCCTTCTCGGTGATATTGCATTGGAATCGCTTGCAAGCATGTGACTAGGTCACGGGAATGCATTATCACGGAACGAGTAAAGAGACCTGTCGGGAACGAGATCGAACTAGGTATGGTTGATACCAAATGATCGGATCTCAGACAGGTAATAATATCGCGAGACAAAAGGAATTAACTATGTTCGTTAAAGGTTCACACGATCACTAGATACATCGTTGAGTAAGTGGGAGTCGTCATGGATTTCCAGATCCCGCTGATGATTATTGATCGGAGAGGAGTCTCGATCATGTCCACGTTATTTACGAACCATAGGGTGACACACTTAAGGTTCGCTGACGCATTTTGAGTGGATTTGGAACTCCGGCTGAATTATTGGATAGCACAGGGGTTGTTTCAGAAAAGCACCGAAACTGTTTCGGTATATCGAAATGACTCGAGGGGGTAAATGTTAATGTTTGCTAATTGATTGAATTAACAAATATTAAAGAAATAAAAATGTTTTATTAATTCAATAAGTGTGGATTTTAATTAACATGAATGTCATGCAAAATTAAAATGGGGGTTACTCATTTGATGAGGGGGGTTACCTTTCCATGAAGGGGGAGGTTACCACCACCATGAAGAGGAGAAAAAAGGGAGGGGCTGGCCGCACCCCTCATGGGTGGCTGCCCCCTCTCTCCTATATATATGTTGGACATACTCCTCTTCTCCCTACACTTAGTTGCTTCCATCCCCTACCTTATTGTTCCACACCATGGTTGTTGCTTAAGCGAAGCGCTGCCGAAATTGTTAGCCACCAACACTTGGAGAAGTGGAGGAGGAGGAGTTCTGGCGGATCCCTACTTCCGCTGCCCCGCTGGACTGAGGGCATGGAGGTCATCACCGAATTGTACGTGTGACCAAGCACGGGGGCGCTGCCGGTTGTGGCACCGTGTACACGATATCATGATCGTCAAGTGAACCACTACGTCGACTACGTCAGGTGAATGACTACGTCGACTACGTGCGTCTTCCTCGACTCTCCATCGGCAACGTTTGTGCGGGAACATAATCCCCGCTACCGGTCTTCGAGGGTTAGTCTCCGTTGCTACCATCTTGTAGATGTTCTTGGCTAGTTTATGTGTTCATGCGTAGGAAAATTTTTGTTTTCTATGCTACGAACCCATCAGTGGTATCAGAGCCATCTCTATGCGTAGTTGGTATGCACGGTTAGAACACATGTGGATGTGGGCGTTGATGATCATGTTATTGCAATTTATTTTGTATTTTGGATCATAGTGGCATAGTGGGATTGAAGCTGCCCGAGACTAACCTTACGTGACCGCGTTCACGAGACTTGTCCCACACTTGACATGCTTCGGCATATGTGGCTTTTTGGGTGCACGTTTCTCCCACTATAGTTATGATCTATTTTACAAAGAGTTGTTAATAATATTTTATCACCGTTGTGGTTACATGTTCGTAGGTAAGAACGGTTCTTCCTAGAAAGCCCCAAACCACGTAAAATATGCAAGACAAATTAGAAACGTCTAACTTGTTTTTGCAGGGCATGTGATGTGATATGGTTAAATTGTTTATGTTACAAATTGTATGCGATGATCCTTTTTGTAAGTTATAAACAACCGGCAGGAGCCATATGGTTGTCTTTACATTTAAATGGCCTACGTGCCGAATATATATATCCAAGTAATATATTGTAATGGAGGAAGACAACCAAGGTGGCGCGCCATGGACCCTGGTGCTACGTCGGTGGAATGATGGAGATCATGCCATGACACACAAGATGGGGATCTAATGCGTTAAGGACCATATCATATCACATTATATATGCATGTGATGTTTATCATTTTATGCATCTTATTTTGCTTAGATTTGATCACGTGGTAGCATTATAAGATGATCCCTCTAACATAAATATCAAGATAAAAATGTGTTCTTCCATAACATGCACCGTCAAAAAAGTTCGTCGTTTCGAGACACCACGTGATGATCGGGTGTGACAGACTCTACGTTCACATATGACGGGTGTAAGACAGTTTTACACACGCAAATGTTATGGTTCTACTTGGCGAGCCTAGCATGTACAGACATGACCTTGGAACACGAACCAAAAGGTTAAGCATGAGTCATATGGTTGATATGATGAACATGGTGATGTTTGCCTTTGAAACTATACCGTTGCACGTGATGATCGGTTGCGGTATAGTGAATTTGGTTCGTTCAATCACTTAAGAAAATTAAAAGGGATGTTGTTTTTAAGTGGGAGTTCACTTAGTAATTTTGAATTATAGAACTCAATTTATCATGAACTAAATCAAAGTGAATTTGCATAGTTTGTTGTAGGCATTGGCATCCGTTTACTACCTTGCGTTTAGCTATAATTGAGATAATAGAACTATAGAATTCTGGATGTTAACTTTACGAACTAGTATCGTATTGTTTGAATGTCAATCTAAAGTTTGAAGTCCTATTGCAAACTTTTAGCAAACCTTGTTTACTCTATAAAATTTAATAAGCAGTATTAAATCAAGAGTAACAATTCCAGTGTTAGTATCTAAGTATCACACTTGCCTCCATGATCCTTGATATTCAAAAGTTGTTTTTAGTATCAAGGTTGTCTAGGAGTTGAAAGAATTGTTTCATAAACTATCATGTGTGGAAGATATTATGATATCTGAAACAATGTTTGGTTGCAAAGTGATAGAGTATAATTTAGTAAGACACATGTTCTCATATTGTATGAGAATTTGTAAAGATTGGAGATGCTAGGCATCCAGATCTCCTAAAAAGGTTTTGGGAACTAACATTATACTCACAATTTGTCCTCATGAGCTATAGTAGCTTGATCATGAAAGTTGTCATGATAGGATGAATACAAGATGTCGGTAACATTTTTACTACATTAATAGATTACTAAAAATGGAATTTGGAAGAACGCCAAATATTTGATTATGGTGATCTACTTCAAAGTGTGAGTCCAAGGGTATTAGTGTTTGACTAATCATGCCTTGAACTATGTGCCATGTGAATGGCGCCACTATTGTTGTTGATAGATTCTTCTAGAAGGAAAAGAATTGCTAAAAGAGAATCCAAAATTTATTCTGGCGGAAAAGAAAAAACTGGAAATGTCCAGCTCAGGTATATAGAAGATATACATGTTATGGCTGTATTCGTTGCTTGTTAAAACAATGTGGTTCTTGGGTATTTGATACTAAATTGGTTGGTATGAACTGTCATACAGAACAACGCAATACAAGAACTACAATGGCCTAATTAACTAGCAAATGAATATGGGATGATTCTCATTGAAAACAAATAAAGTGTTATTGTGTTTCGTTGGAATTAAACCTAGCCTACAAGATTTGTTTGAATAATTGTTATTTTGTTCTGGTATTATGAGAACAATGGTTGTTCAAATTATTACCGCATTCATAAAAGATGGATGAACGCTTATCTTGTTGGAGAAATCACATCCATAACACTGATGCTAAAAATGTCGTAAGACAAATGATTAGAAGATCACTTATGAGTGACACCACCATTTAAATCATATTGGAAAGTAAACATGAAGAAACTCCATGTTGATGGAATTTTGGAGTCTTTTGATTTCGAATCAATTGACGCTTGTGTAAAATTTCCTAGAGATGATTAAAATTCCGTTCATAGGCCAAAGAAGAACGGACGACTAACTTATTGGACGTTGTACATGTTGATGTATATTGTCCATTATATGTAGCTGTGACTGGTGAATTCTTAAACTTCATTTACTTTAACCAATGATTTGAGTAGATATATGTGTATATTTACTTGATAAGGAAGAAGCATGAAATATTTGAATATTGTTCAAAGTATTTCTAGATGAAGTTAAAAATCATTGTAACAAGAGAATAAAGAATTTATGATTTGATCATAAAGGAATATATTTGAGTTACAAGTTTAGCAAACACCTGAAAGTTGAGGAATCGTTCCATAGACTTGTATTTCCTGAAACACCATAGGAGTATGGAGTGTTCGAGAGATGAAATCAAACTTTGTTTGACATTGTTAGATCAAAGGTGTCGTCTATAAAACTGCCATTATATTTTAAGGCTAAAGCTTTAGAGACTACCGCTTTTACACTGAAAAGAGCGCCATCATGATCCATTGAAATGACACCATATGAGATATGGCATGGGATAAAACCCAAGTTGTCTTTTCTAAAATTTTGGTATGCTATTTAAAATGTTTACAACCAAAGTCGGATAAATGCGTCTTTGTAGGTTATCCCAAAGTAACTGTTGGGTATTCCTCCAGAACACCTAAGACAAAAGTGATTGTCGCTGAAAATGTCAAGTTTCTTGAGAAGGAATTTTTCGTGAAAAGTTAAGTGGGAGGACAATAGAACTTTGATTGGGTTATTGAACCTAAGCTATATGTGCTGAGTAGCGCAGCGCTGGGAAGTGTCCCGAAGGCGGCCACAATGCACATGGTTGTCGTACCTCAAAGGTTGTGGTCACATAGATCTAAGTTCCTATTGAACCGTGTGAGTCGGGTAACAATCAAATAGTTAGATTTGAGAACAGATCATTATTGTTTGACAATGATGAACCGACTACATGCAAAGAAGCGATAATGGGCCCTGACTCCGTCAAATGGCTAGAAGCCATAAACTTCCGTGATAGTTCCATACACGACAAACCAAGTTTCTGAACTTGGAAGACCCTCAAAAGGCATGAAGCCTAATGAAAGTATTTGGATCTAGAAAGACAGACATGGATATTTAACATCTATGAAATAGTCGACACATCGTTAAAAGAGTTTACGATTTTGTTCAAGGAGTTGACTGTGACAAGATTTGATCTTTCATAGCGATATTTTGTCTGGACGGATTACTGTAGTAACCACTACATATGCCAAGTTTGGTATATGTTAGTTGAACAAACAAGACAACATTCTTCTAATAGAATGGTTACCTAGGACATGTACATGACATAATCCAATGGGTTTTGTAAATTCAAAGGATGCTAAAAGGCATGCAAACTTCAATGGTTGAAGTAACCATCGCGGAGTTGGAATATTCATCATGATGAAATAATTAAAAGGTTTAGTTTCATCAGATATGATGAATATACTTGAATTTGCAAGGAATTAAGTGGGAGCGCTGAGACATATTTTCAGTATATTATGTAGAAAACATATTGTTAATTGGAAATGATGTATCTTTTATTGACATAGGTTAAGAATTTCATTAAAATTAGATTTCAATGAAAGACTTAGGCAAAACCAAAATATTGGGTCTCGATGTCTATGTAGATAGATCGAGGTGCCAATATGGTTGTGCCAAAGTACATAGATAAAATATTGAATGAAGTTCAATATGAAAACGACGAGAAAAGTTCTTGCCTTATGGAAGAGGTTGAAACAAGATTCAGGTGTTTTTGACACTTGATGAGTGGAGCCACATGAATGATTTGATCGATCATGTATACCGTGATATGTACATATCCAGATATGTCCTATGCTCTAAATGTTATGAGCATATACCAGAGTGATAAATGTCATAAGATGATCACTGGACAATAGTAGAGATATCCTTATGTGCCTTGGAAGGACTAAGGATATATATTATGTATGACAAAGTGACACATAGTTCATTGTAAAGTGTTACATTGATACTAAATTTGTCACAAGATACAAATTAAGTTTATCTCAATTTCAGCTATACGTTAGGTGGCACTATGTAATGGAAGGAAGTTCCAATATGGATTTGGATGAGTTCGAAAGTTAAGACATTGTGATGGATTCTACAACAAAGGTTGAGTATATGGCTGCTTTAGAAGTACCAAAGGAGGGCATTTGTGTCAAGAAGTTTGTTATCAAACTAGGTGTAGTTCCAAGAAGGCTATTACTATGAAGATCTATTGTGTGACAATAGTGACAACATAATTTTAGCTAAAGGAACTAAGGTCTCACCTAAGGACCAAATTTATACCCAACTATCTCATTTGAGAATGAGTGATGCGTAGAGATGCAAAGACATGCAAATACACACAGAACTGAAAGTGTCAGATCTGGAGATCAGATTAACCACATGCAACGCGTACGAATAACACGTGAAAGCCATAAGTGTTATATACGCAAGTATCAACTAGATTATTGACTCCAGTGCAAGTGGGAGACTGAAGGGAATATGCCCGAGAGGCAATAATAAAGTGCTTATTATCATATTCCATGTTTATGATAAATGTTTATTTCTCATGCTAGAATTGCATTAATCGGAAACATTAATACTTGTGTGATTAATAAACTAAAAAAAAGGTTCCTAGTAAAGCCTCTCTTTCATACTAGCTCGTTGATTAACTGATGATCAAGGTTTCCTGATCATGAACATTGGATGTTGTTAATAACGGGGTCATATCATTAGAAGAATGATGTGATGAACACTCACACCCATAGTAAGAATAGCAATATGATCAAGTCATCAAGTTCATTGCTATATCAAACTCATACGAAATAGTTCTAATCCTCAGACCATGAGATCATGTTAATCACTGATACCGGAAGAGTGCTTTGATGATATTAAACGTCACACCGTTACAGGGTGATTATAATGGTTGATTTGGTATTCTGAAAGTATTAGTTGAGGCTCATGGATCAAGAGTGGAATTTGTCCGACCCGATGACGGGAAGATATTCTCTGGGCCCTTCTCGGTGATATTGCATTGGAATCGCTTGCAAGCATGTGACTAGGTCACGGGAATGCATTATCACAGAACGAGTAAAGAGACTTGTCGGGAACGAGACCGAACTAGGTATGGTTGATACCAAATGATCGGATCTCGAACAAGTAATAATATCGCGAGACAAAAAGAATTAACTATGTTCGTTAAAGGTTCACACGATCACTAGATTCATCGTTGAGTAAGTGGGAGTCGTCATGGATTTCCAGATCCCGCCGATGATTATTGATCAGAGAGGAGTCTCGATCATGTCCACGTTATTCACGAACCGTAGGGTGACACACTTAAGGTTCGCTGACGCGTTTTGAGTGGATTTGGAACTCCGGCTGAATTATTGGACAGCACAGGGGTTGTTTCAGAAAAGCACCAAAACTATTTCGGTATATCGAAATGACTCGAGGGGGTAAATGTTAATGTTTGTTAATTGATTGAAATTATAAATATTAAAGAAATAAAAATGTTTTATTAATTCAATAAGTGTGGATTTTAATTAACATTAATGTCATGCAAAATTAAAATGGGGGTTACTCATTTGATGAGGGGGGTTACCATTCCATGAAGGAGGGGGTTACCACCACCATGAAGAGGAGAAACAAGGGAGGGGCTGGCCTCACCCCTCATGGGTGGCTGCCCCCTCTCTCCTATATATATGTTGGACATACTCCTCTTCTCCCTACACTTAGTTGCTTCCATCCCCTACCTTGTTGCTCGACACCATGGATGTTGCTTAAGCGAAGCGCTGCCGAAATTGTTAGCCACCAACACTTGGAGAAGTGGAGGAGGAGGAGTTCCGGCGGATCCCTACTTCCGCTGCCCCGCTGGACCGAGGGCATGGAGGTCGTCACCGAATTATACGTGTGACCGAGCACGGGGGCGCTGCCGGTTGTGGCACCATGTACACGATATCGTGATCGTCAAGTGAACCACTACGTCGACTACGTCAAGTGAACGACTACGTCGACTACGTGCGTCTTCCTCGACTCTCCATCGGCAACGTTTGTGCGGGAACGTAATCCCTGCTACCGGTCTTCGAGGGTTAGTCTCCGTTGCTACCATCTTGTAGATGTTCTTGGCTAGTTTATGTGTTCATGCGTAGGAAAATTTCTGTTTTCTATGCTACGAACCCATCATGTAGACTCTAGACAAGTTCCACTATCTTTAGAAGCATAACCAACTGAGTTAAGTTTAGTTCACGGTAAACATTGTTCCAAAATCTTTGAAACTCTGATGGTGGATCATTCTGGCATGCTAGCTATTGTTGAGTGTTGAAACACGGACAACCGGGATGTGAGGCACCCCTTTTTTGTTCGGCAAAGGGGCGTGAGGTGCACAATGTGCACACCCATGTTCCATGACTTAGTCGGGGGACCCTGGCAGCCACTAAGCCGATAGCTATCTAGGAAAACAGATTAGGCTCTACCACTCTGGGGCGTATGGGTAAGCGGCCACAATCCTCGCCAAAATTGTATGAGAAAACATTGGTGGAGGACCTAGTAGGCCAATCTATCTGGCATGCCTCTCTCGTATGCTCTGCTTCATAGCTTACAAAGTCGTGTGTTGATTGCTAGGGCATCTCAGCGCAAAGATAGCTTTGGATGAACATCGGACAAGAAATCATCATTCACGCAACAATTTTGCAAAGATTAATAGGTATAAGTTGGATTGATAACCGTGAGATTACACACTAATACACTACCACTTTACTTGGATGTGGATGGTTCGGCTTTGTTGGATAATTAGGCACAATTTCCATGATTAATTCCATAATATTAAACATGACAATACCAGCTACTACCACATGTAACTCGAACATACTAGATGTACTAAACAACAAGATGAACGGAAACAAGTAGCAGCTAAACATGTACTTGCAGAACATGATGAATAGATGAACAACAGTAGACCGCACGTACCGTTCGTTTGCAGATGTAGTCGTTGCAGTAACGTTGTTGATCACAACGTTGGAGTAGACCGGTCGAAGCAGACGGTGATGAAGACGGCGGTAGGCTGCACCGCCCGACTTGGATGGAAGACGACCCGTGATGAAGAGCTTGAGCAGTCGCGTAGAGCGCTTCCCAAAAACCTAATTTGCCCTCTCCTGTACAAGATCGCAAAGGCGAGTGGTTCCGGAGACCTGCTCTCCCGTTCGCCGGTGCACGCCGGCGCTCGGGATGAGGTAGACTACGGAGGTGGCGCAAGCAGCGAGAGGTAGCAAAACCCTAGATCGGTTTCAGGTGTGTGCGGCGGTAGCCGGGCAAGAGTTTATATAGGCGGCGCAGCGGAGAAACCCTAGGCAACATGGACCACGCCCACGTCGCACGTCCGAGTCAGTTACAGCAGCCCACGATCCGAGAGTGACCCGAACAGGCTAGCTGTGACACGTCCGTCAAGGACTCGGTCAAACGCTCGGTTTTCCTGTGCAGCAAAAAGATAAGCTCGGCTCCGAGGCTCAATTCCGCAAACCGCAGCGCGCGCGCGTCGTGACATGACGTGTCGAGTCAAGACGAGACGAGCGAGCGAGGAGGAGGAGGAGGAGCGCGCGTGTGGCACTTCTCTTATCACTCACTTACCAAGTGGTGCAACACCCCACCTTATATGTTGGTCTACATCTCTTCCAACTTTCCATGTGGGACTAAACTAGCTCCCACCCCTTGCCTATGTGCAGCCAAAAACTTGGGCTGCATTTCAAATGGGCTCACACACATGGGCTTTGAGATTTCTAGAAATTTCTGAAATTTATTATGGGCCAAGCTGAAATGGCCCAATATTTCAACAATCCCCCACCAGATCTCAAATGCCCATTTAGAGATTTGCCAAACCTCACTACTTGTTTACATACCAGTGTTTCAGCAGAGACTATTAAGTTGAACTTCCGCCTAGAACTTTAAGCTACGTCTATCAGCAACTTGAACAATGGACTACGCCTTGAATTGCAAGTTTGGTGCGTCAAGATTTCACTCAAAGTCATAACCAGTACATGGCTGCCAGTAGCCTACCCCACGGGTTGGAGCATATGCGTCGTACTCCATGGTCTCTTCATGAGTTTACTAGAGATCACCCAAATCTCATAGACTGCGATGTTTAACAGTCGGGCTCATATAGGTGTGTTCTTTCAAGAATGCTCTATAGGATAGCATCTTTGCTAATCATAGCCAACATAAACACATTAAGGCACGTTGCCAATCTGCCTTACAGATTTTGAGAGTTTTGCATCTTCACATAGAGAGGGTTACAGAATACTCTCCTCAGTTAAACCACTAGCTTATTTTCCCAGGTCCTAATTCACGGGATCTCCGATCACAAAGGTTGGGTTACCGCTATGGCATAATATCTATGGGTCTTAAACCCATCTCCCTCGATGCACTGTCTATCACATTACGTGATAGTCCCTTTGTAAAGGGATCTGCTAGGTTTTTGTCTGTTTGAATATACGTAACAGTTATTACTCCAGAGTTTCACAATTTCCTGACAGACTTCAAACGTCTTTTGACGTGTCTCGATGACTTTGCGTTATCCTTAGAATTGTTCAGTTTGACAATAACTGTTTGGTTGTCACAATTCAAGAGGATGGCCGGCACAGGTTTTTCAACCACCGGCAAGTCCATCAAAAGCTCACGCAGCCATTCTAACTCTACAGTGGCTATGTCTAAAGCAGTAAGTTCTGCTTCCATAGTTGATCTCGTCAATATGGTTTGCCTACATGATCTCCATGATACAGCGCCACCTCCAAAGGTAAACACATACCCACTACTGGCTTTGATATCATCTACATCAGAGATCCAATTTGCGTCACTATATCCTTCAAGCACAGCAGGGTGCCCTGAATAGTGAATCCCGTAACTCATTGTACCACATAGATAGCGCATGACCCTTTCAAGTGCATGCCAGTGATCAATACCCGGGTTTGACATGAACCTACTCAACTTGCTTACAGCAAAAGAGATGTCAGGTCTTGTCGCGCTCGCTAAGTATATGAGTGAACCAACGATCTGAGAATATCTTAGTTGATCTGTTGGTTCGCTCTTGTTCTTACGTAATATCACACTGGGATCATAAGGTGTTGGAGAAGACTTGCCATCAATAAAGCCAAACCGGCTCAAGATCTTCTCAACATAGTGGGATTGCGATAAAGTAATCCCACTCTCGTTCTTAATCAGCTTGATGTTCAGAATTACATCAGCTTGTCACAGATCTTTCATATCAAAACTCTTTGATAAGAAAGACTTGACCTCATGTATTACTTTCATGTTTGTACCAAAGATGAGAATATCATCAACGTACAAACACAATATAACACCTTCGCCCCCACCATGGCGATAGCAGACGCACTTGTCAGCCTCATTAACGACAAAGCCAACAGAAGTTAAAGTTCTATCAAACTTCTTATGTCATTGCTTAGGTGCTTGTTTCAGGCCATATAAAGATTTTAGCAACTTGCACACCTTTTCTCTCTTCACCTTTTACCACAAATCCATCAGGCTGATCCATATAGATTTCCTCTTCCAACTCTCCATTAAGGAAATCTGTCTTTACGTCCATTTGATGAACGATAAGACCATAAGAGGCAGCCATGGAAAGTAGTACTCGAATGGTGGTTAGTCTAGCGACTGGTGAATAGGTATCGAAGTAATCTTCGCCTTCTTTCTGTGTGTAGCCTTTCGCTACAAGTCTCGCCTTGTACTTCTCAATAGTACCATCAGGCCTTAGCTTCTTCTTAAACACCCACTTGCAGCCCACAGGCTTACAGCCATGGGGGCGCTCAGATAATTCCCATGTTCCATTAGAAAGAATCGAGTCCATCTCATTTTGGACAGCTTCTTTCCAATCATCTGCATTTGGTGATGCATATGCCTCAGCAATGGACTTGGGAGTATCATCCACAAGGTACACAATGAAATCATCACCAAAGGACTTTGCAGTCCTTCGTCTCTTGCTCCTTGTGGGAGCTTCATTGTCATCCTTCTCATGAACGTCCTCAAAAACGTTCTCATGTGGTTGCTCAAAATAATCATTAGATGCACTAGATTCAGGAATTATCTCAGAAGAAAATCTAGCAGTGCTATGCATATCTTTCATAGGAAACATATTCTCAAAAAATGTTGCATCACAAGATTCCATTATAGTGTCAACATGCATATCAGGTACCTCAGATTTAACTACTAAAAATCTATAGCCAATGCTCCGCTAAGCATAACCTAGAAAGATGCAATCCACAGTCTTTGGTCCGAGTTTGCGTTTCTTTGGGATGAGAATGTTGACCTTCTCCAAGCATCCCCAAGTGCGCAAATACGAAAGTGGTGGCTTTCTCCCAACCCACTCCTCATAAGGGGTTTTCTCTTTATTCTTGTTAGGAACTCTATTCAGGACATGACATGCAGTCAACAAAGCCTCCCCCACCATGCCTTTGATAAACCCACAGTGTCGAGCATGGAATTCACCAAGTCAGACAGCATGCGGTTTTTCCTCTCGGCCACCCCATTTGATTGGGGCGAGTAGGGAGGCGTCCTCTCATGAATAATACCGTGTTCCTCACAGAATTTGTCAAAGATTTTAGGAAAATACTCTCCACCACGATCCGACTTAAGATGCTTGATATTTCTCTCTAGTTGATTTTCACCTTCGGCCTTATAAATTTTAAAGTAGTCTAAAGCTTCATCTTTAGTTCGCAACAAGTAAACATAGCAAAATCTAGTTGCATCATCAATCAATGTCATGAAATATCTCTTTTCACCTTTTGTCAACACACCATTCATCTCGCATAGATCAGAATGTATGAGTTCTAGAGGTGCTAAGTTTCTCTCCTCGGCCGCGGTATGAGGCTTATGAGGTTGCTTCGATTGCACACAACTATGGCACTTAGAACCTTTGGCAATAGTGAATTTCGGAATTAAACTCATGCTGGATAACCGATTCATCAAACCAAAATTAATGTGACATAAATGAGAATGCCAAACACTGGTATCATCACTAACACCACCACAAATATGGTTCACGGATTTATTACAGAAATCTGAAAGTGAAAAGCGGAACAAGCCTCCGCACTCATAGCCTTTTCCAATAAATTGTCCATGCTTGGAAACGACTACCTTATTCGACTCTAAAACAACCTTAAACCCATCTCTGCAAAGAAGGGAACCGCTAACGAGATTCTTGTTCATAGTAGGGACATGCTGCACGTTCCTTAGCTGCACGATCTTCCCCAAAGTGAACTTCAGATCTACCGTGCCAACACCACGAACAGAGGCATGTGACCCATTGCCCATTAGGACGGAGGAATCCCGTGCGGCCTGGTAAGAAGTGAACATAGAGATGTCAGCACACACATGAACATTAGCACCCATATCAATCCACCAAGAGGGAGATTGAAATATCGAAAGAACAGTAAATAATTTACCATACCCATCAGTATTGCCAGCGGTCACGACGTTGACAGTCTTGGCCTTTTTCCCTCTGCGGTCTGGGCAGTCCTTGGAAAAGTGGCCAGGCTCTCCACAAGTGAAACAAGTCAGATCACTCCTGTCCCTGTTCGGCTTCTTCTTCTTGAAGGTTGTAGTCTTTACAGGCTTGTTGAAAGAGGGCTTGAAGTTCCCTTTGTTCTTGCCTGAGGATTTGCCTTTCTGCTGCACAAAGTTAGCAGTAGCATGACCCTCTCCTTTCTCAGTAGTGTCCTTAGCATGAGCCTTCTCCTCAACATCAAGGGACGCTATCAGATTTTCAACTGATATCTCCTGTCTCTTGAGTTTGAGAGCCGTGGCGAAGTTCCTCCATGAAGGGGGCAACTTAGCGATAATGCAACCCGCCACAAACTTGTCGGGTAAGGCACACTTAAGGAGTTCGAGCTCTTTGGCAATGCACTATATCTCATGAGCTTGTTGAACCACAGGAAGGTCCTTAGTCATCTTAAAATCATGAAAGCTCTCCATGATGTACAGTTCACTGCCAGCATCTGCAGCACCAAACTTGGCGTCCAGTGCGTCCCAGAGCTCCTTCCCGTCTTTTATGTGCATAAACACATCACAAAGACGGTCAGCAAGAATGCTCAGAATGCATCCCACAAAGATAGTATTGGCTTCCTCGAACTTTTTCTGATCATCCTCAGACATAGCTCCTTCAGGTTTGCCTTTACTAATCTGGAACACTTTCATCATGGTCAGCCAAAGCTCAGCCTTGTACTGCCACCTCTTAAAATGCACACCGGTAAATCTATCCGGCCTCAGTGCACCGGTAAAACCAGCCATTGATAATTCAGGAAATTGCCTACAATTAGGTTTTTGGATTGTTGGATAATTAGGAACAATTTCCATGATTAATTCCATAATATTAAACATGACAATACCAGCTACTACCACATGTAGCTCAAACATACTAGATGTACTAAACAGCAAGATGACCAGAAACAAGTAGCAGCTAAACATGTACTCGCAGAACATGATGAACAGATGAACAGCAGTAGACCGCAGGTACCGTTCGTTTGCAGATGTAGTCGTTACAGTAACGTTGTTGATCACAACGTTGGAGTAGACCGGTCGAAGCAGACGGCGATGAAGATGGCGGTAGGCTGCACCGCCGGACTTGGATGGAAGACGACCCATGATGAAGAGCTTGAGCAGTCGCGCAGAGCGCTTCCCAAAAACCTAATTCGCCCTCTCCCGTACAAGATCGCAAAGACGAGTGGTTCCAGAGACCTACTCTCCCGTTCGCCGGTGCACGCCGGCGCTCAGGATGAGGTAGACTACGGAGGCGGCGCAAGCAGCGAGAGGTGGCAAAACCCTAGATCGGTTTCAGGTGTGTGCGGCGGTAGCCGGGCAAGAGTTTATATAGGCAGCACAGCGGAGAAACCCTAGGCAACGTGGCCCACGCCCACGTCGCACGTCCGAGTCGGTTACAGCAGCCCACGATCCGGGAGCAACCCGAACAGGCTAGCTGTGACGCATCCGTCAAGGACTCGGTCAAACGCTCGGTTTTCCTGTGCAGCAAAAAGATCAGCTCGGCTCAATTCCGCAAACCGCGGCGCCCGCGCGTCGTGACATTGAAAGTGCATACTTTGTATCCCTCTTGTTTTGTGTGTTAGATAACAACATTAGGAATTTAAGTGTGTGTTAAGTGGTGCAGGTTTTTTAGCTCAAGAAATGGCTAAGTGTCTAGGGTGGTGTCCCCCTGGAATCGGGCCGGATAATCCGGCCAGGGGCCGGATAATCTGCCCCCCTCTCGAGACTTTGGAAAATGGCTAAGTCCCAGGGCCGGCGTCCCCCTGGAATGGGGCCGGATAATCCGCCCCCCTGCGAAGATTTCGGAAAAAACGGCTAAGGACTTGGCTCGGCATCAACCAGATATGGGGCCGGATAATCCGGCCAGGGGCCGGATAATTCGCCCCCCCCCCCTCGAAGATTTCGGAAAAACGGCTAAGGACTTTGCTTGGCGTCAACCAGTAATCGGGGCGGATTTTTGGCCCGGATATTTCATTCCGGGTCGGATAATCCGGCTGGCCAGATAATCCGGCCATACTTTGGCCGGATAATCTGCCCCTCCGAGTCAGCAATGGCTACATTTCGGGAGGGGCTATAAATACCCCTCCCCTTCTTCCACCTCAAGCTGCTCGTCCTGCACAAGAAGAACACCTCATTTGGAGCCACCAAAATCACAAGATCTCCTCCCTCAACCCACCAAAGCTCTTGATCTTTGGAGAATCGAAGGAGAAGGCTGATACGTCTCAAACGTATCTATAATTTTTGATGCTCCATGCTTGTTTTTACACCATTTTCCTATTGTTTCGTTACACTTAGTGGCACTTTTATACATTTTCCCGAACTAACCTATTAACAAGTGCCACAGTGCCAGTTTCCTGTTTTCTGCTGTTTTTGTGTTTCAGAAGTGATACACAGGAAATATTGTCATAATTGGACGAAACAAGTTCCTGAAGTCTTATTTTACCCGGAAGCTTCCAGAGATCCGAAGGAGAGTAGGAGGCGGGGGACCAGGGGCCCACGCGCACTGGTGGCGCGGCCAGCCCCTGGCCCGCGCCACCGTGGTGTGAGGCCACCTGGCCCCACCTCTGACGACGCCCCTTCGCCTATAAAGACCCCCCGACGAGAAAAACCTAAGTACCCGATCAGATTTCCAGAACACATCGCGATCCGCCACCACCGTCGACCCGAAGATCGGGAGGGTCCAGAAGCTCTTCCCGGCACCCTGCCAGAGAGGGGAATCGCCACCGGAGGTCTTCTTCATCGCCATGCTTGCCTCCGGAGCGATGAGTGAGTAGTCTACCTTGGACTATGGGTCCATAGCAGTAGCTAGATGGTTATCTTCTCCACCATGTGCTTCATGTTTAGATCTCATGAGCTGCCCTACATGATTGAGATCACCGTTATGTAATTCTACATGTTTTGTTTGTTGGGATCCGATGAATATTGGTGTTTATGATTAAGTTGTTGTACTGAATATTATCTTTTGTTATCTCTATGTTGTTTATGATCTTGCATGCTCTCCGTTGTTAGTGGCTATCTTGGCCGAGTAGTTGCTAGTGACTCCAAGAGGGGGTATTTATGCTCGATAGTGGGTTCATGCCTCTATTTCACCTGGGGGAGTGACAGAAACCCCTAAGGTGGTAGATGTGCTGTTGCTACTAGGGAGAAAACAACATTCATATACTCAAGGGCATATGCTTTCTTTACATTACACACTTTGCTTAATGCAATTATCTGTTGTTCGCAACTTAATACTTCTAGGGTGTTCGGATTGATATCCCCGGGAGTGGATTATTAGTCATAGATGTAGTTGGATGGCGGTCTATGTATTTTGTTGTAATGCCCAGAGTAAATCTCATAGTGATCTTCTTGACATATCACGTTTATCTTTATTCTATCAATTGCCCAACTGTAATTTGTTTACCCAGCATGTGTTATTTTATCTATGGAGAGACACCACTAGTGAACTGTGGACCCCGGTCCTATTTCCATCATATTGTTATCACTTGTTTACCTTTCTCGCACAGTTTATTTTACTCGCATATTATTACTGTTTTCCACTCGATACACTCATAACCTTTGTTTCAAGCAAACCGGTGAGATTGACAACCTCATCGTAAGTTGGGAGCAAAGTATTTGTTTGTGTGTGTGCAGGTTCCACGTTGCAGCTAGCAAGCAAAGCTTGGATGAGGCGCCATATATAAATTGTCCGCTGCTGTCGCAAACTAGCAAGCATCACCTTCAGTCGTCATTGTCTCTCCTCTCCTGAACGATATTAAACCTTGGTTTCTTAACTGAGGGAAAACTAGCTGCTATACTCATCACACCTTCCTCTTGGGGTTCCCAACGGGCTGGTCATTCACCACGCATCAAGCTAATTTTCTGGCGCCGTTGCCGGGGAAAATAAGAAGAAGAAGAAGAAGAAGAAGAAGAAGAAGAAGAAGAAGAAGAAGAAGCTCCCTCGTCAACTAGGCACCAGCTAATTTTCTGGCGCCATTGCCGGGGAGGAAGAGAAGACTTCTGCGAGGGGAGTTCTTCGCACACACATCCTTTACTTTGTTATTGTTTTGCTTTACTTTATTTATTTTACCTGCATTGCTTTTTATCAAAAACCCAAAAAAATTAGAATCCTTGGTAGTTGTTTTTACTTGTTTACTTTCGTTTTGCTGAAATGGCCAATCCTGAAAACACCAAGTTGTGTGACTTTACTAGCACAAACAATAGTGATTTTATCTGCACTCCTATTGCACCACCTGCTACTGCTGCAAACTTTTATGAGATTAAGCCTGCTTTATTGAACCTTGTTATGAAAGAGCAATTTTTTGGTGCTAGTACTGAAGATGCTGCAGCTCATCTCAACAATTTTGTTGAGCTATGTGAGATGCAGAAATATAAGGATGTTGATAGTGATATTATTAAGCTCAAGTTGTTTCCTTTTTCTTTGAGAGGAAAAGCTAAAGATTGGTTGCTGTCTTTGACTAAGAATAGTATTGATTCATGGGCTAAGTGTAAGGATGCTTTTATTGGTAGATACTATCCTCCTGCTAAGATTATAGCTTTGCGTAGCAATATTATGAAGTTTACTCAGTTTGATAATGAACATGTTACTCAAGCTTGGGAAAGAATGAAATCTATGATAAAGAATTGCCCCACTCATGGACTGACTACTTGGATGATTATCCAAACTTTTTATGCAGGACTGAATTTTTCTTCAAGGAACCTACTTGATTCAGCTGCTGGAGGCACTTTTATGTCCCTTACCTTGGGTGCCGCATCAAAGCTACTCGACAACATGATGGTAAATTATTCTGAATGGCACACCGAAAGAGCTCCACAAGGTAAGAAGGTAAATTCTGTTGAGGAAACCTCTTCCTTAAGTGATAAGATTGATACCATTATGGCTATGCTTGCTAATGATAGGACTCATGTTGATCCTAATAATGTTCCTTTGGCCTCTTTGGTTGCTCAAGAAGAGCATGTTGATGTGAATTTCATTAGAAACAATAATTTTAACAACAATGCTTATAGGAACAATTTTGCTAGTAACAATTATAGGCCGTATCCTTCTACCAATGGTAATGGTTATGGTAACTCTTATGGTAATTCCTACAACAACACTAGGGCCGCGCCCTCCGAGCTTGAGGTAATGCTCAAGGACTTCATCGGTAAGCAAACTGCTTTTAACAAGTCTGTTGAGGAAAAGTTAGGCAAAATTGATATTCTTGCTTCTAAAGTTGATAGCCTTGCTCATGATGTTGAACTTCTGAAATTAAAAGTGTTTCCTAATAATGTGAAAGAGAGCAATGTTGTTGCTGCCGCTAATGCTATCCAAGTTGGAATTGATGAAAATATTAGATTGTTAGCGGAATTGCATGCCAGGTGGGAAAGAGAAGATGAAATGGCTAGAGAGATGAAGGTATGTACCATTACTACCTCTAATGATGTTTCTCCTACTGATAACAATCCTCTTACTTTGATTGGTGTAGAGAAAACTCCCACTCCTTGTGTTAAAAAGCCTAAAACTGCCAAAACTATTTCTCAAAAGAGTGCTGAAATTTTTCGGAGTGTGGGAGATGATAGCTCTATTTCTTTTAATGATTTTGATGTTGATGGCTGCAATATATCTGAAGTAATTTTGTTCTTGCAAAAGCTTGCTTTGACTCCCAATGCTAGTTCTCTAAATATTGCTTTTACTAAGCATATTACCAATGCTCTCATAAAGATTAGGGATGAAAAGTTGAAGCAAAAAGCCTCTGTTCCCAAGAAGTTAGAAGATGGTTGGGAACCCATCATTGATATGCATGTTAATGGTTATGATTGCCATGCTTTATGTGATCTAGGTGCTAGTATTTCTATTATGCCTAGAAAGATTTATGACATGCTTGATTTACCACCGCTTGAAAAGTGTTATTTTGATGTTCCTATTGCTGATGTTGCTAAGAATAAACCTTTGGGAAGGATTAATGATGTTCTTATTGTGGTTAACAATAACCTTGTTCCCGTTGATTTTCTTGTTATGGACGTTGAATGCCATGCTTCATGTCCTATTATTTTGGGAAGACCCTTTCTTCGAACTGTAGGTGCTATCATTGATATGAGGGAAGGCACTATCAAGTATTAATTCCCACTAAAAAAAGGTATGGAACACTTCCCTAGGAAAAGAAAGAAATTACTTTTTGACTCTATTCTTAGAGCAAATTATGATCTTGATGCTTCATCACTTGATATTACTTGATTCGCAATTTTCTGCGCCTAGCTCAAAGGCGTTAAAGAAAAGCACTCTTGGGAGATAACCCATTGTTTTCTTTTCAGTACTTTTCTTTTATTTGAGTCTTGGAAGTCATTACTACTGTAATGACCGCTCCTTATCTTGTTTATTTCGTTTTTGTGCCAAGAGAAGCCTCTAATTTGAGTGAGGTAAAGATTTGGGGATGTTGCTGTCCTGAAACTGTTTTCGGTGCTGCACCGTAAAAATTCGTGAAAATTCTCTGTTTATCTTTTGGACCTGCAATTTCTTGTGCATATGCCCCAGGTTATATCCAAACTTTTGTTAGTGAACACTTTTTGATTTGAGCAACAGAAAATACCTCAAAAATTCGACCTTTGTCAGCTGTTCAGTTTTGACAGATTTCTGCCAATATTTGTGTTTGCCACTTTATCGCTTTCTTTTGAGTTCTTTTGATCATGGAACTTTTGGGGAGGTTGCTACAGTAGTATCTACTATATATGTGGTGGTTTTGAGTTGAAACCTGAAGCAAATAGAGGATTGATTATATGTTATGCTTGCACTAATGTTGCTAATAGATTTGTGTTTAGTTTTGTATGAAGGAAGTTTTCAAGTGTAGGGATTGGAGAATGATGAGATGAGTTGAAGAATGGACAAAAGCTCAAGCTTGGGGATGCCCATGCATCACCCCAATAAATTTCCAAGAAGTACAAGCATCAAAGCTTGGGGATGCCCCCGAGGCACCCCTTCTTCATCGGCAAAAATCAGGTCACCTTTCAAGACACTATATTTTTATTGCTTCATGCACTATGTGTTTTACTTGGAGCGTCAGTTGTTTTAGTTTTCTTAGTTGGTTTAGTTTGTTTGTTTGCTGCAATAAATGGTTGGACCCCAACAAATTTCTTTTGGAGAAGTTGCTTGTTTTCATTTGCAAAGAACGCTCTAGTTTTTCACTCTTATCGTTCATCGATGCGTTCTTCTTTTTCTGCTACTGCTTTTGGTTTTCGTTTTCGCCTTGATTTGCGTTCAGACCTTGTCTTATCTTTTCATCAAGGTGAATTTTTGCCTCTGATCTTTATTGGTTTTCATCAAAAGAGGTGTTTATAAAAATTTCAAATGGTGTTGGAAAAGAGAAAAAGCTTTGTGCAAAATAGTGGTACAAGAAGGAGCTTGTGTAGACTGCGGCTTAGGCTTTTTCATGTCATGCTTGATGTCTTTTTGATAGTATGCTTAGTGGTTTTGCTGTAGCATGACTTGTCTCAAATAACTGAGATTGCTTAATGAGCCTTTGAAAAAATCATGCGTTGTTTTTATTGTATGGAAGCATTATTTTGGTTTTCTCCTTGATGCTTTATTTGGGTTGACTTGGCGCATGCTCACACATGTTAGACTCTTACAAAGTCGCCATTAGCCTTCATGATCATTTAGTTTTTGACTTTTGATGCCACCTTATGTTTCTTTTAATGTCGCTTTGTCGCTTTGCATGATTATGGCCATTATTGCTCTCTTAGTTGGTTGCTCCCAGTCTTTTGCTAGCCCTCGCCTTGTACTGAGTATGAGCTCTACTCGTGCATCCAACTCCTAAAAGCCAAAGTTTGCCATTGTGTCCACTATAAAATCCTATGCATGGTATTTGTAAGCCATTCCAAAGTAAATTTTCATGTGCTACCTTTCAAAAACCTTCAAAACACTTCTCGTTTTGTGACACTATTTTCAGCTCATGGGGACGTAGTGGTCGGATTTGCTATCTTCCATATTGCTTATTCCAAAAATAAAAAAAAAATAAAAAAAAGAAGAAAAAAAAGGCACTCCTCCATGGAAAGTGAATGTTGGTGGGCACCCGATGGAATCGGTTAGCCATGGTTTGTGAAAGGAAAAAAGGTGGGGAGGAGTGCCAAGCTTTATAAAAGAGCACAAAAGTGCCAATCTCTCTCTCAAAAACTTGCTTCATTTTTGTATGGAAGATAGTACGAACCCCATTGCCAGTCGTTGACAAAGACAACCACCTCTCAAAACCAATTTTTATCTCTCTGTTTTACAAATGAAAAGCTCTAGCACATGTTCAATCACTGCTTCCCTCTGCGAAGGGCCTTTCTTCTATTTTTATGTTGAGTCACCACCTTCTTTCTTTATGCACCATTAAGAGAGCATAGTTGTCATTCTTAGTGTGATATGCATTGTCCCAAAGTTCATTGATTGATTCATATTGTTGGTTTCACTTGTTCTTAAATTATTTGTATCTAGTCGCCCTCTTAAACTTTGAAGGTGTCCTATGCATTTATGTTTTGCTCTCTTTGAATGACAAGCTGAAAACCATTTGTATGTTTTTCCATATGATTTGAACACACGTTTGACTTTCATTGTTTCATTATCATGATCTTTTGTTTGTGTTCATTTGCATGTTTACAACATGGTTGCTAAGTTCTTATTGTCATAATTATATCTTCATGCCCATGTTTTAAGTTCTATTGATCCCAGCTCACCAATGCTTACATATATGATCAAGATTGTGTAGGTGCATGTCACCTCAAAAATTATTCTTTTGTTATCACTTACCTACTCGAGGACGAGCAGGAGTTAAGCTTGGGGATGCTTGATACGTCTCAAACGTATCTATAATTTTTGATGCTCCATGCTTGTTTTTACACCATTTGCCTATTGTTTCGTTACACTTAGTGGCACTTTTATGCATTTTCCCGAACTAACCTATTAACAAGTGCCACAGTGCCAGTTTCCTATTTTCTGCTGTTTTTGTGTTTCAGAAGTGATACATAGGAAATATTGTCAGAATTGGACGAAACAAGTTCCTGAAGTCTTATTTTACCCGGAAGCTTCCAGAGATCCGAAGGAGAGTAGGAGGCGGGGGACCAGGGGCCCACACGCACTGGTGGCGCGGCCAGCCCCTGGCCCGCGCCACCGTGGTGTGAGGCCACCTGGCCCCACCTCTGACGACGCCCCTTCGCCTATAAAGACCCCCCGACGAGAAAAACCTAAGCACCCGATCAGATTTCCATAACACATCGCGATCCGCCGCCACCGTCGACCCGAAGATTGGGAGGGTCCAGAAGCTCTTCCCGGCACCCTGCCAGAGAGGGGAATCGCCACCGGAGGTCTTCTTCATCGCCATGCTTGCCTCCGGAGCGATGAGTGAGTAGTCTACCTTGGACTATGGGTCCATAGCAGTAGCTAGATGGTTGTCTTCTCCACCATGTGCTTCATGTTTAGATCTCATGAGCTGCCCTACACGATTGAGATCACCGTTATGTAATTCTACATGTTTGGTTTGTTGGGATCCGATGAATATTGGTGTTTATGATTAAGTTGCTATACTGAATATTATCTTTTGTTATCTCTATGTTGTTTATGATCTTGCATGCTCTCCGTTGTTAGTGGCTATCTTGGCCGAGTAATTGCTAGTGACTCCAAGAGGGGGTATTTATGCTCGATAGTGGGTTCATGCCTCTATTTCACCTGGGGGAGTGACAGAAACCTCTAAGGTGGTAGATGTGCTATTGCTACTAGGGAGAAAACAACATTCATATGCTCAAGGGCATATGCTTTGTTTACATTACACACTTTGCTTAATGCAATTATCTGTTGTTCGCAACTTAATACTTCTAGGGTGTTCGGATTGATATCCCCGGGAGTGGATTATTAGTCATAGATGCAGTTGGATGGCGGTCTATGTATTTTGTTGTAATGCCCAGAGTAAATCTCATAGTGATCTTCTTGACATATCACGTTTATCTTTATTCTATCAATTGCCCAACTGTAATTTGTTTACCCAGCATGTGTTATTTTATCTATGGAGAGACACCACTAGTGAACTGTGGACCCCGGTCCTATTTCCATCATATTGTTATCACTTGTTTACCTTTCTCGCACAGTTTATTTTACTCGCATATTATTACTGTTTTCCACTCGATACACTCATAACCTTTGTTTCAAGCAAACCGGTGAGATTGACAACCTCATCGTAAGTTGGGAGCAAAGTATTTGTTTGTGTGTGTGCAGGTTCCACGTTGCAGCTAGCAAGCAAAGCTTGGATGAGGCGCCATATATAAATTTTCCGCTGCTGTCGCAAACTAGCAAGCATGACCTTCAGTCGTCATTGTCTCTCCTCTCCTGAACGATATTAAACCTTGGTTTCTTAACTGAGGGAAAACTAGCTGCTATACTCATCACACCTTCCTCTTGGGGTTGCCAACGGGCTGGTCATTCACCACGCATCAAAGGCCTTGATCTACATCCTCACCAAAGCGATTTACTTTCACTCCCATTTGCTTGAGGGCCCTTGTGTCTTGGGTTCCCTTGTGTCCCTTGACTTTGATTTGTGTGATTGATATCTTGATACTTGTTGTTTGACAGCATTGTGTTGTCCTTGGGAGCCTCCGATTTAGTTGTGGATGTGTGCGCCAAGATTGTAAAGGCTGGTTCCGCCTTGAGGAACCCCTTAGTGGAAAGTGAGCTAGGCCTTTGTGGCGGAAGCTTGCACCAGAGAATAGGGTGAGCCTTTGTGGCGTTGGTTAGGCCTTTGTGGCAACCACACCTCTCCAACGTAGACGTACTTCCCCTAAAATGGAAGGAACTACGGGAATTACATCCGTGTCTTTGCGTGCTCCACTCTCGGTTTCCTCTATCCTTTATTTCCTTTACTTATTGTATCTTGCTTAGCTTGCTAGTTGTCATATAGGTAAATTCACCCTAGTTGCATATCTAGATAATTTACCTTTTGTGTCAAGCCTAAATTGAAAAAGAATTAAATTTTGAGTAGCACCTATTCACCCCCCCTCTAGGTGCCCTATGATCCGTTCAATTGGTATCAGAGCCTCGGCTCTTTATTCGGGCTTAACCGCCTAAGAGTATGGACACCTCACCGAGTGAGGGCTCGGGTCAAGTTTCCATTGGTGATTTCAAAACCTTGGAATCATCTATGACTACTCAAATAAGCGAGTTGCGTGAAATGATAGCACAACTCATTCAAGCTAAAACTCCTAGTGCTCCTCCTCCGGAAAAACCCGCTACTCCACAAGCGGAGAATGTGGGGTTGGAAGAAGAGGATGCCAACAAAGGTACCGATGCTAAGTCTTGCACTAAGGGCGACGGAAAAGGTGAATTCCCTCATTGGTATTCACCCGACCCACCGGTTCCTCATCCTCATATCAACAATAGAGGTGATCCACCTAAGCTTGATGCATTAAACTTTGGTCAATGGCAATATCAAATGATCTCTCATATGCGCAGTTCTTGCATCGAGCTTTAGAGGATTGTTGAAGAAGGATTCAAGGCCGTGGATCCCACCAACTTAACAAGAAGAGAGGCGGTCGATAGCCAACTCAATGCAACCGCTCTTCACATGATTCAAGTTGCCGTTGGATCCAAGGACTTTCCTCACATCCAACACTTCAACACCACCAAAGAAGCTTGGCAAGGTCTCTCCGATGTGTTTGTCGGCAATGAGAGCATGAAGAGAACAAGATATGTGGCATTCTCAAATCAAGCGGAAGGATTCTTCATGATGGATGGTGAGGACCATCAAGAGATGTATAGAAGACTCAAGGCTATAGCTACCACCTTCAAGAACCTCAGTGCTCACCATATTGATGATGAGTGGATCAAGATGAAGTACATTCTTGCTCTCACCCCATATGAGCCCGCGGATGTGAAGAGTGTTCAAGGAAAGCACAACTTCCATGAGATGACCTCTAATCAAGTGATGCAAGAGATTCAAGCCTACAAGGTTGCCGCACAAAATGCGGAAGATGCTTGTGCTCGTGCTCGTGCCATGGGAATGCAAAGAAGCTCCAACCTTGCTTTGAAGGCGAGTGTGGTTGAGAAAGATGTTCCTCTTCAAGCAAGCATTGAAGCAAGACTAGAGATGTGTCCCGAGGATATGAGGCATGAGTACCATGAGCACATGTCTTTCTATGGAAAAACCTTTTGGGTTGATCCCCACAAGGCTAAAGAAGACAATCATAGAAGAAGCAAGTCAAGTGGCTTTCAAAGGAGTGACAACAATGGTCAAAGGGTGAGGACATGCTACAATTGCAATGATAGATTCCACTTTGTTGCCGAGTGTCCTTACAAGAAGAGAGAAGATCATGGTGGAAAGCTCATCCTCAAGAGCAATACCAAGTCACCATCTAAGAAGCCATTTGTGAAGAAGGGTGGACCAAAGAAGAAGCAACCAAAGTTTGTGTTCTTGACTCAAGAAGAATACTCTGGGAGTGAGAGTGATGAAGAAGAAACCTCGACTAGTGAGATGGCCGCAATTGCAACCACCTCCACCTCTTCCGCTTCACTCTTTGAATCCCCCAATGAGGACTCTCTCATCAAGAACGTCAAGTGCCTTATGGCCAAGTCTTCCGAGGTATCACCCACACCCTCTTCCTCCTCCTCTAAGACAAATGATGCTCCCTTGAATGATCTTGATAGTCTTAGAGTAAAGGAAGAAATCATTGTTTTTGATGATTATGTGTCTAGTGTAAATGGTGTACACAAGTTACACTTTGAAAGCCTATTGAGTCAATATGGTAAGACTCTTGAAAAACTAGATGAACAAATGAGGCTTGAAAAAGAATATGCCCAAGATATTGCCTCTCTAAAAGAAACTCTTGAAGGAGAGGAAGAGGAACGAGCAACTCTCGAAGAGAAGCTCGATTCCATTGAGAAATCTAATAATGAAGTTGTTTCCAAACTCATTAAAGAGCGAGACCATGCTCGTGCCAAAGTAAAATTGCTTAAAAAGGAAAAGATTGAATTTGGTGTTGGTCATGATAAACTTGTTAAGGATTTAGAAGATCTTGATAAGGCTCACAAGGCCTTGAAAAGTGAACACTCTATTCTTACCAAGTCACATGAACAACTTCATATTCAATTGACTAAGAATGATGTGCCTAGTTCTTCTACTTCTACTTGTGATCATGCAAATGTTATTGAAGAAAATACTAGATTGAAAGATGATCTTGCCAAGTCCACCATTCCCATAGGTGAGAAAAATTTGAATGACCTTTTGAGTAAGCAAAAGGCATTTAATGATAAAACGGGGATTGGCTATGTCTCAAAGAAGAAGAACAACAACAACAACAAGAAAAAGAAGGCCAAGCCCGCATAAGCAAAGAAGGATCCTATTGTGGATGGCAAAGCCACTCATGATGATCGTGCGGGAATTGCTAACCCTCACTATGTTTTATTTCGTGATTATTATGGTGATGTTTATGCAAAATATGTTGGTCCAAATGATGGTTATGTTGCTTGGTCTATTTGGGTTCCAAAGACCCTTGTTGCTAACAAAAGAGGACCCATTGAGAAATGGGGACCTAAAACCAAGCAATGATCTCTTGTAGGACTATGCTTTCCGGTGGATCAAAATGGGTGCTTGATAGTGGATGCAAAAGTCATATGACCGAAAGCAAGAAGATCATGATGAAGATGAGGCCTAATGTCAACAATATAACCGTCACTTATGGAGACATGTCACAATCCGAGGTATTGGGTCTTGGCAAGGTGGTGGTCGCACCAGATATTTCCCTTGTGGACGTCATGCTTGTTGAGACCCTTGGTTACAATTTACTTTCAGTTCGTGCACTTGGTAAGATCGGCTTTGCCGTCTTCACTGATAATGAAATTGTGGTACTCTTGTGGAGCAAGTCTCTAAAGGTCACTTTCGTTGGGCACATTGAAAACAACTTGTATGTGGTGGACTTCTCGGGGAAAACCAGTACGGGTGCAATGTGTTTATTTGGAAAGGCCGATGTGGGTTGGCTTTGGCATCGCCGACTAGCCCATTTCAATATGAGAACTTTGCAAAGTCTTCACAAGGGTGCCACATACTCGGACTAAAAGAGAATATTTCTTTTGCCAAAGATCATGTTTGCAGGGCTTGCGTTCTAGGAAAAATGCATGACTCTCCCCATTCAAGCAAGACTATCATCTCTTCCAAGAGGATCTTGGAGCTCCTTCATGTGGATCTTTTTGGTCCTCCCTCTCATGCAAGTCTTGGTGGGAAGAAATATTGTTTGGTGATTGTTGATGACTATTCAAGATATACTTGGGTCTATTTCTTCAAGCACAAGAGTGAGACTCAACAAACCATCATCGACTTTGCCAAAGAAGTTGAACGTCAACATGGGCAAAATATATTGGCAATAAGAAGTGACAATGGCTCCGAATTCAAGAACTACACCTTAAATGTGTTTCTTAGTGATGAGGGGATTCGTCATCAATATTCCGCTGCATACACCCGTCAACAAAATGGTGTAGCCGAGAGGAAGAACCGGACTCTTATGGATATGGCTAGGTCCATGTTGGCGGAGTTTAAGTCTCCATACAACTTTTGGGCCAAAGCTATCTCTACGGCTTGTCACTCTTCGAACCGGCTCTTCCTCCGCAAAGACTTAAACATGACTCCTTATGAAATACTCACCGGAAGCAAGCCCAACATCTCCTACTACCGGCTTTTCGGGTGTAAGTGTTTCTTTCAAAGAAAAGGAGTTCTTTTAGGTAAATTTGATCCGAAAGCTATAGAAGGTATTTTTGTTGGTTATGGTGCCGAATCCCACACTTATAGAGTCTTCAACAAGTCCACCGGACGTGTTGAAGAATCTTGTAGTGTGGTATTCGAAGAAAATGATAGCTCCCAAGGGGGGGCGAGATATTGTTGCTTGTGATGTAGATGATGAAATACCTCAAGATGCCATAAGAAGAATGGGCGTGGGATTTTTCCGCCCCATTGAGGGACACCTTGTGGCGGACCGAGAAGGACTATGCTCTACTCAAGTGGAGCCCTCATCTACACAAGCTCATCAAGCCTCTCCCGAAGAAGCAACTAATGCACCAACCGAAGAACAAGTCAAAGACCTTCATGAAGAAGAAGGGGCACCACCATCCTCTCCGATTATCTCAACCGCCCTGAATTCTTCACAAGACCAAGATCAACCTACTCATGAAGAGAATGATGATGTGCATAATGATGATCAAGGTCAAGTTGATGGTCAAGACGGGGACCAAAAAGATCAAGATGATCAAGTGATTCCTCCGAGGTCAAATGAGGATATCGAAGCCTGTCGCAAGAGAAGAGTTGAAAGGGACTTGGAACTTAAAGGTCATACCCTTGAGAGGGTTATTGGAGATTTAAGAAGCCAAGTGTCAACCCGGAGTCAATTGGCACAATTTAGCAATCATCATGCCTATATCTCCATGGTTGAACCCAAGAAAGTATTTGAAGCACTTGAAAATCCGGATTGGTTGGATGCTATGCATGAAGAACTCAATAACTTAAAGCGCAATAATGTGTGGGTGTTAGTGGAGAAGCCAAGAGAGTGCTGCAATGTGATTGGCACAAAGTGGATATTCAAGAACAAGCAAGATGAACATGGAATTGTTGTGAGGAACAAGGCAAGATTGGTTGCTCAAGGTTTCTCTCAAGTTGAAGGCATTGACTTTGGAGAGACTTATGCTCCCGTGGCTCGCCTTGAGTCCATCCATATCCTTCTTGCTTATGCAACTCATCATAATTTTAAGTTGCAACAAATGGATGTTAAGAGCGCTTTTCTTAATGGTCCATTGAAAGAGGAAGTGTATGTTAAGCAACCCCCGGGGTTTGAGGACCTCAACTTTCCTAACCATGTCTACAAACTCCATAAGGCACTCTATGGCCTTAAGCAAGCCCCACGTGCATGGTACGAGCACCTTAGGGAGTTGTTGTTAGACCGTGGGTTTGAAGTTGAGCAAATCGATCCCACTCTTTTTACTAAGAGGGTCAATGGGGAGCTTTTCGTATGCCAACTATATGTTGATGATATTATCTTTGGCTCTACTAACAAAGCTTTTAATGATGAATTCTCAAAGCTTATGACCGATAGGTTCGAGATGTCTATGATGGGCGAAATGAAGTTCTTTCTTGGTTTTGAAATCAAGCAATTGAAAGAAGGGACTTTTATTAATCAAGCCAAATATGTCCAAGACATGCTCCAGAGGTTCAAGATGAAGGAACTAAATGGGGCCGCCACACCAATGGCCACTAAATGTCATCTTGAACTAGATCCCAATGGTAAAGACGTGGATCAAAACGTATACCATTCTATGATCAGTTCTTTGCTTTACCTTTGCGCATCTAGAACTGATATTGTGTTGAGTGTAGGTGTGTGTGCAAGGTATCAAGCCGCTCCTAAAGAAAGCCACCTTATGGCGGTTAAGAGGATCTTTCGATATTTGGTTCATACCCCAACTTATGGGCTTTGGTATCCCAAAGGCTCGGATTTCTCTCTTTGTGGCTTCACGGATTTGGATTGGGCCGGTGACAAGGATGATAGGAAATCAACCTCCGGAGCTTGCCAATTTATTGGTAGGTCTTTGGTGTGTTGGTCTTCTAAGAAGAAAAATTGCATATCTCTCTCCACCGCCGAAGCCGAATACATTGCCGCCGCTAGTGGATGCACTCAATTGTTGTGGATGAGGCAAACTTTAAAGGAATATGGTGTCAATTGTGACAAAGTGCCTCTTTTATGCGACAATGAAAGTGCTATCAAGATCGCCTATAATCCGGTGCAACATTCAAGAACCAAGCATATTGAGATCCGGAATCATTTTATTAGAGATCATGTTGCCCGTGGTGATATTGAGCTTGCATATGTTTGCACCAAGGATCAACTTGCCGATATTTTCACGAAGCCTCTTGATGAAGCAAGATTTGGATATTTGAGGAATGAGCTAAATATCATTGATTCAAGGAGTGTGGCTTGAGCATCTTGCAATTACACCTATATTTCAATACTTGTTTGGTTTAGGTGTGGGCATGGAAATAGGGGGTGCGGTCCTAATTAATTGGGCTATCCCTCCCCCCATAATGCCGATAGTAATCATATCATTCTCTTAATATCATCTTTGTGATATATGAGCTTCAATGACGAGTAGTGGTTATGGACCCAAGATACATCTTCGCGGTCCAATGCCATAACACTCATACATGGTGGCTTCGGCCACCGACCTCTTTTTTTGAAGAGTTGATTCCTTGCATATCTTATTTGAAGCCTTGGTGTTCTTTCTTGGTGTTGTTTCTTATTTTGATATGGGAAGGCACTTGCATTGGATTTTTCATTGATTTGTTCTTGCAATGTCAAGTGCCGAGAACCACTCCATGTTTGCTCTCTCACCTAAGCCATCCTATCTCAAGACATCTAATCTATGCACACGAGTTCAAAGTTTTCGTCAAAAAGAACTTCTATTTTTGAAAATTTGGCCGAATATCCGGGGGGGGGGGCAGATATTCTGGGCCAACTTTGGCCGGAATATCCGGCTGTCTCGATGGCTGATTATTTAAGGGCGGGGTCGGGCTGCCCTTCGGGCAGTTCTCCCCCCCCCCGCCCCTAGGGTTCCCAGCCGCCGCCGCCGCAGTTCTCTCACCGCCGTCGGTGCTCCGGCCAACTCCTTGGCCGGGCCTCGCCGGAGTTGACTCTCCTCCTCTTTGGGAGGGCTCTCACCAAGCAGATTCGGCAATGGATGCGGGTATTGCTCATCTCCCCTAACCCTAGGGTCTTGTACGAATTTACCCATGTATTCTCTTGGTGTTTAGCCCTCCTGAACGGATCGTATGGGCACCTAGAGGGGGGGTGAATAGGTGCTACTCAAATTTTAATTCTTTTTCAATTTAGGCTTGACACAAAAGGTAAATTCTCTAGATATGCAACTAAGGTGAATTTACCTATATGACTACTAGCAAGCTAAGCAAGATACAAGATATAAAGGCAATAAAGGATAGAGGTAACCGAGAGTGGAGCACACGGAGACACGGATGTAATTCCCGTAGTTCCTTCCTTTTTAGGGGAAGTATGTCTACGTTGGAGGGGTGTGGTTGCCACAAAGGCCTAACCAACGCCACAAAGGCTCACCCTATTCTCCGTTGCAAGCTTCCGCCACAAAGGCCTAGCTCACTTTCCACTAAGGGATTCCTCAAGGCGGAACCGGCCTTTACAATCTTGGGGCACGCATCCACAACTGAATTAGAGGCTCCCAAGCACAACACAATGCTGTCAAACAACAAGTAGCAAGATATCAAATACACAAAACAAGGTCTTGGGACACAAGGGAACCCAAGACACAAGGGCCCTCAAGCAAATGAGAGGGGAAATCAAATCGCTTCGGTGAGGATGTAGATCAAGGACTTCTCCTTCGATTCTCCAAAGATCAAGAGCTTTGGTGGGTTGAGGGAGGAGATCTTGTTGATTTGGTGGCTCCAATAATGGTGTTCTTCAAGCTTGGGACGAGCAGCTCTTTGGGGAAGAAGGTGGGGGTATTTATACCCCCCCCCAAATCTGACCGTTGCCAGCCAGGAAAGTCCGGCTAAAGCCAGAGTTAAGTCCGGCTAAAGCCGGTCACACCGGCTAAAGCCGGCCTCCACACCGGCTAAAGCCGGACCAAAAAATCCGGCCCTGCCGGAATAAGCCGGACAAAAAGCCGGGTTACACCAGAGGCGCATTGTTCCTTCCGAAACTGGGCAGTCCGGCTATAGCCGGTCTGGGGACCGGCTAAAGCCGGCCTTCCTGGCCAACCTTCATATAAAACATCTCCCAGAGCATATTAGTGCCATTTCCTCAAGAATTTCTTCTGGGCAATATTAATTATCAAGTATAACATAGGAAACCCAATATCTTGTGCAAGAATATAATAAAATCCTGCAAAGCATAATCACTACATTAATAGATAATGTATTGTTAACAAACGCCAAAATCAATTAGGCGGGAAATGCTCTTTCACCTCCACTTGTTGTTCTTGGCTATTTTGAATCATGTTGTATGGCTCTCTTTCCCCGATCTATCAAATTAGGGTTTCACAGTAGGATTTGGGAATTTTTCGAGGGGGCGGATAATCCGGCCCCCTGGCCGGATAATCCGGCCTGGCATTTCTTTTCCTCGAATTTTCCTATGTTGCTATCAATAATTTGATTTATCTTGTGAAGTTTGTTCTTCCATACAACTTGATTCTTAGTCTTCCTTCTGTAACTCGTGTGCATATACATATCCCCATGCTATCCATGCCTATCTCTCTCACAGGTGGTTTGAGCTTACCGAAGCGCAAGCGTCGGCTTGTTCCGAATGAAGAAGGAGTCCTAGTTGATGAGGTTGCACTCCGTCAGCGTAAGAGGGAAGCTGAAAGAAATGCTCAGAAAGCAAAAGTTGCCAAAGCTCAAGCCCGTCGTCGCAAAGGCAAAGAGACACATCCCAACAACAAGAGCATGGCTGAGGCTGAATACATTCTTGTGCGGCGCAACAATTGGTACGCCACACCCAGAGATGAAGACATTGAGGACCGTGGTTTTTGGAATGAAGAGCAGTGGGGCATCTTCCGTGATGTCTATGAGCCCTTCAAGAATCCATGTCGACCGATGCATCCTATTGACTTTGATCACCTTCGCAGCAAGACCTACTTTGATGAAACTATTTATGTGATTGAGAAGATGGGATTGATTGAGTTGGCTACCCTTCAGTGCAACTATAACCCCGGCCTCATCAAGCAGTTTTATGCCACTCTTGTGATCTTGCCTAATCCTCAGAAGTCAATGAAGTGGATGTCTGGAGAGCATGAATGTACAGCGGACTTCTCTGTGTTTGCCTCTCTCTTGGGGTATGCTTATAATGGGGAGACTCCAGTTGGTCGCCGTGTTCACTGTCCGGGGACAAAGCCTGACAAGGATAAGCTCTATGACCTCTATGACTCCACAGGCGTTGTGGGCTTTATGAATGGCCTGCATCCACTCTATGATCAGCTTGTCCGCATTTTCAGAGAGAACATTGCTCCTAGTGGTGGTAACAATGATGCCATCCGCACTTCACTTGTTGACCTCCTCTTCCTTGCTCATCAGTGTGCCACTTCTACCGACCCGGATGAGGACTTCACTCTTGATGTGATGGATTTCATCTTTTATGAGATTAAGGATGCTATCATTCAGAGGAACACAGTGCCCTATGCTCCCTACATCATGCTCCTCATCAAGCATGCCCTTGGAGATTATGATATCAATGATGATTGTGTGGAGCACCTAGTCAAGAAGATGTATATCAAGAGGAAGAAGACTCCTGCTCCTTCCATTGCTTTTCCTAGTACCTTCATGGCTGATGCGAGGTCGAGTGCTTCTACTCGTGATCAGAGGGCTGTTGCGTATGCTATGTCCAGAGAAGTGAGGAAGCTCAGTTGGTTTGAGAGGAACATTCTTTGCATGAAGGTTGAGATCCACCGTGAGAACTATCAGGCTTATGTTGAGAGGAAGACTATTCAGGACACTCAGCAGCTGATCCTACACCGTCTCAGTGGTGCACAGACTGCCGATCCCACCCCTACCGCAGCTACGTCCTATGAAGCTTGGAACACCGATCGCTACAACTGGGTTGATATGCAGAAGCATCTCTTTGCTACTCCAGATGCTCCCACAGGAGATACTCATGCAGAGGCTGAGGAGGACATGGAGGATGAAGATGCTGGAGGTGATGATGATGCTGGCGCAGATGACTATGCTGAAGGCTCCGACGACATCGATGATTGGGAGGATTGATTCCTCGGGGCGTGTAGCATCGCTCTTCTCCCTTTTTGGTGTCTTGATGCCAAAGGGGGATAAGTAGTTCTATTAGGATTATCTCGGGATTTGCATGGGTGGGAACACAAGCTTGCGCGTTTATCATTCATTTGGCGCTTGTGTTTCTTCTTATTTACTTGCTTTAAGTTTGGAACAATTTGTATGGTTTATTTGCTACTTTGGTGTGTATGAGACTATGTTCTATGTTTTATATGTGCCTTGTGGAACATATGAATTTGTGAGCTCATGGTATATGTGTGAGATGGCAATGGAATTTGGTCCGGTTTCTCGTCATTATCATATCCGGAATTCCATATTGATTGAATTGTCTATGAAGAGGTATGCTCCCTACAAATTCTAGTGATTCTCCTTCGAACTTAATTGCAAAGATGCACACATTTAGGGGGAGCTTTGTTCCTTGCTCAAATATTTGTTGTTTGAAATATTCTATCTCTCTTACAAATCCTAGTGTTGTCATCTAACACCAAAAAGGGGGAGATTGAAAGTGCATACTTTGTATCCCTCTTATTTTGTGTGTTAGATAACAACATTAGGAATTTAAGTGTGTGTTAAGTGGTGCAGGTTTTTCAGCTCAAGAAATGGCTAAGTATCTAGGGTGGCGTCCCCCTGGAATCGGGCCGGATAATCTGGCCAGGGGCCGGATAATCCGCCCCCCTCTCGAGACTTTGGAAAATGGCTAAGTCCCAGGGCCGGCGTCCCCCTGGAATGGGGCCGGATAATCCGGCCAGGGGCCGGATAATCCGCCCCCCTGCGAAGATTTCGGAAAAATGGCTAAGGACTTTGCTCGGCGTCAACCAGATACGGGGCCGGATAATCCGCCCCCACCCCCCGCCCCCCTTGAAGATTTCGGAAAAACGGCTAAGGACTTTGCTCGGCGTCAACCAGTAACCGGGGCGGATTTTTGGCCCGTATATTTCATTCCGGGCCGGATAATCCGGCTGGCCGGATAATCCGGCCATACTTTGGCCGGATAATCCGCCCCTCTGAGTCAGCAATGGCTACATTTCGAGAGGGGCTATAAATACCCCTCCCCTTCTTCCACCTCAAGCTTCTCGTCCTGCACAAGAAGAACACCTCATTTGGAGCAGCCAAAATCACAAGATCTCCTCCCTCAACCCACCAAAGCTCTTGATCTTTGGAGAATCGAAGGAGAAGGCCTTGATCTACATCCTCACCGAAGCGATTTACTTTCCCCTCCCATTTGCTTGAGGGCCCTTGTGTCTTGGGTTCCCTTGTATCCCTTGACTTTGATTTGTGTGATTGATATCTTGATACTTGTTGTTTGACAGCATTGTGTTGTCCTTGGGAGCATCCGATTCAGTTGTGGATGTGTGCCCCAAGATTGTAAAGGCTGGTTCCGCCTTGAGGAACCCCTTAGTGGAAAGTGAGCTAGGCCTTTGTGGTGGAAGCTTGCACCGGAGAATAGGGTGAGCCTTTGTGGCGTTGGTTAGGCCTTTGTGGCAACCATACCTCTCCAACGTAGACGTACTTCCCCTAAAAAGGAAGGAACTACGGGAATTACATCCGTGTCTCCGCGTGCTCCACTCTCGGTTTCCTCTATCCTTTATTGCCTTTACTTATTGTATCTTGCTTAGCTTGCTAGTTGTCATATAGGTAAATTCACCCTAGTTGCATATCTAGAGAATTTACCTTTTGTGTCAAGACTAAATTGAAAAAGAATTAAAATTTGAGTAGCACCTATTCACCCCCCCCCCTCTAGGTGCCCTTACGATCCGTTCAGACGTGTCGAGTCGAGTCGAGTCGAGTCGAGTCGAGACGAGGAGGAGGAGGAGGAGGAGGAGCGCGCGTGTGGCACTTCTCTTCTCACTCACTTACCAAGTGGTGCAACACCCCACCTTATATGTTGGTCTACATCTCTCCCAACTTTCCATGTGGGACTAAACTTAGCTCCCACCCCTTGCCTTTGTGCAGCCAAAAACTTGGGCTGCATTTCAAATGGGCTCACACACATGGGCTTTGAGATTTCTAGGAATTTCTAAAATCTATTATAGGCCAAGCTGAAATGGCCCAATATTTCAACAGGCTTTAGGTGATAAAATAGTGTGTACACATATCCTAAGTTCCTATTCTATCTAGATTGATTGATCACAAACAACAGTTGCAAGGCCGCACATACAACAGTTGCAGCGCCACAGTCTGAACATGGGTGAGTCAAGGGATAGGACGGTTTGGTGCTTCTTTCTTGGTTGAGTGAATGATGGTTTTTTTTTTTCGAAATAGTAATAGGAAGGAACCACATGTGGACAGACGCTATGAACCGTACCAATTCCATATCTCAATAGTAAAGATAAGACCTAGAGTGATTCATGAGAAAGAGTAGTAAACACTAAGGATCTCGAAATAACTAGAGTGGTTTAAGGTATCTTATTACATCAGAGCAAGTATAATAAACAGACTATAAGCATTTAAATAATAGTACATTTTTACTAAGTTAAAAGAGAGAAAATATTAGTTGTAACACGTGCTTCAAAACAATTTGTAAGAGTTTGTGATTGGCCCTCTATAAATAAAATAGTGCATCTTTATGGCTAACTACGTACAATACGTATTTGCATAGTCAACTAAAACTGATATGATAATAAGATGCACAACCAATGTTTGGCTTACTATTACTATTGCACTAAGCATGTTATTCTTTCGGGCAGCACTAGGAATCGGATTCCGATTTGTTGCTTCCCATCGGACTAGTGCATTGCCACAGGATTGGAAGCAGCGGGACCACATGATCTTAACCAGCTACCGCGCGTCAACTCCGTCAATTAAGAGCTTATTTGCATGCTTCCGTACACAGATTCTTTGATGGCGCCAGCATCTCTGTATTATGTTGTCTTGCCTGGCTCATAACGTGATTCTAGAAACAAATTTGCAGGCTTCCGTTAAAACAGATCCCGTGATGCATGCCAAATCTATCTAAAATCAATCTCCTATTTTTAGGAGATAATTTCGGAAAATTATGTGTGTTTCCAACTATTAAAATACAATAAATTATCTATGTCTTTTTTCAGTCACAAAACAAAATGTGCCAGGGAAGCATTTTTTTCTACACGGGAAGCGTTGTTTCTTGGGGGATATGTTCTTACTGTTTCCTTGGAATAATCGTGGTAGATCCAACTGTGGTTTCTAACCGTATTGGATTCTGTTATCAGTAAAACTTTGCTTCCTACCAAGAATAATTTGCTTCTCTTGGCAAGCTACCATTGCTCCAAAGACAACTGAAGGTTGTTACATTGTCTTATTATTTCCACCATAGAAAAGACACATGAAATATTCGTTTGTATCAACGTTGCTTGCAGCAGAAATAGAATTTTCTTTTAAAGAAAATACAGTTTGCTTCAATTGTAACAAACATTTGTTTCTATCAACATTGGTTCCAAAAGAGCATATAATGAATTGCTTCCAAAGTAAATAGTAAAGCTTCGAATGAAACAAATATTTGTATCTACCATCCTTGCTTCATACAGAGGATATAAGTTTCTTCTACATAAAAACACTTCCGCTTGCAGTATGCTTCCACATACAATAAGAATCAGTCGCATGGATTGTATTGTCTGGCAGAACGCACAACGTCCAGCTCTCATGGTACAGGCGCATTTGTACAGAGGCACGTCGATGACCTGCAGCCCTCGCTGCCACTGCTGGCATCCCTCGCTGCCTCATGGAGTGCCTACACCCACTGCCCACTGGTGTACATCATCGATTTACTAGGAGTAGCACACCGGTCTTGTTCCGATAATGGGAAGAATTCGCACGCCCCACTGGTGGTGCTGCAAACAAGATACATTGACCAACATAATGTTGATCTCTACGTGCTCATTGTCAACATCATTGTAACATATATGAGAAAGTAGGGAGCATGGGGCAATGTCAAATATACAATGCTACTGACAATTCAAACAAATATGCAAAAAAAAAGTAGACGCATGATTCTATGCAAACTTTTAGGAAGAAACACATAGATGATTTGGAAGCATCAGTGCTATGCAATCTCAACATAACTATTGCCACATAGAAGCTTTGAAGCCTGAACATAGCTAGTAGCACCATGACAATATTTAGAAACATGGTAAACACGAAGCATGAATATATATTTGACACGTCATAAACAAGCAATACATGGAAGCAGAAAATATGGTTTCCCAAACATGAATACAGCTAATATATATCTCACACTGCATACCCAACATCATAACAAGTTGGAGATGGAAACAGATTCAATATAGGACCACATATAGGTAAATGTAATTTGGAAGCATGGTAACACAGAAGCATCAATTTGTTTGTATGTAGCATAATATAATCTATGTAGAAGCATACATATATTGACATGTATAATATCAATGGTTCCCACCAATTGGACAAAATATGTACCAACTATATCATCACCAGTTCATTATTTCTGACACAGGAAGCATGAATACGTATCTCACAAAGCAAAACAAGAAGTACATGGAAGCAGACTAATATTACCATAAAATTTATAATATTGTACAAAATCTAGTAGATGGAATATATGACCAAAATTTGGGATTCGGCTGGAATAAATTGATTTCACACTTCCAAAAAGTACAGGGCTACAAGGAACTCCGAAATTTCAGAAGTAGACACACATGGAGACCTACATCTAGCTATTACCTTCTCCCGGACTGAGCCACCTCGCACAAGTACTTCGTCGTCGGCCGGTCAATGTTGACGTCAGATCGTCATACATGCCGCCAGCGCACGAGACAAACCAGCCAACACCGGCGGTGCTCGACCTGAATTAAGCGGCGAGGGGATAAGAGAAGGGGCAATGAGGAGAAGGTCGACAGGGAGGGGATGGTCGCTCGGCGGCGGGGATCGATTTGGAGGCGTCTATTTTGGAGGAGAGAGAGGATAGAAGCAATAACTAATTCCCGGTCATCAAATACGTGCATAATTTAGGAGTCAAAAAAACGCCCAGGAGCCGTTCGATCGTGAGCTTGATGGACGTCTCCGGAGAGGGCCGATGAATTGACTCCCATTGGCCTCCGATATGGAGTGTTTACCTATTCTTAATACTTTGGCCTCTAACCATAGTAAAAGAACCGCAGAGCTTTATGTGTTTCTTTATTGCACGAGATGTGGGCTCTTCTTTTTTTATTTTCTTGTGATTTGCTCTCTCTAACTATTTAGGTGCCGACTCTTTCTTCCGCTTCTACACTTCAGAGCATTAGACCTTTTGTGTTATCAGCGTCGATCGATCCATGCATTGGCCAAAAAAACAGCCCACAAAGACACACACAACCAATACAAACTACACTAGCTAACTAGGCATGAAATATGGATTTTCGGTTTTCATGAACTTGCCGTACGTACCTCCTTTGGAAAGCAATGTTCCAGCGCCATTCTGTTATGTACTAACATCTCTAAAGGTGCCTAGCGCATGCGTCCGCATCTGGCATGGCTGGCTCATCATCCTCATGAGCTACATGGCATCTACAGCTAGCCATCGTGCAATCCACACATTTATGGCATTTCGTTTACTAGCTGAGAGAGGCAAACGACAAGGTCATCTTCACCGGCAACCACCTTGTCATCTGATGTTGTGCGTTGGTTGTTATCCAGTTGACTAAATCAGGCCCGTTGCAGACAATAGAGCCGATGAACTAAAAAAATGCTCTTACTGTATTTTGCAATACTGGCTCAATGATTTTTTTTGGGTGATCAATCCAACAAGATTTTTTAGATAAGAACAATCCACTCTATCGAAAACTAGATAAATACCCGTGCGTTGCCACAGAGTATTTTTTTATCATTGCACATATATATCTAGCTATGAATTTAAATATTCTGAATGGTTCAACTTTATACTTTGCATAATTTTCATCATATGCATCGAATTTTTTTTTTGTTGGACTCCGATGATCTCCCAATCTCACTCTACAAATTTCAAGAATCTTTACTTAATTGTTTTTCTCTAACTGCCACATTGGTACAACACTAATTTGATACTACCTCCATTTCAAGGAATAAGGCGCACGCGTATTTCAAAGCAAATTTTAATGAAATAAATAGAGTAACTAAAACTTGATTATATTGTATAAAATTAGTATCGCTGAATTTGTATTGAAACATACTTTTCAATGATGCTAATTTTATACCAATATTCTTTATATATTTAGAGTAAATCTTATTCCTTAAGACGGAGGTAGTAGTTTTGAGAAGAGCAATCAATGATCACTAAATAATCTACATTGCTAATTTGCAATTTAATTTGAACAGTTAATTATTATTTTGTGTCAATAGCCAATGTAATGAAATTTAGATATAAAATGTACCCTAGGTGTTGTAAGTTCTCATGTGAACTAAGTTCAATCAACTATAAGTTGTCAGGGAAGTTGCTGCTTGTTTTTACACCTGATGGCTATCAAAGAAACATGTCTAAGTTAGTCGGTGAGGCTGAAGAGCCGCGCGCGCGGGAATGCTTAGAAGTAGAGATACTTATTTTCCCATGTTTTTCAGAGCAGCATCTAGTACATACGTTGATTGACAACAGAGAAGCATCGTATGAACAACACACAAATTTGGACTCAAAACACCAGCTTCGGACATGCACTGGCCAGACTCAAACTTTATTACTCCCTTCTTTTTAGTTTATAAGACTTGCACGTACATCTAGATTGCTAATTTAATTTATATAAAATAAATTATTTAGTATAAAATTATACCATTAAAAAAAGAACATCTAAAGATTTTAGTAATATATATTTTATAATATTTACCATATACTAAGTTGGTCAAATTAATAACTTAGATATACGCGCAAGCCTTATAAACTGAGAAGGAGAAAGTACTACATGATGATAAGATCAGAAGACTGGGGAAGCCCTTGAAGGGGTGCTGTCGTGACATGTGGTCAATAGGAACATAGCCGAGCATCTTAGCTATAAACTGAGAAGGAGAAAGTACTACATAATGATAAGATCAGAAGACTGGGGAAGCCCTTGAAGGGGTGCTGTCGTGGCATGTGGTCAATAGGAACATAGCCGAGCATCTTGGCCATAATTGCCGCCGCCGGATCTCCAAATCGACCGGGTATTTATTCAGCTTCTTTCGGTCGCTCACCTTGCCGCATCTTCGAAGCTGACGAGAGGCTTAGTGTTGAATGTACCCGTTATGTACTGTACATGTGTAACGTTATCTGTAACAACCTATACCTAGTCATAGGATAGCCCCCTGATCTCTAGGATCTGATGCACCTCGTGCGGCACTACCTCTGCCCACGTTCCTACTCTGTATATGTACCAGTTTCTGTGATGAATACAATTGTGCACTGAGTCTGCAATTCTACTTGGTATCAGAGCAAAACGCTCCTCCCTTTTCCATGGTTGACCCCGGTTCTGCTTCAACGGCGGCCACCATGCCTGCCTCCAGTAACTGCTATGCTCCACCTCCCAACCCCCTGGACACCGATCCTCTAGTAACTTGTCTTAGGTCTAAGACAAGTTTAGCAAGGGCGCGGTAATATCGACTAGCAGAACTTCCAATCGATCTGGGTTTTGGCGAGGGTCTCAAATCCTATTTATTTCCATCGGTTTGCTAAAGGAGCAAAGAATTTCATCATGTTAATATCTCCATGGTCGCGTGCTTTGTTCGGAGTCCCAAGGGAGCAGAGTAACGATGGCAATTGAGCGGGTTTGGACGGATATTGCAAAACCAGATCCAAATCGAAATCCAAATCCATCACTCTCACCTTGCCCCGCCCATGAAAGTATCCATGGGCATGGATGTTACTCCAAATCCAAACCCACTGGATATCCGGGTATCCATGGATATCCATGGGCTTACACACTATATACATCACCATAATCATATTGGAGCATTTTGGCATTTCGGCAACATTTTAGCAATAATTATATGAACAATGGAGGGGAGGGGAGTGGCAGACAGCGTCGCAGTCGCTTTGACTGACTAGCATGCCTGGTTGGATCCAAATAATTAGCATTTAAGGTAGAACATAGATGTATTAATTAACGTTTACACCCAGGCAAAAATGCATATCTCACTAACATGTGGGTCCCACCTATTAGCTGGATATTCGTGGGGCGAAACATGTGCTCGTGCCCACTCCATTAGTAAATGAATATCCTCCCCATGAAATCCATGGACGTGATCGTCCTCCATACCCGTGTCCACCGGGTCGGATATCTGTGGATATCCGGATCCATGGATGAAATTGCCATCCTTAGAGCAGAGTATCCATGTAAAATACGCTGACGTCCGATCGCAAAGATCGATCACATCGCATGGTGGGTGCTTGCTCTTTACGAGGCCGGACCACACCTAAGGCCTTGTTTACTTCTAGGGTATTTGAGGGGATATAAGGGGATTATTCTGTATATCGAAATTTCTCCGATGGGTTGTTTACTAGGCCGGGTTTGGAGGGGATAATCCCGGAATATCTCCACAAATCTCCTCCACTCTATATATTTTTGGCTAGATTAAATACTCTCCATCATGGTAGAGTATTTTTAGGGAAGAGTATTTGAGGGGATTTGAGGGTATTGGATGAATACCAAATCCCCACATATCCCTGCATCTTTCGGGAATAAAAATACCGGAGAAGTAAACAGGGCCTAAGGAAGCACAAGACGTACAATCCCACAACCAGCGCCATCGTTCAGGACATACCAAACGATGGAAATTTAGCGATGCACGGTTGCCTGATGTTTTGTCCCACACCGGCTACTCGATTTCGTGGACCATGTACGGGCTTAACGGACGGATACGATTACACGTGCCATGGGACGAAAGCATACTTTAAATAAATTAAAAGCGTATTTATGACCGTCACGGATCATACCTGTAGCAATATTATTAGTAGAGAGAAGATTACATGTGCCACGGGATGAAAGCATACTTTAAGTGGATTGAAAATGTATTTGCGACCGTCATGGACCATACATATAACAATATTATTAGTAAAGAAACGATAAGAACAATCCAACATGTGGGATGTGAGAAAGAATCGCAGGGCCATTCTTTTAGAGAAAAGTAGGATCATTTGGTAGTAAAATTGGGAATTGGTTCCCGTTTAACCAATGGTTAGGTTAATCTAACCTAAAATAGAGCCCAATGGGCTGAACGGTTCACCTGAAAACCCATTAGGTCTTTTAGGTTCGATCCAAATTAACCGAAGGTTATCCTTCATCTCCCACGCGTACGCCTCCGACACCAAGCGCCGCCTGTCGTCGTGCCTCCTGACACCAAGCGCCGACTGGCGTCCTGCCTCCTTACACCAAGCGCCGCCCGCCGTGGAGCTCACGCCTGTGCGCCTGACCACCCTTCCAGCTCCTCCGCATCCATGTCCGCGTGCCCATGTGCCCGCGCCTCCGTCCCATCTTCTTCTCTTGGGATGAGTCACCAGCGGCTTCCCGGACCGCGACTTCACCGGGAGGCGGCGGTGCCGGCGTCCCGGTTTTTCTACATCCTACCGGATCTTGGACCGCACTAGTGCTCTATTGGTGGTTGTGGCCTTATCAGTGAACTTTTTTTTGTAGATCTTGACTCTCGCCTTCTGAAAAATATTCACTGATTTTTCAGCATGTAAACCTAGATTGACTACACTGAGGAAGGTGTGATGCAAAAAAAATGCGTTTATGGTTGCAGATGTTATTTTTCCTATTGTTCTTACTCTTGGTCTGGAAGCTAAATGACTGTTATTTTCAGCAAATTTTCTAGAAGTTTGAGCCACATTTTGAGCAGATGTTTTCTAATAATAGTGATTTTCTATTGTGAGGATGTTGATCTTTTTCTAATACTGCTGGACCGATTGTTCTACAAAGAATCTGTGCAAAGCTTGTGAAAGTGTCAAAGGGAAAGAACCAGATCGCTCAAATTTGACTCCTGAAGAACCCAGTCAATGGTTACAGGGAGGTTACTGAAGCCACTGAAACGTCAACAAAATAGGAGTACAGATTTCTTAGCCAAACATTCTAGAAATGAGCTCTTTACTGACTTGTGGTTAGCGGATGCAGATTGTTGTAGTACTTCTGTTCCTGAGTAATCCAAAGTCTTCGTCTTCACCGCAAAAAAAATATATGGTTCGACCCTTAATAATCAAAGGTTAACCATTTAGCTCCTAATAACCTAATGGTTAACCTATATTAACCTTTTATGCAAAATGGTTCGATAGGTTAGTATCCAAAACATAAATGGTTAACCAAATCCCATCCTTATTTGGTAGGACCGACAGATAGTGTCCAGGCTGACGGTCTAGTTCTTCCCTGGCCTAGTAATCAACTGAAACTGGCCAGCCCGTTAAACCTTCCGAGAACCATCGAGAAGAAATAACCCATAGCAAAGTGAGCGTTGTCATGCTGCCGAGGGAGGCACAGCTGCCGAATTAATTACTTACCATTATTATTAGCCAAGGGTTAGTAGTTAAAAGGTTTGTTGCCGAGGGAGTACCTGTTTTTCGCTTGTCCGGTGGTGCCTTAATCTGCAAGGGAGCTTCTCCATCTCAAGTAGATCTAGTAGCCGTTAAGGGGGTGTTTGGTTGTCCGCACCTAGACCAAATCAAGCCCGCTCAGTGTAGATTGTTTTTTGTTGCCTGATGAACTTGTTGGACCTTCATAGCGTGAACCATAAAACACTCCACAACCTGGCCTTGTGGGAACACTCGAATGTGGTACTAAGTATGTTGTGTTAATTTTCATGAAATATAATTCATAATTAATATATTTGGTATTGTGGATGTTGATATTTCTTGCTATAAACTTGGTCATGTTTTATAAGATTTGACTTCGGCTAAAAATTATATTCAACATATTTTGGCACTTTGTGAGAGTATGTGGTGAACCCTGTAAAATAAAGTCAAACTACATATTTAAAATCACCTACTGTACCTGCTAGCTATTAGACCGCTATGGCATTAAGATACAACAAACGGTTGGTTCTACCATCATTGTTGACATATGAACAATATGCTTTGGACTCTAAGCAAAATAAAAGATCTGCAGGAGATATGAGCTCTTGTTTTTTGTGTGATTTTCTCTCTCTTATTTAGGACACTGACTCTTTCGCCTCTGCATTTGCACTTTAGCACACAACATCTTTTGTGCCATTGGTAGATCGATCGATCCATGCATGACAAACAGACAGCCAACAAAGGCACATACATGCAATACCTACACTAGCTAACTAGGCACGGTAGGCCTCAGGAATATTGATCTGAGAAGGTCTTGCACATGCCGTAGCTTCGTCAAAACATTGTGTTCCAGCGCAAGCATGCACTTTTTTTATACGCCACCGTATTTCTTAACTGTCGTTCTGCTGTGCACTAGGACATCTCCTGCAGCCTCTGGTGCGGCCGGGATATCGTCATGAGCTATACTGCATCTGTAGCCAGCCATCGTGTAACCCACTCATTTATTTTTTTGATAAAGAGCGCGTTATTACTTAATAGTCATTAAGCTTACACCCGGCCTCTGCATAACAAGGATATACACAGCTCAAAAACGAGTCTCAAATAAAAATATAAAGGCAAAATTACATATTATATTGAGCAATTGTAATAATGCCTAACTAGAAGCGTCAATCCGTAAGCTATGTGGCCATCCATGTTGGGAAAAAGTATCCCTCGCCGTAGCTTCCAGACGTGCACAGACCTCCATATAAAGGTCGCGATCCTGTGGACGTTGCAGAGACGACCACAAACGGAGTGTACCAGTAGCTCTGTAGATAACCTAGCTCTGTAGATAACCTGCAAGATAGAAGAGTTTTTGTCGTTAAACACATTATCATTTCTACATAGCCATAGCGACCAAATAAAGGCAATCGCTCCCACCCTAATATGCTTTTTAAACCTATTGCCAATTCCATTTAGCCAATTCCCAAAAACATTGGTAATACTGCTTGGTGGAAACAAGGTTGAAGCTACTTGGATGACTGACCATATAGATCTAGCAAAACGACAATGGAAAAACAAGTGCTTAATTGTTTCATCCTGATGACAAAAAATACACTTCTTACTTCCATGCCAATTCCGCTTTACAAGATTATCTTTTGTTAAAACGACTCCTTTACGTAGGTACCATCTAAATACCTTTATCCGTAATGGAATCTTCAATTTCTAGAGCTTATTATTACATATTTTATCGATTGGCACATCAGATAAAATAAGAGCATTGTACATGAAAGCTACTGAAAATTTGCCAGTTTCGTGTAGGTTCCAAGTTTCCAACGGAATTCATCGTGCCCATCTTGTAGTTGGATATTTGCCAAACGCTGAAGTAAAGCATTCCAAGCTACAAGTCTTTGCCAAGACAAATCCCTTCTAAACGCCACTGATGGTGGAGAAGTCTCCAACACTTTGGCGATAGTATCACCTTTGTGACGCACAATGCTATATAAGGCCGGGTACTGTTCCCAAAGAGTGGCATTACCGAGCCATTTGTCTTCCCAGAACCGTACCTCCGAACCATCCTTAATCAAAAAAGAACCCAGACCAAAGAAAAACTTCTTCGTTGCCATGAGTCCAGCCCAAAAATGCAAATCCCCTGGTTTCCAAAGAACCTGAGATAAAGCTTTTTGACTAATATATTTCCTCTTAAGAATGGTTTGCCATGTCCCCTCCTCAGTAAGTAGTTTAAATAACCACTTCCCCAGTAGAGCTGTATTTTTGACCTCAAGGTCATGAATACCAAGCCCACCCTGGTCTTTAGGAGAACATACGACACTCCATTTAGCCAATCGGTATTTCTTTTTCTCGTTGTCCCCTTGCCAAAAGAATCTAGACCGGTAATAATCCAGTTTGTGCAAGACTCCTTTAGGCAAGAGAAAGAATGAAATCATATGTAGTATCATATTAGATAGTACCGAATTAATGAGTATCAGCCTCCCTCCCAAGGACGGCAATTTACCTTTCCAACTACTAAGGCGTTTTTGTAGTCTCTCCTCGACGAGTTTCCATTCGGCAAGTGTAAGTCTCTGATAATGAATCGGAATACCCAAATACCGCATAGGAAATTGTCCCTGCCCACAGCCGAATAAATCAGCGTATGCATTGACCTCGTCTTGAGCCTCACCAAAACAAAACAATTCACTTTTATGGAAGTTAATTTTTAGACCTGATAGTTGCTCGAACGCTGAAAGAATAAGTTTCAGATTCTGTGCTTTCTCAAGGTCATGTTCCATAAATAGAATCGTGTCATCGACATATTGAAGGATGGATAATCCCCCATCAACCAGATGAGGAATAACCCCTTCAATGAGACCATCATTCTTTGCACGTTCGATCATAATGGCAAGCATATCAGCCACTATATTAAATAGCATTGGCGATAAGGGGTCACCCTGCCTCAGACCTTTTAAAGTCTGAAAGTATGTACCAACGTCGTCGTTGACTTTGATGGAAACACTACCTCTAGTCACAAAGGAATTGATCAAAGCACGCCACTCATCAGAAAAACCTTTCATTCTGAGTGTTTGCTGGAGAAAAGACCACTTAACTTTATCATCCTTTTCAAAATCTAACTTTAAAATTACTCCATTTAACTTTTTAGAATGAAGTTCGTGAACTGTTTCATGCAAGGTGGCAACTCCATCTAGGATATTCCTGCCTTGCATGAAAGCAGTTTGAGATGGCCGAACTACATGATCAGCAACCGTGTTTAGTCTTAAGGTGGCCACTTTCGTGAAAATTTTGAAACTAACATTAAGGAGGCAAATTGGCCTGTATTGTTGGATCCGTTCTGCCTCATTAACCTTAGGTAACAAAACAATATCACCTAAATTAAGACAAAACAATTCTAGTTGTCATGCATGAAGACAGCAAAACAAATCTAGAAGGTCACTCTTAATACTATCCCAAAAGGTTTGATAAAACTCAGCTGGGAAACCATCCGGACCCGGTGCTTTGTTGAGTTCCATTTGGAAAATGGCTTTTCTTACTTCCTCTTCCGAGTACTCAGCTGTAAGAAAATTATTTTCCTCAACGGAAACCTGGGGAATATCATCTATTTGAGACTCATCCATAAAGAAGTTACCTTCCTCCGGTGCCCCAAACAAATTTTTATAGTAACTAGTAATATTTTTTTTGAGATTATCAATACCCTCAATCGTACCCTCATCCTGAACAAGAGTGTGAATACGCTTTTTCCTATGTCTGCCATTGGCCACACTGGAAATAGCGAGTATTTGAGTCTCCTTCAAGGATAAACTGGCTCTTGGAGCGTTGATACCATTTGATTTCCTCCTCCCGGAGTAGGCTCGCTATCTTAGCATTAGACTGATTTTGTAATTCAATCTCTTGTGCAGATAGGGGACCGATCTCAGCTAAGGCTTCCAGACCGTCAATGATGGAGGAAAGCCTTGCCTTTTCATCTTTAAGAACTCCTGTTACATGGCTACGTAAAGCACGTATTTTGGAATTCCACCTTTGTATTGGGGACGCCGCCGTAACTGGTCTAGCCCATACAGTTTTGACCATCTCAGAAAACCCCTCCCTCTGTAACCATTCAAGTTCAAACTTGAATTTGCGATTACCAGGTGGTTTAGGGGTTCCCGTAGTCAAGAGTATAGGTGCATGATCCAAAAATCATTCGATACGTTCAAGAGCACGAACAGATACCATCGGAAATTTAGATTCCAGATCGGCATCCATTAGCACTCTATCCAGTTTCTCGAAAGTGGGGTTAGGAAGGTTATTCGCCCAGGTGAATTGTCTTCCGATCATTGCAACTTCTCTCAAATCCAAACTGTCTATAACAGCATTGAATAGAAAAGGCCAATGATCATCAAACCGGTCCTTACTTTTCTCATGATGGAATCTTAGCAAATTGAAATCACCCCCAATTAGAATTGGATAAGGGCTATCCTTTGCCAAGTTAACCAGTTCACGAAGAAAGTCTGCCTTATATTCTTCCTGTGCGGCCCCATAAACAGCAACTAGACTCCATGTAAAATTATCCGCTCTATTACGGATATGGAGTTTGATATGATAATCTCCACCCGAACGAGCTATAACTTCCATAGTATCCGTCCGTACTCCAAGTAAAATGCCCCCCGAACGGCCTCGGGGTGGCTGGGATGTCCACTCAAAATCTACCCCACCAGAAAGGCGATCAAGTAGACGTTGAGAGAAGTCCCTTCTACCTATTTCCGAAATAGCCACAAAATCTAAATTATGATCATTGATACAATGAGCGACATGTAAATGTTTAGCCAAGTCCCGAAGACCTCTGCTATTCGAAAACATACCATTCATTGAGACACAATCTTAGATTTTGGAACTTTGCCCCTCTTTGAGGACTTAGAGCAAGAATTTGACTTTGATTTGCGGCCAGATGCACACGGGTCATAAAATGAACCCGACATGGTTTCATTAAAGTCAATTTCAGAAACAACACCAACCAGACTAGAGAGAAGCTGACCATCTACTGTGGCAATCGCTTCCTCTTCGTCCAGTTCGGTATCCTCCACTATATTCTGCAGCTTAGGACTGACCGTTAACCGGTCATATTCCATATGCCTCAGAACATTTGCGGACAGACAAACCTCACTAGCATTCTTCCCTAGTCTAATGCCAACCGCATTCAACTTAGAAGAAATAACAGGAGTAGATAAAGAAATAAAAGAAGAGGACTTAGAACTCATACCACTGAAGACGAGATTCACAGCGGCTTTGCGCCGCATTGCCTTCTGCAAAGTATCCTCATCAGTCGCAGAGGAGCCATCTTCCGCCACCGAATGCCTCGAACTACGCCTCACCATAGGCGCACATGGCATAGAACGTGGTGGTGGCGATGGGGAAGTAGCCTTGTCGGACGGAGCTGGTGGTGTAGACGATGAAGGAGCCCAGACTGGAGATGTCGGTGTAGCATAACACCCCACGTCCCGCGAGAAAGGCTCCTCCGCCGCCGAGGACAGTAAAGCCAAAGAAGATACTGTCCCAGGTGCAGGCGAAGGCGCAGACGAAGCGGATGGGGGCGATGGTGGTGCAGGACCCCCACCTGGCATGGCCACACTAGCGCCATGATCCTCAGCCAGCGACGCAGAGCCTTCTGCAGGAGAAGCAGCATACCCGGCGTCAGCCTCCTTCACATCCGACAGGCCGGCAGCCCATAGCGTGCTAGCGTGGGCCACGTCCGATGGCGGGAGCAGGCCGGACTCAGCGCGAGCCGTAGAGGGCGGCGAGGAGGAATCCACCGTCCGGGCGGCAGAACGTGGCGACCGTCCCAACGAAGGTGGAGGGCTGGCAGGCCGGCTGTCTCCCGCAGGAGAAGCTTGACGGTCCAGAGCCGTCACGCCAGGCTGCAGCCCAGCCGTCGAGGGAGAAGGCCGCTGCACCGAGCACCTCACAGGCGAGGACACCCCCTTCAGAAGCCAAGGCGAAGTAGACCGAACAGCCTCCACAATTTCTTTCCCACGCGGTGTAGTCGGATTCGGATTGATGGGCGTCATAGCAAAAAGCGATGTAGACCTCTCCAACCGGACTTTCTTTTTACTCAGGAGCGCTCTGGTAGTCTTGGCGGGAAACCACCATGTCAACTGAAGTTGTGTCCTGGTTTTTTTTAACGGTAGTTTTTTTTTTGAATGTTAGCAGGAGAGCTGCTAAATTCATTGATTAGAAAGAAGATGGTCAAAGACCCGCACTGCTCGGTTTGTAAAGGGAAACCGGGCGAAACCCTGAACAACAGCAAGCCACACCTAAAGCACCACAAAACATACAAGACACCAGGAAGTTGAACACACGAGGCACACGGCCGGGCTACTCGAACGACAGACCATTCGCAGTGCTCACCGAAAACCGTTGCATCGACCTGATCTACCAAGAGTCTTTTCGCCAACCTCGCAACTCCGAAAAGGAACGACATGTCCAAAAGAGGAGGACATGTGCCTCGCCGAAACCATGAGCAAGTCCAAAGGGCTCCTCCGACGCTCCTTGCATGTGGAGAGTGCTCCAGCTACAACACACCATCGTCGTCCACCTGCACTGACACAGGTCCCTCTGACTAGTTTCACCTCCAAAAATGAAGCCCTCAAGAGGGAACACGACGCCATGGCGCCGCCATCGCCGATCGGAAAATCAGATCTAGGGTTTCCCCTAGAAGGTGCCAGGAAGGTAGGTAAAGGCTGCTCTGTCGACGCCTTCAACAAGGACACGACGCCCTTAGGCGTCGTCGTCGGCAACTCTGGCATAGCCAGAGTGCGGCTTTTGCCGGCAGCCTCGCCCGCCAAAACCCGGTAAAACAGCCAGCCACCTCTCTCGATCCGCTGCCCCTGCCTCCACGGCTGACCACACCTCCCGGCTAACTCGGCGCTGCCACAAATCTTCCTCCTCTTCCCCTCGCTCAAACGGGAGGATGCAACACCCAAGAGTGGTGCCATTCCTCTCCCGCATCTAGCAGAACCACCGCCGGCACATCTTCCTCCTCTTCTCCAGACTCAACGGAAGGATGCAACACCCTGCAGCACCTGCAGCGGTGCCATTCGATCTCCCACATCATGCAGATCCAAGCAAGCAGAAGCACACAACGGCGGCTGCCCACAAGCCCCAAATCGGGCCCATGCCGCCGACAAGCCCACGCCCCTGCGAGCAGACACCGAAGCCTCCACCTTCACCCCCCGCTCCACCGACACCTCCAGGAGCCAACCACGCATGCCGGCAAGGCAACCACCGCAGCGAGCGAGCAAAGCTCGCAGGACCATGACCATGGCCCAGATCAAGCCCTGGGAGGGCCCAGACCAGGCCCAAGGCGCCGCCGCGCCTGGACGCCTCCTGCGCGCGCGCCCAACTCCTCCGCCTCCTCTTCTCGACGTCAGTGTCCGCCGGGACACTGCCTCGCCGCGTCCGCCGGCGAGGCCCTCCGCGCCGCCGCGCCGCGCCAACCACCAGCTGCCGCCTCTCCCGCGCGTAGAGGGGCTGCCTGAGCGCGCTCTCCTTGCCCTCTGCCTTCGGCGTTGGGGCGCCGCCACCACCGCCGGCGCCGGCGGCGGCAGCAGCCAGGGGCGACGGATCTGGGTGGCTTTTTCCTAGGGTTTGTGTTTCCCTCCGGAGTCGCCCCGCGCGAGAGCGACCCAGGAGGTCGTGTAGCTTGATTTTTTTTAAAACGGTAGTTGTCCCCTGGGTTTTTGTAAACGGTAGTTGTCCCCTGGGTTTTTGTAAACGGTAGTTGTGTCCTGGTTGTTGCCCAGTTCACTCCATCAGGCACGGTGCACGGGCACGACAGAGAGGTAATGCACTGAAAATGCTCTTATTTATCTGGACCAATCTCAGCACTCCAACTATTTTGGTCATTCATGTGAAAAAATGATCTATTTTTCCAATTTACCCATGTTATTCTGGAGTCGTCTTAGACTGCTCATAGTGGGAGTAACTAAGGTAGTAACATGCAACTACATGTATTGCCAACTAGGCATTTTAGTGACATGGCATGCTATTAATTGAAGAAAGAGATGATTGTGGTAACTAGCTATATGTTACCATAACATCACATTTTTCAAGATAAAATGAGTCTACAAGGTAATTAATACACTAATGCATGACACTACATCTAAGTTACTATGCACTATGAAGGTAGTAACATAGAGAAGTGTCATATGCATGATACTACTCTATGTTACTCCCCACTAGGTTGAACCTGTTACAATCCCACTTAATTCCAAAATATTCTGTATGACGATAATACTAGATAATCCCGTGATAGTAATGCATGACATGATGAACACTGTGGTAGACATCCACACGTGTGCGATGCGAAGTGCTCTCCCATTTTTACTATTATCATTCTGTGTTACTATATATGCCACATCGTCGAGCCAAGTAATTTCTCAGCATTAGCATCCATTCTACTCTCAAAGAAAATCGATTTTTATTTGTAATGGTAAAGATTCAATCCACCTAGTTATTGTAAAAAAAAAGAATCTGCCTACTAGTGCTTTTGCATTGCGTATGCTCCATCAACATCCATTTAATGTCAACAATGTTTTCTTCCCATATATATACCACTTGATCTTCACATGAACAAATATAGCAAGTTGGGTTGTCTACTAGCACCGGCAAACAATTCACAATAATATTACAAATACTAGTTAGTACAAGTTTTAAAGTGATTGGTATTTTTATGAACCGTTCATCGATCCGATCTAACGGTGCTAAAATACACGGAACTAAAGGGAACAAAATGGACGGAACTCAACGCTGCTAGAAATCGTGGGGCCAGAACTAAAAATATTAATTCATTTTATTTAATAAATCACTATTTACTGGATGACCGTCTTTACTTCGTTCTTTTTTTTATGTCTCCATATTGTTTTCGTATGTGTACCTTCCTGTAAAAAAAAACACCACTCTCTCAGTCTCTCTCAAGCTCACGCTCTCGTCTCCCCCACTGTCTCTTCACCGGCGGCTACGGGCAGCGGGGACCCTTCTCCAGCGCAGGGATTCACCGATGGCGGCGGGGAGTTCGGGAGGAGGGGATCTGGCGGCCTGCATAGGAGCGGGCGCGATGCGGATCCTGACCGCGGTTTTCTCCCGGCGGCGGTCTTCGACGAAACAGGCTTTCGCCCTGCTTTATAAATAAAGCCACACGGCCAAACCGATACAAAGTGATGAGGAAAACCTCTTACAAAGCAGATCAAAGATAAACAAAGAAAACAGGAGTAGCCACACCCTGAAGAAACACCCAAGACTACTAACTAGAGGTGCCACCACGCCTCCTTGTGAAACCACCGGACCTCGTCACACCATACCAACCAAGTTATCACCGGAGAGGGCCACCTGCCCTCTCGCTCCGGGCCGTGGAGCACCGATCCTGCCAGCGGACAACGAGAATAGAGAATGGTGATAACTAGGTCACGTGTAAAGGATAGGAGGATGCCGAGAACGCCCCACGCCAGCGTTAGGAGAGCCTCGAAACAGGATCCAAACTTGCGTACCGATGATAGCAAGACAAGACCAAGAAGTACCACAGCTCCGCGACAACGCCCTCAACAGGGTCACTACGCAACACGCCGTCGTTGCCGAGACCAACGGTCTAGGGTTTTCACCCGGAGCCCATATATGGAGAAGGTAGCCACAACGACGCCCCCAAGAGGGTTACGACACCCACAAGCATCGCCGACGCTGGCGCCAAAGCGCTGAGCTTTCGCCCCAAAAAACCTTCATACCACAACTTGGTACCTTGGACTGCTCGCCATCATCAAGCCAGGCCTCCAAGCCATGATCTGGGAGCCGCCATTGCCGAAGCGCCGCCAACACCAGGAATCCCCGATGTTCCCTCTTCACCACCCTCATGGCCAAAGAGAGATACCATCACCACCGCCACGCCGCTCGCCGAAGAGTCGCCCGCGCAGTCCACCTTCCAGGGCCGCCACCCCGACATCCTGACTCTTAACACCCCCCGACAGACACCGCTACAGCAAGCTAAACAATATAGGATGAGATGATGGTGCCAAGCCGAGGGTGACGAACAGGAAGGATACGGCTACCTCCGCACCTTCCGCAAGCCAAACTTAGCACGTGGTGACCACCAAACATGGATCCGCCTGACCCACATTTGGCCTCCAGCCGGGCGGTAGTCGGAGGAGAGGCAGTGAAGCGCCGCCAGGAGTGGCCAGCACTCAGCGAATCTACAGATGCCCGCATGGCCCAGATCGGGCCCAGATCCAGCCCGCCTAGCCAGATCGGGCCCAGATCTAGCCAGCGCCGGCCAGCTGCCAGACAGCGCCGCCGGTGGCCGCCGCCGCCCCGGCCTAAACCGTCCCTCTCCGCATAGTTACCTACCCGAGCTGCGCCGCCGGTTGATGGGCCGAGCCCGCGCCACCCGAGACGGACAACCGCCGCCGCCCGAGAGCTGGAGCCGCCGCCGCCGCCACAGACACGCTTGCACCTCCGCGAAGCCACCACGCCGTCGAGGAGCCGACCGCGCCGCCGTGCCCTTCGCCAAGCACGCCGCCCTCGACGACCACAACGGCCCGTGTCGTCGTCACCGTACGAGGGGGGAAAAGGGGGGCCCCGCCGCCGCCAGCGCCCGGGCTTTGCCCGGCGGCGAGGAGGAGGGAGAGGGGAGTAGGGGAGCTTAGGGCGGGGCGACTAGGGAGGTCTTCAACGACGGCGACGGCGCGTTGTGGAGATGGGAGGTCGTGTTGGTGGCGGTCGGCGCCGGGGCAACGCGGGAGCGAGCGGATCCTGGCCGCGGGGCGTTCCTGTGAGGGAGATCGCGGCGCGCCTCCTCCATCTGCCCGACGCGGGTTCTACTCGAGCTTCGTGGTAGCCGGATGATCCGTCCCGATTCCCTCCTCAATCCGTCCGTGAGTTTCGTCCTCGTCGACCCTGCGCCTCCCGGCCGGCTCTCCACCTCCCTGGCTTCCTCCTTTCTCTCCTCCGCCATGGCTAGCACAGCGAGCTGCGTCGCCAACGCCCGCCCGGAGTGTAGGGTGCTCCTGTCCAGAACAAGATGGAAGGTAAAAATGCTTACTTCTGCCATGTCTAGAGTATGAGCATTGCGGTAATTTGATTTGGATACTAGCTTAGGTTTTAGTTTCCAGTTGTAGTTGTAGTACAGTCATGTTTGTGTTTCAGTTGTCTAGGTGGAGTATCATGATCATATGATGTGTTAGTTCGTTAAACTAGCTAGTTTTGTGTCGATTAAGTAGATGAATATTGGGATATGTAGGAAATTGAAGGATGCCAAACATGTCAAGATCCTTATAGCTAGCTGTTCTTAGCTTTGCTAGCTCATCTACCTAATGGTGTTGTGTCGATTAAGCAGCATCCTTTTTTATCTATGCTATTTTGTGCTACGTTTACTTCTTAATTCACCAGAGAGGAGAGAGACTATACCATGTAATCGTGTTGCTTAGTTTAAGTGGAAGATCGACAGTGTTAAAATCTGCCTGGTGTGGGGATAGTGGGAGTATTCAGCCTGAGCATCAGACCATACACGTGAGTCATGAACTGATTCGGGCCAAGTTTCATGTTGCTGCAATACTGAAACATATGTAGATCACTTCTCAGCTCATGTATTGGGCACATGTTCAACAATGTAGCTGTATGTTGCTTCTGTGGGTCAGCATTATCACCTAAATCTTCCTAGTGATATATTCTGGTTCTTCCGATTATTACATGAATTGAAGATTCCAGCTAATCCCATTTGGAGTTCATGATAAATATAGCAGTCAGTACCTGGCGCTCTCCCTTTACTGCATATAAATGTAGTTTTTAGCTGATTCTCAGCAGACTCCGTGATGTCATTTCTTACTATTTCGAAATCAACAAACAGTTACACTTTTCACTTGCTAGTTTTGCAGAATTGGAGTGGGCGCATTTTGCATCAAGTTTAAGTCACCAAGAGTACACAAGGAATGCCGATTTGTACTACATCAAGCCTGGGTGTGTACCAAATGAAGGACTGGTCTTGATTTCATGTCAAGAGGATTTATGTCAAATGATGCAATCTCTTAAAGACCTTAGGAAGAATCATGGGTTTATATGGGTGTTGGCCCAAGGTGCTTGAACGAAGAAATGTCATCGCCATGACCAATTAATCAGTCAAGAGAACTTAAGTTCAATTGATATTCAGTAGGCTTTAGTTTTAGTCATGTTTTTGCTCTGGTTTGCAACAAATTTGTTTGCTTAGTGAGATTTATATCATATTTTGTTCTATAAACGATTCAACGATGTAAGATTTTTTCTAAAAAAGTGTCGATTTTGCTAGTTTCAACTAGGAGCTTCCACTTCTGCATTTCACACAACAACAAAACCAAATACATGTCACAGATACAATCTAACATTGCTTAGTCCCATCATGTAACTGCGTTTACAATTGGTGAGCGAACTGTCAAAAGAACTGGAGTAATTTCTACTTATCATCCATCTGACGAACTGAAAATGAAAGACACTGATTTCTGATTTATCGACCAGATCCTCTCCATGGGCGCCTCTCTTGACTGCTCTGAAACAAATAAGAGAAATCAGCCGGGGAGACCAACCTCAATGACGAACACTGGCTTTTCAGAGGTCCACGCGAATAAAACAGCCGGGGATACCAACCTCAATTCTGCTGTGCAATGTAAGGAGATGGACTGGCAAAGAAGAATAAAACATGGTGTTCTGATTTCTGAACTACTCTACCTCTGCCACCCTCAGGATGACCTCTACCACGACCAGCCCATCCATCGTACATGTCACCTCGCCCAACGACATTTTGTGTATAGCTCTAACCACCACGCGTACCACCTCGCCCACTAGTTGTTCCCCTGCCACGACCACGAGTAGGGGGGATAGGCATAAATCCATTTCCCGAACTTCAGTTCCTTTTCCTCAAAAACACCAGTACCACAGTCTTTAAAACTATGGCCAATGAGACCATATGCATAACACATCTGTCCGATCTTCTCATACTTTACCGCATACAAGTAGCGTTTTCCAGCATGTGAGATCGAGACAAAGCGGGTCAATGGCTTACGAACATCATGATCAACACGAAGCCGCACAAAATCTCATCTGAACCCTCCAACTGGACTCATCTCAACCACTGTCACCTGTCACCTTGCCTGCAGTACGACCTACCAGCTTATTCACCACTTCCTCCTTCCTATAAGCAGTTGGAAGCTTATGTACTTGAAGCCAGACTAGCATGATATTCAACTGGACCAACTGAGGATCTGAAAACCCATCATATGGGGCTATAAAACCACTGCCCAATCCCGAAAAAGCCAAGGTCCACGCTTGGTGACTTTTTCCCAGACACCTAGACAGAAGCACTGAACAACGAACAGATTTTCTCCAACCGGACGTATGGTCAGATCACGCACTGAATTTCCATGCGTTAGTCATCTGCTGAATGAATGCCTCGTGAGAGAACCTTTTGGGGCATACAACCCTCGCCACTGCCAGCCAACGTGTGCTTTCTGTGCTATATCTGGATCGTCCTCTAGCTTCAATAACAAAATCATCAAACTCGTCATCAGCAATCTCAAGTTTATCAAACAGGGAATCGAACCCCATTGGGGTGTTAGTAGTGCTACCCTACGCATCATCAGATGCCTCGGAACAGAGCGGATCTTGGGGCGCAGTCGGTTTCCCTGAAGCCTCGTCAGTTTTGCCCGCCGCCCCAGTCCCTGTCCTTTCCTCGTCGGCCATGAAGAGAGAACGCAAACCCTAACTCGCGCGAGCAGGGCTGACCACTCTACGCTCGTGAATGGGCTCACACCGGAAGATCGATCAGAAACTTTTCGGAGGAAACAAGGACTCTGCCGCCGGAACGCCAGCAGGAGGACAAAGAGACCCTAAAACGGGGATCAGACCGGCGAGAAGATTTACCAATCCAAAGGGAACCGAGCGCTTTGACCGCTCTTGTAGTATTTTCTCACCATCGAAGCATCATAGGAATCCCGGAAAAGTTACTAATCGTTTTAATCAACGGTTATAAATAATTTAGACTCAACGAAACTAGACGGAACTTAAGTTTTGTGCCAATCACCGTAAAAGAGCTCGTTAGTACAAGGTGACAAGTTGAACGCTAATTTTTTTTTAAACTAGATTCCATTACACTTCCTGTTACATCCGGGGCAATTACAGCTTGTTTTTGGTTCCTTCAAAATTCACATTTATTCCCTTGGAGCAGACGGGTTGCCAGCCAACCATTTGTATTGTCTATCGACGATTTTACTGTCTTTCTTTGAGATACCCAAAGGGGTTAGGAAAAGATTAGAATTTTATCACTCATTTCTTTTGGCAAAGTGGTCAACACAAAAAAAATGTCGCCTAAAAGAATGAAATATTATTTGTCACTGAAAAGATCAGGGAGGTTTGGACATTGAAGTACTTGAACTGGAGAATACGTGTTTACTCAACAAATAATTGTTCAAACTACTTAATGAAGATGGGTTGTCGCAGGAGCTGGTAGATAATAAATATTTAAGTCAAAAACGTTTATCACAAGTACAGGTAAAACTGACTGATTCTTCTTTCTGGAAGGGATTTATGGGGTCAAGATGAGTTTTTTTTACCGAGGTATTCTTGGTAGGCGATGGAACAAGTACTCGTTATTTTTTGGAAGATTCCTGGTTTGATGCAACCCCTCTTGCATCTCAATTCCTGATTTTAAATTGAAGTTTACTACATCAAAGAATGTTCTCAGTTAAATCTATATTTTTTATAAAGGAAATATATTAATATCAGGATAATATCAATTACATCTAGCCTCTGCAACAATATAGTGTCTTAGAACAAGTCTAGATATTAAGGATGCACACAGTAAAAAAAAAGTCCCCGCCAAAGAAATCAAAAACTCACAACCGTAAGATTGCTGCAAAACGCCGATCATCTGGCACGCATACTTCTCTCGATCCACTGCCAGTACTCCCAGGAAAATTCACCAGCTCTCGACTTGACTTGAGCATGCGAGATGGAACCTCCAGAGCTTATTCAGTCTTCTTCAACCGTGACACCATGATACCCATAAACACCTTGAAAGTCGCAACAATGAGATGCCAAGGCGGATTCAAGTTGATTGGGGTTGTCACTAGCCATAGGAATATGGATCATCATAACACAACTAGGTAGAAAAGTGCGGCTTGCCGCGCACTTGCCCGCCTAACGGCGAGCAAGCAGGAATAAATAAAAATTATGAAAAAAATTAAATCAAGAAACCATATTTGATATAATGCGTATATTTTATCGGAACCGCTACCTACTGGCGCACGATTTACGTTGATTCGTTCCCTAGGATCCATGCCCTAGATGAATCCTCTATCTATCTAATATTCATAGTTGTTTCGTCTAGGTCACGAATCAATGTTGAAATTTGTGCCGCTAGATACCAGTCCTGTAAAATGTATTTCATAACACAATAAAATGTATTTGGATTTAACATTAGGTCGGCGAGAGAAATTCATGTGTTAATTTCATTGTTGTTTGATATGAATTTTGAAAATGCTGATAAACTGTAAACATAATTAGTGAAAATGACACACTTTATTGAAGAATAACAATCATATGACCATTTTATAAAAAGAAACATTAGCCATTTTGGACTGTGTCATACATCTGAGAATAACTTACCAGATATTAGTAAGGAGGAGGACAAAATATACCGATAGAAATAAAGCAAAGCAAGAAATGATCAACCTAAAAAATATGAGAGGCAACGGTAAGTTAATAACCATCTCCTTCCAAGGCAATCGCTTCTTCAAGCATCTCTATGAGGACGACCTGGCAATGTATTTATTTCTTCAATGGTTTCATCGAGCAGATTTTGTTCTTAAGCTCAGAACATAAGGAGGTATTTGTTAGAACTCAGAGGATTGAGAGTGAAAACTTGTGTTTATTGCTTATGGGCAAAGCCCTATTTATACAAGGATTTTGGGGTGCCTCCGAAGAGGTGCCTGTTACAAGAGACATGACTGTTTACAAGAGATGCAACTGCTGAGGGAGAGAGAAGAGATGTCTATATACAAGAGACATGTCTGTACGGAAAGGGTGCTTTGGGCATACTAATAACCGCCTAGAGCGGTTGCAATTTATTCCTAACACTCCCCCTTGCACAAAGATTCTTCTTGTACGTCTTGTATTCCTTGTATAATCTTGAATGTAATGGCCTTGATCACAAGCGATAAATTTTCCTGAATAAACTCCCCCAAAAACCCTGTGGGAAAAATATGAGGAGACTAAAATTTGATATGTTGTCAAAAAACTCCTTTAAAACCCAGTGGGAAAAGTAAGGAGAAAATAGTACAACATATAATGATTATTGTCTCTTTGATAACTTATATGAGAAAACCTTAAAAGGATAAAACTCATTGGTAAGTTTAGAGAACAATAAATATGTCTTGTATACATCCGTTAAAAACCCCGGTGGGGAAAATAGGAGGTATGACATATATTCTAGTGTTGATATTACCTCATTAAAAACCTTGATGAGAACCATGTGAGTAAACTCATAAAAGGGAAAAAGAGTGTAATATAATGTTTGAATGGGTTAAAATTCAGAGAGATACTCCCCCTGATCCTTGCAAATCACGAAGTCGTCGCATACCAATTCCACGAACATATTTTTCAAATGTTGAAGCTGGTAGAGACTTTGTGAATAGGTCAGCGAGATTATCGCATGATTTCACTTGCAAGATGTTTATATCCCCACTCTTTTGTAATTCATGAGGATAAAATAATTTAGGTGCAATATGTTTAGTGATATTGCTCTTTATGTAACCCGTTTGCATCTGAGCAACACAAGCAGCATTATCTTCGTAGATAATGGTTGGAGATTCAATAGAACCTTTACCACATGATTGTTGTATGTGGTTTATCATTCTGCGAAGCCATACGCATTCACGTGATGCCTCATATAATGCGATTATTTCAGAATGATTGGTGGATGTAGCCACTAGGGTCTGTTTAGAAAACTTCCATGAGATGGCTGTCCCACCATGTAGGAACACAAAACCGGTTTGCGACCTGGCATTATGGGGGTCTGATAAGTAGCCAGCATCGGTATACCCAATCATATCAATGTCCAGATTTCTCTGAAATTGAAAGAATAGGCCAAGATCCTTTGTGCCTTGGAGATATCGAAAGATATTCTTAACTCCCGTCCAATGGCGTTTAGTAGGAGCTGCGCTATGTCTAGCTAGTAAATTTACTGCAAATGCAATATCAGGCCTTGTGCAATTTGCAAGATACATAAGCGCTCCAATAGCACTGAGATATGGAACTTCAGATCCCAGTATCTCTTCTCCATTATCCCTTGGTCTAAATTGATCTTTCTCTACGTCTAGAGATCGAACAACCATGGGAGTTTTGGATGGATAGGATTTGTCCATATTGAATTTCTCCAATATTTTCTGGATATAGGCGGTTTGATGAACCAAAATACCTGAGGGAAGGTGCTCGAGTTGTAATCCTAAGCAAAATTTGGTTTTACCCAAATCCTTCATCTCAAATTCCGTCTTTAGGTGATTGCGTGCTTCATCAATATCTCGTGTGTTGCCAATGATATTAAGATCATCAACATACACTGAAATAATGCAAAATCCAGTTTCAGACTTTTTGATGAAGACACATGGACAATCATCATTGTTGGAGTATCCCCTTTTCAATAGGAACTCACTAAGTCGGTTGTACCACATGCGTCCCGACTGTTTTAAGCCATATAAAGACTTATTTAGTTTTACACAATATACGTTGCGTTTTGCGTTTGGATTCGGAATTGGGACTCCATCAGGAACCTTCATATAGATATCCGAATCAAGTGAGCCGTAAAGGTAAGCGGTCACTACGTCCATCAACTGCATAGATAGACGATTTTGTACTGCCATAGATATGAGGTATCGGAATGTAATACCACTCATTACTGGAGAATAAGTTTCATTGAAATCAATGCCTGGTCTCTGCGTGAAACCTTGGGCTACAAGCCTTGCTTTATATCTCACCACCTCATTGTTTTCGTTCCGCTTACGAACGAAAACCCATTTAAATCCAACAGGGAAAACTTTGGGAGGTGTAGGTATTGCTTCAGTGAATACCTTTCGTTTATTGAGCGAGGCTAATTCTACTTGGATTGCATCCTTCCATTTAGGCCAGTCGGAGCGTTTCTCACACTCTGCCATGGTCTTTGGATCATGATCATTTAGAAGGTTGTTTGCAATTGTAGTTGAGAAATTTATGTCGACAATTGTAGACTTACGATTGTAAGATTCTCCAGAGTCTATATAATTTGTGGAAATTTCATTTACCCTTGTTGACTCGTCATGATTTCCCAATACGGTTGAGTCTGGGTTTTCCAATGTCCCAGTCATTGAGTGCACAACTGAGCTGGGTTGTGAAGGTTGTCCTTCCACTAGATTATCAACGCTAGGTTGATTTACATTTACTTCTTCAGAGGGTTTCTTCCTCTGTTTCCTTTGTTGCTTGCGAGGAGGTGAATCTTGTTTTACATTTACTTGTTCAGAGGGTTTCTTCCCCTGTTTCCTTTGTTGCTTGCGAGGAGCTGAATCCTGTTTTATGGCCGTACTTCTCCCCCTCTTATTTTGAATAGGGGGTTGAGTGGTTTTTGTTGGTACCTCCACTCTTTCAGGCGCATTTATTGCAGGATTGTAGGATTTAGTGACACCTTTATAGTCAGTAAATGAATCTGGCAGATTATTTGCTATATGTTGCAAATTAATTATCTTCCGAACTTGAAGTTCAGTTTCTTGAGTACGTGGGTCAGAGGAGGAAATGCCATGGGCATTCCAATCGATTTCCGGGCATTCTTTTTGGTACTTGATATCTCCCCCTAATGCCGGGATATGATCCTCATTAAAGATGCAATCAGCGTGACGGGCTGTGAATAGATCCCATGTGAGGGGTTCAAGGTACTTGATTATTGACGGTGATTTGTACCCCACATAGATCCCCAATTTCCTGTGTGGGCCCATGGATGTACGCTGCGGTGGTGAGATTGGCACATATGTGGCGCATCCAAATTTACGCAGATGGGAAATATTAGGTAGATTTCCACGTACTAGTTGCAGAGGGGAAGTGCTGTGATATGCAGTTGGTCGCAATTGAATTAAGTCAGCAGCATGTAAAACTGCATGACCCCAACATGAAGTTGGTAAGTTGCAATTCATTAGCAAAGGTCGTGCTATGAGCTTAATTCTCTTTATTAGAGATTCGGCCAAACCTTTTGAGTGTGGACATATGGGACCGAGTGCTGAACTTCAATTCCTAGTGCCATGCAATAATCATTGAAGGCTCGCGGAGAAAATTCAGCAGCATTGTCCATTCGAATTGATTTGATTCGATTCTCGGGATAATGAGCTTGTAATTTAATAACTTGTCTCATTATTTTGGCAAATGCATGGTTTCGTGTGGATAATAGACACACATGAGACCATCGTGTAGATGCGTCTATGAGAACCATGAAATACCTAAAACGTCCCGACAATGGTTGGATAGGACCACAAATATCACCTTAAATTCGTTCAAGGAATTGGAGTGGTTCCGCTTGGATTTTAAGACGAGAAGGTCTTAAAATGAGTTTCCCAGTAGCACATGCAGTGCACATGAAATCCGAAGATTGTGGGAATTTAGCTTCATTTAAGTCATGACCATTGGAATTGCAGATAATTTTTCTCATCATCCCAATACCAGGATGACTTAGGCGATCATGCCAAGTTTGAAATGCATTGACATTTTGAAAAATTACCTTGTACGCAACATGTGCTACGGGTTTTATGTATGTGTAGTACAATCCTGATGATAAAGAAGGAATTTTCTCAAATATTTGTTTGCCATATCCGTTGTCTTTCGTAAAGAGGAGATATTCCTCTTTGTTGTCCTCATGGGTTTCAATGTGAAATCCATTTTTGTGAATATCTCTGTAACCAATGAGGGTACGAGTTGAATCGGGATACAATAAAGCATCCTCAATTATAATTTGCGTACCCATAGGGAGGGTAAATATGGCACGTCCTTTGCCAACAATTACCGCATCGCGTCCAGCGATTGTTAAAATATTTCCATTTAACTTTTTGAGAGTTTGAAAATATTTTATTTCCCTAAGTATAGAGTTTGTGGTACCACTATCCACAAGGCACATTTCCTCCTCCATTTGGATTGACTCCCGTAGAAATCTATATATTAAAATGTAGAATTTTCAGTGATGAAAAGACTTGTATTTGATATATAGAATACATTTGATTTTTAATAATATCAAAGTGCTGATACAATACATATTGTGCTTTACAATATAGGGTGATGACACCAACAACACTAATAATATGTTTGATACAATACATATTGTTATTATTTTATTACAACAATCTGATGGATGTAAATAAATATATTATCTAAAGGAGTTGATTGACTAGTCAAAGTCCCCGAATACATCGTTTGAGGCGTATTCTATCATCATGTTCTCCTTGTCCATGGAGTCCTGTGGTAGATGGAATTCTTTGGTGTTGCTTGGTGTTCCTTGAACATCTTGCGAACATCCCGCTTCCATGTTATTATCAGGTTGAAGATTGAAGTGAGATTCATATCTTGCTCCTTGGGCATGTCCGTTACGTCCCATGGATTGCAGGTAGAGGTTTACCAGATGTCTTGGGGTGCGGCATTTCTTGGTGACATGCTTGTAGCATCCACATTTCTGGCAAAGAATTGTCTTATCGAACTTGTTCTTTGCTTTGCCCTTCCCCTTATCTGAATTGTGTGGCTTGTTCTTCTTGTTGCGGTTGCGGTTGAATTTACCCTTGAAGTTCTTTGTTTGGCCTTTAAATGAGCCATTGAACTTATTGTTTTTCTGAAAATTTGCATGTACTTCGGGGAGAGGGGCAGCCCCAACCGGGCGTTGATGACTATTCTTTAAAAGAAGTTCATCATGTTTCTCAGCCTGGAGGAGTACATGTATAAGTTCAGAATAAACTTGGTAATTCCTGGCACGATATTGTTGCTGTAGGATCCTGTCAGCAGGGAGCATAGTTGATAGAGTCTTTTCTATCTTCTCCAGTTCCGAAGGTTCCTTCTCGCAAAACCGCAATTTAGAACAAATCTTATGGACTTCATGGTTATAAGCTCCAACGGATTTGAAATCCTGGAGTCTTAAATGGGTCCATTCATGACTAGCTTCAGGCAGTATGACGGCCTTTTGCTGTTCATATCTTGTTTTAAGTGATTGCCACATATTGCTTGGAGATTCCTCCATCAAATATTCAGATTTCAAATCTGGGTGAATATGTTGCCTTATAAGGGCTAAGGCAGTATATTTTTGTTGCTCAGTTACTTGTGCATCTCCCTCCTGAGGAGGATTCTCAGGTGGTATGAGTGCACCTGCAATGCCACGGGATGAAAGACTAATCTTAACATCCATTGCCCATGTAGGATAGTTATGTCCGTCGAGCGCAAGCTCTTCAAAATCTTTAGCGGCCATGTTGTCCTACATGAACGAGAACCAGAGATTTGATTAATTTACATGTATGTAAATTAAAGTCATCTTGGTTATGTTGTAATAAAATTGCAAAATCTTGTAAACTCAAGTAACACTTGGGTTTTAGTGTAAGCCTCAAATCATCTATCATAACACATTGTAGATAATCACCATATTTATGGAGTACATCTCTCAGTACTAAGAAGCATAATCTGACCTAAGTCAGTAGATGCTTTTTGTCTTAGCACCTTATGTTATGATTTGATTTAAATATATGGGAGAGCACATTGAAGGTAGTCATTGTGTCAATTTTGACAAAATGTAGACCTCACAATATTGTGGATAATCTGCACATTATGCAGTAGATGCCACATTACCTTGTGTTCCCATATATAAAATTGAAGTAGTCACTTTTTTTTTGTGATTTTGCATATCAATTCAGTTCGAATTAAGTCAATTTTCATGCTTTTTAAGGCATTTTTGGACTTAATTGATGGTAAATTGACATTTAATTTTGCATATCAATTCTTGCTCATATTGAACCAAAAATTGCTCAATTAAGATGAATTGTTTTATTTGCAAGAAATTAAAATCTCAATTGCAAATAATAAACATAATTAATTTCGACATGTGCACACATGGAAATATATTACATCACACATATTTTTAGAAATACACATAGTACTCGAACTGAAATATGGTGATTAACAGAGTCTAAATTGAATTAAATCCAAATTAGAACTACTGTCAAATGGCAGAAATTGCGAAATCAAAAAAAATTCCAGTAAATTTAGCCCAAGAGACAGCCTAGTAGGCCGGCCCACATCCTGAATGAGCGGTTAACTAGTAGTAGTGGATAGGGATCGGAATCAATCGATCCCCAATCCTCTCACACAGTCAACGCCATGGCCAGGCACCGCAGCACCACGCATCACTGCCGCCGCAAGGACGGCCGGAGGTGCTCCTGCTGCCGGCATCCTCGTCGGAGGAGTCTTCCAGGAGGCGGGTGCCGGGTGCGACGCCGTTCGCGAGCACCAGCGCGGACGGGCTCACTTCGCCGGGGCTGAGCGCCACACGTGCGCTGGGCACCGTTTCCGCAAGGGGCAGAGGCATCGGGGCCGAGGGCCACCGCGCGCGATGGTCGCTAGTCGCGCCTCCGGTGGGTCGATGCCGCCATGGGCCTCGCTGTGAGGCCACGAACGCTGGGTCCCTGCAAGGACGGCCTCGTCGCCGGTGCCGCCGGGTCCTGCAGAGGAGGCCTCGACATGGGCGCCGACGCGGGCATGGAGGCGCCGTCGTGCTGCGCGAGGTCGCCGTTCGGAGCTTTGCCGGGATGCGCGTCAGCAGCACAAGCCAACACGGAGGCGTGGCCGTTCGTACTAGCCAAGCGGCTCTGACTGGCATGCGCGAGGTGACGCTACGCGAGCATGTTCTTGGTTGAGGATTTCCATCATATGATTCTCTTACCAATTAGCTGTATTCTTTTGATGTAGAGGGCTTTGTGCCTCTTTCTTTGTCGATCCAGCAAGATGATTGTTCTTGTGAATATGTTCTTGAAATCGCTTAGATGAAGAGCATGATTGCCGGAGTTCCTCTCAGTAGAGCGTGCTGATAACGTGTTAGAACTCAGAGGATTGAGAGTGAAAACTTGTGTTTATTGCTTATGGGCAAAGCCCTATTTATACAAGGATTTTGGGGTGCCTCCGAAGAGGTGCCTGTTACAAGAGACATGACTGTTTACAAGAGATGCAACTGCTGAGGGAGAGAGAAGAGATGTCTATATACAAGAGACATGTCTGTACGGAAAGGGTGCTTTGGGCATACTAATAACCGCCTAGAGCGGTTGCAATTTATTCCTAACAGTATTGATGTCGAGCAGCGCATGCAAACTTAGATCGTGTAGATACTTCCACCTTTCTTCATTAGTATGCCTTTAATCAATTTTCAACATACCTAAACAAATCCTCTCCTAACATGAGAGGATGTGATAGGATAGGCTTGGTACAAGTTTGCAGACTAACGTCGAGAAAGCATATGTAAACAAATGTTGTAAAAGTAGTTCAATGAAGGGAGCATAATTTGATAACACAATATGAGTACACGGTTTACATAAAAAGTACAATACATGATATCATGAACTGAATAAAGATATTATCATAAGAGCAGTCATGTCTACATGCTCTACTGTATGCATAACATTAGAATTATCTGCTCTTAGCCATTCAGCCAGAAAACCATCTACAAAAAAATGAACTTGATTAAATAAATAAGAAGAATGTACTGCAACGGTAATTTGTGGAAAAGAGAGGCAGGACATAAAGAGAATGATATGTACCAGATAGAATACTGGATCCGAAATCCATGACTAACTGAGGCCACAATGCGGGCTATTGCAAGAGTTTAAGGTAGCAGGGAAGTGGTCCGGTCATAGGTGGAAAGCAATATCATTCAGCTTTTCTCAGTGGTTGCCAATGTTTGTAGCTGTACCATAGATCAAAATAAAAGTTAAATGCAGAAATCCAACATAACTGATAACTTGTGCTGCAAGGTCCTAAATTTGTACATGTGTACAACATAATAGTTCCAAAAGGTACCGCAAGACCCAAATAATGTAAGCCCTTTGGCATTGCAATTAATGACCTGCTGCTATGTAGCTACGTTTTATTCCAAAGCATGTTCACAACAATACTGAATTCAGAATGACTGAAGCCAGCAAAGACCTCAAAGTTTGATTTGCAGGGAAGAATAATTATAATATTCTTGACAAATGCATGAGGTAATTATAAGGTATAGACTAACATGACTTTAATTATATGGTCCTTTCAATTTTCAGCATGCTTCTCAGGGAGAACTGCAAGCACTTGCACAAAGCGAGATGGGTGTGAGACCTTCTCGTCCTTGCACCTTTGGTGTTCTAAAAAATAATACAAAAGTCACCTAAGCATATGTACAATCTTGGAAAACCTAACCAAATGTGTTCCAAGAGAACGAGAACACCATCAATAATTAGAACTTCATCGGGTGAAAACCACATATAACAACTAAACCAAAGCAAAGGAGAATATGCAACTTCTGAATTAACTGAAAACCATTCAATACATATCCATGAAGAAGTGATTATTATCAATATTACTGAAGAAAGAGCACGTGCAGACCCTGTGGAGAAATTGGAGACATGATGGAGAACTCACCAGGGAATCAATGTCTCGTTTCGCTGCTTTTTGAAGAAGTTGCAACATGGCAGCTGGCCCCAGTTAGTGATGTACCAGGCATGGTTACAATCCAACACTATTTTTTTTCAGCAGAGCAGTGGTGGCAGTTCCTATGAAAAGCCTGACATAACAAAGAAGCCAACTGGTCGGAACCAGAAGGGGATATCAAAGCGGATGCAGTTTCAAAAGAAATGTTTAAGTGATCCGAAAATATGGAAGCAAATGTAAAGAAGCATTTTGAAAAATGTTAAACCAAGGAAACATAATATTATAGTATATTTGGTAGCAGCCAATTTATACATAATTGCATAATACATGATAGTTACACTAAGGAAGCATAATTCCATAGTGCAACTGGTAGCAAACGGTTTATACATAATTGTATAATGCATGCATGATATCAGGAGATAAATAGCACACATGACTCCTTGTGATCCTTGCCAGGATTTCGTCCATGTTGATTCAATGTTGTGTTCTACCTTTCTGAATTTCCCAAAGTGTGGAGTTAATATCATATCCAGCTGAGAGGATCCAATGGTATAACCTTCTTCAGCTATTTGGTACGCCTTTTCATTTGCTGCAGAGACATCTACTATGGAATCGTCACGGCATTTGGTAAGCTATTTAATCTTCATGTCCTTCTCACAGATAAGCTCTCTTCTCTATCTTTCCTTCTCAATTATTTTCCTGGAATGACAGTCCTTAGATTGTTTCTTCCTACTAAGCTGATCAAAATTATGATATTTCATTGTCTTATGATCCAACAACGATTAGAAGAATACCAACAACTTCAATGTAAACAACTGTTGAGTAACAAAAAAGACAATAATCAGGAGATAGCATTCAGTACATAAGCGACACATTGCATCTGGTGTTGGTTAATTAAATAAGTGGTTGGCAATAGTCTATTTTACACGAAGAAAGGAGGACAAATGATGGTGTTTTATTCACACAGTTGCTTTTTCAGGAAAAGACACTTCATCCAGATATGGTAGGTAAAGGTTAAAGTAGAATTAAAGGATCCAGTACTTAGATACACATGTATCAGAGGACAATGGCTTGCAATTATATCTTGGACTCTAAAAATGCTCTGTCAATGAAAGAAATCATTGAACACCAAGGATCTTCTCATCAACATCACAGACGATTTATATATTCTGAATTTTTTAAACCTAACATGTATATTTTTCTCTTGAAGTGTTTCTTTAAAGGTAGGCCTACTATTTCATTTCCGGAAAATAACACATACGGGTGAGCCTCGTTAGCCTATAGTGCTTTTGCGTAAGCTGAAAATCGATGCTCACATGTCGTGTGTTTGGTTGCGGCGCAAAAGTAGCATCAAAAGACAGGGTGAAGAGAATGATCGTACCAACACAGGCTACTCTGTTTCTATTCCTATCATTTATTTTACCATCCATGATTTCACAACTAATTCTAATGAACTCCTCTAAGTAAAAACACCAATGGGTTCTGCAAGTAAAAATGACAATGGGCTGGGCATCACAAGTATACTCAAATTGGCAAAGTTCTTTTAACATGTAGAATTCTTGGTGAACCGTACCCCATTTCCAAATAAATTAAAGTTGATCAACTCAGCAAGTGACATCCTATGATACTGCCCTTCCTTGGTATGTAAGGAGATAGAGGTAGGTACCACAGAAACCGCAATGGGTTTAAAATGGTCGAGCAAACTGCAAAAAACCTAAGAAATCACTATGACAGCATTCAGCATCCGATCTCAGAGCATGGTGAAAAACAATATAAATAACAACATCTAGTTTAGAGTCTAATTATCTCAGGGATGTCTACACTGATGTACCATCTACAGGATTTGCCGCCAGATAACCTCCTGTTAACATAAAAGGCAGAGACAATAGGATATCTCGGATTTTAATAAGTAGATAGGACCCTAGGATGATGGTGCCAACAAAGTTAACAACCGCTGATTCAGTTTGTCCAAAGAATCTCAGTGTATTTCCATTAAGCTGAAAAGCGCTATCACCACAAAGGGTAATTTTAATTTTCTGCCACCATGTGTAATAGGAAATCAATAACCAAGTAAAAAAATTGTATATAAAAGTGAAGCATAGTATAAGATTCAGCAGTCAACCTTGAGTCGGGAAGGAACACATCCCTCCTTGCTACACCAACGGTCCTTCCTGGGACAACGAACACAGATAATGCCAATCACATCTGTTTATCAAGGAAGTGAAGCGAATGGTCTCCATGAGAGGACAATGGTCTGCACATGTACAACAAAGAAAACAAAAGGATCGATAAACAGGCAAAGGATAAACGTAAGGAGGCACAGGATGCAAAAAGAAAATACCAGACATAAATTAAAATGCAGCCTGGCCCTGCAGCAGCAACACCTCCTCAAACAAAACAAAGCCAGAGCAGACTTTGTAACCCAAATATGTATATATAGTCAAGACAAAAAAATCACCACTTAGGGGAAGAGAACACGAGATAGCAACAGGGAATAAACGAATATTTTCAGCAATATGACCCACAGCCTACAACAACTATCTGGCTGGCTATAAAGAAAGGAAAGGCCACAAATACAAAAATAGCAGCAAAATTCTCAATGTTTAGCTACAAATGAACCCAATTAAATAGCGGAGAATGTATTGGTACATAGCAAAACGAGGTGCACTGGAATTATCTCTGTTCTCAACTTTCTAAACAGAGCATATATTTTATAGCATACACACTTCTAACTGTCGCCAAAAATCAAAAGAATGTAAATCTGAAAAAGATAATTATATTTTCAAAACCCATGTATGCTCTCACCTTTCTTGTGTCCTCACACACAGCTTGTTTCTCTGCACAGATCAATTCAATGTCAGCATACATGAGATGATAAGAAAATATAGTGATGGAAAAGATAACCACAGTGCCCATAGAATTGAAATTGAAATAAAAATAGGAAAGAGCAAGTGCAGCACTAGCTAGCAATGCTTGAGATGCTTCCGTATGATCTACTAATATGTAATAATGTGTATACCACATAGGAGGCAAAGTTGTATAATCACGACAAGATCACTCACCACCTTTAATTTCTTTGAGGCTTCTAACATCATGAGAAAGGCATAAATTCCATTATGAACCTGGACATAATGTATGGTCATTGCATCAGCCATGGAGTAGTCCCTAAAAAATAGAGAACTAAATCTAAAGAAACAATATAGTCAACAAGTACAAGAGGAATTAACTTGCCAAAAAATGAACATAAATGAGAGTTATCTGGACCAACATCACATTCATTGCTTTATAATTAGCTGACTTCTGAAGTGCACAACTATAAACTTAAGTGGCAAACAGCCAGGTACTTAGTTCATCGCTTTCTAATTAGGATACTTCCTTTATCATCGTGCAAAACAGAAAAAAAAATTACGGAGAATCAAGAACAAAGGTAGTAGCTTGACCTAGGCATGACCCAAAGGCAAAAGCAGAGCCATTATAGGTTGTTCCTCAGTTGATTTGTCCAAACGAACCATTCAACCTTTATTCACAAGAAATTCGTTCAAATTGAACCCTGAAGAGAGCCAGCCACTGAATTAGGACTGGAAATAGGGGGAAAATCACAAACAAAATTCAATCGATATGAAACTGACCATTTTATCCAGCATATGAGAAACTTAAATCATTGGTGATTTCTTGGCTACAAAATCATTGATGATTTGTTGGCTAAAAAATCATTGGTGCTAACAAACCAAATCACCAAAAATGCGCGTTACCACCTAGAGCCTAAACATGAGTGGCATAACCTAGGTTCCTGCAGATTAAAGCACAATTAGATATTACGGAATAAAGAGAAAGTAAGCATAAGTCAATGTTCAGATTGGACAACTAATATTGCAGCTCAGCAGACAGTTAGCAATGTTACATCCATAGAAAAACAGGGAAGATTTATTTTGTCTTTTCCATTGCAATTTCTCAAATAATAAGGCCCACAAGCGACCATTTTACCAAGATAAAGCTTTCCAGAAACATGCAAGTGTGGTAAAGATTTAACCTCTGAGCATGCTGCACATAAAGAAAGGAAGCTGCTGTATAACAACTCAATATGTGCAAGCCCCTTCTGTAAAAAATACAGGTCCAGATCAAGACCGCTGTATCTTTAACGGGACATAGATGAGACACCATTACTCGATTTGAACGTACGACTTAAATGTGATGAAAAGTCTGGAGTGATTTTTTCATAATTAAAAATCCATTAGAGACAAAACACTAAATACATTAATCAATACACTTATAGATTCCAATTAATTAGGAAAATAGTCTAGCAAAGAAAATGGGAAAAATAATGCAAAGGTAGCAAACACACCAGAGCTGGAGGAGGACACCACAGACGTGGTCGCTCTTCTACAGTCAATGTAACACAGAAGTGAGTCACATCAAACCCCTGAAACATAGAACTTGGTCCACTTCGTCCAAATTACACCTAAATGTAACTACATCAGTAAACATCCAAAAGAATGCCTCTGCTTTACAAACAAATCCATTTTTTCCTAAACAAAAACTGCAAGGCTGCTCCTTGCTCCATGCAACATGAAGTGTGAGGGGGATTAGGGTGATGCCTTCATACCTACAGCTTGCCAAATCCAAAGACGGCAAGCTCTAGTTGACCTTCTGATCAGATCCAACAACTGATGGTACATGGGCTTCATCACATCATGTCAGTTTTATCAACCTGGGTAAAAGTGTTTCAAGTAAATTTGCAGAGAACCACAAAGACCAACGTGCATACCATGTGGAGAAATTGGAGACATGGGAGAGAACTCACCAAGAAAGTGGTGCCGCATCAGGACGCCCCTCCTCTGCAGTCCGCCCCTTTTGCATGAAGGAGAAACTTACATTGTGCAGGTTCTAGAGCTTCTCGTGCACCATTTATTCAAGAATCAAGAGGTACAACCAACTCCATTGCTGAAAGCTTGAAACCACATAGAGGTTCAGGAGGAAAAATGTGATGTCGTTAACCTTGCAGATGTAAAGCTAGGTTCCACAAATGGGCCACAAATGAAGCTTCATTGATAATTAAAACATGCAGGCAATGCAGTGAACATATAGGCAATGCAGCCACATCATCTTAGAAAAAGAGGAAGCACATCCTGGTAAGAAGAAAAAACACAAACTAACATGTCAGATCTAACAAATGAGGTGTGCTCGACAGTCCTCGGGTGGGTGGGTGAATCCAAGGAATTCTATCTAAAAGGCACCTGCACTAATGTGAAACAATCTGTCAGATGGATCAAACCGGCAGGGGATACTATTAAATTTAACACTGATGGGGCTTACTTTTCAGGCACTAATCATTTTTTTCAGGCACTAATCATGGTGGGTGGGGCTTCATTGCCCGGGATGCTGATGGGGATATTCGTGGCTCTGGTTATGGTCATCTGCGGTTCATCAGTAATCCTCTCCGAGCTAAAGCAGAGGCATGTCTAAAAGCTTTGCAAGCGGCTGCTGATTGGGGTATGGCCAAGATTCATATTGAGACCGATTCTACAATTCTGGCTGAAGCTCTCAGTACCAACAAGTATGACCGCATGGCAGCTGGCGTAATCTTCAAGGAGGCTAGGGCTTTTATGCATTTAAATTTCCAATCCTGTGTGAGTAGTCTCAGCCCCCGGGCATGTAATAGGGTAGCACACAAACTTGCTGCTATTGGAGCATCTTGTGAGCCAGACTCGTTATTTTTGTTTGCTGAGACTGCTCCTGATGATGTAAGACTATTGGTGGCCAGCGATTCTGCTGTGTCCTTAGAGTAATGTAATCTGGGTGTTCCACTTCAAAAAAAATCTAACAATCTAGACAATAGTGAAGATAATGGAAGTTGATGATTTCCTACAAGGGGTGAAGAGGGAGATTAGAGTCACCTTTTTGTGAGGGGATCCAAGCATGGGTGGGTGAGCAGCGGCAGCAGACCTTCAGGGACGATGACACTGTCGATCTCGCTCCTGGTTGCAGGAGAGAGCGGACGCCGGCAGGGAGGCGGCTGGTAGAATAATTCAAGGTCGAGGAGGCCCCCCTGCTTGTCCGTCCAGCATCCCCGTGCTGACCTCCGCCTACAGCAGCTCTTGGTGAGGCGGTCGCGACGGAGAAGAAGAAGATGATGCCTCACGCCGGTGCAGCCCTCCCGTGCTCCTCCTCATGGCCAACAATATGGAGTAGGGCGAGATAACCTCACTCTGGCAGCTGGAGGCGGAGGAGACGACCGAAATCGACCGGGATCTAGAGAAAAATCGGTGGCGGCTAGGGTTTCATGGAGGGGAGACGGGGCAGGTTTGGACAAAGGGAAAAAGGACAAAATGAGATGAGTTGAGGAGTGAAGGCTTCTCTACTCATCCCATGGACGGAGGGAGCCGCCGGCGATGCTGTTTGCCCCCGTACCCGGCGACGAAGCTCCGATCGCCACCACGCGTACGACGCCGTCCTCTCCACAGTCGCCCAACACGAAATGATACGTGAAATGTCTATTTTGCCCCTGACTAGCGAGCCAAACTATCGTGCCCTGTTTGCAAATACACAATGAGTCCACGCTCCGTATCTCACTGACAAATGGTCCCTGTAAGATGCAGGCCCCGCAAATCAGTGAAAGTAGCTAGAGTAAGTGACAGGGCGGGTAGATTTTCTGAGACAAACAGTAGTATAAATGGACGGCCAGGATCAATTGTAAACCATCATCCAACGGCTGGGACCTCATATGGCCTGAGAGCAGGGGGTGTCATGCGGCTATATTTTGAAGGATTAACGACAACGGCACAACTGGCGGCACTCCAAGGTGTAGTCGATCCATTGCCTGAAGATCCAAGCACACACACGCCACCTAGGAGAATTTTTGTGCGTGTGCCCATGGCCGAAACAGCCCATGACGAGGGCACCGACATCATCAAGATGCCCTGGCCGTCGCCCTTGTGCAGACCTGCCCGCCTTCGCCGCTTGCGATGGCACCAGCATGTCGGCGGTGGGCAGGTCATGTGGCTCTATATGGCGCGCATGGGGACGATCGCGTCCATAGCTGCAGAAGATGACATGACCGAACATGCCTCCGAGACGACGTACTCACCACCAAGCTACACTAGTAGAAAAAGGGTCTTTGGTCCAGCACCCAAATGTCATCTGTCCCGGTTCGGCTGGCCATTGGGGACCAATGACACTTATTGGTCCCGGTCCATGCCGCCTGGAGATTAGTCCCGGTTCATTTCGGGGTATCGGTCCCGGTTTGTGGCATTAACCGGGACCAAGGCCTCCCCAGCATGACACGTGCCTCTATGCGGGTCATTGGTCCCGGTTCATGGCATGAACCGGGATCAAAGACCCTCCCCTGGCTATAAATTGATACCCAGCCCTTTGCCCTTTGCCACAAAAATTTGCTGGATTGTGTGTGTGGTGTGGGTGCTAGCTTTTTTTTCCTTTGATTGCACACAAGGTGTTCGACGAAATGTCCATGCCACATTTAAGTTCGCACAACACGGTATCCTCCGCCGAGGTTAGCAACCTTATCTTCTTCATCTGTAACTGATATAAAAATCTTGCATATGTGTCCATGTGGGTGGTCATTTCACTATTCATGATGTTATTATAATAGTTAATTATTATAACGCAGATCGATGCGCGGATGCGATGGATGTACGGCGACCGACGCAATTCTGATTTTATTGCAGGCCTGCATAAATTTATCGATGTGGCTAAGGCAAACAAAGTGGATAATTTTATGCCTTGTCCCTGCATCGACTGTCGAAATTTGACGGAGCACTCTGCCCCGAGAATCCTTCAAAGCCATCTGCTTCGGAGAGGTTTCATGCCCGGATATTATTGTTGGGCCATGCACGGAGAAAGAGGGGTTAGGCTGGAAGAAAATGAAGAAGAGGATGATGACAGCTATCCTGAAGAATACGGTGATACTGCAATGGAAGACAATGAAGAAGAGGGAGGCGGCAATGAAGAAGAACAACGGGCATCGGATGAGCCCGGTGATGGTCTTGGTCGGGTCATTTCTGATGCAAAGCAACAATGCGATACAGAAAGGGAGAAGCTGAAGTTGGAGGCCATGCAAAACGATCACAAAAAGTTATTATACCCAAATTGCGAAGATGGCAGCACAAAGCTCGGTACCACACTTGAATTGCTGAAATGGAAGGCAGAGGCTGGTTTATCTGACAAGGGATTTGAGAAGTTACTGAAAATAATAAAGTCAAAGCTTCCAAAGGATAATGAGCTGCCCGAGACAACGTACGAAGCAAAGAAGACTATCTGCCCTCTAGGATTAGATGTGGAGAAGATACATGCATGCATTAATGACTGTATCTTATACCGTGGTGAGAAGTATGAGAATATGGATAAATGTCCGGTATGCACTGCATGTCGGTACAAGATCAGACAAGATGACCCTGGTGATGTTGAGGGTGATGACGAGCCCCCCAGGAAGAAGGTTCCTGCTAAGGTTATGTGGTATGCTCCTATAATACCACGGTTGAAACGTCTGTTCAGAAACAAAGAGCATGCTAGGTTGTTGCGATGGCACAAAGAAGAGCGTAAGAAAGACGGGAAACTGAGACACCCCGCCGATGGGTCGCAGTGGAGAAACATCGAGAGAAAGTACTCAAACTTTGCAGGTGATGCGAGGAACTTATGGTTTGGTCTAAGTACAGATGGCATGAATCCTTTTGGGGAGCAGAGCTGCAGTCACAGCACTTGGCCCGTGACTCTATGTATCTACAACCTTCCTCCTTGGTTGTGCATGAAGCGGAAGTTCATTATGATGCCAGTGCTCATCCAAGGACCGAAGCAACCCGGCAACGACATTGATGTGTATCTAAGGCCATTAGTCGATGAACTATTGCAGCTGTGGGCAGAACCAGGTGTAAAGGTGTGGGATGAGCACAAACAGGAGCCATTTGACCTACGAGCGTTGCTGTTCGTAACCATCAATGATTGGCCTGCTCTTAGTAATATTTCAGGACAGTCAAACAAGGGATACAATGCATGCACGCACTGTTTAGATAAGACTAAAGGTACATATTTGGATAAATGTAAGAAGGTTGTGTACCTGGAGTGTCGTAAATTTCTTCCGACCAATCATCAAGTAAGAAAAAAAGGCAAGCATTTCAACGGTGAGGCAGATCACCGGAAGAAGCCTAAGCTCCCTAAAGGTGCTGATGTATTTGGTATGGTGAAGGACCTAGAAGTAATATTTGGAAAGGGTTCTGGCGGTCAATCTGTTCCGAAAGACCCCATTACCGGACACACGGCCATGTGGAAGAAGAAATCTATATTTTGGGAGCTTGAGTATTGGAAAGACCTAGAGGTCCGTTCTTCAATCGATGTGATGCACGTGACGAAGAATCTTTGCGTGAACCTGCTAGGCTTCCTAGGCGTGTATGGGAAGACAAAAGATACACCAGAAGCACGGGAGGACCAGCAACGTATCAAAGACCCATACAACAAGCATACTGATAAAGGCCGTCAATACTTAAGCAGCTACGCTCTTACCAAAGCAGAGAAGGAAATCTTTTTTGAATGCCTGAATAGTATCAAGGTCCCGGCTGGGTTCTCGTCTAATATAAAGGGAATAATAAATATGGCAGAGAAAAAATTCCAGAACCTGAAGTCTCATGATTGTCACGTGATTATGACGCAGTTGCTTCCGGTTGCATTGAGGGGGCTTCTACCGGAAAATGTTCGAGTACCCATTGTGAAGCTATGTGCATTCCTCAATGCAATATCTCAGAAGGTGATCGATCGAGAAAGTCTAGAAAGGCTGCAAAAGGATGTGGTCCAATGTCTTGTCAGTTTTGAGTTGGTGTTCCCCCCGTCCTTCTTCAATATTATGACGCATCTCTTAGTTCACCTAGTTGATGAGATTTCCATTCTCGGTCCTGTATTTCTGCACAATATGTTCCCCTTCGAGAGGTTCATGGGAGTCTTAAAGAAATATGTTCGTAATCATGCAAGGCCAGAAGGAAGCATCTCCAAGGGCTATGGAACAGAGGAGGTCATTGGGTTCTGTGTTGATTTTCTTCCTGACCTTAAGCCGATTGGTGTTCCTGAATCACGGTATGAGGGGAGACTGAGTGGAAAAGGCACGCTAGGAAAGAAAGCAATGATATTTAGGGACGGGCATTCTTTGAATCAAGCACACTACACAGTTCTACAAAGTTCTACCTTCGTGGCTCCGTATATCAAGGAACACATGAATGTTGTACGCTCTAAGTTCCCGGGGAAGGATGACTACTGGATTAAAGAAAATCACATGGAGACTTTTGGCACTTGGTTGCAATTACATCTCATAAATGACACCACTATTGGAGATCAGCTCTACTTGTTGGCCGCGACACCATCTGCGACTGTATTGACTTTCCAAGGGTACGAGATAAATGGGAATACATTTTACACGATCTCCCAAGATAAAAAGAGCACTAACCAAAATAGTGGTGTCCGCTTTGATGCAACATGTGACAATGGGAAAAAGGACACATACTATGGTTACATAGAGGAGATATGGGAACTTGACTATGGACCTACTTTTAAGGTCCCTTTGTTTCGGTGCAGTTGGGTCAACATGAATAGAGAAGGGGTAAAGGTGGACCAGCTGTACGGAATGACAACAGTGGATCTCAAGAATCTTGGTTACAGAGACGAACCATTCGTCCTAGCCAATGATGTGGCTCAGGTTTTCTATGTGAAGGACATGTCCTCCAGACCGAAAAAAAGGAAAAATAAGGAAACGAATACATCAGACGATGAGCCCAGGCGTCACATAGTTCTTTCAGGGAAAAGAAACATCGCGGGAGTCGAGGACAAGACAGACATGTCAGCAGATTATGATAAGTTTGAAGAAATTCCGCCCTTCACCGTGAAAACTGACCCTTGCATCCCGTTAAATAATGAAGATGCTCCATGGTTACGGCCTAAGAAGCGATCATAGGCAAGGGATCGACATACGCGACGAAGGAGAATTACCCTAAACCCTATGTAAATCTATGTAATGTATGAAAACTATGACACGTCATTTTGTGAATGATTTTTTATGATGTTTGCAATTATCCAAGTTCAATATTTTTCCATGCAGCTATGACACATAATATTGGAGTGATTCAGTCATAGTCATGCCTAGCCCTATAAACATCGCCACTGTAGTCGTCGTAGTCGTCGGAGTCGCGGTAGTCGAACCTCGGCGGGTGAGCACGCGTGGGCTGAGACTGAGGGTAGCACAGGCGGGGGCCACGGTAGGCCATGACGCTCTGGAGAGTCCGGCCGCGCCACCACAGCCGACGGCCGGCCTTGTTGAAGTTCGAACAAGGTGGGCCATCCTCCTCGTGCCTGGCAAGCGCACTCTCACGCCGATTGATGAAGAAGGCGTCCCAAGTCGGGCTGTAGTCGGGATGCCACTGGGGATTCCTCCGCTGCTCTGGCGTGAGCTCGAAGTAGTAGTGGTTCGTGATGGCCATCTGACGCGCCACACCTAGAGGGACAGGAGGGACCGGTACGCCTCCGACGCTCAGCATCCAGCCGGTGGGGACGCGGTAGCCCAGCGGGCAGGGGTAGTTTGAGGCGCAAAGCGCCTCCGCCTCCTTGGGGGTTAGAGATACGATGGAGGCCATGGGAGAGAGTGATGAGGTTTGCAGATATGAGTCTAGATGTGATATGTAAATGGAGGCCAAGCCTACATATATATAGTGAAAAAATGGCGGGAAGACGGAGGCGGGAAAAGGTGGAAAGCGCGGGAAGAAAATAGGCGGAAACGCAGTGGCGCGGGAAACTATCTAACCTTTAGTCCCGGCTGGTGGGTACAACCGGGATTAAAGGTGGTTTTTGTGTCATCTAACTAAACTGTCGGTGGGATAAGGAAAACTTTCTCCTGCAACATCGTAAGGTGGTTTGGATCATTTTTGAATTTCTTATGCCCGTTTCAAACTATATTCAAAGCGGCGGGCTTGAAGCTTCTTAGCCCGGGGCTGAGCCTCGCTAAACTAGAAGTAGATCTCTAGTGAAATAGCATGTTGTGAACCTATAAATGATTTTAAAAAAAATTCACAAGCATTATATCCTGTACTTGTAGTTCAAATCTGGGCACCCTCCTATCGAATCGGCAGGAATTTGTCTTTTTCATGAGGGATGGACGGTAAGGTTTCTGATACACCGGTTGGGAATTAGTCCATCTAAGGTGGTCTAGTATTTTTGAAAAATGGGTTGGTGCCAATGCCAAACTTTAATTTGGTGGTTTCTTCATAGAACACCCCAATTTCGGCACCTCAAAAATGGAAATTGGCTATTTCGTGCATCGAAAACGAAAACTTCCTCCTGCAACATCGTAAGCCATCCCAAGATGCACATGTGTGCACAATATGGTCACATTATCATAAACTATGCCCTGATTCTAGCCATAACATTGGTGGTTTGACCTAAATGCCATGAAACCTCGAACATGATAGGTCATTTTGTGAAGGATTTTTTATGACGTTTGCAATTTTCCAAGTTCAATATTTTTCCTTGCAACTATGACACATAATATGACACCACGCGAAGGTTTCACATTGTTTGAATCATTTTTGAATTTCTTATGCCCGTTTTAAACGTGTTAGTGCATTTTTTATTAAAAATAGTAAAATTGTTTAGTTAGAATTAATAATTTTGAAAACAGAAAATGGTTTTGGATTAGTTATTTAAATTGAAACACTTTTCCTGTTGAAAGTTTTTTCAAATTTTAAATAGAAGAAAGTTTTTTCCTGTTAAAATGAAAACAGCAAGTTAAAACAGAAAAACAATGGGCACGTGGCGGCTCAGCAGCGCCCCTCGCCCAGGACATTGGTCCCGGTTTGTGGCATCAACCGGGACCGTTAGTGGGCACGTGGCGGCTCAGCAGCGCCCCTCGCCCAGGTCATTGGTCCCGGTTTGTGGCATCAACCGGGACCGTTGATCCATTGGTCCCGGTTGGTGCCACGAACCGGGACCAATGACTCCTCCAAATATAACTGGCCCTTCTTCCTCCCCCACTTCCCCCCAAAATCGGCCGAAACTGCTAAGGACTTTTGCGCGCGGAGCGAAACCACGCCGGCAGGCTGTCCGAGTTTCGTGCCGCCGCTGCCGCCGTCCTCGGTGAGCGCCGCCGTCACCGCGACCTCTCCCTTTTCCCCCCGCGCCGCCGCTCATCACATTCTCTCTGCAGGTGGCCTGCGCCGCCGCCCCCCCATCCCGGCCCCGTGCGCCCGCCCCGCACCCCCAGCGCCGCCCCCGACGCCACCCTGCGGCCGCCCCGCCCCCCGGCGCCGCCGCCCCCCTTCGACGGTGAGCTCCTCGGGAGGGAGCTTCCCGGCCCGGCCGGCCGGCCCTTTGGCCAATGTTTTCTTTTTTAAATTTCGCATTTAAACTGCTAAGGAATTTCGCAATTTTTTCATTACTTATATATATATATAATACATAGAAATTAAAAAAAACATAGAAAAATAAAAATAAAAATAAAAAGCCCTCGTCGGGGTGGGCACAGGGGCGTCGGCGTCGTCGTCCTCGCCGCGGCCTACTCGTCGTCCTCGCCGCGGCCTACTCGTCGTCCTCGTCGGGGAGGATGATGTAGGGCCCCTGCGCCCACGGCCAGTTGGCCGCAGGCGGTGGAGGAGGACCTGGTGGAGGAGGCGGCGGTGGAGTCGCCGCACGCGGTGGCGGCGGCGGCGGGCCTGGTGGAGGAGGCGGCGGTGGAGTCGCCGCACGCTGTGGAGGAGGCGACGGTGGCCGGCCGTGCTGCTGGTGCACGGACATGGCCAGCGCCGTGTCGATGCCGGCCCACCGCCTCTTCTCCTCCTCCTCGGAGACGAGGACGGCGACCCGGAGCTCCTCCTCCTCGGACATCGGTGGCGGGGGTGGCGGCGCCTCGCCGTGGTCCATCGCCTCGAGGATGGCGTAGGCGACGCAGCCGACGAAGTCGTCGGTGTCGTCCCTGGGCTCCTCGCCAGGGATGTCGTCGCCGCCCACCTCCGGCGGCGCCTCCTCGTCCTCCTCCATCTCCTCGATGAAGGGATCCGCCTGCGGCGGCTCTGGCCCCGGCTCCGGCATGTACACGCCGGCGTAGGGGTTGGGGGCGACCTCCCCTAGGAAGGCCGCCCGCCGCACCGGGTCGCGCTCCCGCAGCCCGAAGTTGTCCCACCATTGGCTATCATAGCCAAAGGCGGGATCGGCGCGGAGGCGCGCCGGCATCAGTGCGCGCCGGCGGCGGATCTCGGCGACCCGCTCCGGGCCGAAGCGCGGCACCGGCGGGACCGGCACGCGCCGGCTGTTGAGGTGCCACCCGCCGGGGAGGCTGCAGTCCGGCCAGTCCACGCTCTGGCCGCACTGGTACAGCGCCTGGCAGTGACTCACCGGAATGTACCGGCGGTCACGCTGGCGCTGCGGCGAGGCCGTCCTGGCGCGGCGTGGAGGAGACTGGCGGCGTGGAGGAGACTGGCGGCGCCCAGACCGGCGCGACCCGCCGGCCTCGTGGTCGTGGCTGCCCTTGCCCTTCTTCCAGAACCCCATGGCTGCTGTGGTGGCCGGGATGTGGTGGCTCTGGCGGCTGTGCTGGCTATGGCGATGGAGGCTGGTGGCCGCGGCTCCGTTGGCCTCCTTTTAAAGGGGCCAGTGGCCGGGCGTCCAGCGGCCGCAATGAATGCCACCGAGCGGCAGCCCAATCGGCACGCCGGCGTTGATGCCGCGGCAGGCATTGAAGGCGACGGCGGGGCGCCCAAAGCACTGACGCGGCGGGACTCGAGGCGACGGGCACTGACGCGGGCGTCGTGTTGGAGAAGACGTACTGACGCACTGACGCGGGCCGACGCGGTGCTGTTTTTTTGGGCCTCTTTTGCCCGCTGGTGCTGTTTTTTCGGCCTCTTTTGCCCGCTGGGTGCTGTGGGCAATTCCTATTTGACGCGCACCCCCCACAGACATTAAAATCTTAGTGGGCTGGCCCAATAGAAATAAAAATCTATTATTTCTGTCCGATCAAGAACATGCCTTCAGGCGTCCACCCGTAACAGGCGCTTGAAGCGCCGAATAGGAATGCCCTTAGTACTTAGTTAGAAGTTAGTGTTAGTTTGTTAGTTAGAATTAGAATTAGTTAAAATTAGTTTTAGCGTGCATTTTGAATATATAGTATGTATTCTAACTAACAAATGTCGGTATATTGCAGAAACTATGGATCCAGCATATAAAAAAAGTCAAGATGATGAATACTTCCTCCAAGGAATGATCCGAGAAAATGTAGATATTGATGTCACCAGGACATTTCTGAACGATTCCGGTGAGGGAGATGAATCTCTCAACCGAGGAGACGACTCCGGTGAGGTAGAAGCCTGGGACGGGGGAGAAGCCGGTGAGGGAGAAGCTGACAAGGGAGAAGGCGACGAGGGAGAAGCCGACGAGGGAGAAGACGACGGCTCCGGCCGAACCTTAAATCTCGGAAACTCCGGCGAGGTGTATATATGTTTTTTTGTAATGCCCGACTGTCTATATATACATGCATATATTAACACTCTTTCTTATTTTAGCCCTCCGGATCGAGCACTTGTTCCGTCAGAACAAAACGAGGCCCAACCAAAAAGTTGGACAACAAAGTGAGTTATAGGATCGAAGTGGTCGGTGTAGACGGCCAACCGCTAGCTCCTGAAGATGTCGCAAAAAAATTTGTCAAGCAATGTGGAGTTCTTGTGAGGGACCACATCCCGATCATCGTTCAAGAATGGAATCGGCCAAGCAGCGGTGGAGTCCTGTTTGTCGGCGACGTCGCCAAAGATAAGCTTTTTGACAGGCTTATGCTTAATTTCCTCCTGCCGAGGCTAGATGTGAATCCAGATGAGGAGAAGGAAGCAAATAAGGAGCTACTTAAAAGAGTAAAGAAGTTTGCTCTGATCAAGATGGCCGAGGCATTCAAGAACTGGAAGAAGAAACTGTACCTTAAGTTTGTCAAGTTAGACAAGACTCCGGATTTTAATCAAGCCGGCTATGCTAAGTTAAGACACCAGTGGGCTGATTTTGTGAAGTACAAGACATCGGAGAAAGCTTTGGAAAGGTCGAGAATAAATCAAGAGAACGCTGCTAAGAAAGTGTACCACCATAATATGGGGTCTGCTGGCTACGCCGGTTGCATGCCTAAGTGGGATGCACTTGAGGTCAAGTATATTGCTGCCGGGATCAGACCAGAGCCCACAACATGGACACCACGGGCGAGAAACTGGTTTTACGGCCATGGGGGCACGTTGGACGAAGAAGGGAGGGCAATATATACCCAGAAACACAAAGATCATCCCCTACTGCCCATCGAAGATATTAGAAGTGCAGTACAAGATGTGGAAGCGGGACGGTTCGTTCCCGATAGAGAGAACGACGAGCTCACACGAGCCCTCAAAAATGATGAACACACCGGACGAGCACGAGGCACACCGGGCTCCAAGCCGTGGAAGGTTGCCTTCCCCGCGGAAATGAAGAGATATCCCGATAAAAGTCATCAGAGGAGAAAGGAAAGGGAGGCAGCTGAGAAAGCGGCAGCTGCAGACCGGCTGCGTAATGTAGAAGAAGCATTAAAGCGGCAGCAGGATCAACTCGACAGACTTAGCCAGCAAGGTATCAGCAGCCAATCTCAGCGGCACATGGTAGAAGCTGCATTCGATGGTATCGACGCCCTATCAAATAAGAAAAGCAGCGTCGCTTCCACCCAGCTCCACGATGGTGATGATGATGCACTGACGATGGCTCCTCCTAAACGCTACCCAGTGGATGATATCACGGAGAGCACAGCTTGTGAGCTAAAGGTGCAAGTTATGAACTTAAGGGTGACAGCGGCGGTCGGCATGGCCGTACCAACTGCGCCTAACGGAACTTGGCATTGCAGACCGATTCCAAAAGGGTACGCTATCGTCACGGTGGATGATGTCAAGCAAGATTTTGAGGAGCTGAAGCTGGACCACCCTGCAGGGGAAGATAGGGACCTGACTGAACTAGGAGAAGCCAAAGGGGGGACTATTGTATGGCCAAAGGAGCACATCGTGCTTCCAAATTATGTCCCGCCAAGGCCACCCACTCCTCATAGCAGCAGTCCACCTTCGCCGCCACCTCACCATTCTCCAGCGCAACCGTCGCCTTCACCGCCTCACCACTCACCGCAGCTGTCTCCACCGCCGCCTCAGCCGTCTCCGCCGCCGCGTCAGCCGTCTCCGTCCCCTGAGCCTCAGAGACTAAAGCGGAAGTATACTAAGAGGGGCAGCACCACCAGCAGCAGCAAGAGCACGTTCCGATCACCGAAACATAAGCTATCGCCCCTCCCAAGAGTACCTCATCAGAATATGAAGAAGCTTCCTTACGAGAAGACAGATGAGGAAATTGCTACGGCCGCAGATGCCCATTATCAACAGTGGAAGACTGACATGGCTAACAAGAAAAATCCAAAGCCGACGGAGCCATTGATCTTCCCGGTCACCGCAGAAGATAAAGCCAAAGCAGCCGCGCTTAAGATTCAGCTTCACCAACCCATAGCGCTCACACCTGACTATAATCGCTCTATTACCAAGTCAGCTGAGGCAAAAGAGCGGAGAGTCGGGAAAGAAGTTGCCCAGCTCGGACAACAGAAAAATCAATCGATCAAACCGCTCAAAGTGTACGATACCAATGAGTGGAGAGCCCAGGAGCGGCATGATCCGAACATTGATCCGGAGTTTATTCAACTCTACGGAGAAAAGGCCAAGTTATATGGACTGTCTATTGCTGAGTACATGAGCCGTCTAGATGAGTTCGAGGGGTACCAGCAAATAGCGTACAAATACCGGTACGGGGATCCTCTCGTCAAACCCGAGTTAGTCAAAGATCTACCAACAAAAATGTGGAGATTGCATAACTGGTACATACAAGCCTGTGCTGAATCCACAAACTGGATCTATGCTGGATATAAACACCACCATTACGGTCATGGAGATGGCTTCTTACTGATGGAATTTCTAGAATTATTTCAGTTTTACCAACAAGACGCCCTCGACAAAACTATTGTCAGTGCCTATTGCCTGTAAGTATTATTAAGTCTTTCTAGCTCAGCTCATTCGTTGCTTGTATAATCTTACTCATCATTATACTAATTATATATGCAGAATGAAGATTCTCGAATGCGACCGAGGAGGAATCTTTGACCTTGGGTTCGTTGACTGCAATTTCGTTCATGAAGATACTCTCAAAAAAAACCCAAAGAGACAGAGGATAACTTGGTACAATCGTTGAAGTATTTCAGCAACAGAAGGGAAATACTATTTCCTTACAACTTCGAGTGAGTGTTACTGTCTTGTACACATTTTGTTTTCGCTTTACTCGATGTTAAGCTATTTGACTCATTATGTCTGTGCAGCTTCCACTTTATTCTGTTAATCATTAGTGTTGACGAAGGAGTAGTCAAAGTCATGGACTCAAAACGCACACCTTTAGGAAATTGGGTGAACATGCAGGAATGCCTCCAGAAGGCTTGGAAACGGTTCACCGCCAACACTAGGGGTGTTTGGAAGCCAGAGCTTACATTTAAACCATTGAATGTAAGTACTACTTGCTAGATCCACGTATCTCTTTGATTCTAGTTTCAATACAATTATCATACTTGATTCTTATTTTGATTGAACTCTGTTCTCGTAAAGTGCTTGAGGCAAGAAGCTGGGAATAACTTATGTGGATACTATGTCTGCGAGTTCATTCGCCAGACGACCAAAGAGAAGGGTGCAGACCGAAACATCAAAAAACTTGAAGTACGATAAACAATAATCTCAACATTATTTTATTACCATCAACTGTGTTTAGTTTCATTCATATATATTGATCCCTTTCTTTAAATTAGATCGAACGGATGCGGGACGGTCTTCTACCACGGGAACGCGTGCAAGCAATTCAAGAGGAAATTGCCGGTTTCTTATTAGAACAAGTCATAGATCCGAAAGGAGAATACTATTACCCGGTTCATTTAGAAGGGTGAAGTGTAAAAAAGAAGATGTAAAATCAAATTTGTGTGAGTTACCGATTGTAATAGCGACCAAGCACGACGGATGAGACAGTGAATAATATATTCGTGACCATGATGTGTAATATATATATATAGTGTGGTTCCTTCATTATTGATGTATATATATAATACCATTAAATTGAATACAAAACACACCAAATAAAACCCTGAACCCTAAATGGGAAAAAAACCCTGGATCAACGATCCCGGCTCGTCCTACGAACCGGGACCAATGACTCAGGCCCCCTCGCCCCGCAGCGCGTCCACGTGGAGACCTATCGGTCCCGGTTCGTGCTGGAACCGGGACCGGCATTGGTCCCGAGTAATGGATCCCGGTTCGGCAACCGGGACCAATGGCCCAAATGAACCGGGACCATAGGCCCTTTTTCCACCAGTGCTAGGCGGTGGGCAGGTCTGTTGCGCTGCAGCGCACACGCGGGCGGCCACATCCATAGCCGGGGAAGACGGCATCCTGAGTCCTGGTTGAAGTCGTAGCAGGCGAGCGCCCACATCCATAGCTGCAAAGGACGGCATCCTATGTCCAGGACTCCAGCGCCATGCCATAGCCAATCAGAATGCATGACGAGGCAGGGGTCCTTGAAGATCTCCAACGAAGGCTTGGCGCACCGGGCCACGTTCCTAGCCCGGCCACGATGGGGGCCCCTTGGGGTGCCACCCGGGATTTCACCCTATAGTCCGGTCACCAGGACGCCGTCACGCCGCGCACCTCCGGCCGAGGCCGACGCCCGACGGTGGAATCCCGCGATGTTACAGACGCGTGTGCAGATCACGCCAAGATTGGATCGTAACCGGCAGGAAGAAGGAAGGAGATAGTTGGGGACAAAAGAAGTCTAAAAAGAGGAGGTACCCCACCGCCGCCGTCCATCGACGGCCTCCTCCGGTGGCGGCAGGGTGAACAGAGCGCCGGTGAGATGGTTTTTTTGGGGCGGTTGGGAGGACCCCGGAGTCGCCCAGTTAAATCTATATGGGCGCGATTGGTAGCCTGCAGCTTTTTTTGGGCTCCCTGGACGCAGGCGCTGGGGGCCTGGGTCGCACCATGCGATGCAAAAACCAACTTGGTCGTTTTGTTTGGTTGCCTACGATACACTATTTTGTACATGAGAGGAAACGCTGCCTGCAGTGTTTGGTTGCTCACAGTGAACCATTTCATGCAACGCTCACGTTGTTTGGTTGCAACACAGGCTAGCGATCTGGTAACCTCTTCCTTGAAGAGGTGAACATACCCAGCACATAGCACACAGAGCTGAACGACCTTAAACTAACAGTTCATTATGGTTACGGATGCATCACGAGCTAACCCCAAAAACCAATAGCTCATGATGCATCGCAAGTTCATCAGGGGAGTGGTATGAGTACCACCTCCCAAAATATTATAGGTCTGGCATGAAGTTTTCATCAGTTCCTAGCTAGTGGAATGAATATTAGGCGAGCGAAAGCAGACATAGCAACAGCATAGGCCAGGTGAACTAAGCATGGTGCTTGCGCAGCCACATCCTAAGTCAGATCTTCCTGTCTGCCGCTGTCATGCGAGCGAAGAAAGTACCATCGGTCTTGTTGTCCGCAAGGTGGTCGATCGCTGCAATCAGGTTGGAGGTAGAGTACACCTTCTTCCAGTTCACGATAGGTGGTTGATCAAAGATGCGCTTCATCTGGCGGTAGTTGACGATGGGCTTGTTCAGCAAGTCAACGTCCTTCGGGAATTTCTAACATTGAGATGAGATTTGGTTAGTTGAGTGAACCATAGTAGTTTGAACATGTTGATCAAAGAAGTGATATGCAAAGCTCACCATGATCAGATGCTTGAACTCATCCTTGTCCACCACGATCGCACAGCTCGTGCTATCAAATGTCACCCCTGGAAGCTTCTTAAGCTTGCACACCGTCACCCACTTCGCTTTCCACTTCCTCATGTGGTTGTACACCTGACCAGGGGTGACGGTAATACGTGTGAAGTCTTTTACATCGTTGTAGACACTTTTCATATAGCACTCTTTGAAGCCGTGGCTCAAGTTAAGCCCCCTGTCGACAAGCTTGCAAATCCTATTTAGGACAAACTCTGACAAACTAGGATTCCACACCATATTTGGTCTCGCCTCCACCACACATGGTGAGTTGTTGGGCACCATCCATGCCATAGATGGAATGTGTTTCATTAGATCTAAAGACGACAAGACGACCTACACCACAACAATGAACAATGCCAAGCATGACAATCGAGGTAATAGGGTTCAACAAGATGACCTACAACACTACAATGGCTAGCACAACAAGATGACCTACAGCACTACAATGGCTAGCACAACAATGACAAGGACAACAATAGCAAGCAGAACAATGACAATGACAACAATGGAAAGCTGAACTATGGCAAGCACAACAATGAACAATGACAAGGCCAAAAATGCTCACATTCAGGGAGTCGGATTAAGCGCTGATGTTGGAGAGCTCGAAGGAGTGGAGGGCAGCACCACCATGCCAGTGCTAGACAGGGTGGAAGGCAGTACCACTGTGCCTGTGCTAGACAGGGTGGAAGGCAGCACCACTATGGTTGTGCTCGACGGGGTGGAAGGCATGACCTACAGAACAGGCAAATCCACCACTAATAAATCGAGTATGAGGCATAAATCGATTAAGGTACTATCTAATCCTATCATGTGTGAACTAGATCTAAGGCATCTACAGATACATCCAGAGCCAGAGATTCAGAGTTCTTACCGCCAGAACAGGGGTCGAGAAGAAGGAGAAGGGACGCCGGCGAAAGCCACCGCCGAGCTCCTCGTCACTGGCGCTGCCGAGCTCCTCCTCTTTGCCGCTGCGCAAGATCCAGCCATGGCTTTAGATCTCCGAAGAGGACGAGCTCGATTTGGGGGAAATGGTGGGTCTGAATTTCGACGGTGAGCACTGAGCTAAATAAGGGGCCGGAAGAGCGGGCGGTGACCGAAATTCTCCCGCCGCTTTTTTGCCACACAGCCTGAGCTCGCGCCATCTCTGTCGCCTGCATCCGCGCGTACACCGCGTTCTCGAAATAGCTCGAGAGGAGGGTGGCTCTGGGGAAACGCTCAATTCGGACATTTCTCTGGGGCCTGCCCCGGAGGTGCTTTGAGCAGCGTGCGGGACACAACGCAAGCTTGGGCCAGGAATCCAATCAATGGGCTTTTTGCTCCCCAGGGCATGGTTGGACTCCTTGCAGGCTACCAAACGCGCCCTATATGTACAAAATGGAGACACTAGATATTTATGAGTTACGACAATACTTATATGGAAGTTAAAAGTCTTGTTAAAGAGAAAGTTCTTCATGTAGTTTCTTAATAGGAAGGTGTTATTCACTAAAGAAACCTAGTTAAAGGATGATGGACTGAATGAACGAAATGTGTTTTTGTCAGCCACAAGAGTCTACTGTTTGTCATATTTATTTCATGTATTTTTGTGATATCTATATGGAGAGTTGTGCATACTTCACGTTCAACATTATACCACCTTCTAATATTACCAATATGTTTGGAAATGAGCTAAATATGTTTGAAGAAGTAAAGGCGTGAATTTGTGTAAAGGTTTATGCTTTAGTTAGGGAAATTTGGAATTGCAGAAATGATGTTGTTTATAATAAAGTTGTTGTTCCAAAAAATTGCAGGTTATCAATTGAGCTATCTACTAGATCCACATGTTGCCTACCTTCTTCCTGCGGATGAATGGGAACATGAAACTGGCTATAGTCGGCTAATGGCGGTCACTCCAGCTATATTCAACTATTCTAGTTGGCCGCAACCTTTTAGACTACAAGATGCATAGAGACTTTTTGTATGCTTTGTTCCGTTGTTTGATTCTTTTTGTATGCTTTGTTCCGTTGTTTGATTCTTTTTGTATGCTTTGTTCCATTGTTTGATACATATAGTAACTTTGTGTGATCACTGATTTGTAATCTTTGAATCTAAAACTATGCATTGAATGAAGACTATGTGCATTGATTTGATGTAGAGACCAGTGCTAGTTCCCTTTTTCCAGAAAGAAATGTAGAATCTAGAAGTTCCACCACAAGAAGAATAACCAACTGAGTTGAATTTTGGTCGTGGTAAACATTGGTCCAGAGTCTTTTTGAGACTATGATATGAGATCATTCTAGACGTGCTAGCTATCTAGGAAAATAGATGAGGCTCTACCAATCTGGGCCGCATGGATATGGGGTCACGAACCTCGCCAAACCTGTATGAGAACACATTAGTGGAGGGCCCAATATTTTAGAAAATTAGGTGTGTTGATTGCTAGGGCATCTAGCAGTGCAGAGATAGGTTTGGATGGACATTACACAAGAAATCATTGTTCGCACAGCAATTTCGCAAAGGATAAAGCAGTATAAGTTGGATTGATCGCATTGTGATTAAACACTAATGCTCTACCACTCTAATTGGGCATGCACGGCTGGGTTTTAGGTGATAAAATAGTGTGCACGCGTATCCTAAGGTATGATTCTACCTAGATTGATTGATCGCGTACAACCACATTTTGAACATGTGTGAGCGAATGAGAGGACGATTTGTTGCGTCTTCATCGCTTATGTGAATGGTGAACATGTTTGTTCTGAGATAGTAATAAAATGAGCCACACATGGATGGACGCTAAAAAGAGGATGACGAACCATGCCAACTCCATATCTCAATAGTAAATATAAGGTGTAGATCGATTCATGAGAAAGAGTAGAAGACATTAAGGATCTTGAAATAAATAGAGTGTTTAAGGTGTCATTTTACACCAGATGAAGTATAATAAGATGTTGTAACCATGCTATAAAATTTTAAATAATGATATATTTTTGCTGAGTGAAAAACAGAAAAGAATTAGGTACAACATGATGCTCCTAAACAATTTGTAGGAGTTTGTGATGGACCATGTATAATTAAAAGGGATTTCTATTTTCGTGCCCTCGGGTCCTTAGTTGTACTCAGTTTTCCCCAGCTCCTTAGTTTTTCCTCTGTTTTGTCCAAGCCCTTGTCTGAAACCCTCACAAGTGCTGGAACGACCGGTTGCCCGATGGGTCAACAACTTTGACCGTTATCTGCTGACTAGTGGGGCCACGTAGAGCCCGCAAAGACACGTCAGACCATCCATCTTTGTTTGACCGTAAGCATCGCCGTATCCCTGACCAAAACGCGGATGAGTGGGGCTTCGGTATATCGAATGATAAGTAGGGCCATGACGCTGATACAAGGGGCAATACACGGGTAGGATTAGATTTTTAAATGGAGCTCTACAGCGATGGCACGGAGGAGGTGGCCTGCGGAATGCCGAGATGAGATCGACGTCCACAAAGAACTGCATGAGGTGAGACCAGACGCATTAGATAGATATGAACTAGACGCGTTTAACCATGCAAAGAAGAGAAGAAATGGTCGAGGACATCGACGACGACCTCAACTCTTTGACTGACGGTGTCGGACATGAACGCGAGCAATGTAGAGAAAACTAGTGTCTCTCCTTTCTGGCGTGTATAGATGGGTGTTAGGGGAGTGTGGTGGCGAAGGAAAAGACCTCGCGGTGGTCTGTGGAGTCCAGCATAGCAGGGCGGCGTGGCCGTGCCCACAGCGGCGTGCATGTTTGGCATTGGCATCAGCATGTACGTTCGTCATTGGCCTCGGCGGTATCTTTGATGTGTTAGTGATCGAATGAGGGGACGGGATTGAGGGTGCATCCTGATGGTGACCTAGCAGTGGCGGCGAGCATAGCCGTTCTGACCATGCCGATATGGGCATCGGCATCGTTTGGAGGCTGTGGTGCTCGAATCATGGTGAAAATTGTGATATTATTTTTACATGCATAATATATAGAAAATAGCTAGATCTCTAAATCGATGCATATGAAGCTACATATATATTCTTGGTCATAATCCCCTTATCTAAAGGGGATGGATGCATGGCTTCACGTCGTCGTCGCTTTCATCGTCAGTATCTTCGTCGTCCGTGTTGTAGTACTTTCTGCATGTTGTTCCGTTGAACACCTTCACTGTGAGAACATCATCGCCTTCATATTTGAAGTGTAGGAAGCAGCCGAAATCCACACCGTGAGCGATGGCGAAATTCTCCCAGCCCTTGTCGAGGTACATTCGGCCTTGTCCGTCAAATAGGACCTCCACGATCCAGAGACGAGGACCGCAGTCAGCTGCTCGCAGATACACCTTAGCGGGCTCCTGGCCGTCAAGATAGTCCGCAAACTTTTTTGGGAGTGCCTGCAAAGAGATCGAGCGCCGATCGTTTGAAATTAAAGGTTTTTTTATAACATGCACATAATTAATCACATGCATCATATATGTGGAAACGCGTACGTACCTTCTTGGCCAAAGGGTCTTCATAGATGACGATGAAGAACTCCTCTATGATTAATGGTAGTGTTGACGGTGGTGGTGGCAATGATGATGATCCACCACCCCGGCCGTCCCTTCCCCTTCCCCTTCCCCTTCCCCTTCCGGTCGGCGTTTGAGACGTGGAAGCCATGGCAATGGATCAAGTGTATGTGAACGAAGAAGAGAGAGGCAGAACCTATTGACATGAGTGATGGCCGTTGTGGGGGTTCATAAGGGAGAGATGACCGTTGTGGGGTTTACACCATAAATTAAGGTAGAGATGACCGTTGTGGGGTTTACACAATAAATTAAGGAGGAGATGACCGTTGTGGGGGTTTATATCTCAACAAAAAAGTAATGCCTAACAGAAATGGAAATTCGTGATAGTTTATCATTTTACCGTGAAAAGTAATGCCTAAAAGAAATGGAAATTTGTGATAGTTTATCATTTTACTGTGAAAAGTAATACCTACAAGAAATGGAAATTCGTGATAGTTTATCATTTTACCGTGAAAAGTAATACCTACAAGAAGTGGAAATTTGTGATAGTTTATCATTTTACCATGAAAAGTAATGTCTACAAGAAATGGAAATTCGTGATAGTTTATCATTTTATCGTGAAAAGTAATGTCTACAAGAAATGGAAATTCGTGATAGTTTATCATTTTACTGTGAAAAGTAATGCCTAAAAGAAATGGAAATTCTTGATAGTTTATCATTTTACCGTGAAAAGTAATGCCTACAAGAAATTCGTGATTACCAAACTTGTTGAATCCGGTGGCAAACTCATTATTTAGCATACATAGAGGGGTAGTAGTTTGCCACCGACAGATAGAGAGAGGGTGGCCATGATGAGAGAGAAAGAGGGGTTATCCTGCCCGTTAGATCATAGGATCGACGGTAGGTGGGCACGATCTGTGTGACAACAGCTCGACCAATCAGGCCAAGTTTAGGCTTCTGTGTGAAGGGAGAGGGTAAAACTAAGTAGTATCAAGGATCCAAGGGCAAGTAAATAGTAAACAGGCTAAGGAATTCAAATAAGAGATTAAAAAAATAAAAACACATATTTTATACAATGAAACCCAGGTTGGCCTACCTCAAAGTATTAGCAATTCAAATATACATGAGTGTGAAAATTATGGTCTCATTCAGACAAACTATGTTTTGGGTATAGATGTTTTGAGAAGGGGTTTGAGTGGAAAGCCATAAACCTTCATAGCTACTAGTGATTTGAGAAGTGGCCATTTGTGTTAAAACTTGATTTATATATGATTGTTATGATTTCCTATGTGGCAGGTCGCGTAACAAGACTCCATGAGTAGGAGGCACCATAATTTTATTTTTTTGAATTTTTTTGCGCATGAAATGACTCAATTAGATAGCTTAATCCCATTTGTTGACTCTCTGTTGACCAGCCACTTGAGGGTAAAATTGAGTATATTTCACTAGCCAGTATTAGTACTCGAGGGAAAAACTGAGTACATATATTTTTCCAGTGTAAGACTCGAAGGTAGAACTGAGTACACGTAACGGTGCAGACGTGTAGTACCACAGACGCGTGTTGAGACCAAACATCTAGTTTTTTTGAGAAACTGCTGAGACGAACCGTCACTTTGCCTATACAGAGCCCCTCTCTCCCTCCCTCTGCACACAGTCTCATTCTCACTCACGCACGCAACCACGCCTCTCACGTCCCATCACCATCTCCAAATCGAAGGAAAAAACCCCAACCGCCCTACGCGCGCTTCCCTGCCGGCGATGGAGAAGAAGAATGCGCCGGCGGCCGTCGCCCCCGAGCCCATCGCCTCCGAGCCCGTCGCATCCAAGCCCATCGCATCCGAGCCCGTCGCCGCCGAGCCTGTCGCCTCCGAGGGCGGCGCATCCAAGCGCGGCGCCTCCGTGAACTGGGCCTCTCTTAAGGGTGATGGACCACTTCACAAGATCGACGACTGCTTACTGGCGAACGAGGAGTACGTGGACACCTACTCTGTTTTGAGGCAAGTTTATAGAAATTGGCGCTCAGATTTACCTGAGCCCGACGTGCACCTGCACAAATGGATCATGGTAGAACACACCCTTCCACGCGCTGCTGAGTTCAGCTTCCTCCACCTCCGCACATCCCGCTATGTCACCATCGATCTAACGGAAGTTCATGCAAGGTTCAAATTCCTCTATATCTATAGAGTTAATCTATTTTTATTTTCAATCGTAAACATCTTAGTGTTGAATGTTATCTTCATCAATATATTTTAGATACTACTTCGTCGGCTTTTGCCGTGGCATCATCATGCTTGCCCAGAAGAATCAGCCGCACAAGATACGGCTTTTGAACCCACTCACAAAGACATTGAACACTATGTTTGAGGCGCAGATGCCATCTGTTATTCTGGAGTCAGTCGCTGTAATGAAGTCCCTGACTATGGTCTTCGTTTCCACAGGTTACCCAATGGAAATTGCTTGGGTCGATGAGAGCACTCCAACTAAGGGTATAGATGAAGATTGGGGAGAAGGAAGATTTTCGATCGAGCACCATTCTCTGCGTTGCATTACCCCGTTCAATGGTGAATTGTATGCAATAGCTATGAATGAGTTCGAAAAATTAGTGTGCACCAACAATGTCCAGTTGGAGCAGGACGCGAGCACTGTCAACATGGAGACACTATTTTCATTTCCAGAACTTGGAAATGATTCCAAGTTCTACCTTGTGAAGTCGGATGGTGATCTGCTGCTTGTGTTGTTGGGCGGCAGCAGTGGCAACAGGCATTTGGAGGAAGGTCAACCATTGGTGTACCGTGTGGACACTGAGAGCCGCTCTCTCCATGCCGTCATTAACATTGGCAGTCATGCCTTCTTCGTCAATTATATCCGGTGTATCTCCGTCGACACCAGAGTGCACCCGATACTTCGACCTGGCTGCATCTACTACGTAGATTTGGGTTATATCAGAGAGTACTTTGATGATAGAAAGGCATGGGATGAGTGGCCACAACGTGTGGATAGATTACGATACTACGGTCTGAGAAATGAACAAAGGCCATACCATTTGGAGGATGTATTGGCTGCACACTGCAGACGGAAGGAGTTCAATAAATATTTCCTTCATCTCATGGAATGTAGCGACGACGATATATATGATGAATGAAAAACAGATTCATTCATCCTGGGGTATCCTAATCTTCATGTTGTCCATACATTGCGCCTTGTATTATTTTCAGCTTAGTTTGTCGTGAACATTAACATCGTTATTGGCTGCTTTTGGCTGCTGTATGCAGTTTATATATTATACTTAGTTTTCTGGATTTATTATGCTACTGTGAATTTATCCTATACTAGCTTCTAGATTTGCTACTAGATTTGTTACCATATTGGGCAAAAAACGAGGGCCAAAAGACAACAATCATTGAAGAAAGACAGAAATAGAAGCTTCTCTAGATTTGATACTAATTTGGTGAAAAGAGAGAGAACTGTTACAGAGAGAGGGGGAAAAGGCGCTCTGAAAAATGCCAATTTGGGTCGAAAGAGACAGAACCGAGCTCTCACGTACAACCAAACGCGGTCTCATCCTGTCCCACAGGGTCCCTTTCTACCAGCCCCACGCGACGCGGTCTTGTCCTGTCCCACGCGGTCCCTTTCTACCAGCCCCACGCGACGCGGCTCCACACGACGCGGCCCCACACGTCAGCACGGAATGGTCAACTAAACAGGAATCCTTTCATCCAAGCTCCTTCTGAGGGTTTCAGAAAAGGGCTTGGGGAAAACTGAGAAAAAACTAAGGAGCTGGGGAAAACTGAGTACAACTAAGGACCTGAGGGCACAAAAATAGAAATCCCTAATTAAAATAGTTTATCTTTACAGCTAACTGCAATAGTAGCACATTTGCTATTATACAGCTATATAACCGGTATGCCAATAAGATACACAACCAACGTTTCCCTTGTTATTATTGTCTCGCCTGTATATCTTGCTTATACTTTGGGCTTTAAGCATAGTAAATGAACCACGGAGTTTTCTGTGTTCCTTTATTGCACGAGATGCTTTTATTTTCTTGTGACTTGCTCTCTCTTATTTAAGTGCCGACTCTTTTGTTCGTTTCTATACCTTAAAATATAACGCCCTTTGTGTTATCGGTGGATGCATGGATCGATCAATGCATGGCAAAAAAAAGACCACAAAGGCACACACACCAATACAAACTGCACTAGCTAACTAGGCACGGTAGGCATCAGGAATATGGATTTTGGTTATTCCTCCACCTTCTGTATCTCAATCAGAAAACATTGTTCCACCGCTCTTCTACATGTACTGACGTGCCTGGATCATCCTTATCATGAGCTACATTGCATCTGCAGCCAGCCATCTTGCAGTCCTCTCCTTGATGACGTATTGCATCTACAGCTTAGTGTCCGTCGTCGAAACAAAGTTAGGTTTGATGAAAATAAAAGATTTGAGATGGAGGCTAGGCCCCCAAAAACTGTGCTGCTCGTCTAGGAAAGGGTAAAAGTGTTGGGATTGCTTTGTTTTGAGATGAGCATGTTGAAATAAAGGTCCTGTCCAAGAGTTGTAGATACTTTTATGTCCTAGAAAATGATATCCCCAATGGCCGCAAATGGCGGGGAACCTTTGTTTATGGAGAACCAAAAAGCTCAGAGAGGCACCATTTGTGGACTGCCTTGCGGAGAATCAAATCAAACTCAGAGGAACCATGGTTAATGGCAGGAGACTTCAACGAAACCAAATGGTAGCACGAGCACTCCTCTGAAATGAAGAGGTCTGAAAGAAGAATGGCTGATTTTAGAAACTTGCTGAACTTTTGCGAGTTAAATGACTTGGACTTCTCCGGACAGCCATGAACCTACGACAACAAGAGAAAAGGGGAGCATAATATGAAAGCCAGAATCGATAGGGCGGTCACATCGACCGGCTGATCCGACCTATACCCCAAGGCCAAAATAACCCACATCGCATCCTCTCGGTCAGACCGCTTCTCTTGGAGTGCACTGATCCGATCGGTGGACAAAATCTCCAACTCCGGCTAGGTGTGAGTACATGTGGGAAAGAGAGGCCTCCCTTCCTGATACCATTGAAGCTGCCTGGACGAGCAAATCGGACTGCCACAACCTGTCTGATCTCATGGAGAAAATCAGCGGCACAAGAGATCATCTAAAAGAGTGGAGTACAGAACACTTCGGGTTGGTCACAAAAAGATCAGAAATAAAAGGAAAAAGCTTGATAAAGTCTGGAAGAAGCAAGCTTCACTGGCGCGAGATGAGGAAGCTCGCAGAATCTGCTCTGAGCTCGACGAGCTCCTACACAGAGAGGAAATGATGTGGAGGCAGCGTTCAAGAGCCAATTGGTTGAGGGAAGGAGATAGAAACACTAAGTATTTCCACAAAAAAGCAAATTGGCGCCAAGCTAAGAATCTGATTAAAAGAATAAGGGGCATGAACAGAAATTAGACAGATGACCCGGAGGAGATAAGGAATATAGCGAATGATTTCTTTAAGAACCTCTACTCCACGGACACATGCATCTGCCCTGATGACCTGATTAGCATTCTTCATGAGCCAATCATGGAAGAAATGAATGCGACAGTATGCAAGGATTTCTACAATGAGGAAATCAGCGACGCATTATTCCAGATCGGCCCTCTAAAGGTTCCCGGCCCTGATGGAATACCGGGCCGTTTCTTCCAACAAAATTGGGCCTTGATGAAGAACGAGGTGATCACCGGGATCAAGAATTTTTCAACAATGGGATTATGCCTGAATGCTTCAGTGACAATGTGATTGTGCTCATCCCAAAAGGGACAAACTAGGAAAACCTTGCTGATCAAACCGATTAGCCTCTGTAATGTCATCTACAAGAACATCTCGAAGTGTTTGGTCAATCGCCTCCGGACCCTCCTTGACGAGCTAATCTTAGAAACACAAAGCGCGTTCATCCCGGGAAGATTGATCACGGATAATGTTGTCATTGCTTTCGAGAGCTTCCATAAAATCCAAAGAAGCAAAAACCCCAGAGATACACATTGTACCTACAAACTAGACATGTCCAAGGCATACGACCGGGTGGATTGGGGGGGGGGGTTAGAGAAAATTCTGAAAAAACTTGGCTTCTGTGATAGGTGGATCCACTGGGTGATGAGTTGCACTCGATCTGTGAGATTTGTGGTTAGAATCAATGGACACACACATGAAGTTTTCTCCCCTACTCGGGGTCTCAGACAAGGGGATCCGTTAAGCCCCTACTTGTTTCTTTTTTTGGGTGAGGCGCTCTCTTGCATCCTCAAGAAAGAAACTAGGGAGGGTAGAATAACCCCTCTGAAGGTAGCGAGAGGTGCTTCGGGTATCTCTAACCTCCTATTTGCCAATGATAGCCTCCTGTTCTTCAAAGCGTGAATAGAGGAGGCCAGGGCTATTGACAGCGCTCTGAGATTTTTTCAGAGATGCACAGGTCAACTCTTAAGCCCTAGGAAATGTTCCTTGTTGTTCAGCGTTGCTTGTCCATTGGCTACCTAGGAGGCTATTAGATCAATCCTTGGTGTTCCCAAGTCAACTTTCAAGAGAAGTACCTTGGCCTATCGACCCCAAAAGGTCGCATGAAGGATGAATGCTTCCAACCTATAATGAAAAGATTCATGAAGAGATTGACGAATTGGGCAAAAAAATACATGTCACATGGAGCAAAGGACACACTCATAAAATCTTTCATCCAAGCACTTCCGGCACATGTGATGGGAGTGTTCAAATTGTCGGCTGGCTTCTGCAACAATTATGAGAAATTAATAAGGGATTTCTGGTGGGGAGATGACAAAGAAAAGAGGAAGGTCCATTGGACGGCTTGGGACAATCTGACAAAACCAAAAGTCAATGGCGGCATGGGTTTCAGAGACATGGCTCTCTTCAACCAAGCACTGTTGGCTAGGCTTGCTTGGAGATTAATCCAATCACCAAACAGTCTCTGTGCTAGAGTACTAAAGGCCAGATACTTCCCACATGGCAACATTTTGGACACAGTATTCTCCTCCAATCCCTCTCTTGTCTGGAATGGAGTTCAACACGGCCTTGAATTACTGAAAAGGCATGATCTGTCGCATAGGAGATGGATCAAAGACACAGATCCTCCACGATCAGTGGATTTTGACAGACGGCGGGTTTAAGATCACAGCCTTAAAAAAGAATACACGAAAGCAATGGGTTAACCAACTGATATGCCAGGAAACTAAAAAAAATGGAACGAGCCGCTATTGAAGGAACTGTTCTATGACCATGATATTCAGGCAATCCTCAAGATTGAGATCCCTAAACACCGCAGGGGGACCGCCTTGTATGGAAACCGGAAAGGAATGGAATATTCATCGTCCGGAGCGCCTACAGGTTGGCCTACCGCATGAAACACCAAAACAGAGAACATGGTAGCAGCAGCATGACGCTGAATGGGGACAGATCGATCTAGAACACCATATGGAAAACCGATGTTCAACCTAAGGTGAGGGTGTTTAGTTGGAGGGTGGCTACTGACTCGTTGGCCACGAAGAATAACAAATTCCGGTGATCTCTAGAAGTTAACAATTGGTGTTCTATTTGTGGCAAAGGGAAGGAAGACGCACATCATGCCACAGTTCGCTGCACTAAGGCAGTCGCCCTTCGACACTCCATGAGAAAGCACTGGTCCCTCCTGAACGAAGATGCTCTAAAATTCTCAAGGAAAGATTGGCTTCAAATCCTTCTCAGCCAGCTGGACAATCTGACAAGATCAAGAATGCTTATGGTCCTGTGGAGAGCATGGCACCTGAGATGTGACATCATCCATGAGCAGGGCAAAGAAACAATTGCCAGCTCCATTTCTTTCATGCTATCTTACGACCTTTACCACACCACAACCTGTATGCAGCCAACTGACGGTAAAGGCAAAGGGAGCCTTGTCCAGGGAAAAGACCAGGTGAACTGGCAAACCATGGCCTCGACCGTGCATGTGCCTCTGTGGACTGCGTCGTCGGCCGGATGGACACGTCCTTCATTGTTAAGGATGGGGCAAGTAGTGCCGGTGCTGTTGCCCGCGACTACAAAGGGGAGATCATCTTCGCGTCCTGCAGCTCGATCGTGCAGTGCAGGGATGTGGAGGAGGGCAAAGCTAAGGCTGCCCACATGGGAATCAAGTTGTTGGCGGGCTTTGAGCACCGTAAAATCATCTGGGAAATAGACTACACTTCTCTGGCTATGGCGATCAGATCCAGGGAGTCAGACCATTCAAGGTACTGGGATACGATTGAAGAAACAAAGACGATTCCGAGGAACTCATTCGATTTCAGATTTGTCCATGCGAAGAGAGGAAGCAACAAGGTCGCTGACGGCCTGGCTAAATTAGCTAGGTCAGCTGGTAGTTGTATCTGGTTTACCTTGCTTTCAGACCACATTTAGTGGTTCCCGAGCTAATATAATTGCCTTCTTCACTCAAAAAAGGAAACTAGGTCTATGCCAAGACGGTTCATAAGTTTTTCTCTCCTAGGATGGACTAATATTTTTTTAGATGCGAGATGCAGCAAGTGTCCAGGACGACGGCCCAGTCCCAGGTAAAGGTGTGAATTCATGTGGGGGTTTGTGCTTTTGTTAGGGCAATTTGGAATTCTCGAAAGGATGTTGTTTATAATAAAGTTTTTATTTCAAAAAAATTGTAGGTTATTAATTGAGCTACCTACTAGATCCACATGTTGTCCTACCTCCTTTCCGTGGATCAACGGGAACATATGGATACTGGCTATAGTCGGCCCACGGTGGTCACTCCAACTATATTTAACCAAGCTGGTTGGCGGTAACCTTTTAGACTAAAAGAGGCATAGAGCCTTTGTGTATGCTTTGGTTTCGTTGTTTGATTCATGTAGTAACTTTGTGTGATCACTGATGTAAACTTTGAATCTAAAACTATGTATTAGATGAAGACTGTGTGCATTGGTTTGACGCAAAGACCAGGTTTAGTTCCCTTTTTCCAGAAAGAAATGTAGACTCTAGACAAGTTCCACCATAAGAAGAATAAACAAACTGAAGTTTAATTTTGCTCGCGGTCAACATTGGTTGCAGAGTCTTTCGAGACTATGATATAAGATCATTCGAGATGTGCTAGCTATCTTGGAAAATAGATGAGGCTCTACCACTATGGGCTGCATGGGTATGCGGCCATGAGCCTCACTAAACTTGTACAAGAACACATTAGTGGAGGACCCAGTATCCTAGAAAGTTAGATGTTGATTGTTGGGCCATCTCAAAGTGTAGAGACATGTTCGGATGGACATCAAACAAAAAATCATTGTTCGCATAACAATTTTACAAAGGATAAAATGGTATAAGTTGGATCGATCGCCTTAAGATTAAAGACTAATGCTCTATCACTCTAATTGGGCATGGCCGGTTGGGCTTTAGGTGATAAAATAGTGTGCACGCATATCCTAAGTTATGATTCTACCTAGATCGATTGATCACATACAACCGCATTCTGAACATGGGCGAGGCAAAGGAGAGGACGATATGGTGCGTCTTCCTCGATTGTGTGTAATGTGAACATGTCGGTGCTGAGATATTAATATGAAGGAGCCACATGTGGACGGATGCTAAAAAGAGGACAACGTGGCGTGGATGAACCATACCAACTCTATATCTCAATAGTAAAGACAAGACGCAAAGTGATTCATGAGAAAGAGTAGAAGACATTAAGGATCTCAAAATAAGTAGAGTGGTTTAAGGTGCCATTTTACATTAGATCAAGTATAATAAGATGATGTAAGCATGCTATAAGAGTTTAAATAACAATATTTTTTGCTGAGTGAAAAAGAGAAAAGAATTAGCTGCAATACGTGCTCAAAAACAATTTGTAAGAGTTTGTGATGTGCCATGTATAAATTAAATAGTACGTTTATCTTTATAGCTAATTGCAATAGTAGCACATTTGTTACTAGACAGCTATAACCGGTACGCCAATAAGATACACAACCAATCGTTTGCCTTGTTATTATTGTCGCCTGTATATCATGCTTATTCTTTGTCCTTTTAGCATAATAAAAGAACCATAGAGTTTTCTATGTTTCTTTATTGAACGAGATGCTTTTATTTTCTTGTAACTTGCTCTTTGTTATTTAAGTTCCGACTCTTTCGTCCGCTTCTGTACTCATAATACAACGCCCTTTGTGTTATCGGTGGATGCATGAATTGATCCATGTATGGCAAAAAACAGACCACAAAGGCACACGCACCAATACAAACTTCACTAGCTAACTAGGCACGGTAGGCCTCAGGAATATGGATTTCGGTCTTTCCTACATCCTCTGTATCTCATTCATAAAACAATATTCCAACACTCTTGAGATATGTACATAATTTCCCGAGGTACCTAGCGCATGCTTTCGCATCTGGTGTGGCCGGCTCATCTTCGTCGTGAGCTACATTGAATCTGCTGCCAGCCATCTTGCAGTCCTCTCCTTTATGACATTTTTCTTACGGACGGAGGATGGAAAACGACGAGCTGTTCTTCATGGACAACTGCCTTATCATCTGATGTTGTGCGCTGTTTGTTAACCAGTTCACTGAGTCAGGCACGTTGCACATAATACAGCTTATGCATTTAAAATGTACAGTAATTAGTATACTGTATTTTGTGATAATGACCCAATGTTTTTCTAGGCTGCTAAATCCTATTCAAATGTGAGAGATACAGCAAGTGTCCAGGACGATGGCCCAGTCCCAGTCCTCCCCTGGCTTAGTAACCAATTGCAACTGGTCGGCCCGTTAAACCTCTCCGCGGAAGCATCTAGAAGAAACGAGCCATCCGTTGCGTTTTCGTCTTCCTCCGGCGAAAGGAAAGCAGATAAGAGAACATCCCCCATCTCCTCCCCACTGAACCAAGCCGCCGAGCAAAAACCCTCCTTTTCCGCTAGAACCTTCCCGGTGCCTCCACCAGCCATCTCCTCCTCCTCCCCGATGGCTCCCTCTGTCCTCGCCGCTGCCGCCTCGCCCTTTCTCCTCCACGGCACTGCCGCGAGCAGAAGGAGGGGCGGAGCTGTATAGGCTCACCCTGATGCACAGACATCAGGGTCAAAGATTTTTTTTTACTAGTACTTGTGAGCTTAACAAGGGTAGTGCATCAGGTAAGGGTGAAAAAGTGCATCAGAGAGACATAAATTTATCAAGCAAAGGTTGTAAGCTTGGACATGCATCAGGAACCGCCCCTGAGCAGAAGCCGCGGCAGCAGCCTCGTGACGGTCGCTGCCGCCGCCCCCGGCCGCCGCGCCGCATCTGCTCTCCGTGTGCGCGCCTCCATCAAGTGCGACCCTTCCGAGGTGAACGCCGCCGAGCTGCCGAGGGCGACCCGTCTGCTCAGCTAATTACTGACCATGGTTTTGGGTGTAGGGTTTGTAGTTCAGAGGTCTGTCGCTCTTGTGCTTGTGCTGTGTTTTTTGTTTTTCAGGTGGAGCTGCAATCCGACCAGGTGCTTGTCCGTCTAGAGCAGATCCCAGAGGTCTCTCCACTGCGAACCAATGTCCTTTTTTTGCTAATATTGCTTTCTGTGTTTGTTACAATTGGTTGCTTAATAGCTGATAAGTTCTGAGAAGTGAAAATGATGATACGATGTGGTAGCTATATAACTAACATATTCGTACTGTATGCCCACTTCGAAACTTGTTTCAGCTTAGTTAAAACCGGAATTTGAATTGTATATGCATTAAGCTTGTAAAATTCTAACCTTACACCACCTGCTAATATTACCAATATGTTTAAAAATGGGCTAAATATGATTGAAAAAGTAAAGACGTGAGTTCGTAAAGGTTTGTGCTTTAGTTAGAGCAGTTTTGAATTGCACAAACGATGTTGTTCATAATAAAGTTGTTGTTCCAAATAAATTGCAGGTTATCAATTGAGCTACCTACTAGATCCACATGTTGTCCTACCTTCTTCCTGGGTATTAATGGGAACATATGGATACTGGCTATAGTCCTCTAATGGTGGTCACTCCAGCTATATTCAACTAGGCTGGCTGGCAGCAACCTTTTAGACTACAAGATGTATAGAGACTTTTTGTATGCTTTGTTCTGTTGTTTTATTCATGTAGTAATTTTGTGTGATCACTGATCTGTAAACTTTGAATCTAAAACTATGCATTAAATGAATACTATGTGCATTGCTTCGATACAGAGACTAGGGCTAGATCCCTTTTTCCAAAACGAAATATAGACTATAGACAAGTTCCACCACAAGAAGAATAACCAACTGAGTTAAATTTTGGTCGCGGTCAACATTGGTCCAGAGTCTTTGAGACTATGATATGAGATCATTTTAGACGTGTTAGCTATCTAGGAAAATAGATGAGGCTCTACCACTCCGGGCTGCATGGGTATGCGGCCACGAGCCTCACCAAACCTATGTGGGAACATATTGGTAGAGGGCCCAATATCTTAGAAAGTTAGATGTCCCACACATTGGTAGAGGGCCCATATCTTAGAAAGTCAGATGTGTTGATTGCTAGGGCATCTCAGAGTGCAGAGACTGGTTCAGATGGACATTGGACAAGAGATCATTGTTCGCACAGCAATTTCACAAAGGATAAACCGGTATAAGTTAGATCTATCGCCTTGAGATTAGAACTAATACTCTACCACTCTAATTGGGCATGGACGGCTGGGCTTTAGGTGATAAAATATTGTGCACGCATATCCTAAGGTATGATTCTACCTAGATTGATTGATCGCGTACAACCACATTATGAACATGAGTGAGGCGAATAAGAGGACAATTTGTTACGTCTTCATCGGTTGTGTGAATGGTGAACATGTTTGTTCTGAGATAGTAATAGAAGGAGCCACACGTGGATGGACACTAAAAATAGGACAATGAACCAGAGAGAAGCCAATGGAGTAGCTCATGAGCTGGCTAGGTTTTGTTTCTCTAGTAAAAATTCTTGTAATTGGGTCGATGAACCCCCTAGCTTCCTCTTAGATAAACTCATAAACGATGTAACCAAATTTTGATGGAAGCAGCAAGTTTCAGACGCACTCTTTTCCTTACCAGAGTACCTAAGGGGACTGGAAGGTTTTTAATGAGATGGCTTGCTAGCTTAATATATTTTGCATTTTACCTCAAAAAAAACTCCATATCTCAATAGTAAAGATAAGACGTAGAGCGATTCATGAGAAAGAGTAGAAGACATTAAGGATCTTGAAATAGGTAGAGTGGTTTAAGGTGTCATTTTACATCAGATCAAATATAATAAGATGTTGTAACCATGCTTTAAAATTTTAAATAATAATATATTTTTGTTGAGTAAAAAATATATAAGAATTAGCTACAACACGATACTCGTAAACAATTTGTAAGAGTTTTTGATGGGCCATGTATAATTAAAATTTTATCTTATTTCTAACTGGAATAGTAGCACATTTGCTTTTTTTGAATGATATTTCCTATTATATAGCTATAACCGGTATGCCAATAAGATACACAACCAACACATCACTTGTTATTATTGTCTCACATGTATAGCATGCTTATGCTTTAGGTTTAAGCACAATAAAAGAGCCATGGAGGAAAGTTTCATGTGTTTCTTTATTGCACGAGATGCTTTTCTTTTCTTGTGACTTTTTTTTGAGATGTCTTTTCTTGTGACTTGCTCTCTCTTATTTAAGTGTCGACTCCTTCGTTCGCTTCTGCACCTCAAAATACAACGCCCTTTGTATTATCGGCGGATGGATAGATCCATGCATGGCAAAAAAATAGATCACAAAGGCACACACACTAACACAAACTACACTAGCTAACTAGGCATGGCAGGCCTCGGGAATATGGATTTTGATTTTTCCTACAACTTGTGTATCTCATTCATCAAACAATGTTCCCACCCTCTTCTGTCATGTACTAAAATCTTCCGTGATACTCAGCACGTGCTTTCGCATCTCGTGTGACCGACTCATTGTTGATGGCGTGGTGATGGTGTGTGAAATTAATGAAGTAAATGACCGGCCAGTTGGAAAACCCCAAGAGCAAGGTGTGATGAATATAGCAGCAAGTTTTTCCCTCAGTAAGAAACCAAGGTAGTCAATCCAGTAGGAGGACAAAATACGACTGAAGGTGATGCCCACTAGCTGCGTGATGCTCTAACAAGGGCGCCGTTAACCATTTCTTGTTAGCGCGTCTTCAACCAGTAGCAATGTGGAACCTGCACACAACACAACCAAATACTTTGTTCCCAACTTACGATGAGGTTATCAATCCCACCGGTTTGCTTGAAACAAAGGGTATGAGTGTATCGAGTGGAGAGCAATAGTAATATGCGAGTAAAGTAAACAGTGCGAGTAAAGTAAACAGGTGATAGCAATATAAAGAAAATAGGACCGGGGTCCACAGTTCGCTAGCGGTGTCTCTCCATAAGATAAAATAATACATGCTGGGTAAACAAATTACAGTTGGGCAATTGATAGAATAAAGACAACGTGCATATGATGAGAGGATCACTATGAGATTTACTTTGGGCATTACAACAAGATACATAGACCGCCATCCAACTTCATCTATGACTAATAATCCACTCATGGGGATATCGTCCGAACACCCCATAAGTATTAAGTTGCGAACAACAGATAACTGTATTAAGCAAAGTGTGTAATGTAAACAAAGCATATGCCCTCGAGCATATGAATGTTGTTTTCCCCCTAGTAGCAACAACACATCTACAACCTTAAAGGTTTCTGTCACTCCCCCAGATTAAATAGAGGCATGAACCCACTATCGAGCATAAATACCCCCTCTTGGAGTCACTAGCAACTACTCGGCCAAGATAGCTACTAACAACGGAGAGCATGCAAGATCATAAACAACATAGAGATAACATAAGATAAATTTCAGTACTTCAACTCAAGCATAACACCAATATTCATCGGATCCCAACAAACCAAACATGTAGAATTACATAACGGTGATCTCAATCATGTAGGGCAGCTCATGAGATCTAAACATGAAGCACATGGTGGAGAAGACAACCATCTAGCTACAGCTATGGACCCATAGTCCAAGGTAGACTACTCACTCATCGCTCCGGAGGCAAGCATGGCGATGAAGAAGACCTCCGGTGGCGATTCCCCTCTCCGGCAGGGTACCGGGAAGAGCTTCTGGACCCTCCCGATCTTCGGGTCGACGGCGGCGGTGGATCGCGATGTGTTCTGGAAAACTGATCGGGTACTTAGGTTTTTCTCGTCGGGGGGTCTTTATAGGCGAAGGGGCATCGTCAGGAGTGGACCCTGGCCGCGCCGCCCTGGTGTGAGGGCCCCTCGTGGCCCCACTCCATCTCCTCTTTGGTTCTCTGGAAGCTTCGGTAAAATTCTGGGCGACTGGCTTTGGTTTCTTCTAATTCCGAGAATATTTCCTGTGTAACTTTTCTGAAACAAAAAAACAGCAGAAAACAGGGAACTGGCACTGTGGCGACTTGTTAATAGGTTAGTTCCGGAAAATGCATAAAAGTGCCACAAAGTGTAACGAAACACTAAGCAAATGGCATAAAACAAGCATGGAGCATCAAAAATTATGGATACGTTGGAGACGTATCAGCATCCCCAAGCTTAACTCCTGCTCGTCCTCGAGTAGGTAAGTGATAACAAAAGAAATAATTTTTGAGGTGACATGCACCTACACAAACTTGATCATCTATGTAAGCGTTGTGCGCTGGGATCAAAAGAACTTAAAACATGGGCATGAAAGACATAGTCTTGATAGAAGAAACTTAGCAACCATGTTATAACATGAAAATGAACACAAACAAAAGATCATGAAAATGAAACAATAAAAGTCAAACGTGTGTTCAAATCATAAGGAAAAACATACAAATGGTTTTCAGCTTGTCCTTCATGGAGAGCAAAACATAAATGCATCGGACACCTTCAAGTTTAAAAGGGCGACTAGATACAAATAATTTGAGAACAAGTGAAACCAACAATATGAATCAATCAATGAAAACTTTGGGACAATGCACATTATACTAAGAATGATAACTATGCTCTCTTAATGGTGCAAAAAGATAGAAGGTGGTGACTCAACATAAAAGTAAAAGAAAGCCCCTTCGCGGAGGGAAGCAGTGATTGCAAGTTTTATAGACCTTCAAAAATTATGGTACTTACCGGCTTTGAGCTCTCATTGCCCCCATCATAAGCCTCTTGAATGGTTAAAGTTAATGCGAGAACACTCATGCTGCATATGCTTGACAAATCATAAGTTGAAAACCTCGTGTCCCGTGAATACGAGTACCCAAACCTCATGCTACTTTACTTAGAGACCCAAGCAAGGCTCTTGTCATTGTAAGTATATACGTATCATCGAGAACCGCCAACGGGGTACCTCCGTGCCCGATGACATGGAACAAGCCCACATCAAAATGACAGGACAAGCAGACAATGAACACCTCGACATCTCTTTTATTTACCATTTATATAGCTTTTTATTTTGAGATGCGTCGTCGAATGTCCACTATGGGCATGCTGCAAATTTCCACCATAAATTATGCATGGCTTAGATTGGCGGCCCAGGCGTTTCTCTAACATATATACAAACTCCATGATCCCGCAATATTCCCAATTCATTTCACACCGTGAGTATCCATAAACAAAAGATCACGATATCAACTCAAATAAGAAGTGCAATGTGGAAAGCTTGCCCCATGACGGCATGGCTGGGCTAGTTCCCAACTTACAACTTGCAAGCATAACAACTCAACATAAGAGACCACAATGTCAAATTTTTAAGAACGAGAAAAATAAAGTGTGCCTTCCGGTTCGTGAGAGCTTTACTGACCAATTTTCGCATAACACTGGTAAGAGTTTAATTTGAAGAGTAGATAAAAGCAAGTCAAATGTACTTTGGAATAGCAAATTGCTAATAGGTATGTATGTTGGACACAATGGCAGACTTGGATTTTTAGGAGTTGGATGCACGAGTAGAGCTCATACTCAGTACAAGGCGAGGGCTAGGAAAAGACTGGGAGCGACCAACTAAGAGAGCAATAACGGCCATAATCATGCAAAGCGACAAAGCGACATTAAAAGAAGCATAAGATGGCATCAAAAGTCAAAAACTAAATGATCATAGAGGCTATTGGCGACTTTGGATGAGTCTAACATGTGTGAGCATGCGCCAAGTCAACCCAAATAAAGCATCAAAGGAGAAAACCAAAATAATGCTTCCAAACGATAAAAACAACGCATGATCTTTTCAAAGGCTCATTAAGCAATCTCAGTTATTTGAGATAAGTCATGCTATAGCAAAACCACTAAGCATACTATCAAAAAGACATCAAGCACGACATGCAAAAGCCTAAGCCGCAGTATACACAAGCTCCTTCTTGTACCACTTTTTTGCATAAAGCTTTTCTCTTTTCCAACACCATTCAAACCTTTTATAAACACCTCTTTTGATGAAAACCAATAAAGATCAGAGGCAAAAATACACCTTGATGAAAAGATATAACAAGATCTGAACACAAATCAAGGCAAAAATGAAAACTAATCGCAGTTCTAGAAAAAGAAGAACACTCGTTGAAATTGTAAGAATGAAAAACGGAGTGTTCTTGACAAATGAAAAACAAGGCAACTTCTCCAAAAGAAATTTGTTGGGGTCCAACCATTTATTGCAGCAAACAAAACTAAACTAAACTGAAAACTAAAAACAACTGATGCTCCAAGAAAAACGCATAATGCATGAATCAATAAAAATATAGTGTCTTGAAAGGTGACCTGATTTTTGTCGATGAAGAAGGGGTGCCTCGGGGGCATCCCCAAGCTTTGACGCTTGTACTTCTTGGATATTTCTTGGAGTGATGCATGGGCATCCCCAAGCTTGAGCTTTTGTCCATTCTTCAACTCATCTCATCACTCTCCGATCCCTACACTTGAAAACTTCCTTCATACAAAACTAAACACAAATCTATTAGCAACATTAGTGTAAGCATAACATATAATCAACCTCTTTTGCTTCAGGTTTCAACCTAAAACCACCACATATAAAGCATATACTACTGTAGCAACTTCCCCAAAAGTTCCGTGATCAAAAGAACTCAAAACGAAAGCGATAAAGCGGCAAACACAAATATTGGCAGAAATCTGTCAAAACAGAACAGCTGACAAAGGTCGAATTTTCGAGGGGTTTTCTGTTGCTCAAATCAAAAAGTGTTCAACTAATGAAAGTTTTGATATAACCTGGGACATATGTACAAGAAATTTCAGGTCCAAAATATATACATAGAATTTTCACGAATTTTTATGGTGCAGCACCAAAAACTGTTTCAGGACAGCAACATCCCCAAATCTTACCTCGCTCAAATTAGAGGCTTCTCTTGGCACAAAAACGAAATAAAAAGGATAAGGAGAGGTCATTACAGTAGTAATAACTTCCAAGACTCAAATAAAAGAAAAAGAACTGAATGTAAAAACATTGGGTTATCTCCCAAGAGTGCTTTTCTTTAACGCTTTTGAGCTAGGCGCAGAAAATTGCGAATCAAGTAACATCAAGAGATGAAGCATCAAGCTCATAATTTGCTCTAAGAATAGAGTCAAAAATTAATTTCTTTCTCTTTCTAGGGAAGTGTTCCATACCTTTCTTGAGTGGAAATTGATATTTGATGGTGCCTTCCCTCATATCAATGATAGCACCTACAGTTCAAAAAAAGGGTCTTCCCAAAATAATAGGACATGAAGCATTGCTTTCAACATCCATGACAAGAAAATCAACGGGAACAAGGTTATTGTTAACCATAATAAGAACATCATTAATTCTTCCCAAAGGTTTCTTCTTAGCAACATCAGCAATAGGAACATCATAATAACACTTTTCAAGCGGTGGTAAATCAAGCATATCATAAATCTTTCTAGGCATAATAGAAATACTAGCACCTAGATCACATAAAGCATGGCAATCAAAACCATTAACATGCATATCAATGATGGGTTCCCAACCATCTTCTAACTTCTTGGGAACAGAGGCTTTTTGCTTCAACTTTTCATCCCTCATTTTCATGAGAGCATTGGTAATATGCTTAGTAAAAGCAACATTTAAAGAACTAGCATTGGGAGTCAAAGCAAGCTTTTGTAAGAACAAAATAACTTCAGATATATTGCAGCCATCAACATCAAAATCATTAAAGGAAATAGAGCTATCATCTCCTACACTCCAAAAAATTTCAGCACTCTTTTGAGAAAAAGTTTTGGCAGTTTTAGGCTTTTTAACACAAGGAGTGGAAGTTTTCTCTACACCAATCAAAGTAAGAGGATTGCTAGCATTAGGAGCAACATCATTAGAGGTAGTAATGGTACATACCTTCATCTCTCTAGCCATCTCATCTTCTCTTTCCCACCTGGCATGCAATTCTGCTAGCATCCTAATATTTTCATCAATTCTAACTTGGATAGCATTAGCAGTAGCAAAAACATTGTTCTCTTTCACCTCATTAGGCAACACTTTTAATTTCAGAAGTTCAACATCATGAGCAAGGCTATCAACTTTAGAAGCAAGAATATCAATTTTGCCTAACTTTTTCTCAACAGACTTGTTAAAAGCATTTTGCTTACCGATGAAGTCCTTGAGCATTACCTCAAGCTCGGAGGGCGCGACCCTGGTGTTGTTGGAGGAATTACCATAAGAGTTACCATAACCATTACTATTGGTAGAAGGATACGGCCTATAATTGTTACTAGCAAAATTGTTCCTATAAGCATTGTTGTTAAAATTATTATTTCTAATGAAGTTTACATCAACATGCTCTTCTTGAGCAACCAAAGAGGCCAAAGGAACATTATTAGGATCAACATGAGTCCTATCATTTGAAAGCATAAGCATAATAGCATCAATCTTATCACTCAAGGAAGAGGTTTCCTCAACAGAATTTACCTTCTTACCTTGTGGAGCTCTCTGATACGTCTCCAACGTATCTATAATTTTTGATGCTCCATGCTTGTTTTTACACCATTTGCCTATTGTTTCGTTACACTTAGTGGCACTTTTATGCATTTTCCGGAACTAACCTATTAACGAGTTGCCACAGTGCCAGTTCCCTGTTTTCTGCTGTTTTTGTGTTTCAGAAGTGATACACAGGAAATATTCTCGGAATTGGACGAAACAAGTTCGTGAAGTCTTATTTTACCCGGAATCTTCCAGAGATCCAAAGGAGAGTAGGAGGGGGGCCACTAGGGCCCCACACGCAGGGGTGACGCGGCCAGGCCCCTGGCCGCGCGGGCCCCACGTGAGGGCGCCTGGCTCCTCCTCTGACATCGCCCCTTCGCCTATAAAGACCCCCCGACGAAAAAAAAACCTAAGTACCCGATCAGATTTCCAGAACACATCGCGATCCGCCGCCACCATCGACCCGAAGATCGGGAGGGTCCAGAAGCTCTTCCCGGCACCCTGCCGGAGAGGGGAATCGCCACCGGAGGTCTTCTTCATCGCCATGCTTGCCTCCGGAGCGATGAGTGAGTAGTCTACCTTGGACTATGGGTCCATAGCAGTAGCTAGATGGTTGTCTTCTCCACCATGTGCTTCATGTTTAGATCTCATGAGCTGCCCTACATGATTGAGATCACCGTTATGTAATTCTACATGTTTGGTTTGTTGGGATCCGATGAATATTGGTGTTTATGATTGAGTTGCTGTACTGAATATTATCTTTTGTTATCTCTATGTTGTTTATGATCTTGCATGCTCTCCGTTGTTAGTAGCTATCTTGGCCGAGTAGTTGCTAGTGACTCCAAGAGGGGGTATTTATGCTCGATAGTGGGTTCATGCCTCTATTTAATCTGGGGGAGTGACAGAAACCTCTAAGGTTGTAGATGTGCTGTTGCTACTAGGGAGAAAACAACATTCATATGCTCAAGGACATATGCTTTGTTTACATTACACACTTTGCTTAATGCAATTATCTGTTGTTCGCAACTTAATACTACTGGGGTGTTCGGATTGATATCCCCGGGAGTGGATTATTAGTCATACATGCAGTTGGATGGCGGTCTATGTATTTTGTTGTAATGCCCAGAGTAAATCTCATAGTGATCTTCTTGACATATCACGTTTATCTTTATTCTATCAATTGCCCAACTGTAATTTGTTTACCCAGCATGTGTTATTTTATCTATGGAGAGACACCACTAGTGAACTGTGGACCCCGATCCTATTTACATCATATTGCTATCACCTGTTTAGTTTACTCGCACTGTTTACTTTACTCGCATACTATATTGTTTTCCACTCGATACGCTCATAATCTTTGTTTCAAGCAAACCGGTGAGATTGACAACCTCATCGCAAGTTGGGAACGAAGTACTTGGTTGTGTTGTGTGCAGGTTCCGCGTTGCAGCTAGCAAGCAAAGCTTGGATGAGGCGCCATATATAAATTGTCCGGAGCTGTCGCAAGCTAGCAAGCATCACCTTCAGTCGTTTGTCTCTCCTCTCCTGACCGATATTAAACCTTGGTTTCTTAACTGAGGGAAAACTAGCTGCTATACTCATCATACCTTCCTCTTGGGGTTCCCAACGGGCTGGTTATCCACCATGCACAAGGGCAGTCTGCTCCCACATCAACCAGCTAGCAGCTAATTTTCTGGCGCCGTTGCCGAGGAGGAAGTAGAAGACTTCTGTGAGGGGAGTTTTCGCACGCACATCCTTTACTTTGTTATTGTTTTGCTTTACTTTATTTATTTTACTTGCATTGCTTTTTATCAAAAACCCAAAAAAATTAGAATCCTTGGTAGTTGTTTTTACTTATCTGCTTTTAGTTTTGTTAAAATGAGTAATCCTGAAGTAGAAGTTCGTAGTTTTAAGCAACAAGGGGGAGAAAGTTTAAAATATGCTTGGTACCGTATTAACAATGCTCATCATAGGTGTACCAAAAAGCACTCTACCACGATCCTCCTTAGAAATTTTTATGTTGGTATATCCAGTTGGAATAGATATGTTCTTGATACTCTTACAGGAGGTAATTTTCTGGGTACTCCCGATGGAGAAGCATGCACTATAATTGAAAGTTTAGTGGGAATACCACCTATTCATGTTGCTAAAACCGAGACCACCTTGGAGGAGGTGGTAGAAAAACTCAGCTCTTTAGAGAAAAGTTTGCCAAGTATCCTAGAAAATGCTAGCCGCATTAGTGAATTAATAAAAAACATTGGTAAGAGAATTACCATTTTAGAGGCTAGCACTACTCATGACAATCAAAACTTAAGGATTGGTAAACTAGAGGAGTCTATGGAAACTCTTAGCTTAATCTTCTCTTCTCTTAAATTTAAGAAGGAGAAAGTGTTTGTTGGAAAAGAGCAAAAATTTATGTATGTCCCCAAGGTTTCTGCGCTTAAATCTCAACATGTTCTTAAAATTGGTAAGACTCTTAGTTCCACTAAGGGTGACTTGCAGGTTGAATCATCTTTGGGAACCTTCAAAGAGCCTACTGAGGTAACTAGCACTTCATCTATTGATATTACTTGATTCGCAATTTTCTGCGCCTAGCTCAAAGGCGTTAAAGAAAAGCACTCTTGGGAGATAACCCAATGTTTTCTTTTCAGTACTTTTTTTTTTGAGTCTTGGAAGTCATTACTACTGTAATGAATGCTCCTTATCTTGTTTATTTCGTTTTTGTACCAAGAGAGGCCTCTAATTTGAGCGAGGTAAAGATTTGGGGATGTTGCTGTCCTGAAACTGTTTTCGATGCTGCACCGTAAAAATTCGTATAAATTCTCTGTATATCTTTTGGACCTGCGATTTCTTGTGCATATGCCCCAGGTTATATCCAAACTTTTTTTAGTTGAACACTTTTTGATTTGAGCAACAGAAAATCCCTCAAAAATTCGACCTTTGTCAGCTGTTCAGTTTTGACAGATTTCTGCCAATATTTGTGTTTGCCACTTTATCGCTTTCTTTTGAGTTCTTTTGATCACGGAACTTTTTTGGGAGGTTGCTACAGTAGTATTTGCTATATATGTGGTAGTTTTGAGTTGAAACTTGAAGCAAAAAGAGGTTGATTATATGTTATGCTTACACTAATGTTGCTAATAGAATTGTGTTTAGTTTTGTATGAAGGAAGTTTTCAAGTGTAGGGATTGGAGAATGATGAGATGAGTGAAGAATGGACAAAAGCTCAAGCTTGGGGATGCCCATGCATCACCCCAAGAAATATCCAAGAAGTACAAGCGTCGAAGCTTGGGGATGCCCCCGAGGCACCCCTTCTTCATCGGCAAAAATCTGGTCACCTTTCAAAACACTATATTTTTATTGCTTCATGCACTATGTGTTTTTCTTGGAGCGTCAGTTGTTTTAGTTTTCTTAGTTGTTTAGTTTGTTTGTTTGCTGCAATAAATGGTTGGACCCCAACAAATTTCCTTTGGAGGAGATGTACTCGTTTTCATTTGCAAAGAACGCTCTAGTTTTCACTCTTATTAAAAATCGAGTGTTCTTCTTTTTCTGCTACTGCTTTTGGTTTTCGTTTTCACCTTGATTTGCGTTCAGACCTTGTCATATCTTTTCATCAAGGTGTATTTTTGCCTCTGATCTTTATTGGTTTTCATCAAAAGAGGTGTCTTTAAAAATTTCAAATGGTGTTGGAAAAGAGAAAAAGCTTTGTGCAAAATAGTGGTACAAGAAGGAGCTTATGTAGGCTGCGGCTTAGGCTTTTTCATGTCGTGCTTGATGTCTTTTTGATAGTATGCTTAGTGGTTTTGCTGTAGCATGACTTGTCTCCAATAACTGAGATTGCTTAATGAACCTTTGAAAAATCATGCGTTGTTTTATTGTATGGAAGCATTATTTTGGTTTTCTCCTTGATGCTTTATTTGGGTTGACTTGGCGCATGCTCACACATGTTAGACTCTTACAAAGTCGCCAATAGCCTTCATGATCATTTAGTTTTTGACTTTTGATGCCATCTTATGCTTCTTTTAATGTCGCTTTGTCGCTTTGCATGATTATGGCCATTATTGCTCTCTTAGTTGGTCGCTCCCAGTCTTTTGCTAGCCCTCGCCTTGTACTGAGTATGAGCTCTACTCGTGCATCCAACTCCTAAAAGCCAAAGTTTTCCAAAGTGTCCACCATACATACCTACTAGCAATTTGCTATACCAAGTAAATTTGACTTGCTTTTATTTTCTCTTCAAATTAAACTCTTACCAGTGTTATGCGAAATTCGGTCAGTAAAGCTCTCACGAACCGAAAGGCACACTTTACTTTTTCCTGTTCTTAAAAATTTGACATTGTGGTCTCTTATGTTGAGTTGTTATGCTTGCAAGTTGTAAGTTGGATTCTAGCCCATCCATGCTGTCATGGGGCAAGCTTTCAACATTGCACTTCTTATTTGAGTTGATATCGTGATCTTTTGTTTATGGATGCCCGCGGTGTGAAATGAATTGGGAATCTTGTGGGGATCATGGATTTTGTATATGTGTTAGGGAAACGCCGGGCCGCCAATCTAAGCCATGCATAATTCATGGTGGAAATTTGCAGCATACCCATGGTGCACATTCGACGACGCATCTCACAATAAAAAGCTAAACAAAAGGCAAATAAAAGAGATGTCGAGGTGTTCATTGTCTGCTTGTCCTGTCATTTTGGTGTGGGCTTGTTCCATGTCATCGGGCATGGAGGTACCCCATTGGCGGTTCTCAATGATATGCATATACTTACAATGACAAGAGCCTTGCTTGGTACTCTAAGTAAAGTAGCATGAGGTTTGGGTACTCGTATTCACGGGGCACGAGGTTTTCAACTTAGGATTTGTCAAGCATATGCATCATAATTGTTCTCGCATTAACTTTAACCATTCAAGATGCTTATGATGGGGGCAATGAGAGCTCAAAGCCGGTAAGTACCATAATTTTTGAAGGTTATAAAACTTGCAATCACTGCTTCCCTCTGCGAAGGGCCTTTCTTTTACTTTTATGTTGAGTCACCACCTTCTTTCTTTATGCACCATTAAGAGAGCATAGTTGTCATTCTTAGTGTGATATGCATTGTCCCAAAGTTCATTGATTGATTCATATTGTTGGTTTCACTTGTTCTCAAATTATTTGTATCTAGTCGCCCTCTTAAACTTGAAGGTGTCCTATGCATTTATGTTTTGCTCTCTTTGAAGGACAAGCTGAAAACCATTTGTATGTTTTTCCTTATGATTTGAACACACGTTTGACTTTCATTGTTTCATTTTCATGATCTTTTGTTTGTGTTCATTTGCATGTTTACAACATGGTTGCTAAGTTTCTTATTGTCATGATTATATCTTCATGCCCATGTTTTAAGTTCTTATGATCCTAGCTCACAAATGCTTACATATATGATCAAGATTGTGTAGGTGCATGTCACCTCAAAAATTATTCTTTGTTATCACTTACCTACTTGAGGACGAGCAGGAGTTAAGCTTGGGGATGCTTGATACGTCTCCAACGTATCTATAATTTTTGATGCACCATGCTTGTTTTTACACCATTTGCCTATTGTTTCGTTACACTTAGTGGCACTTTTATGCATTTTCCGGAACTAACCTATTAACGAGTTGCCACAGTGCCAGTTCCCTGTTTTCTGCTGTTTTTGTGTTTCAGAAGTGATACACAGGAAATATTCTCAGAATTGGACGAAACAAGTTCATGAAGTCTTATTTTACCCGGAAGCTTCCAGAGATCCGAAGGAGAGTAGGAGGGGGGCCACCAGGGCCCCACACGCAGGGGTGGCGTGGCCAGGCCCCTGGCCGCGCGGGCCCCGCGTGAGGGCGCCTGGCTCCTCCTCTGACATCGCCCCTTCGCCTATAAAGACCCCCCGACGGAACAAAAACCTAAGTACCCGATCAGATTTCCAGAACACATCGCGATCCGCCGCCGCCGTCGACCCGAAGATCGGGAGGGTCCAGAAGCTCTTCCCGGCACCCTGCCGGAGAGGGGAATCGCCACCGGAGGTCTTCTTCATCGCCATGCTTGCCTCTGGAGCGATAAGTGAGTAGTCTACCTTGGACTATGGGTCCATAGCAGTAGCTAGATGGTTGTCTTCTCCACCATGTGCTTCATGTTTAGATCTCATGAGCTGCCCTACATGATTGAGATCACCGTTATGTAATTCTACATGTTTGGTTTGTTGGGATCCAATGAATATTGGTGTTTATGATTGAGTTGCTGTACTGAATATTATCTTTTGTTATCTCTATGTTGTTTATGATCTTGCATGCTCTCCGTTGTTAGTAGCTATCTTGGCCGAGTAGTTGCTAGTGACTCCAAGAGGGGGTATTTATGCTCGATAGTGGGTTCATGCCTCTATTTAATCTAGGGGAGTGACAGAAACCTCTAAGGTTATAGATGTGCTGTTGCTACTAGGGAGAAAACAACATTCATATGCTCAAGGGCATATGCTTTGTTTACATTACACACTTTGCTTAATGCAATTATCTGTTGTTCGCAACTTAATACTACTGTGGTGTTCGGATTGATATCCCCGGGAGTGGATTATTAGTCATAGATGCAGTTGGATGGCGGTCTATGTATTTTGTTGTAATGCCCAGAGTAAATCTCATAGTGATCTTCTTGACATATCACGTTTATCTTTATTCTATCAATTGCCCAACTGTAATTTGTTTACCCAGCATGTGTTATTTTATCTATGGAGAGACACCACTAGTGAACTGTGGACCCCGGTCCTATTTACATCATATTGCTATCACCTGTTTACTTTACTCGCACTGTTTACTTTACTCGCATACTATATTGTTTTCCACTCGATACGCTCATAATCTTTGTTTCAAGCAAACCGGTGAGATTGACAACCTCATCGCAAGTTGGGAACGAAGTACTTGGTTGTGTTGTGTGCAGGTTCCGCGTTGCAGCTAGCAAGCAAAGCTTGGACGAGGCGCCATATATAAATTGTCCGGAGCTGTCGCAAGCTAGCAAGCATCACCTTCAGTCGTTTGTCTCTCCTCTCCTGACCGATATTAAACCTTGGTTTCTTAACTGAGGGAAAACTAGCTGCTATACTCATCATACCTTTCTCTTGGGGTTCCCAACGGGCGGGTTATCCACCACGCACAAGGACATTCTGCTCCCACATCAACCAGCTAGCACTCTCTCGGTGTGCCATTCAGAGTAATTTACCATCATATTGTCGAGAAGCTTCGCCCAAGGTAAGGGACATAAAAGTGCCTCCAGCTGCTGAATCAATTAGGTTCCTCGAAGAAAAATTCAGTCCTGCATAAAAAGTTTGAACAATCATCCAAGTAGTCAGTCCATGAGTGGGACAATTCTTTATCATAGATTTCATTCTTTCCCAAGCTTGAGCAACATGTTCATTATCAAGCTGACTAAACTTCATAATATTGCTACGCAAAGCTATAATCTTAGCAGGAGGATAGTATCTACCAATAAAAGCATCCTTACACTTAGCCCATGAATCAATACTATTCTTAGTCAAAGACAGCAACCAATCCTTAGTTTTTCCTCTCAAAGAAAAAGGAAACAACTTAAGCTTAATAATATCACCATCAACATTCTCATACTTTTGCATCTCACATAGCTCAACAAAGTTGTTGAGATGAGCTGCAACATCTTCAGTACTAGCACCAGAAAATTGCTCTTTCATAACAACGTTCAACAAAGCAGGCTTAATCTCATAAAAATTTGTAGCAGAAACAGGTGGCGCAATAGGAGTGCAGATAAAATCACTATTGTTCGTGCTAGTAAAGTCACACAACTTGGTGTTTTCAGGAGTAGCCATTCTAGCAAACTAAAAGCAGACAAGTAAAAACAACTACAAAGGATTCTAATTTTTTTGGGTTTTTGATAAAACGATGCAAGTAAAATAAATAAAGTAAAGCAAAACTTAAAACAAAGTAAAGGATGTGCGTGCAAAAAATCCCCTCGCAGAAGTCTTCTTCCTCCCCGGCAACGGCTCCAAAAAACTTGTTGATGGCGCGGTGATGGTATGTGAAATTAATGAAGTAAATGACCGGCCAGTTGGAAAACCCCAAGATCAAGGTGTGATGAATATAGCAGCAAGTTTTTCCCTCAGTAAGAAACCAAGGTAGTCAATCCAGTAGGAGGACAAAATACGACTGAAGGTGATGCCCACTAGCTGCATGATGCTCTAACAAGGGCGCCGTTAACGATTTCTTGTTAGCGCGTCTTCAACCAGTAGCAACGTGGAACCTACACACAACACAACCAAATACTTTGTTCCCAACTTACGATGAGGTTGTCAATCTCACCGGTTTGCTTGAAATAAAGGGTATGAGCGTATTGAGTAGAAATCAATAGTAATATGCGAGTAAAGTAAACAGTGCGAGTAAAGTAAACAGGTGATAGCAATATAAAGAAAATCGAACCGGGGTCCACAGTTCACTAGCGGTGTCTCTCCATAAGATAAAATAATACATGCTGGGTAAACAAATTACAGTTGGGCAATTGATAGAATAAAGACAACGTGCATATGATGAGAGGATCACTATGAGATTTACTCTGGGCATTACAACAAGATACATAGACCGCCATCCAACTGCATCTATGACTAATAATCCACTCACGGGGATATCGTCCGAACACCCCATGAGTATTAAGTTGCGAACAACAGATAACTGCATTAAGCAAAGTGTGTAATGTAAACAAAGCATATGCCCTCGAGCATATGAATGTTGTTTTCTCCCTAGTAGCAACAGCACATCTACAACCTTAGAGGTTTCTGTCACTCCCCCAGATTAAATACAGGCATGAACCCACTATCGAGCATAAATACCCCCTCTTGGAGTCACTAGCAACTACTCGGCCAAGATAGCTACTAACAACGGAGAGCATGCAAGATCATAAACAACATAGAGATAATATAAGATAAATTTCAATACTTCAACTCAAGCATAACACTAATATTCATCGGATCCCAACAAACCAAACATGTAGAATTACATAACGGTGATCTCAATCATGTAGGGAAGCTCATGAGATCTAAACATGAAGCACATGGTGGAGAAGACAACCATCTAGCTACTGCTATGGACCCATAGTCCAAGGTAGACTACTCACTCATCGCTCCGGAGGCAAGCATGTCGATGAAGAAGACCTCCGGTGGCGATTCCCCTCTCGGGCAGGGTGCCGGGAAGAGCTTCTGGACCCTCCCGATCTTCGGGTCGACGGCGGCGGCGGATCGCGATGTGTTCTGGAAAACTGATCGGGTACTTAGGTTTTTCTCGTCGGGGGGTCTTTATAGGCGAAGGGGCATCGTCAGGAGTGGACCGAGGCGGTCTCACACATAGGGGGCGCAGCCCAGCCCCTGGCCGCGCCGCCCTGGTGTGAGGGCCCCTCGTGGCCCCACTCCGTCTCCTCTTCGGTTCGATGAAAGCTTCGGTAAAATTCTGGGCGACTGGCTTTGGTTTCGTCCAATTCCGAGAATATTTCCTATGTAACTTTTCTGAAACATAAAAACAGCAGAAAACAGGGAACTGACACTTTGGCGACTTGTTAATAGGTTAGTTCCGAAAAATGCATAAAATTGCCACAAAGTGTAATGAAACACTAAGCAAATGGTGTAAAAACAAGCATGGAGCATCAAAAATTATAGATACGTTGGAGACGTATCACTCATCATCGTCATGAGCTATATTGTATCTGCTGCCAGCCATCTTGTAGTCCGCTCTTGTCTGACACTTTGTTTACTGGCCGAGGATGGAGGATGGAAAACGACCAGCTTTTCTTGACCAGCAACCGCCTTGTCATCTAACATTGTGCGCTGGCTGTTATCCAGTTCACTGAGTTAGGCACGTTGCACATAATATAGCTCATGCACTTAAAATCCTCTTGCTGTATTTTGTGATAATGGCCCAATGTTTTTTTAGGATGCTAAATCCAATAAGATTTTTTTGGCGGAAAAAATAATAATCCCTCCAATTTATATTACATTTCGCAAATACAGATATATCTAAACACATTTCAGTGCTAGACATCTGTATTTGCGAAAGATAGTACGGTGGGAGAGAGTAAGTTTGTTTTAATGGGAGGTGAGTGTTCAGGACGACGGCCCAGTCCTCCCCTGGCCTAGTGAACAATTGCAACTGGCCGGCCCGTTAAACCTCTCCGCGGAAGCATCGAGAAGAAGGGCAACCCATCCGTTGCGTTGCCGTCTTCCTCCGGCGAAAGGAAAGCAGATAAGAGAACATCCCCCATCTCCTCCCCGCTGAACCAAGCCGCCGAGCAAAACCCTCCTCTTCTGCTACAACCTTCCCGGCGCCTCCGCCAGCCTTCTCCTCCTCCTCTCCGATGGCTCCATCCCTCCTCGCCGCCGTCGCCTCGCCCTTCCTCCTCCACGGCGCTGCCGCGAGCAGAAGCAGCAGCAGCCTCGGGACGGTCGCTGCCGCCGCCCCCGGCCGCCGCGCCGCATCCGCTCTCCGTGTGCGCGCCTCCATCAAGTGCGACCCTTCCAAGGTGATTGCCGCCTCGCTGCCGAGGGAGAGGCGTCTGTTCGGCTAATTACTTACCATGGTTTTGGGGCTAGGGTTGGTAGTTCAGAGGTCTGACGTTCTTGTGTCTGTGTTGTGTTTTCGTTTTTCAGGTGGAGCCGCAATCCGACCGGGTGCTTGTCCGTCTCGAGCAGATCCCAGAGGTCTCTCCACTGCGAACCAGTGTCTTTTGGTTTGCTAATACTGCTTTGCTTTGTATGTTTGTTTGTTTGTTCCCATTGGTTGCTTGATAACTGATACAGTAACGGCTAATATTCTGAGAATTAAAATACTGAAACCATGCAGTAGCTATGTACCTAACATATTCGTAGTGTTTCCTTGCTACAAAACTTGTCCCAGTTCACCTAAAACTGGAGCTTGAATTGTATATGCATTTAGCTTGTAGAAAATGTATGACCTCGTGGGGCTATGAAGAGTATAACTTAAAATGCCGACAAAGCACATTGTCGAGTGGGGATTTAAAATGTGCCCGCAAAGAGCTTGCGGTAGTTAATTCTGTCTGTCATAAAATTCATGGATGGATGTAATACGACCGTGTGAGGCTTTGTTCCCTTGCGATAAAAAGAAATGATAATGAGTGTTCTACAATGCCTGTCCTAACGCGTGGTTAGTTTGACATGATGTGGATTCCATTTCTTAGACAATAGCACTAATTAAGTATCACTGTTGTTCTTGTGATATGATGCAATTGATATTCTGATGTTATTACTTAAGTGTATAGGAGACCATTTTCTTTTTATCTGGCTCATTTTTCCAAGGGAACTGTCTGAACTTGCAGAAATCTGCTGGAGGAGTTCTGCTACCAAAATCTGCTGTTAAGTTCGAGAGATATTTGATGGGCGAGGTTAGTTCTAATCACTGTAATCCTCTACCGTAGTAACTTTATCAGGCTATAGTCTCACAACCTTGCATTCTCTGTGCCAGATTTTGTCGGTTGGTGCTGATGTTTGTGAAGTTGAAGCTGGAAAGAAGGTGAGCTTGTTATTTGTTCTTTTCTGAAGGACCTCCTTTTGTTGCATGTCCATGCTTTTCATGAACAAAAGAGAACCTAATGCTTGCTTGTGAAGCGAGTGTTTACTATAAAGTACCATTCTATATGTTTGCACATTGTTCCTTGTGCTGTTCTTTTATCTGTATCATCTTCCGGCAAGCAATGCTTCTTTGGACTCCAGATAAATTTTAATTAAAATTTGAACTTTGGATGGTAGAGTTGTATCTAAGTTTTTGGTTGCTTGTGACCGTTATTTACTAACACAAGCTATACATGTGCCATAATTTATCCACAACAAAATGTACTCTGTGTCTAGATACTTCTCTTTTGGCAAGCTAATTATTTCCCACCTTTAGTGGCCAAACGTGAGCTAGGTAAAACTGTAAGTATGTCTTAATACCTGAAAAATGCCCACGTGCTAACCTTCAATGTCTGACCACCAAGCCATGGTACAACATATTTATTTTAGACACCTTATAACATGAAAAATAGCTGCCTCTTACTGAAGTTCCTCTATGCTCAAGGCTACCTGAAAATGGCCTCCATATTCTCTCCAGCTGGCAAGATGTGTTGAGCCTTGTTGAAAAGAAACCAGTGTGTATTGACACGCAAACTGCCTTAAATACTGCTGCATTTCTTCAAATATCTGCATCTTTTTTTAGCAATTTTATGTTAAACAAACTCCAGTTTGTATATTATTTGTCCTACAGTTTTGTCTACTACCTGCTCACATAATGTTTACATGGTCTTCTGCATAAATCTGACACACATTGCTTGGTTGTTGAAATTTCTACCTGTTAATTCCTTATCTATTTATGCTGTTGCTGCAATGAGAATAACCTGCTATTTTCTTCTATGAGCTTCGAAGGTTAACATACTAGCATCTGAGATTTGCTAACATTTTTCTGCTTGTGATTGTTGTAGGTTCTCTTCTCAGACATAAACGCTTATGAGGTAAACTAGTGGTCTTTTGCACCTGAAATATTTTTGATGGTTTTACCATGGTGACAATTCCTCCTGGTTGCTGGCATGTGATTGTTCATGCTGTTGATGCATTCCTGCAGGTTGACCTGGGCACAGAAGAGAAGCACTGCTTCTGCCGAGAGTCGGATCTCTTAGCCGTTGTTGCATGAGCCTACTCCTAAATCTTATTGCCATGCGCTGATGCGCATATGCTCCAAATACCTTGTCGCAGCCCCGATATTGCTAGCTCCAAGTTTGTTGTCTGTCTTTTGATGATCATGAGTTGAGCGACTTGATGAGTTTTAGTTACAGGTGTTTCTTTTCTTGCCATAAATAGTGGCACGTTGATCTAAATTTATTGAGACCCTGGTGCATCTTTTCATGTAGTAATGGTACACTGGAAATCCGACTTAAATTGAAAGATATATCTCGGACGTGAATGATTGGTGAGACACCGTAAGTAGCTAGCTTAACGTTCCAACTCATGGATACCTGCTCATGGGTACCTTGACTTGTGTGGCTAGCTAGCTAAGCTATGTCAGGAAGTTCAGGGGCGTCATCTGCACATGACCTAGTGCAGTACAGATGTGCTCTCGATCTTGCCTGCCATAAGGACTGAATGTTTGCTTGCTTCGGTGGTTGGCTTAGGCGTAAGGATCCAGTATAGCATAGTCAAATCACGATAGCTAGCTATAGAAGACTAGCGACACAAGCATTGGGGATTCTTTGAGAACTTCTCATTCTTCAGTTAAGTCCTCACCCAGCAAAAATTATGGCAGGCACGACCAGGATGAGAAATGCTTCTCGAGAAAACTGGCCAGGTTTATGTCTTGTAGCTAGCTATAGAAGACTAGCGACAGAAGCATTGGGGATTCCTTGAGAACTGTTAGAACTCACAGGATTGAGAGTGAAACTTCTGTTTATTGCTTATGGGCAAAGCCCTATTTATACAAGGATTTTGGGGTGCCTCCGAAGAGGTGCCTGTTACAAGAGACATGACTGTTTACAAGAGATGCAACTGCTGAGAGAGAGAGAGAAGAGGTGTCTATACACAAGAGACATGTCTGTACAGAAAGGGTGCTTTGGGCATACTAGTAACCGCCTAGAGCGGTTGTAATTTATTCCTAACACTCCCCCTTGCACAAAGATTCTTCTTGTATGTCTTGTATTCCTTGTATAATCTTGAATGTAATGACCTTGATCACAAGCGATAAATTTTCTTGAATAAACTCCCCCAAAAACCCTGTGGGAAAAATATGAGGAGACTAGAATTTGATATGTTGTCAAAAACTCCTTTAAAACCCAGTGGGAAAAGTAAGGAGAAAATAGTACAACATATAATGATTATTGTCTCTTTGATAACTTATATGAGAAAACCTTGGAAGGATAAAATTCATTGGTAAGTTTAGAGAACAATTAATATGTCTTGTATACATCCGTTAAAAACCCCGGTGGGGAAAATAGGAGGTATGACATATATTCTTGTGTTGATATTACCTCATTAAAAACCTCGATGAGAACCATGAGAGTAAACTCATAAAGGAAAAAGAGTGTAATATAATGTTTGAATGGGTTATGGTTCAGAGGGATACTCCCCCTGATCCTTTCAAATCTCGAAGTCGTCTCATACCAATTCCATGAACATACTTTTCAAATGTTGAAGTTGGTAGTGACTTTGTGAATAGATCAGCAAGATTATCACATGATTTGACTTGCAAAATGTTTATATCTCCACTTTTCTGTAATTCATGGGGATAAAACAATTTGGGTGCAATATGTTTAGTGATATTGCTCTTTATGTAACCCGTTTGCATTTGAGCAACACAAGCAGCATTATCTTCATAAATAATGGTCGGAGATTCGATAGAACCTTTTCCACATGATTGTTGTATGTGGTTTATCATTCTGCGAAGCCATACACATTCACGTGATGCCTCATATAATGCAATTATATCAGAATGATTGGTGGATGTAGCCACTAAGGTTTGCTTAGAAGACTTCCATGAGATGGCTGTCCCACCATGTAGGAACACAAAACCGGTTTGCGATCTGGCATTATGGGGGTCTGATAAGTAGCCAGCATCGGTATACCCAATCATATCAATGTCCAGATTTCTCTGAAATTGAAAGAATAGGCCAAGATCCTTTGTGCCTTGGAGATATCGAAAGATATTCTTAGCTCCCGTCCAATGTCGTTTAGTAGGAGCTGCGCTATGTCTAGCTAGTAAATTTACTGCAAATGCAATATCAGGCCTGGTGCAATTTGCAAGATACATAAGCGCTCCAATAGCACTGAGATATGGAACTTCGGATCCCAGTATCTCTTCTCCATTATCCCTTGGTCTGAATTGATCTTTCTCTACGTCTAGAGATCGAACAACCATGGGAGTTTTGGATGGATAGGATTTGTCCATATTGAATTTCTCCAATATTTTCTGGATATAGGCGGTTTGATGAACCAAAATACCTGAGGGAAGGTGCTCAAGTTGTAATCCTAAGCAAAATTTGGTTTTACCCAAATCCTTCATCTCAAATTCCGTCTTTAGGTGATTGCGTGCTTCATCAATATCTTGTGTGTTGCCAATGATATTAAGGTCATCAACATACACTGAAATAATGCAAAATCCTGTTTCAGACTTTTTGATGAAGACACATGGACAATCATCATTGTTGGAGTATCCCTTTTTCAATAGGAACTCACTAAGTCGGTTGTACCACATGTGTCCCGACTGTTTTAAGCCATATAAAGACTTATTTAGTTTTACACAATATACGTTGCGTTTTGCATTTGGATTCGGAATTGGGATTCCATCAGGAACCTTCATATAGATGTCCGAATCAAGTGATCCGTAAAGGTAAGCGGTCACTACGTCCATCAACTGCATAGATAGACGATTTTGTACTGCCATAGATATGAGGTATCGGAATGTAATACCACTCATTACCGGAGAATAAGTTTCATTGAAATCAATGCCTGGTCTCTGCGTGAAACCTTGGGCTACAAGCCTTGCTTTATATCTCACCACCTCATTGTTTTCGTTCCGCTTACGAACGAAAACCCATTTAAATCCCACAGGGAAAACTTTGGGAGGTGTAGGTATTGCTTCAGTGAATACCTTTCGTTTATTGAGCGAGGCTAATTCTACTTGGATTGCATCCTTCCATTTAGGCCAGTCGGAGCGTTTCTCGCACTCTGCCATGGTCTTTGGATCATGATCATTTAGAAGGTTGTTTGCAATTGTAGTAGAGAAATTTATGTCGACAATTGTAGACTTACGGTTGTAAGATTCTCCAGAGTCTATATAGTTTGTGGAAATTTCATTTACCCTTGTTGACTCGTCGTGATTTCCCAATACGGTTGAGTCTGGGTTTTCCGATGTCCCAGTCATTGAGTGCACAACTGAGCTGGGTTGTGGAGGTTGTCCTTCCACTGGATTATCAACGCTAGGTTGATTTACATTTACTTCTTCAGAGGGTTTCTTCCTCTGTTTCCTTTGTTGCTTGCGAGGAGCTGAATCCTGTTTTATATTTACTTGTTCAGAGGGTTTCTTCCCCTGTTTCCTTTGTTGCTTGCGAGGATCTGAATCCTGTTTTATGGCCATACTTCTCCCCCTCTTATTTTGAATAGGGGGTTGAGTGGTTTGTGTTGGTACCTCCACTCTTTCAGGCGCATTTATTGCAGGATTGTAGGATTTAGTGACACCTTTATAGTCAGTAAATGAATCTGTCAGATTATTTGCTATATGTTGCAAATTAATTATCTTCCGAACTTGAAGTTCAGTTTCTTGAGTACGTGGGTCAGAGGAGGAAATGCCTTGGGCATTCCAATCGATTTTCGGGCATTCTTTTTGGTACTTGATATCTCCCCTAATGCCGGGAAATGGTCCTCATTAAAGATGCAATCAGCGTGACGGGCTGTGAATAGATCCCCTATAAGGGGTTCAAGGTACTTGATTATTGACGGTGATTTGTACCCCACATAGATCCCCAGTTTCCTGTGTGGGCCCATGGATGTACGCTGCGGTGGTGAGATTGGCACATATGTGGCGCATCCAAATTTACGTAGATGGGAAATATTAGGTAGATTTCCACGTACTATTTGCAGAGGGGAAGTGCTGTAATATGCAGTTGGTCGCAATTGAATTAAGTCAGCAGCATGTAAAACTGCATGACCCCAACATGAAGTTGGTAAGTTGCAATTCATTAGCAAAGGTCGTGCTATGAGCTTAATTCTCTTTATTAGAGATTCGGCCAAACCATTTTGAGTGTGGACATATGGGACCGAGTGCTGAACTTCAATTCCTAGTGCCATGCAATAATCATTGAAAGCTCGTGAAGAAAATTCAGCAGCATTGTCCATTCGAATTGATTTGATTCGATTCTCGGGATAATGAGCTTGTAATTTAATAACTTGTCTCATTATTTTGGCAAATGCATGGTTTCGTGTGGATAATAGACACACATGGGACCATCGTGTAGATGCGTCTATGAGAACCATGAAATACCTAAAAGGTCCAGACAATGGTTGGATAGGACCACAAATATCACCTTGAATTCGTTCAAGGAATTGGAGTGGTTCCGCTTGGATTTTAAGACGAGAAGGTCTTAAAATGAGTTTCCCAGTAGCACATGCAGTGCACATGAAATCCGAAGATTGTGGGAATTTAGCTTCATTTAAGTCATGACCATTGGAATTGCAGATAATTTTTCTCATCATCCCGATACCAGGATGACCTAGGCGATCATGCCAAATTTGAAATGCATTGACATTTTGAAAAATTACCTTATACGCAACATGTGCTACGGGTTTTATGTATGTGTAGTACAATCCTGATGATAAAGAAGGAATTTTATCAAATATTTGTTTGCCATATCCATTATCTTTGGTAAAGAGGAGATATTCCTCTTTGTTGTCCTCATGGGTTTCAATGTGAAATCCATTTTTGCGGATATCTCTGTAACCAATGAGGGTACGAGTTGAATCGGGATACAATAAAGCATCCTCAATTATGATTTGCGTACCCATAGGGAGGGTAAATATGGCACGTCCTGTGCCAACAATTACCGCATCGCGTCCAGCGATTGTTAAAATATTTCCATTTAACTTTTTTAGGGTTTGAAAATACTTTATTTCCCTAAGTATAGAGTTTGTGGTACCACTGTCCACAAGGCACATTTCCTCCTCCATTTGGATTGACTCCCGTAGAAATCTATATATTAAAATGTAGAATTTTCAGTGATGAAAAGACTTGTATTGGATATATAGAATACTTACAACTTTCTTAATATCAAAGTGTTGGTACAATACATATTGTGCTTTACAATATAGGGTGATGACACCAACAACACTAATAACATGTTTGATACAATATATATTGTTCTTTACATATTATTATTATTTTATTACAACAATCTGATGGATGTAAATAAATATATTATCTAATGGAGTTGATTGACTAGTCAAAGTCCCCGAACACGTCGTTTGAGGCGTATTCTATCATCATGTTCTCCTTGTCCATGGAGTCCTGTGGTAGATGGAATTCTTTGGTGTTGCTTGGTGTTCCTTGAACATCTTGCGAACATCCCGCTTCCATGTTATTATCAGGTTGAAGATTGAAGTGAGATTCATATCTTGCTCCTTGGGCATGTCCGTTACGTCCCATGGATTGCAGGTAGAGGTTTACCAGATGTCTTGGGGTGCGGCATTTCTTGGTGACATGCTTGTAGCATCCACATTTCTGGCAAAGAATTGTCTTATCGAACTTGTTCTTTGCTTTGCCCTTCCCCTTATCTGAATTGTGTGGCTTGTTTTTGTTGCGGTTGCGGTTGAATTTACCCTTGAAGTTCTTGGCTTGGCCTTTAAATGATCCATTGAACTTATTGTTTTTCTGAAAATTTGCATGTACTTCGGGGAGAGGGGCAGCCCCAACCGGGCGTTGATGACTATTCTTTAAAAGAAGTTCATCATGTTTCTCAGCCTGGAGGAGTACATGTATAAGTTCAGAATAAACTTGGTAATTCCTAGTGCGATATTGTTGCTGTAGGATCCTGTCAGCAGGGAGCATAGTTGATAGAGTCTTTTCTATCTTCTCCAGTTCTGAAGGTTCCTTCTCACAAAACCGCAATTTAGAACAAATCTTATGGACTTCATGGTTATAAGCTCCAACGGATTTGAAATCCTGGAGTCTTAAATGGGTACATTCATGACTAGCTTCAGGCAGTATGACGGCCTTTTGCTGTTCATATCTTGTTTTAAGTGATTGCCACATATTGCTTGGAGATTCCTCCATCAAATATTCAAATTTCAAATCTGGGTGAATATGTTGCCTTATAAGGGCTAAGGCAGTATATTTTTGTTGCTCAGTTACTTGTGCATCTCCCTCCTGAGGAGGATTCTCAGGTGGTATGAGTGCACCTGCAATGCCACGGGATGAAAGACTAATCTTAACATCCATTGCCCATGTAGGGTAGTTATGTCCGTCGAGCGCAAGCTCTTCAAAATCTTTAGCGGCCATGTTGTCCTACATGAACGAGAACCAGAGATTTGATTAATTTACATGTATGTAAATTAAAGTCATCTTGGTTATGTTGTAATAAAAATTGCAAAATCTTGTAAACTCAAGTGAACACTTGGGTTTTAGTGTAGGCCTCAAATCATCTATCATAACACATTGTAGATAATCACCATATTTATGGAGTACATCTCTCAGTACTAAGAAGCATAATCTGACCTAAGTCAGTAGATGCTTTTTGTCTTAGCACCTTATGTTATGATTTGATTTAAATATATGGGAGAGCACATTGAAGGTAGTCATTGTGTCAATTATGACAAAATGTGGACCTCACAATATTGTGGATAATCTGCACATTATGCAGTAGATGCCACATTACCTTGTGATCCTATATATAAATTTGAAGTAGTCATTTTTTGAAATGATTTTGCGTATCAATTCACTTCGAATTAAGTCATTTTTGTGTCTTTTAAGGCATTTTTGGACTTAATTGATGGTAAATTGATATGTAATTTTGCATATCAATTCTTGCTCGTATTGAACCAAAAATAGCTCAATTAAGATGAATTGATTGCCTTATTTGCAAGAAATTGAAATCTCAATTGCAAAATAATGGACGTAATTTATTGCAACATGTGCACACATGGAAATATATTAGATCACATATATTTTCAGAAATACTTAGTACTCTAACTGAAATAAATTACAGAAGCTAATAAGCTGTAATTTACAGAATCTAAAACAGAGTTAAAATTACTGCTAGATTTATTGGTAAATTAAAACTAAAATACGTAGAGTATTCTTATTAGCCAGAAGCACATGGACACAGTTAAGCGGTCCGTAGACTTCTAGGCCACACGAGAAATCAGAGGATAAGGGGAAAAGGTGGACATCACTGCGTCAGTGCGTCTTTATCCCCAAATCAACTTCCTTCTCGTCCATGGCAGAGAGCACTGACTCCATGAACTCCACCGCTCACTCTGCAAGCCGGCCGCCACGCTAGAGGACCTAAGGGAGCCGTCGGGAGGAGCGGCAGCACCGTCCGTCGCGTGGTCGTGCCGCTGCCCGATGCCGAAGGCCGCCACGCGCGCTGGGCGCTGGCCTTGCTGGGGTTGACCTCCGTTGGAGACGGCCACAGTTGCGGTCGCTCGGCTCGGCGAGGCGGGCGAGCGCGGACGCGGGCGTCGCATCGGGCCGGCTTCCGCGATGGGTGCCTGGCCACTGCCGGGCACACTAGGCCCGGCTTCCGCACGGAGACCCGGCCATCGGGAACAGCCGCCATGCCGCGACTTGGACGGTCGCGCCGCCTCGGTGTCGGTCGCCGCAGTGAGCAGGGCCATGCCGATGATGGGCCGGCCGCCGTAGCGAGCCACTCCTGTGACGAGGCGTCGCTGCGGGCAAGCGTTCGGGGAGGCCGCGCCGGGGCCGAGACGCCGAGGTCCGACAACGTTGTCTTTGCCGGGAGCGGCAGCAACGAACCGAGGTCCGTCGTGTGCGCCGTTCACCGACCTGGTTGGCTGCGGGGAGCCGCCTTGTGGACGACGACATTGCCGGGGCTGAGCGCCACACACGCGCTGAGCGCCATCTCCGGCAGGAGCAGAGGCCGTGGACGATGGGTCCCTGCAAGGAGGGCCTGGTCGCAGGCGCAGCTTGGATGGTGCAGGCCGAGAACCTCCGCCGCCAGGTCCTGGAGAGGAGGCCATCGGCCACGGCTGCCACGCCGCGCTGGAGCGCGTTGCCGCACGGCCTGATCGCCGCAGGGCGAGGCCGCGTCGGCCGTCCTCCACGGGTGCTGCGCGCGCTGGGGGCCGCCATGCACCGGGAGCGTAGTGGCAACGGGCCGAGGGCTGCCACCTTCGCTTGTTGGAGAAGCCGCGCGGCCAACGGGGTCGCGGTGCAGATCGGTCGTTGGCCGGGGATGCCATCCGGGCGGAAGACGATGAAAACAAGGCCGTGGAAGGCAAGTTCCATGGCATGTCTTACCTACTTCTTCCGATCTTCTCTGGAGGCAGCGATTGTGCGCTCGATGTCTGGTCAGGCAGAGCGTGCTATCAATCTTCTTATTCCGGCGATCACCGGAATTTGCTCTCGGCAGAGCGTGCTGATAACGTGTTAGAACTCAGAGGATTGAGAGTGAAACTTCTGTTTATTGCTTATGGGCAAAGCCCTATTTATACAAGGATTTTGGGGTGCCTCCGAAGAGGTGCCTGTTACAAGAGACATGACTGTTTACAAGAGATGCAATTGCTGAGAGAGAGAGAAGAGGTGTCTATACACAAGAGACATGTCTGTACAAAAAGGGTGCTTTGGGCATACTAGTAACCGCCTAGAGCGGTTGTAATTTATTCCTAACAAGAACTTCTCATTCTTCAGTTAAGTCCTCACCCAGCAAAAAGTATGGCAGGCACGACCAGGATGAGAAATGCTTCTTGAAAAAACTCGCCAGGTTTATGTCTTGTTTTGAATGCGTAAATTTCACACAAAATCTGGATACTTACCCCATGAACTGGCAAACAAAAAAATCAATCTCGGGCCTGGCGTATGTAGGCCGCTCGACCGTTGTTTGCTACGGCTGACTCGGCATCATATGGACTATTCCTTGAGCTTGAGCGAGACGAACTGATGGAGCCTTAACTCACTGCGACACTTCGCTTTGCAGCATCAACTAGTGAGGTGAGGTAGGCTGCCTAGCTTCTTTGGGGCGCACATAATAAGGTTTTGTTACATCGGGAGGGCAAGTTTGTGTTGAATCCTGGCACATGTACGTGCAGCCAACGGAGGCGCCACCGGTTTACCACATACTACTATTTGCACGTTTGCTCATGAATCCCCGGACGTGGCATCCATCGGCGCATCTAACCATTTGACTCAACGGTATTGTTTAATCAAGCATCCACTTCCGTTGAGTCAATTGAGCTGCTCTTGAATTAAGGCCTCGAGATTTTAGAGGCAGTGCACATGCTTTCGATTGATATGATGAACTGGCTATCGATCTAGCTAGCTGGAGGATTATGCTGAGAGTGCACGGTGCTATCAATTTGTTATTGCCCTCATTTGTGGATCTTAAGCCTACATCGGTCAAATGATTAGCTGATCTTGTGTAGTTATTTAGCTATAGCTCGTAGTTGAATTGGTTTCAACCAATGAGGCTGGGGACCAAAAGGTGAATATAATTTTGCAGGGTCAATTAAGAAGCATGAGTAAGAAGATAGTGTGGAGAAACTGGTCAAATGGTGGGCATGGCATATGCAATTGTCCGGCAAAGATCAAGTATGTAAAGTAGTGTTCCGTTCATCTAGTTAATTGATCTGCTTAGGTACTCAATTAAGTTAGTTAATAAAATTTGGTGAATTGAGTATACATAATACTGATTAACTAACAAAACCCCTGGGCTGCTCCCGCTCAAGCGGCTCTGGAGGACTCGGCCGTACTTTAGAGGACCTCTCGGCCGGCGCATCCTTGGCCGCTGCCGCCGCCGACACTGGCAGTGGTGGCGGCGCCCGGCCTGCCAAACGGCGGATAAGTGCCCTGCATCGGGGCGGAGAGGCGGCAGTTGTCAGGGCGCGGGCGACGGATCTGGTGGAGCGGCCGAGGTTGAGCTGTGATCATGTGACAGTGGCAACCTCGTGGCGGCGGCGCTTGGGGACTGGTGGTGGTGCGTGGCTCGATTTGGCCCATTTTGGGCCTAGATTTGGGCCAGCGGGCCCTGCCCGTGGCTGCCGTTGAGGCATCGCGCGCTGTTGCAGCTAAGTTTTTGCGTGGTCTGGTCAGCGCTGGTTTCTCCTCTCACTCGGCCGTGCGGGTTGGAGGAAGCTGGGCCGGCGATGCCTCCTCTCGTCGGTGACCTAGTGAGGCGGCGGCGGCACCCTTTTAAGCTTGTCCGGCAGCACGAGATCACCCAGGATTGTGGTCCCGGGCATGGCGGTGGTGGCCTGCTCCTCTGGATGAGTTGGTCGACTGGCCGAATAAAGATGGTGGTCCATGGTGAGAACCTAACATCTATGATCGGAGCGTGGAGAAGCTCTGTTGTATTTTGTCATCATTTGACTCGTCTTATGGTCCATGGTAAAGTCAGAGGCAGAGAATGACATGAAAGCTGAGTTTCTGAGAACTTGGAGCAATGATTCGAGCTTTTGTGGCAATGAGGAACTTGCTTGGTGATTGTAGCAGCGGCTTTGGTAAGTGGGAACGACATCACATGTGAAGTTCAAAGTTCTACCTTGCTGGGTGAAAATCGAAGGTCTGACCTTAATTGGTTGTGTCTGGCAATGGCCTTACTGAAGACATTGTTTTGTGAGCGAGGACTTTCTCCAGGGTGAAAATCTGACATCTGTGATTGAGCGACGATGGCACTTGTACACTGTTTCCTTCTTGGATACATCACTTTTGGAGAAGCTGGACTTCCGATGTTGTCTTCGTGGTGTTAGTAGTGATGCTGCAAGGATTTAATCACTGTAGCGGGACTTTTCTTTTTTGTGATCATTTTTCTCTTTTTTTTAGCCATGTGCATCTGTACTGTCACTAGGGCAATGTGTTGTTGCAGAGATTGGATGTAATTTGTATCTTCTTAATATTAATATATGATTTTTATCGAAAAAAAATATGAATGAACTGGCACTTTTATTTCCTACCCAGTCTCTAGTAACTAGCTGAAGTACCTGAAGTACCTTGGTAGGGGATATCAAATCAATCGTAGATATAGGTATATATCGACAGGGTTGAGTAATAAGCTGAAGTACAACAGTATAGGTACCATAATAGAGCAGACTGTTTACAGCTAATTAAGCTCCTGCTGCAGTGTGCTGCCTGAGCAGCACCGTCATGCGTGGTGCGGGCAACCTGCAGGCACGTGTGGTTGGCACGGGCACTGAAGCTAGCGCGCAGGATCCAAACGAAACGCACGATTCTCCACAGAATCTCACTGGCTACACCTGTCCATCTAACTGACCTAGCTACTGTACGATACGATGCTTCCTTCTTCTCCCCTTATAGTACTGCCGACTACCACTGCACATTGTTCGTCTCCTCCTCGATCCCCACCTATATAGCCGCGCACTCCCTGTTTGCGGCTTCGCGAAGCCCCCGACACCTGCACATTCAGCTCAAGTTGCTGGTCGGCGGCGTCTTCAGCTCTTCACCGTCGATCTCGCCTCCACGCCACCTGTCTTGCTGCATATAGCCAAGCTAGCAAGGGCGGTAGTGCCACAGCGACGAGAAGAGCGCGCCGCCGGATCAATCGGCCGGGGATATCAGAGGAGTAGACGGCGAGGAGAGATCGATCGGATACATAGGAGCTTCATCATCCGATGCATTCGGCAGGATCCTCCTCCTCCTCCCGCTTCGCGGCGGCGGCGGTGGTCGTAGTGGTGCTTGCGTCGTCGGCGGCGTGCTGCCGCGGGCAGCTGGCCAACGACTTCTACGCCGGCAAGTGCAACACGAGCGTGGAGACCATCATCCGGAGCGCCGTGCAGGCCCGCCACGCGTCGGAGCCGCGCATCGTCGCCGGCCTTCTCCACATGATCTTCCACGACTGCTTCGTCCAGGTACGCAGATTAAGCACACACACACTGTATATACTTGTGCGCCTAGCCGCCTACTCCAGTACTCCCCCATTCGATTTACCGGAGCCTCCATTGATTGATGATGGATATGAATCAGGGGTGTGACGCGTCGATCTTGCTGAACGGGCCCGGCACGGAGAAGACGGTGGTGCAGAACACCGGCATGTTTGCCTACGACTTCATCGACGACGTCAAGTCCCAGCTCGAGGCCGCGTGCCCAGGCGTGGTCTCCTGCGCCGACATCATCGTCGCGGCAACCAGGGACGCTGTCGGCATGGTACACAGATGCTCTCTCTCATTCTATCCCCATGATTCAGTTTCTTCACATTTGTCGGAAGAGAAATTAGCTAGAGAGGGAGTGTTCTTGATTAGCCTCTCACGTTATTGTTACTGATCGATTGAGTTTTCATTCCCATGAATTTGCTCCCGTTTGGATATTGATAGACTGACATAAGCTACTATGGAACGGCCGGCATATGCAGAGTGGGGGGCCGAGCTATGCGGTGCAGCTGGGCAGGAGGGACGGCATGTCGTCGGCGGCGTGGAAGTGCAACGACCTGCCCGCGCCGCACGTTGACATCCCGACGGCGACAGCCATGTTCGCCAAGAAGGGCTTCAACAACTTCGAGATGGCCGCTCTCATGGGTATGCCTCCTCTCCTTCAGCCTAGCCCTAGAATTCCATGTGCATCGACACATGGAATATCACGTATTCCACTGCTGGTGCACACATAAAAAACAGTTTTCAGTACTTCAAATGTTCATCGAGATCTGAGGCACTTTGGTGTGTGGGTAGAGTACGGTCACACGCACACACAAACTCCCATGCCAAGATTCAACTATTGTACGAAAGAAATGTTATACTACTCTTTATTTGCAACTACTTGAAAGTTGACAAAAAGATGTACGTACATGTATGTGCAGGCGCGCACACGGTGGGCGTGACGCACTGCTCGGTGATCCACGATCGGCTGTACAACTTCAACGGCACAGGCGGATGCGACCCTGCAATGGACGGAGGGTACGCGTGGGTCCTGCAGACTTACGCGTGCCCCAAGGGGCAGACCCACGACAACATAGTCTGCCTCGACGACCCTAACAGTGCCCTCACCTTCGACACAAGCTACTACAACATGATCATGAGTCACCGCGGCGCCCTCTCCATCGACCAGGCCCTCGGCGATGACCCCTCCACAGCGTGGATGGTCAAGTTCTTTGCCAATACCGGGAACTTCTTCCCCATGTTCGTCCAGGCACTCAACAAGCTCGCCGCCGTCGAAGTCTTGACCGGCACCGATGGCGAGATCCGGACACACTGCTGGGCCACAAACTAAACTGAACTTTCTTTTCTGCTAGAAATATCATAGAAGGGATCGATGGAGAATTATAGATGGCCATGCGACACCCAATTGGGATCCATGCACATTCATTTTTTTGTTTTGCGCATTTTTTTTCAATGATCGCATGAGTTAGCAACCTGAGTAGCAATGTGTCTTTTTGTTGTGATTCTTTTGTACGTGGCTGGTATAAAAATAAGCATTCCATGATGTGACAATAAGATCACCTAGTGTAGGATTCTTTTACCAATGGAAAATGAAATGAGAAAATCTGACTCTTGTCAAGAACTATCGGGGACTTGCTTGGCATGAGCTAGCAAAGGGGCAATGCCCGTTGTGTTGTTGCTTTCTAGAGTCAATTTTCCAATGCATTGTTTACCTCTACTGTCGTGAAAACCTTAACTAAGCGCAAGTAATCTAGCCAGATTAGTCAATGAGCATCTCGAAGAGTCCAGAAGTAGGCCGGAGAGGCACACAGAATATTTGAACAGAGTGCATCCTCAGATGCTTTGATTTTGCTTTCCCAGATGCTAATTAAGCTTCATTCATCATATATGCAAGGAATCTTCACGCACACACAAGCCATTTTCTTATTACGCGCATCTTGTCCTAGCTAGCTAATTAATGGCCTTGAACCAGAGCGCCGCCGTCCAACTCAAGGTACCCAGTAGATTGATATAGTACTGTTTATATATACGCTCTTCAAAATAATCATATCAGTATAAAACAATGTAATATTATAATGTAATGATGGTAGGTGAGAAAAAAAATATCAGAAGCTAACATTCTCTGGCATACATGTACAAGATCGTAGTAGCATCCAGAATTGTCCACACAGGCATGGCTAGCTAGACCAAGCTCTAGCTGACCCAGAACGCCAACAAGTTGGTATGGTTAATCGATCGATCAGTTCATTCCATGCTGTTAGTACTGTTTGATCTTGGGCCGGCCGCGTTGCATCTGTTGCAGAAACTGGCCCGAAGGCAACGATGAAAACATTCACGATGCATGCGAATGGCGAACCAGATCATCGAGCCATTGAGCAGAACACTGAACATATACTACTCCGTATATACTAATGGTCTACTCCATGCACTTGATCAAATATGTACATGATGCCTCCGGGATTTCTGAACTATCAAGCACGATTCAGTCAAATTGTATAAGTGCTGCATGGTCAGCTAGCTTGGAGCAACTCGAGCAGACAGCAAAATACTAATGGACGCGTCTAGGCATTGCCTGTGCTGCGATAGGCGATGGCCTCCATCGCACACCCAAACAAGGAAAGTCATGGTCCGCTAATGCAAAAAAAAAAAGGCATCGCCTCCGACCGATCCGAATGTAGGGGTGTAAACGGATAGGATCGGATAATGTTCTCCTCATATCTTTTATCATATTTTTTATCGGATTCAGATCGGATCGGATAATAATGGGGTGCGGATTTGAATGCGGATTATATCGGACTACAAATTCGGATCAGAAATGGAGCGGATTCTGATTGGAAATGGACAACGACTATCGGATAAATACAGGCATCATGACATATTTCACCACTTTATAAAAATATGAACAAAACATATTCAGAGTGGCAAATCATTTAAAATTTTATTAATGTGAAGATCTTAGTACTTAATAGAATTATACAAGACTAAGGCCATATTAAATAATACTTGCATAAATTTTATGTTGCGGTTTTTTGTTAAGAAATAAAAATAAGCTACGGCTAAGTAGGAGGAAACAAGGGGGCTAGAATAAACGTATAAGCATGCGATGATTATGTAATAGGTGGGGTTATAATCTATATATATAAAGATAGTCATTTAGGTACTAATAATCTGATACTTGGGCTGATTTTTGGTTATGCAAATCAGATTATCCTAATAGAAAATGTCGGATAATTCACGAAAAATGGCGGATAATCTGTATCCGCCGGATAATAACAATACCATATCCGCTATCATAGCCATCGGATATCTGCATGAACTATATCTGTATCCGCTCCCATATCCATCGGTTTTGGAGAATTGCATATCATATCCTTAAAAACGGATACAGATGAGGATTCGCAGCAAAATTATCCGTACCATTTACGTCCCTATCTGATGTCTATGAACGCTTATATTCTTGTACACAGTGTTGGGCCTCCAAGTGCAGAGGTTTGTAGAACAGCAGCAAGTTTCCCTTAAGTGGATCACCCAAGGTTTATCGAACTCAGGGAGGAAGAGGTCAAAGGTATTCCTCTCAAGCAACCCTGCAATTACGATACAAGAAGTCTCTTGTGTCCCCAACACACCCAATACACTTGTCAGATGTATAGGTGCACTAGTTTGGCGAAGAGATAGTGAAATACAAGTAACATGGATGATTATAAGTAGTAAATGCAATCTGAAATAAATATCGCTGCGAGCAAACATGTAACAGAACTGAATATAAAAGGTGTTTCAATGCTTAGAAACAAGGCCTATGGATCATACTTTCACCAGTGGACACTCTCAACAAAGATAACATATAAATTCACTATGCTATTCTAAACCATTCTCCGATGGATAACGAACACTAATCATGTATAGGGCTACGAAGCACTCCTCAAAGTTCGCATTTCCCCAAACTAAATTGCTCCATACTATCACCTTGAGCGCACTAGATGGTTACAACAAACACCAACAATTTATAGAGACACTAGCCAAAGAGACACACATAATGCGCACACTATCACCTTCACATCATGGTACAAGGTGTCTCAGGAGATTACACTAATAAAGCACTGGAGTAGCATAGTATATGAAGAATAACATCTACCAATTCAACTAGATACAAAGCTCATGATCACATCATGGGAGAGAGAGGTGAACCATATAGCTATCGGTAGAGCCCTCAGCCTCGGGGAAGAACTACTCCCTCCTCATCATGGGAGACAACAACGTCGATGGAGATGGCGGTGAAGACGATGGAGATGGCGGTGGAGTCGATGGAGATGGCTCCGGGGGCAATTCCCCATCCCGGCAGGGTGCCGGAACAGAGACTTCTATCCCTCGAAATTGGTCTTCAACGGCAGCGGTGCTGCGGAACTTTATCTGGGAAAATGCCGATTGATTTAGGGTTTTCACGTCGGAAGCTTTTTATAGGCGAAGGGGCGATGTCAGAGGGCACCCAGGGGCCCCACACCCTAGGGTGGCGCGCCCAGGGGTCCACCCACGCCACCACCAGGTGTGGTTGCCCCTGGCCCCCCTCCGACTCTTCTTTGGACTCCGTCTCGTGTTGGCGAAAATAGGAACTTTGGGCTTTGTTTCGTCCAATTCCGAGAATATTTCCTGTGTAACTTTTCTAAAACATAAAAATAGCAAAAAATAGGGAACTGGCACTGTGGCATCTCGTTAATAGGTTAGTTCCAGAAAATGCATAAACACGCCACGAAGTGTAAACAAAACACAAAGCAATTGGTATAAAATAAGCATGGAGCATCAAAAATTATAGATACGTTTGAGACGTATCAAGCATCCCCAAGCTTAACTCCTGCTCGTCGTCGAATAGGTAAGTGATAACAAAACAATAATTTTTGAGGTGACATGCACCAACACAATCTTGATCAAAACGATGTAAAGCATTGAGTGCTGAGATCAAAGTACTCTAAACATGGGCATAAAAGATATAATCTTGACAATAGAACTTAGCAACCATGTTATAACATGAAGAGTAACACAAACAAAAGATCATGAGTAATAATGCATTGAAAGTCAATTGTTTGTTTCGAGCATATAGAAAAACATAGCAAAGTGGTATTCAGCTTGTCCCTCATGGAGTAGCAAAACATAAATGCATAGGACACCTTCAAGTTTAAGAGAGCGACTAGATATGAATAATTTGAGAACAAGCAATATCATAATCATGAATCAATCAATAATAAATTTTGGGACCATGCACATTATACTCAGAATGACAACTATGCTCTCTTAGATGGTGCATAAAGGTAGAAGGTGAAGACTCAACATAAAAGTAAAAGAAAGGCCCTTCGCAGAGGGAAGCAGGGATTTAGCATATGCTAGAGCTTTTCATTTATAAAACAGAGATAAAAATTTATTTTGAGAGGTAGTTGTTCTTGTGAACGACTGGCAATAGGGTTCTTTCTATCTTCCATACTAAGCAAGTTTTGAGAGAAATCAGCACATTTGGGCTCTTTTATAAAGCTTGGCACTCCTCCCCACTTTTCTTTTCACAAACCATGGCTAACCGATTTCATCGGGTGCCCACCAACTTTCACATACCATGGAGGAGTGCCTTTTTTCTTTTCTTTTTTTCTTTTTTTTCTTTTTTGAAAGATTACAATATGGAAGATAGCAAATCCGACCACTGCGTCCCCATGAGCTGAAAACAGTGTCACAAAATGAGAAGTATTTTGAAGGTTTTTTTTGAAAGGTAGCGCATGAAAATTTACTTGGAATGGCTTGAAAATACCATGCATAGGAATTTATAGTGGACTCTTTGAAATAAACTTAGTTTTTGGTAGTTGGATGCATGAGAAGTATTCCCTCTCAGTACAGATGAAGGCTAGCAAAAGACTGGGTGTAGCGCCCTACCTTTTGCTAAAGGCAGAACTCCTGTGTATATGTGCCATTCCCTAGATCAGTAGATAGCACCACGGTACAAAATATAGTAATCATTGCAATATCATCATATATTATAACGGAAATCCAGATACATAGGTCTTCAATCTTACGAGTACACACAAATAAAGCATAGTTGCAGTGAGCCTCCATCTTCATCACGTGCCACATGCAGACATATTGGAATGTAAGCTCGAGATCCTACTCCTGGTTTCTTATTTGAATAAAAACCTGCACATTTGAATATGCAGCCCCTGAGGGGTCAGTACAATAACGTACTGGCAAATGACACATATTTGGTGGCATTTTGTGAAAAGACTATACTACATGACATTTGGCCGGTGGATCTCATAGACTAATTTGCATAAAGCCAAGTTTATCATACAATTCTTTGCAAAACTTTCTTTCAAAATTTTAGTTTATAAGGGTCAAGATAACCCCCAGATGATAACCACCACACAAATCCTGGGTTGATAGCCAGGTTGAGCAGCTCTGGGTAATAACTCAACAAAACTTGGATAACTCTCAGGTGATAACCACCACATACCATGGGTTGATAGCCAGGTATATGGCCCTGAGTAGCCACCACTCTAAAGTTGTTCTTAAACCAATTTTAATAATTATGAAAAGGTGATGAGATTCTTCCGTACAGACCATGTCTAGAAACTCAAGTTGTCCATAACCGGGACACGGCTAATCGATTAGTTTTACACCCTGCAGGGGTTGTGCACTTTCACCTTAAGACTTATTTTACCCCGAAGAATAAAATAAGACAAGACCTTTCAGAAGAAGCATTCAACCAAACGGATCTGCTCGTACCCCCTATATTTTGCTACCACCCTCTGTCAGTACCCATGGCTGAACCTTTAATCCTACTCAATCAAGACAGAGCCCATAATGTCATAAGGCTGCACTGGAAGTACATCTAAACATGGAAGTCATATTAATCTCTTTAATCCTGAGTGGTCATCCACAAGTGTACCCCCAGGTGATAACCACCACACATGTCCTGGGTTGATAGCCAGGTGTGTAGCCCTGGGTAGCCACTCAACATAAACCAAGCAATACCAATTCCACCCAGGTGTTTCATTGAAGTTGTAGTTTAATCTTTAGAACATTTTATCAACAAGGCATGGCATCACATTCCAATCTAAGTTTGCAATCCTATCAAGTAGGGTTTAAAGGATAGCTACACACTACTAGGATCTAAGCATTTCATAAACTTCTTTGAAAAAACCACCTATCATGCATACTACTGAAAAACACTAATGCAGTAGTAAAAATAGGTAGAAGAATGTGTGTCACTTGCCTTTTTGAAGTCCGCGAACTTTCACTTCTCTCAACTAAACACGTATCTCTCCGTACAAAGTTATAGCACAAAAATATCACAACATAAACACACCATACAATTCAAACATAACCAAACAAGGCAAACAAATGAAAAGTGTTTGTTTAACAATTTAGATTTCTTAAGATATTGTGATAAGAGAGATATGGCAGAAGAATTTGTGGATTGTAAGACATGGATTTGAGAGCTTAGTGAAGATAGATCAAAATGATTGAAAAGAATTGGACTAAGCAAGATATAATTGATGAAGTCTTTATGCTTTATTAAAGCATGAATGAATTTGGGAATAGCTCATATGAGTTAAATCACATAAGCGTCAAATAGTGCAACAACAAAACTATTGAATAAGTGTGACAACAATTACTCATAAATAATATGCATTGCACTTAGGCTTTGGGTATAGATTAGTGAATCATTACATTACTCAATTAGCACATTTGCAAATTGAATAATTCAATACATGTGAACAGGATTAAGTGAGCAAAGGAGTTGGATATGAATGAATGACCTTTGAGAATATGGTTGATGTCTACGCACGCGTCTGTTCTTGTAGACAGTGTTGGGCCTCCAAGTGCAGAGGTTTGTAGAACAACAGCAAGTTTCCCTTAAGTGGATCACCCAAGGTTTATCGAACTCAGGGAGGAAGAGGTCAAAGCTATCCCTCTCAAACAACCCTGCAATTACGATACAGAAAGTCTCTTGTGTCCCCAATACACTCAATACATTTGTCAGATGTATAGATACACTAGTTCGGCGAAGAGATAGTGAAATACAAGTAGTAGTGATGATTATGAGTAGTAAATGTAATCTGAAATAAATATCGCTGCAAGCAAACATGTAACAAAACTGAATATAAACGGTGTGCAAAGCTTGGAAACAAGGCCTAGGGATCATACTTTCACTAGTGGACACACTCCCAACAAATATAACATAATTGAACCAATAGATACTATCATAAATCTGCAACTCAAAACAATTTTCCAATGGAAAACGAACACTAATCATGTGTAGGGCTACGAAGCACTCCTCAAAGTCCGTATGTACCCAAACTAGATTGTCCCACACTATCACCATGAATGCACTAGATGGTTCCAACAAACACCAACAATTCATAGAGACATTAACCAAAAAGATACATATGATGCGCACACTAGTCACCTTCACACCATGATACAAGGTATCTCCGGAGTTTACAAATATAAAGCACGGGAGTAGCATAATATCTGAATAATAACATCTACCAATTCAACTAGATACAAAGCTCACGATTACATAAAGATCACATCATGGGAGATAGAGGTGAACCACATAGCTACCGGTAAAGCCCTTAGCCCCAGGGGAGAATTACTCCCTCCTCATCATAGAAGACAGCAAGGTTGATGGAGATGTGTAACAACTCAGAATTTGTAACCCAACTCTTATTACATAAAGAGTCAAAAATTGGACCCAAATAAAACTTTTTTCTTCATTATTGTATGCATACATGTATTCTCTTTAATTGTATTTCTATGATTTTATGTGTGTTCTTTTTGCTTGAGCATTGGTTAGATAATTCTAAGTGAACCAAGAGAAACAACTAAGAAAGATATTAGGAACCAAAAGAACCAAAAATAAAAATAGGTAAGAAAGAGATAAAGTTAATATGATCTAGAAACTGTTAATGACTACACCACTTTGAGCCCTTATATTAAGAAATCTACAGCTCACCTGCAGGTTTAACCTTTTAGTTGAGCTTAACCAAGTTATGGACTAACTCAACCAACAAAGATCTACCAAAATTTCAAACCAGAACACCACTCAAACTTGAGCCAAAGTTTGAATCTAAAACAGGAACCATTTCAATTTTGAAATATAAATTGTTGCAAAACTCATTCTTTCTCCAGAACAAAAATATGCCAGGGTACCTTATCCAATATGATGAGCACCCAAAGTGGCAAATTTGAAAAATTCGAATTTTGAGTTCTTGTGGGCATTTCGTCGAACGGTGGCAGAAGAAAATCGGGGGAGATCAAACTTCACTGGTGCAGCACTGTTCTGGCGCGACCCAATGCTGTAGCCATACCCTCTGGCCACCCCTCGACCGATCCCAGCCCCCTCTGCCCCGACCCAAGCCCTGGAAGAAGGAGGAGAAGAGAAGCCAGCAACCCCGGACCCCCCCGCTCTTCTTCCCAGTAGCCTGCACGTCGGCGACCACCCTGCCCTCGCCAGCGCCGACCCACAGGACCCCGCGGCCGAGACCAACCCCTTCCAGCACGCGAGTAACGCCGACGAGGCCAGTGTCGCCCGTGCACGCCGCCAGCATGTCCTGCGCCGGTCGTTCACTGGACGCGCTCGCCCCCGTCGCTCCGGCCTATAAAAAGCCCCCTCGATCAAACGAAGCAAGGCACCTCACTCCCAGCTACCTCCCAGACATCGCCACTCTCTCCCTCTCGCTCTGCTTCGCCGTAGCCAACCTCGCCGGCGCGGTACTGGACAGGAGCAGCGCCGCCGCGTTCGAGCACCGGGAGGCAAACTTCTGCAGGGAATCGGAGGAGGAGGAGTACCGCCGCCGATCCCGAGCGTCGCCGTCGAGCCCTGCTTCCCCTACGCCTCGCCATCGCCGTCGAACAGTCGTCTCTGCTCGCAGGTGAGCCCCCGCTGTGACTGAGGAAGAAGACGATCGTGAACCGTTAGATCGAGATCGGACGATAACTTACCGATTCGGGTTTTTGAATTAGGTCTGACATCGCGAGCCCACCTGTCAGCACCCCTTTTATTTCTCCCCAGCCGCGCGAAACGGTATCGGGCCGGCCCGTTCGGGTTTGTTCTGAATTGGGCCCAGCTCATTTCGAATACGGTCCGATTCGTTTTAATTAAATTCCCGCCCTTTTTCTTTTATTTCAAATCTGTTTCAAATGGTATTTTCAAATTCAAATTCCTAGAGTTTTATAAGTCCAAATTTAGCAAATAAATATTCGTTGGAAAGCTTAGAAAATACTCTATCCAATAGTACTGGTTAGATTTCCAAATCAGTTAAGAATAAAAATGGTTATGAATAGTGTGACCCTAGCTTGTGAATTAATGAAAGATTTCTAGAAAATTATTTAAGCTTTCAAAAATCATGAAAATTAAAATGTGAACTTACTAATGACCCCTCTTACTGTTAGTCAACACTAATCTACCCAAACCATATTAGTGTGATCATTTAGACCCTAACCCAAACCTATTTGTTAGCATAAAATGATAGAGCCCTAATGCACACTTAGAATTAATTGCCCTCATTCCCAATTCACTTAGTGGATCATTCCCACTTAAACTTGCCCTAGCAACCTTAAATCAACCCCAATGCTGCACAAGTGAACCCCTTATGCTACTTAGTAGAGAAACTAGCTTGCACACTTGAAGAAAAACTTAGAAGAAAAACTTACAATCCAACCCCATAGCAATGCAACCTAAATGCTTGGTTAGCAAACAAGAATGTGTGCTTGGTGTGTTGTGGGTTTGGTGAAGTGATGGTGTGTTTTGTGTTTGTTCGTTCTTAGACGCTAGTGTTGCCGAGGAGGATATTGGAGGGGATTATTATTATCAAGAAGAAGAAGAAAACCCCGGACACTTTGCCAACCAAGGCAAGCCATCTTTTGATTCATACTCCGACTACCTAGTTTTAATATTGCATTCCACTTGTTTTAAGTAAATTGCATGATTGAATTGCTAGAGTAGAATGATAGAAGTAAATTGCATGATTGAATTGCTAGAGTAGAACGATAGAAGCATATTGATGTCTTGGTTATCAAGAGCATCAAGCTGAGTTTATCCAACCATAGTAGTAGTACCATCACTCAATGTAGTTGCTTAGTCGCTAATAAAAGTTGAGGTTATCTCTGGAGGAACCCCATTTGAAAGGTGGTGACTTGACATTGAGACTTGAAATGGGAGATTGCTCCTACATGATGGCTTTATGAAAGAAACTAATCTTGACTAAGAACTATGGAATGTATTTCTCAATTGACAACGAGTGATGTACATGGGTGCCAATTATACCGTACAACCACGTTACCCCTATATGGGAAGGGGCTTAGTCCGTAGCTTGTTGATCTTAGTATGGGAGGTCTTGCATAAAATCTTCATGGAAGGACTCCACGGGCGGATACTTCTTGACCAAGTGGATTCCACTAACCCGGTCTCCGGGATGGGCATAACTAGAGGCGCCGGAGCGGGAAGTCCGTATCCCGGGCTCTAGGGAAGGATCCTATACTAGGATGAGCAAGTGAAAGAATTTGTTTGATTATCTGAAAGCCGCATACCTTTGTGTATAGCGAACCGTGGATTTCTCCCGGCAGATGTATCGAATCTTGTGGGTAAAGTGTACCCCTCTGCAGAGGTTTCAAACTATTCGAATAGCCGAGTCCTCGGTCATGGACGGTTGGCAAACTCTACCTGGCTTTTGTCAAGAATAAAAATAACAAGGGTGAACCTGGTGAATGACATGAACTTGAATTGACATGACTTGACCTTGATCTTGACACATTGAAGTTCCTCTTTAGAATGAACTTAGAGAACTAAACTTCTTTTCTACAAATGAGCATTCTTGGGAAATAAAACTAGCTTTTGCAAATCAACTTAGTGCTTGGTCCACTATACCCAACCTTGCATATCTACTTCATCTTTTCATTTACAAGATGGTTTGCGAGTGCATCCAATGTACTCACGGCTGTGTCCCTGGCTATCAACTTGGCCAGACTATGGGGAGGAATACCAGGAGGAAGGGTATGAAGAAGAGTACCAGAACTAAGCTCGTCTCCGTGAGTCGCCAATTGCCTGTAGGGAGGAGGCATGGGCCGAAGACGTTATTTCCGCTGCTATATTGTGTTGTAATATGACTTGGTCTATATGACCATTGTATTTGAATCACCGTATTGTAATGTCTATGGAACTGGTTACCAACTACGTTATGTATATCGCAACAATGATTCTGGGATTGCGGTGGAATACATAACGGGCACTTCGAATTTGTTATCAAATTTGAGGTCGCCACAAGATGGCGCTGAGGTCGATGGAGACGGCGGAGACGGCGATGGAGACCGATGGAGATGGCTCCGGGGGCACTTCCCCATCCTGGCAGAGTGCCGGAACAGAGACTTCTATCCCCAAAATTTGTCTTCGATGGCGGCGGAGCTGCGGAACTGTTCTGGGAAAAACGCCGATTGATTTAGGGTTTTTCGTCGGGAGGCTTCTTATAGGCGAAGGGGCGTCGTCAGGAGTGGACCAGGGGCTCCTCACCACAGGTGGGCGCGGCCAGGGCCTGGGCCACGCCCCCTGGTGGTGAGGGCAGCCTCTGGCCCCTCTCCAGCTCTCGTTCGGTCTTCGATACTCTTCCAGGAAAAATAAGACTTCTGGAACTTGTGAAAGATCATATCGAGCCCCATGTGTGGTTTTGGTAATTAATGACAATCCCTATGGACTAATGGTTGCATTGAGTTATATGTGTAGGACTTGTCCATAGACAATGCTTGAACCATTTGTTGGAGTCAAGGTTGTAAGAAGAAGATTATGTGTTGACCAAGGTGTTATTCAAGGAGTGATCCAAAGATTGGTCTTAAGGGAGTTGAGCTTATGTGAAGTGTGTCTTGAAGAATAAGATTGAGTGAGCTCTCATGTGTATCCTCAAGACACCATCATTATGGAGAAAGAAGAATTGATTCGAGGATTGATCAAGTCAAAGCGCAAGTTCAAGATGAGCAACTAGAAGAGAACATATGCTTGAAGATTGCCATCTCTATTGTGATCATGGATATGTGAAGATATGCTTAAAGAGAGTCTCTTCCATAGTAGAGTATGGGGGAGCAATCCGCAAGACTTCACCAAGCAAGCTCAATCAAGAAAGGTGGTCCAACTTGAGAAGATCAAGATCGTCATTATCCACCTCAAGTGGAATGCTCAAGGCAAAGGTATGATATTGATAGGGTTTCTTTCTTACCGGTCTTATGGTGTTAGTTGTGAGACCGGGTTATAGGATCGGTAGCCGTACTATCAAGAGGGGCTCTCGAGTGAGTAACTTAATTGTATCGTTCGGAGAGAGCTCAAACCTTTGCATACTTGGCATCATCTTTCTTGGTTCTTATTTGGGTTTTATCCATGTGAGGTTCTAGAGCTTGTGGTTATTTCCATGACAAGCTCTAGCTCATCAAAAACGGAATTCGCATGAAACTCTTATTGCGTTTTTGATGTTTGGAGGTTTTACCGGTTTGTCTTCGTAGAGAGGTCAAACCTTTCATCATTTGGTTTTATACTCCCTTGTTTGACTATGATGTTTCTATGGATGAAGTTGTAGAGCTCGTTGTGGTGATTCCAACGAGCCCAAGATCATCGAAAACGGAGTCCGGATGCTCAAGTTATTGCCGTTTTCGTTTTGGTATTTCTGCTGTTTCAGTGGGGGCGGAAATAGCCGGCCCGGGGCCGGAAATAGCCGGTCTGAGGGCCGGCTTTAGCCGGTCCGCCCAGATTTCGTCTCTGTTGCAACCCGGCTTTTTGTCCGGCTATTGCTGGCCAGGGCCGGATATTTCAGGCCGGCTATAGCCGGTGTTAAGACCGGCTTTAGCCGGTGTAAGTGGCTGTAACGGTCAGATTTTCGTGGAGGGGTATAAATACCCCTTCTTCCTCCTTGGGCTGCACACGTTTTGGGCTTCTCTCTCCTCCATTGTTGACTTTGCAAAGCTTGCCCTTCCTCCTCCATTCCTCCCATGATTCTTGCATCTTTTTGAGGGAAAAGAGAGAGGAGATCTAGATCTATCTTTCCACCAATCAAAATCTCCTCTTAGTGAGGGGAACCTCTTGTGGATTTAGATCTTGGAGTTCTTTGTGGATTTCCTTTGTTCTTCCTCTCATATCTCTCCATAGCATTAGTTGCTTTGGTAGGATTTGAGTGAGAAGGATTTGAGCACCTTGTGTGCTCTTGCCATTGCATAAGTTGCATCGGTTTGAGTTCTCCTCGGAGATTCGAGTAAGTGAAAGTTTGTGAGCTTATTACTCTTGGGTTCTTGGAACCCTAGACGGCTTTGTGGCTTTGTGGTGCCTTGGTGGCTATCCTTGGGAGCCTCCAATTAAGTTGTGGATGTGTGCCCTAAGATTTGTGTAAAGGCCCGGTTCCGCCTTGAGGAACCCCTTAGTGGAAGAGTGAGCTAGGCCTTTGTGGCGCAAGCTCACACCGGAGAATAGGGTGAGGCCTTTGTGGCGTTGGTTAGGCCTTTGTGGCGATACCACACCCCTCCAACGAGACGTACTCCCTTTCAAGGGAGGAACTCGGGAATACATCATCGTCTCCACGTGCCTCGGTTATTTCTATACCCGAGCTCTTTACTTATGCACTTTACATTGTGATAGCCTTCGTGCTTGAAGTCATATATCTTGCTATCACCTTGTTACTTGTATTGCTTAGCATAAGTTGTTGGTGCACATAGGTGAACCTAGTTTATCTAGGTTTTGTGTGCTTGACAAAATAAACGCTAGTTTAATTCCGCTTTTGTTCAAGCCATTCGTAAAATTTGATATCGCCTATTCACCCCCCCTCTAGGCGACATCTGTGTCCTTTCAATTGGTATCAGAGCCCGGTCTCTCATTTTAGGCTTCACCGCCTTGAGAGCAAAGATGTCGGCTAGGGGATTAGTGCACAATAACACTTCTATATTTGATGGCATAAATTATGATACTTGGAAAATTCACATGCTTAATTATTTTCGGGTCATGGACCCATCTATGGAGCGAATTGTAGATGCGGGTTTTTCTCCTCCAAAGGATACTCAAAATCTATCTTTAGAGGATGAGAAAAACTTGTATCTCAATGCTCAAGCTACTCATGTGATTGTTAATGCTTTGAGCGATGTAGTTACCTTCTCCATCACGCCTTTTCGGAGCGCTCATGAGATATGGACAAAGCTTCAAGAAAAATATGGTGTGTCCAAGATTATTGGGGATGATTGTATTCCTTCCACTTCCGGCCGCAATGAACTTTCATCCACTTCACCAAAGTGTGGCAAGACACAAGGTAATGATATGGTGAGTGGTGATGAAACTTGCAATGGTGATAGTATGCTTACTTTTGATGATCCTTCATCTCTATCTCATTGCAATGCTTCATCTTTGGACTTAAACACTTGTAGCCCCATAAATGTTTTACATGCTTGTGTTGATAGTCCTTGCATATCATGTGTAAATTTCTTGAATAAATCTCATGATGATATGCTTGCTTTGTCTTATTGCCATGATACAAATGCTTCTATTTCCTCTAGTATTTGTGATGCTAACCATATAGAGGAAACCGAAGAGTCTTTGGGCCAAGACAAGGTCTTGAATGGAGCTTCAAGCATTTCTTCATCTTCTTCTTCTCACGGTTCCAACATATGCCTTATGGCTAGATCTTCAAATCATAATGATGTTGAGGATGAGGAAAATGAAGAAGACTATATTGAGTATTTAAACAAGAAGGGTAAGGTGGTCTTTGATGCTTTGCATAACCATAAAAATGTTTTGCCCAACTTCTTTGAAATCATGAGTTGTGCTATTGAGAGCACGAAACTCATTGAGATGAAGGAAGAACAAATTGATAAAATGTTTTCTCTTGAGCATGAGTATGCCAATGATATCCATGATTTAAAATATGCTCTAGAGGAAGAGCAAGAGCTTCGGGTTTCTCTTGAGGAGAAGCTTGAATCCATTGAGGAGTCATGTAATGAAATTATTTCTAAACTCACTAAAGAACGTGACCTCGCTCTTGCCAAGTTGTCTTCTCCTATTCATAATGATAATGATGCATGTGCTACTAACTCTACTTCTTGTGAAGCATCTATTTTGAAGGAGAATGTTGAGCTAAGGGCTCAACTTGAATTGCTAACTAGCAAGTATGGGAAATTGGAAGAAATTCATGAAAAGCTATCTAGCTCTAATGAGGATCTTCTAGTGTCCCATGCTCGCCTAAAGTTAGCTCATGAGGCTTTATCTACAAAGGTAACATCTTGTGAGCCTCATGTGGGCACTAGCACTATTTCCCAAAATGCTATATTGCCATGTTCTAGTACTAGTAATTCATCCACTCATACTATTGCTACATCTAGTGATGAATTACCCTCCGTGCCTTATTGCTCTAACAATGTAGCCTCTACTTCCACTAGTACTTGTGTTGTCACTAATCATGTAGAGGAAATCAAAGAGCTCAAGGCCCAAGTTACTTCGTTGAAGAAAGACTTGGAAAAACGTCATGAAGGGAAGTCCACACTCAATAAGATCTTGAGTGTGCAAAAATCCCCCAATGACAAGAGTGGACTTGGATTTATCTCTAACAACAAGAAGAAGTCCAAAATATACAAGAAGAAGAAGGGCCAAGAACAAGTCAAGAATTTGGCCAAGATTGTTTGCTTCAAGTGCAAAATTGAAGGGCACCATGTTAGATCTTGCCCTTTGAAGAAAAAGGCACTTAGTGAGAAGCAACAAGGGAAGCGGTCTCAAGTTCAAGCCCTTGCTCAACCTCAAGTTGAAGAAAGGTCACTTCCCAAGAAAAATCAAGCTAATGCTCCCCTTGTGGAGAAATAAAGTGAGAAGAAGGTGAAGAAAAGAACTTGCTACATATGTCATGAGAAGGGTCACCTATCTTCTTCATGCACTAGTGGTAACTCATCCAACCCTATCATAATTGAAGATGTTTATTCGCTTTGCAAGGATAAGGTTGGCAATGTGTTTGCCAAATTTGTTGGTGCTCAAAGTGGTGTCAAGAAAAGAACCATTTGGGTTGCCAAACCTATTGTTTCTAACTTCTTAGGACCCAACTTGGTTGGGAACCAACAAGCCATTACTTGAACAATAGGTGTTGTTGGAGGGCATTGGAGACTTGGCTATATCATGAAGAATTAAGGGATCTTCATCAATTATATTTTCTCAAGTCAAGTCAATTGAATTATCTTGTGTCTATCATATATCCAATGTTCCTCCTTGCGGTAACTTGTACTCATCTTATCTATATTGAAAGTTACTCACCCCTTTGCATGTGTTGGGTTTTGTATCTTGCATGTGTTTGTATATGGTGTGCTTCCTACTTGCTTCATTTTGAGTAATCAAGTATGTGCATGTTGGTTTGCACACCATGTATGGGTATTCTTGTTGAGCCTATTGCATCTTGTTTTATCTTACTTGGCTCTTGTGAGAGATTATTGGACTATCCCATTTTGGGGGAGTGATATGCTTTGCACTTCACAATCCTAAAAATGTGTGTACATGAGGAATACCACTTAGTGTTGATATTTAAAGATTATCTAGTCTCTATGTGGTATATCATTCTCATGAGAAATTCAAATTCTATAATGTCCATTAATCATCTTGTTGGATTTTATTTGCCTCTTGTGAAAAATAAATGTTTTATCACATTATGGGGGAGTAATATGCTTTGTGCATACTACAAACCAATATAATGTGTATATTTGAGGTTGTGTCACATAGTGTTGATATTGTAAATTATCTTGCTTCTATGTGGCATGTTTTCTCAAACAAATTCCAATTTGCCAAATTGTTTTATTGCTCTTGTTTTGGATCTTGTTTGTGAGATACTTTCTTGATAGGGTTTTCCTAAAATGTGGAATGCTACATCAAAGTTGGAAAACCATTTGCTTCAAGTTATCTTAATCATTGCTTTGCGTGATTGTTTAACTATTTGAGTCTATCAAGAATATCTTCTTGAGCATGGTGATTAATTCTTATCCTTCTCTGTATGCTTCTTTGTTGTGAAGATGATCTTGGATTTATATGTAAACTACCACCGGGAAATAAATCCAAATACCTCTTGTTCTTGGACAATTGGTACTATATCATGTGGGATATGTATATTGATCATCTTCACATTGGCTATTGCTTTTAATTGCCTTATCTCTAGACAATAATGTATTTGTTTTAGCTCCCATTGTCTTCCATGACTTTTGTTATTCCATTTGATTTTGTTGAACTTATCTTGTGTTATTTCTATATAGGTAGGTGTGATGATACCACTTGTGTGCATTTTGTATTCAAATGCAAAATCATAAATAATGCACTAATCTTGGGGGAGCTCTCATATATTTATTATAACACACTCTTTGTGCTTATTTAATTTGGTATTGGTTTTTGTTGGAAGACAAATCTTTTCTTTTTGGTACTTAGTGTGCCATCATAAAAAGTGTGGAGAGTTTGGTTTATTTGTTTGAACCTTGCTCTCTTTGGGAGTTGGTGATCTCATTCCTTTTTATTTATTTCTTACTCTTAAAATGAGATATGTCTTTGAGCATGTGTGTTTTAGTTATGCTTTATGCTCATTGGCTTTTGCTTGGTTCACTAGTTGAACTTTGGAGTCAATCTTGTGTTGATTTGATTCTTTGATATAATTTGGACAACCTTTTGTAGCTTCACAATTTTGTGTGCTCGCTTGTCCTTCTTGGTGTTTTGTCCAAATTGTATCTCCTTTGGCTCTTGAAAGTCTTGTGCATGCATATTTACTAAATGTATACTTTATCGCATGCTTTGCTTTCTTTGATCAAATATATAGGAGAAGCTCCATCAAATCCTAAATCGGCTAAGATGTGCATGAAATTCAATTTCATATATATATGCACATATTTATGTGGAGTTCGTCCTATATGTTGTAGTTTCTAACTACTTTGGACCCAATGAGTTTGGGGACCATCTTGTACTTGAACTTTGTTTTAGGTACATGGAGATATATTGGTGCTTGTCTCAATAATAAGGATGAAGTGGTGACTAAATGATAATTTGAGGCAAGCTAGGATTATTGAAGAACTCCTATCTACTACATCCTACCTTTAATATCTCGGTAACAAGTATCTTTTTATGCATACTTTTCTAGCGTCCAACCTTGTGTAGGTTGTTTCTTGGCATGGATATCTTTATTTGAAAATCATGTGGTTCTTGCAAGGATTCTAATGAAACCTCTTTATTGCAAATGTGAGCAAGTTGAGATGAGGACATATTATTGGGAATATATAAAAATCATGCTCATGATTCTCCTATCCCATATATGTCAACTTAGCAATCTTTTTGCATATCAATTCTTCAATAAGCTCACATGTGCAATATTGATGAAATTGCAAATTTATTCCTTCCGTTTGGTATCCTTTGTTTTGATACTTGTTGTTTTTATCAAAGCATCCCAACTATCTTCTTTCCCTTGTTGATATTTGTGATGTCTTTGACATGTTGGTGGTTGAAGTTCGTCAATATACAATAAGATAAATTAAGCCTTTGGCCATGCTTTAAAAGCAAAAATCTCATTGGTATATTGCATGACTTCATTTTGGATATCATGTTCTATTCTTAGTATCTATTTTGTGTGTACATGTTTCTTTGTGATAATTATCTTTGTGATATTGTCTACTTAGAAACTTATACACATGAGAGATGATATCTCATTATTTGATATCTTATTTGAACCTTATGTGTTGGGATGGAATGCTAAGCAATATCATTCATTGAAGACTATGTGGATGCTCTATGCTAATCCTTGTATTAGTCTTATAATATGTTGTGTCATTTCTCTCACACATTCCTTGGTTGAGCCTTTTATATGTTATCCCTTACTTTTTGCTCAACCATTTCTTTGATGCAAGTGTTAAGCTTAATTTCTTCTCTATGATCTCTTGCAAATGGTTGCGTTTTAAATGTTATTGAGGGAGTGAGGATTCCATGTTGTGTAAATTGTATTCAAATACAAACATTCCAATTTTTGCACGTACCTTGGGGAGCTTCCTTATTTCATTTAAAGCACCATTTTGCGGTTAGCATAGTATTTAATTTCACTTGGTATCATTTTGTTTTGAATAATATTGAGGGAGTGATGATTCCATGTGTGTGCACCTTATACTTCAACTCAATAGAATATTTTGTGCACACACCTTGGGGAGCTTCCTCATATTATTTAGAGCACCTTTTCGATCTTATCATAAAATCTTTATTCAGTTTGTTCTTTGGATTGTTTGATTGCTCTCTTCATTTGTTGAAGTTTATCCATCGTGTTATCTTATTTTTTTGCAATCTTTGATCCTCAATATAGTTTGGTTTCCTTCATATATTTGTCTTTGTATATGTGCATGTGTCTTCACTTATTTCTTTTGGATATGCACACCATTTTGGAGGAACTCACACTATATTGGCCTTCTAAGTTTTTCGCCCATTTTGGCAATGGATGCCAATGGGGGAGAAGTTTCGAGGGTTTAAAGGGAATTGGCTTTTATGCTTTGGTTTGTTCTTAAGCATTTGCCTTGCATGCTTTGCATGGTTGAGTATATAGTGGAAACTCCACCAACAACCTTGGTTGGCAATATATGCAATGAAATCAAGATCATTCACACGTGCATAGATTGTGGGGGAGTTTGCTCTATATATGGTGGTTTTACTAACATCACATACTTTTGTAGTATTTGATGTTAGTACAACCATTTTGGTTCTTTGAATTCATTATATAAACCCTCTCAAAGAGATTGTCATCAATTACCAAAATGGGGGAGATTGAAAGATCATATCGAGCCCCATGTGTGGTTTTGGTAATTAATGACAATCCCTATGGACTAATGGTTGCATTGAGTTATATGTGTAGGACTTGTCCATAGACAATGCTTGAACCATTTATTGGAGTCAAGGTTGTAAGAAGAAGATTATGTGTTGACCAAGGTGTTATTCAAGGAGTGATCCAAAGATTGGTCTTAAGGGAGTTGAGCTTATGTGAAGTGTGTCTTGAAGAATAAGATTGAGTGAGCTCTCATGTGTATCCTCAAGACACCATCATTATGGAGAAAGAAGAATTGATTCGAGGATTGATCAAGTCAAAGCGCAAGTTCAAGATGAGCAACTAGAAGAGAACATATGCTTGAAGATTGCCATCTCTATTGTGATCATGGATATGTGAAGATATGCTTAAAGAGAGTCTCTTCCATAGTAGAGTATGGGGGAGCAATCCGCAAGACTTCACCAAGCAAGCTCAATCAAGAAAGGTGGTCCAACTTGAGAAGATCAAGATCGTCATTATCCACCTCAAGTGGAATGCTCAAGGCAAAGGTATGATATTGATAGGGTTTCTTTCTTACCGGTCTTATGGTGTTAGTTGTGAGACCGGGTTATAGGATCGGTAGCCGTACTATCAAGAGGGGCTCTCGAGTGAGTAACTTAATTGTATCGTTCGGAGAGAGCTCAAACCTTTGCATACTTGGCATCATCTTTCTTGGTTCTTATTTGGGTTTTATCCATGTGAGGTTCTAGAGCTTGTGGTTATTTCCATGACAAGCTCTAGCTCATCAAAAACGGAATTCGCATGAAACTCTTATTGCGTTTTTGATGTTTGGAGGTTTTACCGGTTTGTCTTCGTAGAGAGGTCAAACCTTTCATCATTTGGTTTTATACTCCCTTGTTTGACTATGATGTTTCTATGGATGAAGTTGTAGAGCTCGTTGTGGTGATTCCAACGAGCCCAAGATCATCGAAAACGGAGTCCGGATGCTCAAGTTATTGCCGTTTTCGTTTTGGTATTTCTGCTGTTTCAGTGGGGGCGGAAATAGCCGGCCCGGGGCCGGAAATAGCCGGTCTGAGGGCCGGCTTTAGCCGGTCCGCCCAGATTTCGTCTCTGTTGCAACCCGGCTTTTTGTCCGGCTATTGCTGGCTAGGGCCGGATATTTCAGGCCGGCTATAGCCGGTGTTAAGACCGGCTTTAGCCGGTGTAAGTGGCTGTAACGGTCAGATTTTCGTGGAGGGGTATAAATACCCCTTCTTCCTCCTTGGGCTGCACACGTTTTGGGCTTCTCTCTCCTCCATTGTTGACTTTGCAAAGCTTGCCCTTCCTCCTCCATTCCTCCCATGATTCTTGCATCTTTTTGAGGGAAAAGAGAGAGGAGATCTAGATCTATCTTTCCACCAATCAAAATCTCCTCTTAGTGAGGGGAACCTCTTGTGGATTTAGATCTTGGAGTTCTTTGTGGATTTCCTTTGTTCTTCCTCTCATATCTCTCCATAGCATTAGTTGCTTTGGTAGGATTTGAGTGAGAAGGATTTGAGCACCTTGTGTGCTCTTGCCATTGCATAAGTTGCATCGGTTTGAGTTCTCCCCGGAGATTCGAGTAAGTGAAAGTTTGTGAGCTTATTACTCTTGGGTTCTTGGAACCCTAGACGGCTTTGTGGCTTTGTGGTGCCTTGGTGGCTATCCTTGGGAGCCTCCAATTAAGTTGTGGATGTGTGCCCTAAGATTTGTGTAAAGGCCCGGTTCCGCCTTGAGGAACCCCTTAGTGAAAGAGTGAGCTAGGCCTTTGTGGCGCAAGCTCACACCGGAGAATAGGGTGAGGCCTTTGTGGCGTTGGTTAGGCCTTTGTGGCGATACCACACCCCTCCAACGAGACGTACTCCCTTTCAAGGGAGGAACTCGGGAATACATCATCGTCTCCACGTGCCTCGGTTATTTCTATACCCGAGCTCTTTACTTATGCACTTTACATTGTGATAGCCTTCGTGCTTGAAGTCATATATCTTGCTATCACCTTGTTACTTGTATTGCTTAGCATAAGTTGTTGGTGCACATAGGTGAGCCTAGTTTATCTAGGTTTTGTGTGCTTGACAAAATAAACGCTAGTTTAATTCCGCTTTTGTTCAAGCCATTCGTTAAATTTGATATCGCCTATTCACCCCCCCCTCTAGGCGACATCTGTGTCCTTTCAACTTGTTTCGTCCAATTCCGAGAATATTTCTTGTGTAGCTTTTCTGAAACACAAAAACAGCAGAAAACAGGGAACTAGCACTATGGCATCTTGTCAATAGGTTAGTTCCGGAAATCGCATAAAAATGCCACAAAGTGTAACGAAACACAAAGCAAATGGTGTAAAAACAAGCATGAAGCATCAAAAATTATAGATACGTTTGAGACGTATCAATGGTTCAAAGGATTCATTGAACAATATGAAGTATGATCATGGGCTATGGTGTAAGTTATAACAATACCACAATAGCAAAGGTTGAACATTTGGTTGGGATGAATTCACATTTTACTCAAGTAGCACAATTGCAATTTGAATAAGTGTGAACTAGACAAAATAGATTTAGATAGACATGATATGTGTCAAGGTGGTGTCAAGATAATGTGGGTGAATAGGTATGATCTTAGAATTTACTAATGTTGAAAGAAGCATTGCTGAGAAAGAATTAGAATTAACCTATGAAGGGAAATACTCAAATTGTTATATTTGAATTTGAATAATTGTGAAGCTATTCAAGAAAATTTGGAAGTGATACTAATGAATAGCTTGCAGTAAAACAAAGCTAATGCAATTAGAATCATTCTAAAATAAATTTTAGAACTCAAGTTATGATCAGAATAGTGATTTAGATAGATTCGAATGCACAAAGTGTGTGCACGTATCAACTTTGATGTTTATTGATTCTATGATTTTCTACATGACTAGAGGATTCCAAAGACTATAAATTTGTATTTTTTGGATACATAGAACAAAAGATATGAATTAATTAGTGTAATAGAAGGATTTAATTCAATTTGAAACTGATTTGAAATTAATTTCTGAAACTATGAAATATTATTGCACCATTGGATTTTACTTATTCTTAGCTTTCCAGGGACATCTTATTTGTAAGATTTTGAGTTACGAAACAATTTCTATGAATTTCCGAAGTTTATCTTATTTTCTGAAATTTTAAATTCGGGAATTGACCGGAATTGATTTTGACCAGTTGACTGAGGTGACTGCTGACGTCAGAAAAGTCAACAGAAAAAGTTAATTATTTTGAGAAATTTTTTATATAAACTTGTAGAGAATTACTAGATCTATCTATCCTACAAATTAATTTTGTAATCGGGATAACGAGGTTGACTAGATCTGGATTATATCTTACGAGATCTGAAACTTTGACCAACCCGTGCTCCTAGCTCGCTGAACGAAACAAGGTGGGACCTGTGGTATTGGAAAACTATTGACGAGAGGAACAACTTTTGTTTTGAAGGCACGGCGATTCGGGATCGTCTTCAAGATCGATTTGGATCCGATTGACTCGAAATTAGATCTATTTCAGAGACATAGATCCATATCTCAAAACAAAAAACTCACCATAAGTAAGTTGTAGAGAATTGAAAGATTAATCTACTCATCAAAGGAATTTGGATTTCGAGCAACGAGCTAGCCTTATGACCCGATCTCGTCTATTAGATCTGAAATCGTTGAGGACGGCTTACTCGAGCTACGGTGGACAAAAAGAGGTGAGGTTGGTCGGGATTGAAGTGTCTCGACGAGATCTACAACTTTCGTTTAGATGCCGAAGGCAAATAACGAAGTTTAGAGACTCAAATATTGAACTCAAAGTTTTGGGGGAGAGGATTTTGGGATTTCGGAGAAAGAAATGTAGATGTACGTAGATGTCGGTTGGGGAGCTAGGGTTTCGAGTTAGGAACATGTAGAAATAAATGGATCCGAAAAAGACGTTGTAGATCCTGAGATATACGTATTTGAGTGGAGATAGGTCCTGAAAAATCGGAAAAATAAAGAAAAATCGGGGAGTCGGGCTCGCGCGCGTGGGCTGTCCCGGAGCGCGCGGCATATAGTAGATGCCGCACGGCGCGGCGCGGATGTTGGGCTAGCTGGGCCGGTCGGCTCAGATTTTTTTCCTTTTTCTTTTTTCTGTTTTCTTATTTCTTTCATAACTTTTGCATTTTAGCTCCAAATGAGCTCAAACCAATTTCTAAATTTTTCTAAAAATCAACACAATATTTTAAAATAATAAAAACTAAATTTTCATAATAAATTTAATTTTCAAATAAAACTTTATAAATTAGTCAAAAAGAGCTTTATTTGCATAATGCAAAAATAGCAATATGGTTTAAAAAATAATCCTTTAAAATTAGGGAAAATAATTTATAAAATATTATTTGAAATTCATTTTCAAATATGGTTTTGGAAATGCAAACTTTATTTAAAATAAATCATTTTATCAATACTTCATGTGCAAATATGCTTGCATAGGTTTGAATGAATGCAAAGTAGTATTTGGAAATTCTATTTTCTCAAAAGAGTTCTTCAAGAAGTAATTAAGAGTTTGAAATAGTTTTCTAATAAAGCTTTTAAATAACTCAAAAGTTTCAAATCCCTGTGAATTTTCAATCAACATAAGCAAAATAAAAGTAAAAAAATTTCTCCCAAAATTTGATAAAATCTTGGGATGTTACACTGGGAGCGACCAATTAAGAGAGCAATAACGGCCATAATCATGCATAACAACAAAATATTATTAAGCAAATCATAAAGTGGTATCACAAGTCAAAAACCAAATGATCATAGAGGCTTGAGGCGACTGATTAAAGTCAAACATGGTGTAAGCATGCGCCAAGTCAACCAAAATAAAGCATCAAAGGAGAATACCATAATATTATGCTCCCATATAATAAAAACAATACATGATTCTTTCAAAGGCACATTAAGCAATCTCATTCATTGAGACAAGTCATGCGACAGCAATAATGACTAAGCATATAATCAAAATAATATCAAGCATGACATGCAAAAGTCTAAGCAACAGTCTAAACAAGCTCCCTTTTTGCATCACTATAAGCATAAAATAGTTTACTTTTTTCCAACACTAATCAACCTTTTTGAAACAACTCCCAAATATGAAAACCAACAAAGACCAGAGGTCTAAACACACCTAGCTACAAAGAACTAACAAGTTCTAAACAAGAACGAAGGCGAAAAATAAAAGCTAAATGCAGTACTAAAAAAGAGAACACTCGCAGAACAATAAGAATGAAAACTAGAGTTTTCTAGGCAATAAAAATGGAGCGTGTCTCTCTCCAAAACAAATATGGTGTGATCCAATGATTTATTACAGCAAATAAAACAAAAGAAAACTGAAAGCAAAAATAAAGACGCTCCAAGAAAAACACATAGCATATGAAGCAATAAAAATATAGTGTCTTGAATGATGACCTGATATTTTTGTTGATGAAGAAGGGGTGCCATGGGGCATCCCCAAGCTTTGACGCTTGTAATTATTGGATATTTCTTGGGGTGACATGGGCATCCCAAGCTTGAGCTTTTATCCATTCTTCATCTCATCTTATCATTCTCCTTTCCCTACACTTGAAAACTTCCTTCATACAAAACTTCACACAATTCTTATTAGCAACATCCACTCATTGGTTCAGTTTCAACTCAAGTATAACACCCATTAAAACATAAGCTATTGTAGCAACTTCCTCAAAAGTTCCGTGATCAAAAGAACTCAAAAAGAAAGAGATCAAGAGGCAAACGCAAATATTGGCATAAATCTGTCAAAATAGAACAGCTGGTAAAGATCGATTTTTTTCAAAATCTTCTGTTACTCAAATCGAAAAGTGCAAAACTAATGAAAGTTAGACAATAACCTGGGGCATGTGCACGAGAAATTGCAGATCAAAAAGACATTATGAGAATTTTCACGATTTTTTATGGTACAGCGAAGAAATCTGTTTCAGGACAGCAACTTTCCCAAATCTTACCTTCCTCCAATTAGAGGTTCTTCTTGGCATAAAAATGAAATAAAAAAAGATAAGGAGAGGTCATCTTTTATCTCTAAATAGGAGACCCCCACTATCTAATTTTACAGTCTTCTCCTGCGTCCATGTCATAGTTAATTCTACCAGCACGTCCCTTCATCGTGCGTGACCATGCCATCCTTAATTTTCCCTGGGCGTCGCTTCTTCGTGCCTGGCATGGCATCCCTATTTGGCCTGGGCATCCGTACTTGGGCTGGAGGACACGCCCATATTCGTCGCTCGCACTTCCTCCTATCGATACTCCAATAAAAAACTTCCTCCTGTCGTTCCTCTTCCTTGATGGTGCTCTCGGTCGCCGCCGTTACCTATGAATTCATGGCCACGAATCCTCCCTCTACAACCAGTGCTCTCCTCGCCACAAATGCTTGTGAAAACTGCACCACGATTCCCATTATTCATCAGCCATTATTGCCCTAAAAAACTGATGTAGGTCGAAACGACCCATCGCTATCTCCATGTTTAAAAAGCTCCCCGTGTTGCCATGGAAATGCAGCGCCCCCGCCTGCTCCTGTTCATCTATGGCAGCACTCTCCATTCTGGTAGTTGTCAGCTTCAGATTCTTCTTCTCTCTTTTCTTTTTGTATCCTCTTACACATGATGTTTGGTTTCTCTCCTGCTCGACGTATTGCCTGCCCAGATTTGATTGGAATTTCATTCAAGGTTGCAAAATTGCTATCGATTAATCCGATTTGCTCTAGCTGATTGTATATGCAAAGACATTGGATTTTATAAATCAGTTTACTGAAGCCCCTTGAGGAAGGCTATGGCGCTATGCTATCATCCACTCGGGGTAAATATGTTATTGTTTGCTAAAGAAAATCTGGAGAAATTACCTGCAATACTGCACAAATTCCCTCTGATGTATGCATCCATAATCTTCTTTATCATTGATTTTATCAATCAATTTGCAGTCCACACAGTGTAACCCATATTAATTTGTGAACAGTTCAAAGAGGGTGAACATATTTTTTCTTCTATTCGCATGGATCTCAGAATATTATTATGAAACAGGATTTATCACTCCTTATTTTTCGTAGATGCGGACCTGAATTAACTTGACGCCATCAGAGTTCATTTTCAGTTTCTCACACAGGACAACACACGAGAGAAGGACCTTGCCTGTGTAAAAGTTGGCATCTGAAGGATACAGAAAGAATTTAAACAATATGTCTTCTTTTAATTACTGTTACAAACTGTTCTCCTTTTTATTACAGAAAGGATTACAGAAATTTACACCTCAATATGGAGTCCCACTCTGCTCTATATTTAGTGTTGCACAATAGTTCTCTATTTCGATCAAAAAAATTATATTGTTGCATCATCATCATCCACACTTCCGCAGCATCACTCTTGCACACCTCATACAGCCTAGAAGACCCAGCCTCTCCTAAACGATCTTCTCAGCAAACTTAAAAATAATAAGAGGTAAATCTATTCTTTTTCTCGAAAATTGTCAATTAGTTTCATTCTTTGCATGCTTTATGTCAAAATAACAGTTTATACTGTTAGGCGTTCTCTGCACACACACACAAAGTGTCAAATACTCTGGTCATATAGTGAAGTTCAGTGTCTCTATCTAATGTCCGGAAACCAAATGCAGTCCCACGTCAGGAAAATAAATGAATAGTAATTCCCACATGGTAAATCAAGCCAATGTGATTCATGAAAATGTAATTTTAGATCGTATACTACTATATATATTCTTTATGGTATAATGGGGAAAATAATCACTAGCCAAGCCCAGGACACTTTTTTGGAAGTTTCCTGTCATAGGCAAGGCTCCTTTTTTCCCACGCATGGTGCTCAGGTCTGAAACCAAATTAGCTCTACTGGCCGCATTATTAAGATGGCTTCTCAGTTTCTAAAGTGACAATGTTTATTGACATTGCAGATACCTGGGCATGCTCTGATGCATAAAGGTCACCATCATGGCAAGCAAGTTGTAGTTGCTCTTACGGACGCCCGAACATGCCCTGATGAATGAAGGGCTGACAATGATGGATTTTTCAAATATTCAGTCTTTCCCCTTCTACATGTGAGGAATCCTACGATTTTTTATTCACGTACATGTCTTTGTTCCTGATGTGAGAGATACAAAATTATCACCTATACTGGTGAAATATCCGACAAAGTTTGCTACAATGATATTGTTATGCTATTAATGATGCACATGATTGTTATTATCTAAATTATAGTTGGCTAACTCCTAACATGTGTTACCAACCAACAAAGACTTCATATCTTTGAATTCAAGACATTTATGATATTGTTCTCATATTCCATTTCCCTGGCAACGTGCAGCAAAGTAAATAGCTATTATATGTTTGCACTTCGTAACACTATATTCAATTAAGCATTATTTCCAAAGATTGTTGGTGCCATTTTTTTCATACAAGAAATCACCTCTGATACCCGCCGCAACGCGCGGGGTATCAACTAGTTACAGTAGTAATAACTTCCAAGGCTCAACAAAAAGAAAAAAGTACTGAAAGGAAAACATTGGGTTATCTCCCAAGAGTGCTTTTCTTTAACGCCTTTCAGCTAGGCACAGTAATTTGAGAAGATGCTCACATAAGCGCCGGAAAGAACTTGAAGCAAGAGAGAGCATTAAAAAGCAAATACGAAACAAATTTAAATCTAAACCACTTCCTATGAAAAAGAGTCTTGTAAAGAAACAAGTCATGAAAGCACAAAGCAACAAACATAGGAAAGGAAAACAAGTGCAACTTCAAGAATTTCAACATAGAGAGGGGAAACTTAATATTATTGAGATGCATAAAACCATGTTTCCCTCTCTCATAATAAATTTCAGTAGCATCATGAATAGGATTAACAATATAACTATCACATAAAACATTTTTATCATGAGCCATATGCATAAAAGAATTAATACTCCTCACATGAACATAGTCATTCTTAGTAATCATAGTAGGAGCAAATTCAACAAAATAGCTATCATTATTATTCTCATCACCATTATCATCAAAAATAGGAGGCATATTGTAATTATACGTTGTTTTCTCCTCAATAGTAGGTGGACTGAAAATATCATACTCATCATTGTAATCATCATAAGCAATAGAATAGCTATTTTTCAAAGTGTGTTCATTTGTAAACATATCATAATTGGAAGGAACATGGATAGTGCTAATAGTACAGAAATTATTAATATCATCATTTTCAGAATTGGTACCAAAGAGATTTTCAATATCAAAAGTAGAGTGATTTTCCCAATCATGATCACTACTATAGGTAACAGGCATAGGAACATCATCAAGTTCAGACTCATCAGCAAAAACTATAATAGGAGCAACATGCTTAGGGGAAGATACTATTTCCTCTCTCCTTTTACTCCTCTTCTTCTTGTTCTTGTTCTTCTTCTTCTCCTTTTTAAGAGGGAGAGGCTTGAAAGGAAGCTTCTCCACATACCCTGATTTCTTGTCACAAACAATAGAGGAAACTTTGGAGGATTCCTCCTTTTCATTAATAAGAACAAAACACATATTAGTCATGTCATAATTTGGTAAAGTCTCATCTTTTATGACATTTTGTATGTAAGTATTTGCATGGCAATTATCAACACAATAAAGATGACAACCATGCAGGACGCTGTTCATATCAAAATCACTCATATCTACCAAAGAGGTTTTTCTCGATAACTCTTCACACCCCAAAAATAAAGTAAGCTCATCATGCTGATTAGGAGTGATCTTGTCATCATAATACAAACTTGCAGTACTCATTGGATTAGAAAGGCTACTATCATAACCTGAGCATTGAAAATTGAAATGACCCACTTTATAGCAAAGTTCACAAATAAAAGGGTAGAGGGCACAAACCTTTTCACCGAGCTCATTTAGAGCCTTGTCCCACATTCTAGTTTTCTCATTCCTGTGGTGGATACAATAATCCTGTTTGATTTGATTCGTATCACAAGGTCTAAGTGCTCCACAAAAATTAACATGCTTATAAGAAATAGTACTTTGAGAAGTTTGAGCATGTTTATTGCAATCATCAATAACAATTTCACTTTCCATGCAAGTGTCTTTAAAATTTTCATGATACACATCCCAATTTCCTTTAGGAACATTAATATGAGAAGCAAAGGCTCTATAGCAATCAACCATAATTTGAGGATCAAGACCATATTTAGCACTAAGCTCTTGAAAATCAGCAGTTTCAGTGAAAGACTTAATGCAATCATACTCATAGTTTATACCTGATTCTTTACCTTTGTCACAATCCCAATCTTCGGTGTTGCTTTGAATTGTTTCAAGAAGATCCCACTTGGCTTCAACCTCCTTACTTGTGAAAGATCCCTCTAAACAGGCATCTAGATAGTACTCGTAATGTCCTAAAAGCCTTGCATAAAAATTATTAATAACAATATTACGGGGGTTGTTCCGAAAAGGTGATGGGATTGTTCCGTACATCCTTGTCTAGAGACTCAAATTGTCCATAACCGGGGACATGGCTAATTGTTTAGTTTTACACCCTGCAGGGGTTGTGCACTTTCAACTTAAGACTCATTCTACCCAGAGAGAAGAATGAGACAAGACCTTTCAGAAGGAGAGATCAACCATACCAGCAAGACCCGTTCCCACCTACAATTCTGTTACCATCCAATGTCTTGCAACCAATTGAACCCACACAGCTTACTCAATCAAGACAGAGCCCATAATGTCATAAGGTTGCACTGGAAGTACACTATACACGGAAGACATAGTAATCTCTTTGTTCCTACGTGGCAAACCAAAAGTGAACTAACTCAGGTCACCACCACATAGCATGGTTTTCACTGCCATGATATGTAGCCCCAAGTAGCCACTTAACATAAACCAAGCCACACCAATTCCACACAGGTATTTCATTATGTTGTAGTTTTTAATTATTAAAACAACTCTTTAACCAAAAGTGGAATATAGCATTGGCAACATTTTCCATAGTAATTTAGCAATCCTAGCAAGTGGGGTTTAAAGGGTGGCTACACACTACTAGGATCTAAGCATTTCATAAATCTCTTTGAAACCAACCTATCATGCATACTACTGGAAAACACTAATGCAGTAGTAAAATAGGTAGAAGAATGTGTGTCACTTGCCTTGGCAACAACCAGCACAATCATAGCAATCACAAGTGTAGTTCAGCTCCTCTTCACAATCTAAACAAGAATATAAACACAGACATAAGCACACAAATTCTAATATGGCAATCATAGACATGTATGCATACATGCAATGAGTCATTTAACTTCACCCATTTTATAATGTGTGAAAATATTGTGATTAAAGTTCTATGATGATAGAATTTTATAAAACAAAACCACTACAAGAGGAATTAATCAAAAACCCATTTTAGAAATTAAATTATGAACAAAATAGTGATTTGGAAGAATTTAAATGCACCAAGTTTGTGCATGATTCAAAAATAAAGTTTTTTGATTCTAAAGAGATCTACAAGTCTAGAGGAAACAAGGACTACAAATTTGATAAAATTGGACTTGCGGAACTAAAGATTTGAATTTATTTGTGTAAAATAGGGATTTAAAACAATCTGAAATTCAATTCAGTTTTTATACTAAAACTTGGGGATTTGATTCCACCAATAGATTCCACACTCCTTAAGCTTTCTAGAGACATATTATTTTCTAAAATTGGTGTTACAAAACAAAAACTATGAATTAAACAAGTTTGTAGATTTTTAAAATAGTTTAAATCTAATTTTGAAACTGGGCTGGCCGGGGCATGACACATGGCGGCTTGTTACTGGCTGGTACCGGTTCGGCCGGAGCAGCAATTTCAGCCGTTAGATCAAATGAGATCTAAGCGGCCCAGATCTGCCTGTACAGCTTCAGTAAGTGATCAAATCGGGACCCTCAGACCGAGATCCGACGAATCTAAACGGCTAGGGTTTTCAGCCGGCCGGAGTTCAGTTCGCCAGCAACCAAAACTCGGCGGCGACGCATCGGCAATGACGAGATCTAGCGCTACAGGAAGTACTAGGGCATGGCAAGGTTACCTGCGTGCTCCTAGGGTCGAGGTGGTCTCGGTGGCGAGGTAGCAGAGGACGTGGAGGACTATGGCGGCCAGAATCGCTCGTCGGAAAAGCTCCAGCGGATGGTGGTGTCGGGTGCGGATGCTCTGCTCGAACCAGGATGAAATCAAGCAAGAGATCGTGTCAGAGAGGTGCGCAGGGAAAAGAGAGGAAGGATGGAACCAGAAGGGGAGCTCGGGGTCAACGTAACTCACCTGAATAGCCGCTGGAAGTCGTCGGTGACTACGGGGTCTCGAGCTTCTCGGCGAGCAGCCTAGCGGCGCTTTGGTGAAATTGGAAGAGGGGAAATGAGGAGGAGGGAGGGGGCTTCTTATAGGCATGGGACAGCAAAGAAACAGGCAAGGAAATCAATGGAATTGAAGAGGGGGAAGAGTGAATGCGCGCGGGTGTTACTCGCGCTAATTTCAGCCAGAGGAGGAAGATAATGAGGTGGCCTGACAGCTCAGGCCCACCTGTCAGTGGGTGGAGAGAGGGGGCGGGGATACCGGTTCGGGAAAGGGACTTGCTGGGCCGTGGGCTGCCTCTGCGGCTGGGCTGAAAGGGTTGCCCGGAGCCTTTCTTCCTTTTTTCTCTCCTTTTCCTATTTCTGATTTGATTCTAAAAGGATTGTTTGAAACAGATTTTGCACATATTTGAATAAATTCAAATTTGCAAAAGTTTGGGCAAGGGTCAGGGTGCTTTGGTCATTCCAAACCTTTCAAAGAGAAGTGAAAAAACAAAAAGGATAATGTTTTGAAAATAAACAAAATAGCTCACATGGGCCTTTTGGTTCCTTTTAAAAAGAAAACCTTTGCCTTGAAAATGTTTATTCAAAAACTTATTTCAGAAATGCAAGAATGATTATGAATGCATGCTGATTTTTGGATTTGAAAACTAGGGATGTTACAGGCTGGGAGAGGGGAAAACCTCCAATAACACCCACTGGTGCAAGGAGAAGATCTACAAGGGAGATTTAATCAAGAACGGGAGCCAAAAGAGGGAAGAACTATACCAAATCTTCATCAAGCCCACTTAGTAAACTACAAAGGTTATAGCTTAAACCCTAGGTAGCCAGTAGTGAGAGGGAGTGAGTAGTTACACCTAGGAAACTATCAGAAATGGAATAAAAGGAATTCAACTAACATTTTTGTGGAATTATTGAAACACTTTTTTGGTGAATTATTAAATTGAGAAAAATCAAGTTAAATCTTGATAAAACTCTAAAATAGCAAGAAACGTTTTTTGAGTGAGCAAATTAAATTCTTATAGATATATGAAAATTCTAAAGGAGTATTATGAAAAACTCCTAAAACAGTAGTATCACTTTTATTATTATTTACCAATATACACTTTGCTGAACTCCCATTGTATGAACACGATTTGATACAACCTTTTGACGATTCGAGATCCTTCCATGCTACTCCTGAGTATGCTGGTTGATAGATCGAGAAGTCGCCATATAGTTGGTTGGTCATTTCATTACATGATGAAGAAGGTGTATACGAAGAAAGAATCAATGAAACTTGATAGTACCATTGGAACAATAGTGTTTGAGAAGAGTGATTAAAATACAAACCAACCCAAAAGGAACATTTGAAAATCACAAGTGAAATCCTTGCATCACATAGAGTTTCATTGGGCATTATTTGAACTTTTGAAAATTGTCTTCATCGGAAAATGATTGTTGTTCCTAGAACCCGAGGTCAAGGGTAAAGTAGAACCTTTGAACTGCATTATGTCGCAGTTATCAGACAAGTTCATTCTTGCACCCACAATTATTTTATATAAAAATCTTTTCAAAGTAAATACCTATGAAAAACAAATTACTGTTTTAAGAATGAGATGAATCACTTTGCGTGGGCAATGAAATCATGGTTGAGTTACATGATTAAAATCATGAGGTGGAGATTTAAATGTACCGGGAAAGTTACCTTAGGATCTAATAACAAAAAGTAGTCAGTAATTACAAAGCTTCGTATAAACCATGATGACCAAAAATCATGGACTGTGACAAGCGAGTCAAAAGTTTCTTCTTAGTTCTGTATATCTTCAAACGAGTAGGTCGGGCTGTATTCCTATGAGGAACTATAGCGGGTGGGAGCCCATAACGTCCCCGTCTTGTGCTGCAAGGTGACAACTTTAGTGCCCCAGCAGAGAAGGCATTTGAGTTGCGGTCGTAGACTATACTAAAACAGAAGTTCTAACAACCCGTAAAGACTGATGAAATAGTTTTTCTATACTAAAACTTACCTATTGTAAAAACCATTTTTGAAAACCAAACCTGGATAAAAATATATGGATACACTACACACATCCAATATATAGAACTTGCTGAGTATGATCGTACTCAAAAAATCTTTTTATACCCTTGCTAGACTTTGAATTGTACAACACCGAGGACTTCGGACTTAACCAACATGAGGACAAGGAGGTATACTACGAGGAGCCAGATCTTTTGGGAGGCATATAAGGCATAGATTACATACTAGAATATATATGGAGTGAACTGTGAGGACAATGAGGAAGAAGTGTAGTTATAGAATAGATGAGCCAAGCATCATAGACTAATTTGAATTAGTTGTTGAACTCAAATGGTACTAAGCCTAGTTGTGCCATTGATAAATAAGTTAGTTAGTTCAAATTCAACTTTGAATTTGAATCGTCAGTGGACTAATGAGGATGTTGAAACCTTTGTATATTATTGGTTGATAATTGTGAACATGTAAAGTTGTGGACCCTCATTGTTTCTGTTGTACCACTCTGAGAGATGTAATATTTGCAAAACAATGTTGCGTGAGTGTTATGTCAACGACTGGTACACTACAACATGCAGTGGTGTACTGGGTCATCACAATTTTGCTCACCGATCAGTACTCTGTGGTGACATTATATGTAGGGGTCGAGGGGCCAGATACGGGTTGAAACTCCACTCCCCTCGTTGCACAACCCCTCCTCTTCCTCTCCGCCACCGTGCATCTCCACAACTCTGGCATGAAATTCCCTCATCTGAAGGAGACAATCGAAGCGCCATGTGGAGGCAAGGCGGCTACTCTAGTGTTGGAGGTGGCCGGAGTGATGGAGGCTGCTCTTCCGGTGGTGATGGCTCCCCGTCCGAGGAGGAGCGCAAGAGCCTCGTGCGCTCGGTGGGCGCAAAGAAGCATGCTGCCCAAAAGTATACCAACCAGGGGATTCGGCTATCGTTGTGACTGCTCCCGTACGCGGTGGTCTGGGAGAAGGGATTCTGCTCGTGCCGCCAAGCTCGCTCCCCCGCAATGGACTATGAGTGGGACTACGAGGTGGAGGAGGTGGGGCAGGTGGAGCAGAGGGTGCTTGGGCAAAAGAACTTCATAACCGATGATGAGGCAGAGCATCATGCCTTCGAGATTGCGAAGCACCTCTTAGAGGAGGAGGCCTAGGCGAAGCAAAGGCGCGACAAGCTTGAGGTGTGCCTCGACATCTCCATCATCCATGAGTACAACCAGTGGCTCACAGAGACAGACACTCACCACGTGAAGCGGGCGGTCATCGAGCTTGACGACGAGTGAACCTCCGCTGTCATCGATGACCACCACGCCCGTCACACAAACCCATACCCATCAACGGGTATAAGTTTTTCCCATACATATTACCCACAGGGAAAATGGGTACCCACAGGTAAAAACACCTGCATTCACAACACACCAAATTAAGCACAAAGTTTGTGAATTGCAGCACATCATAAAACATACTTATGAACGATAAAAAATTATAAACAATACATTCTCATAAACAAATAGTAGTTGCCTATAAGAACACATCATAAATAAAAAACAACAACACACATAGATTCATACACTCAAAGTTTATAAAGTCACGATAAATTGTAGGGGTAATTTGGGTGTCATAAGGCAAAAAAAATAAGCATTAGAATAAACAACACTATGATAAGTTTAACCAAAATATTATAGAGGCACACATGTCAAAATACTAGTGGGTATATGGGTATGGGTATTATGATCCCATACCCTTACCTATTCTACCAGATGGGTACGATATTTTTCAATTATATTCCCATGGGTAATTTTTATCCCATACCTATACTCCTAAGGGTTTGTTCGGTGCTGGTGTTTTCTAGTGTTTTCGTGGGTGTTTTACCAAGTGGTTTTGGTGAAAACACCTAATCATCCAAAACACTTGTCTCATCTAATCCACTTGTAATAAAAACCCTTGGACCCAAAATATCTTGTTTGGATGACAGGTTTTGCATACAAGTGTATCCAACATAGGTTGTGCACACATGGATAAAAACAAACTTTTTTATTGTTTGAACAAGTCTAAACTCAAGGAATATCACAAATAAAAATCTAGGGATTTCTATTTTCGTGCCCTCGGGTCCTTAGTTGTACTCAGTTTTCCCCAGCTCATTAGTTTTTCCTCAGTTTTCCCCAAGCCCTTGTCTGAAAGCCTCAGAAGGAGCTCGGACGGGAGGATTCCCGTTTAGTTGACCGTTCTGTGCTGACGTGTGGAGCCGCGTCATGTGGGGCCGCGTCGCGTGGGGCTGGTAGAAAGAGACCGTGTGGGACAGGACGAGACCGCGTTTGGTTGTACGTGAGAGCTCGGTTCTGTCTCTCTCGGGCCAAATTGGCATTTTTAGAGCGCCTTTTCAGAGCGCCTTTTTCCCCTCTCTCTCTGTAACAGTTCTCTTTCTTTTCACCAAATTAGTATCAAATCTAGAGAAGCTTCTATTTCTATCTTTCTTCAATGATTGTTGCCTTTTGGCCCTCATTTTTTGCCCAATATGGTAACAAATCTAGTAGCAAATCTAGAAGCTAGTATAGGATAAATTCACAGCCACATAATAAATCTAGAAAACTAAGTATAATACATAAACTGCATACAGCAGCCAAAAGCAGCCAGTAACGATGTTAATGTTCATGACAAACTAAGCTAAAAATAATACAAGACGCAATGTATGCCCAACATGAAGATTAGGATGCCCCAGGATGAATGAATATGTTCTTCATTCGTCATATATATCTTCGTCACTCCATTTTCTGGTCTGAAAGAAATATTTATTGAACTCCTTCCGTCTGCAGTGTGCAGCCAATACATCCTCCAAACGGTATGGCCTTTGTTCATTTTTCAGAACGTACTTTCCTAATCTATCCACACGTAGTGGCCACTCATCCCAGGCATTCATATCATCAAAGTACTCTCTGATATAACCCAAATCCGTGTAGTAGATGCAGCCAGGTCAAAGTGTCGAGTGCACTCTGGTGTCGACGGAGATACACCGGACATGATAGACGAAGAAGGCACAACTGCCAATGTTACTAACGGCATGGAGAGAGCGGCTCTCAGTGTCCACACGGTACACCAATGTTTGACCTTCCTCCAAATGACCGCCCAACAACACAAACAGCAGATCACCATCCGACTTCACAAGGTAGAACTTGTCATTTCCAAGTTCTGGAAATGAAAATAGTGTCTCCATATTGATAGTGCTCGCGCCCTGCTCCAACTGGACATTGTTGGTGCACACTAATCTTCCGAACTCCAAATTGTTCACAGCTAGTGCATAGAATTCACCATTAAACGTGGTAATGCAACGCATAGAATGGTGCTCGATCGAAAATCTTCCTTCTCCCCAATCTTCATCTATACCCTTAGTTGGAGTGCTCTCATCGACCCAAGCAATTTCCGCCGGGTAATATGTGGAAACGAAGAGCATAGTCGGGGACTTCATTACAGCGACTGACTCCAGAATAACAGATGGCATCTGCGCCTCAAACATAGTGTTCGATGTCTTTGTGAGTGGGTTCAGAAGCCGTATCTTGTGCGGCTGGTTCTTCTGGGCAAGCACGATGATGCCACGGCAAAAGCTGACGAAGTAGTATCTAAAATATATTGATGAAGATAACATTCAGCACTAAGATGTTTACGATTGAAAATAAAAATAGATTAACTCTATAGATATGGAGGAATTTGAACCTTGCATGAACTTCCGTTAGATCGATAGTGACGTAGCGGGATGTGCGGAGGTGGAGGAAGGAGAACTCAGCGGCGCGTGGAAGGGCGTGTTCTACCATGATCCATTCTTGCAGGTGCACGTCGGGCTCAGGTAAATTTGAGCACCAATTTGTACAAACTTGCCTCAAAGCAGAGTAGGTGTCCATATACTCCTCGTTTGCCAGTAAGCAGGCGTCGATCTTGTGAAGTGGTCCGTCAGCCCTGAGAGAGGCCCAGTTCACGGAGGCGCCACGCTTGGATGCACCGCCCTCGAAGACAATGGGCTCGGCGGCGACGGCCTTGGATGCAACGGGCCCGGCGGCGACAGGCTCAGATGCGACGGGCTCGGAGGCGATGGGCTCGAAGGCGACGGGCTCAGGGGCGATGGCCGCCGGCGCATTCTTCTTCTCCATCGCCGGCAGGGGAGCGCGTGTAGGGCGGTTGGGGTTTTTTCGAGAAGGTGATGGGACATGAGAGGCATGGTTGCGTGCGTGAGTGAGAATGGGACACTGTGCAGAGGGAGGGAGAGAGGGGCTCTGTACTGGCAAAGTAACGGTTCGTCTCAGCAGTTTCTCAAAAAAACTAGATGATTGGTCTCAACACGCGTCCGTGGTACTGCACGTCTGCATCGTTACGTGTACTCAGTTCTACCCTCGAGTCTTACACTGGAAAAATATCTGTACTCAGTTTTCCCCTCGAGTACTAATACTGGCTGGTTAACAGAGAGTCAACAAATGGGATTAAGCTATCTAATTGAGTCATTTCATGAACAAAAAAATTCAATAAAATAAAATCATAGTGCCTCCTACTCATGGAGTCTTGTTACGTGACCTGCCACGTAGAAAATCATATATAAATCAAGTTTTAACACAAATGAGCACTTCTCAAATCACTAGTAGCTATGAAGGTTCATGGCTTTCCACTCAAACTCCTTCTCAAAACATCTATACCCAAAACATAGTTTGTCTGAATAAGGCCATAATTTTTACACTCATGTATATTTGAATTGCTAATACTTTGAGGTAGGCCAACCTGGGTTTCATTGTACAAAACATGTGTTTTTCTTTTTCTAAATCTCGTATTTGAATTCCTTAGCCTGTTTACTATTTACTTGCCCTTGTATCCTTGATACTACTCAGTTTTACCCTCTCCCTTCTCACAGAAGCCCAAACTTGGCCTGATTGGTCGAGCTGTTGTCACACGGATCGTGCCCACGTACCGTCGATCCTATGATCTAACGGGCAGGATCGTGCCACCCTCTCTCTATCTATCGGTGGCAAACTACTACCCCTCTATGTATGCTAAATAACGAGTTTGCCACCGGATTCAACAAGTTTGGTAATCATGAATTTCTTGTAGGCATTACTTTTCACGGTAAAATGATAAACTATCATGAATTTCCATTTCTTTTAGGCATTACTTTTCATGGTAAAATCATAAACTATCATGAATTTCCATTTCTTTTAGGCATTACTTTTCACGGTAAAATGATAAACTATCACGAATTTCTATTTCTTGTAGGCATTACTTTTCACGGTAAAATGATAAACTATCACGAATTTCCATTTCTTGTAGGCATTACTTTTCACGGTAAAATGATAAACTATCACGAATTTCCATTTCTTTTAGGCATTACTTTTTTGTTGAGATATAAACCAGCCCCACAACGGTCATGTCCTCCTTAATTTATTGTGTAAACCCCACAACGGTCATCTCTACCTTAATTTATGGTGTAAACCCCACAACGCTCATCTCTCCCATATAAACCCCCACAACGGCCATCCCTCATGTCAATAGGTTCTACCTCTCTCTTCTTCATTTCTGCCTCTCTTTTCTTCGTTCACATACACTTGATCCATTACCATGGCTTCCACGTCTCGGACGCCAACCGGAAGGGGAAGGGGAAGGGGCGGCCGGGGTGGTGGATCATCATCAGTGCCACCACCACCGTCAACACTGCCATTGATCATAGAGGAGTTCTTCATCACCATCTATGAAGACCCTTTGGCCAAGAAGGTACGTACGCGTTCCCACATATATGATGCATGTGATTAATTATGTGCATTTTCTAAGAAACCTTTAATTTCAAACGATCGGCGCTCGATCTCTTTGCAGGCACTCCCACAAAAGTTTGCGGACTATCTTGACGGCCAGGAGCCCACAAAGGTGTATCTGCGAGCAGCTGACTGCGGTCCTCATCTCTGGACCGTGGAGGTCCTATTTGACAGACAAGGCCGGATGTACCTCGACAAGGGCTGGGAGAATTTTGCCATCGCGCACGGTGTGGATTTCAGCTGCTTCCTACACTTCAAATATGAAGGCGATTATGTGCTCACAGTGAAGGTGTTCGACGGAACAACGTGCAGGAAGTACTACTACATGAACGACGAAGATACTGACGATGAAAGCGACGACGACGTGAAGCCATGCATCTAAGGGGATTATGACCTAGAATATATATGTAGCTTCATATGCATCGATTTAGAGATCTAGCTATTTTCTATATATTATGCATGTAAAAATAATAAGGAATCGTAATTTCCACCATGATTTGAGCACCACAGCCTCCAAACGATGCCGATGCCGATATCGGCATGGTCAGAACGGCTATGCATGCTCGCCGCTACTGCTAGGTCACCGTCGGGATGCACCCTCAATCCCGTCCCCTCATTCGATCACTAACACACCAGAGATACCACCGAGGCCAATGACGAACGTACATGCTGATGCCAATGCCAAACATGCACGCCGCTGTGGGCATGGACGCGCCGCCCTGCTATGCTGGACGCCACAGACCACCACGAGGTCTTTCCCTTCGCCACCACACTCCCCTAGCACCCATCTATACACGCCAGAAAGGAGAGACACTAGTTTTCTCTACATTGCTCGCGTTTGTGTTCGACACCATTAGTCAAAGTGTTGAGGTCATCGTCGATGTCCTCGATCATTTCTTCTCTTCTTTGCATGGTTAAACACGTCTAGTTCATATCTATCTAATGCGTCTAGTCTCGCCTCATGTAGTTCTTTGTGGACGTCGATCTCATCTCGGCACCCCGCAGGCCACCTCCTCCATGCCATCGCTGTAGAGCTCCGTTTAAAAATCTAATCCTACCCGTGTATTGCCCCTTGTATCCGCATCATGGCCCCACTTGTCATTCGATATACCAAAGCCCCACTCGTCCGCGTTTTGGTCAGGGATACAGCGATGCTTACGGTCAAACAAAGATAGATGCTCTGACGTGTCTTTGCGGGCTCTACGTGGCCCCACTAGTCAGCAGATAACGGTCAAAGTTGTTGACCCATCGGGCAACCGGCCGTTCCAGCACTTGTTAGGGTTTCAGACAAGGGCTTGGACAAAATTGAGGAAAAACTAAGGAGCTGGGAAAAACTGAGTACAACTAAGGACTCGAGGGCACGAAAATAGAAATCCCAAAAATCTAATCATAACCTCATAAGATTTAACAAGTTCCACTTGAACTACCTGGTTTAGAAACATTCCAAAATAAGGGTGTATGCATTGTTGTTAAACTCGGTCTACTAAACACACATGTCATTGAACTTGATACAACCTGAAGCTAAAGACTTGCTAAACTATAATTTATAGTATGTTTACGCTTAGTTCTAACAACAAATATCTTCAGGCATGGCCACTATTCATCAGCAAATGACATGAATCCATAACTTCAAGCATAGAAAAAGGACAACATGAATAGAAGTCTTCTCTAAGCTCTTCATCGATATGTAGCCTGCAGCAATGAACAATTACAATTAATTTGGATATTGTAGATCATAATAAGAAAAATGAGAATAATTCATGGCAAGCAACTAACAATGAAGCTAGTATAGGAAAGAATTCTATGGCCTTACAAAGAGATACACCTGGTATGGTAGTGCCACATCAAAAAAATTGGAGCTTCATGCAATATAATCAGGATCAATGTTTACTCATACAAGCATAGTTAATGGAAGATCAAGCAACGTATACCTACATGAAGCATATGATTATTGATGCAATTTCTATGCAAGAATCTCAGAGAAGCAAATATAAGACAGAACCTATTTCATTTTCGTATAAGACAGAACTCACTTCATTTCATGTTGTTTAGGGAAGCAAAGAACAAGAGATAACTTTTGTCCTCATTACAATTGCTTGATCTTGCGGAGCTTATAGAATAACCGACATGAGGTATAAGCAGCATAGTTTAGGGAAACTAGAGTTCAAGTAAACCAGTTGCTTGGAGCTTCCAAGCCACTGGGCATCACATCATGAGAACATGTATAACAAGATACGACAGGTAAAAGAGGCATAACTAAATTAAATTAACAAGAAATCACACATAACAGAGACACTAGCAGGGCAATGCAGCAGCGATTTTAGGAACAAAAAACATCACAGAATGTAAAGCAATGAAAATTATCTTCTAGCATCCCAGCTAGTAATGAGGAAGCAGAGAGCTCTAATCTAGGGATGATCAAACAAATTTCGCACATTATTAATGTTATATGACAAAAAATTATTGCAATAGATTATGCATGAAATATTTGGCACACACTACCGTTCTTCGTACTACCGTAGACAGTAGGAACCTCAATGAGGCAGGCCAGTCAATAGATCGACAAATTTATAACAAGGAATCAATCGACAGAAACATGTACGCATATCACAATCAACAAAGTTAACCATCAGCAATCAGCAATCAGCAATCATCACCGTGGGACATGCTACAACTACCACAGTTAGCTAGCCAATGTTTCACGAGGCCAGCAGAGTGGCCACTGAAGTACATGTTGGTCCATGTCCCTTCACATGGAGGTGTGTTGGCAGCCCAACATCAGCCCAAGAAATCCAACACATATCAATCATTGATCGAGGTTCGCATCCAACGGCTGAGGTGCCTCCTTGAGGAGGTATAAGAAGAAAAACCCTAGCCACCCTTGGTGACTGTGTGTGAGAGAGAAAGAGAAAGCAAGCCACGAACGTGGCTGCTGCTGTGAAAGGGTGAGAGACCACACTAGAACACCACAACCAAGTGAGAAGAGGGGAAGAAGAAGAAGAGGTAAATCTATCTAGATCTGACCGGTCTGTCTTCAAGCTGGTGGCTGGAGGCTCAAACATGCTTGGATTGGCTCCAAACTTGGTGAGCTTGCTCCTTACTTTGAGTACTTCGATCCAGTTACATAGTTTGCGATTTGGATAAGTGGAGGTTCAGATTTGAGAGTATTTTTGTCATTTTGGACTGCTGCAGTTTCACCACAAAGCAGTTTTGGGAGAAGAACAGTTTGCTTAGGCAAATAGCGTCTGATTGAGCTGATTTTTGGTCAGTATGTTGGAAACACATATGTCTACTTGTATACCAAGTTTAGTGTTGTTTGGATTTGCGGTCTAAGAGCAGTTTGCTGATTGCTGAAGAGGACAGAAACTATGATATCTATGCTTTGTTGTATCTTACCTCTTGTGGTTGTTGTTGTAGTTGCCGGTGGGAAACATGGAGGAGTGTCTTGTAATATCTAGAAGTTTTAGAGAGATTTTGTACCAAGGCTTCTCATATTGAAGCTCTCATGGACCGGTTGGTCCTCACCCGTGGTTTTTCCCTCCTCACCTTGGAGAGATTTTCCACGTAAATCCTTGTGTCACTTGTGCATTGTGCTTGTGTTTATATTTGGTTGCATCTATTGGTTGAAACTATCCTCAAGTTTATTCACATAAACAAGTGGTGTTATGTCCGAGTTGTGCGTCATGCCCGGCTTACGTTAACAAAGTGGCATCAGAGCTGAGGTTCAGTTTGTACTCAAGTTTCAGCAAGGTTTGCTTTCAGTTGAGTGCAGTTTGCTTGTGTGAAATATGGAAGTGAATATCAATAGACTGATATCATTGAATGGTACAAATTATCAAGTTTGGAAGAGCAAGTTGAAGGATTTGATCTATGTAAAGGAATACTGGAAGCCGGTGTTCTCTAATGAGATGTACAATGACATGAAGCAAGATCAGTGGGAGGTGGTTCATCTACAAGCTTGTGTGTTTATTCGACAGTGGGTCGATGACAATGTTTTGAACCATGTCATTGATGAGACACATGCACACACCTTATGGGAGAAATTCGAGGAGTTGTATACTTGCGAAGAAGGTACCAACAAGATGTTCTTGATCAAGAAATTGATGCATTTGAGGTATAAGGAGGGCACTCCAATTGCAGATCATTTAAATGAGTTTCAGGGCATTATAAATCAGCTATCTTCAATGGGAATCACATTTGAAGATGAAGTGAGATCCTTGCTGCTACTAGGCTCATTGCTAGATACTTGGGAGAACTTTAAGGCCACCGTTTGCAATTCAGCACCTAATGGCGTTGTCCCTTGGAACCTTGTGAAGACCAAGGTACCAAATGAAGAGTCCAGAAAAATTGCTCATAAGGACGGTTCTTCTTCACACTTAGAAGTGTTGGTGACTCAGTCACAGAGTGAGAAGCAAGAGTAGAGGTCCGGGTAAATGAGAAATAAGTAGAAGCAAATCAAAGGCAAGTATGCTGAATTTATTTGCCATCACTGCCATGAGGGCCACATCAAGTGGCAATGTGAATAATGGAAGAAAGACAAAAAGAAAAAGATGAAGCAAGTTCAGAAACAAGCCAACGGTGATAGTGACAGTGAGGGAGGTCGTATTGCTGCAGTTGAGGAGATCATGTTTCTCATGCATGAAGAACATGATGGCAGATTTGGTCCTACTGTTGAGGAGTGATACGTCCCAAACGTATCTATAATTTTTGATGCTCCATGCTTGTTCTTACACCATTTGCTTAGTGTTTTGTTACACTTCGTGGCATTTTTATGCATTTTTTGGAACTAACCTATTAACAAGATGCCACAGTGCCAGTTCCCTATTTTCTGCTGTTTTTGTGTTTCAGAAAAGTTACATAGGAAATATTCTCGGAATTGGACGAAACAAAAGCCGAACCTCCTATTATTTAACGAAGCTTGCAGAAGACCGAAGAGGAGACGGAGGGGGCCACGGGCTGGCCACACAGTAGGGCGGCGCAGCCGGGCCCCTGGCCGCGCCCCCTATGTGTGAGACCGCCCTGGTCCACCTCTGACGACGCCCCTTCGCCTATAAGAAGCCTCCCGACGAAAAACCCTAGGAGAATCGGCATTTTTCCCAGAATAGTTCCGCAGCGCCGCCGCCATCGAAGGCAAATTTTGGGGGACAGAAGTCTCTGTTCTGGCACCCTGTCGGGATGGGGAAGTGCCCTCGGAGCCATCTCCATTGGTCTCCATCGCCATCTCCGCCGTCTCCATCGACCTCACCGCCATCTCCATCAACCTTGTTGTCTCCTATGATGAGGAGGGAGTAGTTCTCCCCCAGGGCTGAGGGCTCTACCGGTAGCTATGTGGTTCACCTCTCTCCCATGATGTGATCTTTATGTGATCGTGAGCTTTGTATCTAGTTGAATTGGTAGATGTTATTATTCAGATATTATGCTACTCCCGTGCTTTATAATTATAATCTCCGGAGATACCTTGTATCATGGTGCGATGGTGATAGTGTGCGCATCATGTGTGTCTTTTTGGTTAACGTCTCTATGAATTGTTTGTGTTTGTTGGAACCATCTAGTGCGTTCACGGTGACAGTGTGGGACAATCTAGTTTGGGGAAATACGGACTTTGAGGAGTGCTTCGTAGCCCTACGCATGATTAGTGTTTGTTTTCTATTGGAGAATTGTTTTGAGTTGCATATTGATGTTAGTATCTACTAGTTCAATTAAGTTATATTTGTTGAGAGTGTGTCCACTAGTGAAAGTATGATCCCTAGGCCTTGTTTCCAAGCTTTGCACACCGTTTACTTTCAGTTTTGTTACATGTTTGCTTGTAGTGATATTTATTTCAGATTACATTTACTACTTATAATCATCACTACTACTTGTATTTCACTATCTCTTCGTCGAACTAGTGCACCTATACATTTAACAAGTGTATTGGGTGTGTTGGGGACACAAGAGACTTTCTGTATCGTAATTGCAGGGTTGTTTGAGAGGGATAGCTTTGACCTCTTCCTCCCTGAGTTCGATAAACCTTGGGTGATCCACTTAAGGGAAACTTGCTGCTGCTTTACAAACCTCTGCACTTGGAGGCCCAACACTGTCTACGAGAACAGACGCGTGCGTAGACATCAAGCTCTTTTCTGGCGCCGTTGCCGGGGAGGTAAGGTAAAAGGTACTCGCATCCTCCTGTGTGAGTGCTCAAAGTTATTTCCTTTAGATTCTGCAATTATATCTTTTTGTTTCTTGTTTTTATTTTCACTAGTTAGGCTTAATGGAAAACAAATAGTTCTCTAGTATTTTTCCTATGTTAGGATATGAAGTGTTTGAAGAGAAAATTGAAAAACCTTTGGAGCTTAATTTGCATGCTAATAGTGTTGTTAGTATGAATGCTTTGAACACCGTTATTGCTAATGCTATAGAAAAGTCTAAGCTTGGGGAAGCTAGTTTTGTTAAGCTTGATATTTTTAGTTCCCAGCTTTAGTGGAGAAAGTTTGCTCTGATGATATTTTATCTCCCATGATGATATTTTATCTCCCATATGTGAAGTTTCTAATGATGCTTGTGCTCCTCATCCTTTTAAAATACCTATGAAAATTGTTGAACGTGCTATAAATAACTGCTATTTAGGAGATGGAATTGTCCATCCCAGTGATCATTTGCTCTTTATACATGAATTATGCGAGTTGTTCAAGTGTGCAGGTATTTCGATGAACCAAGTTAAGAGGAAGCTATTTTCTTTATCACTGAAGGGCAGAGCTGCGGAATGGTATAAAACGCTAAAGGATGGCCGACCTATTGATTGGAAGGAAATTGTACCTCTCTTTTATTCTAAATTCTATCCTTCTAGTGAGGTTTATAAAGATAGGAATCATATTTATAATTTTCATCCTCATGAGGGAGAAAGCATTGCCCAAGCGTGGGGAAGATTGAAGTCACTAATGCTCAAATGTCCTATTCATGAGCTTCCCCGTAATATTGTTGTTAATAATTTTTATGCAAGGCTTTCAGGATATTACAAGGAGTATCTAGATGCATGCTTTGATGGCTCTTTCACAAGCAAGGATGTTGACATCAAGTGGAATCTGCTTGAAACAATTCAAAGCAATATCGAAGATTGGGATAGCAATAAAGGTAAAGGATCAGGTATAAATTATGAGTATGATTGCATTAAGTCTTTCGCTAAAACTGCTGATTTTTTAGAGCTTAGTGCTAAGTATGGTCTTGATCCTCAAATTATGGTTGATTGTTTTTAGAGCCTTTGCTTCCCATATTAATGTTTCTAAGGAAAATGGGGATGTGTATCATAAACCTTTTAAAGACACTTGCATAGAAAGTGATATTGTTGTTGATGATTGCAATGAACATGCTCAAACTTCTGAAAGTCCTATTTCTTATAAGCATGTTAATTTTTGTGGAGTACATAGACCTTGTGAACAGAGTCACAACAAGGAAGATTATTGTATCCACCACGGGAATGAAGAAACCCGAATGTGGCACAAGGCTCTAGATGAGCTTGGTGAAAAGGTTTGTGAGCTTTATCCTTTTCTCTATGAACTTTGCGATGACACGGGTCATTTTAATTTTCAATGCTCAGGCCCTAATAGTCAACTTTCTAATCGAATGAGTACCGCAAGTTTATATTGTGATGACAAGATTACTCTCAATCAGCATGATGAGCTTACTTTGTTCTTGGGGTGTGAAGAGATATCTAGAAAGACTTCTTTGGTAGATATGAGTGTTTGTGATATTAATAGCACCCTTCGTGGTTGTCGTCTCTATTGTGTTAAAGATTGCCTCACAAATACTTACATACAAAATCTTCTAAAACATGATGTTTTGCCAAGCTATGACAGGACTGATAGATGTTTCCATCTTATTAATAGAGAGGAGGAATCCTCCAAAGTTTCTTCCGTTGTTCCTGTCAGCAAACCAGATTATGTGGAGAAAATGCCTTTCAAGTCTCTCCCTCCTAAAGGAGAGAGTAAGAAGAGTAAGAAGAAGAAGAAGAAGAAGAGGAGGAGTAAAAGGAGAGAGGAAATGGTATCTTCCCCTAAGCATGTTGCTCCTATTATAGATTATGATAATTCTGATCTTGATGATGTTCTCATGCCTGTTACCTATGTTAGTGATCATGATTGGGAAAAGCACTCTACTTTTGATATTGAAAATCTTTTTGGTACCAATTCTAAGGTTAATAATTGTTGTACCATTAGTACTATCCATGTTCCTTCTTATGATGATATGTTTGATGAATATGCTTTGCACAATAGCTATTCTCTCACTTATGATGATACTAAACCTCTAGTTTATGATGGCTATGATGATGAGTATAATATTTTTAGTTCACCTACTTTTGAGGAGAAAATTAGTTATGATTACAATATACCTCCTGTTTTTAATGATTATGGTGATGAGAATAATTATTCTGTTGAATCTGCTCCTACTACGATTGTTCATGTGGGGAGTATTAATTCTTTTATGCATGTGACTCATGATAGGGATGCTTTATGTGATAGTTATATTGTTAGTTCTATTCATGATGCTACTGAAAGTTATTATGAGAGAGGGAAACATGGTTTGATGGATCTCAATAATATTGAGTTTCCCCTCTTTTTGTTGGAATTCTTGAAGTTGTACTTGTTTTGCCTTCCTATGCTTTTTGCTTTGTGCTTTTATGACTTGTCTCTTTACAAGACTATTTTTCATAGGAAGTGGTTTAGATTTAAATGTGTTTCATATTTGCTTTTTAGTGCCCTCTATTGCTTCAAGTTTTTTTGTGGTGCATTTGCCTTAAGTTCTTCTTGGGCGCCTTGATGACCCACAAGTATAGGGGATCACAACAGTCTTTGAGGGAAGTAAAGCCCAAATTTATTGATTCGACACAAGGGGAGCCAAAGAATATATATGTAAGCCTTAACAGATGAGTTGTCAATTCAGCTGCACCTGGAAATAGTCTTGCTCGCAGTGGTTTATCAGTAGCAACAGTTTTATAGTGGTGACAGTAGTGAAACAGTAACAGTAGTAGTAAAATAGCAGCGGTAATAGTAACAGTAGTAAACAGTAGGAACAAATACTATAGGCATAGGGATGGATTACGGGCGTTGCATGGATCAAATAATTCATGAAATCAATGAGACATGGGCATTGCAGATAAATAATGATAAAGCATCCTAGTACAAACAATCATAGGCATGTGTTCCGTATATAGTCGTATGTGCTCACAAGGAGAAACTTGCGCGATATCTTTTGTCCTACCAGCCTGTTGCAGCAGGGCCTCAAGGGAAACTACTGGTAATTAAGGTACTCCTTTTAATAAAGTACCGGAGCAAAGCATTAGCACTCGGTGAACACATGTGATCCTCACATCATAGCCATCCCCTCCGGTTATCCCAATTTCTGTCACTTTGGGGCCTCGGGTTCCGGACAACAATATGTGTATACAACTTGTAGGTAAGACCATAAACAACAAGTATCATCATAGAAATAATAACATGTTCAGATCTGAAATCATGGCACTCGGGCCCAAAGTGACAAGCATTAAGCACAACAAGTTGCAACAATGTCATAGGCACTAAATAAAGATACTAGGCACTATGCCCTAACAATCTCATATCAAATTACATGAACAATCTCATCCAATCCCTTCCATCCCCTCACCTACAGCGGGGGAATTACTCACACATGGATGGGGGAGTCATGGATGGTCGATGGAGGAGCATCGGTGACAATGGTGATGAAGATCTCCTCTGAATCCCCATCCCGGCAGGGTGCCAGAATGGAGTTTCTGGTTCCGAATCGCGGTTTCTGATGCCGGCGGCGCAGCGGAAGTCTATCTGGGAAAAACGCTGTCTCCCTGATATAATCGAGTCAGGGGGTATATGTAGGCAAAAGGAGAGGTCGAGGGGACGGCCGAGGCGTCCTCACACCAGGTGGGCGCGTCCAGGGCTGGGCCGCGCCCCCTGTGCGTGTGGGGCCCTCGAGCCTCCCCTCTGTCTCTTCTTCTGGCTCCGTGGGTCTTCTGGTTAAATAGGATTTTTGATGATTTTTCTCGAATTTTTACTAAAAGTTGGATTTCTGCACAAAAACGAGACACCAAAGCAATTCTGCTGAAAACAGCGCTAGTCCGTGTTAGTTGTATTCAAAACACACAAATTAGAGGAGAAATAATAGCAAACGTGTTCGGGAAAGTAGATACATTTTGGACGTATCACGCCTATGTGAGCATTTTCTAAAACTACTGCGCCTAGCTCAAAGGCGTTGAAGAAAAGCACTCTTGGGAGATAACCCATTGTTTTACTTTCAGTTCTTTTTCTTTTATTTGAGTCTTGGAAATTATTACTACTGTAATAACCGCTCCTTATCCTTTTTATTTTGTTGTTGTGCCAAGAGAAACCTCTAATTTGAGTAAGGTAAGATTTGGGGATGTTGCTGTCCTGAAACAGATTTTGGTGCTGCACCGTAAAAATTCTTGAAAATTCTCAGAATATATTTTTGACCTGATATTTCTTGTGCATATTCCCCAGGTTATATCCAAACTTTCATTAGTTTTACACTTTTTGATTTGAGCAACAGAAAACCCTCGAAAAAATCGACCTTTGTCAGCTGTTCTGTTTTGACAGATTTCTGTCACTATTTGTGTTTGCCTCTCGATCGCTTTATTTTTGAGTTCTTTTGATCACGGAACTTTTGGGGAAGTTGCTACAGTAGTATATGCTTTATATGTGGTGGTTTTGAGTTGAAATCTGAAGCAAAAAGGGGTTGATTCATTATTATGCTTACACTAATGTTGCTAATAGAGTTGTGTTGAGTTTTGTATGAAGGAAGTTTTCAAGTGTAGGGATTGGAGAATGATGAGATGAGATGAAGAATGGACAAAAGCTCAAGCTTAGGGATGGCCATGCACCCCAAGAAATATTCAAGAGGTACAAGCATCAAAGCTTGGGGATGCCCCCGAGGCACCCCTTCTTCATCGGCAAAAATCAGGTCACCTTTCAACACACTATATTTTTATTGCTTCATGCATTATGTGTTTTTCTTGGAGCATCAGTTGTTTTGCTTTCAGTTTTTATTTTTGCTTTGCTTGCTGCAATAAATGGTTGGATCACATCATGTTTGTTTTGGAGAGAGACTTACTCCATTTTTCATTGCCAAGAACACTCCAGTTTTCATTCTTTTCATTCAACGAGTGTTCTCTTTTTCTGCTACTGCGTTTAGCTTTTGTTTTTCGCCTTGATTTTTGTTCAGATCTTGTTATATCTTTGCATCAAGGTGTATTTGGACCTCTGGTATATATTGGTATTCATCAAAAGAGTTGTTTCAAAAAGGTTCAAATGGTGTTGGAAAAGAGAAAAAGTTTTATGCAAAAAAGTGGTACAAAAAGGAGCTTGTTTAGACTGCGGCTTAGACTTTTTGCATGCCATGCTTGATATCGTTTTGATAGTATGCTTAGTGGTTTTGCTGTAGCATGACTTGTCTCAAATGACTGAGATTGCTTAATGAGCCTTTGAAAAAATCATGCGTTGTTTTTATTATTTGGAAGCATTAATTTGGTTTTCTCCTTGATGCTTTATTTGCGTTGACTTGGCGCATGCTCACAACATGTTTGACTCATACAAAGTCGTCATAAGCCTCTATGATCATTTAGTTTTTGACTTTTGATGCCATTTTATGCTTCTCTTAATGATGTTTTGTCGCTATGCATGATTATAGCCGTTATAGCTCTCTTAGTTGGTCACTCCCAGTCTTTTGCTAGCCCTCATTTTGTACTGAGTATGAGCTCTACTCATGCATCCAACTCCCAAAAATCAAGTTATTCCAATGTGTCCACTATAAATTTCTATGCATGGTATTTGTAAGCCATTCCAAGTAAATTTTCATGTGCTACCTTTCAAAAACCCTTCAAAATACTTCTCGTTTTGTGACACTATTTTCAACTCATGGGAACGTAGTGGTCGAATTTGCTATCTTCCATATTGTTTATTCCAAAAAAGGAAAAAAAAAAGGAAAAAGGAAAAAAAAGGGGGACACTCCTCCATGGTATGTGAATGTTGGTGGGCACCCGATGGAATCGGTTAGCCATGGTTTGAGAAAGGAAAAAAGGTGGGGAGGAGTGCCAAGCTTTATAAAAGAGCACAAAAGTGCCAATCTCTCTCTCAAAAACTTACTTCATTTTTGTATGGAAGATAGTAAGAACCCCATTGCTAGTCATTGACAAAGACAACCATCTCTCAAAACCCAATTTTTATCTCTCTGTTTTACAAATGAAAAGCTCTAGCACATGTTTAATCACTCCTTCCCTCTGCGAAGGGCCTTTCTTTTACTTTTATGTTGAGTCTCCACCTTCTACCTTTATGCACCGTCTAAGAGAGCATAGTTGTCATTTTGAGTATAATGTGCATTGTCCCAAAGTTTTCATTGATTGATTCATGATTTTGGTTTCACTTGTTCTTAAATTATTTGTATCTAGTCGCCCTCTTAAACTTGAAGGTGTCCTATGCATTTATGTTTTGCTATTCCATGAAGGACAAGCTGAAAACTATTTGCTATGTTTTTCCATATGATTTGAACACATGTTTGACTTTCATTGTTTCATTTTCATGATCTTTTGTTTGTGTTCTTTTTCATGTTATAACATGGTTGCTAAGTTTCTTCTATCAAGATTATGTCTTTCATGCCCATGTTTTAAGTTCTTTTGATCCCAGCACTCAATGCTTACATAGATGATCAAGATTGTGTAGGTGCATGTCACCTCAAAAATTATTCTTTTGTTATCACTTACCTACTCGAGGACGAGCAGGAGTTAAGCTTGGGGATGCTGATACGTCCCAAACGTATCTATAATTTTTGATGCTCCATGATTGTTCTTACACCATTTGCTTAGTGTTTTGTTACACTTCGTGGCATTTTTATGCATTTTCCAGAACTAACCTATTAACAAGATGCCACAGTGCCAGTTCCCTATTTTCTGTTGTTTTTGTGTTTCAAAAAAGTTACACAGGAAATATTCTCAGAATTGGATGAAACAAAAGCCAAACCTCCTATTATTTAACGAAGCTTCCAAAAGACCGAAGAGGAGACGGAGGGGGGCCACGGGCCGACCACACAGTAGGGCAGCGTGGCCTAGCCCTTGGTCGCGCCCCCTATGTGTGAGACCGCCCTGGTCCACCTCTGACGACGCCCCTTCACCTATAAGAAGCCTCCCGACAGAAAACCCTAGGAGAATCTGCATTTTTCCCAGAACAGTTCCGCAACACCGCCGCCATCGAAGACAAATTTCGAGGGACAGAAGTCTCTGTTCTGGCACCCTGCCGGGACGGGGAAGTGCCCCCGGAGCCGTCTCCATCGGTCTCCATCGCCATCTTCGCCGTCTCCATCGACCTCACCGCCATCTCCATCAACCTTGCTGTCTCCTATGATGAGGAGGGAATAGTTCTCCCCCAGGGCTGAGGGCTCTACCGGTAGCTATGTGGTTCACCTCTCTCTCCCATGATATGATCTTTATGTGATCATGAGCTTTGTATCTAGTTGAATTGGTAGATGTTATTATTCAGATATTATGCTACTCCCATGCTTTATAATTGTAATCTCCAGAGATACCTTGTATCATGGTGTGACGGTAACAATGTGCGCATCATGTGTGTCTTTTTGGTTGACGTCTCTATAAATTGTTGGTGTTTGTTGGAACCATCTAGTGCGTTCACGGTGACAGTGTGGGACAATCTAGTTTGGGGAAATATGGACTTTGAGGAGTGCTTCGTAGTCCTACGCATGATTAGTGTTCGTTTTCCATTGGAGAATTGTTTTGACTTGGATATTGATGTTAGTATCTACTGGTTCAATTAAGTTATATTTGTTGAGAGTGTGTCCACTAGTGAAAGTATGATCCCTAGGCCTTGTTTCCAAGCTTTTCACACTGTTTACTTTCAGTTTTGTTACATGTTTGCTTGTAGCGATATTTATTTTAGATTACATTTACTACTTATAATCATCACTACTACTTGTATTTCACTATCTCTTCGCTGAACTAGTGCACCTATACATCTGACAAGTGTATTGGGTGTGTTGGGGATACAAGAGACTTTCTGTATCGTAATTACAGGGTTGTTTAAGAGGGATAGCTTTGACCTCTTCCTCCCTGAGTTCGATAAACCTTGGGTGATCCACTTAAGGGAAACTTGCTACTACTCTACAAACCTCTGCACTTGGAGGCCCAACACTGTCTACGAGAACAGACGTGTGCGTAGACATCAAGGAGAAGATCACTATAGTTTCTGATGATACCATACCATCAACCTTGCAGATGGTGATGATATGACTTGGATTGCGGACAGCGGTGCTACCATACATGCTACATCTCGTAGAGATCTCTTCACAAACTACACAACCAGTGATTTTGGTGTTGTGAAGATGGGAAACAATGATAGAACACAAATCATTGGAAGAGGAGATGTGTACTTGGAGACTAAAAATGGTGCAACACTAGTCCTCAAGTCGGTGAGGCATGTTGAGACCCTTCGGCTCAACATTATCTCGGTCGGGTTGCTTGATAAAGATGGGTACTTGGGCAGATTTGGAAATGCACAGTACAAGCTCACCAAAAGAAATATGATTGTTGCTAAAGGTAATATGGTTTCAGTTTTGTACCATGTTAATGCTAAATTTTTGCTGCTTGTGTCAATGCATTACAGAAACAAGATGCATGTGCTTTATGGCACAGGCGACTTGAGCAAATGAGTGAGAAGGGGATGATAGTGCTAGTCAAGAAATTTTTGTTAAAAGGTGTGAAAGGTGTTCACATTAGGAAATGTTCAGATTGCCTAGCATGGAAGCAACACAGAGTTGCATTCAAGAGTCAACCTCTTCACAAGAAGCCCAAGGTGTTGGACTTGGTACATTCCGATGTTGCAAAATGTCGGTGAGATCAATGGGTGGAGCAAAGTACTTTGTCACATTTATGGATGACTTCTCCAGAAAGGTTTGGGTCTATGTATTGAAGACCAAAGATCAAGTACTAAGTGTATTCAGGCAATTCCAAGTCTCAGTTTGGAGAGAAACTGAGAAGAAGATCAAGTGCCTTCGCACTGATAATGGGGGAGAGTATATTGGCCCATTTGATGCATATTGCAAGGAACAGGGAATTAGGCACCAATTTACTCCTCCAAAGACACCACAGCTGAATGGTCTTGCTGAGAGGATGAACAAGACAATTATGGAGAGAGTTAGATGCTTGCTGTCAAGTTCAAAGCTGCCAAAACATTATTGGGGTGAAGCTTTGCTTGCTGCAGTTTATCTTATCAATCGTTCACCAATACAAATTACACTATCTGTATACGATATCATATCGTATTTTGATTACATCTATGCTTGGGCCTAGCTAACGGACCCCAGGGGTACTAAGATAACAGGCCTTAATGTCTATACCCTTGTCATTATCCATTGCAAGGAGATGTTCCTAACAAGGTCTATTATGGCAAGGAAGTATCATATGATCACCTGAAGGTTTCGGGTGTAAGGCCTTTGTTCATATCCCTCAAGATGAGAGGTCAAAGCTTGATTCAAAGATATGACAGTGCATATTTCTTGGCTGTGGAGGTGATCAATTCGGCTACAAGTTATTTGATCCAATAGCAAGAAAAGTTGTGAGAAGATGTGATGTTGTGTTTGTTGAGGATATTGTGAAGACAAAGGATAAAGTTACAGAGTCAATTCTGGTGGGTGTTCCTCCTCAAAGACACAGCAAGACAGAAATGATTCTGACCCAAACCTGCAGATTTAGCTCAATAAGAAGCTGAAAATGATGATGCAAAAGATGTACAAGATGATGCACATAGGGGTACAGGTGGAGAAGAAGATGCTCCCCAGCAGCAAGAGTATGATGATGCTGAATAAAATGATCATGATTAGTGATTCGACGGTGCTAGCTACCCAGTTGGGAACCCCAAGAGGAAGGTATGATGAGCACAGCGGCAAGTTTCCCTCAGTATGAAACCAAGGTTTAATCGAACCAGCAGGAGAAAGAACCAACTTCCGAAGGTTGATGGTGGCTGGCTTGGCGATGGCTCCAAAAAATTTATATATGGCGCCTTATCTGGGGCGAAGCTTTGCACCAGCAGCAACGTGGAACCTGCACACAACACAACCAAAGTACTTTGCCCCAACTAGCAGTGAGGTTGTCAATCTCACCGGTTTGCTATAAACAAAGGATTAAACGTATCCTGTGGTAAAAGATATTTGTTTGCGAGAAAGTAAATAATGCTTGTAGAAAGTAAATGGTAATATAAATATAAAAGAATGGACCGGGGTCCACAGTTGTCTCTCCATAAAGATAAATAACATGCTGCGTAAAAAATTACAGTTGGGCAATTGACAGAATAAAGAATGCAAACAATGCATGTAGATGTCATGAGGATCACTATGATATTCACTTGGGCATTACAACATAATACATAGACCATAATACAACTGCATCTATGACTAATAATCCACCCATCGGATATCATCCGAACAACCGTTGGGTATTAAGTTGTAAGCAACACATTATCGCCTTAAGCAAAGTGTGTAATGTAAACAATACAAATGTCCTTGAACACAAGATTGTTGTTTTCTCCCTAGTAGCAACAGCACATCTACAATCTTAGAAGTTGTCACTCTCCCAGATTACCAGAGGCATGAACCCACTATCGAGCATAAATACCCCCTCTTGGAGTCACTAGCATCTACTCGGCCAAGATATCTACTAGCAACGGAGAGCATGCAAGATCATAAACAACATAGAGATGATAAATCACAAATCAACTTGATATAGTACTCAATATTCATCGGATCCCAACAAACACAATACGTAGAATTACATAACAATGATCTTGATCATGATAGGCAGCTCACAAGATCTAAACATGAAGCACATGGAGGAGAAGACATCCATCTAGCTACTGCTATGGACCCCTAGTCCAAGATAGACTACTCACACATCACTCCGGAGGCAGGCATGGTGATGAAGAAGGCCTCCGGTGGTGATTCCCCTCTCCGGTAGGGTGCCAGGAAGAGCTTCTAGACCCCCCCGATCTCGCGTCGACGATGGCAGCGGCTTGCAGTATGTTTTCTAGATAAGAGTTCTGGCCCTTAGGGTTTTCTCATCGAGGAGAATATATAGGCAGAAGGGCAATGTCAGGGGGTGGACCAAGGGTCCACACCACCTGGTGGCGCGGCCAGGGGTGGCCCGCGCCACCCTATGGTGCGGCTGCCCTTTGGCCCCCCTCTGTCTCTGCTTTGGACTTCGTCTCATGTCGGGAAAAATAGGAACTTCAGCTTTTGTTTCGTCCAATTCTGAGAATATTTCCTGTGTAACTTTTCTGAAATACAAAAACAGCAGAAAATAGGGAACTCGCACTGTGGCATCTCGTTACTAGGTTAGTTCCAGAAAATGCACAAAAATACCATGAAGTGTAACAAAACACAAAGCAAATGATGCATAAACAAGCATGGAGCATCAAAAATTATAGATACGTTTGAGACGTATCAATCAGCAAGAAGCACCAGTACCAGATAGTCCACCAGCAGTTCCACTCAGACGGTCCAGTAGAGACCGTGTTCCTAACACTAGGTATGCATCAGATCAATATGTGGTGTTATTATCTGATGGTTCAGAACCTGAGTATTTTTCAGAGGCAATGAAATCTGAGAACAAGAAGGAGTGGAATAAGGCTATGCAAGAAGAGATGGATTCCTTGCATAATAATCATACATATGAGCTAGTAAAGTTGCTCAAGGGCAAGAAAGTTCTGAAGAACAAGTGGGTCTGCAAAATCAAGAAGAAATAACACACGTCACATCTAAGGTACAAGGCTAGGCTAGTTGTGAAAGGATTCAACCAAAGGAAGGGTATTGACTTTGATGAAATATTATATCCGGTGGTGAAGATGACATCAATAAGAATGATCCTTGGCGTGGCAGCAAGTCTCAGCTTGGAGGTTTAGCAAATGGATGTGAAGATAGCTTTCCTACATGGAGAGCTGGGAGAAGAAATCTACATGGAGCAGCCTGAGGGGTTTCTTGTTAAAGGCAAAGCAGACTATGTGTGTAAGCTAAAGAAAAGTCTCTATGACCTGAAACAAGCACCAAGACAATGGTACATGAAGTTTGAATCTGTCATAGGGGAGTAAGGCTACCATAGATGTAGCTCAGACCATTGTGTGTTTATTTAGAGGTTCTCATGTGATGATTATATCATTCTGTTGCTCTATGTTGATGATATCTTGATTGTTGACAAGAATGACTCTAGGATCGCTAGACTAAAGAAAGAGTTGAGCAAAAGTTTTTCCATGAAATACTTAGGTCCAGCAAAGTGTATTCTCAGCATGAGAATTGAGAGAGATAGAAAATCCAACAAGTTGTACTTGTCTCAAGAGAAATACATTGAGAAAGTACTTCGCAAGTTCAAGATGGACGAGGCAAGGGAAGCCAGTTGTCCACTAGTAGCTCACTTTAAGTTGAGCAAGAAGCAATGTCCCTCCACTGAAAAGATGGAAAAGGAAATGCATAATGTTTCTTAAGCCTCAACGGTTGGGAGTTTGATGTATGCTATGATATGCACGCGGCCTGACATTGCTCAAGTAGTTAGTAGTACTATGAGTAGATTTATGTCTAATCCAGAAATACCATGATACATCTCAAACATATCTATAATTTTTGATGCTCCATGCTTGTTTTACACCAATTGTTTTGTGTTTTGTTTACAGTTCGTGGCATTTTTATGCATTTTCCGGAACTAACCTATTAACGAGATGCCACAGTGCCAGTTCCCTGTTTTTTGCTGTTTTTATGTTTTAGAAAAGTTGCACAGGAAATATTCTCGGAATTGGACGAAACGAAGCTCGAAGTTCCTATTTTCCCTGGCACGAGACGGAGTCCAAAGGGGAGACGGAGGGGGGCCAGGAGGCAGGCACACCATAGGGTGGCGCGCCCCCCCTCTGGCTACGCCACCAGGTGGTGTGGCCCCTACTCCACCCCTTGACATCGCCCTTCCGCATATATAATCCCTCCGACGCGAAAACCCTAAATCAATCGGCATTTTCCCAGATAAAGTTCCGCAGCGCCGCCGCCATCGAATTCCAATTTTGGGGGACAGAAGTCTCTGTTCCGGCACCCTGTCGGGATGGGGAATTGCCCCCGGAGCCAACTCCATCGACTCCACCACCATCTCCATCGACTCCACCGCCATCTCCATCGACATTGCTGTCTCCCATGAGGAGGAGGGAGTAGTTATCCCCCCGGGGCTGAGGGCTCTACCGGTAGCTATGTGGTTCACCTCTCTCTCCCATGATGTGATCTATATGTGATCATGAGCTTTGTATCTAGTTGAATTGGTAGATGTTGTTCTTCATATATTATGCTACTCCAGTGCTTTATTATTATAATCTCCGGAGACACCTTGTACCATGATGTGAAAGTGACAGTGTGCGCATTATGTGTGTCTCTTTGGCTAGTGTCTCTATGAATTGTTGGTGTTTGTTGGAACCATCTAGTGCGCTCAAGGTGATAGTGTGGGGCAATCTAGTTTGGGGAAATGCAAACTTTGAGGAGTGCTTCGTAGCCCTACACATGATTAGTGTTCGTTATCCATTGGAGAATAGTTTAGAATAGCATAGTGAAGAATGGTATATATGTGTTCAATTATGTTATCTTTGTTGAGAGTGTCCACTAGTGAAAGTATGATCCCTAGTCCTTGTTTCTAAGCATTGAAACACCATTTAAATTCAGTTCTGTTACATGTTTGCTCGAAGCGATATTTATTTCAGATTGCATTTACTACTTATAATCATCCATATTACTTGTATTTCACTATGTCTTTGCCGAACTAGTGCACCTATACATCTAACAAGTGTATTAGGTGTGTTGGGGACACAAGAGACTTCTTGTATCGTAATTGCGGGGTTGCTTGAGAGGGATACCTTTGACCTCTTCCTCCCTGAGTTCGATAAACCTTGGGTGATCCACTTAAGGGAAACTTGCTGTTGTTCTACAAACCTCTGCACTTGGAGGCCCAACACTGTCTACAAGAATAGAAGCGTGCGTAAACATCAAGCTCTTTTCTGGCGCCGTTGCTAGGGAGGTGATGACCCACAAGTATAGGGGATCGCAACAGTCTTCGAGGGAAGTAAAACCCAAATTTATTGATTCGATACAAGGGGAGCCAAAGAATATATATAAGCCTTAACAGATGAGTTGTCAATTCAGCTGCACCTGAAAACAGTCTTGCTCGCAGTGGTTTATCAGTAGCAACAGTTTTATAGTGGTGATAGTAGTGAAACAGTAATAGCAGTAGTAAAATAGCAGTGGTAATAGTAGTGATAGTAAACTGTAGGAACAAATACTGTAGGCATAGGGATGGATTACGGGCATTGCATGGATAAGATAATTCATGAAATCAATGAGACATGGGCATTGCAGATAAATAATGATAAAGCATCCTAGTACAAACAATCATAGGCACGTGTTCAGTATATAGTCGTACGTGCTCACAAGGAGAAACTTGCATGACATCTTTTGTCCTACCAGCCTGTTGCAGCAGGGCCTCAAGGGAAACTACTGGTAATTAAGGTACTCCTTTTAATAAAGTACCGGAGCAAAGCATTAGCACTCGGTGAACACATGTGATCCTCACATCATAGCCATCCCCTCCGGTTATCCCAATTTCTGTCACTTTGGGGCCTCGGGTTCCAGACAACAATATGTGTATACAACTTGTAGGTAAGACCATAAACAACAAGTATCATCATAGAAATAATAACATGTTCAGATCTGAAATCATGGCAGTCGGGCCCAAAGTGACAAGCATTAAGCACAACAAGTTACAACAATGTCATAGGCACTAAATAAAGATACTAGGCACTATGCCCTAACAATCTCATATCAAATTACATGAATGATCTCATCCAATCCCTACCATCCCCTCACCTACAGCGGGAGAATTACTCACACATGGATGGGGGAGTCATGGATGGTCGATGGAGGAGCATCGGTGATGATGGTTATGAAGATATCCTCCGAATCCCCGTCCCCGGCAGGGTGCCAGAACGGAGTTTCTGGTTCTGAATCGCGGTTTCTGATGGTGGCGGCGCAGCGGAAGTCTATCTGGGAAAAATGCCGCCTCCTCGATATAATCGAGTCAGGGGTATATGTAGGCGAAAGGAGAGGTCGAGGGGACGGCCGAGGCATCCTCACACCAGGTGGGCGCGGCCAGGGCTGGGCCGCGCCCCCTGTGTGTGTGGGGCCCTCGAGCCTCCCCTCCGTCTCGTCTTCTGGCTCCGTGGGTCTTCTGGTGAAATAGGATTTTTGATGATTTTTCCCGAATTTTTACTAAAAGTTGGATTTCTGCACAAAAACAAGACACCAGAGCAATTCTGCTGAAAACAGCGTTAGTCCGTGTTGGTTGTATTCAACACACACAAATTAGAGGAGAAACAATAGCAAAAGTGTTCGGGAAAGTAGATACGTTTTGGACGTATCAACTCCCCCCAAGCTTAGCTATTTGCTTGTCCTCAAGCAATTTAGTTAACAACTGAGAGCGATAAAAGAAACTTTCACGAACACAATTGCTTCATATGATTTATATAATAACTATGTGATCAAGTACTCAGGCAATTCATAATAAGAAATATGCAACTAATGTCACCTCATAGTCAAGCAAGCTATGAAAGAGTGCCAATGCACTAATAACAAGTAACATGTACATAAGAAACTACAAGATTGTAATATGCATAAATGATATGAAAGAGTGGTATCCAGCTTGCCTTTATTTGTGGAGCAAAACATAAATGCTGAGGCACCTCTGAAGTCCAAAGGAAGACTAGAAGTAAAAATATCAAAGATACAAGCATCAAAGTTATACCACAATTAACCGCGTTCTGGGACAAGCACATTACACTAAGAATAACAGCTATGCTCTCAAGAAGTGCTTTAAAGTTAGAAGATGATGACTCAACATAAAAGTAAACGAATGGCCCTTCGCAGAGGGAAGCAGGGATTTCACATGTGCTAGAGCTTTTCATTTGTAAAACAGAGATAAACATTTATTTTGAGAGATGGTTGTTTCATGTCAACGACTGGCAATGGGGACTTGCTATCTTCCATAATAAACAAGTGAGAGCGGTTCCGAGTTCTTTGAAATTTGGCACATTGGTGCTCTTTTTATAAAGCTTTGGCACTCCTCCCCACCTTTTTTCCTTTCTCAAACCATGGCTAACCGATTCCATCGGGTGCCCACCAACTTTCACATTCCATGGAGGAGTGCCTTTTTCTTTCTTTTTAGAATTAGATGGTCTGACCAGCTCTCATGCAAAATTAATGACGAGCAGATGAAGCTGCCTAGTCGAGGGGTACTTAATTTAATATGGAAGATAGCAATTCCGACCACTACGTCCCCATGAGCTAAAAACAATGGCACAAAATGAGAAGTATTTGAAGTTTTGAAAGGTAGCACATGAAAATTTACTTGGAATGGCTTACAAATACCATGCATAGGAATTTATAGTGGACTCTTTGGTAGACTTGGTTTTTGGTAATTGGATGCACGAGTAGAGCTCATACTCAGTACAAGTGAAGGCTAGCAAAAGACTGGGAAGCGACAATCGAGAGAGCAATAACTGTCATAATCATGCTTGCGACAAAACAAAATTAATATAGGCATAAAAATGATACAAGAACTCTGAGGCAAAGTAAATCATCGAGGCTTAATTGACTTTTTGTTCAGTCATATGCATGCTTGAGCATGTGCCAAGTCGATTCAATTGAAGCTTTCAGAGGAGGATACCACCATAACATACCATATTATGAATAAAACAATGCATGCAAGCGTCTACATGACATGCCACAAGCTATTAGTAAATTGAAACTAATCATATGAAAGCAAGAACTACAAAGCATCCATTAGATAACATATACCTTACATGAACCGACTAAGCAAGTCCACATAGATGAGTATATGTACAAAAATGAAAACAAATAGAGTTCATACTAGCCTCTTACCACATCTCGGATTGTCATATGTCATCATTATTGCTCTTCACTTGTGTGGCTTGAATAATATAAAGTAAATACCAAGCTCCAATGGAGTAACGGGGGACTAAACTCTGCAACAAACTTTACAAAACCGAAGAAGAACAACAAATATTTTTGGGTTTTCGATTTTTGAAACAAGAACAGAAGGAAATAGCAAACAAAGCAAAGTATTTTTGGATTTTTCAAACAGCAAACCAAAAATAGCAAGTAAAGCAAAACAAAGGTAGCAAACTAAAAAGACAAACAAAGAGAAACAATGGAAATATTTTTGGTCTTTTTGTGTTTTGGAAAGCAGAAATGAGAACTAGAACAATAAAGAAAGCTAAACATGGATATACAAAGGACCGACAAAATATGATATGTAGATGAGTGAATCGTCGGCGTACCTCCCCCCAAGCTTAAGCTTTTGGCCTAAGTGGAGATCAATCCCAACTCGGCCAACTTGGCCATGAGGTGGCGCCTCCGTAGTGTGACGAAGAAGCACCATCATCCTGATATGAGCTCGAGGACGCCCCAGAGTGGTACGTGGTGAAGTGATAGGCCGGCTCCTCCTCTTCCTCCTGGTCCACAATGCCATGCTGTACGTTGAAGCCGAGCACCCTAAGTCGCTCGTCCAACTCCTGTTGGAATTATGCCCTAGAGGCAATAATAAAGATGTTATTATTATAATTCTTGTTCATGATAATGTTTATATTCCATGCTAGAATTGTATTAAGCGGAAACTTTAATACATTCGTGGTTTATGAACAACACCGTGTCCCTAGTACGCCTCTATGGACTAGCTCATTGATTAATGATGGTTAAGGTTTCCTAACCATAGACATGTGTTGTCAATTAATAATGAGATCATATCATTAGGAGAATGGTGTGATGGACAGACCCAAATAAAGCAGAGCAATTAGATCGTGTCATCGTGTTCATCTTTGCGAAGCTTTTCCTATGTCATGTATTGTATTCCTTAGACCATGAGATAATATAACTCCCTAGTATCGGAAGAAAGCTTTGAAGTCATCAAACGTCATCCTATGTGAGGGTGATCATAAAAGGTGTCTCTCAGGTGATCGGAAAGTACTTGTTGGGTTGTATGTATCGAGATGGAATTTGTCCCTCCCGAGTCGGAGAGATATACTTCGGGCCCACTCGGTAATCGATATCAACATCGCTTGCAAGCACGTGGTTAAGGAGTTAATCACAAAGTGATATCGGATTACGGAACGAGTAAAGTACTTGCTGTGAACGAGATTGAACTAGGTATGCCGATACCGACGATCGAATCTCGGGCGAGTAAAATATCACGAGACGAAGGGAATACAAATACGGGATTGATTGAATCCTGACATCGTGGTTCATCCGATATGATCATCGCTGAGTGCGTGGGAGTCAATATGGATTTCCAGGTCCCGCTATTGATTATTGATGGAAATCATGTCCACGCATTCTCGAACCCGTAGGGTCACACACTTAACACAAATCAACGCTAGGGTAGTTCCGGGATATATGTGAAACTGTTTCGGAAAGTTACGGAATTGTTCCAGGTGAAAAATATTGGTATTTATTGATTATATGAATTAATAAATATTGGTACTATTTATTTAGTAGAAATAAATAGAAAAGAAAAGAAAGAAAAAAAAAGGAAAAGAGGAGGCAGCGCAGCGGCCAGGAACCCCTGGCGCTCGATGCGGTCGAGGCGGCCAGGGCGATCCCAGCTCGCTCGCTGGTGAGTGGCCAGCCCGGGTGGGCTTTTGGCCAAGTGGGCCAAGCCGGCTGGGCCAAGAGCTGCTTGCGCTGCTTGCGCTGCTTGCGCGCGCTGCCAGGCCGCGCTCGCTCAGGCCGGACGCAGGGCACCACCTCACGCACGCTTCACGCGGGATCGATCGATCTGATCGATCTGATTAGCTCACGGCGGTTTCAGCTTGACGTGTACGACGCGGAAATGGGCCAGTTGATCTAGCCCCTGCTGCAAGTTCGGCCGCCTATAAAAGGACCTCAGAACCGGCGGTTCCGAGTGATCAAGTTCTCTGCGAAGCCGCTGCCTGCTTTCTGAAGCCTCCTTTCTCCGTTTTTCTTCCACCACGCAAACAGGCGAAGCCCTGTCGGCAAAAACTCTCCACCATAGACACCACGCCGTCGTGCTGTCGATCCCATCTACTACTCCACCATATCTCGCTGGACCGGGAAGGCGGAGTCATTGGTGCGCTGTACGTGTGTATCTCTCGGAGGCGTCGCCACTTGCGGCGTTGGATCGGATCGGATCGCGAGGAGGAGACGGCTAGTACGACTACATCATCCACGTTCTGTTGAACGTTACCGCTGTGCGAATCTTCAAGGGTATGAAGATCTCATCTACCTCTCTTGTTGATTACATCTCCTAGATTAGATCTTGGCTTTCTTGTTCGTATCCGTAGGAAAAATTTTGATTTACTATGCTGCGAAACCCTTCAGTGGTATCAGAGCTAGATCTATGCGTAGATGTGTTTCACGAGTAGAACGCAACATGTTTGTTGCGGGCGTTGATGTTTTCTGTTGCAAACCTCTTGTTGTGTATCTCTTATGGCGCGGTATAGTGAGATTGAAGCGGTCCAGGCCAACTTTACGCGACCGCGTTCGCGAGACCGGCTCCGCACTTGACGTGTGGCTTGTTCCACACATGCGGCTGGTGGATGCCAGTTTCTCTCACTATAGTAGTCATGGGACTTACATCGGATGTTAGCAACCATAATATCACCGTTGTGGCTTTTCGTAGGTAAGAATCGTTCTTAGCTTGCTACTCCCATAAGCCACGTAAAACATGCAACAACAAAGTAGAGGCGTCTAACTTGTTTTTGCAGGGAGTGTTTTGTGATATGGTATGGCCCAAGACATGATGTGTATGAATTGAGATGTATGCAATGATCATGTTTTGTAATCTTTCACGACTTGCATGTCGATGAGTTCACAACCGGCAGGAGCCATATGGTTGTCTTTATAATTGTGTATGACCTGCGTGTCAACTTCTTATACGCCATGTAATAGCTTTACTTTATCGCTAAGTAGTTAGCAATAGTTGTAGTTGCTGTTCGTGGTGGAGGCAATCATGGTGGAGTGATGGAGATCATGCCGGCGCGCACAAGATGGAGATCATGGCGCGGAGATTGGCTATACCATGTCACATAAAATTATATGCATGTGATGTTTATCCTTTTATGTATCTTATTATGCTTAGATCGCGACGGTAGCATTATAAGATGATTCCTCACTTAAAGATCAAAATAAAATTGTGTTCTCCCCTCGTATGCGCCGTTGCGAAAGTTCGTCGTTTTCAAGCACCTCGTGATGATCGGGTGCTATAAACTCTACGTTCACATACAACGGGTGCAAGCCAGTTTTGCACACGCGGAAAATACTTGGGTTTGACTTGACGAGCCTAGCATGTACAGACATGGCCTCGGAACACATGAACCGAAAGGTTAATCATGAGTCATATGAATGATATGATCGACACTGAGTTGTCCACCATTGAAACCACATCTCTTCTCGTGAAGATCGGATTAGGTGTGGTGAAATTTGGATCGTGTTCACTAAACAACTTGAGGGATGTTGAATTTAGTGGGAGTTCATCTAGTAATTTGATTAAGTTGAACTAATTATCATGAACTTAGTCTAAATTGTACTTGCAATGTTGTAGATCAAATGGCTAAGTCCAACTTCAACTTCAACGTTTTTGCTGAGAAAGAAAAGCTTAAGAACAATGGGTCTAACTTCACCAACTAGTTCCGCAATCTGAGAATCATACTCGCTGGCGGACAAAAAGCCTATGTACTTGACAAAGCGCTAGGTGACACCCCTGCTGCAACTGCGAAAACTGAAGAACTTGCTGACTTCAATGCTCGTAGAGATGATTGTGATGCGATTATGAGTACCATGCTGTTTTCTATGGAACCGGAACTTCAAAATCGTTTTGAGAAGTACCGTGGGCCTTATGAGATACTTGAGGAACTGAAAACCATGTTTCAGACTCAAGCCTGTTCTGAGAGATATGAGATCTCTGAGAAGTTCTTTAACTGCAAGATGGAGGAAGGGAGTTCCGTTAGTGAGCACGCCATTAAGATGTCGGGCTACACTCAACGCCTTGAGCAACTGGACTGCAAGATTCCAGAGGAGCTCAAGATTGACAGAGTTCTGCAATCACTCCCTCCTAGCTACAAAGGTTTTGTAGTTACTCATAATCAAATTGGTTCCACTGATACGATCACTGAGCTCTTCGCTAAGCTGAAAGCTGCGGAGGTGGATATCAAGAAAGACAATCATGTGTTGATGGTCAACAAGACCACTAGCTTTAAGAAAGCTAAGGGAGCAAAGGGATCTTTCAAGAAAGGCAGCGGCAAGCGCGTTGCCCCTGCTGAGAAGAAGCTCAAGTCTGGACCTAAGCCGGACACTGAGTGCTTCTATTGCAAGGTCAAGGGTCACTGGAAGCGCAACTGTCCGAAGTACTTAGCGGACAAGAAGGCTGGCACTATCAAAGGTATATTTGATATACATGTTATTGATGTCTACCTTACTAGCGCTCGTTGTAGTGCCTGGGTATATGATACTGGTTCAGTTGCTAATATTTGTAACTCGAAATAGGAGCTACGGAATAGACGGCGGCTAGCAAGAGATGAGGTGACGATGCGCGTTGGCAATGGATCAAAAGTTGATGTGATGGCCGTCGGCACGCTCTCCTTAGTTTTACCTTCGGGATTAGTTTTAAACCTTAATAAGTGTTATTATGTGCCTGCGTTGAGCATGAACATTATATCTGGATCGTGTTTATTGCAAGACGGTTATTCATTTAAATCTGAGAATAATGGTTGTTCTATTTATATGAATAACATCTTTTATGGTCATGCACCTGTAGTGAATGGTTTATTTCTTCTGAATCTCGAAAGCAATGAAACACACATCCATAACATTGAGGCTAAAAGATGCAAAGTAGATAGTGATAATCCAACTTATTTGTGGCACTGCCGTCTAGGTCATATTGGTGTAAAACGCATGAAGAAACTCCATTCTGATGGACTTTTAGAGTCTCTTGATTTTGAATCATTTGACACGTGCGAACCATGCCTCATGGGCAAGATGATCAAAACCCCGTTCTCCGGAATAATGGAGCGAGCAACGGACTTATTGGAAATCATACATACCGATGTGTGCGGACCAATGAGTATTTCGACGCGCGGTGGATATCGCTATTTTCTCACTTTTACTGATGACTTAAGTAGATATGGGTATATCTATTTAATGAAACATAAATCTGAAACGTTTGAAAAGTTCAAAGAATTTCAGAACGAAGTGGAAAACCATCGTAACAGGAAAATTAAATTTCTACGATCCGATCGTGGAGGTGAGTATTTGAGTTATGATTTTCTCACGCATCTTAAAGCAAGCGGAATCGTTTTGCAACTCACGCCACCCGGAACACCACAGCGCAATGGTGTGTCTGAACGCCGGAATCGAACTCTATTAGATATGGTGCGATCAATGATGTCTCTTACAGATTTGCCGTTATCATTTTGGGGTTATGCATTAGAAACCGCTGCATTCACTTTAAATAGGGCACCATCTAAATCCGTTGAGACGACACCGTATGAACTTTGGTTTGGTGCTAAACCTAAGTTGTCGTTTCTTAAAGTTTGGGGATGCGAAGCTTACGTCAAGAAGTTGATGCCGGACAAGCTCGAACCCAAAGCGGAGAAATGCGTCTTCATAGGATACCCTAAGGAAACGATTGGGTATACCTTCTACCACAGATCCGAAGGCAAAGTGTTTGTTGCAAAGAACGGATCCTTTCTTGAGAAGGAGTTTCTCTCGAAAGAAGTGAGTGGGAGGAAGGTAGAGCTAGACGAGGTTATTGAACCTTCTCTCGAGTTGGAGAGTAGCGCAGCACCCGAAATTGTTCCGGCGCCGCCTGCACCAACAAGAGAGGAAGCTAATGATAAAGATCATGAAACTTCAAACGATGCTACTACTGAACTTCGCAGGTCGACAAGGTCACGTGCCACTCCTGAATGGTACGGCAACCCTGTCTTAACCGTCTTGTTGTTAGACAACAGCGAACCTGCGAACTATGAGGAAGCAATGATGAGCCCAGACTCTGAGAAATGGCTAGAGGCCATGAAATCCGAATTGGGATCCATGAGCGAAAACCAAGTGTGGACTTTGGTGGATCCTCCTAGCGACCGTAAGGCCGTTGAGTGCAAATGGATTTTCAAGAAGAAAACGGACGCGGATGGTAATGTTACTGTCTATAAAGCTCGGCTTGTCGCAAAAGGTTTTCGGCAAGTTCAAGGTGTTGACTACGATGAGACTTTCTCTCCCGTAGCGATGTTTAAGTCCATTCGGATTTTATTAGCAATTGCTGCGTTTCATGATTATGAAATATGGCAGATGGATGTCAAGACTGCGTTCCTCAATGGCAACATTGATGAAGAGTTGTATATGATGCAGCCCGAAGGTTTTGTCGATCCTAAGGATGCTAATAAGGTGTGCAAACTTCAGCGTTCCATTTATGGACTGAAGCAAGCATCTCGGAGTTGGAACCTTCGTTTTGATCAAGTGATCAAGAGTTTTGGATTTGTTCCAAATTGCTATGAAGCTTGTATCTACAAGAAAGTGAGTGGGAGCTCGGTGACATTTTTAGTACTATATGTGGATGACATATTGATTATTGGAAATGACATCGATATGCTTAACGATGTGAAGAGTTATTTGAATAAATGTTTTTCAATGAAAGACCTAGGGGAAGCTGCTTATATATTAGGCATCAAAATCTATAGAGATAGAGAAAGACGCCTAATAGCTTTAAGCTAAAGTACATACCTGGACAAAGTTCTGAAGAGGTTCAGAATGGATAAAGCAAAGAAAGGTTCATTGCCCATGTTGTCAGGTAAGATATTGAGCAAGGCTCAGTGTCCAGCTACGGTAAAAGATAGAGAAACTATGAGCAAAGTGCCATATGCCTCGGCCATAGGTTCTATTATGTATGCCATGCTGTGTACTAGACCGGATGTGTCCAATGCTCTTAGTTTGACGAGCAGATACCAAAGTGATCCAGGAGTGGAACACTGGACAGCCGTAAAGAACATCCTAAAGTATTTAAATAGGACTAAAGAAATGTTCTTGGTCTATGGAGGTGATGAGGAGCTCGTCGTAAAAGGTTACATCGACGCTAGCTTCGACACCGACCCGGATGATTCTAAATCTCAGACAGGATACGTTTATATTTTGAATGGTGGAGCTGTGAGCTGGAGAAGCTGCAAGCAAAGCGTGATTGCGGGATCTACAACAGAAGCGGAATACATGGCTGCTTCAGAAGCATCATGTGAAGGAGTTTGGATCAGAAACTTCATCACTGAGCTTGGTGTGGTTCCAAATGCCTTGGACCCACTGGAGATATTGTGTGACAACAATGGCGCCATAGCACTGGCTAAAGAACCAAGATATCATCCAAAGACCAAGCACATCAACCGCCGGTTCCATATAATTCGAGATTATATATCAGATGGAGATCTGAAGATTAGCAAAGTACATACGGATCTGAATGTCGCAGACCCGTTGACTAAACCTCTTCCACGAGCAAAACATGATCAGCACCTTAATGCCATGGGTGTTAGATTGTTGCCAGATGTAAACTAGATTATTGACTCTAGTGCAAGTGGGAGACTGTTGGAATTATGCCCTAGAGGCAATAATAAAGATGTTATTATTATAATTCTTGTTCATGATAATGTTTATATTCCATGCTAGAATTGTATTAAGCGGAAACTTTAATACATGTGTGGTTTATGAACAACACCGTGTCCCTAGTACGCCTCTATGGACTAGCTCATTGATTAATGATGGTTAAGGTTTCCTAACCATAGACATGTGTTGTCAATTAATAATGAGATCATATCATTAGGAGAATGGTGTGATGGACAGACCCAAATAAAGCAGAGCAATTAGATCGTGTCATCGTGTTCATCTTTGCGAAGCTTTTCCTATGTCATGTATTGTATTCCTTAGACCATGAGATAATATAACTCCCTAGTATCGGAAGAAAGCTTTGAAGTCATCAAACGTCATCCTATGTGAGGGTGATCATAAAAGGTGTCTCTCAGGTGATCGGAAAGTACTTGTTGGGTTGTATGTATCGAGATGGAATTTGTCCCTCCCGAGTCGGAGAGATATACTTCGGGCCCACTCGGTAATCGATATCAACATCGCTTGCAAGCACGTGGTTAAGGAGTTAATCACAAAGTGATATCGGATTACGGAACGAGTAAAGTACTTGCTGTGAACGAGATTGAACTAGGTATGCCGATACCGACGATCGAATCTCGGGCGAGTAAAATATCACGAGACGAAGGGAATACAAATACGGGATTGATTGAATCCTGACATCGTGGTTCATCCGATATGATCATCGCTGAGTGCGTGGGAGTCAATATGGATTTCCAGGTCCCGCTATTGATTATTGATGGAAATCATGTCCACGCATTCTCGAACCCGTAGGGTCACACACTTAACGCAAATCAACGCTAGGGTAGTTCCGGGATATATGTGAAACTGTTTCGGAAAGTTACGGAATTGTTCCGGGTGAAAAATATTGGTATTTATTGATTATATGAATTAATAAATATTGGTACTATTTATTTAGTAGAAATAAATAGAAAAGAAAAGAAAGAAGAAAAAAAAGGAAAAGAGGAGGCAGCGTAGCGGCCAGGAACCCCTGGCGCTCGATGCGGTCGAGGCGGCCAGGGCGATCCCAGCTCGCTCGCTGGTGGGTGGCCAGCCCGGGTGGGCTTTTGGCCAAGTGGGCCAAGCCGGCTGGGCCAAGAGCTGCTTGCGCTGCTTGCGCTGCTTGCGCGCGCTGCCAGGCCGCGCTCGCTCAGGCCGGACGCAGGGCACCGCCTCACGCACGCTTCACGCGGGATCGATCGATCTGATCGATCTGATTAGCTCACGGCGGTTTCAGCTTGACGTGTACGACGCGGAAACGGGCCAGTTGATCTAGCCCCTGCTGCAAGTTCGGCCGCCTATAAAAGGACCTCAGAACCGGCGGTTCCGAGTGATCAAGTTCTCTGCGAAGCCGCTGCCTGCTTTCTGAAGCCTCCTTTCTCCGTTTTTCTTCCACCACGCAAACAGGCGAAGCCCTGTCGGCAAAAACTCTCCACCATAGACACCACGCCGTCATGCTGTCGATCCCATCTACTACTCCACCATATCTCGCTGGACCGGGAAGGCGGAGTCATTGGTGCGCTGTACGTGTGTATCTCTCGGAGGCGTCGCCACTTGCGGCGTTGGATCGGATCGGATCGCGAGGAGGAGACGGCTAGTACGACTACATCATCCACGTTCTGTTGAACGTTACCGCTGTGCGAATCTTCAAGGGTATGAAGATCTCATCTACCTCTCTTGTTGATTACATCTCCTAGATTAGATCTTGGCTTTCTTGTTCGTATCCGTAGGAAAATTTTTGATTTACTATGCTGCGAAACCCTTCAACTCCTCCTTCCTGCGTGACCATGGCCTGTTATCAATATTAAACAAACTGGGTTGTGGCAAAGGCACTTCCCTTTCCTCTCCATCAGTGAATAACATCCTATAAACTAATTTCCATGCACGTGAGTTAGCAGTAACAAAATGATGGAGCTTCATGGCGGCAAGATCGAGCCTCTGTGGAGTCAACAATATATCATGAGGAGCAATAGGAAGTTCAAGAGCAGCAACAATGCGAGCAGCAATAATACCTCCATAAATAGGTCCCCTAGCAGCTAGGCGACGAGCAATAATAGCACCGAGGTTATACTTCCTACTAACATCAAGAGCGGAAGCTAGAAAAGCTAAATAATAATTGGAGATATTGCTAGTGTTCCCTCTACCAAGTACACTAGTGGCAAGATAGTAAGTAAAATATCTAATAGCTGGGAGTTGAATGTTTCTTATCTTGCCACGCTGTGCGGTGCGGTCATCATCGTTGGTTACTCCTCGATAAAGCTCCACTAAATCAGCGGGCTGCTGCTGCATCTTCCTTGCCGTCCCAAACATGGGTATACCTAAAATGTTACAAAATCTCTCCAAAGACATGGTGATAGGTCTATCATAAATCTTGAATGCAATGGAAGGATTGTAATGAGCATTAGTGAATTTAAGGCTTTAAACGAAAATCTTTGTGAGAATGGCATATTGATTACTCTCATCCATCATGTATGTAGTCAATCCAACCCTGTTAACAAGGAGCAAGAAATCATTAAGAATCCCTGCATCACTCAAGAAATTAGTACAAGGGAAGGTCGATGGATGTGCATCTCCATCGTCCCCCTCAAGGTTCGGTGACATAAGATCTTCATTGTAGGATATCCTATATTGAGCAGTGGATCTTGAAGGCCTTGAGGACCTTGGTGCTTCTCTTTCAAACACTTCTCCATAGGTGTAGTTATCCATGTCCCTTTTCTGAAATTTTTAACAAAACTCATAAAATATGATTTTGAGACAAGCAAATGTAGGGAACTACTATAGTGAGTTACTAGAGAGCTAACATGCATCAAAATAACAATTCTAATCAATAGAACAAGCATGCATACTCATTTATACTGCCACCTACAATGCTAAAATACTCAAGAAATACTCCATCAAAAGAAATTCTACTTGGACAAGTGGAGGAGTCACATACCGGAGAACAAATACTCCAAATCTCAGCAGAAATGATGGGCTGAGCAAGGAGATCGAAAATTCGAGGTGAAGAACAGCAAGAACTCGGGTATGAGCTGGGTGTGTCGTTGTTTTCGGGAGAGAGAAAGAGAAGGGGAGGAAGAGATAAGTGAGAGGCCAGGTGGGGCCTCCTCACACCAGGTGGGCGCGCCCCAGGCTGGGCCGTGCCCCCTGTGCGGGAGATGGCGTGGCAGCCCCTCCTGGTGTCTCTCAGGTGCCTCTCTGCCCCATTTTTGACATAAAAATTTATAAAGAATTTTCTGGAATTTTTCGAGAAACTTTATTTTCGAGGATTTTTCAAAAATTGGCATATCGATAAAAACTCAGAAAAACGAAGATGAAATGATTTCAAGCAAATCAAAACCAAGTATGCAGCAGCTCTGAGATACTCTTAATCATGTAACTAAACTAAAGAAATAAAATTAATGAAAGTAAATATAGGCGGGGTGGAGTCGATGCGGTGAAAATGAAGTTTCGTTCATATAAAATCACTTTGTTAACAAGGTTGATCAAGTCTTGTTCCCAAACTAACTTTATATGAGGCAAAACTTTGCACTTCACTAAATGCTTATGTTACCTCAACTCTGATAGGCATAGTCCCAATCATAACAATTTTATATTCTTCCTTGGGCTTTCGCTCTGAACAAATAATTTGACCAACTTTGATGGTCTCAATATTCTTGACAGAATTTAGAGCATTCTTTCTATCAATCTTCTTGGGAAAATAAACCATGTACTCTTTATCATTGACATTGAAAGTTACTTTTCCTTGATTGCAATTAATAACAGCACCTGCAGTGTTTAGAAAAGGTCTCCCAAGAATAATAGACATATTATCATCTTTAGGCATTTCCAACACAACAAAGTCAGTTAATATTAAACAACTGTTAGCAACTTGAACAGGAACATTTTCACATATACCAATAGGAATAGTAGTAGACTTATCAGCCATCTGCAAAGATATATCAGTTGATACTAATTTTTCTAGATCAAGTCTTTTATAAAGAGAAAAAGGCATGACACTAACTCCAGCTCCCAAATCACATAAAGTATTTCTAACATAGTTATTTTTAATGGAGCAAGGAATAGTTGGTATACCTGGATCTCCAAGCTTCTCTGGTACTTTACCATCAAAAGAATAATTAGCAAGTAAGGTGGAAATTTCCTCATTAGGAATTTTCCTTTTGTTAGTGACAATATCTTTCATATATTTTGCATAAGGAGGCATTCTAATAGCATCAGTCAAAGGAATTTGCAAAAATAGAGGTCTCATCCATTCACAAAACCTGTTGTAGTGTTCTTCTTCCTTGGACTTGTGTTTCTTACTAGGAAAAGGCATTGGTTTCTGCACCCAAGGTTCTCTCTCATTACCATGCTCGTTGGCAATGAAGTCTTCTTTGGTGTACTTTGCATTCTTATCAATCTTCTCTGTTTCCTCTTCAACTTCTTCTTTATCGGAAGCATCTCCTGGTTCAGTTTCAGCATCAGAAATAGAAACACTGTTAGGATCTTTACCTGCTTCAGAGGATTCTACAGTTGTTTTATGCTTCTTCTTCTTCTTCTTCTTAGAAGGAATATCATCATTTGAAGTGCATTGAGAATCTTGCTCGACCCTCTTAGGATGTCCTTCAGGATATAATGGATCTTGAGTAGCAGCGCCACTTCTTGTGCGTATTTCACATGCTTGCTTCTCTCTTGCGGCATTAACTAGCAAGTCTTTTTGCACCTTGGTAAGCTGATCAATTTGTGTTTGAACCATTTGAAAATGTTTAACAAGTATCTTCACATCATTGGCGGTTCTCTCCACAATATCCTGCAACTTGTTAATAGCTCTAGAATTTTCCAACAAATGATTATGCACCATTCTATTAAAATTTTCTTGCTTAACAATGAAATTATCAAATTCATCTAAGCATTGATCAGGAGGTTTAGAATAAGGAATATCTCTTTCGTCAAAGCGCTGGAGAGAGTGTACCTCAATAGTTGATGGATGAGGGATTGGCTTACATAGTTCTTCTATGGGAGGTAAATTCTTCACATCTTCGGCCTTAATACCTTTCTCCTTAAGAGATTTCTTTGCTTCCTTCATAACTTCATCATTTAATTCAATCATCCCTCTCTTCTTTGATGTAGGCTCTGTAGATGGCACAGGTGTTGGTGCTGGTGTTGGCTCAACTAGAGTCCAATCATCATGATTCTGGCTTATTTTAGCCATTAATTCTTCAGCTTCAGCCGGAGTTCTTTCCCTAAAAACACAACCAGCACAACTATCCAGATATGACTTAGATTCATCAGTTAGTCCATTATAAAATATATCAAGGAGTTCATTTTTAGGCAATGGTTCTTTAGGCAAAGCTCTAATTAAAGAACAAAACCTTGTCCAAGATTCAGGCAGTATCTCTCCTTTTCCCTGTTCAAAATCAAAGATTTTCTGCACAGTAGCATGTTGAGCACTAGCAGGAAAATACTTCTGAAAGAAAGCATTAACCAAAGCAATAGGACTATTAAGAGATCCAGGAGACAAGCTATTAAACCAAGTTTTAGCTGCATCTTTCAACGATAAAGGAAAAATCTTAGCAACAAAGTAAGTGCGGAGCTTAATATCATCAGAAAACAAATTACTCAAAGTAGAAAGCTCATTCATGTGCTCCATAGCACTCTCATCTTTAGTACCACAAAAAGGAGTTTTCTCAACAATAGATATGTAAGATAAATCCAAAGAGAAATCATAATCCTTATCTCTAATATTTATGGGAGAAGCAGCAAACTTAGGATCAGGGGACAAATTATATCTAACAGAACGTCTTGCAAGAAGTTCTTTAACCTCAGCAGCATTACGAGTAGCACGTGCTTCAGCAATAAAATCATCATTAAGCTCAATATAAGCATCATCATCAAAATCATCACTAGGACATTCCCTAGACTCAGGTGAACTAACAGGTGTAACAGTGGTGTTTCCCAACTTAGCTCTAGCAATAGTAGCATCTAAAAAGGAACCTAGTGAACCACTCTCATCAAGCACAGTAGAAGCATCATCTAAATTATCAGTGGTATTTTCAATCTCAGCAGAAGTAGTAGCAGTAGCGTGTGGGTGTGGTGGTGTAAGCAACTTACTCATAACAGATGGTGAATCAAGAGCAACAGAAGTGTTGAGAGTCGTACCTCTTCTTGTAGTGGATGGCAATATAGGAACTTTTCCATCACGAGGTTTACCCATGATGAAAGGATTGCAGTGAACAATATGAATACCAAGTGAACTTACAAATAAAGCTATGCTCCCCGGCAACGGCGCCAAAAAATAGTCTTGATGACCCACAAGTATAGGGGATCACAACAGTCTTCGAGGGAAGTAAAACCCAAATTTATTGATTCGACACAAGGGGAGCCAAAGAATATATGTAAGCCTTAACAGATGAGTTGTCAATTCAGCTGCACCTGGAAACAGTCTTGCTCGCAGTGGTTTATCAGTAGCAACAGTTTTATAGTGGTGATAGTAGTGAAATAGTAACAGCAGTAGTAAAATAGCAGCGGTAATAGTAGTGATAGTAAACACTAGGAACAAATACTGTAGGCACAGGGATGGATTACGGGCGTTGCATGGATAAGATAATTCATGAAATCAATGAGACATGGGCATTGCAGATAAATAATGATAAAGCATCCTAGTACAAACAATCATAGGCATGTGTTCCGTATATAGTCGTACGTGCTCACAAGGAGAAACTTGCACGACATCTTTTGTCCTACCAGCCTGTTGTAGTAGGGCCTCAAGGCAAACTACTGGTAATTAAGTTACTCCTTTTAATAAAGTACCGGAGCAAAGCATTAGCACTCGGTGAACACATGTGATCCTCACATCATAGCCATCCCCTCCGGTTATCCCAATTTTTGTCACTTTGGGGCCTTGGATTCCGGACAACAATATGTGTATACAACTTGTAGGTAAGACCATAAACAACAAGTATCATCATAGAAATAATAATATGTTCAGATCTGAAATCATGGCACTCGGGCCCAAAGTGACAAGCATTAAGCACAACAAGTTGCAATAATGTCATAGGCACTAAATAAAGATACTAGGCACTATGCCCTAACAATCTCATATCAAATTACATGAATGATCTCATCCAATCCCTACCATCCCCTCACCTACAGCGGGGGAATTACTCACACATGGTTGGGGGAGTCATGGATGGTCGATGGAGGAGCGTCGGTGATGATGGTGATGAAGATCTCCTCCGAATCCCCATCCCAGCTGGGTGCCAGAACGGAGTTTCTAGTTCCGAATCGCGGTTTCTGATGGCGGCGGCGCAGCGGAAGTCTATCTGGAAAAAACAGCGCCTCCTCGATATAATCGAGTCAGGGGGTATATGTAGGCGAAATGAGAGGTCGAGGGGATGGGCGATGCATCCTCACACCAGGTGGGTGATGCATGGTGAATGACTAGCCCGTTGGGAACCCCAAGAGGAAGGTGTGATGAATATAGCAGCAAGATTTTCCCTCAGTTAAGAAACCAAGGTTTGTCGATCAGGAGAAGAGCGGACAATACGACTGAAGGTGATGCGGACTGGCTTAATAGCACTCCAACAAGGGCGCTGTTTACAACACTTGTTGACTCGTCTTTGACCAGTAGCAATGTGGAACCTGCACACAACACAACCAAATACTTTGCTCCCAACTTGCGATGAGGTTGTCAATCTCACCGGTTTGCTTGAAACAAACGGTATGAGCGTATCGAGTGGAAAACAGTAGAAGTATGCGAGTAAAGTAAACAGTGCGAGTAAAGTAAATAGGTGATAGCAATATGATGGAAATAGGACCGGGGTCCACAGTTCACTAGTGGTGTCTCTCCATAAGATCAATAACACATGTTGGGTAAACAAATTACAGTTGGGCAATTGATAGAATAAAGATAAACGTGATATGTCGAGAAGATCACTATGCGATTTACTCTGGGCATTACAACAACATACATAGACCGCCATCCAACTGCATCTATGACTAATAATCCACTTGTGACGAATCAATCCAAGAACTCCACAAGTATTAAGTTGCGAACAACAGATAATTGCATTAAGCAAAGTGTGTAATGTAAACAAAGCATATGCCCTTGAGCATATGAATGTTGTTTTCTCCCTAGTAGCAACAGCACATCTACAACCTTAGAGGTTTCTGTCACTCCCCCAGGTTAAATAGAGGCATGAACCCACTATCGAGCATAAATACCCCCTCTTGGAGTCACTAGCAACTACTCGGCCAAGATAGCTACTAACAACGGACAGCATGCAAGATCATAAACAACATAGAGATAACAAAAGATATATTTCAGTATAGCAACTCAATCATAACACCAAATTCATCGGATCCCAACAAACCAAACATGTAGAATTACATAACGGTGATCTCAATCATGTAGGGCAGATCATGAGATCTAAACATGAAGTACATGGTGGAGGAGACAACCATGTAGCTACTGCTATGGACCCATAGTCAAAGGTAGACTACTCACTCATCGCTCCGGAGGCAAGCATGGCGATGAAGAAGACCTCCGGTGGCGATTCCCCTCTCCGGCAGGGTGCCGGGAAGAGCTTCTGGACCCTCCCGATCTCGGGTCGATGACAGCGGCGGATCGCGATGTGTTTCTGGAAAATTGATCGGGTACTTAGGTTTTTTCCGTTGGGGGGTCTTTATAGGCGAAGGGGCATCATCAGAAGTGGCCCGAGGGGCTCTCACACATAGGGGGCGTGGCCAGGCCCCTGGCCACGCCGCCCTGGTGTATGGGGCCCTCGTGGCCCCCCTCCAACTCCTCTTCGGATCTCTGGAAGGTTCTGAGAAAAATAAGACTTCAGGAACTTGTTTCGTCCAATTCCGAGAATATTTCCTGTGTATCACTTCTGAAACACAAAAACAGCAGAAAACAGGGAACTGGCACTGTGGCGACTTGTTAATAGGTTAGTTTCGGAAAATGCATAAAAGTGCCACGAAGTGTAATGAAACAGTAGGCAAATGGTGTAAAAACAAGCATGGAGCATCAAAAATTATAGATACGTTGGAGACGTATCAAGCATCCCCAAGCTTAACTCCTGCTCGTCCTCGAGTAGGTAAGTGATAACAAAAGAATAATATTTGAGGTGACATGCACCTACACAATCTTGATCATATATGTAAGCATTTGTGATCTGGGATCATAAGAACTTAAAACATGGGCATGAAAGATATAATCTTGACAATAGAAACTTAGCAACCATGTTGTAAACATGCAAATGAACACAAACAAAAGATCATGAAAATGAAACAATGAAAGTCAAACGTGTGTTCAAATCATAAGGAAAACATACAAATGGTTTTCAGCTTGTCTTTCAAAGAGAGCAAAACATAAATGCATAGGACACCTTCAAGTTTAAGAGGGTGACTAGATACAAATAATTTAAGAACAAGTGAAACCAACAATATGAATCAATCGATGAAAACTTTGGGACAATGCACATTATACTAAGAATGACAACTATGCTCTCTTAATGGTGCATAAAGAAAGAAGGTGGCGACTCAACAAAAAGTTGAAGAAAGACCCTTCGCAGAGGGAAGCAGTGATTGCAAGTTTAATAGACCTTCAAAAATTATGTTACTTACTGGCTTTGAGCTCTCATTGCCCCCATCATAAGCATCTTGAATGGTTAGAGTTAATGCGAGAACAATTATGATGCATATGCTTGACAAATCATAAGTTGAAAACCTCGTGCCCCTTGAATATGAGTACCCAAACCTCATGCTACTCAACTTAGAGTCCCAAGCAAGGCTCTTGTCATTGTAAGTATATATGTATCATCGAAAACTGCCAACGAGGTACCTCCGTGCCCGATGACATGGAACAAGCCCACATCAAAATGACAGGACAAGCAGACAATGAACACCTCGACATCTCTTTTATTTGCCATTTGTTTAGCTTTTTATTGTGAGATGCGTCGTCGAATGTCCACCATGGGTATGCTGCAAATTTCCACCATGAATTATGCATAGCTTAGATTGGCGGCCTAGGCATTTCCCTAACACATATACAAACTCCATGATCCCTGCAAGATTCCCAATTCATTTCACACCGCGAGCATCCATAAACAAAAGATCACGATATCAACTCAAATAAGAAGTGCAATGTTGAAAGCTTGCCCCATGACGGCATGGTTGGGCTAGTATCCAACTTACAACTTGCAAGCATAACAACTCAACATAAGAGACCACAATGTCAATTTTTTAAGAATAGGAAAAAGTAAAGTGTGCCTTCCGGTTCGTGAGAGCTTTACTAACCAATTTTCGCATAACACTGGTAAGAGTTTAATTTGAAGAGAAGATAAAAGCAAGTCAAATTTACTTGGAATAGCAAATTGCTAGTAGGTATGTATGGTGGACACTTTGGAAAACTTTGGCTTTTAGGAGTTGGATGCACGAGTAGAGCTCATACTCAGTACAAGGCGAGGGCTAGCAAAAGACTGGGAGCGACCAACTAAGAGAGCAATAACGGCCATAATCATGCAAAGCGACAAAGCGACATTAAAAGAAGCATAAGATGGCATCAAAAGTCAAAAACTAAATGATCATAAAGGCTATTGGCGACTTTGTAAGAGTCTAACATGTGTGAGCATGCGCCAAGTCAACCCAAATAAAGCATCAAGGAGAAAACCAAAATAATGCTTCCATACAATAAAAACAACGCATGATTTTTTCAAAGGCTCATTAAGCAATCTCAGTTATTTGAGACAAGTCATGCTACAGCAAAACCACTAAGCATACTATCAAAAAGACATCAAGCATGACATGAAAAAGCCTAAGCCGCAGTCTACACAAGCTCCTTCTTGTACCACTATTTTGCATAAAGCTTTTTCTCTTTTCCAACACCATTTGAAAAAAAATTTAGACACCTCTTTTGATGAAAACCAATAAAGATCAGAGGCAAAAATACACCTTGATGAAAAGATATGACAAGGTCTGAACGCATATCAAGGCGAAAACGAAAACCAAAAGCAGTAGCGGAAAAAGAAGAACACTCGTTGAACGATAAGAGTGAAAAACTGAGTGCTCTTGGCAAATGAAAAGCGAGTACATCTCCTCCAAACGAAATTTGTTGGGGTCCAACCATTTATTGCAGAAAACAAAACTAAACTAACTAAGAAAACTAAAACAACTGACGCTCCAAGAAAAACACATAATGCATGAAGCAATAAAAATATAGTGTTTTAAAAGGTGACCTGATTTTTGCCGATGAAGAAGGGGTGCCTCGGGGGCATCCCCAAGCTTTGACACTTGTACTTCTTGGATATTTCTTGGGGTGATTCTTGGGCATTCCCAAGCTTGAGCTTTTGTCCATTCTTCAACTCATCTCATCATTCTCCAATCCCTACACTTGAAAACTTCCTTCATACAAAACTAAACACAATTCTATTAGCAACATTAGTGCAAGCATAACATATAATCAACCTCTTTTTTGCTTCAGGTTTCAACCCAAAACCACCACATATCAAGTATATACTACTGTAGCAACTTCCCCAAAAGTTCCATGATCAAAAGAACTCAAAAAGAAAGCGATAAAGCGGCAAAAAACGAATAGTGACAGAAATCTGTCAAAACAGAACAGCTGACAAAGGTCGAATTTTTTAGGGGTTTTCTGTTGCTCAAATCAAAAAGTGTTAAACTAACGAAAGTTTGGATATAACCTGGGGAATATGCACAAGAAATCGCAGGTCCAAAAGATATACAGAGAATTTATACGAATTTTTACGGTGCAGCACCGAAAACAGTTTCAGGACAGCAACATCCCCAAATCTTTACCTCACTCGAATTAGAGGCTTCTCTTGGCACAACAACAAAATAAAAAGGATAAGGAGCGGTCATTACAGTAGTAATGACTTCCAAGACTCAAATAAAAGAAAAAGTATTGAAAATAAAACATTGGGTTATCTCCCAAGAGTGCTTTTCTTTAACGCCTTTGAGCTAGGCGCAGAAAATTGCAAATCAAGTAACATCAAGTGATGAAGCATCAATTACCTCAGTAGGCTCTTTGGAAGTTCCCGCAAATGATTCAACCTGCAAGTCACTCTTAGTGGAACTAAAAGTCTTACCAATTTTAAGAACATGTTGAGGTTTAAGCGCAGAAACCTTGGGAACATACATAAATTTTTGCTCTTTTCCAACAAACACTTTCTCTTTCTTAAATTTAAGAGAAGAGAAGATTAAACTAGGGGTTTCCATAGACTCCTCTAGTTTACCAATCCTTAAATTTTGATTATCAAGAGTAGTGCTAGCCTCTAAAATGGTGATTCTCTTACCAATATTTTCTATTAATTCACTAACACGGCTAGCATTTTCTAGGATACTTGGCAAACTTTTATCTAAAGAGCTGAGCCTTTCTACCACCTCCTCCAAGGTGGTATCAGTTTTAGCAACATGAATATGTGGTATTCCCACTAAACTTTCAATTATAGTGCATGCTTCTCCAGCGGGAGTACCCAGAAAATTACCTCCTGTAAGAGTATCGAGAACATACCTATTCCAACTAGATATACCAACATAAAAATTTCTAAGGAGGATCATGGAAGAGTGCTTTTTGGTACACCTATGATGAGCATTGTTAATATGATACCAAGCATCTTTTAAACTTTCTCCCCCTTGTTGCTTAAAACTACGAACTTCTACTTCAGGATTACTCATTTAGCAAAGACTAAGAGCAAGAAAATAAAAGCAACTATCAAGGATTCTAATTTTTTTTGGGTTTTTGATATAAAACGATGCAAGTAAAAATAAAGTAAAGCAAAACTTAAAACAAAGTAAAGGATGTGTGTGCGAAAAACTCCCCTTGCAGAGGTCTTCCACTCTTCCCCAGCAACGGTGCCAGAAAATTGTGCTTGATGCGTGGTGAATGACCAGCCCGTTGGGAACCCCAAGAGGAAGGTGTGATGAATATAGCAGCAAGATTTTCCCTCAGTTAAGAAACCAAGGTTTGTCGATCAGGAGAAGAGCGGACAATACGACTGAAGGTGATACGGATTGGCTTAATAGCACTCCAACAAGGGCGCCGTTTATGACACTTGTTGACTCGTCTTCGACCAGTAGCAACGTGGAACCTGCACACAACACAACCAAATACTTTGCTCCCAACTTGTGATGAGGTTGTCAATCTCACCGGTTTGCTTGAAACAAAGGGTATGAGCGTATCGAGTGGAAAACAGTAGAAGTATGTGAGTAAAGTAAATAGTGCAAGTAAAGTAAATAGGTGATAGCAATATGATGGAAATAGGACCGGGGTCCACAGTTCACTAGTGGTGTCTCTCCATAAGATAAATAACACATGCTGGGTAAACAAATTACAGTTGGGCAATTGATAGAATAAAGATAAATGTGATATGTTGAGAAGATCACTATGCAATTTACTCTGGGCATTACAACAAAATACATAGACCGCCATCCAACTGCATCTATGACTAATAATCCACTTGTGGCGAATCAATCCGAGAACTCCACAAGTATTAAGTTGCGAACAACAGATAATTGCATTAAGCAAAGTGTGTAATGTAAACAACGCATATGCCCTTGAGCATATGAATGTTGTTTTCTCCCTAGGAGCAACATCACATCTACAACCTTAGAGGTTTCTGTCACTCCCCCAGGTTAAATAGAGGCATGAACCCACTATCGAGCATAAATACCCCCTCTTGGAGTCACTAGCAACTACTCGGCCAAGATAGCTACTAACAACGGAGAGCATGCAAGATCATAAACAACATAGAGATAACAAAAGATATATTTTAGTATAGCAACTCAATCATAACACCAATATTCATCGGATCCCAACAAACCAAACATGTAGAATTACATAACGGTGATCTCAATCATGTAGGGCTGCTCATGAGATCTAAACATGAAGCACATGGTGGAGGAGACAACCATCTAGCTATTGCTATGGACCCATAGTCCAAGGTAGACTACTCACTCATCGCTCCGAAGGCAAGCATGGCGATGAAGAAGACCTCCGGTGGCGATTCCCCTCTCCGGCAGGGTGCCGGGAAGAGCTTCTGGACCCTCCCGATCTCGGGTCGACGACGGCGGCGGATCGCGATGTGTTTCTGGAAAATTGATCGGGTACTTAGGTTTTTTCCATCGGGGGGTCTTTATAGGCGAAGGGGCATCGTCAGAAGTGGCCCGAGGGGCTCTCACATATAGGGGGTGCAGCCAGGCCCCGGGCCGCGCTGCCCTAGTGTGTGGGGCCCTCATGGCCCCCCTCCAACTCCTCTTCAGATCTCTGGAAGCTTCCGGGGAAAATAAGACTTCAGGAACTTGTTTCATCCAATTCCAGGAATATTTCCTGTGTATCACTTCTGAAACACAAAAATAGCAGAAAACAGGGAACTGGCACTGTGGCGACTTGTTAATAGGTTAGTTCCGGAAAATGCATAAAAGTGTCACGAAGTGTAACGAAATAGTAGGCAAATGGTGTAAAAACAAGCATGGAGCATCAAAAATTATAGATACGTTGGAGATGTATCAGTGGGCGCGGCCAGGGCTGGGCCGCGCCCCCTGTGTGTGTGGGGCCCTCAAGCCTCCCCTCCGTCTTGTCTTCTGGCTCCGTGGGTCTTCTGGTGAAATAGGATTTTTGATGATTTTTCCCAAATTTTACTGAAAGTTGGATTTCTGAACAAAAACGAGACACCAGAGCAATTCTGCTGAAAACAACGTTAGTCCATGTTGGTTGTATTCAAAACACTCAAATTAGAGGAGAAACAATAGCAAAAGTGTTCAGGAAAGTAGATACATTTTGGATGTATCAGGAGGTATGGTAAAAGGTACTCACATCCATCTTCTAGTACTGTTGCTGGTGTGTGGGTGCTCGAAGTTATTTCCTTTAGATTCTGCAATTTTATCTTTTTGTTTCTTGTTTTTATTTTCACTAGTTAGGCTTAATGGAAAACAAAGAGCTTTATAGTATTTTTCATGAGTTAGTACATGAAGTGCTTGAAGAGAAAATTGAAAAACCTATGGAACTTTATTTGCATGCTAATAGCAATGTTGTTAGTATGAATTCTTTGAACACCGTTATTTCTAATGCTATAGAAAAGTCTAAGCTTAGGGAAGCTGGTTTTGATGAGCATGATATTTTTAGTTCCCCAGCTTTAGAGGAGAAAATTCGCTCTGATGATACTTTATCTCCCATATGTGATAATTCTAATGATGCTTGGGATCCTCATACCGAAAGTATCTCTTTTAAAATACCTATGAAAATTGTTGAACATGCTATGAATAACTACTATTTAGGAGATGGAACTGTCCATCCTGAAGATCATTTGCTCTTTATACATGAATTATGCGAGTTGTTCAAGTGTGCAGGTATTTCAACAAGCCGGGTTAAGAGGAAGCTATTCTCTTTATCACTAAAGGGAAGAGCTGCAGAATGGTATAAGATATTTAAGAATGGCCGACCTATTGGCTGGGAGGAAATTGTACCTCTCTTTTATTCTAAATTCTATCCTTCTAGTGAGATTCATAAAGATAGGAATTATATTTATAATTTTCATCCTCATGATGAAGAAAGCATTGCCCAAGCATGGGGAAGATTGAAGTCACTAATGCTCAAATGTCCTATTCATGAGCTCCCCCATAATATTGTTATTAATATTGTTTATGCAAGGCTTTCAGGACATTACAAGGACTATCTAGATGCCTGTTTTGAGGGGTATTTCACAAGCAAGGAGGTTGAAGCCAATATCGAAGATTGGGATTGTGACAAAGGTAAAGAATCAGGTATAAACTATGAGTATGATTGCATTAAGTCTTTCACTGAAACTGCTGATTTTCAAGAGCTTAGTGCTAAATATGGTCTTGATCCTCAAATTATGGTTGATTGTTATAGAGCCTTTGCTTCTCATATTAATGTTCCTAAAGGAAATTGGGACATGTATCATGAACCTTTTAAAGACACTTGCATGGAAAGTGAAATTTATTATTGATGATTGCAATAAACATGCTCAAACTTCTGAAAGTACTATTTCTTGTAAGCATGTTAATTTTTGTGGAGCACTTAGACATGGTGAAAAGAATCAAATCAAAGAAGATTATTGTATCCACCATAGGAATGAAAAAACTAGAATATGGGACAATGCTCTAAATGAGCTCGGTGAAAAGGTTTGTGCCCTCTATCCTTTTATTTGTGAACTTTGCTATAAAGTGGGTCATTTCAATTTTCAATACTCAGGATATGATAATAGCCTTTCTAATCCAATGAGTACTGCAAGTTTGTATTGTGATGACAAGATCACTCCTAATCAGCATGATGAGCTTACTTTATTTTTGGGGTGTGAAGAGTTATCAAAAAAAACTTATATGGTAGATATGAGTGTTTTTAATATAAATAGCATCCTGCATGTTTGTCATCTTTATTGTGTTTATAATTTCCACGCAAATACTTACATACAAAATGTTATAAAAGATGATGCTTTGCCAAAATATGATAGGACTAATATGTGTTTTGTTCTTATTAATGAAAAGGAGGAATCCTCCTAAGTTTCTTCTATTGTTTCTAACAATAAACCAGGGTATGTGGAGAAGCTTCCTTTCAAGCCTCTCCCTCTTAAAGAAGGGAAGAAGAAGAAGAAGAAGAAGAAGAGAAGGAGTAAAAGGAGAGAGGAAACGGTATCTTCCCCTAAGCATGCTGCTCCTATTATAGTTTTTGCTGATGAACCTGAGCATGATGATGTTCCTATGCATGTTACTGATGGCGTGTAAGTAACACCCCATTGGGAACCCCAATAGGAAGGTATGATGAGCACAGCAGCAAGTCTTCCCTCAGTTGTGAAACCAAGGTTTATCGAACCAGTAGGAGAAAGCCAAACTTCAGAAGGTTGATGCTCGCTAGCTTTGCGACAACTCCGGACAATTTATAAGGCGCCTCGTCCAGGGCTTTGCTTTGCACCAGGAGCAACGTGGAACCTGCACACAACACAACCAAGAACTTTGCCCCCAACTTACGATGAGGTTGTCAATCTCACCGGTTTGCTGTAAACAAAGGGTTAAGCGTATCGAGTGGTAAAAGGTAATAGTATGCGAGTAAAAGTAAACAGTGCGAGTAAAAGTAAACGGTATAGCAATGTAAAGGAAATTGGACCGGGGTCCACAGTTCACTAGTGGTGTCTCTCCATAAGATAAATAACAACTTGCTGGGTAAACAAATTACAGTTGGGCAATTGATAGAATAAAGATAACATACATATGTCATGAGGATCACTATGAGATTCACTCTGGGCATTACGACAAAATACATAGACCATAATCCAACTGCATCTATGACTAATAATCCACCCTTCGGATGTCGTCCGAGCAACCATCAGGTATTAAGTTGCGAACAACAGATAACTGCATTAAGTAAAGTGCATAAAGTAAACAAAGAAAATGTCCTTGGACAAAAGAATGTTGTTTTCTCCCTAGTGGCAACAACACATCTACAACCTTAGAGGTTTCTGTCACTCCCCCAGATTACTAGAGGCATGAACCCAACTATCGAGCATAAATACTCCCTCTTGGAGTCACTAGCATCTACTCGGCCAAGATATCTACTAGCAATGGAGAGCATGCAAGATCATAAACAACATAGAGATAACATAAAGATATATAATTCAGCAAATCAACTTGACATAGTACCAATACTCATCGGATCCCAACAAACACAACATATAGAATTACATAAAGATAATATTGATCATGTAGGGCAGCTCACAAGATCTAAACATGAAGCACATGGTGGAGAAGACAACCATCTAGCTACTGCTATGGACCCGTAGTCCAAGGTAGACTACTCACATATCACTTCGGAGGCGACCATGGTGGTGGAGAAGACCTCCGGCAGGGATTCCCCTCTCCGGCAGGGTGACGGGAAGAGCTCCTGGATCCTTCGATCTTGCTTCGATGACGGCGGCGGCTTGCAGTATGTTTCGAGGAAAAGCGATCCATCCTTTAGGTTTTTCCCGTCGAGGGGAATTTATAGGTGAAAGGGCAGCGTCAGGAGGTGGGCCAGGTGGCCTCACCATGTGGTGGTGTGGCCAGGGGCTGGGCCGCGCCACCCTATTGTGTGGCTGTCCCCTGGCCCCCCTCCGTCTCATCTTTGGTCTTCGTGAAGCTTCGGTAAAAATAGGAGGTTCTGCTTTTGTTTTGTCCTATTCTGAGAATATTTCCCGCGTAGCTTTTCTAAAACACAAAAACAGCAGAAAATAGGGAACTGACACTGTGGCATCGCGTTAATAGGTTAGTTCCGGAAAATGCATAAAAATGCCACGAAGTGTAACAAAACACAAAGCAAATGGTGTATAAACAAGCATGGAGCATAAAAAATTATAGATACTTTTGAGATGTATCAAGCATCCCAAGCTTAACTCCTGCTTGTCCTTGAGTAGGTAAGTGATAACAAAAGAATAATTTTTGAGGTGACATGCACCATCACAATCTTGATCAACTATGTAAAGCATTGAGTGTTGGGATCAACGAACTTAAAACATGGGCATGAAAGACATAATCTTGACAGTAAAAACTTAGCAACCATGTTATAACATGAAAAGAAACACAAACGAAAGATCATGAGTAATGAAACATTGAAAGTCAAACGTGTGTTCAAATCATATGAAAAAACATATCAAAATGGTTTTCAGCTTGTCCTTCATGGAATATCAAAACATAAATGCATAGGACACCTTCAAGTTTAAGAGGGCGACTAGATACAAATAATTTAAGAACAAGTGAAACCATAATCATGAATCAATCAATGATAAACTTTGGGACTATGCACATTAAACTCAGAATGGCAACTATGCTCTCTTAGATGGTGCATAAAGGTAGAAGGTGGAGACTCAACATAAAAGTAAAAGAAAGGCCCTTCGCAGAGGGAAGCAGGGATTGCAAGTTTTATAAACCTTCAAAATTATGGTACTTACTAGCTTTGAGCTCTCATTGCCCCCATCATAGGCATCTTGAATGGTTAAAGTTAATGCGAGTACAATTATGAGCATATGCTTAACAAATCTTAAGTTGAAAACCTCGTGTCCCATGAAGTACGAATACCCAAACCTCATGCTGCTCGACTTTAGGACCCAAGAAAGCTCTTGTCATTGTAAGTATACACGTATCATCAAGAACCGCCAACGGGGTACCTCCTTGCCCGATGACATGGAACATGCCCACATCAAAATGACAGGACAAACAGACAATGAACACCTCGGCATCTCTTTTATTTACCATTGGTATAGCTTTTTATTGTGAGATGCGTTGTCGAATGCCCACTATGGGCATGCTGTAAATTTCCACCATGAATGATGCATGGCTTAGATTAGCGGCCCAAGCGTTTCTCTAACACATATACAAACTCCATGATCCCGCAAGATTCCCAAATTATTTTACATCACAAGTATCCATAAACAAAAGATCACGATATCAACTCAAATGAGAGAAAGTGCAATGTTGAAAGCTTGCCCCATGACCGCATGGCTAGGCTAATTTCCAACTTACAACTTGCAAGCATAACATCAACATAAGAGAGCCACAATGTCAAAATTTTAAAAGTGATAAAAGTAAAGTGTGCCCTCAGGTTTGTGAGAGCTTTACTGACTAATTTTCACATAACACCAAAAAGAGTTTAATTTGAAGGATAGATAAAAGCAAGTCAAATGTACTTGGAATAGAAAATTGCTAATAGGTATGTATGGTGGACACATTGGAATAACTTGGTTTTTGGGAGTTGGATGCACGAGTAGAGCTCATACTCAGTACAAAATGAGGGCTAGCAAAAGACTGGGAGCGACCAACTAAGAGAGCAATAACGGCCATAATCATGCATAGCGATAAAACATCATTAAAAGAATCATAAAATGGCATCACAAGTCAAAAACCAAATGATCATAGAGGCTTATGGCGACTTTGTAAGAGTCAAACATGTTGTAACCATTCGCCAAGTCAACCCAAATAAAGCATCAAGGAGAAAACCAAATAAATGCTTCCATATAATAAAAACAACGCAAGATTTTTTCAAAGGCTCATTAAGCAATCTCAGTCATTTGAGACAAGTCATGCTACAGCAAAAATTACTAAGCATACTATCAAAACGATATCAAGCATGGTATGTAAAAGTCTAAGCCGCAGTCTAAACAAGCTCCTTTTTGTACCACTTTTTTGCATGAAACTTTTTCTCTGTTCCAACACCATTCAAACCTTTTTGAAACAACTCTTTTGATGAAAACCAACATAGACCAGTGGTCTAAATACACCTTGATGTAAAGATATAACAAGATCTGAAAAAAAATCAAGGCGAAAAATGAAAGCTAAACGTAGTTCTAGAAAAAGAGAACACTCGTTGAACGATAAGAGTGAAAAATAGTGTGTTCTTGGAAATGAAAAACGAAGTATATCTCCTCCAAAAGAAATTTGTTGGGGTCCAACCATTTATTATAGCAAACAAAACAAAAGAAAACTGAAAGCAAAAGTAAAGACGCTCCAAGAAAAACGCATAGAATATGAAGCAATAAAAATATAGTATGTTGAAAGGTGACATGATTTTTGCCGATGAAGAAGGGGTGCCTCGGGGGCATCCCCAAGCTTTGACGCTTGTACCTCTTAGATATTTCTTGGGGTGACATGGGCATCCCCAAGCTTGAGCTTTTGTCCATACTTCATCTCATCACTCTCCATTCCCTACACTTGAAAACTTCCTTCATACAAAACTTCACACAATTCTATTAAGGGATTTCTATTTTTGTGCCCTCGGGTCCTTAGTTGTACTAATTTTGCCCCAGCTCCTTAGTTTTTCCTCAGTTTTCCCTAAGCCCTTGTCTGAAGCCCTCACAAGGAGCTCGGACGGGAGGAATCCCGTTCAGTTGACCGTTCCGTGCTGACGAGTGGGGCCGCGTTGTGTGGGGCCGCGTCGTGTGGGGCTGGTAGAAAGGGACCGCGTGGGATAGGATGCGACCGTGTTTGGTCATACGAGCGGAGCTGGGGCCGTAGCGTGTGGGGCCGTAGCGTGTGGAGCCGTGTGGGTCCGGGACGTGGGCACGAGTGGTTTTCTGTCTCTTTCGCCTAGATTAGTAGTTTTCAATGCACCTTTTTCCTATCTCTCGCTCGATCTTATTTATTCTTGATTGCCTAAATTGGTAGCAAATCTAGAGCAGCTTCTCCTTCTGTTTTTTAACGCCATTCATTTCTTTATGCCTTCATTTTTACCCAATCATGTAGGAAATCTAGGGCACAAATCCAGAGAAAATATAGGATAAGCTGCATACTGCAGCGAACATAGCATAGATATATTCACGACAGATCCAACAGTACTACCGATAGATCCAACATAAGCTACATTTTACATGAATTTAAGCTTGGAGGCTGCGCAGGTGAATCCCAAGTGCTTTGTGTTTGGCCATGAACGCATGCACGTTCATGGTCGTTCCAACTCTAGCGCCGCCAAAGGATGTGCCAATGGATTCAGCTTGGTTCACCAGGCAGTTGAAGTCGGTGGCGCGGAGCCTCCTGTTGCAGAAGGGGCACCTGTAAACGCCTCGAGAAAAGTGGCCATCGTAATGGCCGGACTGCAGCCTCCTGAGGATGTGACGAGTCTTGGTGTGGAAGGACTCGTCGTCGCTGTTGACGTCGCTGCTCTGCACCTGTCACGTAGCACCAAAGATCAAAAACACGGAGTCAATTGCAGCGATGATAGAACAGAGAGTGAACAAAAGATCATGCATGATAATATGGGCACGAAAAAAAGAGGTAGCCTCAGTTACATTGGACACACTTATATCCAGGATTTGAGTTACTGAACCAAAGATCATGCACAACAAATTTGTACACACCAATTGTTCACTAACCAAACCCTGAATCAATTTGTGCCCAAATATTCATCAGCATCAGCACAAATTAACCGGATGGGATTGATTACTCACATAAGTTAACCAAATCTTAAACAAAAGCAAATCACAAACACTAATAACGCAAGATCTAGAACTAGGAACAGACAAACCCTAATAACGCAAGATCTAACACAAAAGGATTGAACTAGGAACAGACGAACCCTAATAACGCAAGATCTAACACAAAAGGATTGACTAGGAACAGACGAACCCTAATAACGCTAGATCTAACACAAAAGGATTGAAATGGGATAAGAACAAGGGAACAAAGGGTTACCTCCGGCTCATCGTTGATGATGCTGGTGTCATAGGGGTTCTCCAGCGCGATGTACGGCACTGGTTCATACGGGTCCCAAGCGACAGGGGCCTGGACGGGGGCGGCGGCCGATGCGCTGGTGGCTGATGTGCCGGCGGCTACATCGGAAGTAGCGACGGGGGCCTAGATGGGGGCGGCGGCCGATGCGCCGGCGGCTGATGCGCCGACAGCTACGTTGGAAGCAGCGATGGGGGCCTAGACGGGGGCGGCTGATACGTCCATTTTGCATCACTATTTTGTAGCATAATTTACTGTTATTCATTGATATATTTCATATTTAGAGTTGATACTTATGTTATTTCCTTTGTTTTCACATGTTTGATGATCTTTGGAGGAGTTGCTGCCGGAGTCGGGATTTTGCTGGAAAAAGGACCATCAAGGGACCATATTTTGAAGATTAGGAAAATTCCAGAAAAATAGCAAGAAATTATATTTTCCCAGAAGACTCAGGAAGCCAGAAGGAGGAGTCGAGAGGAGCCAGGGGGGCCCACACGCCAGGGTGGCGCGGCCTGACCCCTGGCCGCGCCAGCCCTGTGTGAGGCCGCCCTGGCCCACTTCTGGTCTCGCCCCTGCGCGTACTTCATCGTCCCGAAAACCTAAGTCAAGGGGGGCTCAGAGTTAGACACCGCCGCCTCTGCGGGGCGGAAAAACACTAGAGAGAGAAAAGCTCTCCGGCAGACAGAAATCTGCCGGGGAAATTCCTTCCCGGAGAGGGGAGATCATTGCCATCGTCATCACCATCGCACCGGACTTCATCGGGATCATCATCATCATCTCCACCATCACCACGCCATCCCGCTGTAACATCTTGAGTTGGATCTTGCTATATTCATAGGGGAAACTTTCCCGGTGTTGATTACTCTTGTAGTTGATGCTATTGAGTGGAACCGTTGAATTAAGATTTATGTTCAGATTGTTATTTACCATTATTTCACCTCTGATCATGATCCATATGATGTCTTGTGAGTAGTTCGTTTAGTTCTTGAGGACATGGGAGAAGTCAAGATGTTAGTAGTGAATTATTGTTGAGAAATATTTAATGGCTTGATATTGTTGTGGTGCTATTTCACTAGTGGTGTCATGTGAACGTCGACTACATGATACTTCACCATTTATGGGCCTAGTGAGATGCATTGTGTATTAGGCTACCAATTGTGGGGTTGCTGGAGTGACAGAAACCTAAACCTCCGTTGGGAAACCTTTGCACCAGGGAGCGTAGGATCTTAGAGTTTAAGGTTGTGGTTAGATTTATCTTAATTACTTTCTTGTATTTGCGGATGCTTGCAAGGGGTATAGTCACAAGTGTGTATTTATCCTAGTAAGGGTAGTGCGCTAGCACAGGTTCACCCCCATAACACCTATCAAACCAATAAAGACTATTGGCTTTATGAAGCGAAAGCTCTTCACAGAAACTCTCGTGTGTCCTCGAGAACGTTTGGTTATTATAAGTACACAACCGGCTTGTCCTTTGCTGAAGAAAGGATTGGGCCACTTGCTGCAATTGTTACTATTTCTTTTATTTACTCGCACTTTATTTACTCGTATTACCAAATACCCCTGAAAACCTGTTTGCTAGTATTTACAGTGATTCCTTGATCAAAACCGCTCATCAACACCTTCTGCTCCTCGTTGGGTTCGACACTCTTATTTATCGAAAGTACTATGATACACCCCCTATACTTGTGGGTCATCAAGACTATTTTTTGGCGCCGTTGCCGGGGAGTGTAGCACTATTGAAGAGTGGAATTGGTAAAGGTAACCGTCGCTGTGAGTATTGTTTTTATTTTGTCTTTTATTTTTATTTTACTCTGCTATGGAGAACTCTCCAGTTGGTTTCCTATTTGGAAACACATCTACTACTACTGCTGCACATGTGGATGAACCACCACCACCACCGCCTGCTGAAATTGATCCTTTTAAGATACCTATGAAAATTGTTGGGCGTATTATGGATAACTGCTATTCAGGAGATGGAACTGTCCATCCGGGTGATCACTTATTATTTATACATGAATTATGCGAGTTGTTCAGATGTGCAGGTATTTCACCAAGCCAGGTCAAGAAGAAACTATTCTCATTATCATTGAAAGGCAGAGCTGAAGAGTGGTATCGACTACTCCAAGATGGTCCATCTATGGCATGGGAGGATATTGTACCTCTCTTTTATTCCAAGTTTTATCCTCCAAGTGAAATTCATAAAGATCGTAACCGGATATATAATTTTTGGCCTCATGATGGAGAGAGTATTGCCCAAGCGTGGGGGAGATTGAAGTTACTAATGCTCAAATGCCCCATTCATGAGCTCCCCAATAATATTGTTATTGATAATTTTTATGCACGGCTTACTCTTCCTGATAAGGATTATTTGGATGCTTCTTGCTTTGGATCATTTACTCATATGAAAGAAGATGCTAAGTGGAAACTTCTTGACCGTATACAAGAGAATGCTGAAGGATGGGAAAATGACAAAGGTAGGAAGTCAGGTATAAACTATGATTATGAATGCATTAAATCTTTTATGGGGACCGATGACTTTCATAGTGTTAGCACTGCTTATGGTCTTCATTCACAATACTTGCTAATTGTCTTAAGTCCTTTGCCTCTTATATTGATGTTCCAAAGAAAGATTGGAACAAATATCATGCGCCTTATAAAGATTCTATTAGTCATATACCTGCTGCAGCTACTGAAGTTTGTACTGTTGATAGCATTGTGCCTGAACCTTATTTGAGAAGACACCTTTCCCTGCCAAGGTAAAGAAGTATTCTACTTTGGTAAGTGTGTCTAATAAAGTACTAAGAAAGCTGCAGAACCTGATGAGCAAATTACTATTAAGTCTCCTATAGCTATATTAAAGGATCTTGTTACTAAAGATGTAGGGGATGAATATATTCTTTTTTGTGAAGATGCTTCTACATTCTCTCACATCCTAAAAAGCATAGGAAAACAAGTGTTCCTGTTATTTCTGTCAGGATTGGAGATCATTGCTATTATGGTTTATGTGATATTGGTGCTAGTGCAAGTACTATTCCTTTAGAGCTTTACAAAGAAATCATGCACGAGATTGGCTCTTGTGAACTTGAAGATATTGATGTGGTTGTTCAGCTTGCTAACAGAGAGGACTGTTGGCCTCTTGGTATTGTTCGAGATGTGGAAGTTCTTTGCGGTAAGACTAAATACCCTACTGATTTTCTAGTACTTGGTAAGGAGGCTAGTAAAACTTGTCCTATTATTTTTGGTAGACCGTTTTTGAACACCTGTGGCGCCGTGATAGATTGTAAGAAGGAGAATTTTTTTTACTAAGTTTAATGGAGAGTCTTATGAGTTTAATTTTTCCAAGTTTGCTAAGACTTCTTATGAAAATGACACACCTAATGAAAATTTTCGAGTTGAACAGCTTGCTTCTATTGCTCTTGCTCCTAATAATGCCTTGCAGCAATTCATGGAAGATCACGAAAGTGATGTTTTCAGCAAGGAAAGAGAAGAGATTGATGACATTCTTCTTCGTCAACCACCATTAATCAAGCATAATCTACCTGTGGAGGATCTTGGTACCAGTTTGCCACCTAAGGAGATCCTGTGTTTGAATTAAAGCCTTTGCCTGATATCTTAAAATATGCTTACATAGATGATAAGAAAATATATCCTGTTATTATTAGCTCTAAACTTTCAGGAAAGGAAGAAGAAAGATTATTGGAGATATTGAGGAAACACCGATGAGCTATGGGATATACTCTTGATGATTTAAAAGGGATTTCTCCCACTTTATGTCAGCATGCCATTAATATGGAGAAAGACGCGAAGCCAGTCGTGGAGCATCAACGCCGCCTAATTCCCAAGATGAAGGATGTGGTAAGAAATGAGGTATTAAACTCCTTGATGCTGGTATTATTTATCCTATTGCTGATAGTAGATGGGTTAGTCCTGTTCATTGTGTTCCTAAGAAGGGAGGTATGACTGTTGTGCCTAATGAAGAATAACGAGCTTATTCCTCAAAGGGTAGTAGTTGGTTATAGAATGTGCATTGATTATAGGAAGGTAAACAAAGTTACTAAGAAAGATCACTACCCTTTACCGTTTATAGATCAGATGTTAGAAAGGTTGTCTAAAAAGACTCATTTTTGTTTCCTTGATGGTTATTCTAGTTTTTCTCAAATTGCTGTTAAGAAGGATGATCAAGAGAAAACCACTTTTACTTGTCCTTATGGAACTTATGCTTATAGACGTATGCCATTTGGTTTATGCAATGCTCCTGCTACTTTTCAAAGATGCATATCTGCTATTTTTCATGGCTTTTATGAAGAAATTGTGGAGGTCTTCATGGATGATTTCTCCGTCTATGGAACTTCTTTTGATAATTGTTTGCACAACCTTGATAAAGTTTTGTAGAGGTGTGAAGAAACTAACCTTGTCTTAATTGGGGAGAAAATGCCACTTTATGGTAAATGAAGGAAGGAATTGTCCTTGGACATAAAATTTCTGAAAGAGGTATTGAAGTTGACAGAGCGAAAGTGGAGGCAATTGAGAAAATGCCCTGTCCCAGAGATGTTAAAGGTATTCGTAGTATTCTTGGTCATGCTGGTTCTATAGGAGGTTTATTAAATATTTCTCTAAGATTTCAAACCCCTTACTAATCTATCCTTCAAAAAGATGTACCATTTGTCTTGATGATGATTGTAGGAAGCTTTTGAAACTCTTAAGAAGGCTTTAACTACTGCTCCTATTGTTCAACCACCTGATTGGAATTTACCTTTTGAAATTATGTGTGATGCTAGTGATTTTGCTGTTGGTGCTGTTCTTGGACAGCGCGTTGATAATAAGTTGAATGTTATTCATTATGCTCGTAAGACTCTTGATGCTGCTCAAAAGAATTATGCTACTACTGAGGAAGAGTTTCTTGCTGTTGTTTTTGCATGTGATAAGTTTAGATCTTACATTGTTGATTCTAAAGTTACTATTCATACTGATCACGCAGCTATTAGATATCTTATGACTAAGAAGGATGCTAAGCCTAGGCTTATTAGATGGGTGTTGCTTTTACAAGAGTTTGATTTGCATATCGTAGATAGGAAAGGTGCTGAAAATCCTGTGGCTGACAACTTGTCTAGATTGGAAAACATTTCTTTTGATCCTATTCCTGTTAATGATAGTTTTCCAAATGAACAGTTGGCTGCAATAAATGTAACTTCGAGACCTTCCTTGGTATGCTGATTATGCTAACTTTATTGTTTCCAAGTATTTGCCTCCGACCTTTACAGCTCAGCAAAGAAGAAAATTCTTTTATGATTTGAGGCATTACTTTTGGGATGACCCACATTTATATAAAGAAGGAGTTGATGGTATTATGAGATGCGTACCAGAATATGAGCAACAAGAGATTTAAGAAAATGCATAGCAGCGCCT